>CM055116.1:1031073576-1032356076 GCA_029206835.1 Rana muscosa | reverse complement strand
GTCTAGGGAAGGATTGACTAATGAAGATAATGATACCAGAGAAGAGGACGCTTTGGCAGCTGCTTTGCCAGTACCCTGAGCCTGGGTGAGAGAGGATGAGGAGGATGAGGTGGGCTTGGTCATCCACTCTACCAAGTCTTCGGCATGATGTGGCTCAACATGTCCAGCTGCCAAAAAAAGGACAAGCGTGTCCCATGGCCATGTGCTGATGACAATGCACCGCGTCCACGACCAGCACTGTTGCCCCCAGACACAGAGCTTGCTTGCCCTCTTTTTTTGCCTCCTGACTGTCTGCCTCTCCTTGTTTGCCTTCCAGACATTTTAATGGATGGCCTGCAGGGAGATGGGAAAAACAGCAATAAGGGCTACCTTCAGGTGTATACTGTGCAGGAGGCTTAGCAACAATGACACTGACACTGTCCCCTGCCTATCCTTCTCTGTCCCTAAACACAAGGATTTCAAATATGGTTCAGCAAGATTGGTTTAGCACAGAATAGCACACTGATAGTTTCCCTCACTGTCCTTCTCTGTCCCTTCAAACAAGATTTAGCACAGAATAGCACACTGATAGTTTCCACGAGTGTCCTTCTCTGTCCCTAAACTCAAGGATTTCAAATATGGTTCAGCAAGATTGGTTTAGCACAGAATAGCACACTGATAGTTTCCCTCACTGTCCTTCTCTGTCCCTTCAAACAAGATTTAGCACAGAATAGCACACTGATAGTTTCCACGAGTGTCCTTCTCTGTCCCTAAACTCAAGGATTTCAAATATGGTTCAGCAAGATTGGTTTAGAACAGAATAGCACACTGACACTTTCCCTCACTGTACCTCTCTGTCCCTAAACTCAAGGATTTCAAATATGGTTCAGCAAGATTGGTTTAGAACAGAATAGCACACTGACAGTTTCCCTCACTGTCCTTCTCTGTCCCTACAAACAAGATTTAGCACAGAATAGCACACTGATAGTTTCCACGAGTATCCTTCTCTGTCCCTAAACTCAAGGATTTCAAATATGGTTCAGCAAGATTGGTTTAGAACAGAATAGCACACTGACACTTTCCCTCACTGTACCTCTCTGTCCCTAAACTCAAGGATTTCAAATATGGTTCAGCAAGATTGGTTTAGAACAGAATAGCACACTGACAGTTTCCCTCACTGTCCTTCTCTGTCCCTACAAACAAGATTTAGCACAGAATAGCACACTGATAGTTTCCACGAGTGTCCTTCTCTGTCCCTAAACTCAAGGATTTCAAAAATGGTTCAGCAAGATTGGTTTAGAACAGAATAGCACACTGACACTTTCCCTCACTGTACCTCTCTGTCCCTAAACTCAAGGATTTCAAATTTGGTTCAGCAAGATTGGTTTAGAACAGAATAGCACACTGACAGTTTCCCTCACTGTCCTTCTCTGTCCCTACAAACAAGATTTAGCACAGAATAGCACACTGATCGTTTCCACGAGTGTCCTTCTCTGTCCCTAATCTCAAGGATTTCAAATATGGTTCAGCAAGATTGGTTTAGAACAGAATAGCACACTGACAGTTTCCCTCACTGTCCTTCTCTGTCCCTACAAACAAGGATTAGCACAGAATAGCACACTGATAGTTTCCACGAGTGTCCTTCTCTGTCCCTAAACTCAAGGATTTCAAATATGGTTCAGCAAGATTGGTTTAGAACAGAATAGCACACTGACAGTTTCCCTCACTGTCCTTCTCTGTCCCTACAAACAAGATTTAGCACAGAATAGCACACTGATAGTTTCCACGAGTGTCCTTCTCTGTCCCTAAACTCAAGGATTTCAAATATGGTTCAGCAAGATTGGTTTAGCACAGAATAGCACACTGATAGTTTCCCTCACTGTCCTTCTCTGTCCCTACAAACAAGATTTAGCACAGAATAGCACACTGATAGTTTCCACGAGTGTCCTTCTCTGTCCCTAAACTCAAGGATTTCAAATATGGTTTAGCAAGATTGGTTTAGAACAGAATAGCACACTGACACTTTCCCTCACTGTACCTCTCTGTCCCTAAACTCAAGGATTTCAAATATGGTTCAGCAAGATTGGTTTAGAACAGAATAGCACACTGACAGTTTCCCTCACTGTCCTTCTCTGTCCCTACAAACAAGATTTAGCACAGAATAGCACACTGATAGTTTCCACGAGTGTCCTTCTCTGTCCCTAAACTCAAGGATTTCAAATATGGTTCAGCAAGATTGGTTTAGAACAGAATAGCACACTGACACTTTCCCTCACTGTACCTCTCTGTCCCTAAACTCAAGGATTTCAAATATGGTTCAGCAAGATTGGTTTAGAACAGAATAGCACACTGACAGTTTCCCTCACTGTCCTTCTCTGTCCCTACAAACAAGATTTAGCACAGAATAGCACACTGATAGTTTCCACGAGTGTCCTTCTCTGTCCCTAAACTCAAGGATTTCAAATATGGTTCAGCAAGATTGGTTTAGCACAGAATAGCACACTGATAGTTTCCCTCACTGTCCTTCTCTGTCCCTACAAACAAGATTTAGCACAGAATTAGTGATGAGCCGAACACCCCCGGGTTCGGTTCGCACCAGAACCCGCGAACGGACCGAAAGTTCGTACGAACATTAGAACCCTATTAAATACAATGGATGCGAACGTTCGAATTCTAAAGTGCTAATTATAACAACTATTATGCATGTTATTGTCCTAAAAAGGGTTTGGGAACCCGGGTTCTGCACCAGGGGACATGTATCAATGCAAAAAGAAGTTTTAAAAACGGTCGTTTTTCGGGAGCAGTCATTTTAATGATGCATAAAGTGAAAAAAAAAAGTCAAATATTCCTTTAAATATCGTACCTGGGGGGGTGTCTAAAGTATGCCTGTGAAGTGCCACGTGTTTCCCGTGTTTAGAACTGTCCCTGCACAAAATGACACTTCTAAAGGAAAAAAAAGCCATTTAAAACTGCTTGCGGCTTTAATGTAATGTCTGGTCCCGGTAATATGGATGAAAATCTTTAAGAAAAATGGCATAGCTACCCCATGACCCCCCCCCCTACCCCAGCCCATTACCAGCCCCTTTGGGTCTTGTATGGATATTAAGTGGAACCCCGCACATAAAATAAAAAAGGCCCTATATACTCTGAACAGCCGTATACAGGCGGTGCATACAAGACAGGGACTGTAGGTTTGTTCTTATGTAGAATGTGTTTGTAATTTTGAACAGGTACATTGTTGAAGTGTAGCTCCAGCCCAAAAATCTATTTTTAAACTTTTTGGGAAACATAGGTAAGGGTTATCACCCCTGTAACATTTGTTTTGCTGTCTGTGCCCCTGTTCAGAACATTTCACCTCACTTTCCGTCCCAATGACAACTGTTTTTGAAATGTGGTGTTTTTCTTGAAACAAGGATTGCTGATAAAGCATCAGTACAGAGGAGACACCTTTCTCCCATATTTATTCTTACAGGAGAGAATTTTCCTTCCTAGGGGTAGATTTCCTCTCACTTCCTGTTGTCTTCTTTCGTTTGCAAGTAGGAGTCGTTTGTAAGTTGGATGTTTGAAAGTAGGGACCTGCCGTATATACTCTGCAGAAATAGGCCCCTTAGTTGTTGGTGTTGGCACAACACTGTAAGCACTCACAGTTACTCTTGGTTGGTGCTGGAACGCCCTGCTGTCAACTATTATATCAGGAATTTTAATTACATATAATTCTTGAACAGTGGTAGTAAAAATTGGGGCTTTGATGGTGGTGCTGGTGCCACAACACTGTAAGCCCTGACAGTTACTCTTGGTGGGTGCAGCAATGGGCCCTGCTGTGAATTATTAGATCAAGAATTGTAATTGCATGCCCCTGTTGAACAGGGGCTGAAAAATTGGGCTTTTCGTGGTGGTGGTGTTGCCACAACACTGTAAGCCCTCAGAGTTACTCTTGGTGGGTGCAGGAATGGGCCCTGCTGTGAATTATTAGATCAAGAATTGTAATTGCATGCCCCTGTTGAACAGGGGCTGAAAAATTGGGCCTTAGGCACTGGTGGCACAACACTACAACCCCTCACAGATACTGTACTTGGAGCACAGCAATGAGCCCTATGGCAAATTATTGCTAAAAAAATTGTAAGTACACGCCCCTGTAAAACAGGGGCTGAAAAATTGGGCCTTAGCCACTGGTGGCGGCACCCATAAACAAAAATGATCTTCCAAGCTATCATCATCAATCATGTCATTGAGGACTCGGAGGAGGAGGATAGCCAGTCAACATAACAGCACAGGCACTCAGCATCAGCATCAGTCTTGAAGGGACGTGACATGTTAAAATCAATTAGTCTGTTATATCAGCATCAGGTGTGTGGTAGCTGGTGGTGATCCAAGACTGGTTCATCTTGATGAAAGTCAGTCGATCAACCGAGTCGGTGGACAGGCGCACCCTGTGATCCGTGACAAATCTTCCAGCAGCACTGCATGTGCGTTCCGAAAGAACGCTGGATGCAGGACAGGCCAGTAGCTCAATTGCATACTGTGCAAGCTCTGGCCAGTGATCCATCCTCAAGACCCAGTAAGCCAGAGGATTTTCGGTGGGGAAGGTGTCCAAGTCTGACCTTGCCCCTAGATATTCCTGCACCATGTTTATCAGACGCTGGCGATGGTTGCTGGAACCAATCATACTTTGGGGCTGCGGACTAAAGAATTGTCTGAATGCATCGGTCAGACGGCCACCTTCCCCACCGCTCCTTCTTTGACTGGCCGAAGCCTCAGCAACTCGTTGTCCTGGACCAGGAGTTTGTAACCTCCCAGTCTCTGGGAACGCGTTGCACAGACCTTTCTGCAAGGCCTCCCGGAGTTGTCTCATCCTCTGCTCCCTCTGCGACGGTAACATAAGGTCCGCAACCTTACCCTTGTACCGTGGATCAAGGAGAGTGGCCAGCCAGTAATGGTCCCTCTCCTTGGTCCGAAGAATACGAGGATCCTTCCGCAGACTTTGCAGGATCAGGGAGGCCATGCAGCGTAGGTTTGCTGAGGCATTCGCTCCGGAGTCCTCTGGGTCACTAAGGACGACATGATCCGCAGTCACCTCCTCCCAGCCACGTACAAGTCCACTGGTTTCTTGGGACTGTAAATCATCCCTAAAAGACTGCTGCTGATGATGCTGAGTGCCAGCCTCCACCTCCATGCTGACACAATCCTCCTCCTCCTCCTCCTCCTCCTCTTCCTCTTCCTGTGCGATGGGTGGGACAGAAGGAACACTGTCTGGGTAAAGGGGGCCTTGAGAGGCAAGGAAGTCCTCCTCTTCCTGCCTCTGTTCTGCCTCAAGTGCCCTGTCCATTATTCCACGCAGCGTGTGCTCCAACAGGTGGACAAGAGGTACAGTGTCACTGATGCATGCACTGTCACTGCTCACCATCCTCGTGGCCTCCTCAAATGGTGCCAGGACAGTGCATGCATCCCTGATCATGCCCCACTGGCGTGGAGAAAAAAAACCAAGCTCCCCTGACCCTGTCCTGGTGCCGTAGTCGCACAGGTACTCATTGATGGCCCTCTGCTGCGTGTGCAGCCGCTGCAGCATGGCCAACGTTGAGTTCCACCTGGTGGGCATGTCACATATAAGGCGGTTCTTGGGCAGGTTCAACTCCTTTTGCAGCTCAGCCAGGCGAGCACTGGCATTATAAGATCTGTGGAAATGCACAGAGACTTTCCTGGCCTGCCTCAGGACATCCTGTAAGCCCGGGTACCTGCCCAAGAACCGCTGCACCACCAGGTTAAGGACGTGAGCCACACAGGGCACATGGGTCAGTTGTCCCTGTCGGAGGGCGGAGAGGAGGTTGGTGCCATTGTCGCAAACCACCATTCCTGGCTTAAGCTGGCGTGGCGTCAACCACCTCTCGGCCTGGCCCTGCAGAGCAGACAGGACCTCTGCCCCAGTGTGGCTTCTGTCCCCCAAACACACCAGCGCAAGCACGGCATGGCATCTTTTTGCCTGCGTACTTGCGTAGCCCCGTGAACGGCTACGGAGCACCGCTGGTTCATAGGACAAACCACAGGAAGAGGCCATGGAGGAAGAAGAAGAGGAGGGGGTGGAGGAGAGAGGTGTGTCACAACCAGTAGTAGCATTTTGGAGGCGTGGCGGTGGGACAACCTCCAACACTACTGCACCTTGTCCTGCATCCTTCCCAGCTGCCAAAAGAGTGACCCAATGGGCCGTGAAAGAAAGGTAACGTCCCTGTCCATGCCTGCTGGACCATGAGTCAGCGGTAATATGCACCTTACCGCTGACCGCCCTGTCCAGCGAGGCCAAGACATTGCCTTCCACATGCCGGTAGAGAGCCGGAATAGCCTTCCGTGAGAAAAAGTGGCGTTTGGGAACCTGCCACTGAGGAACCGCACATTGCACAAACTCACGGAAGGGGGCCGAGTCTACCAACTGAAAAGGCAGCAGTTGAAGCGCTAGCAATTTAGCCAAGCTAGCATTCAACCGCTGGGCATGTGGATGGCTGGGAGTGAACTTCTTTCGACGGTCCAGCAGCTGGGGCAGGGAAATTTGCCTGCTAGAATCGGACGTCGGTGTACTGCTAGCAGAGTGGCCGCAAGTACTTGGCTGTGACACGCCTAATTCTACACCTTCATTTCTCTCAGTGCATGTTTCAGAGAGGACTGAAGTTATAGTGGGGTTGGAGATCCCAGCTGATGCGGTGCAAGGAGAGGTCCGCTTTGTTCTTTGGTGTGGGTCTTTGAGGTAGGCTTGCCAACGAGCTGCATGGCAGGTCAACATATGTCTGGTCAGGCATGTGGTACCCAAGCGGCTGATGTTTTGGCCACGCGATATACGCTTGAGACATATGTTGCAAACAGCAGCTGTGCGATCTGATGCACTAGCCTCAAAAAAGGCCCACACCAAGGAACTTTTTGAATGACGGGCAGAGGCAGCGCCCTGCACAGGCGGAGCTCTGCGGTGTGATTCCGTCGGTGTACTGCCCTTACGCTGGCCACCAAAGGGCATCCTGTCTCGTTGGAGATGTGCCTCCTCCTCATCCTCCTCCTCCTCTCTCCTATTAGGCACCCACGTGGAGTCAGTGACCTCATCATCCCCTCCCTCCTCATCACTGGAGCCAATCTGGCAGTATGCTGCAGCTGCTGGAACATGACTGCCAGATTGGTGTCCTTCTTGAGCATCCCCTCTGTCTGCTCTCCCCCTACTGCCTTCCTGTAGCTGGGTTTCATCATCAGACCCTTCGAAACGCTGGGCATCCTCCTGGAGCATGTACCCAACACTGTGCTCAAACAGTTCGGGGGACTCCTCAGGAGGAGGACATGGTGGGTCTAGGGAAGGAGTGACTGATGATGAGTCTGACATTGATACCAGGGAAGAGGACGCTTTGGCAGCTGCTTTGCCAGTACCCTGAGCCTGGGTGAGAGAGGATGAGGAGGAGGAGGAGGGCTTGGTCATCCACTCTACCAAGTCTTCGGCATGATGTGGCTCAACATGTCCAGCTGCCGAAAAGAAGGACAAGCGTGTCCCATGGCCATGTGCTGATGACAATGCACCGCGTCCACGACCAGCACTGTTGCCCCCAGACACAGAGCCTGCTTGCCCTCTTTTATTGCCTCCTGACTGTCTGCCTCTCCTTGTTTGCCTTCCAGACATTCTAATAGATGGCCTGCAGGGAGATGGGAAAAAAGCAATAAGGGCTACCTTCAGGTGTCCTTCTCTGTCCCTTGAAACAAGGACTTGCACAGTGAAAGAAACTGACACTCTCCCTACCTACAGTTTTCTGTCCCTAGAAAAAATGTTTTTTTTAAGCACAATATAGCACAAGGAGAATTCACTCACTGTCCTTCCAGGTCCCTGGAAACAAGGACTTGCACAGTGAAAGAAACTGACACTCTCCCTACCTACAGTTTTCTGTCCCTAGAAAAAATGTTTTTTTTAAGCACAATATAGCACAAGGAGAATTCACTCACTGTCCTTCCAGGTCCCTGGAAACAAGGACTTGCACAGTGAAAGAAACTGACACTCTCCCTACCTACAGTTTTCTGTCCCTAGAAAAAATGTTTTTTTAAGCACAATATAGCACAAGGAGAATTCACTCACTGTCCTTCCAGGTCCCTAGAAACAAGGACTCGCACAGTGAAAGAAACTGACACTCTCCCTACCTACAGTTTTCTGTCCCTAGAAAAAAAAAAATTTTAAGCACAATATAGCACAAGGAGAATTCACTCACTGTCCTTCCAGGTCCCTGGAAACAAGGACTTGCACAGTGAAAGAAACTGACACTCTCCCTACCTACAGTTTTCTGTCCCTAGAAAAAATGTTTTTTTTAAGCACAATATAGCACAAGGAGAATTCACTCACTGTCCTTCCAGGTCCCTGGAAACAAGGACTTACTTGCACAGTGAAAGAAACTGACACTCTCCCTACCTACAGTTTTCTGTCCCTAGAAAAAATGTTTTTTTTAAGCACAATATAGCACAAGGAGAATTCACTCACTGTCCTTCCAGGTCCCTGGAAACAAGGACTTGCACAGTGAAAGAAACTGACACTCTCCCTACCTACAGTTTTCTGTCCCTAGAAAAATTTTTTTTTTAAGCACAATATAGCACAAGGAGAATTCACTCACTGTCCTTCCAGGTCCCTGGAAACAAGGACTTGCACAGTGAAAGAAACTGACACTCTCCCTACCTACAGTTTTCTGTCCCTAGAAAAAATGTTTTTTTAAGCACAATATAGCACAAGGAGAATTCACTCACTGTCCTTCCAGGTCCCTGGAAACAAGGACTTGCACAGTGAAAGAAACTGACACTCTCCCTACGTACAGTTTTCTGTCCCTAGAAAAAATGTTTTTTTTAAGCACAATATAGCACAAGGAGAATTCACTCACTGTCCTTCCAGGTCCCTAGAAACAAGGACTTGCACAGTGAAAGAAACTGACACTCTCCCTACCTACAGTTTTCTGTCCCTAGAAAAAATGTTTTTTTTAAGCACAATATAGCACAAGGAGAATTCACTCACTGTCCTTCCAGGTCCCTAGAAACAAGGACTTGCACAGTGAAAGAAACTGACACTCTCCCTACCTACAGTTTTCTGTCCCTAGAAAAAATGTTTTTTTTAAGCACACTATAGCACAAGCACAAAACACACTGACACTCTCCCTACCTATCCTTCTCTTTCCCTAAACTAAAGGAATCCAGGTTAAGCAAGAAAGAAATAAAAGTCACTGTCCCTGCCTATGCTGCTCTATCCCTGCTCCGGAAAACACACTACACTAGGCCGCCGTGCTGGCGGCCTTTTATAGTGTGGGGCGTGTACTAAACACCCTCAGCAATAATTGGCCACAGGCATCCTGCCTGTGGCCAATCATTGCTCTCCTCGCTGCCGGCGCTGTGATTGGCCAAGCATGCGGGGTCACAGTGCATGCTTGGCCAATCACAGCGCCTGGATGACACTGCGATGGCGTAGTGCATTGTGGGCTGTTCGCGTCACTCGAATTTGGCGCGAACGGCCCAAATCGTTCGATCTTCGTCGAACGATCGAACAGCCGATGTTCGAGTCGAACGTATGTTCGACTCGAACACGAAGCTCATCCCTACACAGAATAGCACACTGATAGTTTCCAAGAGTGTCCTTCTCTGTCCCTAAACTCAAGGATTTCAAATATGGTTCAGCAAGATTGGTTTAGAACAGAATAGCACACTGACACTTTCCCTCACTGTACCTCTCTGTCCCTAAACTCAAGGATTTCAAATATGGTTCAGCAAGATTGGTTTAGAACAGAATAGCACACTGACAGTTTCCCTCACTGTCCTTCTCTGTCCCTACAAACAAGATTTGGCACAGAATAGCACACTGATAGTTTCCACGAGTGTCCTTCTCTGTCCCTAAACTCAAGGATTTCAAATATGGTTCAGCAAGATTGGTTTAGAACAGAATAGCACACTGACACTTTCCCTCACTGTACCTCTCTGTCCCTAAACTCAAGGATTTCAAATATGGTTCAGCAAGATTGGTTTAGAACAGAATAGCACACTGACAGTTTCCCTCACTGTCCTTCTCTGTCCCTACAAACAAGGATTAGCACAGAATAGCACACTGATAGTTTCCACGAGTGTCCTTCTCTGTCCCTAAACTCAAGGATTTCAAATATGGTTCAGCAAGATTAGTTAAGAACAGAATAGCACACTGACAGTTTCCCTCACTGTCCTTCTCTGTCCCTACAAACAAGATTTAGCACAGAATAGCACACTGATAGTTTCCACGAGTGTCCTTCTCTGTCCCTAAACTCAAGGATTTCAAATATGGTTCAGCAAGATTGGTTTAGAACAGAATAGCACACTGACACTTTCCCTCACTGTACCTCTCTGTCCCTAAACTCAAGGATTTCAAATATGGTTCAGCAAGATTGGTTTAGAACAGAATAGCACACTGACACTTTCCTTCACTGTCCTTCTCTGTCCCTACAAACAAGGTTTAGCACAGAATAACACACTGACACTCTCCCTACCTATCCTTATTTGTCTCTAAACACAAGGAATCCAGGATTAGTAAAGGAAAAAAAATGACACTGTCCCTGCCTATGCTTCTCTTTCCCTGCTCCGGAACACACTACACAAGGCCGCCGCGCTGGCGGCCTTTTATAGTGTGGGGCATGTACTAAACCCCCTCAGCAATAATTGGCCACAGGCATCCTGCCTGTGGCCAATCATTGCTCTCCTCGCTGCCGGCGCTGTGATTGGCCAAGCATGCGGGGTCACAGTGCATGCTTCGCCAATCACAGCGCCTGGATGACACTGCGATGGCGTAGTGCATTGTGGGCCGTTCGCGTCACTCGAATTTGGCGCGAACGGCCCAAATCGTTCGTTCTTCGTCGAACGATCGAACAGCCGATGTTCGAGTCGAACGTATGTTCGACTCGAACACAAAGCTCATCCCTATTCGTGACTTTGCTGTATCCTGGGGAGCCCACCCCGGTACATGTACTACATCTTGGCGTGGTCGGCAGGATACAGTGGCCGTTATGGACGGGAACGTGGCGGGAGACCCTCCCCCGGCACCAATGGCGCCGGTCCAGGACCCAGCTCAGGTTGCGCCAGTGCAAGGCCAACTTGTCCCCGCCATGTCTGCCCCAGTAGGGTATATCCCTGTGGGGGCGCTGTTGCGTCATCTGCCAAAATTTGACAGTAAAAACATGACGTTGCAGGACTGGACTGAAAGGGTGCAAAGTGCAGTTATGATGTGTAACCTGACCCCCGAGCTACGGGCAGAGGTTGCGTTGGGGGCTCTAGAGGGTTACGTTAGACGGACAGTGATGGTGAGGCCCGAATCCGAGAGAGACACCCTAGAGAAGGTGAGACCCTGATGCAGTACTCCAATGCCCTACAGGAGATGTTAAGTGAAATGCAGTGGCGAGACCCCAAAGCCATGGGAGCCTTCTGGGGGGTGGACCGGCTACTACGAGACCAGTTCATAGTGGGCCTCTCCAACAAGGACAAATTGCAAGAGATGACCCGGATGTCGCCCGACATGACGTTCTATAATGTCTACCTAGCCGCTGTGGAGAGAGAGGAAGAGCACATGTCTGTGGCGGAGAGAGTAGTCAGTGGCATCCATGCTACAGGAGGGCGGTCTGCATCCGAAGACTCAGAGTCCTTAAGGGATGTGGATCAGGGCCTGCGGACAGAGTTGAGAGAACTCCGACTGGAAGTGTCCCAGGTGAAGGCAGGATCACCCAGGTCACCGGAAATGACCCCGGTGCCCTGCGCTACCCCACCAAGGATAACTCAGGTGCGAGGGTTAGTTAAAATGGGGCCCCTTTGCTGGGCTTGTCGACAGTACGGCCATATGGCCAGAGAGTGCCCAGAGAGTGCCCAGAACAGATGAAGTCTGAGCCGACGTTAAACTTCCGACTGCCGCGGTAGCTGGGCGTCCTGCGGCGGTTTGCCAGAAGCTAAGCCCTATGCATGAGGAGCACGACCTGTATGCCAGCAGCCCCATTATGGAAGCCTAGTTGGAAGGCCAGAAGGTACGCTGCCTAGTTGATACAGGGTCGGAGTGCACCCTTATGCCTCTGGAGTTCTTCGAAAGGCACTTTGGACATATGATGGAGCCAGAAGACGGGAGCGTCATCAGGCTGACAGCTGCCAATAACAGGGAGATGGACGTCCGAGGCATAGTCTGGATGCGGGTCCGACTGTTTGGGCAAGACGTCGGCAAGAAAGGGGTTGTGCTGGTGGACCAATTCGTCCCGTAGAGGGATGGACGTGACGCTAGGTATGAATGTGCTGAGAGACCTAGACCATCAACTCTATGCCAAAAAAGGGCCGAAGTATTGGCAACGGGCCACCACACACCAGCCGACCCAGAAGGTTTTACAACAGATGATGAGGAGCTGTAGTCTGCAAAAGAGCAACATGTCCGGTCGGCCCATTGGACATGTGAGGGTGCCGCGGAGGACCCCAGTGAAGGTCCCACCTCGTCAAGAACAAATATTGATGCTGCCGGTGGGGGCGGGACGACAACAGAATGGACTGGAGGTCCTGATCGAGCCGGCTTACCAAGAGGAGACACAGACTCGCCCACTGGTAGCCCGGGCCCTCGCAATTGTGGAGGATGGATGTGTGCCTGTACGCTGCCTCAATGTTGAAGACTGTGAGTTAACCGTGCCTGGGAATACCTTGCTGGCCAAAGTTTATGTGTCTGAAGGGGATATGCCTCGACGAACGAGCTTCACACTACAGCCAGATAGGAGGTCAGCCTGGACCTATGCTGTAGAGGTCCATCAATGGGAAACCCCGACAGCGGAGCTGAACGGTCGAGTGATAATGGCTCGGATGGGGGTGGACTGCAAGGCCCTGACTCCAGGACAACAGAAGTTGCTGGAAGACACCATTTGGGAATTTCAGGAGGCATTCTCGAGACATGAAAAGGACTTCGGGTGCGCTTCCGCCATTGAACACGAAATCCCCACCGGCGATACTGCACCAATCAGGGAACGTTACCGTCAAATCCCACCTAAAATGTACCAGGAGGTCAAAGATATGGTGGCCAGCATGTTGTAAAACCGAGTGATCCAGGAGAGTCAGAGTCTGTGGGCTGCTCCGGTAGTCTCGGTGCGGAAGAAAGATGGGAGTCTCTGGTTCTGCGTGGATTATCGGAAGCTGAATGCCCAGACCGTCCGGGATGCCTACCCCCTTCCGCGGATTGAGGAGTCGTTGTCCGCCCTGAGTCATGCAAAGTTCTTCTCGACTCTTGACTTGGCCAGTGGGTATTGGCAGGTACCAATGGCCAGGAAGGACAAAGCAAAGACGGCCTTCATCCTACCTATGGGACTCTATGAGTTTAACCGGATGCCGTTTGGCCTGTCCAATGCCCCGGAAACATTCCAGCGGTTGATGGAGCACTGTCTGGGGGATCTCAACTTTGAGTTGGTATTGATCTACCTGGACGACATAGTAGTATTTGGGGCCTCTTTTAAAGATCACCTCCAGAAGCTGTGACAGGTCCTAGGACGGGTGCGAGATCATTGGCTCAAGATCAAGCCCAAGAAGTTCCAACTGTTTAAACAACAGATAGAGTATTTGGAACATGTGGTCACCCAGGAGGGGGTAAAGCCGGCCCCCAGCAAGGTGGAAGCCATCCAGAACTGGCCCCAACCGCATATGCTACGAGAGGTGCGGGCATTTGTGGGATTGGCCGGCTACTACAGGAGGTTTATACCCAAATTTGCTCATTTGGTAGGCCCATTAAATGAGTTAACAAGAGGTACTGTGGGGGGCCCAAAGAATCATCCCATTGAGTGGGGACCCCGGCAACAAGAGGCCTTCGAGGCAGTGAAGCAGGCGCTGACCAGTGCCCCGATTCTGGCTTATGCACGGTTCGACACCCCATTCCTGTGGTACACTGACGGGAGCCTACATGGCTTGGGGGCCGTGTTATCACAAGCTCAGGATGGACGTGAAAGAGTCATTGCCTATGGCAGCCGGTCTCTGAGAGAGTTGGAGCGCAACCCTGACAACTATAGCTCCTTTAAATTGGAACTACTGCCACTGGTGTGGGCCATGACCGAAAGGTTCGCGTAGTACCTGACAGGTGCAGAGGTGACCGTGATGACAGACAACAACCAACCGTTAGCACATCTGGAGAATGCCAAGCTTGGTGCGCTGGAGCAGAGGTGGTTGGCTCGACTTTCTAAGTACCAATACCGCATCAAGTTTTGGTCAGGAAGGGAGAACGGCAATGCTGATGCACTCTCCCGAGTCCCTGTTGGGTTATCTGATCGGAATGCTGATGAGGAGCTAGAGGACACTGAAACTCCTGACCTTGGTCGAGTACCAATGTTCCAGGATGTGGCACATTCAAGTGGGGTGGCATGCACATGTTGCTAGGCAAGACGTTGGCTGATTGGGAGAGAGTCCAGAATGGCTGCCCAGACCTGTGGAAAGTGAGAGAATGGGTCAGGACTAAAATGGTCTCAGCCAGAAGAGTGGGCCCGTCTGACTCCGGAGGGCCAAAAGTTTTTGAGGCAGTGGGATAAGCTGACTGTTACCCAGGGCCTCCTGTGTCGGACCATATACTTACAGTCAGAGTTGCAGTACCGGCATCAGATTGTCATCCCCATGTCATGGGGACCAGAGGCCGCCCGGGAAGCTCATGAAAGGGGAGCCCATTTCGGGAGTGAGAAAACATTCAAGTTGCTTCAGCGGCTGGTATACTGTCCCGATCTGGCAGACATGGTGGCCGGGGCGTGCGAGCGGTTCAACTGCACCTTGCTCCAGATGCTCTGGAGGACAACCAGAAGGCTTGGTGGCCCGAGTACCTACCTGAACTGATGTGGGCCTATAACAACAGGGTACACAGTACCACTGGTTACTCCACACATATGCTCATGTTTGGGAGAGCCGGACGGGAGATTGAAGATCCCCACATGCCCGATCCGATGGAGCCATCACCAACTAATACCACTGCATGGGTGCAAGAGCACCGCCGCTGGCTAAAAGCAATCCAGAAGGTTCTGGGGGAGCGCCTGGGACAAGTGGTACATCCTAACCCAAGACCAGTGCAGAGGGATGGGTTTGCCCATGGTGATCGAGTGATGGTCAAAGCTAAGCGGCCGTCTGGAACGTTGGATGGGCGGTGGTAGGCGGTCCCTTACTCGGTAAAGAAGAGGATAGACCATGACATCCCGGTTTATGAGGTAGAACCAATAGGGACTGGGGCCTTCACGAAACTTGCACCGTAAAAAGGTTGAGACGTTGTAATTTTGATAAGCCTGTGTGCGTGGAGGAGATGCCTCCTTCTGCTCAGGGTACAGAGCAAATACCCTTGGAGGAGGAGGAGGAGGAGGAATGGTGGACTGTCCCTGCCCCGGTACCCACAGAGGCTCCAGCTGTGACAAGTTTGCAACCTCTGGAAAGTGTTGAGCAGTCAGAAACCTCTCCCCCATTAAATGTGTCTGACATCCCCAGTGCTTCTGAACCTATCCCTCTTCGAAGGTCAACCAGGCCCAATACTGGTGTGCCCCCACAGCGCTATGCCCAGAATGAGTTTGTATGGGGAGGGTTGCCGAGGACGACAACCAACCTCTAGTGGGGTGGCATGTAAGATGGGAAGCAGCTCTCATTGTCTGAACACTGTTTGTTTAGAATTAAATATTTAACTGTCATTCTGCTGTTTGGCCACAAGATGCCACTGTTTTTTTCTGACACAGCTAACGGGCTGTTTGGACAGAGATTCATAAAAGAGAGAGAGCGAGCAGGCAGCCATTTTGAGAAGGAGTTTTGTTCTGAGGACTGTGTGCAGAGAATCCTACAGCAACCAGGTGTGGAAACAGACTTCAGTGACCAGAACTGTAGCTGAGTGAAGCTACTTGTGTCCAAGATCCTGATCCTGTCCAGAGGAACGAGGAATCGCTTACAGGAAGACGGATGAGAGCTGAGGAACAAAACAATATACACTGCGGGACCGCATACTTATTGGAGAGACATTTTGTTACGGTCAGAGTCACCAGCGGATGCAGAGCAGACCCGGGTCGGTAAGATCGTGCACGCACCCCATACTTTGTTGGCGCCTAGAGACAGAGACCAGGCCTGTAGATAGTTAGTAGGGTCTCTGTGTCAGGCCACAATTGTTGCTACTGTTCACTACAGGGACTCCATAACCTAAAGTGACGCTTCACAATTGGAGAGCTGATGAACTTTTTTTTTACAAACTCGAGATAGACTGGTGTCGTGCTCAGGAGGAACACGCAGACGCATGATACAACACCGGTTAAGGGAAGGGGAAATACAGTAGAGCTTTGTAAGTTTGTAAACTGTTGTGCTGCACCGCAGGCTAGCCCATACCACACACCCATACATTTATTCTTGTGTTGTTTTTAGGGTATTATTAGGTAAGGTGTGGCGGTTTAGTTGTGCCCACCAGTAGGCAAATTACTTTGTCTCTCTCCTGCATCCTACGTAGGGCGCCGCGCTGTGCAGCATAAGGGTTCCAGCCTTCAGGCTGGGTGTCTGTAAATTTATTGTATGTTCCCAGAATTGGCGGTTGGGTTAATTTAATGCGTCTTAGTAAAATTCAGTTTTAACAAGAGCTGGTGGTGGAGTTGTTTTCCTTGTTCGTGACTTCGCTGTATCCTGGGGAGCCCACCCCGGTACACGTACTACAGTGGTCTCTGTGGCGGATTCACGTGAGATAACCGTTATCGGTGGCGGGAGAGAGGCCCCCTCCCGCTGCTCTCCCGTGCCCTCCGCCGGTTAACGGAGCCGTCGGTAGCGGCGGAGATCTGAGGTCTTTTTGACTCCAGATCTCATATTTAATAGGACCTGTCATGCTTTTTTCTATTACAAGGGATGTTTATATTCCTTGTAATAGGAATAAAAGTGACCAATTTTTTTTAAACAGTGTAAAAATAAATAAAATAAAGCAAAATAAATAAGAATTTTTTTTTTTTAAAACGCCCTGCCCCGACGAGCTCGCGAACGCATACGTTAAAACGGTGTTCAAACCACACATGTGAGGTATCGCCGCGATCGTTGGAATGAGAGCAATAATTCTAGCCCTAGGCCTCCTCTGTAACTTAAAACATGCAACCTGTAGAATTTTTTAAACTTTGCCTATGGAGATTTTGAAGCGTAACATGTTGGGCATCAATTTACTCGGCGTAACATTATCTTTCACAATATAAAAAAAATTGGACTAACTTTACTGTTGTCTTATTTTTTTTATTCAAAAAAGTGTATTTTTTCCACATAGAGTCCCATAAGTGCAGTTCAAGCTGGCGGAGTGGCAAGCACAAGTAGTGTCCCGCTGTCACCAAGAAGAAGACAAAGGCAAGCCCATCGTGCCCATAGTGCCCTTCCTGCAGAATTTGCCTATCCTGATTGGGTCCCCACCACTTCTGCATCACCTGTACTTCCCCCATTCACTGGCCAACCCGGTATTCAGGTGGAAACAGCTGATTTTACACCACTTGATTTTTATTCGCTGTTTTTCACAGAAGATCTCTATAGATCTATTGTGGACCAGAGTAATTTATATGCTGGTCAATTCGTTGCCACTAATCCCCAGTTGCCTTCCATTGCCAGAGATTGGAAACCAATTACGGTTTCTGAATTTAAAACCTTTCTGGGCCTTTCCCTCAACATGGGCACACATAAATTTTCGTCGTTGCGCGCCTATTGGTCCACGTGCCCAATTGACCATATGCCGGTGTTCTCTGCCTCCATGTCCAGGAAACGATACGAGCAGATCTTGCGGTTCATGCACTTCAACGACAATGAACTTTGTCGTCCATGTGGAGACCCTGAATGCGATCGGCTCTACAAAATTTGGCCCCTCATAGACCACTTCAATGAACGTTTTGCAGCCTTGTTTACTCCCGATCAAGTTGTCTGCGTTGATGAGTCCCTGATTAAATTTTCTGCCCGCTTGTCTTTCAAACAGTACCTTTACAGCAAGCGTGCCAGATATGGGGTCAAGCTCTGTAAGTTCTGTGACAGGGCAACAGGCTATGTATGGAGCTTTATGATTTATGAGGGAAAAGACAGTCAGGTAGAGCCGGAGAACTGCCCAGATTACATAGGCAGCGCTGGCAAGATAGTGTGGAACTTGGTGTCACCCTTATTCAGAAAGGGGTACCACTTGTATGTAGACAATTATTACACGAGCATGCCACTTTTCAGTCACTTGTTTGATCATCAGATTGGAGCATGTGGCACCGTGCGACCTAATCGCTGGGGCTTTCCCCAGCGGCTTGTAGATTCTCGTCTTAGGCTGGGGGAGAGAGCCTGCGTGAAGTGTAATAATTTGCTCGCTGTGAAGTGGAGGGATAATAATGTTTTCGTTCTTACCTCCCTTCACGCAGACACGACAGTCCAAATTCGTACGGCGACTGGTGTTGTGGAGAAACCCCTCTGTGTCCACGAATATAACCAAAATATGGGAGGGGTGGACCTCAACGACCAGTTGTTGGCGCCGTATCACATTGCCCGTAAGGCGAGACACTGGTACAAAAATGTGTCTCTATACTTATTTCATTTGGCTTTGCTGAATGCTCATGTGCTATACAGAGCTTCAGGTGGGACTTTATCCTTCCTTAAATTCCAGGATGAGATAGTCACAGACCTCCCGTATCCAGGTGGTTCTGCACCTCACCATTCCCAACCAAATGCAGTAAGCCGGCTGCATGAGAGGTCGTGTCTGTAGCAAGCGCGGATTTAGGCGTGACACCCGTTATTATTGTCCGTGCTGTCCTGACGATCCTGGTCTTTGCATTGGTAAATGTTTTGAACGCTTCCACACACTAGTGAAGTTTTAGCGTAGGGTACAGCAATGCACAGGATAGGACACACTTACACAGGGTCTCCCAAGATGCCATTACATTTTGAGAGACCCGAACCGTTATGCCCTGTACACACGATCGGCTTTACCAATGAAAACAGTCCGATGGACTTTTTTCATCGGATAAACCGATCGTGTATGGGCCCCATCGGTCTTTTTTCCATCGGTGAGAAAAAATAGAACATGTTTTAAATTTATCCGATGGGAAAAAACAATGGCAAATTCCGATTGTCTGTGTGGAACTCCATCGGAGAAAAAACCCACGCATGCTCAGAATCAAGTCAACGCATGCTCAGAAGCATTGAACTTAATTTTTCTCGGCTCGTCTGAGTGTTTTACGTCACGGCGTTTGGGACGGTCGGATTTTTGACTGATGGTGTGTAGGCAAGACTGATGGAAGTCAGCTTCATCAGGCATTGGGGCAGCAGGGGCGTGCCCGTGGAAAAGTCTGACCGTGTGTACGCGGCATAACTTTTTTGCGGGAGGATGCCCCCATGCATCGGCATATATATATTTTAGGCACAGGTTGGGTTAAAATTATTTTTTATTTTTTACTATGTTTTTTTTTTGGTATTTGCTTTGCAGGTATGGTATGGTAAGGTCTTATGCCGCGTACACACGATCGATTTTTTCGACGGTGAAAACACCGTCGAGAAAATCGACGTTAAAAACGAGGAACAGCTTGTTCCCCCCACACACGGCCGTTTTAAATGTCATTTTTTTTTGGTTGAAAAAAACGACCGTGTGTGGGCTCCGCGGCAGTGTTTCTCTATGGGAAACACTGCCGCGGAAAACATGTCGAAAAAAACGACGAGACAAATTAGAACATGTTCTAATTTTTCCCGTCGTTTTTAATGCCGTTTTTCTCGTCGAAAAAAACGACAGAAAGCCCACAGACTATCGTTTTTCTCGTCGAATGGGAAAAATTTCGTTTTTCTCGACGAGAAAAACGGCCGTGTGTACGCGGCATTACTGTTATACTGTAATGTTACTTTGTTTTAATGTTACCATCATTTGCTTAGCAGGTACGCCATTCAGTTGCAGCGCAGATTTATTTATCTTGACAGCAACAGCGTTTTCTCCCACGATACATAAAGCCATAGGAGGTGATTTCACCACCACCACAGTTAAAAAAAAAGAGCATATATGCCGAAGCATGGGGGCAGCAGGGGCGGAGGTGCGATTTTGCTCCTAATGCCGCGTACATACGGTCGAAATTCTGACGGAGGCTTGCCCGTGGAAAAGTCCGACCATGTGTACGCGGCATAACCTTTTATGCCGCGTACATATGGTCGAAATTCAGACGGAGGCTTGTCCGTGGAAAAGTATGACCGTGTGTACGCGGCATAACTTTTTTGCAGGAGGATGCCCCCATGCTTCGGCATATATAAATGGTGCGTGTATGCCCATCATTAGAAGTGGGTGGATGAAGGGAGGTATTCTAATGGTGGGCATACCCACCGATCAATCTCTTTTTTTCGTTCAGCCAACAGGCTGAATGAAAAAAAAAGATTACAATACATGTCCAACAAGGACCAGCAACGTACTGGTATGTTGCTGGACTTTGAATGGTTATACCAGAATGATGCCTGCGGGTTTAGGTATCATCTTGGTATCATTCTTTTCAGCCAGTGGTCGGCTTTCATGTAAAAGCAATCCTAGTGGCTAATTAGACCCCAATTTTTTCAAAAAAAGAGTACCTGTCACTACCTATTGCTATCATAGTGGATATTTACATTCCCTGAGATAACAATAAAAATGGTAAAAAAAAAATGGAAGGAACAGTTTAAAAATAAAATAAAAAAGCAAAATAAATAATAATAAAAAAAAAAAAAGCACCCCTGTCCCCCCCTGCTCTTGCACAAAGGCGAACGAAAGTGTTGGTCTTGCGTCATATGTAAACAGCAATTGCACCATGCATGTGAGGTATCACCGCGAAGGTCAGATCGAGGGCAGTAATTTTAGTAGTAGACCTCCTCCGTAAATCTAATGTGGCAACCTGTAAAGGCTTTAAAAAATGTATGTAGTTTGTCGCCACTGCGCGTTTGTGCGCAATTTTAAAGCATGTCGTGTTTGGTATCCATGTACTCGGCCTAAGATCATCTTTTTTATTTCATCAAACATTTGGGCAATATAGTGTGTTTTAGTGCATTAAAATGAAAAAAAATGTATTTTTTCCCCAAAAAATGCATTTGAAAAATCTCTGCGCAAATACTGTGTGGAAAAAAAATGCAACACCCACCATTTTAATCTGTAGGGCCTTTGCTTTAAAAAAATATATAATGTTTGGGGGTTCAACGTAATTTTCTTGCAAAAAAATATTTTCATGTAAACAAAAAGTGTCAGAAAGGGCTTTGTCTTCAATTGGTTAGAAGAGTGGATGATGTGTGACATAAGCTTCCTAATTTTGTGCATAAAATGCCAGGACAGTTCAAACCCCCCCCCCCCCAAATGACCCCATTTTGGAAAGTAGACACACCAAGCTATTTGCTGAGAGGCATGTCGAGTCCATGGAATATTGTATATTTTGACACAAGTTGCGGGAAAAAACAGAAAATTGTATCATACTTACCAGTAATTTTCCTTTCCTGGTGCCTATCCATGGCAGCATACCTGTGATAGAGCTCCGCCTCGACTCCTCCTTCAGGACTAGTGAATAGCATAAATTAAAGGCATAGCCCCTCCCCCAACATTCTCTGTAATATAGAATACCGAGGGTGGGAGCGTATGCTGCCATGGATAGGCACCAGGAAAGGAAAATTACTGGTAAGTATGATACAATTTTCCGTTTTCCTGGTGCCTTAAAAGCATACCTGTGATAACTAACTAGCTGACATGGGTGGGATAATTGCTTAACAATAAATGTTTAATTATAAGAGGACATAGCAGCCTGAACTGCCCTCCTTCCAAACTCAACAGTCGTGAGCGCTCCTGGATCAATATGGTAGTGTCTGAGGAACGTATGGTGAGAAGACCAGGTGGCGGACCTGCACACCGTCTCCAATGAAACATTAGCCCTTGCTGCCCAGGAAGCTGAGACTGCCCTTGTAGAATGAGCATTCACTCGGGATGGAGGCTCCATATTCTTCACCCTGTAGGCCTTCTGGATTAACTTTACAACCCAAGATGCCAGAGTTCTGATGGAAGCTTCTTTGCCCCTGTATTTACCGAACGGTACGATGAAAAGTCTCTCAGAATTTCTGAAGGGGCCGGTGGCTTCTAGGTAGGCCCTGAGCACTCTGGATACATCCAGTTCGTGAGATGACTCTGAATCCATGTCTGTAAACACTGGTAGTGCCCAGGGTTCCAACAGGTGGCTTGGAGTAGCAACCTTTGGTGTGAACCCCCGAAGGGGACGAAGTTCCACTCTGTCTGTGAAGAAGGAGATGTGGTCGTCACCTATCCCTAAAGAGTGAAGTTCCGAGATTCTTCTGCCAGATGTAATGGCTAGCAGGAAAGACGTCTTTAGTGTCAGGTTCCATATTGTTACTTGTTCCACTGGAGCAAAGGGATGGTCAGATAGAACTTCCAGGACTAGGGACAGATCCCACTTAGGAAATGATCGTCTGACAGGAGGGCGAATCTTCAATATACCTCTGAGGAAAGTGACTACTGAAGGATCCTCCGCCCATCTCTTATTTGTTGCAGCAGAGATTACTGCTACCTGCACTTTGAGAGAGCTCAGACCAAGTCCCAGATCAAGTCCTGTCTGAAGGAATCCTAGAACATGAGATGTAGAAGGAAGGATTGGATGAAATCCATTTTCGGAAACAAATGACAAGAACTTGTCCCATATTCTTGAATATATGGCATTAGTTGCTGGCTTCCTAGCTTTTAGAAGGGTTGATATGGCTCCTGGAGAACACCCTAGGGACTCGAACCTTCGCCTCTCAACCTCCAGATTTGAAGATTCAACTTCTGAGGGTTTGGATGAACTAGACTGCTCTGCGACAGAAGTTGAGGGAAAGGAGGGATCTTGATTGGAGAGCCCACACTGAGGCACAATACGGAAGTACTGCCACCACCTGGACTGGCTCCCTAAGGAGCCTCAGGAGGAATTTGAATATTAATGGCCTGGGAGGAAAGGCATATGCCGTGGTGAACCTCCAGGAACATGACAGGGCATCCACTGCCTCGACTTGTGGATGCGGCAGCCGAGAGAAGAACCTGTCCAGCTTGGCGTTCTTCGGGGAGGTGAACAGATCTACCTGAGGGGGATCCCATATGTTGGCAATCTGAAGGAAGACATGGGGGTGGAGAGCCCACTCATTGTCCAGGAAGTTTCTGGATAAAGTGTCTGCTTCCGTGTTCAACCTGCCTGGCAGATACATCGCTCTGAGGTCCAGGAGGTTCTGCTCCGCCCAGAGCATGATCGGCTCTACCTCCTTGAGGAGTGACCTGCTGCGAGTGCCTCCCTGCTTCTGCAGATAAGCGACAGCTGCTCTGTTGTCTAGGCGTAGGAGTATTCTTTGGCCTCTGATTTGGGGTGCCAAAGAAGTCAGTGCCAAGAAGGCTGCCCTCATCTCCAAGATGTTGGATACCACTCCCTGGGTGGTGCATGCCCATCTCCCCTGTATTCTGGTTTGCCCGCAATGGGCTCCCCAGCCCTGTCTGCTTGCATCGGACGTAATTGTGATCCAAGGAAGGGAGCCCAGGTGATGAGGCTTGGAGAGGTTTTCCGGAACTGTCCACCAGTGAAGGCTCCTGCGTATTTTTCCCATCAGCAGGATCGTCTGAGATAGTCGTTGTTTCTTCCACTGCGCCAAGAAACCAGTCTGGAAATACCTCAAGTGCCAATGTGCCCAAGGAACCATGGGTATACAGGAAGACATTGTGCCAATGAGGCTCAGGCATTGTGAAGCCGTCAGATACGGGCTCTGGATGACTTTGATTATTCTCTGGATGACAATCCTTGCCTTCGGCGGTGGTAATGACACTGTCCCCTCCTGAGTGTCGAACATTGTGCATAGATTATCTGCTGTGTTGGCATTAGTTGACTCTTGTCGGAATCCACCAGCCACCCTAGCTCTTTTAGGGACTGTAGAAGAATGTCCCGGTGACATACCAACTGATCCGGATTGCTTGCTAGGAGTAGGATGTCGTCCAAGTAGTGGTATATCCTCAAGCCCCTCTCCCGCAGGGGAACTAAAGCAGATATTAGTATCTTGGTGAACACCCTGGGAGAGGTGCACAGACCGAAAGGCAGGGCTTGAAACTGTAGGTGGGTCCGTCCCACTGCAAATCTCAGGTATTTTTGAAATGCAGGTAGAATTGGAACATATAGGTACGCATCCTGCAGATCGACCAAAATCATCCAATCTGATGGCTGGACTGCCTGAATAATCGTCTGCAGGGACTCCATTTTGAAGCTTTCAGGGCGGATATACCGGTTGAGCCTCTTTAGGTCTATCACAGGCCTCCACCCCTCTGTCCTCTTTGGGACCAGAAATAGGGTGGAGTATAAGCCTGCGAAGCGCTCTGCCAAGGGAGCCGGAACAGCCGCCCCCTGAAGCTGGAGTGACGTTAGGAAGTTTTTCAGAGCTTGAGCCTTCAGTGGAGAGGATGGAATCTCTGTTCCTTTGAAAGAGTTCCGAGGTGGAGGGTGAGAAAAATTCCAAAAGTGCCCCCATTGAATTGTTGACAGAACCCAGGGGTTGTGGCAGCAGGTGGCCCAGACTGGGGTAAAAAAACTTTAGCCTGGCTCCCACCGGGAGTGCCTGGGTTCCTCTGGCATCAAAAAGACTGCTTCTGCTCCTGTGGAGCTGGAAGGGCTTTCATCTTCCTGTTCAAAAAGGATCCCCGAGTACCTTTCCAAGGTCTTTTGTTGTCTCTGGGCTGTCTCGACTGCCTAAAATCCCTTGGGTTTGACTGGCGGAACCTAGAGGAACCACCTCTGAATCTTCGCATACTTCTGTCCTGTAGAAGCATACCAGACTTCCCTCCTGACAGCCTGGAGATAGCTTTATCCATTTTGTCTCCGAATAGTGCTTTCCCATCAAACGGGATTTTGCACCAATTTTGTTTGGAGGATAAGTCAGCCATCCAGGGTTTCAGCCACAAGGCCCTCTTCGCCATCACTGAATGCAACATGGATCTTGCCGAGCACCTGATCGTGTCAATGGCCGCTACGCAGACAAAGTCTGCCGACAATCTAAGCTCTTCTAAGGCCTTAATTATATCCTCCATGGGGACATCCTGATGCAAAGCCATCGCAATATTATCTGTCCAAGATCTTATGGCATTTGATATTGATGTGAGGGAAATAGCTGGCTTACATGCTGCTTCCGCGGCTAAGTAGCTCCTCTTCAGCTCCAGGTCGATTCGCCTGTTTAGAGGGTCTTTGAAGGAAGCGTAATCCTCCATTGGTAGAGTAAGTTTTTTTGCGAGTCGCACCACGGACGCGTCTACCACTGGCATGGAGTTTAGTGACTGCGTTCCCGACTCTGGTAAGGGGTATATAGTTTATTGAACCGACCCCAAAATTATTATTTTTTTATCAGTCTTTGACCATTCCTTCTGAATGACTTGACTAATCTTGCCCATCAATGGGAAAAGAACCTGCTTCCTTTTGAGGAATGGGAAGTAGCTTGTAGACTCTTGGGGAGGCTATTCTGCGTCTTTCCAGGCGATTGCAGTTTTGACTGCCTGGATGAATGGCTTTACCAAGGAGAGACTGAAGCCAGAAGGTTCTGACTCTTCTCAAGAGTCCCCTGAAGAGTCTTCAGGTGGTGAATCTCTAGCTGGTCGGCCTGACGGCGGCAGAGGTGTACTGACTGCTGACGGACCAGGGAGATTAGGTTCTATATCCTGAACCAGGGATATCTGCTGAAGTGGTTGAGCGGGGACCAAAGCCAAAAGCTCAGAGAAGGAGTCCTTCATTGTTCGCTTGAGCAGATCTACAGCGTGCTGATTTTCTAGCTCGCGGTTGGACGCATAGTCCGTAAAACAGTCCTTAAAGACCACTCTGTCTGGTAGCGGTGTAGCCCCACATATCCAGCATCTCTTCTTCCTATAGGTCCTAGGAGAGGGGGGTCGATCACGTCCTCTGGATCTTGACCTCTCTGATCTACGACGTGAAGAATGGGTCCTACGCCTTGATGAGTGGGACCCCTTGGAGTGGGTAGGGCTACGGTGTAAGGAACTCACGCTAGACCAGTGAGCGCACTTTTTTTTTTTTATACTCACGTATAGTTGGTCACATACCTAATAGAAGTGTGAGGATCTTTGCTGCGAGATGAATGACTCATTGCGGAGTTGGGCACAAGGATCAGCTCCAGAAATATAGTAAGAAAGGGAAAAGAATCAGGAGTTTTTGGCGTCACTTTTTTTTTTTTTTTAAATAAACATTTTTATATCGTCATCTGTTTTTATTTTTTATTTTTTAAACATAAACATTTTTATATTGTTATCTTTTTTTTTTTTTAACATAAACATTTCTGATCGGCAACATTTTTTTTTTGAGAAAATAAAAAGTACCTACCACAAAGCAGCATCAGAGAGACCTAGCAGGGCACAGCTGAGGAGACTGACAGCCATCCCTGAATCTGAACCTAATTAGGCTCAAGGTGCGTGGGCTAATCCCATAAACCACCATTTGGAATTGATTGAAAAAAAGGGCAAATCTAGCCTTCTTTCCAGAATCCAAGATGGCCGCCACTGAACCAAGCGTCTGTGCATGTGCAATCGCAGAAGATCCAGCGTCGCCCAGTACAGAGAGCCGAGAAACTACGGCTCTGTATCACTCCCGAATCGCACATGCGCAGACGGCGGCGAGGACGCTGCGCCGTGACACTCTCCTACCTGGCGGGACCTACAGAGCACCTGTAGCCCCCCCGAACCCGGAAATAAGCACCGCAATGTTGTTGCACAGAGAGACACCTGCCCTATCCAGTTGCACAGTTTTAAAGGAATAAAAAAGTAAGACAACAATCATTTTAAAGGCGCCTAACAAGCAAAGGAAAGGGGAGGGGAGGAGAAGAGAGGAAAAGAGAGGGGAAAAACACAAATGCCTGTAATAAAAAATGGAAACCACCAGCCTGGGAAGATGGAGCTGATCCTTTTGCGACTTCCACTGCATTCATCATGGATGTGATAGCAGACTGCGTTCCTGTGAGGAAACTCTGCGAAATGACCCCAACAGATCCACAGAGGGGTTCCCAGTCTTATCAGCGCTGTGAGCGGCCCAAGAACAGGGACTGCCCACGGGAAAGGCTAAACCCGGCGGACGCTGCCGACTGCAGAGGTATGGACATACTGCTACTCTTCACCAGCACAAGAAGGTATGAGGAAAAAAAGGAGAATGTTGGGGGAGGGGCTATGCCTTTAATTTATGCTATTCACTAGTCCTGAAGGAGGAGTCGAGGTGGAGCTCTATCACAGGTATGCTGCCATGGAGGCACCAGGAAAGACAATTATTATTTTTTTTTATTTTTTTTTGCACAAACTTGTCACTAAATGATATATTGCTCAAACATGCCATGAGCATATGTGGAATTACACCCCAAAATACATTCTGCTGCTTCTCCTGAGTACGGGGATACCACATGTGTGAGATTTTTTGGGAGCCTTGCCGCGTACGGGACCCCAAAAACCAAGCACCGCCTTCAGGATTTCTAAGGGTGTAAATTTTTGATTTCACTCCTCACTCCTCACTGCCTATCACAGTTTCAGAGGCCATGGAATGCCCAGATGGCACAAACCCCCCCCCCCCCAAATGACACCATTTTGGAAAGTAGACACTGCAAGCTATTTGCTGAGAGGTATGGTGAGTATTTTGCAGATCTCGCTTTTTGGCACAAAGTTTTGAAAATTGAAAAACACAGTGTCCATGTTTGTGGCTTTGATCCACCTGCTGACTTGTTTTAAACTTTATGACATTTTGCCAGGGTACCCCTGATGAACTCAGAAGGCACACTGGTTGAAAAAGGCTGTCTTAAAGGACAGCAGTATTTGGTATAGTGTTAAGCCGTGTACACACAATCGGTTTTACCGATGAAAACAGTCCGATGGACAAACCGGTCGTGTATGGGACCCATCGGTCTTTTTTCCATCGGTTTTAAAAAATAGAACATGTTTTACATTTTTCCGATGGATCAAAAACCGATAGCAAATTCCGATCGTCTATGGGCAAGTCCATCGGATAAAAAACCCACGCATGCTCAGAATCAAGTCGACGCATGCTCAGAAGCATTGAACTTAATTTTTCTCGGCTCATCGGAGTGTTTTACGTCACCGCGTTTGGAACGGTCGGTTTTTTGACTGATGGTGTGTAGGCAAGACTGATGGAAGTCAGCTTCATCGGATTTCCGATGGACAAAACCATCGGATCAGAATCCATAGGATATCCGATCGTGTGTACAGGGCTTAAGACACAATTAACCTGTTTGCATTCACTCAGGATAGCAACCCAAACGTAAATAAATTGTTTATGCTATATGACAGACACATGTCTACACCGCCACATTATATGACCAAGGTTCCTAAAGAGAAGCACTTTTTTGCATTTTTCATGAATTTTCTTTGCATATACCATGTCATCTTGCACTTATGAAAACTTTCATAACATGGCAGTTGAGGGGACCAATTGTTTACTGGGATTTTTCATTGGCTTTTGCAGGTTTTTTTTTTTTGATAACAATTAGAGCCCAGTTATTCCAAAAAATGTCTGTTAACCACTTCAGCCCAGGAAGAATTGGCTGCTTAATGACCGGCCCATTTTTTGCGATTCAACACTGCGTCGCTTTAACTGACAATTGCGTGGTCGTGCGATGCTGTACCCAAACAAAATTGACATATTTTTTTCCCACAAATAGAGCTTTCTTTTGGTGGTATTTGATCATCTCTGCGATTTTTTTTTTTTGCGCTATAAACAAAAATAGAGCGACAATTTAGAAAAAAACACAATTTCCTGACTGACTCCATGGCATCCTACGTGTGGGTTAACCCCGCCTCCTCTCCAATGCTATAGGACCCCATACCCATAAAAGTAAGCTCACCTCTCAGCACTGTGTTCCTTTTTTGTCCTCCTCCAATGGACCTGAAGCACGCACGGCTGTGCAGATTTCCGGATGGATGGATCAATGGATGATTGGCACACCTTTAGCGGTGCAGCTCGGAACCCAGCCATGGGCGGGTGGAGAGCTTACAGCAGCCATGAAGGTTTGAATGGAAGTTGCTGCGGTGTGCCCTGAATTCCCCCGGCTGGCAGGTCTGCTACTTATTTTTTCCATGCTCCATGGCAGTCACATCTTTTTTATATTTGTTGTCTGTTTGCTAAAACATGCCCCTGCTCTCCCCAATGGCGGCTGGAACGCTCTGCGTTCCAGCCCACAGCGGTGACCCAATTCTCAGGCGCCGCCGCCATTCGCGCATGCGCAGTGCCCGTTCCCAGAGCGAGGCTTGGTTCGCGCATGTGCGGTCCAGCGGGTCGCTAGGTGGCCGCACAGGCGCAGATGGGAGATCCTCCCACACGCAGGTGAGCTGGATTGACAGCGGTGATGTCACGGGCGGGGAATTTAAAAGCTAGGCTCGCCTGTGTCATTTTGGGATCTCCCCTGACAGGCGAGCAGAGGCTACTTGGATCTCCCTGCTGAGGCTCTTGTCTCTCAATCAGGTCAGTGCACTATTTAAAAGACTTAAAGGCAGTGCGGATTTGTTTTTTGTCTGTTCCAATCATAGTCTTTGGTTATACATGTAGGTGTATATGTACATAATGTGTCTTTTCAACAAATATCGCTTATCATTATATAGTGCACTTTCCTTAAAGGGCAAGTTACCAATTTATTTTTTTGTATAAATACTGTAGGTTTTTTTGGTCGACCTGTCTCTATTGTGACTCCTTAGTCCAGAAGTTATGGACAATTCACCGCTTACATGTGGCCAGCCCTCACGCACAAGGTATGTGCAGGAGAGGGGAGGGCGTGGGGTTCAGTCGCAAGTATTGTTGCTTGACGGCTTATCTCTTTTCCCCAATCCCCCTTTTTTCCTTTTTTAGCCCTTCCGCAGATCTTCATCTCGACTCAGACCTTGCCATGCCGCAGCATTCATCAAAATCAAAACACAGACGTGATTACCCGTCTGCATCTCACCACCAGAGGAGAAGTTCCCATTCCTCCTCCAGACACCGCTCCCACCGCCAGGACAGTTATTCTGATCGGAGAGCCTGCTGGGGATGCGGCTCACGAGTCCCAGAGGGCAAATCATTATGCAGCCATTGCTATGCCCATGCGGTTGGGGAAAAAGAGACAGAAGACCAACGGATCGAGTCTCTAGTAAAACAGGTGGTGCAACGTTCTCTTAAGGAGATGGATGCTTCCCACGCACAAAGCCAGTCCAGCACTATTCGATCTGGCTCCCCGGCTGATGTGGTCCGTGAAGTTCCAGGTCCTTCCCAGCCCTACGCATCCTTGCCTCTTCCTTCGGAAGGAGAATTAGAGAGTGATGAAGAGAGTGTGGAATTTGATTTCTCTCAAGTTACTCCGCTCATTAAAGCGGTCAAAGAGGACCTTATGTGGGAAGACCCTTCTGCTCCCCCAGCTAAACAGAAAAAGTTTTTCAAGCGCCTGGGGAAAGAGCGCCCAAGCTTTCCGCTTTTAGCCGAACTAAAGGGCATCTTTGATGAAGAGTGGAGCAAAGTGGACAGGAAGTCCTCGATGACAAATAAGACCTCCAGAATGTATCCATTCAAGGCAGAAGAGGTGAAATACCTGGAGAATACTCCTCCTGTGGACACAGCGGTAATGCGTCTGGCTAAACACGTCACGCTCCCTCTTGAAGACACAGTCTCCTTTAAGGACAGTCTTGACAGAAGAATGGATCAGGACCTTAAAAGAATTTACGTTCTTGCTGGGACAGCTTGTAAACCCGCTCTAGCCTTGGCAGCCGTATCTAAGGCTATGGAGGCATGGACTGAGAATGTAGATTCATTTCTCAAAGGTGTTTCAGAAGATCTGGCAAATAACTCAGCAGCAGCAGAGCTAAAACTAGCAGTGGCCTACTTGGGTGAAGCATCAGTTGATCTGATCCGTCTACTGTCCAGGATTATGCTATCCTCAGTTACAGCTAAACGTGCCCTATGGCTACGCCCTTGGCAGGCTGACCCATCTTCTAAGCAAACATGGTGCAAGATTCCCTTCGAAGGATCATCCCTGTTTGGTAATAAACTAGATGACGCCATAGCAAAGGCCACAGGCGGAAAATCTGGCTTTCTTCCACAGGACAGGCGTCCACAGAATCGAAGAAGGCCCCAGTTCAGAAGACGCAGTCCGGAGCGCTCAAGAGAAGCACGCTCCTATAGACCTGGCCGGGGCTTCAGAAGAAACTGGAGCAGAGGCCAAGCGTCCTTCCGCAAGCCAGCAAACAACCAAGCGTCCAGTGGTCACGATCAGGCTAAATGCTTTTGAGATTTTGCCCGCCCAGGCGGGTGGGGTAGGGGCACGCCTGCTCCTCTTCCGGCACGTGTGGGTGGCCTCAATCTCAGACTTCTGGGTCGTCAGGACAGTGTCGTCAGGTCACGCATGGTCCTTCTCCAGCATTCCTCCCCCCAGATTTATCTCAACCCTACTTCCAAGTATGGAAGAACAAAAAAAGGCCTTACTGTCCTACGTAGACCTGCTGAAAACCCAGGGAGCAGTAGTACGTGTCCCAGAGGAAGAACAATTCCAAGGAGTATACTCCCCCCTTTTCCTAGTCCAAAAGAAAAGCTGTGCCTGGCACCCGGTAATAGATCTGACGTACCTGAACAGGTTCATAAGGCACGGAAAATTCAAAATGGAAACTCTGTCAACAATCCAGCAAGCCATTCAACCAGGCGACTGGATGATTTCGATAGACCTGAAAGATGCCTATTTCCATGTACCAGTGGCAAAGGACTTTTTAAAGTACCTCCGGTTCCATATCGGGCAAGAACATCTTCAATTCATCTGCCTACCGTTCGGTTTGACAACTTCTCCTCGAGTTTTCACCAAGGTCCTCTTGGCCGTAGTGGCCCTCATCAGGCTAAAAGGTGTGCGTCTTTACCATTATTTAGACGATCTCCTAGTTCTGTCTCAAAACAGAGAACGGCTTATGGTGCACAGAGAACAAGTGATCTCAACCCTTTCCAGCTTTGGATGGCTTCTAAACTTGGAAAAAAGCCACCAGGATCCAGCCCAAAACTTAATTTACTTAGGGGCTCTGTTCAACACAGTGGAGAACACCATCTCCCTCCCGGCAGAGAAGATTCCGGTGATTCGAAGAGGATTTCTCGTGCTCTGGATGCTCCTCATCTGAAAGCATCACAATGCCTAAGAATTATCAGCACAATGGTCTCCACGTCCCCCATGGTCAAATGGGCTCTATGGAGGTTAAACCCTTTTCAGTCAGGGTTCCTCCGGCAGTGGAAGTCAGGGGACAAGAGTCAACTCATCCACATATCCGCAAAAATGAGAAACAGCCTCTTCTGGTGGCTCCAACTCAAGAATTTGAAAAATTGTCACTCCATTGCCCCCATCTCCTGGGTTACAGTCACGACCGACGCCAGCGACTCAGGCAGGGGGGCTCTCTGTGGTCAGAACCTAGCTCAAGGCAGATGGGATGCTCGTCTTCACAACCCAGGCTCAAACGTCCTGGAGCTCAGGGCGGCCTGGTGCACCCTCCAATTTTTCTCCCAGTTCCTGAAAGGAGAGTCGGTATTGTTAAGGATGGACAACACAACAGCAGTGTCGTATGTGAAGAGGCAAGGGGGGACTCAGAGTTCTACTCTCCTTCTAGAGGTCGAGCCTATAATAACATGGGCCCAGAAAAACCTGGCCAATATTTCAGCAGTTTTCATTCCGGGAGTCCAGAACTCCCAGGCAGACTTCCTCTCTCGAACTTGTCTAGACAACAACGAGTGGTCCCTCCATGTACAGTCCTTCAACTGGATTCTGTCTCTGGGAGTCAATCCCGAAGTGGACCTATTCGCTTCCCCCTACAATCACAAAACTGTGAAGTTCTATTCTCGGGGCCGTTGCAGCCAGGCAGTCGGAACGGATGTCCTGACGGACAGATGGAGGTTCAGGCGGGCATACGCTTTTCCCCCGATCCTGATAATCCTCAAGTTCCTGAGGAGACTTCAAGCAGAATCAGCTGAAATAACAGTAGTGGCTCCTTACTGGCCAAATAGGCCTTGGTTTCCCCTCCTTCAAAAATCCAGGAGTTCAGGATGTTCTTAGTTTTCTGCAAACAGGACTAGACTTACCCTTATCTGTTAGCTCTCTAAGAGTACAAGTTTCGGCCTTGTCGGCCTTCTCTGGAGTCTCATGGGCAGTCCATCCCTTAGTCAGACAATTCTTTCGGGGGCATCAAGAATTAAGCCCCAAAGAAAACCAAGATTTGCCAAGTGGGATCTTCCACTCGTTCTAGATTCTCTGACTGGACTCAGTATGTCGGGGCCCTCCCGTCCTCCATTAAGGACTTTTCAGCAAAAGTAGCCTTCTTAGTAGCCATCACCTCGGCTAAGAGGGTCTCTGAGATCGGGTCTCTAGGTCATGAAGAACCTTTTCTAACATTTTTTCCGGATCGAGTAGTCCTTATACCCATGTTGGGTTCAAATCCAAAGGTGTCTTCGGTATTTCACGAAAATCGAGAAATTGTTCTACCTACATTTAAGACTCCAGATTCCAGTGAAACTCATCCCCTGGATATGGGTGAAATCCTAAAGGAGTATCTACAAATTACTTCTTCCTTCAGACAATCTGAGCATCTGTTTGTTCTACATTCTGGAAACAACAGAGGGAAGAAAGCATCAACCAGAACAATTGCATCATGGATCGTCCAAACAATCCAGCAAGCATACAGGGCTAAGGGCTTGGCTCCTCCACAGGCGGTGACGGCACACTCCGCGAGAGGGATGGCAGCTTCCTGGGCGGCAGCCCAACATGTGGCTCCAGATGTCATTTGTAAAGCGGCCTCGTGGGCCCCTATCAATACATTTATGGCCCATTACTGCATTGAACCGGCATCATTGTCGTCTGTTAATTTTGGGTTAAGAATCCTGTCGGTTGACAGGACAAATTAAAGCTTTTTTGTTCAGCATACCCACCCGTGTGGTCTGGCTAGTTATTTCCCACACGTAGTCTGCCATGGAGTCAGTCAGGAAAACTGAAAATTTATTACCAAATACTTACCGTAATTTTCCTTTCCTGATGGACTCCATGGCAGACGGAGTTCCCACCCTGAAAGAAAATATTAATAAAAGAAAGTAAGTGTCCAAGAGTCGGCTAGTTACGGAACACAGTGCTGAGAGGTGAGCTTACTTTTATGGGTATGGGGTACTATAGCATTGGAGAGGAGGCGGGGTTAACCCACACGTAGGCTGCCATGGAGTCCATCAGGAAAGGAAAATTACGGTAAGTATTTGGTAATAAATTTTCCGTTATTTTGTACATTTTGCTATAATAAATATCCCCAATTTTTTGTTAAAAAAATGATTTTTTTTTCTCAGTTTAGGCCAATGTGTATTCTTCTACATATTTTTGGTAATAAAAATCGCAATAAGCATATATTGATTGGTTTGCACAAAAGTTATAGCGTCTACAAAATAGGGGATAGATTTATAGCATTTTTATTATTATTATTTTATTTACTAGTAATGGCGGCGATCTGCGATTTTTATCGGGACTGTGACTTTATGGCGGACAAATCGGACTCTTTTGACACATTTTTGGGACTATTGACATCTATAAAGCGATCAGTGCTAAAAAAATGCACTGATTACTGTAAAAATGTCACTGGCAGGGAAGGGGTTAACACGAGGGGACAATCAAGGGGTTAATTGTGTTCCCTAATGTGTGTTCTAACTGTAGGGGGATGGGACTGACCTAGAGGAAATCACAGATTGTGGTTCCTAGCTATTAGGAACTCACAATCTGCCTTTCCTCACAGAACAGAACAGGGATTTGTTTGTTTACACACACACGTCCCTGTTCTACCTCTCGTGCCCGCGTTTGCTCGTGGCCGGTGGTCATCGCGACCGCCGGTCACAAGCATCGGCACACCCCGCGATGCGTCTGGTAGCTCATTTAAATCAACCGACGTACAGCTACGACGGTTCACGCAGTGGAGCCAGCCTGCCGCAGTATAATTGCGGCTGGTAGTCCGTAAGCGGTTAATATACAGTATTATAAACATAATCAAACTTTATAACAATTATTACATATTTTTTTTCTGGGATTAAGATGAAAATACCTAGGGGGAGATATGAAAAATCATTGGGATATAGTCTTTGCTTTTATGATTATTGCTTGTGCTTTTATTGTCACTAAATCAGATCTTTAAAAATGTATGTTTAGATAAACCAAAGTAATTTCCTTGTTGTTACTGAAACATCTCTGAGCCATGAGAATATTCATTGATATCTCTGCCCAGAAAGCTCACAGCTTGGCGCTGGAATAATATCTATATTGCATATTGAAGCTATAGTTCCTTCTACGGGCCTGTACAGGAGGTACCTATCCCAAATACCATTTATTTGTTTTTTGGATATTGTAATATGTAAGAATGATTAGGTAACACATGACTACTTGACTGGTAGAACCTTTATGAAAGCTATGAATTAGGAAGTATAAAAATCTCAATACAGTGCTCTTGGCAAATGCATTAAGGGCTCTCTTTACATTATTTGTATTTTTTTCCCATAAAAGAAACTTAACCTCATATACCTTTTCTAACATTTGCTGCATGTGCTACAACCAGAATTGGAGCTCCACTTTATATTGAAACTGAATTAATAAAACATGCAGGCATAAACAAAAGGTTCACTTATATGACTAAAAATTAGAATAGATAGGGTGCAGGACTGAAGTGTTTTTGACTATGTACCGTAATTATTCATAGTGCAAGATATAATGGCTGCAATATCTATAAAACTGCTGACCTTCTAGGTATTTTCTTCCCCTCCGTTTCTGAAGACTACAGAACATGTGAAAAACAACACAAAAACATAAAGCAGCAGGCAGAAAAAAACATTAGAGATTCTAATGAAAGAGGTTTGTGACAGACCCAATGAGGACAGGGGCTTTTGGAGAGGACTAGGAGCAAGCTTCCTACTCACTGATTATGGCCCATGGAGAGAGCAGACCATTCTCTAATGATGTACCACCACTTAATAGACGCTGAGAGCAAGGCTTGGATTAATTCTCTGAATAAAGGCAATAAAGGGAATTCCCCTTATTCAGACTGGGTTGGAGAGGCTCCTTCACTTAGAACATAGATATTTATCGACCATAATCCTTATTTCACTGTATCAGACTGCTGGGACTTTGCATGTCCTCTGATGAATTGTCTAGTGGACAGAATACACAAGTTTGTGTCTCTCCCATTATTAATTGGGTCACCTACTGTTTCTGTCTGTCTGCTAGCATTGTGTTCCCTCCACCTTGTTAGAAAACTATTGTGGGGTGTTATATGTTAATTTTGATTAGCTTATGGGTTAATTAAATCATTGTCAGCTATTAGTTGCTAGATGTGGATTAGCATATAATATATGTTGGTTGTTCCTTATGTGACAGCAGGAAGGTAAAGTCACCTGGTTGCATCCAGGGGGGTAGATATATTTCGCCCAGATTCAGGCTTTACGCCGACTTATACAACTAGGTGGAGAGTTGTATAAGCCCAGCTGAGGCTAGTGGGCTCATGGATGACTCATACCTCTAGGGAGAGTGTGGGGCGTCGTGCAGACAGGGAGTTGATGAGACCAGCTGAAGCTTGTCAGCTCATTTAGGCCTCTATAAGAACTCCCAGATTCATTAGGTGTTTGCTCATGCCTGGACCCAGACCTGTGTGGACTGTCTAGGGAGAGTGAACCCCTGTGCGGTGAGACAAAGCCTGTGTGGCTATTTGCTTGGACATTTAAAACCAGGGACTTAGGGACTAGGACAGCACTAGGCTGATCCCAGTTGTTAGTTAGGAAACCTGTATGTTTAGTCAGAGGTCAAGTTGACCAGGATTTATTTTGTTTATGTTTCTTTTGCTTTGCTGTGTTTTGTCACTGTAAATAGAAAATAAACCGCACCTTTTTGATTTTGAAAACCACAGCCTCCGTTTGCTGGGCCTGTTTTTGTGTGGGGAGCCCATCCCGGGGGTCACACACACCCGCTGCCGAGCTAACCCCCTCACACTTATTAATGTTAAAGGAGAAGTCCAGCCTGAGATTTTTAGTCTGGGCTTCTCCTCTGGGTCACAGGAGTGCAATTGTGACCCGTTTTCAGCGGAGAGTGGGCTGAAGTCCGCTCTCCGCTGACGCCATTGCCATCAGTCGAGGCGGCGCTTCATCCTGACTTCCCATGTCTGGATCCGCCAGCTGCCTTGATTGATGGCAGTATCAGCATCTCAGCAAGACACTGAGATGCTGAGACGACCGCTCCCCACCCCTCCACAGCTCAGCGCTCCAGTGAGCGTGGAGAAGCAGAAAGGAGAGATGCTGACTAACAGTTAGCAGATCTCCTCTCTGGGTTCTGTGAAAACCGAGCCATCGGCGATGTTCGTGGCTCAGTTCTCAGTGCAGAGATGGCGGGGGACAGATGCAGCATCGGACTGATGCTGCATCCACATAGGTAAGTATGAATCAAAGAAAAAACAAACAAACATACTTCTCTTTTGATTATATTCCTGTGTACAGTTTCCTTTGCATACGATAATGTGATGAGGCTCACCTGATCTGGTGTACTATTAATTCTGTGTGAGTTTTCAATAAACTGTTCCTGTTCTCATCTAAGCTATTGTCGGCTAGTCTTGGATTGTCAGCTATAATATCTGGTTCCTATGTCCAGACTGGAGGAAGCTATATCTTGACAAAAGTACTCAAGCTGGGTTCTGGACAGTTCAGTCACAGGGTTAAATTCAAATATGCCTGACAACAAAGCAGTATGTATTTTACATTGAAGCATTTTAAGCTTTCTGATCGCTAGTGGATAAAAACATACACAAAAATAATAAGATTAACTGAACATCCATATATCCTAGTAACAAGAATGGGTTATGGTGGAAAATTTTATGGTTTACAAGAAGACTGGTAACAGGCAAGCCAATTTCATCCAGCTGGCCTATACCAAGAGGCCTGTAATTACAGACATATTTTGATGACATACTACTGGTTCTTCTTAAGCCCTGTACACACGATCAGTTTTACAGATGAAAACAGTCCGATGGACTTTTTTCATTGGACAAACCGATCGTGTATGGGCCCCATCTGTCTTTTTTCCATCGGTGTTAAAAAATAGAACATGTTTTAAATTTATCCGATGGAAAAAAAAACTATAGCAAATTACTATCGTCTGTGAGGAACTCCATCGGATAAAAAACCCACGCATGCTCAGAATCAAGTCGACGCATGCTCAGAAGCATAGAACTTAATTTTTCTTGGCTTGTCAGAGTGTTTTACGTCACAGCGTTTGGGACGATCGGTTTTTTGACTGATGGTGTGTAGGCAAGACTGATGGAAGTCAGCTTCATCGGATTTCCGATGGAAAAATCCATTGGTTTAAAATCCATAGGAAATCCGATCGTCTGTACAGGGCTTCACAGTGTTTTAGACAAAGAGACACTCGTCTGACTAACTGTTCCAATACTAAATCGAGACATCACACTGTAGCTGAGTGTGCATTTTCACAAAGTTAAGGTATTTACTTAAGTGAATTAAAATTCTGCTCTGCTGCTTGGTTTAGAAGGAACCCATAGAACCCTACATGACAGAATGTTCATAGAAGAAAGGTCAGGGTCCACAATTACAAAAAAAAAGTCTTTACCATGGTAAATGGTGTGCAGAAGAGCATGTCTGAATGAAGAATAAATTGATCCCTAAAGAATATGGAATTCAGCAGCAGAAGACAAGATTGGTTTCCTTTCCTTCAGTTAGAAACAGGAAATTGAAGCTACAGTGAGTCAGTGACCCAAGGTCACCAAATCTTGATGACTGCAGATTACACATCTTTGTCAAGTCTTTTAAGTCTGCATCTTCATGACACACATGGAAAAGTCAGAATTTTACATATACAGCATGATGTTGTAGAATTAGCGTGGATTAAAATCCCTGTGAAACACTGCCATTATCTTCCTGAACCCATTCTGTGAAGAATGCAGGTTGTTCCGGTCCTACTCTGTATTAGATGTAAGTGTACCAAATAAAGTAGTAAATCATTTGAACACCTTTGCATGTATATATGCACTATACCGCAGAAAATGGTGTCCCTGGGATTGTTTTATCAAAATAATAAGCAATGTTATCAGCATTTAAAGTTATGTAAATCTGTGGACAAAACAATGCAAGGTGATACCATGTTTCTTATGGACTTTACTGGCACCCACATGGATGCCGCCGGCCACTATCCATCCAGACCTTCACAAGGGACGGGGGATGGATTAAGAAGCCTTTCTATGCCCCCATGAATGGCATAAGGCCACCCAGCGGATTCCGGGTGATGACATCATGGCACCGTGTGCGCCCCATCAATCACGCATGCACAAGATGGCACCAGCGCGAACAGGTTATCTCCTGTCAGACCGCCCACGATTACAAGCAGGGATCCCAGGCCTATCAGCCCCAGGGCACACAAAAGGAGAGGGTTTAGACCATGCCCAGAAGGGCATGGAATCAAGGGGAGCATGAGTCGCAACCCATGCACACAGTCCACCATAACATTGGAGTCCAAATGTTCAACACATATATATGTATCACAATATCAGCATGCTATGTAATCATCACAAGATCAATTAATATTAGTCACTCTTTCTCCTACGGACCCATACTTGTGACCAGCCTCCTTAACACCAAAGGGAGGAAGATTTACAATAATATTCTGATAAATAGAAGATGCATATGCAAATTTGTTTGTTAGTTATAGTTCTTCGCTAGCCTTACTAAGAACTTAGATATCATTAGCCTATATCTATTATGATAAAGGAATATATTTTTATAGGTAGTACTCCTTATAACAACCTAGGTCCATGATATCAAGTGCAGAAATTATCTAGATATAGGGGAGAAGATATGACAACAAACTTATTTAAAGATATGGCTTGAAACAAATGGCCTCATTTGTAACAGATATATCCAACTTGTTTCGTGCTGTAAATTTTTTTTTATTAAAATGTCCTCCCCGACTTGGTGTCCCATTTATGGCATAAAGAAATGAGTCTGCCAATAGGTGTAGAAAGTTTGTTGTTTTTGGCATAGTATATACTGTATGGTCTTAAATTCGAAATGAAGCAGTCACTGCGAGTATATAAGTTGCACACCTTTACGTGTATATACGCAATGTATCACAGAATTTGGTGTCCCATGATTGTTTTCTCAAAAGGATAAGCAACGTTATCAGCATTTAAAATGATGTAAATCTGTGTTAGGCTAATAACCATCTTGCACATTATTTTATACTTTAGGCTGCACTGCAATATGCCAGTCATGGTTCCGATGACTTTCCTTTTCCTGAACTGTAGACAATTTTCTTTTAATGGTTTAATCACTTTTTGTCATTCCCTTGTGTTGCTAAAACTCATAAAATTAATTTGTGTTCAGTTTCAAATAAAGCATAGTAGTCAGTTAATCACTACAGTAAGTTATTACAGAGCTGATATACACTCTATTTAAACAGAAGAATGCCCTGTATACATCACCCTGTAATGAGTGACTTTGTTCTCTGTATCTCGCAATTATCCGGAAGAAATCCCATGTGATAGATTTTAACTTTTACAGCAGTTAAAGAGAGTAGAGTAGAAAAAGTATGCAATCAGCCATGTTTTCTCTTATAAACTGTCAGTTGGAATGGGTCAGAAGATTCACCCTCAGTTATTAAGGCTTAAAGTGGAAGTAAACCTATTGATTTAACAGTTTAAAAAAACTGTTAAATTCCAGGCATGCCGGAAATGCTAACTGCCTCATTGGCTGGTGTCATAACTGGTCACATGTGCAGCATCATGGCAGTTGAAGATTAAACAAAGGTCAAGATGGCAGCTTCCTTGGCTGAAAATGATAGGAGGGTTTACTTCCACTTTAATGTACACGGGACATTTTTAAACCTCCCCTGAACGATTAACTTGACAGATAGGAAACAATGTTTAACCACTTAACGACCGCTCACTGTATATATACGTCGGCAGAATGGCACCGACAGGCACAATCACGTAGAGCATACGTGATTGCCTTTGTACAGTTGGGGGGTCCAATCGGACCCCCCTCCTATACAGTGAGCGGTGGCTAAGTGTCCGGGAGCGTTCCGGGATGAGGGGGCAGCCATTCGTTTCTGGCCACCCCCTCGCGATTGCTCCCGGCGAATGGAAATGCCCCCTCTGTCTGTGTCAGACAGAGGGAGCAGGAGGAAGTGATGTCATCTCTGGTGCGGCGCTCACATATACCGAGCGCCGTACAAGAGAAGACATCAGGTCAGTGCACACAACACTACACTGACACCAGGACACATAGGGACATAAATCGCCCCCCCAGACACCCCAGATCACCCCCCAGATCACCCCCCCACCCCCCAGTCACAGTGTCACTGATTGCAGTGACCATTTATTTAGTGATCACTGCAATCAGTGACATTTGTGACTGTAAAAGTGTCACCAAAGTTTAGTCTTAGGTCCAGTGTAGCCCCCTAACCCCCCTAATAAAGGTTTAACCCCCTGATCACCCCCCAGATAACCCTTTCACCGCCTATCACCACTGTCGCTTAGCGATCATTTTTCTGATCGCTGTCTTAGCGTCAGTGATGCAGATCGGTAGCCGGTAATTTTTTTTAGGTTCGCCGCAGGTTTTTATAGCGTCAGGTACCCCAATATATTATCTAATAAAGGTTTAACCCCCTTGATCGCCCCCCAGGTAACCCTTTCACCCCCTATCACCACTGTCGCTAAGCAATTGTTTTTCTAAACGCTGTCTTAGTGTTGGTGATGCAGATCGTAGCCAGTAATTTTTTTTAGGTTCGCCGCAGGTTTTTATAGCGTCAGGTACCCCAATATATTATCTAATAAAGGTTTAACCCCCTTTATCGCCCCCCAGGTAACCCTTTCACCCCCTATCACCACTGTCACTAAGCGATCGTTTTTCTAAACGCTGTCTTAGTGTCTGTGATGCAGATCGGTAGCCGGTAATTTTTTTAGGTTCGCCACAGGTTTTTATAGCGTCAGGTACCCCAATATATTATCTAATAAAGGTTTAACCCCCTTGATCGCCCCCCAGGTAACCCTTTCACCCCCTATCACCACTGTCGCTAAGCAATTGTTTTTCTAAACGCTGTCTTAGTGTCGGTGATGCAGATCGTAGCCAGTAATTTTTTTTAGGTTCGCCGCAGGTGTTTATAGCGTCAGGTACCCCAATATATTATCTAATAAAGGTTTAACCCCCTTGATCGCCCCCCAGGTAACCCTTTCACCCCCTATCACCACTGTCACTAAGCGATCGTTTTTCTAAACGCTGTCTTAGTGTCTGTGATGCAGATCGGTAGCCGGTAATTTTTTTTAGGTTCGCCGCAGGTTTTTATAGCGTCAGGTACCCCAATATATTATCTAATAAAGGTTTAACCCCCTTGATCGCCCCCCAGGTAACCCTTTCACCCCCTATCACCACTGTCGCTAAGCAATTGTTTTTCTAAACGCTGTCTTAGTGTCGGTGATGCAGATCGTAGCCAGTAATTTTTTTTAGGTTCGCCGCATGTTTTTATAGCGTCAGGTACCCCAATATATTATCTAATAAAGGTTTAACCCCCTTGATCGCCCCCCCAGGTAACCCTTTCACCCCCATCACCACTGTCGCTAAGCAATCGTTTTTCTAAACGCTGTCTTAGTGTCGGTGATGCAGATCGGTAGCTGGTAATTTTTTTTAGGTTCGCCGCAGGTTTTTATAGCGTCAGGTACCCCCATATATTACCTAATAAAGGTTTTAACTCCCTGATTGCCCCTAGTTAACCCTTTCACCAGTGATCACCATATAAGTGTTACGGGTGACGCTGGTTAGTTAGTTTGCTTTTTATAGTGTCAGGGCACCCGCCGTGTATATAACCCAATAAAGGTTTAACCCCCTGATCGCCCGGCGGGTGATATCAATTAGGTTTTAGCATCAGAGAGGGTCTGCGTCACACCCCAGGCAGCGTCAGGTTAGTGCCAGTAACGCTAACACCCACGCGTGAAGCATACACCCCTCTTAGTGGTATAGTATCTGAACAGATCAATATCTGATCTGATCAGATCTATACTAGCGTCCCCAGCAGTTTAGGGTTCCCAAAAACGCAGTGTTAGCGGGATCAGCCCAGATACCTGCTGGCACCTGCGTTTTGCCCCTCCGTCCAGCCCAGGCCACCCAAGTGCAGTATCGATCGATCACTGTCACTTACAAAACAAAAACACACATAACTGCAGCGTTCGCAGAGACAGGCCTGATCCCTGCGACTCCAGTGCTGTAGGAGGTGATTTCACCACCACAGTTAAAAAAAAAAAGCAAATATGCCGAAGCATTGGGGCAGCAGGGGCGGAGGAGCGATTTTGCTCCTAATGCCGCGTACATACGGTCGAAATTCCGACGGAGGCTTGCCCGTGGAAAAGTCCGACCATGTGTGTGCGGCATAACTTTTTTGCGGGAGGATGCCCCCATGCTTCGGCATATATAAATGGTGCGTGTATGCCCATCATTGGAAGTGGGTGGATGAAGGGCGGTATTCTAATGGTGGGCATACCCACCGATCAATCTCTTTTTTCATTCAGCCAACTGGCTGCATGAAATAAAAAGATTACAATACATGTCCAACAAGGACCAGCAACGTACTGGTATGTTGCTGGACTTTGAATGTTTATACCAGAATGATGCCTGCGGGTTTAGGTATCATCTTGGTATCATTCTTTTCAGCCTGCGGCCGGCTTTCATGTAAAAGCAATCCTAGCGGCTAATTAGCCTCTGGACTGCTTTTACAAGCAGTGGGAGGGAATGCCCCCCCCGGATATAAAAAGCGCCATTGGGAAATTGGGAAAGCATTTTATCACACCGATCTTGGTGTGGTCAGATGCTTTGAGGGCAGAGGAAAAATCTAGGGTCTAGTAGACCCCAGTTTTTTCAAAAAAAGAGTACCTGTCACTACCTATTGCTATCATAGGGGATATTTACATTCCCTGAGATAACAATAAAAATGATTAAAAAAAAAATACTTGGAAGGAACAATTTAAAAATAAAATAAAAAAGCAAAATTAACAATAAAAAAAAAGAAAAAAAAAGAGCACCCCTGTCCTGCCCTGCTCTTGCCCAATGGCGAACGCAAGCGTCGGTCTGGCGTCATATGTAAACAGCAATTGCACCATGCATGTGAGGTATCACCGCGAAGGTCAGATCGAGGGCAATCATTTTAGCAGTAGACCTCCTCTGTAAATCTACTGGGGTAACCTGTAAAGGCTTTTAAAGGCTTTTAAAAATGTATGTAGTTTGTCGCCAATGCGCGTTTGTGCGAAATTTTAAAGCATGTCGTGTTTGGTATCTATGTACTCGGCCTAAGATCATCTTTTTTATTTCATCAAACATTTGGGCAATATAGTGTGTTTTAGTGCATTAAAATTAAAAAAAGTGTATTTTTTAACCCAAAAAATGCGTTTGAAAAATCGCTGCGCAAATACTGTGTAGAAAAAAAAAATGCAACACCCACCATTTTAATCTGTAGGGCCTTTGCTTTAAAAATATATATAATGTTTGGGGGTTCAACATAATTTTCTTGCAAAAAAAAAAATGTTTTCATGTAAACAAAAAGTGTCAAAAAGGGCTTTGTCTTCAAGTGGTTAGAAGAGTGGATGTAAGCTTCCTAATGTTGTGTATAAAATGCCAGAACAGTTCAAAACCCCCCAAATGACCCCATTTTGGAAAGTAGACACCCCAAGCTATATACTGAGAGGCATGTCGAGTCCATGGAATATTTTATATGTTGACACAAGTTGCGGAAAAACTACAATTTTTTTTTTTTTTTGCACAAAGTTGTCACTAAATGATATATTGCTCAAACATGCCATGGGCATATGTGGAATTACACCCCAAAATACATTCTGTTGCTTCTCCTGAGTATGGGGATACCACATGTGTGAGACTTTTTGGGAGCCTAGCCACGTACGGGACCCCAAAAACCAAGCACCGCCTTCAGGCTTTCTAAGGGTGTAAATTTTTGATTTCACTTCTCACTGCCTATCACAGTTTTGGAGGCCATGGAATGCCCAGATAGCACAACCCCCCCCCCAAATGACCCCATTTTGGAAAGTAGACACCCCAAGCTATTTGCTGAGAGGTATTGTGAGTATTTTGCAGATCTCGCTTTTTGTCACAAAGTTTTGAAAATTGAAAAAAAAAAATATATATATATATTTTCTTTCTTCATTTTCAAAAACAAATGAGAGCTGTAAAATACTCGCCATTCCTCTCAGCAAATAGCTTGGGGTGTCTATATTCCAAAATGGGGTCATTTGGGGGGGTTTTGTGCGATTTTGGCATTTTATGGCCTTCGAAACTGTGATAGGTAGTGAGGAGTGAAATCAAAAATTTGTGCCTAGAAATCCTGAAGGCGGTGCTTGGTTTTCGGGGTCCCGTACGCGGCTAGGCTCCTAAAAAGTCCCACACATGTGGTATCCCCGTACTCAGGAGAAGCAGAAAAATGTATTTTGGGGTGTAATTCCACATATAACCATGGCATGTGTGAGCAATATATCATTTAGTGACAACTTTTTGTAATTTTTTTTTTTTGTTTTTTTTTTGTCATTATTCAATCACTTGGGACAAAAAAAATATATTCAATGGGCTCAACAGGCCTCTCAGCAATTTCCTTGGGGTGTCTACTTTCTAAAATGGGGTCATTTGGGGGGGTTTGTACTGCCCTGTCATTTTAGCACCTCAAGAAATGAGATAGGCAGTCATAAATTTAAAGCTGTGTAAATTTCAGAAAATGTACCCTAGTTTGTAAACTCTATAACTTTTGCGCAAACCAATAAATATACGCTTATTGACATTTTTTTTACTAAAAACATGTGGCTGAATACATTTTGGCCTAAATGTATGACTACAATTGAGTTTATTCGATTTTTCTTATAACAAAAAGTAGAAAATATAATTTTTTTTCAAAATTTTTGGTCTTTTTCCGTTTATATCGCAAAAAATAAAAATCGCAGAGGCAATCAAATACCATTAAAAGAAAGCTCTATTTGTGGGAAGAAAAGGACGCAAATTTCGTTTGGGTACACCATTGCATGTCCGCACAATTTACAGTTAAAGCAGCGCAGTGCAAAATTCTGAATTCACCTCTGGTCCTCTAGCTACCAAATGGTCCGGGGCTTAAGTGGTTAAAAACTCCAGTTTTGCCACGTTTAGCCTTGTTTGCGTTTAGGAACATTTACAATTTTATTTCATTTTTTTCAGATAGTCAAAATGTATCTCCATTAAAAACGCCTGTAAATGAAACACGGCTAAACGCGTTACCGTGTTTACAAGCTCTTACAGGCATTTTGTGTTTCAAATGCCTTTCAACATCTGTCCTGAATGCATTTTTTTGCTTTCCAAAAAATGCTTCTAAACTCAACTGCCTATAAACGACTATAAACGACCCAGAGTACATGTACTGACAAGATAACAGAGGAGAATTCAGGGGCAGCTGAAAAAATGCCCAACTGCTCCTAAACGTCCGTTTACCAGCAGCAGTGTACATGAAGCATTATTTGTTGGTTGTTCTAAGGCCTCATGTACAATACAGTTGCTAAACTGAAGTTCAGGAGCAGTTGGCTATTTTTTTTACCAGCCCCTGAACTCCCCTTAATGTTATCATATGTATACATGTACATGTAGTTTATAGTAGTTCAGGGGCAGTTGAGGTTACAGGCATTTGTTTGAAAGCAGAAAAATTGTGTAAAGGACTGTAGTTTACTAGCATGTTTACTAGCATGTCAAACGACAAATGCTTGTAACCGTGGTAAACCGCGTTTATCCGCGTTTTTGTGTTTACAATTATTTTCAAAGGGGGAAAAAAATTCTGATAATTTTTTCAACATATAAAAATGTTGAATAAACAAAAATTTCACCATATGCTGTTGCCTGCATCAATGGATGAGTCCAATAGCGACAAACTCTTTTCATCTCATGCCATTTTCTACATGTATGGAGCCTCATCAACAGTAACATCAGGATCATTTTCTCACACATGCTCATGATGGGATCCATAGTAAAAACACAAAAAACAAGATAGCTTTCTACAAGCGCACTGCTCTCTGCTGCTGCTCTGTCTTCTTTCACAGAATGTCTGAAATAGGTAATAATTTACTTGTTTTTCATGCATTGTGGGCATTTGGGAGGGTCTCCTGAGGTTATCTTTTAAAAATGCTTCCAACCTCAAATGCTCATAACCGCTGCTAAACTCGCATAAACGCGGTATACAAAAGCTGTAAAACTGATGTTTTTCCCTGTTGGTTTCCAGCTGTCAGGTTTTCAGTGTTCAGAAAAGGTTTTCAACTGTCCTGTGTATATCAGCCCTTAGGCTTTGAATTTCATACAAAAAGGTCAGCCTATCTGCTACATTTTTTGTAAAGGCTTGTGCAAACCTCCTAGTACTGTCAGGTTAGGGGTATAGATGACAGCAAAACAGTTCAGAAGTGCTACATATGCAGACAGTTCAATATTAGATAGCATATACCAAAAACAGGACCATAGGCAGGGCAGACTGGCTTGTACTTGTGGTGTATCTCCACAGACATTAACAGGGCAGCAAGGACTGGTGCATAGATGAAATAACTCAGAGCAGGCCAAGAAGTCACAGAGAGTCTTATAACACAGGAGGGTCAGGCAGAAACGTAGTCTAGACCAGTGTTTCTCAACGCCAGTCCTCAAGGTGCCCCAACAGGTTATGTTTTCAGGCTTTTCATTATTTTGCACAGGTGATTTGATCAGTTTCACTGCCTTAGTAATTACCACTGCTGTTTCACCTGAAGGAAATTCTGAAAACATGACCTGTTGGGGATCCTCGAGGACTGGAGTTGAGAAACACTTGTCTAGACAAATCAGGTCACTCATGAGTGGATCAGAGTTCAAAGTGGCACAGAATACACAGTAATCCAAGGAGCAAATACAAGCTGGGTCAAGCAAGTGTACACCAGGTGAGATCCGCTATCACAAGCACTAGTGTTGTGTGCAACAGGTGCTTTAAACAAGGACAGCAAGAAGCTGGCCAATCACTGTTGTTTCCAGGCATGAGTTGTCTCAGGTGAGTTTTGCTCAACCTTAAAGGGCCAGCCTGAGTCATGGTACTGACAAATACCTTCTAGTGATAATCTGGTAACTTCACTTAGCTTACCGTTTTTGATTTCCAAAAACACCCACTGTACCGTCTTTTCTTTCTCACATAATGAGAAGGTTGCTGTAACTCTAAATAAACATCAATATAAAGAAGAATATTCTCACAGCTACTAATCAAATTCAAACCTGCTTGGAATTTTAAATCTGATTGGTGATTAAGTCACCAGAAGTTAAACAGAGTTAGGGCCCTTTCACACGGGCGGACTGTTAAGATCCGCCTGTCAGTTTTTTAGGCGGACCTAAACGGGCGCTCTGTGCTCCTCTATGGAGCCACGGATGTCAGCGGTGACATGCATGTTGACATTCGACCCGCTCCGATCTGCCAAAGTGTGACGGAGGAAAACTCTAATTTTCCATCCATCTGGCGGATCGGATTGGATGACAATGGACTCTACGGTCCGTCGTCATCCAATCCCCAATAGGGGAGAGCGGCGCTCTGACAGGTCGGTTCCTGCACAGTGTGCAGAGACAGACCTGTCTTCTGCCTTCTCAGCGGGGATCGACGGAGCGATCCCCGCTGAGCTAAAACGGAGCCCGCACACGGACAGCCCCGTGTGAAAGGACCCTAAAACAGTGTACGCTTAAAACAGAATGATCCCACATGCAAATAGCTGTGAAAGCTGTGGCTGCAGTTGATTTTAGATTTTTCGGGTTAAGGTAAATCAAGTGGACCTCTGACACAGATGCAGCACACTAATGTGAAATGCAATTTTAAAATAAATAAACAGCTAAAAGACTCCTCCAATCTCTCAGGAGAGTCTTCTTGCTATCACTGGTATTATACAAATCCAAATTATTCAGAAAATGAATCCATATAGCAGCACTGTTTACATATTAATAAAACCATCACTGCCTCTGATCAAATATAGGTATGCTCATAAAAGGATGGCCATATGCAAATATGACATTTTTTACAAGGCCATTAAGGATATTTCCCTAAAAGAGGGGCTGAAAAAGTTTGTGGGGGATGAAGATTACAGTTATGACCTATATATTTTGCATGGTTGTTTTTTGGGTTTTGGGTAGCAAGGTTTTTGCCAGGCAGTGGTCTGATTAATAGTTTAAAAGCATTTCTCTGTGGATTTATTCACCTTTAAAGTGGACCTGAAGTCATTTGGATATCTAGATGTGTCTACAGCCCCATAGCTGTATATTTCAGTGCAAGGGTGTCCTTGCTTCTACTTTATTTATTCTGTAATCAAATCAGAAGTCATTGACAGGGGAGGATGAAATTAGAAGTCTAAGCCCTGCATCTACCAAGATGGCTCTCTCCGCATAGAGACACAGTGCAGAACAAGGTATGGTAATTCAGTAATGGCAAAAGATCAGCTGTAGAGAGCATACTGACAATAATAATGACTAATGCATTGCTCTATGCTTGTATTTTTTTGGACACAATTCTCCAATTTTAAATGAAACTGTCTGCATTCATCTAAACCTGCTTACCAACATTTTTGAACACTATTTTTAAAAACTTTGAATTTCTTCCTTCTTTTTACAAGTAAAATAGATGTAATAAAAGCAAATACTAGAAACGATTTTAATTTCCGAGCATGCGGCCAGAGGGTAAAAACAAATTAGAGAAACAAATTAATTAGATGAAGGAATGAAATAGCTGTGAGGAGCTGCCATACTGAACACATCAACCAAACAATGTTTCCATCTCTAATTTTGAAAAACAAGATATTTTGGTAGGCTGGATCGTCAGCACTTATTTGAGGGATTAATAGATTATTGAGTTTTTAAACCTTTTGCATTTAGATTGCATGTTTTATATATATATATACATACATTATCTCACAAAAGTGAGTGCACCCTTCACATTTTTGTAAATATTTTATTATATCATTTCATGGGACAACACTGAATAAATTACACTTTGCTACAATGTAAAGTAGTGTGTGTATAGCTTGTATAACAGGGTAAATTTGCCTTCCCCTCAAAAAAACTCAACACACAACCAGTGGCAGACGGACCATTCGGGCACTCAGGCACTGACCGAGGGCCCCACGGCCACTAGGGGGCCCCATCAGGGTTGCCAGCCTCTGTAAAAGCAGGGACAGTTTGTAAAAACCTGTGTATTTTTACATCTGTCCCTGAAATGGCCACTACTCACATCATTTTGCTGTACAAATCTTGAGATTGTAGCTGCTCTGCCTCTCCACTGCCTCCTCAGCCAATGGGAGCACAGTGTACACGCCCCCTTCTCCAGCGTGGCTTTTTTGACACAGGAGCAGGAGATTCCGACAGCTGGAGGAGAGGGAGGAGGGGACAGCCTGCAGTGTGGGTACGGACTGCTGCCTGAGAGAAGGTAAGCTGGCTGAGCTGAAAGAAATGTATTATTATCAGTGGCTTACCCTGGTGAGGAGGGGGGAGGGGGGGATGTGTTACCTCTAGCAGGGCTCCTCCTGTCTCTTAGGCTGCTGTTAGATCGATGTTCTGTGTGTGAATCTATCCATGGCCACCATGGCCATCCCCTATTCAGGCATTCGGCCGGCCCTTTCAGGACCACGGGTGCCTGAATTACAGTAGTGGGGGTGTTTTTTTGAAGCACCTGATTAGAGCCATAGGCTCTAATAGGCTTCAAAATAGGGTGGGCTCGGAGCACAGAGCACTTGGAGCCCATCCAGGTGTGTTAGAAAAGCAAATTCATATTTGATTCTCTAACCCTGAACCGCCGATCAGGAAGTGCGGGTCTGATACCCATCACACGATTGGCTGAAAGGACAGGCGCTCCTATTGGGCCCCAAGCAGGAGGAAAGAAGAGACGCAGGGAGTAAGCTGGTTAAATGCCGCCAGGCGGTCACAGTGGCTGCATTTGATGGGCACAGTGGCTGCGTTTGATGGGGCACAGTGGCTGCATTTGATGGGTACAGTGGCTGCATTTGATGGGTACAGTGGCTGCATTTGATGGTCACAGTGAGGCTGCAATTGATAGTTTTTTTCCAGTATTTTTCAGAATTTTTCCCATTTTGTTTGCGCCCCCCAAAAAAAATTTTTTGAGCACCAGCCGCCACTGGTGTATACTGTGTGTGTGTACTGTATGATCAATGTGTGCCCACTGCTGCTCAGCAGAAGTCGCTCTAACAATACCATGACCATAAAAAATGCACTTGTTGCCATTCGGGGCCATCTGATTGGTGAACTGCTGAACTTGGCCTTGGATCAGGCAGCAGAGCAGGTCTGGCTGCACCCCTGTCCAGTGACATCAAGCATGACTTTTAGTCACATGCCCAATTGCCCGATCTGAGGCCAACTACAGCAGTTCACTATTCCACTGGATTTACGACTCACTTGCGCAGTTCAGAGCCTGCAACAAGTGGATTTTTTTAAAAAGCCTTTTCCCGCTAGCTGCCTACCACACCAAGCACCAAGGTGCAAAGGTGTGTGGAAGGGGACACTGATGGAAGGTGACATTGGTTGCTCTGCCGCAGGGTGGGACTCTGGGGGCTCTGCGGCAGGGTGGCACTCTGGGGGCTCTGCCATAGGGTGGCACACTGGGGGGCTCTGTCATAGGGTGGCACACTGGGGGGGCTCTGCCGTAAGGTGTTACTCTGGGGGCTCTGCCATAGCGTGGCACACTGTGGACTGTGATATATAGGGAGAATGTTGTGACTTTGATGTAAGGGAGGACTCTGATGTGAGCGTGGCGCTCATCCTGACTGCTGTACTATATATTGTTTTGTTTGTTACTTACTCATGACCCACGTACTCTGTACATTATACTGTACATAGACCTGACCAAGGTGTTCATTGTCTCAACAGTTTCTGGTTTTAATTAAGTTCTTCTGTAATGTTGCCTCAGTAAGCCTAAAATATAATTTTTTTGTGCATAAAAAAACATATATAATGGAAACGTTTATTTTAAAAACAAATGATCCTTTGACTGAGATTCATTCGTGTCTGAGATTATCAGCTGCAACACAGTAATTAGAATTTTGTGGGTACAAGGTCTGTGGTATGTTTGCATTGTTTACAGCAGATGCAGATTCTGTTCAATCCTCTTTTAAGACTCTCCCACTGGTCATGCCCATTGTTCGCCATGGTGCACTATGTATGCCGCAGGTCATCATCTCCCCGGTAGGGGTCCCAGTGCAGTATTTTTCCCAGGGGCCCATGATGCTGTTAAGGTGGCACCGCCCATGAGAGGCTCCTGGTGAATTTACTGGGTCACCAGCTCTAAGTCTCCTGCCACTCAGCATGTCGCCGAGCTTGGCACCCCTCCCCTCTGCATGGGTATGCCCACATTCATGTAGCGCCAAAAAAAGATGGCTGTCACATGGCGGACATCTCTTAGCCTGGGGGTCCCATAATCTTCTATTGCCCGGGGGCCCCATGAGTTGTCAGTCCGCCCCTGCACACAGCCATTAATGTCTAAACCGCTGGCAACAAAAGTTAGTACACCCCTAAGTGATGGTTGGCATTACACTCTATGGAACCATCCTTTAACATGCCTGATGGCAATGATCTAGCAATGAAAGATTTAAAATTTTGAATCATCTGTCCATAAAATCTTCTTCAGTCTTCAGTAGTCCACATGACACCAGGCAAGCCTCTTTCTTCTAATTTGAAATGTTATCGCTTTCTTACTGCCACCTGACCTGTCAAACCTGCATCTTGAATCCTTCTCTTTGCAGTTGTAGTGAGAATTGTTGACATTAACCACTTCAGGCCCAGAAGAATTTACCCCCTTCCTGACCAGGCAATTTTTTGCGATATGGCACTGTGTTGTTTTAACTGACAATTGTGCAGATGTACGACATTGAACTCAAACAAAATTTACGTCCTTTTTTTCCTACAAATAGAGCTTTCTTTTGGTGGTATTTGATCACCTCTGCAGTTTTTATTTTTTGCGCTATAAACAAAAGAAGAGCGACGATTTAGAAAAAAACACAATGTTTTTAACTTTTTGCTATAATAAATATCCCAATTTAAAAAAAAACAAAAAACTAATTTCTTCATCAGTTTAGGCCAATATGTATTCTTCTACATATTTTTGGTATTTTTTTTAGCAATAAGCGTATATTGAGGGGTTTGCACAAAAGTTATAGCATCTACAAAATAGGGGATAGATTTATGGCATTTTTATTATTGTTATTTTTTTTACTAGTAATGGCAGCGATTTTTAGCAGGACTGCGACATTGTGGTGGACAGATCGGACACTTTGCACTTTTTTGGGACCAGTGACATTTATACAGCGATCAGAGCTAAAAATATCCACTGATTACTGTGTAAATGTCACTGGCAGGGAAGGGGTTAACCCTTGGGGGCGATCAAGGGGTTAAATGTGTGCTCCCTTGGTGTGTTCTAACTGTGAGGGGATTGGAATGACTGGGAGAGGAGACATATCGTTGTTCCTACTTAGTAGGAACACACGATTTGTTTCTCCTCCCCTGACAGGACAGGGATTTGTGTGTTTACACACAAAAATTCCCGCTCCTGCTCTCATGCCCGCAATTGCGGATGGCTGGTGGGGATCTCGCCCGCTGGCCATGCACATTGGCTCACCCGCCGTGCAGTATAAAGGAGCCGCAGTATATATATGCCGATTTGCGCAGCAGAGACATTCTGCTGCGGTATATATATACAGGAGTCGGTCAGGAAGCAGTTAACAACCTTTTGGCTAATTCTGAAGCTGTTGTCCAGTGAGGCACTTATGCAGGCTGTTGACTCTCAGAAAATTGTCTTCTGATTTTGTTGTAGCTTTGGGTCTGATAGAGCTGATCCTGTCAGATTAAGACCCATACACACGAAAATCAGATGGGAAAATTAGTACGACGAGCCGTCTGTCGATTTTCAGATCGTTAGTATGGTGCTTTCGACAGCCAATTTAACTTTTTCGTCAGACAAAAGCTGGATTTTTGTTTCATTAGTACGGTTTTGGTACGAAAAAAATCGTAAGAGCAAGGCTACGCATGCTCAGAAATGAAAGAATACATACAAAACTATTCAACATGTTACGTCCCTTCTGGCGTTGTATTCTGTTGTATGAAAATTTTCGTATTGTGAGTAACCTCTTCACTTTCGACATGAGACTAGCATGCCACAAAAATCGGATGTTCGGTTGTCTGAATCTGAGCGTGTGTACGAGGCTTAACTCTCCAGTTTCCAAATGTCTTTTGATGGTGTAGGACAGGGGTCTCCAAACTCTCTAAACAAAGGGCCAGTTTACTATCCTTCAGACTTTCAGACTTCAGGGGGCCAGACTGTGGCCAGTGGGAGTAGAAAAGGTTCCAACATCAGTGGGAGAAATAGTGTCCCATCGTTTGTTTCAGTGGGAGTTATTATGCCTCATCATTGGTGTCAGTGGGAGGAATTGTGCCCTATTGTTCTGTCAGTTGGAGGAATTGTGCCCTATCGCGGTGTCACTGGGAGGAATTGTGCCTCTTCATTGGTGTCATTGGGAGGAATTTTGCTCCATCATTGATGTCATTGGGCCCCATTGTTGGTGTCATTGGTAGGAATTGTGCCCCATTATTGGTGTCATTGGGAGGAATTATGCTCCTTCATTGGTGTCATTGGGAGGAATTGTACCCCATCTTTGATGTCCATGGGCTGCTTCATAAGTGTCAGTGGGGGGAATTATGCCCCATTGTTGGTATCAGTGGATAAATGAGTGCCCCAAGGGCCAGATAAATGCGAGCAAAGGACCACATCTGACCCCTGGGCCACAGTTTTGAGACCATTGGAGTAGCAAACTGTACTCACTGGCACAGTGACTTTCTTTGCAATTTTTCTAAGAAAAGATCTAACATTTTAAGGATTATGATCACTTGCCTGCCTTTGACAACTGTCTTTTGCTAGCATTATGAGAGCAATGAATTACTTTCTGCAGTTAATATTTTCCAAATAATTCTCCAAATTGTGTAGTAACACAATTTGTTTCAACACTGATTTTGTACAAAAAAAAAGGCTTGTAAATAATCAACAAAAGTTAGGACACCTGTATGAATTGTTTAGCTTTCAAAGATTAATTTACTTGAATTTCTGCAGGTAAACTGTAAGGTAAACTGTAAGTTGTTCATTCATTTTCTAGATTCTTAAAAAAATACCTTATTTTTGGTAACCTAATTTTGTAAAACCTTTGCTAATTAATGTTGCACCATTCTAGGTTATTCTCAACTTGAAAAGCTAGAAAATTGGTGGTGTTCAAAAACATCTGATCAGTAATGTGTTTATACAGTGTGTGTGTGTGTGTGTGTGTATATGTATATATATATAGATACACACATATATATATATATATATATCTATATATATATATATATATATATATATATATATATATATATATATTATATTTTTCTTATGTCAATGCTGCAGTGTTAGTCTAAATAGTACAGAAGTAGGCATACTGTGTAAGCATCAGTAAGCTATCATTTTCTTTGTGTTTTTTGTAATATTTGAAACTGTTACCTACTATACTACATGCAAACATTAATTGTAACTATGGTTATTGTAGGCAAAACTGCAACCTTGGAATTTTTTTCTGTACTTAAACAAAATTCTTTTGTGAAAATATTTATAAAACACTTCCACCATTAGTAGGTTTGATATGTAACACATAATTACTAAAGAACTAAACAGATATTTCATTTTCTGGTGAATCACTTTGTTAGTACCAATCCCTGCTGCACTTACCTCAAGGACTTTGACAAAGCGCATGCGCATGAAACATGTAAGCCATGGTCGTCACGGCAACATTGAGCTTACGATGCGCCTAACATCCGCGTACTCCTCGTTTCCGGTTCGGACCCCTGCTTCCGGTTTCAGGTGCGCGTCACCCAGAGCGCCATTCAGGACGCCAAGTCTCAGCCCGCCTGATCAGCTTGCTTGACTGCAAACATCTAGTGGCGCGTACTACAGTACAGTACACCTCCTCCAGCTTAGTGAGTCGGACACCCTTGACCAAGCCATCAGTTGTATCACAGAGAGCCGTGCCACTCCACTTTGATTGCTTTCCTGCAGATTGAATCATCTGGTTATCCATTCAGGACTGGGACTTGGAGCACACTTGCTGATGTTAACCCCTTGTCATCTGGAGTAATGGTGGTATCTATATACTAATTTTCGGTCTACTTCAACAATGACAATAAGCTTTCTTTTATTATGTTTATTCTGATCATCTCATTATCATCTGACAGTTGTTTTTTAATTCAAGCGTGCATCCAATAAATTAACTTGATTGAACACACCATTTGCAAAAGTTCTCTTTACACTGGTCCCATTGAGCGCTGCATTTGTTGTTTGTCTTCATTCAGGAAAGCTGCCCTCCTGCTCTTTATCCCAAAGCAATCCACTTGTGTGCCCGCATCAGCCGGCGGGACAGGAGAGGAGGAAAGCCGGGAGCGCTGTGAGAGAGGGGACACACAGGGGGGTCTGACAGCAGGTGAAAGGGGTGCAGATCTTAGAACCAATCCCCCTGCAGCGCAGCCATAGTGAGAAGGAGGAGTAGAAGCCGACATTACAGCACAGGATACGCAAAAGACAGTACTGTGCCCTGGTCCCCCTTTTTAACTGATGGGGCCCGGGTCTGGTACAGAAGGCCTGGCTGTACTTTCTGATCAGCAGCCCTGATAGTGAGCATTCAGTTTGCTAAGGGAAACATTGGGGTTTGATTACTTAAGAAAAAAAAAATAGTAGACTGCTTTAGAATGTTTACTATTGTCTCAGCTATGTTTTGTACAGCAGTTGGAAAACATTGAGCTTTTTTACTACATTTTAAGGTTCCTATGATTGAACTGATTATTTGATGCTGCAAAAAAAGGCCTTAATCAAATTTGCAACTACATACACATCATATGTATGCAAATGATATTGGCAGTACTGAGAGTACCTAACGCGAAAAGGCCAAAGTGTACCCCACCCATGAATTACCTTAGAGGCTTGAAATTATTGTAGGGTGAGGGATCTGGAAAACAATTTCTCACCCATTGCCATGATCTGGTATTGTATTTATTGAGAGTGCTGAGGATAAGGAGTATATATAAAAATTGGTGCCTTCGTCCCATTAGACGTTGTATGGAGGGAGGGATGGGGCTGGTTGTGGACTATGTTGGCACCTTATGCTAACTGATGAGCAGTTAAGAGTAAATAGTAAAATAATTTTTATTACAGAATAAAAACAAATGTTTTTACATTTCATAGAGACAATGATAATTTCGTGACATTTCAATGTATCGTACCATTACAATCTGCAATTGTTGAAAAAACTATATTAACATAAAATCTCTAAAAGCCAAGCCATGAAGGGCGGCTAGATAAGTGTATTAAGTAAGAGATACATTCTAAATGCAGATATCACCAACCTCCTGGGAGGACACATCCAAAGGGCATCTCACAGGTAATCGGCATGGCAGTAGAAATATATAAAGAGGAAAAATCGGGTCAATGATGGACCCGTCATGATGTAGGAAGGTCTCTAAAAGGTATAAAGTAGTAAATGGTAAGGGTATAGATATATAGTATAAATATCTATCGTATATTGATGGTACAGTAAATATACGCATGAACATGTGGGTTGCATGCGCATGCGTGTGAATGATCATACATAAAAGGGGCCATATGTATACCTTAAATTTACGTCAACATGTAGATACCAGGATGAATGTTTTGGAAGGTCTCTGTGGTATATAGTGGTAACCTATGTGCAAAATCATATAACGAGTGCTTGATTAGAGACACACTACTTAGTTAATTAAGAGTGGCTAGTAAGTGAGAATCAGTGGTGAGACAAGAAAAAAGACAGAAAAGGCAAAAGAAGGGGGAAAGGGGACGGGGGGTAAAGGGGAACAAGTGAAAGGAAAAAGGTGAATGTGCAAAGGCAAAAATATATGATAAAGAAGGTGAATATAATGTGATATATTGAGGAAGAGGTTTTTTAATTACCATATTCAGGTGCTCGATTGCAATTTGCAACCAGGGTGATTTATAAGGCAGAGAATCCTAAAGCCAGTATAAGTCAGACTTCCCGAATGAGGAGAAGATCTGCAATAATAATGGTGTCATCAAGAGTGTGTTTACACCGCTTTGTTGGAAATATCAACAGAGGAAAGTTGGGATTACTCACTTGTCATGCCAGGGAGATGAATATGGATGTGTCCTCCAGACAGCACACAGCTGACTGTTGGCTGTTGTGCCTATTTTTATATGCAGGGAAGCCCCGCCCACCGACGCTGGTGATTCGTCTGGCGTGATCAATCAAGTCACGTGGTGCGCCTGCGTCGGAGGACGCATGCGCTGTGTCCTAAACGGCGGATTCGTGAGTACGCTCCGCCGTATGGACATAGTAACCTGCAGTGGATAACGTGCAGGGACATTTCCCACATGACGTGAATTGGAAGGTTCCACTGCATATAGCCGTAAGTGATCTGCAAAAAAGCCCTTAGTGGTGTAGAGCCCAGGTTGATGCAAAGACCACCATCCTGGATAAGCGATATCCTTCCAAGAGGGAAGCTGCAGAGAACAGAGCCCAGATCATTTCCAGTATCCAGACAGTGAATCTGCAATCCACCTATGTCAGTCACTGCACTGGATCTGGAAGTGAGGTTTAGGAGAAAAGTTGCCTGGATTAGGTAGTAATAGTATTATGATGATATGAATAGTATTAATAAAAATATATAGAATGTTTTTGATAAAAAACAAATATATGACATAATTTAATTAAACATATATTGTATTAAAAGTCAGCGCTGTTATCAGCGCCGATAACAAATAATCAATAGATGTGAAAGAAAAAAAGGGTTATGTCCTACCAGGTAGGTTTAAAAAATTTAGACCGAGAAAATATAAAGCACTTGTTGGGGTCGCCTCTTGGTGTGTTATCCATCTAAATCGAATATATTGAGAGTGCTGAGGATAAGGAATATATATAAAAATTGGTGCCTTCGTCCCATTAGACGTTGTATGGAGGGAGGGATGAGGCTGGTTGTGGACTATGTTGGCACCTTATGCTAACTGATGAGCAGTTAAGAGTAAATAGTAAAATAATTTTTATTACAGAATAAAAACAAATATTTTTACATTTCATAGAGACAATGATAATTTCGTGACATTTCAATTGTGAAGGACTAGCATCAAGTGTAGAGCTTGAAGGACACCACCACTCGCTGGTTCTTCTTTTTAAGGGTTGTTTGCCCATTTTTATTAAAAGAAGTTCAAAACAAAATCAAAAGGTTTTCCCTCACAGGGGTTTCAGTACTCCTTTTCAACAACAAAATGACATTCAGCCTCCTGGCTTATACATACAGCAGTGCTGCTCAGGCCTTCCACTTCAGGCTCTTGTCTTTCTCCTATAGACTATTCCATCTGCAACACCGTCCATTTGGATAGCAGCCCCTTGCTGCTCTGACCCTCAGACCTGGGTCTCTGGCTTCCACTGTGCACACAAGCACTCTCAGACTTCTCCAGTGCACACTTGCACTCTATGGCTTCCCCAGTGCACACCTGCACTCGTCGGGAGGGTGGGGCCCAGAATGCTGGTCCTGATTCTACTATCAGGCCCACACACACCTGAACAATCAGTGTGCAGTTGAGTCTCAAAACCCGGATCCAGGACTGGGGATTTCATCCCACCCGGATCTCTAAGAAATCCCCAAGCTCCGGGTCCCAAAGTGGACTTTAGTAAATCATGAGGAAACTGAAAAGCCAGTTTCCTCCCAAACAAGCAAATACCCTGGAGCCCCTCAACCTGCCTGGTTGAGAATCCTGTATTCATACACTGGTGGGGTACCACACTACCACATACCCTCCCCCTTTGTTTCGATCCGGAGGGAGGAACACCAGCACCCATCATTATGGTTGGGACACCTCTGTGCTGGCTGTCAGCCACGTAGGCCCAACCTTTTTTCCGGGTGCGCTTCCAGGTATGTCCCACCCTGGATCTTAACAAGGTCCTATATTTCCCTGTACTCAGCCTTCTCCCTCTTCTTTTGGGGTTCCATAAGCACTGCCTCTCCTGAAATTTTAACAGGGCACCCCTGGTCTTTCTACCAACCCTTCTGCCTCCAGGCTTCAGGTTCCCAGGTTTCCCAATACCTTTGGACACCACACTGTCATGTACCTTTAACAAACTATTTGGTTCATCATTGACAGACATATTCAAACCAACATTACACCTCTCAACGTTGCACAGATCACCAATGCCTTTTTTTTCAGCATTTGCTAGGGCAGCGTCTGCAGAGGGCACACATAATGGAGGGCCGCCATTACCCACGGGAACCTCACAGGACGTCACCTCCCCTGGGTTCACCCACTCTGCAGGCAGCTGTCCTACCACTTGACCTGTTCTGATGCCATCTGTATTTTTATCCACCTGAACAGACAAGCTCTTGTCTGATCCACATACCATTTTTACCGCACTTCTTATCCGTTTCCCTGTCTCGGGGACCTTATTAGGTTTGTCACCTAAACCAAACATCGGACTGGGGACCCCAGTCTTTTTAACCACCTTCGGTTGAGCCCCGGTCAGGATTTCTGCTGCTTTCTGGTCCACACTTGGCCCTTCCATCTCATGTGATTCTTCCACTGGTACAGCATACACACCCTTCACCGACAACTGACCAGTACTACCTTGGACCATAGCAGCAGAAATGCCTTCCACCTGGCTGTTAGGTGGTGAAACCTCAGACACTTTTTTTTCACCAAAGCCTCTCCCATATACCTCTTGTACAGGAAGTAACCCATCAGCATACCTAGAGGCGATTTTTAACACTAGTAATACAGTCATAAATAAACCATTTCTGTCTTGTCTTCCTTTGTGCTGTACCACCTGCCACTCAGGGGTCCACCTAATGGTACTCCGCAGTACCAGACTGTCTGACTGTGGTGGAGACACACCAGTATAGACTGGCTGTACATCCCAAAGTTTAAGCATCTCCTTTAATACTTTTGTTAGAAACCATACCCCTGGCTCCAGACCCAAGTCCTTCCTGGGGACTTTCCTGACACTGGGGATGCAGACAGACTCACTTGCTGAGACGTGAGAGGTTGCAAGGTTTAATGGAACATTCTCCCAGCTGGAGACAACCACAGCCTGGTGCTCTACCAGAGCGCTGCCAGGTGCTTGACTCATACCCAACTTCTCAGGTTCAGCACCAATGAACTGCTTCACATTACCAGTGACAACGTCACTTTGACACGCCATGTCAGCATCATTTTTGTAGGTTACTGACAAAGTGTCTGCTGTGTGCTCGCCCTTATATGGTCCATATTTCTCACGAGGGTTAACCCCTGCAGCAGCCACCGCGCCCTCAGGTATAAGCTGTTCTGCCGTCCCTCCTGCTGGCACAGCAGAAACTTTGTCCACCTTATTTTTGTGCATGAAAGCCTCATCTATCAGGGACATTAGATTTTTACCCCAACTATCCCAATCCGTTGTAGCTGTGCTCCATTCACTGGTGTTCCTCAGCCCTGATCCATCCGCCCAAGGAGACACATTAGAACAGATGGGTTTAGTTTCAGATTCATCACCCAAATTACGAATCATGGCAGACTTCGGTAACACATGTTTTAGCACCGCAGGTTGCAATACACCACAACCACCACCTTGCTCGGGCGGCGCTTCATAAGCCTCACACACCTTTGCATTTTTCACAGGTTGTGTTAACCCACCATTTAGCGGCACATTTTTAGTACTAGCAGCTTGCACTAACACATTACCATTACACGGTACAGTTCCACTCTGTCCCACCAGAGTGACATCACAGTTGTCCATGGCAACCTCCGACTCCAATACATGAAGTTCCCTGGAGATTTCTGGGGACAACTGTGCTGTCTTATCACCAATTGCTACAGGCAATGACCCATTTGTGACAACAGCTTTTGCTCTGGAAGAACCTGGGGTTTTCCCAACAGCAGCAAACTTTTCATTAACAGTAATACTTATAGCATTTTTAGTCATCAACACAGGTTCTGTTTGAACTTTAACCCCTGCATTCCCACTGGGTATGAAAAAGTCATTCTCAAGCGCACATTCTGTGGCCCCACTAACTGGGGTCACTCTCACATCATCATGGACAGTCTCGTAGCCAGTTCTTTTATACCTGAAATCAGCAGTTCCAGGCATCATTTCATTAAAGATAGTCTTACCCACCACAGTAGTTGGGGTCTCCATCTTCATTTGAGTACGTTGTCTTAAGAACCAGTCCTCAGCCACACATTTACTGGCCAACTCCCCCTGGTGGCCATGGGATGAAATCACAGCAGGCATCTCCCACTGTTTAGCACCCGGTGCAGACACCACAGAAAACTCCTCCTTGTTGCCAGGGGTGACTGCAAACATATTTGCAAAGCGATCTTGGCCCACAGGTAAAGAGTTCTGTTTAGCAACATTACCTCTAGGTGCACCCCAGAATATAGGGCAAGACAATATTTCGTGCCCCAGCTGGCCACATTCCAGGCATGGTACTGGATGACTTTTCCCTAGTGCGTTTCTCTCCTGATGATTCCTTCCAGGCATAACTTCCACTCTCGTTGCCATGGGAGATCACAGTCTCCCAGCAGAGCTTTGCTGGCTCTCTCCAACATGCTGTATTGGCTCCTCCGGAAGCCACTTGTCACGACCCATGGGAGGCACACCCCTTGGTCCACAGACAGCCCGACTGGCCTCCTCTGTGTTGCTATGGGCAACCACTCTCTGTCCTGGCCTTTGATCAGCCTCTCTTCTGGCATATAACACAGGCTTCTCAGACCTTTGTTTTGCTAGGTAGCTTTGCACTGGAGCCAGGGACAAAAGGCACTTGGAGACTGCATGCCCCCACTCACTGCACCGCAAACAGCGCACTTGGTTCCATGTCTTGTCAGGGTTTCCCACCCTGCATCTGCTGGACCCTGTCTCAAGCTGTGTCACTTTCACACTTTTCACAACAGCTGCTGGTTTAACTGCAGCAGTGTTGCCAGGGACAACAACACCCCTCTCCCAGGCATGGACAATCGGCAGCTCTCTTTTTGTATGGAAGGTTGGCTTGCCTTCCACTTTAGCTTGGTCCAATCCTGCCAGGTGTCGCTTGCACCAATCCACTGCAGATTCAAACGCTGGTGGACTCTCCACACTAGCCGTCATCTGTGCATTCATTGCACCAGGGTTGCTAGGGACAACAGCAGCCCTATTTTCCCTTGGAAAACTCTGTTTAGGCATGTATGGGGTTCGATCAGGCGGTAACAACCCCTCCAGCCACAGAGCTCTATCTATCATCTCAGCCAACCTTGCTTCTTTTAGGCGTTTTGATCGCCCCATCCTTGCGGTCTTGCACACAGCAACTTGTAACAGTTCTTGGCGGAGAAAAGGAAAAAAAAATAAAAATCTGTTTGTTTCTCCTTTCACAGGTACACAACCTGCATGCAACAGTCCATCAAATAAACTTCTGCGCAATGCAGTTTGCTTGGCTGCCACACACAATTGACTTTTTGTTCACAGGTACACCACCTGCAACAAATTGGAGCACTGTCTCTTCAAGGCTAGTTACCTTTCGCTTGCAGGTTCTCCTCACCTGCACACACACAGATTATGCAGTCTCATGCACCAAAAACACAGTTCATATAACAGATGAACTTACTTGATTGTAGGGATCTCAGATTGTGCCCGCATTCTCCACCACTTGTGAAGGACTAGCATCAAGTGTAGAGCTGGTTCTTCTTTTTAAGGGTTGTTTGCCCATTTTTATTAAAAGAAGTTAAACATATATTGTATTAAAAGTCAGCGCTGTTATCAGCGCCGATAACAAATAATCAATAGATGTGAAAGAAAAAAAGGGTTATGTCCTACCAGGTAGGTTTAAAAAATTTAGACCGAGAAAATATAAAGCACTTGTTGGGGTCGCCTCTTGGTGTGTTATCCATCTAAATCGAATATATTGAGAGTGCTGAGGATAAGGAATATATATAAAAATTGGTGCCTTCGTCCCATTAGACGTTGTATGGAGGGAGGGATGAGGCTGGTTGTGGACTATGTTGGCACCTTATGCTAACTGATGAGCAGTTAAGAGTAAATAGTAAAATAATTTTTATTACAGAATAAAAACAAATATTTTTACATTTCATAGAGACAATGATAATTTCGTGACATTTCAATTGTGAAGGACTAGCATCAAGTGTAGAGCTTGAAGGACACCGCCACTCGCTGGTTCTTCTTTTTAAGGGTTGTTTGCCCATTTTTATTAAAAGAAGTTCAAAACAAAATCAAAAGGTTTTCCCTCGCAGGGGTTTCAGTACTCCTTTTCAACAACAAAATGACATTCAGCCTCCTGGCTTATACATACAGCAGTGCTGCTCAGGCCTTCCAATTCAGGCTCTTGTCTTTCTCTTATAGACTATTCCATCTGCAACACCGTCCATTTGGATAGCAGCCCCTTGCTGCTCTGACCCTCAGACCTGGGTCTCTGGCTTCCACTGTGCACACAAGCACTCTCAGACTTCTCCAGTGCACACTTGCACTCTATGGCTTCCCCAGTGCACACCTGCACTCGTCGGGAGGGTGGAGCCCAGAATGCTGGTCCTGATTCTACTATCAGGCCCACACACACCTGAACAATCAGTGTGCAGTTGAGTCTCAAAACCCGGATCCAGGACTGGGGATTTCATCCCACCCGGATCTCTAAGAAATCCCCAAGCTCCGGGTCCCAAAGTGGACTTTAGTAAATCATGAGGAAACTGAAAAGCCAGTTTCCTCCCAAACAAGCAAATACCCTGGAGCCCCTCAACCTGCCTGGTTGAGAATCCTGTATTCATACACTGGTGGGGTACCACACTACCACACAATGTATCGTATTATTACAATCAATGGAAAAGAATACAACTGTACATACATAATATATTGTGCTCTACATGTTTCACGTTATGATTCAAGAAAGAATCCGCTTCGTCAGGAGCTATATCTAAATATGTATAGGTTTTCAATGGACATATGAGGAAATTGTGTTGTCACGTCACTATGAAGAAGAAAACATAATAAATATTGTGGATGTACAAAATACACATTTCAGAATAAAAAACACCCAGGCTACTCCCAAACCATAAATGCCAGGCTCTGTCAAAACAGTCTTACCATGGGTGCTGAACCGTATGGGACCAGAAAGCTGATCAAATATCCGGGTGTGTCAAATGGGGTTGGTAACCCCACCAGTGACACAGAGATCCGGAGGTATGGGTAATCTGCAATTGTTGAAAAAACGATATTAACATAAAATCTCTAAAAGCCAAGCCATGAAGGGCGGCTATATAAGTGTATTAAGTAAGAAATGCATTCTAAATGCAGATATCACCAACCTCCTGGGAGGACACATCCAAAGGGCATCTCACAGGTAATCGGCATGGCAGTAGAAATATATAAAGAGGAAAAATCGGGTCAATGATGGACCCGTCATGATGTAGGAAGGTCTCTAAAAGGTATAAAGTAGTAAATGGTAAGGGTATAGATATATAGTATAAATATCCATCGTATATTGATGGTACAGTAAATATACGCATGAACATGTGGGTTGCATGCGCATGCGTGTGAATGATCATACATAAAAGGGGCCATATGTATACCTTAAATTTACGTCAACATGTAGATACCAGGATGAATGTTTTGGAAGGTCTCTGTGGTATATAGTGGTAACCTATGTGCAAAATCATATAACGAGTGCTTGATTAGAGACACACTACTTAGTTAATTAAGAGTGGCTAGTAAGTGAGAATCAGTGGTGAGACAAGAAAAAAGACAGAAAAGGCAAAAGAAGGGGGAAAGGGGACAAGTGAAGGGAAAAAGGTGAATGTGCAAAGGCAAAAATATATGATAAAGAAGGTGAATATAATGTGATATATTGAGGAAGAGATTTTTTAATTACCATATTCAGGTGCTCGATTGCAATTTGCAACCAGGGTGATTTATAAGGCAGAGAATCCTAAAGCCAGTATAAGTCAGACTTTCCAAATGAGGAGAAGATCTGCAATAATAATGGTGTCATCAAGAGTGTGTTAACACCGCTTTGTTGGAAATATCAACAGAGGAACGTTGGGATTACTCACTTGTCATGCCAGGGAGATGAATATGGATGTGTCCTCCAGACAGCACACAGCTGACTGTTGGCTGTTGTGCCTATTTTTATATGCAGGGAAGTCCCGCCCGCCGACGCTGTTGATTCGTCTGGCGTGATCAATCAAGTCATGTGGTGCGCCTGCGTCGGAGGACGCATGCGCTGTGTCCTAAACAGCGGATTCGTGAGTACTATTCGTGAGTTACTATTTACTCTTAACTGGTCATCAGTTAGCATAAAGTGCCAACATAGTCCACAACCAGCCTCATCCCTCCCTCCATACAACGTCTAATGGGACGAAGGCACCAATTTTTATATATACTCCTTATCCTCAGCACTCTCAACATATTCGATTTAGGTGGATAACACACCAAGAGGCAACCCCAACAAGTTCTTTATATTTTCCCGGTCTAAATTTTTTAAACCTACCTGGTAGGACATAACCCTTTTTTTCTTTCACATCTATTGATTATTTGTTATCGGCGCTGATAACAGCGCTGACTTTTAATACAATATATGTTTAATTAAATTATGTCATATATTTGTTTTTTATCAAAAACAAAAAACATTCTATACATTTTTATTAATACTATTCATATCATCATAATACTATTACTACCTCATCCAGGCAACTTTTCTCCTAAACCTCACTTCCAGATCCAGTGCAGTGACTGACATAGGTGGATTCACTGTCTGGATACTAGAAATGATCTGGGCTCTGTTCTCTTCAGCTTCCCTCTTGGAAGGATATCGCTTATCCAGGATGGTGGTCTTTGTATCAACCTGGGCTCTACACCACTAAGGGCTTTTTTGCGGATCACTTCCGGCTATATGCAGTGGAACCTTCCAATTCACGTCATGTGGGAAATGTCCCTGCACGTTATCCACTGCAGGTTACTATGTCCATACGGCGGAGCGTACTCACGAATCCGCCGTTTAGGACACATCGCATGCGTCCTCCGACGCAGGCTATCAGGCTACGTACTTACCGAGGCCGAGATGCCGAGAGTGGTTCACCCTTGCACCCAAGCGCACTCCGCCCCCTGGAGGTGAGACAGGGAGAGGACGGCACGAGGGAGCACTGGCCACCAGCAGGTAGAGGTGTCTTGCTGAAGAATCTAGCAGGGATGAGTCTGAAGAACAGGCCAGGAGTCAAACACCAAGGGTAGACAGGGTCAAACAGCAACCAGTAGCAAGGCACAAGTCCGTTTAGGAGTTTAGCAGGAAGCACCAGTATAGTCAGGTTAGGCAAGAAGTCCAGGGTACAGGCAGAAGGTAGAGGGCTGGAGACAGGCAGCAGATCCGGGTCACAGGCCGAGGGTCAAGCACAAGGAGAGAGGTAGAAGTCCGTTTAGCAAGCCAAGGGGTCAGGTTCAGGAGAAGCAGAAGCGTAGTCAAATCCGGTCCGGGTCACAGCAGGAGAACTTTAACTTCTTTCAGGCACAAGAAACACAGTAAAGCTGACAAACCAGCAACCAGATAGTGTTACTGCGTCTGTTTAAATAGGCCCGCCTGTAGTCCCATTGGCGAGCTATTGCGCACGCGCATTCATCGTTGCGCCGGAGCGCGCACCCGAGCACGCCGAAGCGCCGTCCCGCCACGCACGCGCATGCGCCGATGCGCCGTTTTGCCGCGCATGCGCACTGAGCGCAGATTGGTGACAACAGACGGGGAATTTCCCTGACAGTGCCCCCCCCCGAGGGGCGGACTCCGGACGCCCAGACTGGCCATTAATTCCGGATGTTCTTGGTGAAAGGCTCGTATTAGGCGAGGAGCATGCAAGTTCCTGGATGGTTCCCAGGAGTTGTCCTCCGGGGGGTACCCCTTCCATTTAACCAAGTATTGTAACTGTCTGCCTTTTTTCCTACAGCCCAGGATGGATTCCATCTCAAATTCTTTTTCCCCATCTACTTCAACTGGTGGTGGAGGAGGTTCATCTCTTCCAGGAAAGGCGTTGGGAATGACGGGTTTTTATAAAGATGAGTGGAACACTGGGTGAATCCTATAGGAATCAGGTAATGCTAGTTCAAAAGCCACAGGATTAATAGCTCGTTTGATCTTGAAGGGCCCGATAAATCTAGGGCCGAGCTTTCGAGAGGGAATAGGCAATCTGAGGTTGGCGGCGGAAAGCCAAACTTTTTCCCCGACTCTGAACGCCGGGTTTTCCTTCCTTCCCCGGTCATAAAATTTCTTGTAGGATCCTTGGGCATTCCGCATCATCTCCTGGAGTCTTTGGAAATTCGCCTGGACAGAAGCCACTCGGTCCTGGACCGCGGGAACAGGGCTCTCGGGGATGTTTTCAGGGAGAAAGGAGGGATGAAAACCGTAATTGGCCCAAAAGGGGGTTTGATTGGTAGCAGAATGCATTGAATTGTTATAGGCAAACTCTGCGTAAGGAAGTAGAGATGCCCAGTCATCCTGGGAAGCAGAGCAGAAACAACGGAGGTATTGCTCCAGGGTCTGATTGGTTCTTTCCGTCTGGCCATTGCTTTGGGGGTGGTACGCTGACGAGAGGCAGGTTTTGACTTCTAGTGACTTGCAGAGTTCCTTCCAGAATTTTGAAGTGAACTGGACCCCTCTGTCGGAGGTGATACTCTTTGGTATTCCATGAAGCCTGGTTATCTCCTTAAAAAAGATTTGAGCGGTATCCATGGCTGAAGGTGTCCCAATCATCGGTAAAAAGTGAGCCATTTTTGAGAGGCAGTCCACAACGACCAGAATCGTGGTAAACCCTCCGGAGGAAGGCAGGTCCACGATAAAGTCCATGGACACGTCCGCCCAAGGGCGCTCAGGAATGGGTAAGGGTTTGAGCAGGCCCCAACTCTTGGTGTTTGGCCCCTTGTTACGCTGACACTGAGTGCAGGAAGCGACATAAGACTTACAATCTTGCCTCCAGCCTGGCCACCAGAAGGAGCGGGAGACAAGTTCCGACGATTTACGTGCTCCGAAGTGACCTGCCAGTTTGAGATCGTGGAAGGTCCTCAAGACCAGCGGTCTTGTTTCCAGAGGGACGAAAATCTTGTCCTGGGACCAGAATAGGCCGTCCCGCTTCTCCAGGGAGGTAGTAACCGGATCAGAGCAGAGCCCGGAAGCGATTTTAATAGAGGTGAGTAGATCGGCCCGGGGAATCAACAGAAAGTTCTGAGCTGACAGAATGGTGCCCGGTTGGGCCGACTGAGGGGTTTCCGGAAACATCCTGGATAGCGCATCCGCCTTCCCATTCTTGGAGCCGGGTCTATAGGAAATGTGAAAGTTGAACCGGGTGAAGAAAAGGGCCCAACGGGCCTGCCTGGGGCGTAGACGTTGAGCTGTTCTTAAGTACTCTAGATTTTTATGATCTGTGAAGATCATGATGGGGTGCACTGCCCCCTCCAGAAGGTATCGCCATTCCTCCAGTGCGAATTTTATGGCCAGTAATTCCCGGTCCCCTACATCATAGTTTCGCTCCGGGGGAGTCAACTTTTTAGAGGCAAAGGCTACTGGATACAGGAGAGCCTTGGGGCCTCGTCTTTGAGAGAGGATGGCTCCGATGGCTGTCTCAGAGGCGTCCACTTCCAGGGTGAACGGCAGTAGAGGATCCGGGTGCTGAAGTACTGGTGCTGAAGTGAAGACGTCCTTGAGGCGAGAGAAGGCCTCCTGAGCTTCTGGAGACCAGTGAAAACGGTTATTTTGCCGGGTAAGTTGGGTTATTGGGGCCACAATGGAGGAAAAGCCCACGATGAATCTCCTATAGAAGTTGGCGAAGCCTATAAACCGCTGTACCCCCTTCTTGTCGGTTGGGGCTGGCCAGTCCTGAATGGCCTTCACCTTCTGCGGGTCCATTGCGACCCCATCGATGGAAATGATAAAGCCGAGGAACTGTACGGTGGTCTTTTCGAACTCGCATTTCTCAGCTTTGAGGTAGAGTTTGTGCTTCCGAAGGATGGTGAGGACCTTCATGACATGAGCCCGGTGGAGTTCGATGTTGGTGGAAAAGATGAGGATATCATCCAGGTACACTACTAAGAAGTCATCAAGGTGCTGTCTGAAAATGTCGTTGACTAGGTGTTGGAAGGTGGCTGGAGCATTACAAAGACCGAACGGCATGACCGAATACTCAGTGTCCGAAACGAGATCTGAAGGCGGTTTTCCACTCGTCTCCGGCCCTGATTCTGATAAGATTGTAGGCCCCCCGTAGATCCAGTTTGGAAAAGACCCGAGCAGATCGGAAGCGCTGAAATAGCTCCGGAATAAGGGGTAGTGGGTACCTGTTCTTAATGGTTATCTTGTTTAGGTCCCGGTAATCGATACAGGGTCTTAAGGACCCGTCTTTCTTTTCCACAAAGAAGATTCCTGCACCGGCTGGAGAGGAGGAAGGGCGAATGAATCTCTTCTGGAGGTTTTCATCGATATAAGCCTTGAGGGCTTTCAACTCGGTTTCAGACAATGGAAAGATACGTCCGAACGGAATTTTGGAGCCCGGCAAGAGATCGATAGGGCAATCATAGGGCCGATGAGGTGGTAGATGGTCGGCTTGCTGCTTATCGAACACGTCCCGGAATTCTAGATAGATGGAAGGAACATGCTGTAGGTTGTCCGGCTTGGCAATCATGGAAGCGCAGACCGTAGAGGCAGAGGCAAGACAGTTCTGGGAACAATAGGAGGAGGTGAAGCTAACCTCTTTCTTCACCCAATTTATGAGGGGCTCGTGTGCCTGTAGCCAGGGAAGACCCAGGATGATGGGGAACATCGGGGAAGGTATGAGGTCTAACCGGAGAAGTTCTTGATGACCCGAGTCAGAGATGGCAAGGATAGGTTTGGTTTCCTGCGTGATCAGCCCTGAACGGGGCAAGGACCCATCCGCCAGGTGGATCTGAAGGCAGTGGTCCTTAGGTTGAGTGGGGACATGGAATCTTGAGGCTAAGGCAGAGTCCAGGAAGCAGCTGCAGGCTCCAGAATCAATAATTGCCGGGAGGCGGATTGCCCCTTCCGGCAGCTGTAGAGACACAAAGAGAATGACATAAGACTGAGGGTTGTCAAAGAGTTGGTAGTTTAAAGTGTCTTTAGAGATAGACTTACTAGGTCTTACGGGGCAGTTGAGGAGGAAGTGGCCGGCACCCCCGCAATATAGGCACAGATTGGCCTGGCGCCTTCGCTGTTTTTCCTCAGGAGTCAGGGGAGCCCGAACCAACCCGAGCTGCATGGGTTCTGGCTCAGGAAGAGGTGTGACTGCAGGCGCAGAGGTTGGTGGGTAGTGGGGTACCGTCCTGGATGAAGGCCAGTTGGGACGAGGAGATTGAAATCGCTCCGCCCGTCGTTCACGCAGACGCCTATCGAGTTGTATGGCGGATTGGATCAGGTTCTCCAAGGTAGTGGGGGTTTCGATCCTGGCCAGCTCGTCCTTGAGAGTCTCAGATAGTCCCTGGCAGTATTGGTATCTGAGGGCCGCCTCATTCCATTTGGTGTCGGCGGACCATTTCCTAAATTCCGACGTATAGTCTTCCACCGGCCTTCTCCCCTGAGTTAGGTTATGGAGGACGGACTCGGCCGTGGCTGATCGCTGGGGATCATCGTATAATTGAGCCATATGTTCAAAAAATGTCTCCACTGAGTCCAATATGTGGCTTTGTTGCTCCATCAGGCCATGGGCCCAGGCTTGAGGGTCATCCGTTAAGAGGGAGATGATAAACCCCACCTTTACTGCTTCCGAAGAGAAGGTCCTTGGTTGGAGGGCAAGGTAGAGGGAGCAGGCGTCTTTAAAGGCCCGGTACTTTTTGCGGATACCCGAAAAACGTTCCGGAATAGGGACCCTGGGTTCAGGGGTGGCCATCACTACTGTAGAACTTGTAGGTACTTGGGAGTTGGTGGCGGTGTTGGCAGAGGTGGCAGCTGTGGGGCCTGGCCCTAGGAGACCGGTGAGCTGTTGAAGACGGCCATCAATCTGGGTATATCCCTCTTGGAGTCTTTGGACAGTGTCCGTTAGGGTGGAGACCTGCTGGCAGAGGGTGTCAAATGGGGAACGCACTCTGTCGGCCTCAGACATCTGGCTGGTTTGTACTATCAGGCTACGTACTTACCGAGGCCGAGATGCCGAGAGTGGTTCACCCTTGCACCCAAGCGCACTCCGCCCCCTGGAGGTGAGACAGGGAGAGGACGGCACGAGGGAGAACTGGCCACCAGCAGGTAGAGGTGTCTTGCTGAAGAATCTAGCAGGGATGAGTCTGAAGAACAGGCCAGGAGTCAAACACCAAGGGTAGACAGGGTCAAACAGCAACCAGTAGCAAGGCACAAGTCCGTTTAGGAGTTTAGCAGGAAGCACCAGTATAGTCAGGTTAGGCAAGAAGTCCAGGGTACAGGCAGAAGGTAGAGGGCTGGAGACAGGCAGCAGATCCGGGTCACAGGCCGAGGGTCAAGCACAAGGAGAGAGGTAGAAGTCCGTTTAGCAAGCCAAGGAGTCAGGTTCAGGAGAAGCAGAAGCGTAGTCAAATCCGGTCCGGGTCACAGCAGGAGAACTATAACTTCTTTCAGGCACAAGAAACACAGTAAAGCTGACAAACCAGCAACCAGATAGTGTTACTGCGTCTGTTTAAATAGGCCCGCCTGTAGTCCCATTGGCGAGCTATTGCGCATGCGCATTCATCGTTGCGCCGGAGCGCGCACCCGAGCACGCCGAAGCGCCGTCCCGCCACGCACGCGCATGCGCCGATGCGCCGTTTTGCCGCGCATGCGCACTGAGCGCAGATTGGTGACAACAGACGGGGAATTTCCCTGACAGTGCCCCCCCCAGCTGTGTGCTGTCTGGAGGACACATCCATATTCATCTCCCTGGCATGACAAGTGAGTAATCCCAACTTTCCTCTGTTGATATTTCCAACAAAGCGGTGTTAACACACTCTTGACGACACCATTATTATTGCAGATCTTCTCCTCATTCGGGAAGTCTGACTTATACTGACTGTAGGATTCTCTGCCTTATAAATCACCCTGGTTGCAAATTGCAATCGAGCACCTGAATATGGTAATTAAAAAACCTCTTCCTCAATATATCACATTATATTCACCTTCTTTATCATATATTTTTGCCTTTGCACATTCACCTTTTTCCCTTCACTTGTTATACTATATATCTATACCCTTACCATTTACTACTTTATACCTTTTAGAGACCTTCCTACATCATGACGGGTCCATCATTGACCCGATTTTTCCTCTTTATATATTTCTACTGCCATGCCGATTACCTGTGAGATGCCCTTTGGATGTGTCCTCCCAGGAGGTTGGTGATATCTGCATTTAGAATGTATCTCTTACTTAATACACTTATCTAGCCACCCTTCATGGCTTGGCTTTTAGAGATTTTATGTTAATATTGTTTTTTCAACAATTGCAGACTACCCATACCTCCTGATCTCTGTGTCACTGGTGGGGTTACCAACCCCATTTGACACACCCGGATATTTGATCAGCTTTCTGGTCCCATACGGTTCAGCACCCATGGTAAGACTGTTTTGACAGAGCCTGGCATTTATGGTTTGGGAGTAGCCTGGGTGTTTTTTATTCTGAAATGTGTATTTTGTACATCCACAATATTTATTATGTTTTCTTTTTCATAGTGACGTGACAACACAATTTCCTCATATGTCCATTGAAAACCTATACATATTTAGATATAGCTCCTGACGAAGCGGATTCTTTCTTGAATCATAACGTGAAACATGTAGAGCACAATATATTATGTATGTACAGTTGTATTCTTTTCCATTGATTGTAATGGTACGATACATTGAAATGTCACAAAATTATCATTGTCTCTATGAAATGTAAAAATATTTGTTTTTATTCTGTAATAAAAATTCTTTTACTATTTACTGTTAACTGGTCATCAGTTAGCATAAGGTGCCAACATAGTCCACAACCAGCCTCATCCCTCCCTCCATACAACATGATCTGGTATTGGAGACTGATTAACTTATTTTCATCAAAAAAACGTTCCAAATTTGTTTTATAATGGATACTTATTGTTTTAGGCCCTAAATCAAGTCACTAGAATGAGTTAAAGAAAATAAAAAAAGCCTCTTAAATTATTAATTTTTTTGCCTCTATAACTACAAAATTAATTGCTATAAAAACATCTGTCTGTGTCATATTTTTCCATTGTATATATTAAAATGTTGGAAACTCTTGTATGACACTTAAACATACTAATGAGGTCAGAGAGCATTATATTTAATGTATAATCTATTGCTCACATATATTTAATGCATAATCTATTTTAATTCCTTTTAAAATGTTGTAAATACTAAGGAATATATTAAACTAAGTAACAATTAATATTAATCATGCAATAATGTCCTTGAATGCATAAGAACGCAAGTACAAGGGGTGAAGCTGAACTTTTACTGCCATGGCATTTAGGTCTGTACATTACTATCTCTCCAGCATTCACTGACTGACTCTATTTGTTGGAAATGTTGTACAAATACACATGGGCATATAACTGGTATGAGAATGCACATGTGCAGTTGAAAAAATATAATTCCTGTCCCACATGTATTGTATTTTAAAGACTGCGCATCTCAGTATGTGCAAAAATGTTAATACAATATACTGTATTTACAGCATTGCCATGTAAATTAACATTGATGAATGTGGAATAGAGATGTGTGTAGCAATTAAAGGGTGGTGCTTGAAGACTGCAAAGATTGTGGTGGTGGTGAGCCACAGCAAAGAAAAGTTTGAGAAACACTGCATTAGATTGTCTACAAAAGATAGTCTGCATCTCTCCTAGCTCCTGGCAGATATGTGTCCACTTGAAGTTACTGTAAAGATAACTCAGAACACATTATTAAAGGAGAGCGAGTAAGTGGGTTTGTTTCAAATATTTAATCATGTGCAAAAATGGTCAGGGCAAAGGGACAAAAAGGATGTCTTAAAGCGAATTTCCACTTTTGCAGCTAAATTGGTATAACGCCAACTTTATATTTGTTACATATTCTCATTACCATAGCAATACTTAATAAAAAAATGCTGGGTATCTTTTTAGGTGTTTTTTACTTGTTTTTTCTACTTTGTAAAGTTTAGGATGGGATTGTGGAGTAATGCTTATAATAATTAACCCTGTCTTTATTGTGTTCACTTTCCTTCATTATCAGCTGCAAACTGTCTGTCCTAACAAAGGGTTAAAAATTGAGAAACCACTCTCTTGCAATGCATGTTAAAGAGGGATAGCTTAAGCACTGTTTTTTTTTTCATTCATTCAGTTCGGTGAATGAAAAAAAAGGCGCACAGATTCCTGCATTAACCCAAGCCATGTGGATGCAGGGATCTCCCCCGCTCAGCTAGAGGGGACTTTCCCCCTGTCGAAATACAGCGATCAGTGCTGCAGCGGCTGATCAAATGCTGGTTTTCCAGCAGGACAATTCGACTGAAGCTGGTCTAACGCATGAATTTAATTCTGAACCGGCAAAATTTTGATACATGTTGTTCACCAGGCTTTAGTCTGTGTGGGGACAAAGAAAAAATAGCTATGTGAATGGGAACACATAACAAACGCAGAGTGGAGTTTTTTCTACGTTTTACTGCAAAAAGTGGAAATACCCTTTAGAGTGCACTTATCCCGTTTTTGTGAAACATACAAATCATGTTTTTTTTTTTATTTGCAATAAACGTACTATACTGTATAGTATAGAAAAGGCCAAAAAAGAACATTGTCCATGGGGCTTTTGTGAGTGGTGCTAAAGAAAGGTCCAACAACATATTAAAAATGTACAAAATTTATTACGAAATGTTTAAAAAGGCCAACAAAAAACATTAATATAGCTCAGTTTTGAGCCTATCATCAATATCCACATATCAGACAAGTAAATAAAATGTAAAAACCTATGATTCGTTGAGGCGTGCAATAAACAAGTCATGAAGACTTAAAGCTCTCTTCGTGTTTCATGGGGCAGCGCCCACTTCTTCAGGAGACAGCTCAGATATAATTTTTTGTATGGTTATATCAGTAGAAAAAAAACATGTCATAGAAAATACATAAATTAAATAGAAATGAGTGAATTTAAAAAAAGAAAATACATTCCATTGAGAGATGAAGTTCTAGACTGTGTATAAGAAATATACTCACGTCAATGTTGACAGAGCCAAAGATAAACAAAATAATGTGGATCAATTAGCATGTATGTATTGACAACAGGATCACAATACTATGGGAAGGCATCCATAGGGGTGGTTTTAATCAGGAGCTGAAGGTGTAGGATGGACCCAGGAGCCAGAAACAAAAGGAGGGTCAAAGCTGTGAAAAAACCCAGTTTAAACCATCGGTCACGTACCTGGATGGAGTCTGAAGTGACAAGGTCAGCCTCTCTTGTATCTCCGGTCCTGGTCCCGCTGAGGGCGGAGACAGAAGGAACCAAGGGACGGGAGGGACAAGAGTGCCTGCAGATGTAGCCCAAGAAGCCTGAAGCAGATGATACAGCTCTTGGTGGGCAGGAAGTCGCAGTAGGTCGCAGGACCAAAGTTGTAGATACCCGGGTTGCAGGGTAGAGCTGAACAGGAGACAGGAATGTAGTCACATGGATATCCGGGTTCGATAACAGACGGGCAACAAGGTACCAAGACATCAGGCAGGAGCAAGGTCAGATGGGAAGCCGAGATCAGGAACCGATAATCAAAGTAAGCAAGTCCAGCAGCAAGGTCAGGGAAAGCCAAGGGTCGACAACAGGTGACAGGCAGGTAAACAGCAGGATACAGGTACAGGAACAGCTGAAGATCCGTCAGCTTTTGACTGGGGTCAGTGTGCCCCTTAAATAGGCCATCTGGCGCCAAAGGGCAGCGTGGACGCATGCCTGTGGACGTGCAGGTTTCTTTGTGCACGCCCATTGGCGCGTCCGCTGAGTTCCTTGTGCACATGTGCCGCGCGTGCGCCCGGAGCGCGCTGACAGATCCCTTACACCATCCCTATGGATTACTTTCCATAGTATTGTGATCTTGTTTTCAATACATAAATACCAATTGATCCACATTATTTTGTTCATCTTTGACTCTGTCAACATTGACGTGAGTACAGTGCCTTACAAAAGTATTCACCCCCTTGGCTTTTTACCTATTTTATTACATTACAGCCTTTAGTTCAATGTTTTTTTTTTAATCTGAATTATATGTGATGGTTTAGAACACAATAGTCTAAGTTGGTGAAGTAAAATGTGAAAAATATATACATGAAAATATTTTTCAGAAACAAAAAAATGATAATTGCCATGTGCGTATGTATTCACCCCGTTTGTTATGAAGTCCATAAAAAGCTCTGGTTCAACCAATTACCTTCAGAAGTCACATAATTAGTGAAATGATGTCTACCTGTGTGCAATCTAAGTGTCACATGATCTGTCATTACATATACACACCTTTTTGAAAGGCCCCAGAGGCTGCAACACCTAAGCAAGAAGCACCACTAACCAAACACTGCCATGAAGACCAAGGAACTCTCCAAACAAGTAAGGGACAATGTTGTTGAGAAGTCAGGGTTAGGTTATAAAAAAATATCCAAATCTTTGATGATCTCTAGGAGCACCATCAAATCTATCATAACCAAATGGAAAGAACATGGCACAACAGCAAACCTGCAAAGAGACGGCCACACACCAAAACTCACGGATCGGGCAAGGAGGTCATTAATTAAGAGAGGCAGCACAGAGACTTAAGGTAACCCTGGAGGAGCTGCAGAGTTCCGCAGCAAAGACTGGAGTATCTGTACATTGCTGTTCACAAGCGCAAACCATACAACTTGAAGGAGCTGGAGCAGTTTTGCAAGGAGGAATTGGCAAAAATCCCAGTGGTAAGATGTGGCAAGCTCATAGAGACTTATCCAAAGCAACTTGGAGCTGTGATAGCCGCAAAAGGTGGCTCTACAAAGTATTGACTTTAGGGGAGTGAATAGTTATGCACATTGACTTTTTCTGTTATTTTATCCTATTTGTTGTTTGCTTCACAATAAAAAAAAAAACATCTTCAAAGTTGTGGGCATGTTCTGTAAATTAAATGATGCAAATCCTCAAATAATCCATGTTAATTCCAGGTTGTGAGGCAACAAAACATGAAAAATGCCAAGGGGGGTGAATACTTTTGCAAGGCACTGTATATTTCTTATATAAAGTCTGGAACTTCATCTCTCAGCGGGATGTAATTTCTTAATTGAAATGCACTAATTTCTATTTAATTAATGTTTTTTCTATGACAAGGTTTTTTCATGCAAAAAACTATATCTTGGTTGACTCCTGAAGAAGTGGTCGCTGCCCCATGAAACACATAGAGAGCTTTAAGCCTTTGTAAATAGTTTATTACACTCCTCAACTAATTATGGGTATTACGTTGTATTTACTTAGGGGCGGCCTGTCCATTAGGAGCGCCCAGGTTCTGCCCCCTCTCTCCAGGCCACCCCCAATATGCAATGGATAGATTCATGCATAGCATGAATCTATCCATGGCCGCCACGGCTACCCCCTATTCATGCGTATGGCCTTTTTCAGGGCACTGGGAGCTTCAATTACAGTGGACAGTTTTTTTTAGGCACCCGATTAGAGCCAGAGGCTCTAATAGGCTTCAAAATAGGGTGGGCTTGGGTCACAGAGAGTGTGACCAGAGCCCACCCAGGCTGTTGAAACACTGATCCTCCTCCTGGCCAATCGGGAAGCGGGTCTGATACCCATCACCCGATTGTCTGAAAAGACAGGCGATCCTACTGAATGCCTAGGAGGAGGGGATGAGGCGCACAGTGGAAGCAAGAAGGAGACGAGCCGCTGGCCCATGCCTGGATGTCCGGTCCCCGCTGCCGCTCCTTGGATGCTCGATCCCCGTCGCTTCTCGGATGCCCGATCCCTGCCGCTGCTCCTCAGATGCCCGCTGATTCACGATGCCCGCTGCCTAGATGGGGTAAGTGCCGGCAGACAGCGTGGGGGTTTGAGTTGCCACGGGGGGTTCAGTTGTTTGCCGCCCCCCCAAAAAAAAAGACACCAGCCGTCACCGTATTTACTTGTCTGATATGTAGATATTTATGATATGATCAAAACTGAGCTATATTAATGTTTTTTTTTTTTTAGTCTTTTTATTTTGTTATAAATTTTTTACTTTTTTAATATGTTGTTGGACCTTTCTTTAGCACCAATCACAAAAGCCCCATTGGCAAATTTCCTCTTTGGCTTTTTCTGCATAAGTAGGGACTGAGTTACATAGCTACATAGTTAGTCAGGTTGAAAAAAAAAACACAAGTCCATCCAGTTCAACCATAAAAAAATTAAATAATAATATCATACAATCCCATATACCCAATTCTATACCCACAGTTGATCCAGAGGAAGGCGAAAAACCCCAACAGAGCACGATCCAATTTGCTAAAGCAGGGGAAAAAATTCCTTCCTGATCCCCCGAGAGGCAATCGGATATTCCCCGGATCAACTTTACCTATAAATGTTAGTACCCAGTTATATTATGTACATTTAAGAAAAAATCCAGGCCTTTCTTAAAGCAATCTACTGAGCTGGCCAGAACCACCTCTGCAGGGAGTCTATTCCACATTTTCACAGCTCTTACTGTGAAGAAACCGTTCCGTATTTGGAGGTGAAATCTCTTTTCCTGTAGACGTAAAGAGTGCCCCCTTGTCCTTTGTGTTGACCGTAAAGTGAATAACTCAAAACCAAGTTCACCATATGGACCCCTTATTTATTTGTACATGTTGATCATATCCCCCCTTAATCTCCTCTTCTCAAGAGAGAATAAATTCAGTTCCTCTAATCTTTTCTCATAACTGAGCTCCTCCATGCCTCTTATCAGTTTGGTTGCCCTTCTCTGCACTTTCTCCAGTTCCCCGATATCATTTTTGAGAACTGGTGCCCAAAACTGAACTGCATAGTCCAGATGAGGTCTTACTAATGATTTGTACAGGGGCAAAATGATATCTCTCTCTCTGAAGTCCATACCTCTCTTAATACAAGAAAGGACTTTGCTCGCTTTGGAAACCGCAGCTTGGCATTGCATGCTATTATTGAGCTTATGATCTACCAAAACCCCCAGATCCTTCTCCACTACGGATCCCCCCAGTTGTACTCCCCCTAGAATGTATGATGCATTCATATTCTTAGCCCCCAAGTGCATAACTTTACATTTATCAACATTAAACCTCATCTGCCACATAGTTACCCAATTAGACAGAGCATTGAGGTCGGCTTGTAAATTGGCGACATCCTGTAAGGACGTTATTCCACTGCATAGCTTAGTGTCATCTGCAAAGTCAGAAATGTTACTTTTGATCTCAGACCCAATATAATTTATAAAGATATTAAAAAGTAAGGGTCCCAACACTGAGTGTTGCTATAGTTTGCGTTTAGGTGGCCTTTCTCCATATTATTGTACAATATAGTGTTTAATACTATAGTGTATATGTTGTACTATAGTGTATAACGCAGCCATGTATTCACTATATTATATCAAGAGTGACTTGCACTAAACACATGTAACATCCACAACATATAAAAATGGATGCAGACAGAGGCTTCCAGAGCACATCCTGATCCCCAGCATAGCATGGATCTGTTTTAATATAGGTAAGTGCCTTCATCACAGAATGCTAGCAAGGACTGTCCTTTAAAGCCAATTTTGTATACTTTGGCATCCAGAGTGCAAACACCTTTTGGAATATCAGAATTTGTGCATGTGATTTGAACACCAGGTCCCAGACATCAAGCCATGCTCCTGTACCTGTATCTCTGACTGACAGGACTGTTAACATTGTTCAAATAAATACCAATTTTTCAAGTTCTTTATGAGAGAAGCAACATCCCAGAGTATAACTTTAACTGGCAGGAGAGAACATGTGTCATATACAATAAACCTGGGATCATGTATTATACAAGAAGATTATTTTGAAAGAAAAACATACATTTCAGCTGCCAATGGATGTGCTATGAGCTTGTAAAAATGTACATTTTCAGGCAGATATTTCAGCTCCAGTGAAGATAAAATTTTGGAACCTCAGATATTATTAACCACTTGACAACTGGGCACTTAAACCCCCTTAGCCACTTAAGCCCCGGACCAATACGCAGCATAAAGACCAGAGCTGATTTTACAATTTGGCGGCACTGCGCTGCTTTAACTGGAAATTGTGCGGACATGCAATGTTGTACCCAAACTAAATTTGCGTACTTTTCTTCCCACAAATAGAGCTTTCTTTTAATGGTATGTGATTGCCTCTGCGATTTTTTATTTTTTTTGCGATTTAAATGGAAATAGACAGAAAATTTTGAAAAAAAAAAGATATTTTCTACTTTTTGTTATAAGAGAAATCGAATAAACTCAATTTTAGTCATACATTTAGGCCAAAATGTATTCAGCCACGTCTTTAGTAAAAAAATGTCAATAAGCGTATATTTTTTGGTTTGTGCAAAAGTTATAGCGTCTACAAACTAGGGTACATTTTCTGGAATTTACACAGCTTTTAATTTATGACTGCCTATCTCATTTCTTGAGGTGCTAAAATGGCAGGGCAGTACAAAACCCCCCCAAATGACCCCATTTTGGAAGGTAGACACCCCAAGGAAATTGCTGAGAGGCATGTTGAGCCCATTGAATTTTTTTTTTGTCCCAAGTGATTGAATAATGAAAAAAAAAAATTACAAAAAGTTGTCACTTAACCACTTAACGACCGCTCACTGTATATATACGTCGGCAGAATGGCACCGACAGGCACAATCACGTAGAGTGTACGTGATTGACTTTGTACAGTTGGGGGGTCCAATCGGACCCCCCTCCTATACAGTGAGCGGCCGTTAATCGTTCGGGAGCGATCCAGGATGAGGGGACAGCCATTGGTTTTCGGCCACCCCCTCGCGATCGCTTCCGGCGAATGAAAATGCCCCCTCTGTCACACACAGGCAGAGGAAGCAGGAGAAAGTGATGTCATCTCTGGTGCGGCGCTCACATACCGAGCGCCGTACAAGAGAAGACATCAGGTCAGTGCACAAAACACTACACTGACACCAGAACACATAGGAACATAAATCGCCCCCCAGGCCCCCCCCAGACACCCCCAGATCACCCCCAGCCCCCAGTCACAGTGTCACTGATTGCAGTGACCATTTATTTACTGATCACTGCAATCAGTGACATTTGTGACTGTAAAAGTGTCAGTACATTCAGTTTTAGGTTCAGTGTAGCCCCCTAACCCCCCCAATAAAGGTTTAACCCCCTGATTGCCCCCCAGATAACCCTTTCACCCCCTATCACCACTGTCGCTAAGCGATCATTTTTCTGATTGCTGTCTTAGCGTCGGTGATGCAGATCGGTAGCCAGTAATTTTTTTTAGGTTCGCCGCAGGTTTTTATAGCGTCAGGTACCCCAATATATCATCTAATAAAGGTTTAACCCCCTTGATCGCCCCCCAGGTAACCCTTTCACCCCCTATCACCACTGTCGCTAAGCGATCGTTTTTCTAAACGCTGTCTTAGTGTCGGTGATGCAGATCGGTAGCCAGTAATTTTTTTTAGGTTCGCCGCAGGTTTTTATAGCGTCAGGTACCCCAAAATATTATCTAATAAAGGTTTAACCCCCTTGATTGCCCCCCAGGTAACCCTTTCACCCCCTATCACCACTGTCGCTAAGCAATCGTTTTTCTAAACGCTGTCTTAGTGTCGGTGATGCAGATCGGTAGCCAGAATTTTTTTTTAGGTTCGCTGCAGGTTTTTATAGCGTCAGATACCCCAATATATTATCTAATAAAGGTTTAACCCCCTTGATTGCCCCCCAGGTAACCCTTTCACCCCCTATCACCACTGTCGCTAAGCGATCGTTTTTCTGATCGCTGTCTTAGTGTCGTGATGCAGATCGGTAGCCAGTAATTTTTTTTAGGTTCGCCGCAGGTTTTTATATAGCGTCAGGTACCCCCATATATTATCTAATAAAGGTTTTAACCCCCTGATTGCCCCTAGTTAACCCTTTCACCAGTGATCACCATATAAGTGTTGCGGTTGACGCTGGTTAGTTAGTTTGCTTTTTATAATGTCAGGGCACCCGCCGTATATAACCCAATAAAGGTTTAACCCCCTGATCGCCCGGCGGGTGATATCAATTAGGTTTTAGCGTCAGAGAGGGTCTGCGTCACACCCCAGGCAGCATCAGGTTAGTGCCAGTAACGCTAACACCCACACGTGAAGCATACACCCCCCTTCGTGGTATAGTATCTGAACAGATCAATATCTGATCTGATCAGATCTATACTAGCGTCCCCAGCAGTTTGGGGTTCCCAAAAACGCAGTGTTAGCTGGATCAGCCCAGATACCTGCTAGCACCTGCGTTTGGCCCCTCCGTCCAGCCCAGGCCACCCAAGTGCAGTATCGATGGATCACTGTCACTTACAAAACACAACACACATAACTGCAGCGTTCGCAGAGACAGGCCTGATCCCTGCGACTCCAGTGCTGTAGGAGGTGATTTCACCACCACAGTTAAAAAAAAAACCATATATGCCGAAGCATTGGAGCAGCAGGGGCGGAGGAGCGGAGGAGCGATTTTGCTCCTAATGCCGCATACATACGGTCGAAATTCCGACGGAGGCTTGCCCGTGGAAAAGTTTGACCATGTGTGTGCGGCATAACTTTTTTGCGGGAGGATGCCCCCATGCTTCGGCATATATAAATGGTGCATGTATGCCCATCATTAGAAGTGGGTGGATGAAGGGCGGTATTCTAATGGTGGGCATACCCACTGATCAATCTCTTTTTTCGTTCAGCCAACAGGCTGCATGAAAAAAAAGATTACAATACATGTCCAACAAGGACCAGCAACGTACTGGCATGTTGCTGGACTTTGAATGTTTATACCAGAATGATGCCTGCGGGTTTAGGTATCATCTTGGTATCATTCTTTTCAGCCAGCGGCCGGCTTTCATGTAAAAGCAATCCTAGCGGCTAATTAGCCTCTGGACTGCTTTTACAAGCAGTGGGAGGGAATGTCCCCCCCCGGATATAAAAAGCGCCATTGGGAAATTGGGAAAGCATTTTATCACACCGATCTTGGTGTGGTCAGATGCTTTGAGGGCAGAGGAAAGATCTAGGGTCTAATAGACCCCAGTTTTTTCAAAAAAAGAGTACCTGTCACTACCTATTGCTATCATAGGGGATATTTACATTCCCTGAGATAACAATAAAAATGATTAAAAAAAAAAAAATATATGGAAGGAACAATTTAAAAATAAAATAAAAAAGCGAAATTAATAATAAAAAAAAAAAGCACCCCTGTCCTGCCCTGCTCTTGCCCAATGGCGAACGCAAGCGTCGGTCTGGCGTCATATGTAAACAGCAATTGCACCATGCATGTGAGGTATCACCGCGAAGGTCAGATCGAGGGCAGTAATTTTAGCAGTAGACCTCCTCTGTAAATCTAACGGGGTAACCTGTAAAGGCTTTTAAAGGCTTTTAAAAATTTATGTAGTTTGTCGCCAATGCGCGTTTGTGCAAAATTTTAAAGCATGTCGTGTTTGGTATCTATGTACTCGGCCTAAGATCATCTTTTTTATTTCATCAAACATTTGGGCAATATAGTGTGTTTTAGTGCATTAAAATTAAAAAAAGTGTATTTTTTCCCCAAAAAATGCGTTTGAAAAATCGCTGCGCAAATACTGTGTAGAAAAAAAAATGCAACACCCACCATTTTAATCTGTAGGGCCTTTGCTTTAAAAATATATATAATGCTTGGGGGTTCAACATAATTTTCTTGCAAACAAAAATATGTTTTCATGTAAACAAAAAGTGTCAGAAAGGGCTTTGTCTTCAAGTGGTTAGAAGAGTGGATGTAAGCTTCCTAATGTTGTGTATAAAATGCCAGAACAGTTCAAAACCCCCCCAAATGACCCCATTTTGGAAAGTAGACACCCCAAGCTATATACTGAGAGGCATGTCGAGTCCATGGAATATTTTATATGTTGACACAAGTTGCGGAAAAAAGACAATTTTTATTTTTTTTTTGCACAAAGTTGTCACTAAATGATATATTGCTCAAACATGCCATGGGCATATGTGGAATTACACCCCAAAATAAATTCTGTTGCTTCTCCTGAGTACCGGGATGCCACATGTGTGAGACTTTTTGGTAGCCTAGCCGTGTACGGGACCCCAAAAACCAAGCACCGCCTTCAGGCTTTCTAAGGGTGTAAATTTTTGATTTCACTTCTCACTGCCTATCACAGTTTCGGAGGCCATGGAATGCCCAGATGGCACAAACCCCCCCCCCCCAAATGACCCCATTTTGGAAAGTAGACACCCCAAGCTATTTGCTGAGAGATATTGTGAGTATTTTGCAGATCTCGCTTTTTGTCACAAAGTTTTGAAAATTGAAAAAAAATAAAAATATATATATATATTTTCTTTCTTCATTTTCAAAAACAAATGAAAGCTGTAAAATACTAACCATGCCTCTCAGCAAATAGCTTGGGGTGTCTACTTTCCAAAATGGGGTCATTTGGGGGGGTTTTGTGCTATTTTGGCATTTTATGGCCTTCAAAACTGTGATAGGTAGTGAGGAGTGAAATCAAAAATTTGCGCCCCTAGAAATCCTGAAGGCGGGTGCTTGGTTTCCGGGGGCCCGTACGCAGCTAGGCTCCTAAAAAGTCCCACACATGTGGTATCCCCGTACTCAGGAGAAGCAGCAAAATGTATTTTGGGGTGTAATTCCACATATAACCATGGCAAGTGTGAGCAATATATCATTTAGTGACAACTTTTTGTATTTTTTTTTTTGTCATTATTCAATCACTTGGGACAAAAAAAAATATTCAATGGGCTCAACAGGCCTCTCAGCAATTTCCTTGGGGTGTCTACTTTCTAAAATGGGGTAATTTGGGGGGGTTTTGTGCCATTTTGGCATTTTATGGCCTTCGAAACTGTGATAGGTAGTGAGGAGTGAAATCAAAAATTTGCGCCCTTAGAAATCCTGAAGGCGGTGCTTGGTTTCCGGGGGCCCGTACGCGGCTAGGCTCCCAAAAAGTCCCACACATGTGGTATCCCCGTACTCAGGAGAAGCAGCAAAATGTATTTTGGGGTGCAATTCTACATATAACCATGGCATGTGTGAGCAATATATCATTTAGTGACAACTTTTTGTAATTTTTTTTTTGTCATTATTCAATCATTTAAGACAAAAAAGAAAATATTCAATGGGCTCAACATGCCTCTCAGCAATTTCCTTGGGGTGTCTACTTTCCAAAATGGGGTCATTTGGGGGGGTTTTGTACTGCCCTGCCATTTTAGCACCTCAAGTATTGAGATAGGCAGTCATAAATTTAAAGCTGTGTAAATTTCAGAAAATGTACCCTAGTTTGTAAACGCTATAACTTTTGCGCAAACCAATAAATATACGCTTATTGACATTTTTTTTACTAAAAACATGTGGCTGAATACATTTTGGCCTAAATGTATGACTAAAATTGAGTTTATTCGATTTTTCTTATAACAAAAAGTAGAAAATATCATTTTTTTTCTAAATTTTCGGTCTTTTTCCGTTTATATCGCAAAAAATAAAAATCGCAGAGGCAATCAAATACCATTAAAAGAAAGCTCTATTTGTGGGAAGAAAAGGACGCAAATTTCGTTTGGGTACAACATTGCATGTCCGCACAATTTACAGTTAAAGCAGCGCAGTGCAAAATTCTGAAAATACCTCTGGTCCTTTAGCTACAAAATGGTCCGGGGCTTAAGTGGTTAATGATATATTGCTCACACATGCCATGGTTATATGTGGAATTGCACCCCAAAATACATTTTGCTGCTTCTCCTGAGTATGGGGATACCACATGTGTGGGAATTTTTAGGAGCCTATCCGCGTATGGTACCCCGAAAACCAAGCACCGCCTTCAGGATTTCTAAGGGCGCAAATTTTTGATTTCACTCCTCACTACCTATCACAGTTTCGAAGGCCATAAAATGCCAAAATAGCACAAATCCCTCAAATGACCCAATTTTGGAAAGTAGACACCCCAAGCTATTTGCTGAGAGGCATGTTGAGTATTTTACAGCTCTCATTTGTTTTTGAAAATGAAGAAAGGAATTTTTTTTTTCTTTTTTCAATTTTCAAAACTTTGTGACAAAAAGTGAGATCTGCAAAATACTCACCATACCTCTCAGCAAATAGCTTGGGGTGTCTACTTTCCAAAATGGGGTCATTTGGGGGGGGGGGGGGGTTTGTGCCATCTGGGCATTCCATGGCCTCCGAAACTGTGATAGGCAGTGAGGAGTGAAATCAAAAATTTATACCCTTAGAAAGCCTGAAGGCGGTGCTTGGTTTTTGGGGTCCCGTATGCGGCTAGGCTCCCAAAAAGTCTCACACATGTGGTATCCCCGTACACAGGAGAAGCAACAGAATGTATTTTGGGGTGTAATTCCACATATGCCCATGGCATGTTTGAGCAATATATCATTTAGTGACAACTTTGTGCAAAAAAAATAATATTTTTTTTCCGCAACTTGTGTCAACATATAAAATATTCCATGGACTCGACATGCCTCTCAGTATATAGCTTGGGGTGTCAAATTTCCAAAATTGGGTCATTCGGGGGGGTTTGAACGGTCCTGGCATTTTATACACAACATTAGGAAGCTTATGTCACACATCGTCCACTCTTCTTTTTTTTTTTTTATAACAAGGAAAGGGACCCTGTCGGGTCGATACATTACAAAGTAGTACGGGTATCAAGACAAACAACTTATTCAAAAACAGTCAGAATACATTACATCACATAGTCTTGATGTAGGAAGGAAAAGAAAAGCAGGGTTCAAACATATGAGTGTGAACAAATTGGTGGAGATTACGCTCCCTGGTGTATTGTCACTTAGTATGTCTGAGCTATTGTTAGTTTTATTCGTGACCTCTGATGTCTTTAATTTTGTTTCAGCGACTTGTTCCTTCCTAGGTGTCTAGTTCTGCCTGTTGGTTCCCTTTGCTCCGTTAGGGTATTTGTGCTTGAGGTTGTCGTGTTGTGTAGTACTGGGGACATGGGCCCAGTTCCTTGGTTTTTCCTGTTTATATTACAGAAAAGGTGGAAAATAGAGTGTAAAGCAAATCCCCCCAGTTTAGGATGGGATTGGTTAAAGGTAGACTATTAGAATAGAGAAAGATATGAAAAAGAGAAAAAGAAGAGGGGATGGGGAGTTGTTGTGGGAAGATGGGTTGGGTGGTGGATAGGGGGGGGGGTATGGGGGTACTGGGGCCCACGAACATGGGACATCAGTAATTCAGTCCTGTGTATCGGATGGGATTGGCGGTGGCGGGGTGCAACTCTGTGTGTCTGTTGAGGTTCCCTTCAGCGCCTGGCCCTCTGCCGAGTAGATGAAGATAATCCACAACTGCCAGGTGTTGGAGAATGTCTCTTGTCTATGCTGGGCTGTGAGGACGAGGTCCTCCATATATCTTATTTCCTCCACTCTCGCTATCCATGATGCTATGGTAGGTGGGCTTGTGGATTTCCACATTATCGGTATGCAGGCCTTGGCTGCATCTAGCAAGTGTCTGATTACCGATTTTTTGTATGTTTTTTCCGGAGTGTCTGATGCGTGGAGTAGGAAGAAAGCGGGGTCTACTGGTATGGGGCTGTCTGTAAATTTTTGTATAACTTCTCGAACCACTTTCCAAAAGTGATGTAGTAAAGGACAGGACCAGAATATGTGCAGCAGTGTTCCCTTTTCTGCTCGACACCGCCAGCAAAGGTCCGGCGTTGTCGGGAAGAATCTGTGGAGCAGGTCTGGAGTTCTGTACCATCTTGACAGTAGCTTATAGTTAGTCTCCTGGATTTTGGCGCATATCGAGGATTTGTGGGTGTATTTAATTATTCGTTGTTTCTTAGTTGTGCTGAAGTTGCAATTCAGTTCCGTTTCCCATTTGGTCAGCCCTGGTGGGGTAAAGTCTGTTTGTGGTACGTTTAGCAGGCTGTAGGTTTGTGAGAGCGTGTGCGTTATGGTACCCGATGTGTTGCAGAGTTCTTCTAATGTTGTGAGGGGACGGGATGTTGTCGGGTGGGTTGTCAGTGAGTGTAAGAAGTGGCTTAGTTGGCTGGCTCTCAAAAAGTCCAGCCGAAATGGGCCTGTGGCGTCTGAAAGTTCTGTTAATGTGGGCCAACGACCATTGGTACTAAAGTGGGAGGCCTGGTGAGTGCCCTCGTCTCTCAGTCTTTTAAATTCCGCGTCCTGTATTCCTGGTGCAAATTCGGGGTTTCCCAAGATGGGGAAGAGGGGTGAATTGGGGGATGATATGGGGGTCGTCAAGAAGAGACGTGCGCAGACCTGTGTTGTGGTTCCTATTAGCGGGTGTCGCTTGATTTCCGCTGGCAGGGACGGGTAGCACCAGGGAGCCCTTCCAAGTGGAGTCTCGCTTTGATGTTGCTCCAGTTGTGTCCAGAGCTTAGTCTCCTGGTGCCTGCACCAGTCTATAAGCCTGCCCAGGTGTACTGCCTGGTAGTATGTACGAATGTTCGGCAACGCGAGTCCCCCGTGTTGTTTAGGTAGAACCAAGAGTTTATAAGAGAGTCGTGGCCTTTTCTTAGCCCATACAAAGTCTGTAAACATGGTTTGTATTTGTTTGAAGTAGAGTGTGGGAATGTGAATAGGTATCGCCTGCATAAGATAGAGGAATTTTGGGAGTATCATCATTTTGAGGATGTTGCAGCGACCTATCCATGAATGTAGACCGGTGTGCCATTTTTTAAGTAATATTTTGATTGTTTTCAAAAGTGGTGGGAAGTTCAGCTCATATAACCGTGGGAGCGTGCGAGGGATGTAAGTACCTAAATATTTTAGGGCTGTCTGCGTCCATTTCAACTGGAAACCTGATTGTAAATGTGCAAGTTGTGCTGGTTGTATTCCTACTCCCATCGCCTCGGATTTAGTAAAATTAATTTTTAGGTTGGAGAGGGCTCCATATATCTTAAATTCTTGTAAGAGGTTGGGGAGGGAGATTGAGGGGGTAGTAAGTGTAAACATGAGGTCGTCGGCGTACGCCGATACCTTATGTTGTGCTTGTTGTACTTTCACTCCTGAGATGTTGGGGTTTTGTCTTACGTGGCATAGGAATGGTTCCAGAGTGAGGGCAAATAGAAGGGGGGACAACGGGCACCCCTGCCTTGTCCCGTTTGTAATCAGGAAAGGGTCTGAGAGCACTCCATTAGCCCTCACTCTGGCAGATGGTTTTTCATAGGTTGCGGCTATCCATTTTAGCATGTTGTCTCCCAGTCCCACATGCCGCAACGTGGCAAACATAAAGGCCCAACTAACCCGATCAAACGCTTTCTCAGCGTCCGTGCTCATAAAAACACTGGGCGTTTGGGTGCGGGTGACCGTATGTAGTAGATTCAAGACCTTAGTAGTATTGTCCCTTGCCTCTCTTGTGGGGACAAATCCCACCTGGTCTAAGTGTATTAGGTGGGGCAGGTGAGTCTGTATTCTGGTCGCTATTATTTTGGTGAATAGTTTGAGGTCCGAATTAAGTAGGGAGATAGGCCTATAGCTTCCACAGTTGGTCAGGTCTTTGCCTTCTTTCGGGATGACGGATATTTGTGCTTGTAATGTGGTGGCGTGTAGTTTCCCTCCTTTAGTAAGGCCGTTAAGCACATTAACTAGGCGTCCTCCTAATACTGGTAGTAGTGTCTTGTAGTAGTGTGGCGTGAGTCCGTCCGGCCCTGGGGCTTTTCCGATTTTAGTGCTTTTCAGCGCAAGTTGGACCTCCGATAATGTGATAGGGGCTTCTAACAGATCTCGGGTGTCAGCGGAGAGGGTGGGCATACGGGAGGTAGTAATATAATCTGTTAGGTGTTCTACCGATGGTGGCGTGTTGGATATGTTGTAGAGCGATTCATAGTAGGATTTAAATTCCTGTGTTATATGTTGTGGTAAGGTTCTTTTCTGTCCCGATGGCGAGCGTATGGAGGGTATGTATGACGCTGTTCTCTGGTCCCGTAATGACTGTGCTAGTAGTCTGCCGCATTTGTTGCCTGACTCGTAAATCCTTTTCCGTGATATTTGTAGTGCCGTCTTTGCTTTAAAATTTAACAGGTCAGTGACTTGCGTGCGTAATGCGTCCAGTTCGTTCCCTATCTGGTCAGTCGGGGTTTGCTTGTGTCTGATTTCTAGGGCGTGAAGTTTGCTGAGGAGAGAAGTCAATTGGGCTGTCCTTTGTTTTTTTAGTCTTGCGCCGTGTTTTATAAGTATTCCGCGAATCACCGCTTTGTGTGCTTCCCATACTAGGCCTTCGTCACTTTCTGAGTCGCTATTGGTTTGAAAATAGTTGGTTATTTCCCTTGTCACCTCTGCCAGTGTGTCTGGGTCTTTCAGAAGGCTTTCATTAAGCCTCCACGGTTTCCTTTGATTTTTTTGGAAGTCTGTTAGGGCATAACTCAGGATAGCTGGGGCGTGATCGGACCAAGTGATTGATCCTAGTGAGGTGTTTCTAACGGCGTGAAGTTGGTTGTGTGGTATCAACAGGTAATCAATTCGCGAATATGTGTTGTGGGGACGCGAGTAGTACGTATAGTCTCGTTCGCCAGGGTGAAAGAGGCGCCACGTGTCTATTAACTGTGATCTCTGAAGTGCTATATGGATGGTCTTGCGTGTGTTTCTCGGGGTTGATGAACTCCCTGTTGAGGTATCCTCCTCGGGTATTAGGGGGATATTCAGGTCTCCTCCCACTATTAGTTGTCCTTCAGTAAAGTTTTGTAGTTTGATCAAGTGTCTTGTTAGAAACGTATCTTGTTGGGTGTTTGGGGCGTAAAGGTTTGCGAGTGTTATTTTGATGCCCCCAATTTGGCCCTTGAGGAATAGAAATCTTCCCATCGGATCTGTCAGTATGTCTGTCAGGGACCATGGGATTTTGGCTGAAATTAATATTGAAACTCCTCGCGATTTGGATTCCTTGTAGGTCGAGTGATACACCGTCGGAAAGTATCTATTCCTGAGGATCGGGAGTGTGTTTTCTCGGAAGTGTGTCTCTTGCAAGAGAACAATGTCTGCCTTTAGGCGTCGCATATCATTAAGTAACATTCTCCTTTTCTCTGGGATGTTGAGTCCCTTCGCATTTAAAGTGACAATAGTAATGTCATCCATGTTCGTGGGGGGGGGGGGGGTGTAGGGAGGGGGGTAGGGAAGTACAGTAAAGAGTTAGAGAGAGGTATAGAATAGAGATAAGAATGTAGCAGAGAAAGATAGGTATATACAACCAGTACTAAAAGGGTATGAAATGCGCCCGCCAGAAGCCTAGTGCCTCTAGCGGTTGCCTACCAATTTAGCTGGTGCTCTAATGTGCGTGCAAAATTTTTGCAAAGACGCTCTCCAGGTGTCCTGGGTATCGTGCGTCGTCCTATGTGGGGGTGAGGTCAGCAGGGGTCCCTGCGAGTCTCCCAATCCCTCCCCGACCACCCGGCCTCTGCTTGTATAAGAGTGTGTGGGCATACGTGCTCAATGGTGTATCGTATAGTGGTTTGTACGTTTCAGGCTATAATATATAAAAACAACACAAGGACATGGAAATTCAATACTTACTCATTTTCTAGTTATCAAAAAGAAAAAACTTTAACCAGAAAGACGGTATCAACGAAACAACATTAACTTAAATGCATAGGTTACATCTGTCAACGAATTATTCCCCCACATAATCCAACCCCCCCCCCAACCCGCGCCAGAGAAATTCCCCACAATAATTTATGGTCCTGAGCAGTTTGGTGCGGTTTCATTGTCCCCCCCCCCATTTAGGACTCCCCTTTCCGTCTGGCACCGCACCCCCCCCACCCCCGAACACCCTCCAAGGCTGCATCTTGTCCCCTGATGGGGTCCAAACCCCCATTCCTCCCAAGCAACCACCCAGTATATGTTCTGCCTCCCCGTGGTCCCCCACGGGCCACATCTGTGGGCGTGGGTCTTGTTACCTAGAAAGTATCTTGACACCTGTCATCTGTTAGCTCCTTTCTGGGTAGGTGGTTATGACCCAGTTGACATGACGGGGGAGCCAGGTAAGTACATGTGTAGTTCTCCGCTTGTGGAGCAAAGGATGACGCCTGTAGGGGTGGTGCTCCAGTTTGGTGGTCAGGTAAATTGGGGTTCGTTAGTCCACCCGGGACAGTGCTGCAAGAGTATGTTCTCCTGCATGTGTCCCCGGGGGGGGGCGCGGGGGACGCACTGTCCTTCTCTCCCTTTGTGACCCCAGTCCTCCAGACAACAAAAAGGCAAAAAGGGCAAGGACTCCGGGGGGAGTAACCCTTGTGTTCAGTTCTGTGGGGGGTCTGCCGTGTGGAGGGCCTCTCTCTTAGTGGGAGTCTCGATTTGTAGTATGCAAAGTGTTGGGGAAAAAGGGGGGTAGGTGTGTATCTCTGCACCATGGCGGACCATTCTCCCCCTTCAAACTCTGAGGCGTGGGGGTGGCCTGGGCATAGAACTGGACCCTCGGCGGGTCTTCCGCAGCAAGCGAGGGGGGGGGAGGGGGCAGAAAACGGGGGGCAGCATCAAGGTAAGTTCAGTGGCCTATGCATTACAAACAATGGGTACAGGTATAGGCAGCTCTGCAGTAATCAGGACTCACGTGTACCATCGACTGCGGCGGCGGCGGTGCTGGAGCGGGATCGGCCTCGGTTCCTCTGCGAGCGCGGTGGTTGGTTGTATCTGCCCGTTGCTGGACCCGAGCGACCTGGTGCCTTCGGTAGCCTCATTAGCCAATTGGGCACCTGGACTGGTTCTGTGCCTATGAAGGAGAAGAATCCCGGCAGGTCCGCGGGCGTTCTCAGGGTGAAGGAGGTCTGCTCCGTTCGGAAGATTACCGCCAGGGGGTATCCCCAGCGGTAGGTGCATCCTCTACTTCTCGCCTTTTCCAATACTGGCTTTAACATGGCCCGGCGCTGCAGGGTTGCCCTGGATAAGTCCGGTAAGATCTGGATATTGGCCCCATCAAAGTCGACAGCGCCTGCCTCCCAAGCCTTTCGTAGTATGTTTTCTTTAATTGTAAAGCGGTGGAGGCGGCACAGTACATCGCGTGGCCTGGCTGGGTCGGTGGATCTGGGACCCAGTGTGCGGTGCACCCTGTCGATTTCAAGCGTCGGCGGGGGGGTCTCCAGCAGTCTGTGGAATATTGCGGTCACTGTCTCCGCCAGGTCTTCCGGGCCCGTGGCTTCAGGTATCCCCCGCAGCCGCAGGTTGTTGCGGCGGCTGCGGTCTTCCATTTCCTCTAGGTGTAATTGCATGTCTTGGGAGTTCATCGTGTGTGATACCTGCGCCTGCTCCAGGGCCTGCATGCGTGTCTCCAGTGCCGACACCCGTGACTCTCCAGATGTCACACGGTCCGACACTGTAAGCAGCTCTGCTTTCACCTCCTGGATGTCCCTGCTGTGCGCCTCCTCTATCCTTAGGATCAGCGTTTCTATGTCGGCCCTTGTCGGTAAGGCCTCAATGTCGGCTCTGGTGGGGAGGGCCCGCAGCATGGCGCGGAGGTCGTCGTCTATTCGGCCTTGCGATGTGTCCGACATCTCTGTACGGAATGCTGCCGGTGTCTCTGCAAGGTAGTACGGGTCCTCCGGTGGTGTTGGCGGATTGCTTTGGGGCAGGCCCGGGTTCCGTTCCGTGTGCGGCCCCCGTGGAGCGGCTACTATGGCGCCTGTTGCTTGCCTCGGTGTACCTTCGAAAAAATTATGAATACTGGTCTGCGAGTTCTGGGATCTGGTCCCTCTTGAGGTCGAGCGTGTCCTGTATTGATTTGGGGGTGCTCATGCCGTGCCCACATGAGTTAAATGGCAGGTAATGGCCATGGTGTATCGGGTTAGGCCGGGGACTCTGTCGGTGCCAGTCTCTACTCGGCCATTGCTAAGCCGCGCCTCCCGGATTGTGATTTTATCATCAGTCAGGGAGTAAAGTCAAGCTATCCATCCCTGGGGGTCACAACCCGGCCGGCCAGAGTGCTCCAGCTTCCAGGGGCGGTTCACCAGTCTCAGGGGGGCAGAATGGTGGGCAAGGTGGCCGCCGGGTGAAGCAAGATGGCCGCCGTTCACAGGGCCGGAGCCGCTCTTCCTCCTGTCGGCCGCTGTGGGGGGGGGGGTAGATGATAGCCCCTGATGGAGGGTGGGCTCCGGTTGCTGTGTGGGTGAAAAGCCGAGCCACGGGGGGTCTGGTATGCCAGTACTAAGCGCTGGAGCCACGGCCGGGTATAGCAAGATGGCCGCCGATCACAGGGCCAGAGCCGTTTTTTTGTCTGCAGGCCCCCGTGCAGGTGCGTAGATGGGAGTCCCTGATGGAGGGTGGGCTCCGGGTGCCGTGTGGGGGAAAAGCTGAGCCACAGGGGGTCCGGGAAGCCAGGATTGAGGGCTGGAGCCGCGGCCGGGTGTAGCAAGATGGCCGCCGCTCCGGGAGTTAGGCCGGAGCCGCGGACTTTCCTCCAGACGGCCCCAGACACTGGAAATTTTACCTTCAGGCGGCAGTCTGGTGGTCTGGTTCGCGTTGGGTGCCTTGTGGGGAGCAGGATGAACTCGCTGAAGGGTGGATGCTTGTGATTCCGCACAAGGATGGCAGGAGCTCTGTCACAGAACGTCCTGTTCAGACCCCGGTCAGGCCACGCCCCCCATCGTCCACTCTTCTAAGCATTTGAAGACAAAGCCTTTTCTGACACTTTTTGTTTACATGAAAACATTTTTTTTTTTGCAAGAAAATTATGTTGAACCCCCAAACATTATATATATTTTTAAAGCAAAGGCCCTACAGATTAAAATGGTGGGTGTTGCATTTTTTTTTTCTACACAGTATTTGCGCAGCGATTTTTCAAATGCATTTTGTGGGGAAAAAATACACTTTTTTTTATTTTAATGCACTAAAGCACACTATATTGCCCAAATTTTTGATGAAATAAAAAAGATGATCTTAGGCCGAGTACATGGATACCAAACACGACATGCTTTAAAATTTCGCACAAACGCGCAGTGGCGACAAACTACATACATTTTTAAAAGCCTTTAAAAGCCTTTACAGGTTACCACATTAGATTTACAGAGGAGGTCTACTGCTAAAATTACTACCCTCGATCTGACCTTTGCGGTGATACTTCACATGCATGATGCAATTGCTGTTTACATATGACGCCAAACCGACGCTTGCGCAAGAGCAGGGCGGGACAGGGGTGCTTTTTTTTTTAATTATTATTAATTTTGCTTTTTTATTTTATTTTTAACCTGTTCCTTCCATATTTTTTTTTTTATCATTTTTATTGTTATCTCAGGGAATCTAAATATCCCCTATGATAGCAATAGGTAGTGACAGGTACTCTTTTTTTTTTTTTTTAATGGGGTCTATTAGACCCTAGATCTTTCCTCTGCCCTCAAAGCATCTGACCACACCAAGATCGGTGTGATAAAATGCTTTGCCAATTTCCCAATGGCGCTTTTTATATCCGGGGGGGGGCATTCCCTCCCACTGCTTGTAAAAGCAATCCAGAGGCTAATTAAAAGCTAGGATTGCTTTTACATGAAAGCCGGCCACTGGCTGAAAAGAATGATACCAAGATGATACCTAAACCCGCAGGCATCATTCTGGTATAACCAAAGTCCAGCAACATACCAGTACGTTGCTGGTCCTTGTTGGACATGTATTGTAATCTTTTTTTTCATACAGCCGGTTGGCTGAACGAAAAAAAGAGATTGATCGGTGGGTATGCCCACCATTAGAATACCTCCCTTCATTCACCCACTTCTAATGATGGGCATACATGCACCATTTATATATGCCGAAGCATGGGGGCATCCTCCCGCAAAAGTTATGCCGCGTACACACGGTCGGACTTTTCCACGGGTAAGCCTCCGTCGCAATTTCGACCGTATGTACGTGGCATTAGGAGCAAAATCGCTCCTCCACCCCTGCTGCCCCCATGCTTCGGCATATATGCTCTTTTTTTTTAACTGTGGTGGTGAAATCACCTCCTACAGCACTGGAGTCGTAGGGATCAGGCCTTCAGTTATGTGTTGTGTTTTGTAAGTGACAGTGATCGATCGATACTGCACTTGGGTGGGCTGGGCTGGACGGAGGGGCAAAACGCAGGTGCTAGCAGATATCTAGGCTGATCCCGCTAACACTGCATTTTTGGGAACCCTAAACTGCTGGGGACGCTAGTATAGATCTGATCAGATCAGATATTGATCTGTTCAGATTAGGGCTATGGAAATTAACTATTAATTCCTTGATTAATTAATTTCTTTGATCGATCAAAATTCTTTTGATCAGTACTCACCTCTCCGCCGGCTTCCGGGTCTTCAGGGAGTTCCGTCGGAGATATGGTGACATCACGGACACCGGCGGGGCTTGCCGTGTCCATCTGAAGGGCTCCTTTGCTGTGCCTTCATATCTGCATGCCGGCGGGACCTTACTATCTGCCACACGCAAGGGCTGTTACACTTCCCTCTATCAACCTGGGATTCTACAGCCATCCACTGGGAGTTGTGATAGTTCCCTTCATGGGACATCTACATGCCGACGGACTGATGTTAACCCCTCCTCATCTGGATTCAGCAGTGGTATCGTTGTACACATTTTTATACCAGTATCATACTTAGCTACATGTTTTTATGACTGCTTTTGCTGCCGTTTGGTATTACTCGCACCATTTTTACATTTTATGTAGCTACATTGATTTTATCTCTAGTGCAATATTTATTTTGTTACCTACTTGAAGACTATAAAAGTTTTAATGCTATTCCCATTGAGCGCTGCCTTTGTGTGTTTATTCTATCCTGCTATCCATTTTTCCAGTGGTTGGTAGCTGCATTGGGAATCAGCCTGCAAGGAGATCAGCTAAAAGTAGTTGGATCTGTATGTGCGTTATAATTAATCAAAATTAGTCGATTAATCAATTAAGAAAAAAATCGATTAATCGAACAAGGAAATTTTAATCAGTAACAGCCCTAGTTCAGATACTATACCACTAAGGGAGGTGTATGCTTCACGCGTGGGTGTTAGCGCTACTGGCACTAAACTGACGCTGCCTGGGGTGTGACGCAGACCCTCTCTGACGCTAAAACCTAATTGATATCACCCGCCGGGCGATCAGGGGGTTAAACCTTTATTGGGTTTTATACGGCGGGTGACCTGACACTATAAAAAGCAAACTAACTAACCAGCGTCACCCGTAACACTTATACAGTGATCACTGGTGAAAGGGTTAAGTAGGGGCAAATCAGGGGGTTAAAACCTTTAATAGGTAATATATGGGGGTACCTGACGCTATATAAAAACCTGACGGGGAACCTAAATAACGAAATAACTAACTGGCTAACCAGTGACACTTATACGGTTATCACTGGTGAAAGGGTTAACTCTATGGGTAATCGGGGGGTTAAAACCTTTATTAGATAATATATGGGGGTACCTGACGCTATAAAAACCTGGCGGCGAACCTAAAAAAATAACTGACTACCTAGCGGCACCAGCATAACTAATACAGCGATCAGAAAAACGATCGCTTAGTGACACTGGAAAAAGCGGGTGAAAGGGTTACCTGGGGGGCGATCAAGGGGTTAAACCTTTATTAGGTAATATATGGGGGTACCTGACGCTATAAAAACCTGGCGGCGAACCTAAAAAAATAACTGACTACCTAGCGGCACCAGCATAACGAATTACAGGGATCAGAAAAACTATTGCTTAGTGACACTGGCAAAAGGGGGTAAAAGGGTTACCTGGGGGGCGATCAAGGGGTTAAACCTTTATTAGGTAATATATGGGGGTATTTTTGAAATAATTGCTTAACGTGCATCCTCACAGGGTGACACTGTGGATGCACATATATAAATGTGCCAACGTCCCGATATTACAGGAGAAACATCAATGAACTAGAAAAATGGACTTTAGGCAGCACATGGATAAAGCTTGTAGAAAACTAGGGGTATTTATTTTTTAAACAGAGTATTGAAAAAATACATATAAACATTAAAACAATGACAGTTTGTTTATACTTGGATACAGGACTAAGGTTCACGTTTTAACAATATTTCAAAGTATATACCATACAGGCATTCCACCTTAGTTGGAAATCAATCCCAACAAACCAAGAACTGGAGAAAAGGTGATCGTGTGAAGCACGTTGGCGAGAGCCAGAGGTCCAATGTATCGTGTGTGGTTTTAACTTGCTCTACTAGTTTCGTGATTTTATCGCTTCTTAAGGAGCACAGTAATAGATAGGAGTGTGATGCTATGGGCAACACACTATCCTAAGTAAAATTAGAGTGGCTATTTGTCAGTAGCAACTAGCCAGCCATGATAAGAATCACAATGGATGACAGCTGAGTATACTGCCGGGTAAAAGCTGCTAAATGCAGCAACGGGTATTGTCCTCCAGGGTTGATGGGACTCTCTTAATCACAATGGGAAAAGATATCTGCACATACCCCGGTGTCAGGGAAATAGCCGAAGAAGGACTGGCAATTCTGCCCAAGACAATCATGGCCGCCATGGTGCACAGCATGACTAAGGTGGGCTGTACTTCCTCCTTGTAACCTGAACAGATCACATGACTAACTTCCTGGTCTATTTAAGCCTGCTGCTGGAGCTGTTCATTGCCGGATTATCTCTTCAGTCTCCTGTGTACCTTGACCTTGTCTCCTGATCCGTGCTTATCCGTTGTGACCCGGCTTGCCTTGACCTCGCTTCCTGATCTCCTGTGTTTGACCCTCGGCCTGCTTCTGGACTCTGCTTCTGCTTCCTGACCACCCGGCTTGACCCTCGGCTTGTACCTGGACCCTGCGCGTGTATGACCTTGGCTCGCCCCTGTATATGCTCTGGACTGATCTCCTGTGTTTGACCCCCGGCCTGGCTTCCGATATCTCCGTTCATCTAAATATAACAAGCTCAGTTCTGCCTGCCTCCGCCACCCCTCAGTGGCTGAGCTCATCAGACTGCAAGCAAGCACCTGGCCAACCGTGCTTCTGTGGGCACCGCGCTCCCTGTTCCCAACTCCAGGGTCGTGCTGCACTCAGCCGCAAGGGGAGCCCTCTTAGCATCTCGATCTCCACTTGTTCCTGACACCCGGTATGAGTCCTGGTGTATATGTGAGTAGAGGTTTTCTACTCCACAAGGCCTCGGGTATGATGATCAAACTGTGGGTTTGTAGTGAAGGGATTTCCTTACATCCGATCTGGAGCAGTCCCGGCAGTCAGCTGTCAGAAAAACGATCGCTTAGTGACACTGGAAAAAGCCGGTGAAAGGGTTACCTGGGGGGGCGATCAAGGGGTTAAACCTTTATTAGGTAATATATGGGGGTACCTGACGCTATAAAAACCTGGCGGCGAACCTAAAAAATAACTGACTACCTAGCGGCACCAGCATAACAAATTACAGGGATCAGAAAAATGATCGCTTAGTGACACTGGCAAAAGGGGGTAAAAGGGTTACCTGAGGGGCGATCAAGGGGTTAAACCTTTATTAGGTAATATATGGGGGTACCTGACGCTATAAAAACCTGGCGGCGAACCTAAAAAAATAACTGACTACCTAGCGGCACCAGCATAACAAATTACAGGGATCAGAAAAATGATCGCTTAGTGACACTGGCAAAAGGGGGTGAAAGGGTTACCTGGGGGGGCGATCAAGGGGTTAAATCTTTATTAGGTAATATATGGGGGTACCTGACGCTATAAAAACCTGGCGGCGAACCTAAAAAAATAACTGACTACCTAGCGGCACCACCGACACTAATACAGCGATCAGAAAAACTATTGCTTAGCGACAGTGGTGCTAGGGGGTGAAAGGGTTACCTGGGGGGTGATCAAGGGGTTAAACCTTTATTAGGGGGGGTTAGGGGGCTACCCTGGACCTAAAACTAACTGCCCTGATACTTTTACAGTTACAAATGTCACTGTTTGCAGTGATCAGTAAATAAATGATCACTGCAATCAGTGACACTGTGACTGGGGGCTGGGGGGTGATCTGGGGGTGACTGGGGGGGCGATTGTGTGCCTATGTGTCAGTGGGCTGTTGGTGCGCTTACTTGATGTCTTCTCTCCATGGCGCTCCGGTCTATGTGAGCGCTGCAGGAGAAATTACATCACTTCCTCCTGCCTGTGTATACATTACACAGGCAGAGGAAGCATTTGATTCACCGGGAGCGATCGCGAGGGGGTGGCCAGAAACCAATGGCCGCCCCCTCATCACGGATCGCTCACTGTACCGGAGGGGGGTCCGATTGGACCCCCCACCCATACGAAGGCAGGCACATACAGGTACGTGATTGTGCCTGTCCGTGCCATTTTGCCGACGTATATATACAGTGCGCGGTCATTAAGTGGTTAATAACCAGACCAATTTTCAGCTTTCGGTGCTGTCACATTTTGAATGACAATTACTCAGTCATACAACACTGTACCCAAATTAAATTTTTGTCCTTTTTTTCACACAAATAGAGCTTTTTTTTGGTGGTATTTGATCACCTCTGGGTTTTTTATTTTTTTGCACTATAAAAGAAAAAAAGACTGTAAATTCTGTAAAAAAATGAATTTTTCTTTGTTTCTGTTATAAAATTTTGCAAATGAGTAATTTTTCTTCATAAATTTTGGCCAAAATTTATACTGCTACATATCTTTGGTAAAAATAAGTACAAATTGGTGCATATTATTTGGTCTTTGTGAAAGTTATAGAGTCCACAAGCTATGGTGCCAATATCTGAAAATTGATCACACCTGAACTACTGACGGCCTATCTCATTTCTTGAGACCCTAACATGCCAGAAAAGTACAAATACCCCCCAAATGACCCCTTTTTTGGAAAGAAGACATTCCAAGGTATTTAGAAAGAGGCATGGTGAGTTTTTTGAAGTTGTCATTTTTTCCCAAAGTTCTTTGCAAAATCAAGATTTCTTTTTTTTTTTTTTAACAAAATTGTCATATTAGCAGTTTATTTCTCACACACAGCATATGCATACCAAAAATTACACCCCAAAACACATTCTGCTATTACTCCTGAGTATGGCGATAGCACATGTGTGAGACTTTTACACAGCGTGGCCACATACAGAGGCCCAACATGCAGGGAGCACCTTCAGGCGTTCTGGAGCACCCAGGCCAATTCTGACATTTCTCTCCTATATGTAAAAATCATCATTTATTTGCTAGAAAATTACATAGAACCCCAAAACATTATCTATGTTTTTTTAGCAAAGACCCTAGAGAATACAATGGCGGTCATTGCAACTTTCTATCTCACATGGTATTTGTGCAGCAATTTTTCGAACGCGTTTTTTTTTGTTGAAAAAAACAGTTTTGTGCTTAAAAAAATAAAACAGTAAAGTTAGCCCAATGTTTTTGCATAATGTGAAAGATGAAGTTATGCCCAGTAAATAGATACCTAACATGTCACCCTTCAAAATTGCAAACGCTCGTGGAATGGCGCCAAACTTCGCTACTTAAAAATTCCCATAGGTGACACTTTAAATATTTTTACTGGTTACATGTTTTTAGTTACAAAGGAGGTCTAGGGCCAAAATTATTGCTCTCGCTCTAACGTTCGCAGCGATACCTCACATGTGTGGTTTGAACACCGTTTTCATATGTGGGCGGGACTTTTGTATGCGTTCGCTTCTGTATGCGAGCACACGGAGACAGGGGCGCTTTAAATAAAAAAAAAATTTTATTGTTAATTTTACTTAATTTATTTTAGTTTGATACATTTTCCCCCAAAAATAAATATTTTGATCACTTTTATTCCTATTTCAAGGAATGTAAACATCCCTTGTAATAGGAATATGACATGACAGGTCCTCTTTACAGTGAGATATGGGGTCAATAAGACCCCACATCTCACCTCTAGGCTGGGAAGCCTAAAATAATAAAAAAACAACAATCCTGGCTTTGATTGTAGTGGTGAGTCGGTAGAAGCTCCGGAGGTGGGCGGGAGGGAGGGACGTCCCCTCTCGCCTCCCGTAAGAATGATCAAGCAGCAGAACAGCCGCTATGATCATTCTTAGGGTGTAGGGAATCGCCGGCTGAAAAAGCTGATATCTGAATGATGCCTGTAGCTGCACCCATCATTCAGATATCCCCGCACAAAGTCAAGGATGTCATATGACGGCCGGTGGGCGGGAAGTGGTTAAAACTTTTTTTTTTAACACAAAGTTGTCCATTTATACAATATTTCTAACACATAGCATGTACATACCAAGAACGACACCCCAAAATAGATTCTCCTACTCCTCCTGAGTACGGCGATACCACATGTGTCAGACTTCCACAGCCTGGCCACATACAGAGGCAGAGTACAGCCGAGCATTGCAGAGTATGGCTGGGTATTGCAGAGTATGGCCGGGTATAGCTGGGTATTGCCGAGTATGGCTGGGTATTGCCGAGTATGGCTGGGTATGGCAGAGTATGGCAGGGTATGGCAGAGTATGGCAGGGTATGGCAGAGTATGGCTGGGTATTGCAGAGTATGGCTGGGTATGGCAGAGTATGGCTGGGTATGGCAGAGTATGGCTGGGTATGGCAGAGTATGGCTGGGTATGGCAGAGTATGGCTGGGTATGGCAGAGTATGGCTGGGTATTTCAGAGTATTGCAGGGTATTGCAGGGTATTTCAGGGTATTGCAGAGTATTTCAGGGTATTGCAGAGTATTGCAGGGTATTGCAGGATATTGCAGAGTATTGCAGGGTATTGCAGGGTATTGCAGGGTATTGCAGAGTATTGCAGAGTATTTCAGGGTATTGCAGAGTAGGGCAGGGATGGCTGAGCAGGAATGGATGGATCTCTCCCCTCTCACACAGTACCGATCGGTACAGAGAGGGGAGAGAGGAACCGGCGTCATGAGATAACGCCGGTTTGTTTACAAGTGATCGCTCTGTCATTTGACGGAGCGACCACGTGGTAAACGGCCGCTATAAGCGGCTATTTACTGCGATCCGTGATGCGCCGAGTCCTCTGGACCCGGTGGTCACGGACAATCCCGTGTGCACGCCCCAGTGGGCACGCAGGAGCGCAATTCTTGGAAGAACGTTGTATAACGTCCTCCCAGAGTTAAGGAACCACCCTGTCGCCGTTATTCGGCGGTGGGCGGTGGTTAAGTGGTTAATTAAGGCATCACTAGCAGTTCTAAATATAGTAAATGTCAGGTAGTGTAAAAATCACTGGCAATCTCCAGAATATATATACACAATGAACCGGGCGCAAGGCACATACATTGGGAAATTTTACATTAGAATATCTTCTTTTCTATTTTATTCTGTAATGCTAGTGGCAATAAAGGCAGCAGCAGTTAGGCACGGATGGATGTTAGTGGGAAAAAGCAGGTATAGCTGTTTATAGCAGCTTGAAAAGTATAAAAATGACCATCCAAAAGCTAAAGTAATGAAGAAATAAGCACTAAAATGGACCAAGTAAATCATGGTATTATATTACGCTAAAACATAAAAAAGAGAAAAAGACCAATTTGTAAGGACAGTGTTAAGAAATCATCTCTATGCGCTTCCTTCTTCATTTCTCCCCTCCCGGACGCTGCAAGGAATGTCAGAAGTACTGATGAGCCGAACACCCCCGGGTTCGGTTCGCACCAGAACCCGCGAACGGATCGAAAGTTCGCACGAACTTTAGAACCCTATTAAATACAATGGATGCGAACGTTCGAAATCTAAAGTGCTAATTATAACGACTAATATGCATGTTATTGTCCTAAAAAGGGTTTGGGAACCCGGGTTCTGCACCAGGGGACATGTATCAATGCAAAACTAAGTTTTAAAAATGGCAGTTTTTCAGGAGCAGTCATTTTAATGATGCATAAAGTGAAAAAAAAAAGTCAAATATTCCTTTAAATATCGTACCTGGGGGGTGTCTAAAGTATGCCTGTGAAGTGCCACGTGTTTCCCGTGTTTAGAACTGTCCCTGCACAAAATTACATTTCTAAAGGAAAAAAAGCCATTTAAAACTGCTTGCGGCTTTAACCACTTAACGACCGCCCACTGTAAATATACGTCGGCAGAATGGCACGGACAGGCACAATCACGTACCTGTACGTGCCTGCCTTCATATGGGTGGGGGGTCCAATCGAACCCCCCTCCGGTACAGTGAGCGGCCGGGATCGCTTCGGGAGCGATCCGTGATGAGGGGGCAGCCATTCGATTCTGGTCACCCCCTCGCGATCACTCCCGGCGAATCAAATGCTTCCTCTGCCTGTGTAATGTTTACACAGGCAGGAGGAAGTGATGTCATCCCTCATGCAGCGCTCACATATACCGAGCGCCGCATGAGAGAAGACACACAGGTTAGTGCACAAACACTACACTAACACCAGCACAAATAGGTACATAAATAGCCCCCCCAGATCACCCCCCCAGCCCCCAGTCACAGTGTCACTGATTGCAGTGACCATTTATTTAGTGATCACTGCAATCAGTGACATTTGTGACTGTAAAAGTGTCAGGGCAGTTAGTTTTAGGTCCAGTGTAGCCCCCTAACCCCCCCTAATAAAGGTTTAACCCCTTGATCGCCCCCCAGGTAACCCTTTCACCCCCTAGCACCGCCGTCACTAAGCAATCGTTTTTCTGATTGCTGTCTTATGCGGCGTACACACAATCGTTTTTCATGCCATTTTTTAATCTGACGTTTTCCTCGTCGTTTTTTTTCATGTTTCCTCTCAAGCCTGTCTTGCGTACACACGATCATTTAAAAAAAACGTTCAATCAAAGCCCAGTGATGTACAACACGTACGACGGCACTATAAAGGGGAAGTTCCATTCGAATGGCGCCACCCTTCATGTTAGTAAAGTTTGTTGAGCGACGATTCGTGCTTTTCAGCCTCCTGCTTTTCAGTCCGTTACAGCGTGACGAATGTGCTATCTCCATTACAAATGCTAGTTTTACCAGAACGTGCGCTCCCGTCTCATACTTGATTCTGAGCATGCGCGTTTTTTTCACCTCGTCAATGCATACACACCATCGTTTTTCACGTCGTTAAAAAAAAAAACGACATGAAAAACGACGTGAAAAAATAGAGCATGTTCGAAATTTTTAATGCCCGTTTTTCACGTCGTTAAAAATGCTCTGGAGCATACACACGATCGGTTTTAATGCCCATTTTTAAAAATGTAATTTTTAACAGCATGAAAAACGATCGTGTGTATGGGGCATTAGTGTCGGTGATGCCGATAGGTAGCCATTTTTTTTAGGTTCGCCGCAGGTTTTTATAGCGTCGGGTGCCCCCATATATTACCTAATAAAGGTTTAACCCCCTGATTGCCCCTAGTTAACCCTTTCACCAGAGGCGGCTCTAGGCTTTGTGAGGCCTTAGGCAAAACTTAGACATGAGGCCCCACTCACGCCCATAATGGGAAAAATAATTCAAGCAAGAAAAATGGCTGCAGAAAATGCACGGATCTAGCACACAGGTGATCAGCACCACTTCCAGGGCACCCTCCTCACCCATCAGACATATTCAGCCAATGAGAGAGGGGGAGGTGAGAAAGAGAGGGTTAATAGAGAGATCCGATGACGCCGACATTAGTATTGATCACAGGCAAATTAGGCAGCCGCGAGGCCCCTGTAAGTGCGAGGCCTTAGGTGACCGCCTAATTTGCCTAATTAGAGAGCCGCCTCTGCCTTTCACCAGTGATCACCATATAAGTGTTATGGGTGACGCTGGTTAGTTAGTTTGCTTTTTATAGTGTCAGGGCACCCGCCGTATATAACCCAATAAAGGTTTAACCCCCTGATCGCCCGGTGGGTGATATCAATTAGGTTTTGGCGTCAGAGAGGGTCTGCGTCACACCCCAGGCAGCGTCAGGTTAGTGCCAGTAGCGCTAACACCCACGCGTGAAGCATACACCCCCCTTAGTGGTATAGTATCTGAACAGATCAATATCTGATCTGATCAGATCTATACTAGCGTCCCCAGCAATTTAGGGTTCCCAAAAACGCAGTGTTAGCAGGATCAGCCCAGATACCTGCTAGCACCTGCGTTTTGCCCCTCCGTCCAGCCCAGGCCACCCAAGTGCAGTATCGATCGATCACTGTAGCTTACAAAACACAACACACATAACTGCAGCGTTCGCAGAGACAGGCCTGATCCCTGCGACTCCAGTGCTGTAGGAGGTGATTTCACCACCACAGTTAAAAAAAAAAGCATATATGCCGAAGCATTGGGGCAGCAGGGGCGGAGGAGCGATTTTGCTCCTAATGCCGCGTACATACGGTCGAAATTCCGAAGGAGGCTTGCCCGTGGAAAAGTCTGACCATGTGTGTGTGGCATAACTTTTGCGGGAGGATGCCCCCATGCTTCGGCATATATAAATGGTGCATGTATGCCCATCATTAGAAGTGGGTGAATGAAGGGAGGTATTCTAATGGTGGGCATACCCACCGATCAATCTCTTTTTTCGTTCAGCCAACAGGCTGCATGAAAAAAAAGATTACAATACATGTCCAACAAGGACCAGCAACGTACTGGTATGTTGCTAGACTTTGAATGGTTATACCAGATTGATGCCTGCGGGTTTAGGTATCATCTTGGTATCATTCTTTTCAGCCAGTGGCCAGCTTTCATGTAAAAGCAGTCCTAGTGGCTAATTAGCCTCTAAACTGCTTTCACAAGCAGTGGGAGGGAATGTCCCCCCCGGATATAAAAAGCGCCATTGGGAAATTGGGAAAGCATTTTATCACACCGATCTTGGTGTGGTCAGATGCTTTGAGGGCAGAGGAAAGATCTAGGGTCTAATAGACCCCAGTTTTTTCAAAAAAAGAGTACCTGTCACTACCTATTGCTATCATAGGGGATATTTACATTCCCTGAGATAACAATAAAAATGATAAAAAAAAAAAATATATGGAAGGAACAATTTAAAAATAAAATAAAAAAGCAAAATTAATAATAAAAAAAAAGAAAAAAGCACCCCTGTCCTGCCCTGCTCTTGCCCAATGGCGAACGCAAGCGTCGGTCTGGCGTCATATGTAAACAGCAATTGCACCATGCATGTGAGGTATCACCGCGAAGGTCAGATCGAGGGCAGTAATTTTAGCAGTAGACCTCCTCTGTAAATCTAACGTGGTAACCTGTAAATGCTTTTAAAGGCTTTTAAAAATGTATGTAGTTTGTCGCCAATGCGCGTTTGTGCGAAATTTTAAAGCATGTCGTGTTTGGTATCTATGTACTCGGCCTAAAATCATCTTTTTTATTTCATCAAACATTTGGGCAATATAGTGTATTTTAGTGCATTAAAATAAAAAAGTGTATTTTTTCCCCAAAAATTTGTTTGAAAAATCGCTGCGCAAATACTGTATGGGAAAAAAAAATGCAACACCCACCATTTTAATCTGTAGGGCCTTTGCTTTAAAAAAATATAGAATGTAGAATATAGAATGTTTGGGGGTTCAACATAATTTTCTTGCAAAAAAAAAAATTTCTTGCAAAAAAAAAAATGTTTTCATGTAAACAAAAAGTGTCAGAAAGGGCTTTGTCTTCAAGTGGTTAGAAGAGTGGATGTAAGCTTCCTAATGTTGTGTATAAAATGTCAGGACAGTTCAAACCCCCCCCCAAATGACCCCATTTTGGAAAGTAGACACCCAAGCTATATACTGAGAGGCATGTCGAGTCCATTGAATATTTTATATGTTGACACAAGTTGCGGAACAAATACAATTTTTTTTTATTTTTTTTGCACAAAGTTGTCACTAAATGATATATTGCTCAAACATGCCATGGGCATATGTGGAATTCTCCCCCCTAAAATACATTCTGTTGCTTCTCCTGAGTATGGGGATACCACATGTGTGAGTCTTTTTGGGAGCCTAGCCGTGTACGGGACCCCAAAAACCAAGCACCGCCTTCAGGCTTTCTAAGGGTGTAAAATTTTGATTTCACTCCTCACTGCCTATCACAGTTTCGGAGGCCATGGAATGCCCAGATGGCACAAACCCCCCCCCCCCAAATGACCCCATTTTGGAAAGTAGACACCCCAAGCTATTTGCTGAGAGGTATGGTGAGTATTTTGCAGATCTCGCTTTTTGTCACAAATTTTTGAAAATTGAAAAAAACAAATGAGAGCTGTAAAATACTCACCATGCCTCTCAGCAAATAGCTTGGGGTGTCTACTTTCCAAAATGGGGTCATTTTGGGGGGGTTTTGTGCTATTTTGGCATTTTATAACCTTCAAAACTGTGATAGGTAGTGAGGAGTGAAATCAAAAATTTGCGCCCTTAGAAATCCTGAAGGCAGTGCTTGGGTTTCGGGGGCCCGTACGCGGCTAGGCTCCCAAAAAGTCCCACACATGTGGTATCCCCGTACTCAGGAGAAGCAGCAAAATGTATTTTGGGGTGCAATTCCACATATAACCATGGCATGTGTGAGCAATATATCATTTAGTGACAACTTTTTGTAATTTGTTTTCTTTTTTGTCATTATTCAATCACTTGAGACAAAAAAAAAAAATATTCAATGGGCTCAACATGCCTCTCAGCAATTTCCTTGGGGTGTCTACTTTCCAAAATGGGGTCATTTTGGCGGGGGTTTGTACTGCCCTGCCATTTTAGCACCTCAAGTATTGAGATAGGCAGTCATAAATTAAAAGCTGTGTAAATTCCAGAAAATGTACCCTAGTTTGTAGACGCTATAACTTTTGCGCAAACCAATAAATATACGCTTATTGACATTTTTTTTTACTAAAGACATGTGGCTGAATACATTTTGGCCTAAATGTATGACTAAAATTGAGTTTATTCGATTTTTCTTATAACAAAAAGTAGAAAATATCATTTTTTTCTAAATTTTCAGTCTTTTTCCGTTTATATCGCAAAAAAAAACGCAGAGGCAATCAAATACCATTAAAAGAAAGCTCTATTTGTGGGAAGAAAAGGACGCAAATTTCGTTTGGGTACAACATTGCATGTCCGCACAATTTCCAGTTAAAGCGGCGCAGTGCCAAATTCTGAAAACACCTCTGGTCCTTTAGCTACAAAATGGTCCGGGGCTTAAGTGGTTAATGTAATGTCTGGTCCCGGTAATATGGATGAAAATCTTTAAGAAAAATGGCATAGCTACCCCATCACACCCCCCCCCCTACCCCAGCCCATTACCAGCCCCTTTGGGTCTTGTATGGATATTAAGGGAAACCCTGCACACAAAATAAAAAAGGCTCTATATACTCTGAACAGCCGTATACAGGCGGTGCATACAAGACAGGGACTGTAGGTTTGTTCTTATGTAGAATCTGTTTGTAATTTTGAACAGGTACATTGTTTAAGTGTAGCTCCAGCCAAAAAATCTATTTTTAAGCTTTTTGGAAAACATAGGGAAGGGTTATCACCCCTGTAACATTTGTTTTGCTGTCTGTGCAGTGTGCACCTGTTCAGAACAGTTCACCTCACTTTCCGTCCTAATAACAAATGTTTTTTGAAAATTTGGGTTTTTTATTGAAACAAGAATTGGTGATAAAGCATCAGTGGAGAGGAGACACTTTTTTCCCATATTAACTCTTACAGGAGAGAATTTGCCTTCCTAGGGGTAGATTTCCTCTCACTTCCTGTTGTATCCTTCCGTTTGCAAGGAGGAGTCGTTTGTAAGTTGGATGTTTGAAAGTAGGGGCCTGCCGTATATACTCAGCTGAAATTTGCCCCTTACATGTTGGTGTTGCCACAACACTGTGAGCCCTCACAGTTACTCTTGGTGGGCGCATGAATGGGCCCTGCTGTGAATTATTAGATCAAGAATTGTAATTGCATGCCCCTGTTGAACAGGGGCTGAAAAATTGGGCCTTTGGTGGTGGTGGTGGTGGTGGTGGTGTTGACACAACACTGTAAGGCCTCACAGTTAATCTTGGTGGGCGCAGGAATGGGCCCTGCTGTGAATTATTAGATCAAGAATTGTAATTACATGCCCCTGTTAAACAGGGGCAGAAAAATTGGGCCTTAGGCACTGGTGCCACAACACTGCAACCCCTCACAGATACTGTACTTGGAGCACAGCAATGAGCCCTGTTGCAAAGTAATGCATCAAAAATTGTAATTACGGGGGGCGTGGCCGCCCGGAGGTGAGAGTGGACGTGTGAGCTCTCAGCTCCTGAACCAGGGACAGAATCCAGCGACATCGGCCATACCAAAGCTACAATCTCCAGCCATCCTTGCTCTAGGCACACCGGAGCAGCTGAGGATCATGTCCCGAAAGAGATTTACGGACTACAAGCCGCAAAAACTAACGGAATTCGCCTACAAGCCGGCGGACCGCGATGCTGACATCCAAGATGGCGCCGACCAGGCCGCGCCGCGGGACTCATACACGGATCTCCCGGACGAGATACCGGAGGACTCACCACATACAGGTACCTTCAGGGTATCCTCTCAGCCCCCGGAGAGTGATCCCCTCACCCGTAGCCCTGCAAAAGCTAGAATGCGGCTCGACACGTCACCGCAGCGGCCGCTGCACTCACAAATTGAGGCCCAGGCTTTTAACCCACTCCTGTCTAACCAGGCCCTGCATACCTCCATGGCATCCTTCCCAACCTCAGGCCAACCAGTTATGGACACTACCCTGAAGGACATGCTTCTCTCACTGCAGACCTCCCTAATGACTGACCTCTCCTCTCTGTTTTCTAAAATTACTACAGACATCCACTCCCTTGATGACAGGGTGTCAAACGTTGAGAGAGGCCTAACTGATTGTACCTCCACTGTGAATGAGGTAATAGATGTTTATGAAGGTATTAGAGAGGAGCAGTCATGGATGCGCGCCAAGATGACGGATTTAGAGGACAGGTCTCGCAGGAATAATGTTAAGCTAAGAGGAATACCGGAAAGTGTTCTTCCTGCGGACCTGCCACGGTATGCCAAGGAGTTGATGCACATCATTATTCCTGAAGCATCCCCCCGAGATGTTATCATAGACAGGATCCACAGAATCGCCAAACCATCCCACCTAGCAGCCTCAGTACCCAGAGACGTTCTGATGAGAATTCACTTCTATCATATCAAGGAAAAGCTCCTGATGGGGGTTAAAGCTAAAACACCCATACCAGCTCCCTTCACAGGAATCCAATTCTTTCCTGATCTCTCAAAGTATACACTCCAACTGAGACGTCATTTGAGCCCAGTCACCAAAGGTCTACAGAACCATAAGATTCAGTACAAATGGCGTTACCCAGCCACACTCCTCATCACGAAGAATGGGCAGTCACATACCGTCAGTGATCTTGACAAAGGAATGCGACTTCTCCACAACTGGGAAATCCTCCTGGAACCCCCCAAACCCACCCCCACACCCTGATGGATGATCACCTACAAACAGAAATCTGGACAACAACTTCAGTAAATGGCATCTGTTAAATACGCCACAATTGGCCAAAAATTATTCTTGCAGTTCCCCTGGGTTATGTTACAAAGAACCCCTGTTTTTGCAGCTCCTAGACATAAAAACTGTTTGTACCCCCAAACGGAGGCTTCCGAGGTGCGAGGCACCCCCTCTGAGAACCTTTCTAGTTCTACTTTCTGAACAATCTAAGCGAAACCTCTCGCTGTCAGCTTGCTCTTAGACTCTTTACCTTTTTGTTTTTGCTTGATACTACCGCTTGAGTGCTTAACATATTGCTCTATCCACAGCATCCTAACCACCTTACTTCCAGGACCCTGGGCTGCCGCATCACTGCTACACCATCTCGCAGGCAAGTAACCTTGACCTGGACTGAATCACCAAACCGTAAGTGCTACTACATCGCACCCGCTACCTCCTTGGCTACAAGATGCCGCTCACAATCCTATCATTGAACACTAATGGACTAAACCATCCAGCCAAACGTCACTCACTCTGGAAAACTGCCGCGGCTCTCCACAGTGACATTTTATGTTTGCAAGAAACCCACCTGCTACCATGCAATGAGTCCCTATGCTCCAATCGTCAGTACCCGCATATATTCCACGCTTCACATTCTACTAAAACTAAAGGGGTCATGATAGCGATCAAAGATAGTGTGGACTTCCAACTACTAGATGTTGTAACAGACCCTGAAGGTCGCTATATAATACTTGCCTGCACTATGAATCAAGTTCAATACACTCTTGTTAATGTATATACCCCAAACTCACACCAGTTGCAATTCCTACGCAACCTACTTCGTATAGCCAAACCTATTCAGAAAGGCCATCTGATTCTCTGTGGAGATTTCAATCTAGTCCCCGATGTGGTTATAGACTCCACATCAGCTGCGAAAAGGCGAGACTCGCCTCTGAAAAAACTCATCGCCACCCACGACCTCTATGATGTGTGGCGATGTCAACATGGATCTGAAAGAGACTTTACATTTTTCTCCTCCAGGCACAACTCGTATTCGAGAATTGATTTGTTCCTGACAGATAAATGGATTTTACAAAAAATATGTGTGTCTGCGATCCACACCGCGACATGGTCGGACCATGCCCCAATATCAATTACTATAGATGACTCAACCCTGCAACGCAACACATTTCTCTGGCGAGCAAACAACTACATTATCCAGCATGATAATTATGCCCCAGAAATTTCGGCTCAAATTACCGACTTTTTCTCATTAAACAAGGGCTCGGTGCCCGACCCTGCCGTGGTGTGGAGCGCTCATAAAGCTTTCATTAGAGGAACCTTAATTAAATTAAGCTCTTACCATAAAAAAAGAGGACGCAACGTATAGACGACCTGACGACTCAGATAGCGTCCCTAGAATTAAAGCTCAAGGCTGGCCCTAGAGACACACAAGCGAACAAATTGTTGTCCCTTAGACAGGAACTTAGAACTCTACTCCTCCACTCCTATGAATTTCTTCACAGGAAGCTTAAAGCCACCACTTACTCCACTTCTAACAAGGCGGGGAAAAGACTAGCGCAACGCCTTAAAGGTAGGCGCACCAAAACCAAAATTGCCCAACTCCGTCACCCTCATACTAAACTCCTCCTGAGTAACCCACAAGACGTAGCCGACGCCTTTAGCGCCTATTACAGTGACCTATACAATCTGAGACAGGACCCGTGTACACCTCAACCCACCCAAGAAGGAATTGACCACTTTATTTGTAAGCTCAATCTACCTACCTTGACTGAAGAGCAATTGACAAACCTCAATAGTCCGTTCACGGAACTAGAAATAAAAAATGCAATTGACTCCCTGCCAAATGGTAAAGCGCCAGGCCCATACGGACTGACAGGCGAATATTATAAACAATTCTCCTTTCACATAACCCCCCACCTTACTGAAGTTTTCAACCACGCTGCCTCCTCTTCCACCTTTCCGACTGAATATCTAACATCACTGATTATAACGTTACCGAAACCAGGGAAGGAGCCGAATGCCCCCCAAAATTTTCGCCCAATATCTCTTCTTAACCTTGATCTCAAGATCTATGCTAAAACTATAGCAACAAGGTTACTCGAGATAATGCCAGTCCTCATACATAAGGACCAGTCAGGCTTCACGAAGGGCAGACAGGCATCAGATGCCACTAGAAGAATGATCAATCTCATCCACCACGTGGAATCCACCGGAACGCCTTCTCTGCTCCTATCTTTGGATGCAGAGAAGGCGTTCGATAGGGTCCACTGGTCGTACCTAAAGACAGTCCTTCAAAAATTTGGATTTAAGGGCCTTATACTACAAGCCATCATGGCACTTTACTTAAACCCCACGGCCCAAGTATATACAGAGGGAATGCTCTCCTGCCCATTCAATATCACTAATGGTATGCGGCAAGGCTGTCCATTATCCCCACTCATCTTTAACATGCTCATGGAGCCGCTGGCGGAGCAGATCCGCTCACACCCCAATATTTCAGGACTTCAAATTGGACCCACATCTCATAAAATCAGCCTATTTGCTGATGATGTCATTCTTATCCTCACCAATCCGACTTCCTCCCTGGCAGAAGTACAAAAACTGTTAAACTGGTTCAGCTCGGTTTCCTATTACAAAGTTAACACAACCAAATCCTTCATATTGGATATTAATTTAGATGCCACGACGAGAAACTTGTTACAAACACAATATCCATTTGCATGGGCAGATACAGACATTTCGTATCTAGGCATCCAACTCCCGAGATCACTGAACAACTTATACGCCTGTAATTTCATACCACTTCTACATAACATCCGCATGTCCTTGGACCAATTAGCGAAACATGAACTTTCCTGGTCAGGGAGGCTTGCGGCCTTCAAAATGATATGCCTCCCTCAAATATTGTACTTCTTTAGGACCCTCCCCATTCCACTACCCAAAGCCTTTTTCAGATCCCTCCAGACGATATTCAACAAATATCTTTGGAAAGGCAAACGACCCAGATGTGCTCATCTAAAGTTAATTAAACACAAAATGGCTGGAGGCATTGGCTCAGTAGAATTTGAGGACTATTACATGGCAGCCATTCTAGCCCAACTGCCCAGTTGGTTCCAATCCCCCATGACCTCAATGTGGGGACAAATAGAGAACCTTTCACTTGCACGCCCCAATTTAAAGACCTGGCTTCTAAGCACACCTCTAGGTACCCAAATACCCGCATGTCTCTCCCCTACTATGAAGGCTACAGTAAGTGCCTGGAAAAAAATGGTCACTTCCCTGGGCTATAACTACACCACACCACAATTTAAAATCCCTTTAGAATCCCTTCATCACTTGACCCCAGACCTACTGATCTCCAGATGGATCCTCAATGGGATCCACTGCTTACAAAACTTAATACAGGCTAACCACGTTAAATCCTTCTCCCAACTACAGGCCGAATATGGTCTACCTGCCTCAGAGTACTTCACGTTCTTGCGCATCCACCACTGCTTGATTAATATACCCCTACCCCTATATAGAATCCACCCTAAGACCTGGGAATACCTTACTAACCCTGCCTCCAAAACAAAGGGCATCTCACATTTCTACAACAACCTTCACCAAAAGTCAATTTTTTCCAAAACGAAACCGCACCATCGTTGGGACACTGATCTTACACATACCTTCACAGTCGCACAATGGCAACGGGCACTTCACTCCATCTACGCGGCCACCAAATGCTCAACACTTTGGGAACTCACTCAGAAAAAATCACTACGCTGGTACCTCACGCCAGCCAAATTAGCGAATTTCAGTCCTCAAATCCCTAACAAGTGCTGGAGATGCAAAACGACCACAGGAGACATGCTCCACATGTTCCAAGATACAAAAATACTGGGACGATATTTTTAATCTTATATCAAACGTGATTAAAATCAATATCCCTCCATCACCCGCACTTGCCATTCTCAACCTAACCATAGACGACATACCTAAACCCCTTAGACACGTCACGACTCACATACTCCTGGCAGCCAGGCTCAACTTAACGAGACAATGGAAATCCGACAATGCTCCAACCATAGAACAAGTTATCAACTTAGTAACCCTACACTTTAGCTATGAAATGATAACAAACGCCAGTAATGGTCGGGCTGTTAAAACCCGAACACTCTGGCAGACTTGGACCGATTGGACTGATGTTGTGACAGTCACCTAATCTTATGGTTACAATATTTCATATAGCCTGACAGAGCAATATCCTTGAAGTACACTTCTGATATCTACTAACCGTCTCTTCTTATACTTCCGGCTTTGTTAACATGTTCAAGCAAATTTATGAAACACTGCCAACAAGCAGTGGGTGTTACTCTGCAGTGCTCGCACTGTACTGAATGGACCTTCTCCACTTCGGTGGCACTAAAGATCCCATATGGGGTGCCACCGGAGAGGGGAGATCCGAGTGTCCTTATGTATACTCATATAGTTATACACCTCCTGTTTGGAATGTCTGCAACTTGTCAGTGAATATATGTTCATCTGTTAATTATCTATCACATCGTCGTTGCACGACGTACAATGTTAATTGTACACTGTACTTTTATGCAAATTAATAAAATATTTGAAGAGAAAAATTGTAATTACACGCCCCTGTTAAACAGGGGCTGAAAAATTGGGCCTTAGCCACTGGTGCTGGTGCCACAACACTGCAACCTCTCCCAGATACTCTAGTTGGAGTGCAGGAATGAGCCCTGCTGCAAAGCATTGCATAAAAAATTGTAATAACACGCCCCTGTTAAACAGGGGCTGAAAAATTGGGCCTTAGCCACTGGTGGCGGCACCCAGAAACAAAAATGTTCTTCCAAGCTATCATCATCAATCGGATCATTGAGGAGGAGGAGGATAGTCAGTCAACATAACAGGACAGTCTCTCAGCATCAGCATCAGTCTTGAAGGGATGTGACATTTGAAAATAAATTAGTCTGTTATATCAGCTTCAGGTGTTTGGTAGCTGGTGGTGATCCAAGACTGGTTCATCTTTATGAAGGTCAGTCGATCAACAGAGTCGGTGGACAGGCGCACCCTGTGATCCGTGACAAATCCTCCAGCAGCACTGAATGTGCGTTCTGAAAGAACGCTGGATGCAGGACAGGCCAGTAGCTCAATTGCATACTGTGCAAGCTCTGGCCAGTGATCCATCCTCAAGACCCAGTAAGCCAGAGGATTTTCGGTGGGGAAGGTGTCCAAGTCTGACCTTGCCCCTAGGTATTCCTGCACCATGTATATCAGACGCTGGCGATGGTTGCTGGAACCGATCATACCTTGGGGCTGCGGACTAAAGAATTGTCTGAACGCATCGGTCAGACGGCCACCTTCCCTACCGCTCCTTCTTTGACTGACCGAAGCCTCAGCAACTCGTTGTCCAGGACCAGGAGTTTGTAACCTCCCAGTCTCTGGGAACGCGTTGCACAGACCTTTCTGCAAGGCCTCCCGGAGTTGTCTCATCCTCTGCTCCCTCTGCGACGGTAAGATAAGGTCCGCAACCTTACCCTTGTACCGTGGATCAAGGAGAGTGGCCAGCCAGTAATGGTTCCTCTCCTTGATCTGAAGAATACGAGGATCCTTCCGCAGACTTTGCAGGATCAGGGAGGCCATGCAGCGTAGGTTAGCTGAGGCATTCGGTCCGGAGTCCTCTGGGTCACTAAGGACGACATGATCCGCAGCCACCTCCTCCCAGCCACGTACAAGTCCACTGGTTTCTTGGGACTGTAAATCATCCCTAAAAGACTGCTGCTGATGATGCTGAGTGCCAGGCTCCACCTCCATGCTGACACAATCCTCCTCCTCCTCCTCCTCCTCCTCTTCCTCCTGTGCGATGGGTGGGACAGAAGGAACACTGTCTGGGTAAAGAGGGCCTTGAGAGGCAAGGAAGTCCTCCTCTTCCTGCCTCTGTTCTGCCTCAAGTGCCCTGTCCATTATTCCACGCAGCGTATGTTCCAACAGGTGGACAAGAGGTACAGTGTCACTGATGCATGCACTGTCACTGCTCACCATCCTCGTGGCCTCCTCAAATGGTGCCAGAACAGTGCATGCATCCCTGATCATGCCCCACTGGCGTGGTGAAAAAAACCCGAGCTCCCCTGACCCTGTCCTGGTGCCGTAGTCGCACAGGTACTCATTGATGGCCCTCTGCTGCGTGTGCAGCCACTGCAGCATGGCCAACGTTGAGTTCCACCTGGTGGGCATTTCACATATAAGGCGGTTCTTGGGCAGGTTCAACTCCTTTTGCAGCTCAACCAGGCGAGCACTGGCATTATAAGATCTGCGGAAATGCACACAGACTTTCCTGGCCTGCCTCAGGACATCCTGTAAGCCCGGGTACCTGCCCAAGAACCGCTGCACCACCAGGTTAAGGACGTGAGCCACACAGGGCACATGGGTCAGTTGTCCCTGTCGGAGAGCGGAGAGGAGGTTGGTGCCATTGTCGCAAACTACCATTTCTGGCTTAAGCTGGCGTGGCGTCAACCACCTCTCGGCCTGCCCCTGCAGAGCAGACAGAACCTCTGCCCCAGTGTGGCTCCTGTCCCCCAAACACACCAGCGCAAGCACGGCATGGCATCTTTTTGCCTGCATACTTGCGTAGCCCCTTGAACGCCTACGGAGCACCGCTGGTTCTGAGGACAAAGCACAGGAAGAGGCCATGGAGGAAGAAGAAGAGGAGGGGGTGGAGGACAGAGGTGTGTCACAACCAGTAGTAGTATTTTGGAGGCGTGGCGGTGGAACAACCTCCAACACTACTGCACCTTGTCCTGCATCCTTCCCAGATGCCAAAAGAGTGACCCAATGGGCTGTGAAAGAAAGGTAACGTCCCTGTCCATGCCTGCTGGACCATGAGTCAGCGGTAATATGCACCTTACTGCTGACCGCCCTGTCCAGCGAGGCCAAGACATTGCCTTCCACATGCCGGTAGAGAGCCGGAATCGCCTTCCGTGAGAAAAAGTGGCGTTTGGGAACCTGCCACTGAAGAACCGCACATTGCACAAACTCACGGAAGGGGGCCGAGTCTACCAACTGAAAAGGCAGCAGTTGAAGCGCTAGCAATTTAGCCAAGCTAGCATTCAACCGCTGGGCATGTGGATGGCTGGGAGTGAACTTCTTTTGACGGTCCAGCAGCTGGGGCAGGGAAATTTGCCTGCTAGAATCGGACGTCGGTGTACTGCTAGCAGAGTGCCTGCAAGTACTTGGCTGTGACACACCTAATTCTACACCTTCATTCCTCTCAGTGCAGGTTTCAGAGAGGACTGAAGGTATAGTGGGGTTGGAGATCCCAGCTGATGCGGTGCAAGAAGAGGTCCGCTTTGTTCTTTTGGTGTGGGTCTTTAAGGTAGGCTTGCCAATGAGCTGCATGGCAGGTCAACATATGTCTGGTCAAGCATGTGGTGCCCAAGCGGGTGATGTTTTGGCCACGCGATATACGCTTGAGACATATGTTGCAAATAGCAGCTGTGCGATCTGATGCACTCGTCTCAAAAAAGGCCCACACCAAAGAACTTTTTGAATAACGTGCAGAGGCAGCGCCCTGCACAGGCGGAGCTCTGCGGTGTGATTCAGTCGGTGTGCTGCCCTTACGCTGGCCCCCCGAGGGCATCCTGCCTCGTTGGAGATGTGCCTCCTCCTCCTCCTCCTCCTCTCTCCTATTAGGCACCCACGTGGAGTCAGTGACCTCATCATCCCCTCCCTCCTCATCACTGGAGCCAATCTGGCAGTATGCTGCAGCTGCTGGAACATGACTGCCAGATTGGTGTCCTTCTTGAGCATCCCCTCTCTCTGCTCTCACGCTACTGCCTTCCTCTAGCTGGGTATCATCATCAGACCCTTCAAAATGCTGGGCATCCTCCTGGAGCATGTACCCAACACTGTGCTCAAACAGTTCGGGGGACTCCTCAGGAGGACATGGTTGGTCTAGGGAAGGAGTCACTGATGATGGCATTGATACCAGGGAAGAGGACGCTTTGGCAGCTGCTTTGCCAGTACCCTGAGCCTGGATGAAAGAGGATGAGGAGGATGAGGAGGGCTTGGTCATCCACTTTACCAAGTCTTCGGCATGATGCGGCTCAACACGTCCAGCTGCCGAAAAGAAGGACAAGCGTGTCCCATGGCCATGTGCTGATGGCGATGCACCGCGTCCACGACCAGCACTGTTGTCTCTAGACACAGAGCCTGCTTGCCCTCTTTTATTGGCTCCTGACTGTCTGCCTCTCCTTGTTTGCCTTCCAGACATTCTAATGGCCTGCAGGGAAATGGGAAAACCAGCAATAAGGCCTAGCTTCAGGAGTATATTTTGCAGGAATCACACTACGCCTGCTGTAGGTGCTGCAAATGCCTGTTGGTGTAACACACCAGGAAAAAGCAGCAATACAGGCTAACTTCAGGTGTAATATGATCAGGAGGCACACTCCGCCCGCTGTAAGTGCCGCAAATGCCTGTTGGTGTAACACACCAGGAAAAAGCAGCAATACAGGCTAACTTCAGGTGTAATATGATCAGGAGGCACACTCCGCCCGCTGTAAGTGCCGCAAATGCCTGTTGGTGTAACACACCAGGAAAAAGCAGCAATACGGGCTAACTTCAGGTGTATAATGTGCAGGAGGCTTAGCAACAATGACACTGACACTGTCCCCTGCCTATCCTTCTCTCTCCCTGCACACAAGGTTTATCAAAGTATATGACACTGACACTCTCCCTGCCTATCCTTCTCTCTCCCTGCACACAAGGTTTAGCAAAGAATATGACACTGACACTGTCCCCTGCCTATCCTTCTCTCTCCCTGCACACAAGGTTTATCAAAGTATATGACACTGACACTCTCCCTGCCTATCCTTCTCTGTCCCTACACACAAGGTTTAGCAAAGAATAGATTTGACACTGTCCCTGCCTATCCTTCACTTTCCCTGCTCCGGAACACACTACACGAGGCCGCCGCGCTGGCGGCCTTTTATAGTGTGGGGCGTGTACTAAACCCCCTCAGCTATAATTGGCCACAGGTATCCTGCCTGTGGCCAATCATTGCTCTCCTCGCTGCCGGCGCTATGATTGGCCAAGCATGCAGGGTCACAGTGCATGCTTGGCCAATCACAGCGCCGGGATTACACTGCGATGGCGCAGTGTATTGTGGGCCGTTCGCGTCACTCGAATTTGGCGCGAACGGCCCAAATCGTTTGTTGTTCGCCGAACGCGCGAACAGCCGATGTTCGAGTCGAACTTATGTTCGACTCGAACACCGAGCTCATCCCTAGTCAGAAGGTAAATGAAAAAAATTAAGTTTTGGCTTTAGCTATACTTTAAGCTGCATCAGAGCATATGCATACTCCTTCCAAATTCCATGCAGAAGCATGATAGGGTTCCTGTTTGTGGAGGTTGGCTTTATTTTGGGAGACAGTTGAAAAAATGTAGATGAATAATCTTGCTGATAGAAGAAGGGGTAAATTGTGTTGTTGTACAAACAACTGTAAATTTGAACAAGTTTGCATATTTAAACTAGTTAAAGCAGACCTAAACTCATTAGGTCATGTTCTCTATCACCTCTTGATGCCCTGTATCCAAAATGGGCAGTAAGAACCTTTAAATACTTTCTGGGTATTGGGACCGGGGTTCCCTTAGGTATCAGCTATTCATACCTTTCTCAATTCTTCTGGATCTAGTGGAAGTGGGAGGTGTGATATTTCTGAGGCTATTGCACTAACAGCCTCCCGATGGCCGGAGCCTGGAGAATTGGGTATATGGAGAAAGGTTAGTCCTGTCACCATGTAAGTATTTGAAGGGTTTTACTGGCTGTTTTGGGCTTTGTGTTCAATTTTTTTGTGGTTTTAGGTCTGATTTAATATGTATACTGTACAAAACTACCATCTCTCTAGCATCAAAGTAATTGGTGTGTGTGCCCTCAAGATGTCCCCTGCTCTCTATTTCCACCTTCTGTTCATGTCCCCAAATCAGCTTGGGATTTTGCAGCTGTGGTGGCAACTCTATACATGCTCAGTTTTCAGTGAGTTTCTGTGCTAAGCATTTCCTCCCTATCACATCTGAGCAGCTAATGTAACTATAGAGTCACACATGTGGGCGTATACACAGTTTTTAATGACAGCTCACTCCCTCCTCCAGGTCCACTTACGAGCTAAACACAATGAGGTGGGATATTACATATAAATTGATAGAAGCTTTACCTCTCTCATATTCCAAGACACTAGCTGGAGGGGAGTGAAACAGCCTGTGACTGGCAGAAATCTTCCCACACCATGTTATTGCCAAAAAACAATAACTATTTGATTTCAAATATATATTTTTTATGACAATTTAAAACAGTTTATTGATAATACCTATTTCTTTTTACTCTTTTTTCCAATTTTTTTATTTTAAGAACATGTGACCTGCAGCAGAGGACTAGAATCTCCTCCTGCTTATGTTTCCCTGCTGACAGGCTGGAAAGATCTAGGTCATGTGACAGCTATATATCAATTAGGAAAAAAGGTACTTATTTTTTTAAATAAAAATAATTACAGCGCCATCATCCCCATACAGAAATAGAAAGGACATTGTAAATTAAACAGTGTGTGTTTAGTATCACTTTAAGACAATAATGTCATACCCTTGGTGTGAGGTCATTGAGGGTGAGGGTAAAGATAATAGGAGCATCATCTGAAAAGAAGATGCTTCCTGTCTCTATGTGGGTGATACTAGGGAGATGGTTGCAGTATACCATCTCTCTAGCATCAAAGTAGTTGATGTATGTGCCCTCAAGATCAATGTTGAGTTGATACCGTAGATAGAAAAGAAGTAGGTTTCATTGTGAATATTTTTTTTAATCTTTCTAAGACTCTCTTTGAGTGAATTAGGTCTTGGCTATTCTGCAATTGATTCCTTCAGTACATACACTATGTAATCAATGTACTCTGTAATGTGTACACTACACCCTAAGAAATTATGTTAAACATCACAAATTGAAAAGGAGTCTGTTGCCTGAAATGAGCATTAGGCTCTTGGACTGTGTATACAAAGAAAACAAAGCATGTCCCTTTTATGTGTCATTTTGATAAACTGACTCTGATCCATTAGAGAAGAACGATTACTTTTTAAGGGCTCTTCTTCATAACAACAGGGAGCCACATTAGCCCTTGGAGGCAGACCAGATTTTTTTCTACACCTTAGTAGCTGAGTAAAATGTTTACCGAGCTATTGATTCTGTGACAATAAATGGCTTCTTGGTCATGTTTCTTGGCTGTGCTTTTCTCCAACACTCACCTTTTCTCTCAGATTGCTAAATGCATCCCCTGTGGTCTATCCTGCAGTGGCTTGCTTTCTCAGTGCATTCATTTTATGTCATGATGGACATTTAGGTGGATTTTGCACACCAATTTCCAACTGTTTAATCAACTATAACAGTGCATAGAATACTTTATTTTTTTTCTAAGACAAAATCTACATTATTTTTGTGCAAAAAGAATTGCATTCCTGTAAAGAAGATTACATAAGTGCGTCCTATTCGTTTTTCTTGGCAAATTTAATTGTTTAAAGAATGTTATTGAAGAAGGTTGAGCCATGCCCATGTGAATTTATCTTGTGCTATACTGCCCTTTGTTTAAGATGACTGGCTTGCTTTATCTTTTTACAGCTAACTAATGAAATTAGACCTGACACCTAGCAAATATGTAATAAGGCTCTGCATAGACCAAAATAAATATATAAATTGTAAAACAATGTGCAGAAACCCATGCCAGCCAAACAAAATTCATTTTTTTCAGTGTTACAACTGTGAACATAAATCTGATTGGTTGCTTACGGAACAATTTTGTTTGTAGGTTCACTTTTCAAAGATTTATTGGAGAAAACCCTTTGATTAACAACTTGTCTACTGCTGTACATTCATAAACAGGAAAGTGGTGGACATGTATTTCTGCAGTTCCACCTGGATAATTTAATGAAGTATTAATGATTACAGAGCAGAGTTAATTCATGGCTTTTATATCAGCTTTAATATTTGCAGGAATGCCATATAGATGTACAGGTATACTGTAGCATAGATTTCAGAGAGCATGAAATGCTACAGAGCATGTTCTATGAATTTCATGAAATTTTGCCTGACTCAGCATGTACTTTATGTGTGCATGCAAGCACTTGTACATGACCAAAGAGAGCACACAGATTTCATCTTGATTAAACACACAACAGTACAGATTTTTTTAAATGAAGACCAAAAATAGTACATATTTACTGCAGATTTTGTATAAGTCTGCTATTTTAGAAAGATAGAGAACATGTAGATTTCATGTCTAAAACAGAATGATAGTCTATTTCCTAGAACTGAAGACAAAAAAATTGTACACATTTGCAGTACACCCTAGTTGACGCAGGGAGAAAGAGAGCATTGACACGCCGATAAAAGCTGTGGTGCAATTTTTATATGTTTAAATTGTTTCTCCCTTCTGTATGGGAAGAAATAAGCCCATTTTATTGAAAAATGCAATGTGCTTGTAGCAGCCTGTCCAAACATTGCTAATGTTTTAACATGAACTGCTTTAATTTGTTTTTGGATTTTTTTTTTTTTTTTTAGCTAAAATCTATTTGCTCTCTGCCGTGGCCAAAAAGCCCACGGGCGCCACCCCCTATCCCTGCCGCCGCCCCCCTATCCATGCGCCCAGCCCCTTTAAGGACGCCGGACACATGAATTCCTGTGGTGGGGTGTTTTTTTTTTTTAAGCACCTCATTAGGTGCTTCAAAAAAGGCTTAAAAAAGGGTGGGCTCGGGGCACAGGCAGTGCGCCCCGATCCCACTCAATTGTGTGACCATAGCAAATACATTTTTGCTTTTTTTCACTCTACAGTGCCTCCCCGCCAATTTAGGAGTCAGGACGGTAAGACCCGTTTCCCGATTGGCCAAAGTGCCAGGTGATCCTATTGGATGCCTAGTGGTGCTTTGGCAAGTGGAAGAAGCATGAAGATTGGACACCTCCACTGTCACTCGCACTTTGGGGGTGAGTGAAGACACAGGACGATCCTTTGCACAGCCCGGTAGGTGCCAGGCTATATACACCTATCTGTAATGCTGGGCTACATACACCTATCTGTAATGCTTAGCCATATACACCTATCTGTATTGCTGGGCTATATACACTTATCTGTAATGCTGGGCTATATACACCTATCTGTAATGCTGGGCTATATACACCTATCTGTAATGCTGGGCTATATACACCTATCTGTAATGCTGGGCTATATACACCTATCTGTAATGCTGACCTATATACCCTATCTGTAATGCTGGGCTATATAGCCTGATCTGTGAGGCTGAGCTTTATACTATGTTCTTTGATTCTGGGGCTGTATACTCTGTCCTGTGATGCTGAGCTGTATGCTCCTGACACTATGGGTGGAAGGAAGTGGAATACAGGGGACAGAGTGGGTGGATTTCATAAGTGGTGGGGCTTATGAGAATTGGAAGGGGTCAAAAAGGAAGGGCTGGGTCTGGCACCCCCCCCAATCCTAAAACTTCACCAGCTGCCACTGCCTAAAACGATTACAAAAGAAGAAAAGAAAACAATTTATTTTTTTCTAGCTAAAATCTACTTGCTCTCTTCCTTGGCCTAAAATAATTACAAAAGAGTGTTTAGAATATTTATTTTTTTTTACTGTATAACTAACTCTGGGTGTGGTGCGTGGCAAGATGCTCTTTTAGAATAGTGCAGTCTTAACTCCTTTTCTTTAGCATAGCTCTTATACCCATTTGAACAGACCAGTAGTGTTGCGGTAGAGAGCAGGTAGACTGCATCTGGAAAAAAAAAATGGATTCTATTGTTATTTGAAATTTAAACCAGAAAAAATGTAAGTGGTTTTTAAGTACACCTTTGTTTTTTTAGATCTCTATTCTGAGGGAGAAAACAGGAAGATTTCAGAAATAAAGTATATACAGACATTTTGTGTAAACATTGTATAAATGTTGTATATAATATTGTACAGATTGAGAATCTCATCCTTATTAATGGGAGAATAACTTTGAATTACAGATTAGACCTTCAGAACAGAATCTCATCCCTTTTAAATGGGGGGTACTTTTGGAAGCAGAGAGTTGGCTTCTTCCAGCTAGAAAAGCATATGTATTTTGTACAAAGAAACTAAAAAAATCATACAAACTAGCCAAATGCATTTAAAAATCATACAAACTAGCCAAAATGCATTTTAATAGGAACTAATCTTGGGGATAAAGATTGGTCCCATTTCAGCATGAAAAACTAAGTGAAAGGAAATTATTATTTAGACACCATATGAAATTTGTATGAACTTCATGTCATTCAAGCAGGAAGTTGGCATTAGTCAGTTATACATTTTAAATCAAACCATATTGCTTTCAAAGGCATTTTACAAAACAATTTTACATTTTTGCCAAACAGCATCACATTCTGTATGAGGCAAGGCTGTTTTGTAGGCAGAAAGTAGGCAGATTTCAGCCTGGAATATAACGTTAAACTTTATACATATTTCTAGACTTTGTATACACATTGTGCATATCCATTTTATAGTAGGCAAATTGGGAAGCAGTAAGTAGGCACTTATCAGGCAGAAATATGAAATTAAGTTCCCCCCCCCCTCAAATATTATTTAAACGTTGAACAGATTTGATGCACAAAATAAAAAAAATTCTGCCAAAAATAAGGAATGAGATGTTTTTTTTTCAAAGACACTATGTTACAATGGTATAAAGGATTGTATGCACTGAATCTCTACTGTATAATAGGAGAGAGTATTCCTACTATAGCCATAACAATAAAATTACATAGTAATGTATCTTTAGAGACAGGCAACAATTTCATGAACAGAATATCGTCCTTTAAATAGGATTGCATTTTGAAAGCGTATAGAAGTGACATTTGAGCCCAAAATATTCAATTGTACTGTCATTGTTTTTTCAGATACATAATTTAGAAATTATACAGATCAGCTGCACAAAATCTAATTATTTTCTTTAGGAGGCAATTGAAGAGGGAGAAAGCAGACAGACTCCATCTTTATAAAAAATTAATACAATTTTTTATTCCTCCTGTGCCAAAGGAAAACAAAGGAGTACAAATTAGCTAACCAAATGAAATGTAAATTTGTTTATTTTTTACATAAAATTAGGGAATGAAAATGGGTGGTTTATATTTAAGTGATTGATAAATGATTGATAAGACCATAATGATTCATAAACCACCTGATATAGCCGGAATGAAAGCCAACACATTTTCTAAAATGAGGATAATGATGCAGGTACATTATGGGGTTGATTTACCCAAATCGGAGAGTGTAAAATCTGGTGCAGCTCTGCATAGAAACCAATCAGGTTGCAGGAAGTTTTGTCAAAGATTAATTGAAGTGGCTGAAGTTAGAAGCTTACTGGCTTCCATGCACGACTGCACCAGATTTTGAACTCAGTTTTAGTAAATCAACCCCAAAGTGCTGTCCAACATTAATGGCCAATAGACTTGTGCACAACGGAAAAATTCGTTCCGTTTCGGTTCGTTTCTTTCCGGTCCTGTTGATTCGTAATCATTCGTAATTTTGCTAGACGGGATTTTTCGTGTTCGGACTCATTCGTATTTTTGCAAGCGACATTTTTCGTTGAATTTTTTGTTGCTTTATAATTCGTACTTTCGGTAGAGTACGTTGTTTTTCGTTGATTCTGGACACAACTCCTACTTTCGTAACTTTTTTTGGGTTCGTTGATTCGTAATTTTCCGTGTCTCTCTCACGACGACGCTGCCTATTATGCCTAATGTGCTTCGAATGGATTTGTACTTTTCTAAATACATAGCGGTTATTTGTAACGATTTGAAATCTCGTATTTTACTTTCGTTTTTTACATGCGGCTATAGGCTCCGCCCCTGTACACCATTTTGAGAGGGTTCAGCACGGTGAGGGAGAAGCAGAGAGCAGAGCAGAGTGTTATTGTGCTTCGAATGGATTCGAAATCTCGTATTTTACTTTCGTTTTTTACATGCGGCTATAACCTCCGCCCCTGTACACCATTTTGAGAGGGAGTTCAGCACGGTGTGGGAGAAGCAGAGAGCAGAGCAGAGTGAGTGTTATTGTGCTTCGTATGGATTCGTACATTCGTAACTTTTTCATAACGAATTGTGCCGAAGACATTCGGGCATTCGCTATTTGCGGTATAATTTATTTCGGATTCGGTCTTATTCGTAATTGCTTTGTTCGGAAATTCGAATGCTTCCGAATGTCCGAAAGTTGCTAAATTCGGACGAATTTCAATTCGTTACGAAACGAATTGCACAAGCCTAATGGCCAATGCAGTAGTTAGCCGGACAAAAAATATGTGAACATTTTTATCTTTGAACTACAGCTGTGTAAAATTTGGGGTTTGGGGTGTTAGTGTATTTGTTCAGAACACAGTATTACTTTCCAAAAAATAAATAAAAAATCTTTGCAGAAAAATTGGGTTTGAAATGTTAGTGGTGCAAAAACACCATAACCCTACAGAAATATTTGCGCAGAGCACAGAACTATGAAAAAGCTGTAAAGGAATTGGGTTTGGGGTTTTAGTGGTGCAAAAATGCAGTCGGGCTACTTCGGCATGGACGTTCTGTCTGTTTCATCAATTCAGTCACTTTTTTTCAAAGAAAAAAAGGATTACATCAGTTTTACATCAGTTTTTTTATCAGTTGTTTTACATCTACTACCAATGCAAAAACAGATGCAAAAACAGATCGCTTGTCTGTTTACATTTGTTTTTTTGTCCATTACATTTTTTTAATGGAACAAAAATAGGGCTTTGATCGATTTTTGTCCAAAAACGGATGTGGATGTAAATGGATGTAAAAGGATGATTATCCGTTTACATCAGTTTTTCAGTTGAGATTCATTGATATCTTTTTTTTCATCTGTCAACAGATGGATGAAAAGCGGACATATGGAGGAGCATGGGCGGAGCCTGACATAGCAGACACACCAGCTTAGAGCTCTGTTCCTGAAGGGATGTTTCTGACATATTATACCGTGTCCAGGCTCAGCTTCAACCAGTAAATATTGTTACTCGGTCTGCTAATAACCCCCACCACTTAATGTAATGGTTCTTGGGAGTTCTCACCCTAAAATGAAGGCAAAAAACAACAAAGAAATGCTGCCTCAGGCTTCAGTAAGAATGGCACTAGCTGCATCCCCTTCCCCTGGTACCTCATACTCAGTGAAATCCTCTCAGCGCTCTAAAGTATCTGTGGCAACACAGGGGGAATATGACTCAGATTCATCTATACAAACTTCATTAAGGACATATTTTACAGACCCTGCTCATTCTTCTGTTCTGAGGCAATTTAAAAAAAGGCTTCACAAAGCCCTTAAACAGACCTCAGATCATATAACAAACAGTCTGAATAGGGAAATCAGAGAACTGGGCCAACGCACTGCAAATCTTGAACTTCGGGTTGATGAACTTAAAAATAACACCTAGGCTTATGCAGTTGCATTTGAAAGAGGAAAACGTAGTCCTTCAATCTCGTTTAAAAGATTACGAAAATAGGGCACGGCAATCCAATATCCATATACGTGGAATACTTAAATCTGTCACTGATTTGTAAGCCACTATGCTATCCCTATTTTAAGAACTAGAGGCTTCCATACAAGTCAAATGGAATGGAGATGGACAGGGTTCATAGAGCCCTCACACCTCGCAATGCTAATGGACCACCATGCGATATTATCGCCACATTTCACTATTTCCATACCAAGGAACAACTTTTATCTGCAGAAAGATTCACTGATTTTCCAGGGACATACCTATCAACTTTTTGCTTATCTATGTCAAGTCACCATCTCCCAGCGTTGGGCTTTGAAGCCACTTCTTCAAGTTTTGCAGTGACATCAAATCACCTATCAATGGGGCTATCTATTTTTAATTCGCTTCACTTATCAAGGATCTAAATATGTCTGCCGTTCTGCTGAAGAACTCCAACCTTCTTTACAAAACATCCAGCTTCTAGAAGGCCTTCTCAACCAAAGCAACGCACAAAATTAAATAGTTTACTTGTTCCCTGCAAAAATCAGCTGGTACTGAAGGAAATAAAAGTTGCCAGGGGCAAGCAAAACTTGGTAGTTTTTCTTCTCCTACGCCAACTCCTGAGGACCAACTAACTAGATGTTTGGTAAACTTTTTTTTTTGTCTTACCAGTTTAGAACTCACTTGATGCAAACTTTTTCTATTGTTTAACTCTACTTTTCTGCTGGTCTATTTATTTTATTTTTTTTACTGACTGCAGCGAGTTGTTTGCTATATTTCTTTACATCAAGCTATTATTATTTTTTTTATGTTTTCTGTGATGTTTTTTGTTACTTCTAAAAGCCTTACCCCATCCCTTCCATCCTCTTCATATGCTTTCACATGAAACATTGATGGGTATGGAGCTTTATGGGACAATGGTATAATTTCTATTTATGTATTACTTTTCATTGTTGGCAGTGTTCCCTTTGGTGGTGTTTTTGCGCCTCCAGTTTGCTACCCTCGGATCCCCATTATTATATGGGCATCTGGCGGTAGCTCTTTAGCCTCTGGTGGGCCAATTGTCTTTCCCCAGTATGCCGTTCTGTTGAGCTATTAGCTCTCTTTTTTATTTTACAAATCTTAGTAATATCTGCTTGATGAGAGACAATTCCTTTCCTTTTCTTTCAGCCTTTCCTTTTTCCTACCCCCTATACTGAATTGTATGCGATCCTACTGTCAGAACTTAACGTTTTTATTATTTTATTTTATTATTTTATTATTTTTATTATTTTATTTGTTATTATTATTATATTACCAATATTACCAACATTTTGACCCTAAATGTCCAAGGTCTTAATGTAGCGGGTGTCTCGTTTCTCCGGCAACCCCGTCAAGCTGGCTGGAGCAATTTACACAAGCTTTTCACACAGGGAGAATTCGCCCGTCAGTAAGGAACTACAAAAAGCCCAGGATGCTCTGCTGACAGGAAAGTAAAAGACTCAATTATGTGTCCTGAGGAAAAGTCAGCCAGTCTTGAGGGGGAGATAAGACCAGACCTGAGGGAGAGATGCTGTCTCTCAGATAATCTCCCCCCACGATTCAAACCTCTATCGCCAGTTGGGAGGTCCAGCCTGAGAGAGGGGGATCCCATGTGCATATCGAGGTTCACCTACACCGACAGTTAATCTTTCCAGTGCGAGATGACCAGTTGGGTTGCCAAGAGATCTTGTCTGTCTGGGAAGTTCATTTGAGCCTTGATCGCAGGATTTGGTGAGAGGGCATTTCTGCCCATCTGCAGGGAACAGATACATTGCACTACAGAAGGCGTTATTTGAACGCTGTATACAGACATCATTGCTGGTAGTCATCTTGCTGACACTTGTAGTACCACAGGGATAAAGGGATAAGACTATCCATGTCTGGGACATTGTATACAGACATCATTGTCCTCTCACCTTGTTGAAGAAAACCTTGCCTGTTTCACTTGATAATCTGGGCCAGTTGTGTTGTTTGGCCCTGCTATCCAGGAGTTTAAGTGTGCCAATGAAAGTGGCTAGCTGAAGACACCAAATCTTATCTTTGCTTCAAAAGGACTGAAGCTACTAATGCCATACAGATCCGCACACACACGCATTGGGTGTGTGGGACAGTTTATCTAGGAAGTTAAGCCATTATCTGCTGTCTTGAATAAAGTGTTTAAAGTTGGGCCTGTGGTGTCAGGAGACAAGAGAGAGAGAGACCTGACTCAAAGGGAGATATTCCTCTGCTCTCTTCCTGCCTGGACTCATAGAGCCAAATTGATTAGAGGTAATCAATCCAATTTAAAGTGTTATATTGTGCTTTTTTTGCCATTTAAGTGTGCCTCTGCTCTTGGGAACATTCCCAGGTTTGGAATCCTCTGAGAGCAGTTTGAATATAGGATTGGAAGCTATATTGCTCTTAATCTCAGTTATTGCTCCCCAGTTGACTATTTAAATATATACTGTTACTGTCTGTTACTCTTTCTTTTCTGTGTTTTATCATAATGTGTGTGTTTCTCATTGGTCATTACACTTACACTATTGCCAGGTGTGCCAGAGGGTATTGAGGTTGTTATTGGGGTGTAGAAGCAGGGTAATGGACTGAAGATACTTACGCAGCCCCTTCGGGGGTATTGCTATATTATTAAACCACAAAAACACACTAAAGCATTCTGTTCATTTGGCGCAGCTAAAATCCACATCCTTTGCAGGAGACCCATTTTACTGAACAATCTACTCCTAAGTTTTTCATCTCCTCTTACCCACAGGTATATACAGCCTCTGCAGCTACTAAACAACAAGCTGTTCTTATAGCTATTCACCGTTCAACCCCATTTGTACGTTCATCTGAAATTAAAGATCCTGAAGGCCACTACCTCATTGTTATTGGGCACATTTCTGATGTTGCTGTAACCATTATATCATATTATGCTCCTAATAAACATTGATTATAATTTCTTTCCCATCTTTTTCATGTAATTGATTCACACAAATTAGGTACGGTGATATTATCTGAAGACTCAAGCCAAGTTCTTTTTCCCTTCTTGGATAAAAAATCTCCCCCTTCTCCCACGTCCTGTTTCCCTAAGCTTTCATTTCAGCAACTTATCTCTATGCATAACATGTTAGACTCTTGGCGTGGGCTCAATCCAGTTTATAAATGCTTTACATCTTACTCCCATTCACGCAAATCATTTTCTAGGATTGATCATATCTTCCTAAGTGTTGGCATGGCCCCAGAAATCCTATCTTACTGACTTACTAACTCTTTAGATAAATGAATACGTAAATCAGAGCACCTGTATTACCTCAAAGCAAACAAACCAGATACCCTATTAGCTCAAACCTTACGCTCACTGCAAAAACCTAGGACATCTGTGCCACTCAAACTAAACCATGACTCATTATACATGTGCACACTGAAATATTTTGTTTCGGAATTTCGTTTTCGTCCGAAAAATAAATGTATTTAGTTACTCCCGAAATTTGTTTTTATTTATTTAGTTTCGTTAAAAAATGCATTCGTCCGAAAATCCAAATGAATTAAGGTCGAATCTGTCATTGAGGGCTTATGGTGTCTGTCGAATGTTCTAAGAAGATTCGACAGAGCAGCTAAACTGTACGACGCCGCAATCGTACATTTCCGGTCGAATGTTCCGCCTACAAGCCAGAGAAGAATTCTAATGTTGTATGACACTAGTAATAATTATATTTATAAATTATTATTACTAGTCAACCAACATTCAAATTCTACTATAGCCTATGGGCGGAGCATTTGAAATGTACGATTGCGGCGTAGTACAGTTTAGCTGCTTGTCGAATCTTCTTAGAATTTTCGACAGACACCATAAGGCTTCATGTACACGGGACGTTGTTCAACCTCTCCTGAACGATTTAACTTGACAGCTAAAAACGGCCGTTTAGCCACGTTTACATGCCGCGTTTAGCCGCGTTTAGCAGCGTTTGCGTCTAGAAGCATTTGAAAAAAAACATTTTTTTTTTGTTAAAATGAAAAACGTCTCTAAATGAAACGCTGCTAAACACAAGTTGCAGCGTTTAGTCGCTTTTAGCGCTTCAACTGCCTCTAAACACAGCTTCTGAATGCATTTTTTGGGGGTTCAAGAAAACCCCTCTAAACACAACTGCCTAGAGACGACTATAAACAAACCAGTGTACATTTACTGATAAGATAACAGAGGAGGGTTCAGGAGCAGTGGAAAAAAATGCTCAACTGCTCCTAAACGTCCGTTTACCAGCAGCAGTGTACATGAGGCCTAAGCCTTCAATGGCAAATTCAACGTTTGTATGTTTTTTACTGCTTCGTCGAATGTTTGTCATTCATGTCGAATGGTCTACCCCAACACTGTCTCTATAATGTCAAATCTTTTCTCTCTATGTAGAATAATCTTGGTCTAATCGAGTTAAGGTTAGGCACATTCGACCACAAGTTCGATAGACACAGATCGCTATAGTCAGCACCATGTCGAATCTCCTATCTATACCAAACTGTTGTCGCAACGAAAATGAAAATAAAGCATTTTTTTATGTCGGATCTTTCGGATTTCGGATTCTACACATTCGTTTTCGTTTGTTAAAACGATAACGAAAATACCCGAAATTCGGACGGAAATGCATTGGGACGAAAACGAATGCACATGTCTATGATTCATACACAAGTAACCCTGTCAAAAATTTACACACATTTCGTTCAAATTTTGCTAAATTATATTCGCCCAACCATAATTTTGACCATGCGGATGCCAATTCCTTTTTTTCACAAATTACCCTTCCAACACTCTCACAAACCCACCATGAATGACTCGAGTGTCACATATCTGCAACAGAAGTCATTGCGGCTATAAAAGTGGATGTAAGCCCAAATTCTTTTTTTTTTTTTTTTGCTGTCACAATGTAGAGTATAAGCTTTCCTATCATTTGTGCCAGAGGTCTTGCCACAAAGAGTTAATCCAGCTCTGAGCAATCATCTTTTATTGTTCAGTGAGATAAAACGGACAAACAGAGAAAAACCTTTGTCCGTTCCGCCCCCTTGCTTTGAGTGACAGGTTATTTACATATCTCGTGCACTAGCTTTAGACAGGCATTATTTTTTAAATCCCATCCCCACTCTTTTTCTGAAGTCATGTGGTTACTTTTCTGGATTTTGACTGGATGTTAGTGATCATAGCAGAAGGAATACACAGGAGAAAATGCATGTTGACAAGGGGAGTGTAGAGGTGGGTGGGGAGTCTACTGACATCACGACTCCACCCACCGAGCTCCAGACAACAGATCCACCCACAAAATCTGCAGTTTTTCAGTTCTTATAACATTCATAGGGAAGACATTTGAAAGATAAGGATACATGCAGGAGGCATCTATATCCCTATAGATCAGCACTATGGCAGTAGTTTAGAAAGGATGAGAGTGGGTTTAAGACTTTAAACTTAATAAATGGCCCAGATGGATTTTCTGCTTACTACTACAAGAAAGGATATGAGATATTATATCAGAACCTAACTGAGGCCTTCAATACTAGAGATGGCCCCGTGGTCGATTCGCGGCGAACTTTGCGCGTTCGGTGGACATATGGAGCTATTCGCGGCCGCCCAATATTCTTTAACATTGTGAAGAACTTTGACCCATGACACATCCATCATGTGGTACAGGACTGCCAATTGAGACATTTCAGCACATGGACATACCCCCTACCTTATAAATAGACCTGATCTGGCTGCCATTTCACATTCTGTCTTTTGTCAGTGTAGGGAGAGGTTGCTGTGTGGAGCAGGGACAGACTGTAGTGACACAAATCACTAGCTATTAGGTCCACAAAAGTCCTTTTAAGGACTGGTTTACTGTAGGTGTACTGTTGTTTGGTGTGCAGTATATAGGGGTGTAATACACTTATAATATACTTTCAAATACAGAAAGCATATTATAGTGCATTTCTATTGTGCAGCATTGTGACTGCTAAGCGGTTCTGCAGCTGTCTTTTGTCAGTGTAGGGAGAGGTTGCTGTGTGGAGCAGGGACAGACTGTAGTGACACAAATCACTAGCTATTAGGTCTACAAAAGTCCTTTTAAGGACTAGTATAGGTGTACTATTGTTTGGTGTGCAGTATATAGGGGTCCACAAAAGTCCTTTTAAAGCGGAGCTCCACCCTAAAGTGGAACTTCCACTCATCGGAACCCTCCCCCCCTCCGGTGTCACAATTGACACCTTTCAGGGGGAGGGGGATGAAGATACCTGTCCAAGACAGGTATCTTCACCCACTTCCGGGAGTCCTCTCTGCGGGAAATCTGCGGGAAGTACGTCACTTTCTGCAGAATACCCTTTGTGTTCTGGGAGACACTCGGCTCCCAGAACACACGGGGACCCGTCAGAACGGCGCAGCGCGACTCGTGCATGTGCCGTAGGGAACTGGGCAGTGAAGCCGCAAGGCTTCACTGCCTGGTTCCCTCACCGAGGATGGCGGTGGGGGCAGCAGAGTGACGAGCGATTGCTCGTCCTCTGCTGCGGACGTCGCTGGACTCCAGGACAGGTAAGTGTCCTAATATTAAAAGTTAGCAGCTGCAGTATTTGTAGCTGCTGGCTTTTAATAAAAAAAAATTGGCGGAGCTCCGCTTTAAGGACTGGTATAGGTGTACTATTGTTTGGTGTGCAGTATATAGGGGTGTAATACACTTATAATATACTTTTAAATATATGTAGCACACAGATCCTTTTCCCCTTACCTTCCTTTTAGGGAGATCAGACACACCATGCCACATGCCCGGGTCCCGCAGCGAGTTGCTTCCTTTCACTGGTTCTCCCCTCTAGATTATAGAGGCAAGTCTTCACCTTTCCCAAAGAAGGTCAATGTCCACACAATACTTCAACTCCAACAAGGGTTTATTTTCTCTTTTTGCTTCAGTAACCAGAAAGTTGAAGAGAGGAAAGGGGTTAGCAGAATAGGATGGATTCTGGCACACTCTTGGCTTCGTCACCACTCGGTCCCGAGTGGGTACAGCTTACCCGGATAGTCACTCAATAGCACTATCAGCCGTAATGAAGCTCGAACAGTGACTTAGTCCCCTCCAGGGACAAAGTCAAGGAGATCCCCCCTTAAGTAACAACACTCCGCAAGGGCAGTCTGCAAAGAAAGGAATCCTTCCCTCTCACAGGTCACCAGGCCTCTCCCGAGACAGCAATCTTGTATCACTCGTCTCCTCTATGGGACCGATCCTCCCCCGGTTTCTTCTATGTCATGGCGGTCGCCCTCACCTGGGCTCCCTGGGTTCCATTTCTGGCTTGTAGACCCAGTTGAAGGTACTGGGCCTACCTGGAACTCCGCAGCCTCGGGCCGAAGGTGCCCGAGACTTCTTAGTCAAATTTGGGCGCACCCCCCCTTAGAGGGGCACACTCCTCCGGGTACAGGTCCCCGGGTACTACGATCCTCAACAATCGCGTCTGCCCCTTGTATACCCTCTCCTGGCATGCACAGCAGGCCGGAACTGCCCACCATACGGCAGTCGAGAGAGGATATCCAATAGCCATTCCATCACCTGTGGTTCAACCCCGGGTATAAGTGACAGCACCACCTATACGTCTAAAGGGGAACTGCACGCCAGGTAACACAGCAGCAAGGCAGAGTCCAAACAATTAGAAGACCCGAGCCCACTACCGCTCAGGTCACCCCTAAAATTAAGCATAACGACCCCCCTAGGTAGGGACCACGCTACATATAGAAAGCATGTTATAGTGCATTTCTATTGTGCAGCACTGTGACTGCTGAGCGGTTCTGCAGCGATACTACAACTACAAAGAGTGACAAATGCAATTAGAAAAAAGTATTATAACTGGTGTGATAGACCAGTGGCCCCCCAAAACGACAGATTGAAGCGGGGTGTTATATACCTTCTTCCACGTATACTGCACTTCTCTAAAGACTTTTGTCACAGGGTCATTTAAAAAAATGACAGGCAGAGGAAGAGGCAGACCCTTCCGCAGGGGTGGTAGGGGTAGGGCAGGAGCACCAGGCCAGAGCCAAAGTGGGAAGTTGCAGAAGGTGCGTTCGATTACGTCAAAGGACGCACCAGACTTGGTTGAGTGGCTCACTCAGCCTTACTCTTCTGCACACTCCTCATCCTCTCTATCTGCACCCTCTTCACTCTCTGCTGTGTGCACCCCCAAAGACACTACCACCCACACCACCACCACCATATACCCTCCGCTTGAGTCACAGGAATTATTTTCTGATCCATCACAAGACATTTACGATGCGCAGGCATTCTTGGCATTGGATCAGGAAGAGGAGGTAGCAACAACTGCCACTCAGCAGTCTGACGACAGTACCCAGATCAGCCCAAGGAGGTTGGTCCCTGCTGTTGCTGCCTACTCCGAGATCTCTAATGATAGTGGTGGGGAAGGTGACATCAATGATGACGTGTCTAGGGACATCACGTGGGTGCCCACAAGAGAGGAAGAGGAGGGGAGTTCAGAGGGAGAGATGAACCAGCAGATAGGAGGGAGAAGCAGGCCGAACTTACATTGCACAGGAGGGACAAACCAGACTGCTAATGTATCAGGAGCGAGCCATCAACCATGTACGGTCACATCTGGCGCTCCCAGGATGCCGGCTCATGGCTCTGCAGTGTGGGCTTTTTTTAACGTGTCCGCTGCTGACAATAGTGTTGCCATCTGCAGCCTTTGCAGTCAACGCATAAGTCGCGGTAAGCCCAACACTCACCTAGGGATGACCGCCTTAAGAAGGCACATGAACTCCCATCACCGAGCCCAGTGGGAGCAATGCCGTCAGAACCCACAAAGCCACACTCCAGGCTCTCACCGTCCAGCCTCTTCTACTTCTCCTTCTCCTCTCTCCTCACAATTGTCCTCCACTCCACCTTCCATCATGCTGTCCTCATGTTTTTCTGGAAAAGGGCAGGCTTCCGTGGGCCAAATTTTCGAGCGTAAAAAAATTATGACGCCGGATAACCCTCTTGCCCAACGGTTGACCGCTGGCTTGTCAGAACTGATAGCGCGCCAACTACTCCCATATAAACTGGTGGACTCGGAGGCCTTTCGAAAATTTGTGGCCATTGGAACACCACATTGGAAGGTCCCAGGAAGGAAATATTTCTCGCAGAAGGGCATCCCAGAGCTATATGGCCATGTTAAGCGGCAAGTGAATGTATCTTTGGCACACAGTGTCGGTGCCAAGATACATCTGACCACAGACACGTGGTCTAGCAAACACGGGCAGGGAAGGTATATAACTTTTACTGCCCACTGGGTGAACCTTATGACGGCCGTCAAGCATGTAACCCGTGCCACCCGTGTAGATTTGGTTTTACCGCCACAAATTGCATGCAGGCCTGCCTCTTCCTCTGCTCCTCCTACTCCATCCTCCCTCTCCTCCTCGGCTGACTCCTCCTTTTCCGCTGCTACCGTCTCTTCCGCTGCACCACCCAAGATCCCCAGAACCTATTCGACAAGCCAGGTGAGACGTTGCCATGCTGTGCTGCGTCTGTTGTGCCTGGAAGCCAAGAGCCACACTAGCCCTGCACTCCTTTCAGCTTTGCGTTCACAGGCAGATCAGTGGCTAACACTGCTCAATTTGACAGTTGGTAAAGTGGTGTGCGACAACCATGCCAATTTGCTGAGTGTGTTGAAACAGGGCAAAATTACACACGTGCCATGCATGGCACACGTCTTAAACTTGGTCGTGCATTGATTCGTTGTCAACTACCCTGGGGTCCGGGACGTCTTGCGGCAGGCAAGGAAAATCTCGACCCATTTCAGAAGATCTTACACGGCCATGACTCGCCTTGCTGACATTCAGCGGTGACCCAATCTGCCGGTCAGACATCTTATTTGTGACTGCCCGACGCGATGGAACTCAACCTTTTATATGCTTGATAGTCTGCTCCAGCAGAAACGTGCAGTTAATGACTACCTGTACGAACTCTGCGGCAGGACAGGTTCTGGGGAGCTTGTTTTTTTTCACCACGCCAGTGGCTGCTCATGCGCGACGCATGCAGACTTCTGCGGCCATTTGATGAGATCACCAAACTGGTCAGTCACAGCCATGGCACCATCAGTGACATTGTATCTTACGCCTTCTTTATGGAGCGTGCATTGCATTGTGTCATTGAACAAGTCATCGAGGAGCAGGAGCAGGAAGATGAGGAAGTCGCAATGCTGGATGAATTCCCAGGGGGGGCTACTCCATCTGAGACAAGTCAACAACAGGAGTCTGAAGAGGAGTCAGAGGAGGATGGTCCCGGGGCGGAAGAGGAGGAGCAAGAAGAGCATGCTTTAAACCTTTCTGGGATCCCTGTTGTTGTCCGTGGATGGGGGAGGAGAACGAGGACGACATTATCCATCATTACTATTATGATGAGCAGGAGCCAGGCCACCACACCGCTTCCAGTTTAGTGCAAATGGGGGCTTTCCAGTGTTTTAAGAGGGACCCCCATATAAAAAGCATAAAGGGCAAGGACCAGTACTGGGTGGCAATGTACTTAGACCCCGGTACAAACAGAAAATGCTGGAAATGTTACCACCATCACAGAGGGCTGTCAGAATGGAGCACTTCCAGGCCTTGCTTAGAGAAATGCTGCATTCTGCTTTTGCGTGCGCTGGCAGAGGAATTTCCACTCACAGAGAAAGAGCTGCGGATACCAATCCAACAGTGCCTGCAAGAAGAGGGCGGTTTGAAGATGTGTTGGTCACTTCTGATATGAGATAATTTTTTCAGCCGACCCATCGACAGCTGTCATCCGGATCCAGCATCAGGGAATGCCTAGACCGACAGGTGTCCGACTACATCGGGTTAACGGCCGATGTGGACGCTCTGAGAAGTGATGAACCCCTGGACTACTGGGTGGGCAGGCTTGACCTCTGGCCAGAGCTTGCACAATTTGCAATGGAACTGTTGGCTTGCCCCTCATCCAGTGTCCTGTCCGAAAGGACGTTCAGCGCAGCAGGGGGGATCGTGACCGGTAAGCGCACTCGCCTAGCTTACGACAGTGTTGACTACCTCACATTTCTAAAAATTAATGAGGCATGGATCTTGGAGGAATTCAACACATGTGACCATAGAACTCCTATAGAACAGGAACATAACCATAAGACAGAGAGGACGTGTGTACCTAGCTCCTGACTTCCAGGGCTGCATTGCTTCTCTCCCCAGGACTCTCCCCCCTACTCTCCCCTATTTTCCCCCTGGCTCTCTCCCCTGATCTCACCCTTGTCCCCCCTTGCTCTCACCCTTGTCCCCCCGGTTCTCTCCCCCCCCTCCATCCAGCGGGACCCCAATCCATACGAGCCCCCCCCGCCAGACACCTCCTCCCGCAGCCACCGCCGGGCAAGTCCGAGGCTGTGGCCTAACATCACTCATCCCACGGTCCCCCCCTCTGGCGCCTCCCTCACAGACCGGCTGCACCCCTGGCCTAGCTCACCGAGCTACATCCGAGCCCTCCACCCGCCACCGAGGCCATTCATCCGCCGCCGGCGGAACCCCCCTCCACCCGCAGCCACCGACAGGAAAGTCCGCGGCTGCGGCCTAGCCACATTCGATCCCCCTTCCAGCATCCGGATCATCCAAGGAGCCACCCTACGGCACTCACCCACTCGCGGAGCCCCCCAGAGGAGTCAGCAGGCCCCGAAGCAGCAATAGCTGCTACCTGCCCAGCAGGATAGACCGCGGCTTCGGCCTAAACCCGGCCGCGGCGGCCATCTTGGGACACCCAGCCCCAGCCCTCAAACTCCTCTCCCGGCCCCCTGGAATATTCTGACCCGGGATAACTACCGGTTCGCATCCACTCACGGGTCACTTGCCTGTGGCTCCCACTGGGTCGCTCACAAAAGGCAGCCGGGAGGACGAAATGGATATTCGGCCCAGTAAGTAGCGGCCATCTTGATACACCCAGAGCCTTTCCCCAACACTGACAAAAAAAACCTTATTTTTTCTCTCTATTCCTACTAATTCCCCACCCCACCCCCATTACTATCTTCACAATACTCTTCAATAACTCTACTACTTATGACTGATCGCCCCCCCCCGACGTACTCAGGCTGCCCCAACCTACAGCATTGACCGCCGCCACTACGCGATCTCCCCAGACCCACACACACGGCCAAGCATAACGGACGTGTGCGATAGGCCCCCGAGGCTCACCACTTCGCAGAGCAATCCGCACGCACGGTCCAGGGAAGCGGACGTGTGTGACAGGAGCCCTGACCTCATCGCTTCACAGAGCAATCCACACATACGGTCAAGCGTAACGGACGTGTGTGGCAGGAGCTCTGGCCATACAGGAACCCCCTTGGACTCTGGCGTTTCGCTCCTCCAGCAAACGTTAACCTGACGACCTGCGGCTTCCACGGGACCCCACTCTCCCCTAGCTCAGATCCCCCAGCTCACCACCGCTTCACCCACAGCCGCCGACTGCCACCTGCCACCATCCGGGCGCCCATTTCTAGACTGTTAGAACTGCAGGACAGACCGCGGCTGTGGCCTAGCTCCGGCCATCACTCTACACCCTCCCCGAGTCTCTCTCCAGCAGGCCCACGTGTGCCGACCGGGTAAGTACATCGGGGCACCACCAACTAGTAGCGAGTTGATCCAGGGTTTACCCGATCGCCCCTCGGGGGGTCAGGAAGGAATTTTTCCCCTGCTGCAGCAATTGGCCAGACTCGGCTGGTGGTTTTTGCCTTCCTCTGGACCAACGGGAGGGCGGTTTAGGTCATTGGGCCCCATCCATCATCCCCATCACCTTTTCCTCCCATCATGTGCATCTTTAAATACTCAGCGGACACCCTCCGCAGGCTAAGGAATACCGCCCCAACACTTCCAACCGCCACCCAAAAAATCCTACAAAAAGAACAACTGCTTAGGATCAATCGACAATCAACTATCAAAACCACAAAGACACCACTTCATCTACAAGATTTATCATGCGCCTTGATTAACACCAGATCGGCAGTCAAGCACAGACAGGAAATTCACGATTTCATCACGCAAAACGACATAGATTGCCTCTTTATCACGGAAAGTTGGCTAACACCGGATTGTAACACCGTCCTAACGGAACTAGTACCTGGGAACTACCGCATCCTAACTGAGCACAGAATAGGACAAAGAGGAGGAGGCCTAGCAGTTATCTTCAAATCGCACCTCTCTCTTACCAAACCAACCCTACAGAACTCATTGCCATTCATGGAAACACTCACCCTGCAACTCCAAACAACACCCCATGACACCATTCACATACTGCTATGCTACAGACCACCAGGACCGAAGACAAATCTCCTCACACCCTTCACCGAATTCTTCTCGACATACACTTTAAAAACCAAAAAGTTTTTACTACTCGGGGACTTTAACCTCTGGGCTAACACCACTCAGGACCCCATCGCCACCGCCTGTATCAACCAATTGGAAGAACTAGGGTTGCAGCAACTGATAAATGCACCCACGCATGGATCGGGTCACATTCTTGACCTCATCTTCAAACAAAATATGGACATCAACATACTGGACAACATGCCGTTACCATGGACGGACCACCACGCTATCAAATTCAAATTTACCACCAGCACCATCTCCCAAAAACCGGAAGACTCAACAAAAACATACTGGACAAGATCTCAGAAGAAACTACACTCAAAACTTTTCAAAACCACTCTATCAAAAAAAATAGGAACGCTAAAGCATAACCGCTCAACGGAACAAACACTCAACTCCTTAAACAAAATATTACTACAAACAGCGGACACAGTCACTCCGAGACGCAGAGCACACATCCGTAAAAACAACTCGGGCTGGTTTAGTGACACTCTTACGCTACTGAAGCAAGAACGCAGAAGAGCTGAAGGAGCCTGGAGAAGAAACCCAACGGAGGAAAACCACACAAACTACAAAGCACTCACTAAGAAATATCACAAAGCAATTTTTAAAGCAAAAAAGGAACATTTCTCAAACACCATAAAAAAAGCCCTAAACCGGCCTCGTGAACTCTTCAAACTGGTCACTCGGACCATGAACCCTACCTGTCTAGAGCCTCCAGCAAACGAAACCCAAGAGTTCTGCAATGAGCTATCGGATTTTTTTATCGACAAAATCGAAAATATTCGGGAAATAATTCAACAGAAAAAAACAACCAACTTCACACAGCCAAAGCAAACAGAGAAAATCAATACGAACATTATACAACTAGCAAAATTTTCGTTGGTCCCGATCACTATTGACACCACCAAAAACATCATCAGAAGCCTCAGAGACACTACATCGTCAAATGACATAATTCCCACAAAACTCCTGAAAGAATGTACCGACATTTTAGCTCCTACCATTACACACATCGTAAATCTATCATTCAAAGAAGGTTTGGTTCCGAACTCCCTCAAGCAAGGTATAATCAAACCCCTCCTAAAGAAACCCAATCTTGACCCTAAGGACCCAAATTACCGCAGACCGGTAACAAGCCTCAACACCATTTCCAAGATCATGGAGAAAGCGGTAGTACAACAGCTACAAGGCCATTTGGACACTCACAAACTCTTGGATCCACTACAATCAGGCTTCCGCCCAGGCCATGGCACAGAAACGGCACTTCTCAAAATATGGGATGACGTCCTCGAAGCCGCAGATGACATAGAATCATGTCTCCTGGTGCTGCTGGACCTCAGTGCAGCGTTCGACACAGTAGACCACAAAACTCTACTCATTCGGCTTAAAGAAGTAGCAGGAGTCGCAGACCCTGACCTTCCTTGGTTCGCTTCCTTTCTTGAGAATCATTCTCAGACAGTGAAATTAGGTGCCTTCACCTCTGAAACTTGCGCAATTTCTTGCGGAGTCCCTCAAGGATCACCACTGTCACCCCTTCTCTTTAACATCTACCTCCGCCCACTCCTAAAAATCATTAGCAAACAGGACTTATGCTACCACTCATACGCGGACGACACCCAACTCTACTTTCGTATCACTGGAAAAAAAGACCAATATCACGGATTGGAAAAGTGCCTCACATTGATCGATGATTGGATGACTGAGAGTTCACTTAAACTCAACGGATCCAAAACAGAACTGCTTCTCCTCCACGCTAACTGAAAGACAAAAACTAAAACCTCTTGGACACCACCCACCATTCTCGGACAGACCATCACCCCGAGCACCAAAGTCAAAAGTCTCGAAGTCATCTTTGACTCGGAGATGTCGATGGACGCTCAAATAGGATCAGTAATCAGCGGATCTCATTATCTCCTCCGCCTGCTGCGTAGACTCATTCCCTTCATCCCAGAAGAGGACACAGCAGTAGTAGTTGGATCAATTATCAACTCCCAGCTCGACTACGCAAACTCCCTCTACCTCGGACTACCTAAATACCAAATGTCACGCCTACCGTCGTCCAGAACATGGCAGCCAGACTGATAACAGGAAAAAAAAACTGGGAATCCATCACCCCTGCACTGAGGACCCTTCAAGACCCTCTGCCTCACCCACAAGTGCACACAAGGAATCGCTCCGCAATATTTATGCGAGAAGATAAAGCATTACAACCCCAAACGCAGTCTCCGATCAACAAACCAAAACCTCCTTCACATCCCCAAATTTCGCTACAAATCAAAGGGAGAACGAAGATTTGCAGTCCAAGGACCACGGCTATGGAACGCGCTACCCACGGATATCCGTATGCAAGAAAACCATCGGGCCTTTAGGAAAAAACTTAAGACCCACCTCTTCTGATGGATCATGAAGCTACTGGATGCTAAGCGCCTTGAGGCGATTTAGTTCGCATTTGTTAGCGCTATACAAGTTTTTCACTCACTCACTCACTCACCAGTAGACCATGTTTGATTCAAATTCCTCATGACAGGCCACAAATATTCGCCACCACCCATAACAATTCATGGTCCCTGACTTAGGTAAATACAGTGGCATAAAAGGCCTTTTATGTCCGTTGAATGCCTAATTTTTGGGCCTGTAATGGCCGAAACTTATTTATCCTGTGAATGACTAATTTACCTCCAGCCACAGATTACAAAGTTCTTTGCTGTCAGGTGAACACCTGTTGGCTAATTTTTGGGGCCTGTACTGGCCGACACTTACTTCTTTATCCAGGCTGTAAATGCCTAATTTTTCAGACTGGAATTGAAAATCAATGGGTCTGTAAACGTTCCGCTAAATTGTGTGTCAGGTCACCTGTGGCCAGATGACAGATGCACATCGTTGGGGGTCAGGAGTGCACCACAAGGTAGTGAACCCTATGGCTGACTGCTGCGGATGGGACACTGGGTGGTTGAGGAAAGCGGGACCAGTGGATCACAACAGGGATCCACAGGGAGCTAGAGCCCAAGATTCCCCAGGGCGCGGAGTCTAAGATCCAGCAGGTTTTCACCAGAGCCTCTAGTGCTGAGGATGTTACGCTGCAGCTGGGTCCAGGTCGCGGCCCCCAGAGGGTAAGGAGGATAGAGGGGAAGCAGCAGCACAGGATACAAGAATAGTGAGGGGAAAAGCCAAGGTCAAGGCAACAAGCAGACAAGGATAAACGAAGGACAAGCTGATGGTAAAGGTCACAAGCAGACAGGGATAGTCGGGAACAAGCCAATATCGTAACACAGAGACAGACGTAGCACACGGCAGGCAGGAACCCAAACACACAATGCTTAAACAAACACGTTGATCAGCAAGGTAGACTTGCAGTGCACAGGTTATGGTTAATATAGAGTTCTGTGATAGGACCTGGGGTGGAGCCAGGCTGGGAGGAGAGATTATAAAAGCAGCCAGGTGAGAGAGTCTGGCCTCTAAGATGAACACATGAGGAGGAAAGGTAAGATGGCAGACAAACATTACTGCATATCCATGACATTGTGGAATGGATGCGGACCCATTTTACAGATGTGTGAATGGACCTTATATGTATTTGACATGTATTTACCAGCTGCAGTCAGTTCTGGCTGATTTAGGCCAAGCTATTACACTAAAACCGAGCAATAATACAACAAAAAAAATACACACTATAACTGTATAAACGATTTATATAACTTATAAAAAAAAAATGATGGCAACTTTTCCAATAGCAGGATCATCTCCTGCACCCCCTTCATAGCCTGGCCTTGCCTCTCCTCCATGGCCTTCGTGCGCTCCTGAATTGACGAAATTTCGCAGATAAAAAAAGAATGCTTGTCGATCGCAGATTCGCTTAATACTTATGGTATGTAAGTGTCCATGTTATGGGACTATGTGTGCACAGCTAGTAAGTATTTTGTGGCTGCAAATATGACCTGGAGGTTTTTCATGTTTGCCTGCCATTAAAATGAATGGGACCTTCGGTTTGCGAACATTTGCGCGCGTTCGCATTCGCGAACCGTCCCATCAGATGTTCGTCCATCGCTATTCAATACGTTGTTGAGGGGACACTCTTTTCATTCAGAATCCCTAATGGCCATAATTTCCATGCTTCTCAAATCAAAATCTCATAAACCTCTTGGACAAATTACCATCCTAATTTGCTTTTTAATATTGACAATAAAATTGGAGCTAAAATACTTGTGACCTGCTTGAATCAAGTAATAGGCAAACTTGTTCATCGAGATCAAGTTGGGTTTATCCCTTCGTGCCAGGCAAGTGATAATATTCGTAGAGCTTCTTTACTCGCCCATGTTGCTAAATTCAAATGTCTACCTGCGTGTTTTTTATCGCTCGATATGGCCATACTTACAATATATTCTTCAAAAATGGGGGTTTGGATCACATTTTTTTAAGTGGATTTCATCCTTATATGACAACCTGAATGCATTTATCAAATATGCTGGTTTTAAATCAGACCCTTTCCCTTTTGGAAGAGGCACCCCTCAAGGATGTCCTATCTCCCCCATCTTATTTGTACTCCTTATTGAACCATTGACCCATTTAATTAGATCTGATATACACTGCTCCTCCACCACTCCTGCCTATTGAAATGAATGGGCACTGCTACCGAATCGTCTGCAAAGAGCTTCAGCAGCGGCGCTACGCGGACGCTATTAACCCTTTCCTCGGCCGATAGCGGGGGTTAAAAGCTCCACGTTATCGGCCGAATAGGGCCACTAAAACGATGGTAAAGCGCGGCTAAAACTAGCAGTGCTTTACCGCTAACGCGGCTGCAATGTGAAAGGGCTCTAAGTCTGCTTCTTCTAATGTTGTTGCTGTGGAAACTAACTAGAATATAATAAAAATGCTTCTGATTACCCTGGAGCTTGTTTGCACGGCTGTTTCATATTTGGTGGGATTGTCCAATTGCCCACAAATTCTGGAAGGCAATTTTTGACTTGGCCTTAAAAATCTTTGATACACCTATACGGCCCACTCCTGCTACAGCCCTATTAAACCTGAAACCTGATGGGATCACACAGAATCAATTTCGCCTTCTTTTACAGCTACTAACAGCTGCAAAACAAACCACTGCTAAGGCATGGAAAACAAAATATTTAATTCGAGTTGAAACCATACACGGAACTAATAAAGCTCTTATTCATGCTAAAATGGAAGCAATCAAAAGAGATTGAATTGGTCAATTTGAGAAACTCTGGCTTCCTTGGGTTAAGCATTGTTTACCTCCAGACTTTGATGACACACTATTATTGCCATGGTAATTTTACTCTATTTGCCTTGACTATAATTTCTATTCATTTGGGACTGCATCACCACTTGTAAACCCCCCCATTCCCTTCCCCGTTTTTTTCTACCCTCTTCTCTCTATCTACTACTATTTTTTGTTTTCTACCTTTCTTTTAATATTGTGTGGTACTTATATACACATTATCACTTCTGTTTTTAATATATACCTATTAGATTGATTTCCTTATTACTGCTCTTGTAAAATGAACCAATAGTCACTAGCTTACTTTTTTCCTTCTGATGGAATTTTCTAATGCTTTTGATGTAATACTTTATTGGTTTATTCGTTGTTCTACTTGTTACATTGTTATGTACTCATCCTGTTCATAAATTGATATGTTTAGCTTTATTGCTATTTGAATTTTGTACCTCCATCCTTTTATGTACTACGATTAAGGCCATAAAACACAAATCCCCTCCCCCCAAAAAAAACAACATAAAAATGGGAACCATAACAACACAGCAGCAGAAGTTGCAGCTGACACACAAAAAAAAATAAAAAACTTGAACCTGCTTCAAGTCTTACTACGCCATACATGAATTTTTTGTGATCACCATTTTACTAGCAGCTTCAGGATGCCTGTATACGTTTTTATCGCTCTGTTTCTTGTTTGATGTGTTCGTTTTTGGAATAAATTAGCCTTTTTTATTATACACCACCTGACTGATCTATACTATGAGGAGGAAAATGAAAAGAGAAAATGGGCTGTGGGACTTTAAATGAGGCATGGATGGGCGTAGGAAAAAGTCTAGGATATCAAGAATGAGTAGACATCACTGTCCCGTTGGGGAATAGTCTGTAGCCATATATACATGCTGCATAGTCAGTCTAAAGAATGGAGATCAAGGCATGGATATAAATATAAAAATGTATTGTATCATGGTAAAAGTACACATGGATCATGCAAACAAAGGCATAGTATAAATAGGGGTTATCACAAAAACATGATCAAAATTCACTGTTGAGACATGGCTGAAGCAAGTAATGACAGTTAAATGGACATACAGAACCAGTGAAAATGATTATCCGGTTAAAAAGTCAAGAATACACTTAATAGATTCATAGTTGGGCAAGCTTTACTTGACATTCCAGAGCATGGACTCATGGATGGGCATGGGGAAAAGGGTCTAAGATATCAAAAATTGGTAAACATCACTGTCCCGTTGGGGAGTGGTCTGTAGCCAGGTATACATGCTGCATAGTCAGTCTAAAGAATGGAGATCTGTATCATGGTAAAAGTACACATAGATCATGCAAACAAAGGCATAATGTAAAAAGAAGTTATCACATAGACATAATTTTCCATCTCGCATGACCCAGGGGGATGGGAGGGACCCCTCCGAGATCATTTGCATCTCGGGCGTGGCTCTTTCCATCCCCACACCTGGCTCATGCGTCACATGATGCTGGCGGAGATACGCCCCTTACTGTGGACATTTATCCGGTAGCCACCTGGGGAGCTTCACTTCACAGACATCCATCTGATGAGAGGTTCCAGTTTCTCTCTTTCTCTACACTTCAAGGTAATTTCCAATCCTTATTGCAGGATTCACATAGTATTCTTTACATATATACTCTTTTTACCTGCTTTTCTACATTTTGCCTTGCACTTTGCTCACACTGCTTCAAACACACATTTAATTTCATCGCTATTTAGCATTTTTGGGGATCTGGTTTGGCTTTTTTTCAAACCAGATTTATTTACACCAACACTCAGTTGATTTGCAAACTTTGGCTGTTAACCCTTTCAGTCATGTTATATCATTAACCCCCTTTTTTGTTCAATTTCTCCCAGCACCCATTACACATTATTCCCATTAGGCATCCACCAGCACATCATTTACATATTCACTCCCCTCTTCCTTTGCTCCCTTTTTGTTTTTTATTTTTTGTTTTTCCTTCCCCCTCCCTTCCCCCAATCACATTCTAATTTTGGTTCTCAAACCATTCAACCTTCTTTTTCACTCATTGCTCATTTTCATTTCTCCATCCCTTCACCAGCATTCTGCCCTTGCACCCTGTCTGTGCCTCTCCGTCAGTTTGGTGCTGTGCCGTGGCTGTCCGGGTTTCTCCTTGATGGATGTTCCATGCCATCTTCTCTTTGACTCCCCTCTTGATCGAGTGGCCGTTGAAGTGTTTATTGGGGGGCCTTCCCCGCCTCAGCCCCGGGTGAGACACTGTATCCAGGACCACCACTCTACGCCACATTTCAAATGCTTGGGACAACCCCATTCCGGGTTTTGCCATTGGTAACGTATCAGACTACCTTATTCTGTTTCAAATATGACATAATTTTTTCAAGACTTTATTTGATCTGTCTATCCATCTCCCCTTGTAGTCAAATGACATGCACCCCACTCCTGATGACTGGCTTTAAACGCCAAGAAACGCGTCGAGTCCATGCTCAGGGATGCCAAGTAAAGCCTGCCCAACTACGAATCTACTAAGTGTATTCTTGACATTTCAATTGGATAATTAATTTCACTGTTTCTGTATGTCCATTTAACTGTCACTACTTGCTCCAGCCATGTCTCAACAATGAATTGCGATTATGTCTATGTGATAACTTCTATTTACATTATGCCTTTGTTTGCATGATCTATGTGTACTTTTACCATGATACAGATCTCCATTCTTTAGACTGACTATGCAGCATGTATACCTGGCTACAGACCACTCCCCAACGGGACAGTGATGTTTACCAATTTTTGATATCTTAGACCCTTTTCCCCATGCCCATCCATGAGTCCATGCTCTGGAATGTCAAGTAAAGCTTGCCCAACTATGAATCTATTAAGTGTATTCTTGACTTTTTAACCGGATAATCATTTTCACTGGTTCTGTATGTCCATTTAACTATCATTACTTGCTTCAGCCATGTCTCAACAGTGAATTTTGATCATGTTTTTGTGATAACCCCTATTTATACTATGCCTTTGTTTGCATGATCCATGTGTACTTTTACCATGATACAATACATTTTTATATTTATATCCATGCCTTGATCTCCATTCTTTAGACTGACTATGCAGCATGTATATATGGCTACAGACTATTCCCCAACGGGACAGTGATGTCTACTCATTCTTGATATCCTAGACTTTTTCCTACGCCCATCCATGCCTCATTTAAAGTCCCACAGCCCATTTTCTCTTTTCATTTTCAATGTACCAGGGATGGAGGCATGGGTATGGCATTTATGGGTCTCAATGGATCACCTGCCTTTTCTTGACAAATTACCGGGTGGAAGACACCCATTCCCCTTTGGTGACCTATTGAGCCCTATTTCCTTTTCTTATTTGCTCAGTGATTAATTCTCTGAGACTACTTATATGTTGGCATCCTTTTTACCCAACTTTGACCATTGATATCCTTCCCCAGACTTCATTTGACAACAGGCCATTATTGTTTATCCCCCTGTTTTGATTACAACAGTCCTAATCGTGATTTCCAATGATGTATCCATCCCCATGGCTCACCCAACCCAAGCATTGGTGGGTCCCTGTTCTTTGGTCTCTTCCGCCCGGGGTTGCGATGCGCCCAGTTCCCCCTCCCCACCTGCCTTCCTTGGCGGGGGGGCGGGGCATTATCCTTGGCGCATCGGCATCATGTCAGTATGTTGCACGCACGGCACCCATTGGGACGCCTGCGTTTTCATCATAGTTTTTTCCATCTCGCATGACCCAGGGGGATGGGAGGGACCCCTCCGAGATCATTTGCATCTCGGGCGTGGCTCTTTCCATCCCCACACCTGGCTCATGCGTCACATGATGCTGGCGGAGATACGCCCCTTACTGTGGACATTTATCCGGTAGCCACCTGGGGAGCTTCACTTCACAGACATCCATCTGATGAGAGGTTCCAGTTTCTCTCTTTCTCTACACTTCAAGGTAATTTCCAATCCTTATTGCAGGATTCACATAGTATTCTTTACATATATACTCTTTTTACCTGCTTTTCTACATTTTGCCTTGCACTTTGCTCACACTGCTTCAAACACACATTTAATTTAATCGCTATTTAGCATTTTTGGGGATCTGGTTTGGCTTTTTTTCAAACCAGATTTATTTACACCAACACTCAGTTGATTTGCAAACTTTGGCTGTTAACCCTTTCAGTCATGTTATATCATTAACCCCCTTTTTTGTTCAATTTCTCCCAGCACCCATTACACATTATTCCCATTAGGCATCCACCAGCACATCATTTACATATTCACTCCCCTCTTCCTTTGCTCCCTTTTTGTTTTTTATTTTTTGTTTTTCCTTCCCCCTCCCTTCCCCCAATCACATTCTAATTTTGGTTCTCAAACCATTCAACCTTCTTTTTCACTCATTGCTCATTTTCATTTCTCCATCCCTTCACCAGCATTCTGCCCTTGCACCCTGTCTGTGCCTCTCCGTCAGTTTGGTGCTGTGCCGTGGCTGTCCGGGTTTCTCCTTGATGGATGTCCCATGCCATCTTCTCTTTGACTCCCCTCTTGATCGAGTGGCCGTTGAAGTGTTTATTGGGGGGCCTTCCCCGCCTCAGCCCCGGGTGAGACACTGTATCCAGGACCACCACTCTACGCCATATTTCAAATGCTTGGGACAACCCCATTCCGGGTTTTGCCATTGGTAACGTATCAGACTACCTTATTCTGTTTCAAATATGACATAATTTTTTCAATACTTTATTTGATCTGTCTATCCATCTCCCCTTGTAGTCAAATGACATGCACCCCACTCCTGATGACTGGCTTTAAACGCCAAGAAACGCGTCGAGTCCATGCTCAGGGATGCCAAGTAAAGCCTGCCCAACTACGAATCTACTAAGTGTATTCTTGACATTTCAATTGGATAATTAATTTCACTGTTTCTGTATGTCCATTTAACTGTCACTACTTGCTCCAGCCATGTCTCAACAATGAATTGCGATTATGTCTATGTGATAACTTCTATTTACATTATGCCTTTGTTTGCATGATCTATGTGTACTTTTACCATGATACAGATCTCCATTCTTTAGACTGACTATGCAGCATGTATACCTGGCTACAGACCACTCCCCAACGGGACAGTGATGTTTACCAATTTTTGATATCTTAGACCCTTTTCCCCATGCCCATCCATGAGTCCATGCTCTGGAATGTCAAGTAAAGCTTGCCCAACTATGAATCTATTAAGTGTATTCTTGACTTTTTAACCGGATAATCATTTTCACTGGTTCTGTATGTCCATTTAACTGTCATTACTTGCTTCAGCCATGTCTCAACAGTGAATTTTGATCATGTTTTTGTGATAACCCCTATTTATACTATGCCTTTGTTTGCATGATCCATGTGTACTTTTACCATGATACAATACATTTTTATATTTATATCCATGCCTTGATCTCCATTCTTTAGACTGACTATGCAGCATGTATATATGGCTACAGACTATTCCCCAACGGGACAGTGATGTCTACTCATTCTTGATATCCTAGACTTTTTCCTACGCCCATCCATGCCTCATTTAAAGTCCCACAGCCCATTTTCTCTTTTCATTTTCAATGTACCAGGGATGGAGGCATGGGTATGGCATTTATGGGTCTCAATGGATCACCTGCCTTTTCTTTATACTATGAGGAGGCTTCTTTTGTTCCTTTCCATGGTGTATATCGTTCCTTGGTTGTCTGGATCTTGAGGATACTGAGATAGATAGATACTGAGATAGGAGAATTCCAACCTTCAGTGGATGTCTTGTCGGTCATTGGTGTAGGACACCATTCCCTACAGGAAGTTCCAGTCCACACGTGTATCTGAGTGGATCATCTGTATGCCTCATTGACCCACCGCTGCTGGCGTGTGAGTCCACACGTAGGGGTAAGAGTATTTATTTCTCCCCCCCCTCCCCCGGTGTTGGAAGTCACATTCCTGTGTGTTGTGCATCTTGAAACATTCATCAGCAGCACAGTCGTTCTATATGGGCTACTGTGGACATTGTCTTTGGATTTAGAGTCACGTTGACTCTAGCACATCCCATATGTGTTCCTCATAGATGGACTTCACACACCCATTCATATGTTTTAATTTATCTATGTTTTACTTTATCACCATTATTGACTATATGCTCACTGATCAATGTATGTACATTTTGGTCGTTTGTGTATATTAGTTTGATCTATGGTGGTCACGGCCTACAGGCCACACATGAGTGTTACAGTCACTTGTTTCTAATTACCCACGCAGCATACGTAAGGTACACTTATTTTGAGAATTGGTTCACATATCAATTTTTGAAATCCATTTTGTTTATGGTGCCGCATTTATTTTATTTTCTTGTTTACCCCTTGTTAAACGGGTCTTCCAGATTCCGATAAGCCCCCCGCCTGCAGACCCCCACAACCACCAGGCAAGGGTTGTGGGGATGAGGCCCTTGTCCAAAGCATCCTCCCCATGTTGAGGGCATGTGGCCTGGTATGGTTCAGGAGGGGGGGCGCTCTCTCATCCCCCCTTTTTTTCCTGCGGCCTGCCAGGTTGCGTGCTCGGATAAAGGGTCTGGTATGGATTTTTGGGGGGAACTCCAGGCAATTTTTTTTTTTTATTTGGCGTGGAGTTCCCCTTAAAATCCATTCCAGACCTGAAGGTCCTGGTAATGAATTTGGGGGGACCCCCACGCATTTTTTTTCTTTATCAATGACTTTTCTCTGTATTGCCGGGAGCCGACAATTCATTTTAGCCGCGAGTGCTTTTAAATTACTTTTTTTCCTTCAGAAATGACACTTTGTGCAGGGACAGCTCTAAGCACGGGAAACAAGCGCTGCTTTACAGGCATACTATACACACCCCCTAGGTACGAAATTTAAAGGAATATTTCACTTTTATTGTTTCACTTTAAGCATTATTAAAATCACTGATCCCGAAAAAATGGGCGTTTAAAAAAAAAAAAATTGCATTGATACATGTCCCCTGGGGCAGAACCCAGGTCCCCAAACACTTTTTATGACAATAACTTGCATATAAGCCTTTGAAATTAGCACTTTAGACTTCTCCCATAGACTTTTACAGGGTGTTCTGTGGCTTTTTGAATTTGCCGCAAACACCCCAACTTGTTTGCTGTTCGGCGAACGGGGCGAACAGGCAATGTTCGAGTCGAACATGAGTTCGACTCAAACTCGAAGCTCATCCCTAGTAGAGACATCCACAAAAAGACTTGCAGCTATAATTGCAGTGAAAGGTGGTTCTACAAAGTATTGACTCAGGGGGACTGAATACAAATGCCCCCCCACACTTTTCACATATTTATTTGTGAGAAATGTTGAAAATAATTTTGCATATTCTTTACACTTCACAATTATGTGCCACTATGTGTTGGTCTATCACATAAAATCCCAATAAAATACATTTACGTTTTCGGTTGTAACATGACAAAATGTGGAAAATGTCAAGGGGTATGAATACTTTTTCAAGGCACTGTGTAAAGACCTGGAATGTCATGGGGGCATCACATCACAAGATACCATGGGGGCAATGACATCACAAGATACCCAAAGTGCTGAAGCATGTCTGGAAGGCAGTTTTCCATTCATCACCTTCCCTCATGCAGACTAAGTTATAGGCCTCCATAAGTTTAATTTCATAAACACTTGGGCTGTCCCACAGCTTAACCTCCTTTCCAGCCACCTGTAATGAGATAGGGAGAATGACATGAGTGAACAAAGTCCCGGATAACTGGAGGTATGTAGGATATGGCTAACTGGACTTGGTTGGACAGGGCAGTTGTGTAAGAAGTGGCCCGTGGCCCTGCAGTATAAGCAGACATTGCCCTGTCATTAGCCAGTCCTTTCTTCAGGGATCAGGACAGGTCAGAGAAGGCTGATTTGCATTGGTTCCCCTTCAGAAGTGCTGGTAGGTTGAGGAACAGGCACAGGAACAGCAGACCCAGAACCTTTGGCGGTACCTACATTGGCCGGAAGGCATGTGTGTGCTCTATGAAGCTGGATGGAGAATTGAATGAGGTTCTACAGAGAGTTGGGGGGTTCAACCATGGCTAGCTCATCCTTGAGGGTTTCGGACAAACCTAGCCTTACTGATATTTTAAGGCTTGTGTCATTGCACCCGGAATCCGCTGACCGTTTGCAAAAATATACAATGTAGTCATCCACTGGCTGCTGGCCTTATTGCAGAGCATGAAGGGCAGACCCAGCTGTAGCAGTTCTGTGAGGATCATCATAAAGGTTAGCCATGGCTTTAAAGAATGTTGCAACGGAATTTAGTGCCAGATTTTTTGTTCAAGCAGGTTGTGGGCGCAGTATTGGGGTTCATCGGAAAGGAGAGAAATGATGAAAACTACTTTGACAGTCTCAAGTGAAAAAGTCAGTTGCAGGGAGAAATAAAGTTCACAGGCATTTACGTCGGTCCACTGGAAAACTTTAAAGAATGGGGGACCCTGGACTCTGGCGGCGGTAATGTCACAGCAGATGTAGCAGCCAATGGGGGACTGGACAATGCAGCTGAGGTAGAAGGGTGAGCAGAAGGATTCTGGTCCACAGAGGCAGTGAGTATGTGAAGCCGACCTTCCAACTGGAAATAACTAGACTTGTGCACAACGGAAAAATTTGTTTAGTTTCGGTTTGTTTCTTGTGCACAACGGAAAAATTTGTTTAGTTTCGGTTTGTTTCTTTTCGGTCCTGTTGATTCGTAATCATTCGTAATTTTGCTAGACGGGATTTTTCGTATTCGGACTAATTCGTATTTTCGCAAGCGACATTTTTCGTTGAATTTTTACTTGATTTATAATTCGTACTTTCGGTAGGGTACATTGTTTTTTGTTGATTCTGGACACAACTCCTACTTTCGTAACTTTTTTTGGGTTAGTTGATTCGTAATTTTCTGTGTCTCTCTCACGACGACGCTGTCTATTATGCCTAATGTGCTTCGAATGGATTTGTACTTTTCTAAATACATAGCGGTTATTTGTAACGATTCGAAATCTCGTATTTTACTTTTGTTTTTTTTACATGCGGCTATAGCCTCCGCCCCTGTACACCATTTTGAGAGGGTTCAGCACGGTGAGGGAGAAGCAGAGAGCAGAGCAGAGTGTTATTGTGCTTCGAATGGATAGAAATCTCGTATTTTACTTTCGTTTTTTACATGCGGCTATAGCCTCCGCCCCTGTACACCATTTTGAGAGGGAGTTCAGCGCGGTAAGGGAGAAGCAGAGAGCAGAGCAGAGTGAGTGTTATTGTGCTTCATATGGATTCGTACATTCGTAACTTTTTTCATAACGAATTATGCCGAAGACATTCGGGCATTCGTTATTTGCGGTATAATTTATTTTGGATTCGGTTTTATTCGTAATTGCTTTGTTCGGAAATTCGAATGCTTCCGAATGTCCGAAAGTTGCTAAATTCGGTCGAATTTGATTAGTTACGAAACAAATTGCACAAGCCTAGAAATAACCATCCTGTAGGTTTTTCAGCACTTGTTTGAGAGCCCCCATCTGTTGACATAGAGCCTCCAATGGAGAAGCACCTCTCTTGGACTCCGACATGATGGCTGGTTGATACTATCACATGCCTGGTGCTGGAAGCCAATAGTGAGAGGGCTCCCTTTGCGGATAAGCTCCAGACTCCCCTGAAGGTGGAACAAGAGGAGTCAGTCTAAAAGAAGCATGAGTTGCCTACTGGAACTACGTGCAGAGATGTTCTGAGTGGAGTGTTGTCATAAGAGATGTCCAGGTATTCAGGTACACCAGGATAGTGTCTGCAGACAGGTGGCATCCATGGGAAGTAGCAGGACACAGGCAGAGCAGAAGTCGGGAGAGGAGCCAGTTCAAAGCCGTGGTCAAGTACCAAGCGTAGACAAGAGGATAGCTAGGGTCATACTCAGGAGAGCAGAATAAGACAGCCCGTAAACAAGCCAAGGTCAGATCAGGAGTCAGGCAGAAGACAGGTCCAAAGACAAGCCGAGTCGGTAACAGGTATCTATAGATGCAAGAGTTTTCACGGGAACAAACGCACTGGAGAGCCGAAGATCAACCAGCAATCACAGAGGGTGACTGGTTCCCTTATAAAGGCCGTTTGGCAACAGTCCAGGCCGGGAGCATGCGCATGTTTGTGTGTCTTTGTGCATCTGTTGTGTGCTGACACGCATTACTGCGGCCATGTAAGGTACTGGCAGGAATGCCAGGTCTTCGTGAGCCTCTGCTGTGGACAGTGCCCTGACACATTGTTTATAATTTTTAGACTGGCATAGTACTATTGGATTGGCGTAAGGCCAATGTGGTGCCTACAGTATATTTAAAAAGGGGTCAAAGTCATTACCAAGTAACTTTAGACCTGTTAGTTTAACTTCTATAGTAAGGAAGGTACTGTAAAGTTTAATAAAAGACCACATAGATGAGTTTTTTCTAGAAAAAAAACATTTTAAGCAATAGTCAGCATGGATTCATGAAAGACAAACAAGTCAAACAAATCTGATTTCTTTTTATGAGGAGGTAAGCAAAACCTTAGACAAAGGAGTGGCTATGGACATCGTATACTTGTATTTTGCAAAAGCGTTTGACACAGTTCCCCACACACAGCTAATGTGTAAGGTAAGGCCTGCTTGCTTGGAAAAATCAGTTTGTAAATGGATAGAAAACTGGTTAAAAGACCATATTCAGAGAGTAGTGGTTAATGATTCATACTCTGAATGGCCTAAGGTTATTAGTGGTGTACCCCAAGGTTCAGTGTTGCTTTTTAATATATGTATAAATGATGTAGAGTCTGGAAATAAAAGTACAATTTCAGTCTTTGCTGATAACACCAAGCTATGGAGTGGAATAACATTCTTAAAGGATGTCTCCAACTTGCAAGGCAAACTAAATGCGAGGCTATGTGGCACATAAGGTTTACTGTTGATAAATGTAAAGTTATGCACTTGGGTGCTAAAAATGTGCAAGCATCATACATACTTGGGGGAGGAAAACTGGGGAAATTAATGGTGGAGAAGGATCTGGGTGTTCTGGTAGATCATAAGCTTAATAATAGCATGTGATGTCAAGCTGCAGTTTCCAAAGCGAGCAAAATAATTTCTTGTATTAAAAGAGGTGTAGACTGCAGAGAGAAAGATATTATTTTGCCCCTGTACAAGTCATTAGTAAGACCTCATCTGGAATATGCAGTTCAGTTTTGAACACCAGTTCACAAAAAAGATATTGGGGAACTGGAGAATGCAGAGAAGGGCAACCAAACTGATAAAAGGCATGGAGGATCTCCGCTATGAGGAAAAATTTAAATTAACTGAGAGGAGATCAACCACTTGCCAACCACAATATAGCTGAATGGTGGTTACAGCATATGACGGCATCCCGTGATCATGCCCACCTCCACTGCTGTACGGGCAGCACGCTCTGTGATCACAGTGCCCTTGGACACTGCTGCTCACAGATTGAAGTAAAGAGCCAATCAGCGGCTCTTTGTGACGTGATCAGCTGTGTCCAATCACAGCTGATCACGAATGTAAATAGAAGCCGGTTATCGGCACTCCTTTTCTCATGCTGACAGCATGAGGAAGGGAGAAAAGGCAAGATGACCGGCTTCTCTAAAATGGATGTGTATACGGATAATCAGGGCACTGATTATCAAAATTATTTACAAAAAGTAAGCAGAAATGCAAATGGTGATCAAAAAAAAGTAATAAAAACTTGATAAAAGTTCTAACCCTTCCATGTTCTATAAAGAAAAAAAAATTCTGAAGTGGTGTTTTATCTCAATCCCTGAGCAGTGCACTACAGAAATAGCTGATTCACACTCCCATACATGATCCATCTATAGCGTTGTGCCAGTGTGAAAGTACAAATGCACACTTTCTTTCATAAACTTTTATAATAAGCCCCTACAGGAACTACAGACATGTTTCTGGTATTTTAGAACAATAGAAAGAATGTTCATTATCAAGAACACAGGAAGTAAAAATAATTTCAGCAGAATGCTGAAACTCACACTTCCAACATCATCTACATTTGCTAATTTTATTTATGTAGCACCCTCTACCATAAGAGGTTTTTAAGGTTAGCTACCAGTGCAGGTAAATTTAAGCAGGCCTATGCTGCGAGCTAGGCCTGTTTGGTTTTGATCTGGGGGCATGGAATGGTTAGTGTAGCAGTGGGTGTGACTGACATGTACTTCAGATTTTGGGAATCTCCCCTGTTTCCAGGGAGAATGTACTGGAAAGGGGGCAGGGCTGAGAGTTGGAGTGGCATGGGGTTATGTAGTAGCTCTGACCAATCCCCAATTGGAATTGGCAGGGGGCGGGCCTCCTATATATTCCCTCAGTCAGCCTGCTGGCGGGAGTTGTTGACCGGGTGAACTGAAGGATGGAGTGCTAGACTGCGTGCTGGAGAGACACCTTCATCTGGGGGGGGGGAGTGTGGATCCAGCAGAGGAGCTCAGGAGCTGGGAGGGAGCCTCTCTTTACACGGTCATGGAGAGGTGTCCTGGAACAGGAGCTGGAGAGCAGTTGGTCCTCATGGTCTGGGTAAATTCTTCAGGAAGGACTGGGGCAGGAGTCGGTGAGTGAGGCACAGTGGAGATATGGAAGAGGCACGCCAGGAAGGGAGCCTTTCCTGACACGGTCATGGAAAGGTGTCCTGGAACAGGAGTTGGGTGTAGAGCCGAAGGAGAGACTGGAGTTTGTGTCAAATCGATGCAGCCCAAGGGCGCAGGATTTAAAAGTCGGGACCGCTGGGATCAGTAGTCCATCATCAAATATTTTCCTCAAGTAATATGGCCACAAATGGGGGTACTGCAGGCCCCTGGCCTATTCAGGATCATCAATTTAAACTACTAGGACTTATTCAGAGTGAGGCCTAGTGGGCTGAAGTTTGCGGGACAGGAGTACTAATTTGTGACAGGAAAGTCAAGTGCAGGAGGAGAAGTGTCCTGAGGAAAAGATCTGCAGGGAGAGTGTAGAAGCGGGAAAGTTCTGAGGTGAAAAGTCTGTCAGGATAAGGCAATGCCATTTTATCCCATCTGAAGAGTATAACGTATAAACCGCTAATAAGTAAACCATTTGTCCATGTAAAGCTGGATCCGCTCTAACATGGCAAATACCAATATCCCTTCCCCCAACCAAGTTCAATCCCTCAAATAAAACAACAAAACAAAGCAAGAGACTCTTCATTGTCTACAAGTGTGATGTATGGATGTCTGGCAGCAGGGTGAATATGCGTGGATGTTAGTAATTCGTAGCAACAAACCGCTACATTTAGTTTAATATTTAACCATTTGTCAGTGAATATAGGTATAGATTTCTATATTTTCTGTAAGTTTCAAAGACTAAGTTAACCTTTTAAATAAAATAATAAATGCACATATTTTTAGAGGCAAAAAGTGAATTTATTTATTTTTTCTTGGGCCTGCAGAGCATTGCACCCACAGTCAGTAGCTCACGGGTGCAATGTCAGGCTCCTGCAGAATCTCAGAATAGCTGTCTTCTCATACCTCCCATACAGGCAAGCAGTTACTGGAGAGCAGGAAGATCAAAGAACTATGAGAGCGCTCACTGCCGCCCTCAAAGTTAATTGAAAACTACAAGCCGCCTGTTGCCGTGGAAGATGGTAGTTGTAGTTTATTCATTCACGTATCACTGTGAACGAATGATGAGATCATGTGTGCTGAGCCCCGCATATCTGTGCTCCTTAACTGGTGACAGTGGGTGCGGGGAGAAGATCCCCACCTACTGCCACAGTGGGGGATCGCAGGGGCACAATCAGGTGCTCTTTGTTACCGTAACATGTTAAATGTTACACCCTAAATACATGTGTAAAATGTAACATGGTACCTAAAGTGAACTTTAAGTCTTTAAGTTAGACTGCTCTGCAGTGGATTTGCACTGATCAGCCCGGATCCTCCTCTTCTCGTGTCCCTCTTTGGTGCTCCTGGCCCCTCCCTCCTGTTGAGTGCCCCCACATCAAGCAGCTTGTTATGGGGGCACCTGAGCTGTGCCACAGCTCCCTGTGTTCATTCAGACACGGAGCCGCGGCCCCTTTCTTTCCTCATTGGCTGACTGACTTTGACAGCAGTGGGAGCCAATGGCGATGCGCTGCTGTCTCAGCCAATGAGGAGGGGAGTCCCACCAGCTGAGACAAGCCTACAACATCACTTGATCTAGATGGGACTCAGGTAAGTATTAGGGGGGCTGAGGGGGGCTGCTGCATACAGAAGGATTTTTATCTAGAATGCATTAAGATTAAAAAAAAAAACTTCTGCCTTTACAACCACTTTAACTTCCTGCCCAATACCCACAATAGAAATTGAGAGGACATCCCTCCAAAGGTAGGGAAATCTTTGGTAGTCGTCAGGGTTAACAGAACCGATGTTCCATTTGGAAGATTTCCCCTCTGTTCTTGTTCTGGTGACCACTCATAATTTGGGATTTTCTTTCCCTTTTGGTGATAACGGTCACCAGGAAAAATTGGAAGAGTTAATCTTGGGAACAGAAACTCAGACAGCAATACAAACCTGACAGGTGTTCAGGTGTTGTAATCCCTCTCCACTCAAACTAAAACAAACAAAAAATAACGTATACTTTAAGATGATAAAAATTTGAATATTAGGATTGTGAGTATATGATGGAAATGCTGCAAAATACTTTATTTTTTATTTATTTATTTTTTTATTTGCCTAGAGAGATACTTTAAGGTTAGATTCTACATAATGTAGTCAGTGCACATCTGCGTTGTATTTTCTGGAATGATTGTGTTTTAGTTAACAAACCTACGGCAACCTGACTGAACAATTTGTGAATGAGTAATTGTCATTGGGAATCTATAATCTGTTATTCACATAACACTCTATAAATGTCTTGTGGCTATTTTTTGCTCAGTATTAAAATTCTATTAATAAAATCCAAGTTTGCATGGTAATCCCTCTGCCATCTGTTGCACCACAGTTGCTGAACACATTTTATGAAAATACATGTACTTTATGCCATGTAATAATGTGTAGATTTGCTAGGACTAGGATTTTAAAATATGCTTAAGCACTTTGATGCTTAGCTGATGATTTTTTTTTCCAATCTGGAAGTTTACTGTTCTATGGGCTGATAGCAAGCAAATCCATGCTGCTTAGGTCTCATTTTGCAGGCTATGCAGCGTCATCTTCACTTCTCTTTCAAATTTTCTTTTTTTAATTAGTATTAAAATGACCAAAAAGTGCATATAAGCTGAAAGTGTATATGAGTAACCGAAAAGGCATGAAGGGGACAGTAAAAGTATATTACTTATCATTGACAGTAACATGTATCTAGGTGTGAATGAAAGCTATTGTAGTATTATTATTGCAGTATAAGACATAACAAAGACAAATAGATTAATAGGAGAAAATAAACAGGGATTTTGTAGGTAAGTAGTAAGGATAAGATTAATGGGTTCAGTTTTGGTACATTCACCAAACAGCTCAAGAGTTTGAACGTTAAAGAATAAGTATTGCCAAAACGATTTTGGTCATACTTCTGAGGATCACAGGAGAGCAGTCCATTCTACACTCCTGTGATCCATTTTTAGACATCACAGAGCTGTTCCAGACTCTGAAAAGATCTCAACCATATGTTTGGGATCCACTCAGAGCCCTGGATTGGCATCTGGCTCATCATCTCAGCAATTTGTCGAGAGCAGCCCATGCCACCCACTCCACAGCTCAGTTCTCCAGTGAGCACTGGAGGGGAAAATTGAGCAATCAGCTGTGTTTGATCACTCAGTTCCCACTACATTTCCTACCACTGCTGCATCCACCTAGATGAGTATAACCTTTTTTTTTAAATTTGTTTTGCAAAGCCTATACTTCTCTTTTCATCCAAACTCCATTGGAGTCTATGGTAGCTAAATCTTTCAAATCAATTCTGACCATTTTCCATGCTAATAGGTAGACATGTGCACAAGATAAAAATTTGTTTAGTTTGGTTTCGTTTCTGTGCGTTTCCGTTAATTCGGAACGATTCGTATTTTCGTAAGACGTGGGTTATCGTATTCGGACTCTTTCGTATTTCCGTAAGGGTTATTTTTCTATTGATTCATTTTTCTGTTAGTCTAATTTTCGTTGATTTGAAATTCGTATTTACGTTATATTTTATATTCGGCCGTGTTCGTATTTTCGTAAGAACTATATTTTCATTGATTTGCAATGATTCGTATTTTCGTGTCTAATTTCCATTGATTGGAAAATCGTACTTTTGTAGATTTAATTACATTCGTACTTTCGTTAGAATACATTTTCCGTTTATTCAAAACACTACTCTTCGTAATTTTGTAATTCGTATTTTTGTGAGATTGACTGGCTTATTTATTCGTACTTTCGTAACATTGTTTTCGTAGATTAGTAATCGGGGCATAATTCGTAATTTTACATAGTGTGTCAGAATAGGAGAAAACAAAAATATGTCAGAGATATTACAAAATACAAATATAGAAATTAGAATCTAGACAGAGTATGCTTAAGAAACAAAGAATTTCTCTCTCACAAGTCACAACTTTACTCACAAATCCAACAGAACAGTGCAACTTACCCAACCACAACCTATCTGGACTGTGGATGGAATGCACTGCAGTCTAACACAGAAAAACACACAAGGGAATAAGAAACAAGCTCATTGGGTGAAGACACAACCTCTTCAGGGGAAGGGACAAGCTTATTGGCCATTGGCCAACGTCCAGAACTAATTCAGAACTAACAAAATAGAATTTACGTTTTTTCGAATTTTCGTTGTTTTGATTTCCGTTTTCCGAAGATTCGTAATTTCGCGTTTTCGTTCATTTTGATTTTCGTTATTTTTTGATCTTTGTTCGGTATTTTCGTTGTTATGTTTTCTTTTTGACTTTTTCGTATTTTGGCTGTTTCAAATTTACTAAATTCGTATTTTCGTTGTTTTCCATATTCGTTCTTTTCGATAATTCGTTGTTCGTTTGTAATTTTATCAAACCGTTTGTTTATTCGTATGTTTACGAATCAACGAATATAACGAATTTTGACGAATAACGAATTCGTAAGTAAACGAATTGCACATGTCTACTAATAGGCAACAGGACATGTACTAAAGCAATAGGCCTGGAGCAGAAATTTTGTAATGCTTTTATACAATCTATACAATGTACTACAGCAAAACTGACATATACAGAGAAAAAAAATACCATTTAAATTGCTGGCCTGGTTTTCTTTGTAAAAAATAAATAAAAATAAAGCTGTAGGCAAATGTAAGTTACTGGCAAATGTTTTTCTTTTTTTTTCTAAAATGTTACCTTTGCTGTAGTACATCCTACAGAGAATGAGAAAAATAGCAGAGTCTCCACAAATTGCATAGCAGAACCCTTATTCTTGATGAAAATGTATATTATAGGTTAAGTACACCATGCAAAAAAAAGAAAACAAATAGTGTGGGCTCCCCCAAAAAATCATATCAGACCCTTGTCTAAGCATGCAGCCCAGCTGGCCAATAAAGGGGGGTGTGCAGGCCCTTCCCCTCCTGAACCATGCCAGGCTACATCATGCCCTCTATGCGTGCAGGATACCTTGCCATGAAGGGACCCCCTGACAAAGCACCTAGTCCCCATGTTGCTTAAAGTGGAGTTCCACCCTGAATTCTTTTTTTTTTTGCCAAAAATAAAAAAAAATGTAAAAAACGAAATTGAAAAAAAAAATTATTTTTTACTTACCAGAAATAGCGGTTGCTATGCGGAAGTCCCTAATCTGCCTCTTCATCGTCCGCGGCAGGTCTTCTTCCTCCGTCCTACTCACGGTGTCTTCTGGTGAATGGGGCGCGCTGCCTTCTGGGAACTGTGTGTATCCCAGAGAGCAGCCGGCCCATTCACAAAGCGCTGCGTGGCTCGCGCATGCGCAGTAGAAAACGGGCAGTGAAGCTGCACGACTTCACTGCCTGTTTCCCTCACTGAGGATGGCAGCGCCGGGAGCTGCAAGCACCGAGGGATCGCCCTCGGGGGGGGCTGACATCGCGGGCAAGTAGGACAGGTAACTGTCCTTATTAAAAGTCAGCAGCTACAGTGTTTGTAGCTGCTGACTTTAAAAAAAAAAAATTGCGGGTGGAATCCCTCTTTAAGGACAAGGATTCTTCCCCAAAACCCAAGCCAGGTGGTTGTGAGACTTTGTGGAAGGGGGTTTATCAGAATCTGGAATCCCCCTTTAAAATAAAGCCTTTATATACCACCTCCTACATGAATGAATAAGTGGTACATAGTATCCTTAATCATAAAAACAAAAAACTGTAAACAGAAAATAAACACATCACACACTATGATGGATCTTTTATTAAAATGTCCCATGAAACCATCATAAATTTTCTTTCTATAATGTCACTTTTATGTACTGTAGTACAACATTCAGCAGAACTGACAAGAAATCTTTAGTGGGAAGATGTTACATTTAGTAGGTTTGGTTCAGCGGATAGACGAGCTCCCCATTTAGTTTGGCCATATGCTGAATGCCAAACAGGCAAAGTTCATAACAAATTCTACTTCAGTCCTAACCTGAACCTCATCCCTTTTCTTAGCCACCATATTTATATATTATCTATTGATTTCTGAGAATGATATAACATTTTTATTTCAGGGCCGAGCACATCTTTGCAATGCGTTTGTAATACAACCACGTTTGATGGTCCCTTTTGTCCCTTTAAAGGCCTTCTAGACAAACTATTGTCACTCAAATAATATGGGAATCCTCCTTGCTTTGACCAGTAGAAGTAGCAGTCAAAAAATACCAAAATGCAGATCCCACAGGTAGGTGTCTGCTTTAAAAATTATAGCTACAGCCCTCCTAGATCTTTCTTAATTATTGGCTCATTCAGTTATTCTCTGAAAATGTACGATGCATGCATGTTTTTAGCCCAAAAGTATATAACTTTATATTTATCATCAATAAACCTAATTTACCACAGTTAGCCAATCAAGTAGTGTATTAAGGTCTGCTTGTAAGCTGGAGATGCCAAGGGGGAGATTTACTAAAACTAGAGAGTGCCAAATCTGGTGCAGCTCTGCATAGAAACCAATCAGCTTTCTAGTTTTTTTTGTCAAAGCTTAACCCCTGGGCACCGACAGTGAACAATTATGCGGCCTCTTGGCGGGTGGGCACCGAGCGGCCACATATTTGCATACCAATTAAAGGACTGGAAGGAGGTGGCACAAAGGGGTTAATTGAACAAGCTGAAGTTACAAGCTGATTTGCTGCTATGCAAAGCTGCACTTGTAAGGACTTTATTCTTGGTGTCAAAACATATATTATAAATCTAAATTAGATTTTTAACAGTATTTATTTTTAGTATGAAAACTGAGTTTGCATATTAACTACTTCAATACTGGGCACTTTCACCCCCTTCCTTCCCAGGCCAATTTTCAGCTTTCAGCGCTCTCGCACTTTCAATGACAATTGCGCGGTCATGCTACGCTTTTAAAAGAAATCCAATTAGATCAAATTTTGTCATAAATTTAAGCCAAAATGTATTCTGCTACATGTCTTTGATAAAAAAAATCCTGTTAAGTGTATAATAATTGGTTTGTGTGATCACGGAGAGAAGTGCGCAGGTGATCACGGACATATGTGTGCAGATGATCATTGGAACATATGATTTTACTGTTACATATGTGGGGGACAGGTCTTTTTACTGTATGGGGACATGTGTGGGGACATGTGTTTTGGGGACACTAGGCTGGTGATCAGTGTGTAAAAAGCTGTAAAAAACATAATATGAAATTGATATAAGAAGAGATTAATAACAGAACATACATCCAATGTACAAAGAGGTATTATCAGCAAAGGGTCCAAAAGGAGTCCCAATGGAATTGTGCACGTGTACCTGGGTATATACTGTATATAGTTATTATTAGAGATAGCTCCGGATGAATGTTGCAGCAAAGTCCAGTTGCAGGAACCCCTGAGAATGATGCTGACCAGAGATGATGACCATACTAGGAACTATATCAGAAAATAATTTTCTGTTGCTTTCTTACCCCGTTTAGACTTTCCAAATTTTACTCATAACACTCTCCTCCTGCTGGATACACTGGTTCTCTCCATCATGTATTATGGCATTGTAAATCAATCCAATCATTTTAGAATACAAGTTTTACCCTAGCCTGTGAACTTGTTGGAATCCAAATAACACACGATTCCTCATTTGCACTGCTACACCTCAGAGTTGAGCAGTAACCCTCCAAGTAGTGCTCAATCACTAGGGTAAAGGGCTGCACACCCCAGAAAATTGCAAAATGGAAAGATTCCCCCAAGGTTTTTTTTTTTTGCAGCTAGATATTCTAATCAAGGACATTTGAATAGTTAATATTATTGTAAAATCTTTACTGGACAAAATTAATACAAAAATAGGAATTCAAATGTGAGTTCTGGCTACAGGTGTATGCAATCATGTTCCATTACAACTGCCAAAAATTACACAATGCAACTATCAACTGACAATACATTGCAAAAATTATATCCACATGAGTATCCCAACGCGTTTCGACTTATTCGGTCGTAGTCTTCTTCAGGGATTTTTTGCCTTTAAAAAGATATATCAAAACATCCATATGTTCAATGCCTCATAATTTATAAGCATTTGTGTATGTGATATATTTTAGTGAATTTATAGTTACCGCTCAGGAAATGGATCCTATAGCCAGAATTTGTTTAACCACTTCAGCCCCGGAAGGTTTTATCCCCTTCCTGACCAGAGCACTTTTTACAATTTGGCACAATTTTTTCACAAAGTTGTCACTAAATGATATATTGCTCAAACATGCCATGGGAATATGTGAAATTACACCCCAAAATACAATCTGCTGCTACTCCTAAGTATGGGGATACAACATGTGTGGGACTTTCTGTCAGTCTAGCCGTGTACAGGACCCCGAAATCCAAGCACCGCCTTGAGGCTTTCTAAGGGCGTACATTTTTGATTTCACTCTTCACTACCTTACACAGTTTCTGAGGAAATGAAATGCCCAGATAGCACAAAACCCCCCAAATGACCCCATTTTGGAAAGTAGACACCCCAAGCTATTTGCTGAGAGGCATGTTGAGTCCATGGAATATTTTATATTTTGTCACAAGTTTCAGATAAATTACATCAGTGATGCAGCTGAATGGGGTACCTGAAACGCAAACAATGGTAATAATAAAACATTAACTCAATAAAACAACAATCTGTGCCAAAAAAAGAGTAAAAAATATATGCAGAAGCATGGGGGTAATTTGCCCCTAATGTTAGGGGCAAATTGCCCCTCCACCCCTGCCCCCATGCTTCGGCATATACGCTCTTTTTTTTACTGTAGTAGTAAAATCACCTCCTACAGCACTGGAGTCGCTGTTTTATATATCGTGAGAGCAAACGCTGTTGTTGTCAATATAAATAAATCAGTGCTGCAGCTGAATGGCATACCATGAAAAAAAAAGAATGGTTAACAATAAAACACTGTAAACAGTAAAGTATAAAAGAATTACATACCTGAAAAGCAAACATGATAAAACATAGTAACAATAAAACACTGCAGTTAAAAAATACAGTAAAACAGAGCAGAACAATAGAGACTTAACAATAGAGAGAGAATAGAGAGAGAATAAAATGACAACTATTGTTGGTTATTTTATATATTTTTTTTACACTTTCATTTGTAACTGTAACGGTTCCAGGTTTGGGTCTCTAAAAATGCGATGCCATCTTTGGAGACCCTGTGAAAGTGTGCCCTAGACTGTGCAGTGCTGTACCCTACGGAAATACCACACTAGTGTGTGGTAGCATTCAAAACATTCACTGATGCAAAGACCAGGTTGGCCAGCACAGAAGGGACAGCAATAGCAGGTGTCACGCCTATATCCGCACTTGCTACAGACACAACATCTTTTTTGGGGTGATCGATTGGTAGGGGTACCTTGGAGGGCAAACGGAAAATTCCTCCCATGCAGCCGGCTCACTGCATTTAGATTGGGAAACAGAAGGACTGTGATGATCTCTTCCTGGAATTTAAGGAAGGACCCAGTTCATCCTGACGCTTTGTATAGCACATAAGAATCCAGCAGAGCCAATTGGAATAAGTATACAGACACTTTTTTGTACCAGCATCTGGCCTTACGGGCAATTAAGTATGGCACCATCAACTCCCATATTAAGGTTGTTTTCATTGACACAGAGGGGTTTCTCCACAACACCAGTCGCTGTTGGAATTTGGACTGTCGTATCTGCATGAAGGAAGGACAGAACAAAAACATTCTTATTATCCCTCCACTTCACAGCGATCAAATTATTACATCTCAAGCAGGCTCTCTACCCCAGCCTAAGACAGGAATCTACAAGCAGCTGAGGTAAGACCCGACGATTAGATCGCACGGTGCCACATGCGCCAATTCCATGATCAAACAAGTGACTAAAAAGTGGCACGCTTGTGTAATAATTGTCCACGTACAAGTGGTACCCCTTTCCGAATAAGGGTGACACCAAGTCCCACACAATCTTAACAGTGCTCCCTATGTAGTTTGGTAAGTTCTCCAGCTCTACGTAACTATACTGTATAGCCTGTTGCCCTATCACAGAGCTTATAAATCTTGACCCCATATCTGGCACGTTTGCTGGGAAGATACTGTTTGAATGACAAGTGTCCGGAAAACTTAATCAAGGACTCTTCAATGCAGACAACTTGATCGGGAGTAAACAAGGCTGCAAACTATTGGCTGAAGTGTTACAGGAAAGGAGAGAAATTGGGACTTTAAATGAGGCCCGGCATATCAAATAAAGATGGAATAAGTACATATATGTAAATATAAATGAAACTATTTGTTTATTATACTCTAAATTCATACCAAAACTCTTATGCCGTGTACACACGATCGGTTTTACAGATGAAAACAGTCCAATGGACTTTTCTCATCGGACAAACCGATCGTGTATGGGCCCCATCGGTCTTTTTTCGATCGGTGAGAAAAAATAGAACATGTTTTAAATTTATCCAATGGGAAAAAAAACGATAGCAAATTACCGATCGTCTGTGTGGAACTCCATCGGACAAAAAACCCATGCATGCTCAGAATCAAGTCGACGCATGCTCAGAAGCATTGAACTTAATTTTTCTCGGCTTGTCGGAGTGTTTTACGTCACGGCGTTTGGGACGGTCTGATTTTTGACTGATGGTGTGTAGGAAAGACTGATGGAAGTCAGCTTCATCGGATTTCCGATGGAAAAATCCATCGGATTAGAATCCATAGGAAATCCGATCGTGTGTACAGGGCTTTAAATATACATTGTATCGAATAAACTGGTAGTCACATGACTTACACTTAATTTATACTGCTCATGGCATGAAATACAAATTATGAGTTGACATGATAGACATAAACAGTAAAATGGATACATGAAAATATATGCATAAAGGAACCAGATGTATCTTGGTATATAATAGCACTCGACACATTTCATGGCGTTACAGCCACTCATCAGGAGTGTAGTGGTCCTTGGAGGGTTTTCCTGTATCAAGCCGGGGGAGACACTCTATCTGAGATTCCCACAAGTTCCCGTGCAGAGTTGCTCCCACCCGGAAGTTACTGCAGGATCTGCAAGGAGACGCACACTTTCCCCGTGACAGCTGGATATTGGTGATAGCGCCCTCTTGAGTCACCCTTTACTTATTTTTTACTGCTTTTGATGTACGTAGTTAGGTTAAAGAGGTCTTCTGTTATATGGGAATCAGTGTTTAAATAAACAGGATTACACTATTGTGTTGCTATTCTTGTTATTTTATGACCTGTGTTGGAGCCCATACACCAGAGGATTCTGCTGGAAGGTGATGATCCATAACAGAGTAGCTGATGTGACATCTTGCTTAACCACTTAAGCCCCGGACCATTTGGTAGCTAGAGGACCAGAGGTGAATTCAGAATTTTGCACTGCGCTGCTTTAACTGTAAATTGTGCGGACATGCAATGTTGTACCCAAACGAAATTTGCGTCCTTTTCTTCCCACAAATAGAGCTTTCTTTTAATGGTATTTGATTGCCTCTGCGATTTTTATTTTTTGCGATATAAACGGAAAAAAAGACCGAAAATTTTGAAAAAAAATGATATTTTCTACTTTTTGTTATAAGAAAAATTGAATAAACTCAATTGTAGTCATACATTTAAGCCAAAATGTATTCAGCCACATGTTTTTAGTAAAAAAAATGTCAATAAGCGTATATTTATTGGTTTGCGCAAAAGTTATAGAGTTTACAAACTAGGGTACATTTTCTGAAATTTACACAGCTTTAAATTTATGACTGCCTATCTCATTTCTTGAGGTGCTAAAATGACAGGGCAGTACAAAACCCCCCTAAATGACCCCATTTTGGAAAGTAGACACCCCAAGGAAATTGCTGAGAGGCATGTTGAGCCCATTGAATTTTTTATTTTTTTGTCCCAAGTGATTGAATAATGACTAAAAAAAAAAAAAAAAAAAAATTACAAAAAGTTGTCACTAAATGATATATTGCTCACACATGCCATGGTTATATGTGGAATTTCACCCCAAAATACATTTTGCTGCTTCTCCTGAGTACGGGGATACCACATGTGTGGGACTTTTTGGGAGCCTAGCCGCGTACGGGACCCCGGAAACCAAGCACCGCCTTCAGGATTTCTAAGGGCGCAAATTTTTGATTTCACTCCTCACTACCTATCACAGTTTCGAAGGCCATAAAATGCCAAAATAGCACAAAAACCCCCCAAATGACCCCATTTTAGAAAGTAGACACCCCAAGGAAATTGCTGAGAGGCCTGTTGAGCCCATTGAATATAATTTTTTTGTCCCAAGTGATTGAATAATGACAAAAAAAAAATTACAAAAAGTTGTCACTAAATGATATATTGCTCACACATGCCATGGTTATATGTGGAATTACACCCCAAAATACATTTTTCTGCTTCTCCTGAGTACGGGGATACCACATGTGTGGGACTTTTTAGGAGCCTAGCCGCGTACGGGACCCCGAAAACCAAGCACCGCCTTCAGGATTTCTAGGCACAAATTTTTGATTTCACTCCTCACTACCTATCACAGTTTCGAAGGCCATAAAATGCCAAAATCGCACAAAACCCCCCCAAATGACCCCATTTTGGAATATAGACACCCCAAGCTATTTGCTGAGAGGAATGGCGAGTATTTTACAGCTCTCATTTGTTTTTGAAAATGAAGAAAGAAAATATATATATATATATTTTTTTTTTTCAATTTTCAAAACTTTGTGACAAAAAGCGAGATCTGCAAAATACTCACAATACCTCTCAGCAAATAGCTTGGGGTGTCTACTTTCCAAAATGGGGTCATTTGGGGGGGTTTTGTGCTATCTGGGCATTCCATGGCCTCCGAAACTGTGATAGGCAGTGAGAAGTGAAATCAAAAATTTACACCCTTAGAAAGCCTGAAGGCGGTGCTTGGTTTTTGGGGTCCCGTACATGGCTAGGCTCCCAAAAAGTCTCACACATGTGGTATCCCCGTATTCAGGAGAAGCAACAGAATGTATTTTGGGGTGTAATTCCACATATGCCCATGGCATGTTTGAGCAATATATCATTTAGTGACAACTTTGTGCAAAAAAAAAAAATTGTCGTTTTTCCGCAACTTGTGTCAACATATAAAATATTCCATGGACTCGACATGCCTCTCAGTATATAGCTTGGGGTGTCTACTTTCCAAAATGGGGTCATTTGGGGGGGTTTTGAACTGTTCTGGCATTTTATACACAACATTAGGAAGCTTACATCCACTCTTCTAACCACTTGAAGACAAAGCCCTTTTTGACACTTTTTGTTTACATGAAAACATTTTTTTTTTGCAAGAAAATTATGTTGCACCCCCAAACATTATATATATATTTTTAAAGCAAAGGCCCTACAGATTAAAATGGTGGGTGTTGCATTTTTTTTTCTACACAGTATTTGCGCAGCGATTTTTCAAACGCATTTTTTGGGTTAAAAAATACACTTTTTTAAATTTTAATGCACTAAAACACACTATATTGCCCAAATGTTTGATGAAATAAAAAAGATGATCTTAGGCCGAGTACATAGATACCAAACACGACATGCTTTAAAATTTCGCACAAACGCGCATTGGCGACAAACTACATACATTTTTAAAAGCCTTTAAAAGCCTTTACAGGTTACCCCAGTAGATTTACAGAGGAGGTCTACTGCTAAAATGATTGCCCTCGATCTGACCTTCGCGGTGATACCTCACATGCATGGTGCAATTGCTGTTTACATATGACGCCAGACCGACGCTTGCGTTCGCCATTGGGCAAGAGCAGGGCAGGATAGGGGTGCTTTTTTTTTTTTTTTTTTTTTTTTTATTATTGTTCCTTCCAAGTTTTTTTTTTTTATCATTTTTATTGTTATCTCAGGGAATGTAAATATCCCCTATGATAGCAATAGGTAGTGACAGGTACTCTTTTTTTGAAAAAACTGGGGTCTTCTAGACCCTAGATTTTTCCTCTGCCCTCAAAGCATCTGACCACACCAAGATCGGTGTGATAAAATGCTTTCCCAATTTCCCAATGGTGCTTTTTATATCCGGGGGGGCATTCCCTCCCACTGCTTGTAAAAGCAGTCCAGAGGCTAATTAGCCGCTAGGATTGCTTTTACATGAAAGCCGGCCGCAGGCTGAAAAGAATGATACCAAGATGATACCTAAACCCGCAGGCATCATTCTGGTATAAACATTCAAAGTCCAGCAACATACCAGTACGTTGCTGGTCCTTGTTGGACATGTTTTGTAATCTTTTTATTTCATGCAGCCAGTTGGCTGAACGAAAAAAGAGATTGATCGGTGGGTATGCCCACCATTAGAATACCGCCCTTCATCCACCCACTTCCAATGATGGGCATACACGCACCATTTATATATGCCGAAGCATGGGGGCATCCTCCCGCAAAAAAGTTATGCCGCACACACATGGTCGAACTTTTCCACGGGCAAGCCTCCGTCGGAATTTCGACCGTATGTACGCGGCATTAGGAGCAAAATCGCTCCTCCGCCCCTGCTGCCCCAATGCTTCGGCATATTTGCTTTTTTTTTTAACTGTGGTGGTGAAATCACCTCCTACAGCACTGGAGTCGCAGGGATCAGGCCTGTCTCTGCGAATGCTGCAGTTATGTGTGTTTTTGTTTTGTAAGTGACAGTGATCGATCGATACTGCACTTGGGTGGCCTGGGCTGGACGGAGGGGCAAAACGCAGGTGCCAGCAGGTATCTGGGCTGATCCCGCTAACACTGCATTTTTGGGAACCCTAAACTGCTGGGGACACTAGTATAGATCTGATCAGATCAGATATTGATCTGTTCAGATACTATACCACTAAGGGGGGTGTATGCTTCACGCGTGGGTGCTAGCGTTACTGGCACTAACCTGACGCTGCCTGGGATGTGACTCAGACCCTCTCTGACGCTAAAACCTAATTGATATCACCCGCGGGGCGATCAGGGGGTTAAACCTTTATTGGGTTATATACACGGCGGGTGCCCTGACACTATAAAAAGCAAACTAACTAACCAGCGTCACCCGTAACACTTATATGGTGATCACTGGTGAAAGGGTTAACTAGGGGCAATCAGGGGGTTAAAACCTTTATTAGATAATATATTGGGTTACCTGACGCTATAAACACCTGCGGCGAACCTAAAAAAAATTACTGGCTACGATCTGCATCACCGACACTAAGACAGCGTTTAGAAAAACAATTGCTTAGCGACAGTGGTGATGGGGGTGAAAGGGTTACCTGGGGGGCGATCAAGGGGGTTAAACCTTTATTAGATAATATATTGGGGTACCTGACGCTATAAAAACATGCGGCAAACCTAAAAAAAAATACTGGCTACGATCTGCATCACCGACACTAAGACAGCGTTTAGAAAAACAATTGCTTAGCGACAGTGGTGATAGGGGGTGAAAGGGTTACCTGGGGGGCGATCAAGGGGGTTAAACCTTTATTAGATAATATATTGGGGTACCTGACGCTATAAAAACCTGCGGCGAACCTAAAAAAAAATACCGGCTACCGATCTGCATCACAGACACTAAGACAGCGTTTAGAAAAACGATCGCTTAGTGACAGTGGTGATAGGGGGTGAAAGGGTTACCTGGGGGCGATCAAGGGGGTTAAACCTTTATTAGATAATATATTGGGGTACCTGACGCTATAAAAACCTGCGGCGAACCTAAAAAAAATTACCGGCTACCGATCTGCATCACAGACACTAAGACAGCGTTTAGAAAAACGATCGCTTAGTGATAGTGGTGATAGGGGGTGAAAGGGTTACCTGGGGGGCGATCAAGGGGGTTAAACCTTTATTAGATAATATATTGGGGTACCTGACGCTATAAAAACCTGCGGCGAACCTAAAAAAAATTACTGGCTGCCGATCGGCATCACTGACGCTAAGACAGCGATCAGAAAAATGATCGCTAAGCGACAGTGGTGATAGGGGGTGAAAGGGTTATCTGGGGGGTGATCAGGGGGTTAAACCTTTATTGGGGGGGGGTTAGGGGGCTACACTGGACCTAAGACTAAACTTTGGTGACACTTTTACAGTCGCAAATGTCACTGATTGCAGTGATCACTAAATAAATGGTCACTGCAATCAGTGACACTGTGACTGGGGGCTCGGGGGGTGATCTGGGGGGTGATTTGGGGTGTCTGGGGGGCCTGGGGGGCGATTTATGTCCCTATGTGTCCTGGTGTCAGTGTAGTGTTGTGTGCACTGACCTGATATCTTCTCTTGTACGGCGCTCGGTATATGTGAGCGCCGCACCAGAGATGACATCACTTCCTCCTGCTCCCTCTGTCTGACACACAGAGGGGGCATTTCCATTCGCCGGGAGCGATCGCGAGGGGGTGGCCAGAAACGAATGGCTGCCCCCTCATCCCGGAACGCTCCCGGACACTTAGCCACCGCTCACTGTATAGAAGGGGGGTCCGATTGGACCCCCCAACTGTACAAAGGCAATCACGTACACTCTACGTGATTGTGCCTGTCGGTGCCATTCTGCCGACGTATATATACAGTGAGCTGTCGTTAAGTGGTTAAGGCTTACTATACTCATGCCTCCGGTGAGTTTTGACCCCCTAAGGGGAGTGTTCATCACACAGTGGATTGCAATCATTGTCTTTGTTGGTGGAAGGTGCACACTAGGACAGTTGTTGACACTCACCTATGTTTCTTTGAACTGGTTACATCACCCCACTACGTTCTGGACTTTTTTCATCAGTGGTATTGACCACGAGTCTATTATTTTTTATATATTTTTATCTTTTAAACAGCTGCTTAGTGTTTTAAAGTATTTTGTGAAAGGTATTTTATTACTCTCACATGGTGTGTATGCTGCTAAAGGAGCTGTTGGATTGATCTGGCGCCGAGTGGGTGTTCTGTAGGCCTTTTTTGCACACCCCTTGTTTATATATATATATATATATATATACATATATACATATATATACATATATATATATATATATATATATATATATATATATATATTAGGGCTGTGGAAATTAACTATTAATTCCTCGATTAATCTATGAATTTTTTTGATCGATCAAAATTCTTTTGATCGGTACTCACCTCTCCGCCGGCTTCCGGGTCTTCAGGGAGTTCCGTCGGAAATCTGGTGACGTCACGGACACCGGCGGGGCTTGCCGTGTCCATCTGAAGGGCTCCTTTGCTGTGCCTTCATATCTGCATGCCGGCGGGACCTTACTATCTGCCACACGCAAGGGTTGTTACATTTCCCTCTATCAACCTGGTATTCTACAGCCATCCACTGGGAGTTGTGATAGTTCCCTTCATGGGACATCTACATGCCAACGGACTGATGTTAACCCCTCCTCATCTGGATTCAGCAGTGGTATCGTTGTACACATTTTTATACCAGTATCATACTTAGCTACATGTTTTTATGACTGCTTTTGCTGCCGTTTGGTATTACTCGCACCATTTTTAGAATTTATGTAGCTACATTTATTTTGTTACCTACTTGAAGACTATAAAAGTTTTAATGCTATTCCCATCGAGCGCTGCCTTTGTCTTTTTTTCTATCCTGCTATCCATTTTTCCAGTGGTTGGTAGCTGCATTGGGAATCAGCCTGCAAGGAGATCAGCTAAAAGTAGTTGGATCTGTATGTGCGTTATAATTAATCGAAATTAATCAATTAAAAAAAAAAACGATTAATCGAACAAGAAAATTTTAATCAGTAACAGCCCTAATATATATATATACACACTAAAAGCAAAATCACTTACAAAACGGATGAGTTAAACAATATAGTTTCTGAATATAATATGGTTGAAGGCTTATATTTCCAGCACACAAATAAGGACCTCATATGTCCTTAAAGCATAAAAAGTACTTAGGTAAGCAAAGAACACAAAGTAATTGCCTTATTACCTAATGAGTACGAAAAGAAAATTATAACTTTGTTCTGGGCATCTACACATCATTTTCTAACAGTTGCACAAAGGGATAAAGTTTTCTCTGATTCTAGAGGTTTGAAATAACCCTGGAGGTTAAAAATATTCAAAAAGTATTTTAGGGCCTCTGTCGATGAGCTTTGGACTTGTGGTGATTACATAAGTTGGACATCAGTTCTAGATGTTTCTGAAATCTAGTGTATATTGCCTCCAGTTGACCTCCTTCTGACCTGCATTATACCTGACTGAAGTGGGTTTTGCATTACCATAGACTTGTATGGGAATGCAAAAAGCCACAAACGTAGACCCTAGGCATTTTTTACTTTTAACAAACAAATGAGTTTAAAAAAAAAACTCACACACACAGACACCCACCCACACTCCAAAGAATATTTGCAGGTATTGATACAGAAAAAAAAAATACATTCCAGGAACACCTGGCATCCTATATGCATAAAATATAAATGTAAAAAATGATTTACCTCAGGGTATTGCTATGCTATCTGAAGCCACATACATATTAATATCTTGATGTCAACTTGTCATAAGAATTTTGCAGTATATCATTTCACATTCAATATTTTGCAAATTTAAATTTAAAATTTAAATGAAAAGATAAATGTTTTGTCAGATAAATGTAGTTTTAAATAGCAAGTGCTTTTTATAACGAAAATCTGTCACCCAGAAATGAGTACATGGACAAGCAACAGATTGGATAATGTAGATGAATCAATTATTTATTTATTTTCAGTGTGTTTGCTAGTGTTACAAATTAAATGATGCTATATTCAACTGGGGTGTAACCATTTTGAATAATTGACACATTGTCCTGAAAATGTAGGTATGAGATCTCTTGACTGAACATATTGTATGAATTTACTATTCATACAATATGTTCAGTTAAGAGATCTCATACCTACATTTTTTAAATAAAAAGTTTTTTTTTTTTGTCTGTTTTATAACACAAAGACTTGAATGGCTTTTTCTCCATTTATTTCCATTGATTTTTCAATCCCTTTTTTAACCCCTTCCATACCGGGCCATTGTAAAATGACGCCGGCAGGAACCCTCTCTCCCTCCGGGTGGACGTCATATGACATCCTGGGTTTGAGGGGGGATATCTGAATGATGCCTGCAGCTAGAGGCATCATTCAGATATCCTTTTTTTCAGCCGGCAATCCTGCACACCATAAGAATGATCACAGTGGCGGTTCCGCCGCTTGATCGTTCTTATAGGCGGCGGGAGGGGACATCCCCCCCTCCCGCCGCCATCTGGTGCTTCTCCGGGCTCTCCCGTGCCATCGGGGACCCGGAGAGAATCGTCCGGCGCCGGTGGTGGGTCACGTGACGAGCATAGAGATGACTGGTGACCAGATGGTCACCAGTCATCTCTATGACCGACGGAGGCCCGGCAGCAATGTGATGACATCACGCCTGGGTCATCAAATGTAAACAAAGCCGCCATTGCGGCTGTAAGTATGAGATCAGTGGAATTTTTTTCACGATCTCATGCTTTCCAGCCTGGAGGAGAGATGTGGGGTCTTATTGACCCCGCATCTCTCCATAAAGAGGACCTGTCACACACATTCCTATGACAAGGGATGTTTACATTCCTTGTAATAGGAATAAAAGTGATCAAAAAAAAAAAAGTATAAAAAAAAGTAAAAAAAAAAGTAAAATAACAAAAAATTATACTTTTTTTAAAAAAAACGCCAATCCCCAATAGCTCGCGCTTAGAAGCGAACACACACGTAAGTCCCGCCCCCATATGTAAACGCCGTTCAAACCACATATGTGAGGTATTGCCGCGTGCGTTAGAGTGCGTGCAACAATTCTAGCACTAGACCTGTAACTCTAACCTGGTAACCTGTGAAAATTTTCAAAGCGTCGCCTATAGAGATTTTTAAGTGCCAAAGTTTGGCACCATTCCATGAGTGTGCGCAATTTTAAAGCGTGACATGTTAGGTATCTTTTTACTCGGCGTAACATAAGCTTTCATATTTTACAAAAAAATTGGGCTAACTTTACTGTTTTGTTATTTTTTAATTCATGAAACCATTTTTTTCCCCCAAAAAAAGGCGTTTGAAAAATTATTGCGCAAATACCGTGCAAGATAAAAAGTTGCAACGACCGCCATTTTATTCCCTAGGGTGTCTGCTAAAAAAAAACATATATAATGTTTGGGGGTTCTAAGTAATTTTCTAGCAAAAGAATGATGATTTGTACATGTAGGAGAGAAGTGCCAGAATAGGCCCGGTATGGAAGTGATATAAAAAGCTCTGTATGGAAGTGGTTAACCTTTGTACACTCCCCTATGCACCAATATAGCATTCATGTACATTTTTTGCAAAATTTTCAAAGCTTTCCTTTAAATCTGCAGTCACTTTTCTTGTGCTCATCCATGAATCCAGACGTTTCCTTTAGTAATGTCTTCTTCCTGATCAGACTTTTAGACCAGCTGACCTCATTAGCACACACCCTGCATAATCCACCCTCCCATTCCCATCTGCACGTTTTTTTAAATGAAATACAATCAATCAGTGATCGCTCTTCTCACTAAATACACAATAAGATTGCATAGTGTATGGACATCTTTATACAATTAAAATTACTAGTTGCGCTTTCAGTGCCATTAATTGTTAACGGCACACTAAACACAGAAGCAAGCACACATTTTGCCATGTGAAAAAACAAGTGGCAAATACTGCAAAATGCACAGTAAAAAACTCACAACCCACAAAAAAGTCAAAATGTCCCATTAACCACATGTAACCAACAGTCTGCCCTATGCACATCACAGGAAAAACGAGACACAAAATGTGTGCTCCCACTATGCTAGATGTGAATGGGGCCTGGAAGTAAAATTGGTGTGATAACACAAGAACAATGAGGTTCCATTCACATCTGTGCATTTCCTTGCATTTCAAAAATGCACTGCACCAAAAAAATCGCAGTAAGAAACGCACCAAGCTCCACTCTAAAAAAAAGTTCTGAAGCTTCTTTGGGGCGATTGCTGTGTGTAGGGCAGTCCATTCAGGTGAATGGGATGTCCTATGTGTGATGAGTGAAAATGCTCAAACACCTCTCCCACTCGCTAAAAAAAAATGCATGTGGGAATGCGAATTCCCGCTATGCAGAGATGTGAACGGGGCTTGAAATCTGAGTTTTTCTGTCCACTCCCTCCTATGTACTTGTATGGCCATACACTATGCAATCTTATTGTATATTGTGTATTTAGTGAGGAGGGTGATCACTGATTGATTGCATCTCATTTAAAAAACGTGCACCTGGGAATGGGAGGGTGGATGATGCAGGGTGTGTGCTAATGAGGTCAGCTGGTCAACTCCTTTCTGTGTCATGATCTCTAGTCTTATCAGAAAGACAGACAATACTAATGGAAACATCTGGATTCATGGATGAGCGCAAAAGTAATTGAAAAGAGCGCAAAACTTACATGTTATAACTTCCATCATACTCTAGAAAATAAATGGTTTATGCCCTGTTTGATAATTTGGGGTATTTTAGCTTGTTGGTAGCGCCAAACAGTGAGTCCAGTCCACTCCACAAAGTTTTTTTTTAGGGTGTTTTCTCTGCCCACTTTTATTGACAAAAGTATATATTCACAGCTCCCTTGCACAGACTGACCCCCTCGGGAAGGTGAGGCCACTAACCTCTAATCCCAGCTCTAAAATAAGCCCAGCACACACCTGGCTCAATAGTCTGCAAAACCTGGCCCAAACTGCCATAATAAACAGCGGCAAGAGCTCACCTCTTGACACTTGGTCCAACTGTGCATTTAGAGCCACTGGTTATCAGCACAGATATACCCTAATATAAATTTTTTTTCCCATTCTATAGAAGGCATGGTTTTCTTTCACTGCACTGATAATGGCCAATGCAATTTAAATAGATGTAGGTAGTTTGGGATAAATGAGACTTTATAATATCAAGCTGTATCTATGCTTTAAACCAGTAGATTTTGATGCACTATTGGTCAAGAGGCAATGAGGAATAATCTGCGTGCCCTTGCACACATCATAAAATGAAGCATAGACCCATTTTTTACTGTGATGGAAGTGATGGCTTGTATGCTTTGTATTGGTTTGGTTAATAGGGAGGATGTCCGGATCACTGCCACCAAGGGTTCATTGCCAGAAATAGAGAACAACCTATAATGATTTTTACCTGGTCAGCTAAGCCAGTAATATGAAGGAATTTTATAACCCAGCCCCTTTTAAAAAAAAAGAAAAAGAAAAAAAGGTTGAACTCATAGCAGCCACATTGCCAGAATGTGCTGGAGCTGTTAGGGAGATTGGTACATGTCTATTATAGCAGTGCCCATCTTTTCATGCAGTGGCGTCTCCAGCTTTCATATTTAGGGGGGGCACATGGGGGGACAGGGACAAAAGTAGGGGGACCAACTATAAAATGAAAAAAAAAAAAAAATATATATATATATATATATATATATATATATATATATATCTCCTGGGGGCCCTTTACTACGATCCCACAACGGGCCCTTTCACATGTTCTGCAGTGAGATCCCTTCCTACTATACTGGGGCCCCACCTGGGTGGCAGAAAACAAGAGATATATGTCACCAGCACACCAAGAAAATATAAGGGTCCAAAGCAGTGGGAGAACTATCAGGGTTGCAAAGGTTGTCTTGCCACCGGGCCCTGGTGTTCTGCCACTGTGGGATTCCCCAGCTGTCCTGTCCCTGTTATTGACAGCGCTGGTCTGGCATCTGTCTCCTTGGCACCGGCGGCAGTCTATTAGGACTTTGTGCTGGTGACATTATGCATGCATGTAGGGGAAGGCTGGCACTATTGGTTATAGAGACCCGAGCCCCCAGCTGGTCATCTAGCAGCAGTAATGCTGTATAACCTTCTCTGTTGACATGTTGATCGGGATGTGATCCTAGTGATGCTCCCAGTCAGATCTAATAAACACAGTATTTATTAGCATCAAGAGTACAACCACATATATATATAATCAACTGTATGCTCAGCAGCCATGTGGGCTCTATGCCTGTAAAGTGTGGGCTTTGATAAATAAAATCACTGATATTTAACACTAGGATTTGACTAGGAGCATCACCTGGATTGCATCATGATCAGCATGTCAGAGAAGGCTCCATAGCTGCTAAGCAACCTGCATGGAGCTCAACTGTCTACAACCAATAGAGATGGGCTCGGGTGTGTTTGAAATCCCACATGCCGATCCCGCCAGGAAGCCGACACTCCACAGTGCTAATCACAGCCAGTGAGACATTTCCTGATCTGTGGAGCTGCGGACCGGGAAATGTCTCACTGCCTGTGATTAGCGCTGTGCAGTGTGGGCTTCCTGGCAGGCTCTGGCATGTGGAATTTTGAACATGCCCAGCCCATCTCTAACAACAAATTGTGCTGGCCCTCCTGTACATCAGCCCCATAAAGTAACCAGCACTGGGTTCCAATGTGCTGCCGCCGCTACCATGGAGACAGAGACCAGCGCTGTAAATAGCCGGGACAGGACAGCAACTCTGGTTGTTCCAGCACTAGTCCACACTGGGAGGATTCCCCCATCCACCTATAATGTGTAGATGGGGGAATTGGATCATTTCCTTTTTTTTTTTCATTCAACCTAATAGTTGAATGAAAAAAGTGATCAATGTATGGGCTGCCTAAGAGCTAAGACCAGCCATAGACGGTTTAAATCTCAGCTGGTTCAGCAGGAACTGGCTGAGATTTGATCCATTAATGAGCAGATTCTCTTATGATTATCACTAGTGGTTGCTATAGTCACTAGTGATAATCACTGTTTGTCGGGAGAATACAATTGCTGGGCAGGAGGGATATTCCCCTGTCAGCACTGTCTGTGTTGATTGGGGAATCATGCATGTTTCTTTCCTGCAATATGTGGATGCAGGAAAGAAATGTGCACCGTATATTACCTGCCTAACTGAAAGTGAAAGTAAATTGTGAATGTCTTGAAAGAACAGGAGAGGGGGAGGGAGACAGATGGGGGAGAGAAGGGATGGCGATAATGCAGTTCAGTGATTACAGTGTACTGCAGTCTGCAGTGCACACACTTACCCACGGTCCAGGCTAGAATCTCCGGCATCATTCACACACAGCCTGGAATGCTGCTGATTTTCATATTTCCCGCCCACACATCCCCTCTCTTCAGATACAGCACGCCGGGATAGTGTGGGCGGGACTGGAAGGAGGAGGAGCTGCTGTATTCCTCCCTGCTCGTATGTGAGGAGAGTGAGAGGGGGTGGCTGGACTCGCTGGGCTGTGAAAGAGTGTCATAGACTGACACTCGGCTCAGCTTGCAGTCACCACTCTCGGAATTTTAAGGCTGGTTCTCCTGTCCTAAGGACGGGAGAAATCAGTCTGTTTTTTCAGTAACTGAGATGAAGGCTTGGGCCCCCCTCCCCCCCTCCCACAGTGCTCGTGGAGTCCTTCCTGCAACTCGCTCTTCTCCGTGCCAATGAGGATGCAGGGAAAGGAGCAGATCGAGCGGTTGTGGTTGTGTGAGCTCGCATTATGCAGTGTCAGCGAGCAGAGGGAGGGGGAGGAATCCCCTGCAGGAGCTGACTGGAGACGCTCTCCCTCTCAGGAGAGACTATGTTACCCCAGCAGCAGCCCGAGCGGAAAAAATAAATATATATATATTTTTTGGGGGGCACATGGTGGGGCACAGCATAATGTGGGGGGGGGGGCAGGGCCCCCTCTGGTCCCCCCCTAGGGACGCCATTGTTTTCATGCCATGTGTTTCACAATAGCATGCTTATTAGCCCTACAAATGGAGCATGGAAGGGTTATAATATGAGGTTTTTACTGCTATTAGTTGGAAAGAGCAAATGTGTAAAAAAAATACAGGGGTTAAAGCTGCGCTAGAAATATAAGCAAAGAGACTATAAATTAATAATAGTATATAAAAAAGAAAGCTGCAAGCACCAAAAAGTTTTAAATTAAAAAAATTCTGTGAAATGGATAAGGTAAAGTGGGTGCAGCACTGGAATTGTAAAGCTTACTATAATTAATAACGTTCTTAACTGTATTGATAATTATAGCAAGCTTTAAAATTCCAGCGCCTCACCCACTTTACCTTATCCATTAGTTGGAAAGGTTTCTCCTCACTTTATGTATACATGAAGAGAGGAGAAATCTTTAGCATAAAAATAGACAGTTCTAAGATTTTTTTTTGTAGCATGGTAGGGAAGACTACAATTAATTTTCCTCAACATTTTGCAAAACAATTACAAAAACACACCACCAGTTACTACTGGAGATTTCAAAGACCTTTTCTGCTGATTTCTTTATAAACTGTATTTGCAAGATAAATTGAAAGAAGCAACTGTAACCTTTTCTTGTAAAAAAAATTTTTGAATCGGCCTCCGAGGTGTTTATATTAATTATCAATAGAAAATATTATATTTTTCCTTTAAAATTTTACATTTCAAGCACGCAGGAAAATAGGATTTTTATAACAGCTTACCTGTAAAATCCTTTTCTTGGAGTACATCACGGGACACAGAGCGACATAGTCATTACTAATGGGTTATATAGATACCGTCAGGTGCTGGCACTGGCAACTTCCAAAACCGGAAGTACCCTCCCCTATATAAGCCCCTCCCATCCGGGAGCACCTCAGTTTTGTAGCAAAGCAATAAGTGTCCCTAAAGAGGGGCGGGAGCTCTGTGTCCCGTGATGTACTCCAAGAAAAGGATTTTACAGGTAAGCTGTTATAAAAATCCTATTTTCTTTCTCGTACATCACGGGACACAGAGCGACATAGTCATTACTAATGGGATGTCCTAAAGCAATGCCAAATGAGGGGGGGGGGTACACCATATATAAGCTGAGCGCTATCAGACATGAGGATCTTTTGCGGCCTGCAACACACTGCGCCCAAAGGCGACATCCTCCTGACTTCTAACGTCCACCTGGTAGAACCTAGTAAACGTGTGTACCGAAGACCATGTTGCGGCCTTACAGATTTGAGCCAGGGAGGCCTGGTGATGCACTGCCCATGAAGTTCCAACTGCTCTCGTGGAGTGCGCCCTAACTTTGAACGGAGGCGGTCTACTTCTCAAGCCATAGGCTTGTATTATGACCTGTCGAATCCACTTGGCTAAAGTAGATTTTGACGCTGCCTGACCCTTTCTGGGGCCTTCCGGCAGAATAAACAAAGTATCCGTTCTGCGAATCTGAGCAGTGGCTTTTAGATAAGCTTTAACTGCTCTTACTACATCCAAAGAATGCAATAACTTTTCCTCTACCGAAGTAGGTTTGGGGAAAAAAGAAGGAAGAACCACATCTTGGTTCAAATGAAACCTTGATACCACCTTAGGAAGAAAGGCTGGATGAGGACGTAACACTACTCTGTCCTTATGGATAACCAGATATGGCTCCTTACAGGACATAGCTGCTAATTCCGACACTCTTTTAGCCGAACAAATGGCTACTAGAAAAATCAATTTCCTGGTGAGAAGAACCAAGGAAATATGCTGTAGTGGTTCAAATGGTTGTTTCTGTAGAACCGACAAAACCAAGTTTAGATCCCATGGACATATGGGAATATTAACCGGAGGACTAATACGCATCACTCCTTGTATAAAGGCTTTGACTAGTGAATGCGAAGCCAAGGGCCTTTGAAAAAATATTGACAAGGCCGAAATCTGACCCTTGATAGTACTCAAGGCAAGCTTCCTATCTACAGCCCATTGTAGGAAGTCCAGAATCCTACCTATTACGTATTTACGTGGATGCCATTTGCTGGCCTCACACCAGGCGATGTACGCCTTCCAGATTCTATAGTAGATCTGCCTGGATACCGGTTTCCTGGCATTGATCATGGTAGACACCACAGCATTAGAGAGCCCTCTCTTTTTTAGAATGTGGGCTTCAATAGCCAGGCCGTCAAACCTAGGGCTGGTAAGGAAGGGTGGTATATCGGTCCCTGCGAAAGCAGGTCCGGACGATGTGGGAGGGTCCAAGGACTCCCCACAGACATTTTTACAATCTCCGCGTACCATGCTCTTCGGGGCCACGCTGGAGCCACCAGAATCACTGGTTTCTTTTCTACCCTGATTCTGCGGAGTAATCGAGGTAACAATTGTGGCGGTGGGAATGCATATATCAGCTTGAACTGATCCCAAGGGAACACTAGGGCATCCGAGCCGCAAGCTAGGGGATCCCTTGTCCAAGAGACAAACCTGTCCACCTTTGCGTTGAATCTGGATGCTAGCAGATCTACATCCGGTGTTCCCCACCGCTGACATATTGTCCGGAAAACCTCGGGATGAAGGGACCATTCCCCTGGGCATAATTGTTGGCGACTTAGAAAGTCCGCCTTCCAATTCTCCACCCCTGGAATGAATACCGCAGATATGGCTGGGACATATCTTTCTGCCCATCTCAGGATGTAATTTACTTCCCTTTGGGCTGCACGACTCCTGGTGCCCCCCTGACGATTGATATATGCCACTGCTGTGGCATTGTCTGATTGAACTCTGACAGGGGACCCTTGGAGTTTGGATGTCCATGCTACTAGGGCATACCGGGCTGCTCGTATCTCTAAGAGATTGATGGGCAGGGCCTTTTCTGCTTCTGACCACTTGCCCTGGAGAGACCATTGCTCCAGTACTGCTCCCCAGCCTATAAGGCAGGCATCTGTAGTGACCACCTTCCAGGAAATCGGACTGAAGGATTTCCCTCTTTCCAGATTCTGGGGAACCAACCACCAGCGGAGGCTCTTGCGAACGGAAGGGGACAAGGACATTGGTAAGTCCAGAGCCTGAACTTTTTTGTTCCAGGCTGACAGTATGGCCCTTTGCAATTTCCTTGAATGGAATTGACCGTAGGGTACTGCTTCGAATGATGCCACCATTTTTCCCAGCAGCCTCATGCACAGGCGTATGGATGGCTGTCTTTTTGAGCCCACTAAGTGGATCAAATCTCTCAAAGACGACCCCTTTTCTTGAGGCAAGAAAATTTTTCTCTGGTCTGAATCCAGCCTTAGCCCCAAGTATTCCAGACTTTTGACTGGTTTTAGGGCTGACTTGTCTCGGTTGATAATCCAACCGTGATATTCCAGATACTTGATTGTCTCGTGAACAACCACTTCTAGTTTTTCCACTGAGTGGTCTATCAGCAACAAGTCGTCTAGATATGCCATTATCGTTACACCTCGTGTTCTTAGATTGGCCAATAATGGGGCCAAAATTTTTGTGAACACTCTTGGTGCTGTGGCCAGACCGAAGGGTAAGGCTCTGAACTGAAAATGGCGGCCTTCTACCGCAAAGCGTAGAAATTTTTGGTGGGCTGGAAAGATGGGAATGTGCAAATAAGCATCCTTGATGTCGATCGAGGCTAACCATTCCTCCCCTTGTAGGGCAGTGGCTACCGATCGGATCGACTCCATCCGGAAAGTCCTGATATGCAGGAATTTGTTTAGCCCTTTTAGATTTAGTATGGGCCTCACGTCCCCGTTTGGCTTCGGAACTGTAAAGAGGTTTGAGTAAAACCCGAACCCCCACTCTTCCAGGGGAACCTCTATAATTACTGCTTGAAGCAATAATTGTTCTAGTGCCAACAGGAGGGATCCTCTCTTCTGGGGATCCCTTGGCACGTTTGACCTTATAAAGCGGGAAGAAGGGGAGTTTTTTAACTCCAATTTGTATCCCAGATTTACTGCGGAGAGCACCCATCTGTTTCGGATCGTGTCCCGCCAGGTCTCTGTGAACAACTGAAGTCTTCCCCCCACCCGATTGGGTGGGGGCAACCCTTCATGCATTTGACTTTGGGGGAGGTTTTGTACCTCTCCTGCTCCAGGGCTTTTTGTTACCCTGCAACTGTCCCTGATTTCTACCTCCGGGATTTGACCGAGGAGGCCGTCGGAACTGTTTCACAGCCGATGTCCTAGGGACTGGAGAGGCCGGCCTTTTAAAAGAGGGACCTCTAACTCTATTTTTAACCGGCAAAAGTGTACTTTTACCGCTGGAAATTCTCTGGATATACTTGTCCAGGTCTTCCCCGAATAAGCGCTCCCCATGAAATGGGAAGCTGACCAGCAATTTTTTACAGGGAGCTTCAGCAGACCAGTTCTTGAGCCATAGAAGCCTGCGCATATGTACTACAGACAGCGTAAGGCGGGAGGCCTGATGGATTGAATCCTTTATAGCGTCCACCGCAAAGCATAAGGCTCTAGGTAGATCAGCTAGGGCAAGAGCCTGCTGATCCGGCAAGTCCCTTAAGACCTGTTTCAACTGATCCTTCACTGCTTGGCAGACCCCAATAGCTGCCACTGCTGGTTGTGTCACCAATCCTGCTGTAGAAAAAGAAGATTTTAATAAGGACTCCAATTTTGTATCTATTGGGTCCTTGAACATTTGGACATTTTCCACCGGACATGTCAGTGATTTATTCACACAAGAGATGGCTGCGTCCACTGTAGGGACCCTCCATTTTCTGATGAACTTATCCTCCATGGGATAGACCACCGGAAATCTCTTGGGGGGAGTAAATATTTTGTCAGGATGCTCCCAATCCTGGTAAATGAGCCCCTCCAGTAAAGGATGGATCGGAAAGGAACAAACAGTCTGGGGAGCTTTTAGCGACCCCAACGAGGAGACAGAAGTGGAAGATGGCTCCACAAGTGGCATTTTAAATGCTGATCGGACCATATTAGTCAGGGACTGAACCCATAACCTTTCAGCATGTGATGCTGAGAACGGCTCTTCCACTGTTGATTCCTCTGCAACCGAATCGACCTCATCCTGATCCCCCTCAGGTAGGTCGACCTCTGTATGGGACTGTTGCTCTGTTAACAGGCACTCTGAGGGGGGAGACGGAGATCGAGCGCTTTTCTCCTGTGACAGGGAAGCAGCGATCAATGCTGACAATCTCTCTTCCAGCCCTCCCAGAGCTGAGGAAAAAACCTCCTCTGTTACATACACAGGAGCAGGTGAACTGAGGACAGCCACAGTACCAGGTACTCCTGAGGGTGCTTTACGGTCACTAACCTCTGATTCTTCAGGGGAGACTGGTGCAGCCAAAGCATGCCCAAGATCCTCAGAGCCCGATGGAGACCCCCTATTCCTCCTGGAATTTCTAGTCCCGGAGTTTTTAGACGGCATATTCCTAAGCCACAAAGCTGAGGTATTCCAGCCGAAATACACCAGTTACTGATAATAGTCTAGCATAAATGCTGCTATAAGAAACAGTTGGTGTCTACTAATGTGCCTTTCTAGGGGATGCCTGTATCAACCGCTTGCTGTATGCCTTTAAATGTTGCCAGCTCTGTCTCTGTACTTCATAGCCAGCTTACTACAATATTGTGTTTTTTTTAAACTGCTGGGACGCCCGCACATGCGCAGAAGCGCTGCGGCGCGCACAGAGCGTCATCCCCCAGGCTCCGCCCCCTTTCCCGGCTCACCTCTATATATAGAGGCGCGTGCACGCGCACGCGCGCGGCCACGTGCGCCTTCGGCGCTAATTTCAAAAATGGAAACAAGGGACAGGAGCCAGGGCCCCTCTTTGCCGCAGGCCGGGGGATGGACGAGCACTGCAACATGGCAGAGGAAGCAGTTTCCTATAAGAGAACTCACCATCTGCCTGGAATTTGCTCTGCTGAGAAGAAACTAGTCCACATGACAAGAAAACATTCCACAGCGGCCTCTAGTGGACAAACACAGGTACTGCAGTCTAATATATTAAATATATATAAAAAAAAATTTTTATTTTTTTTTCTTGACCACCATTAAAAATTATTACATTTTTTTAGTAGTTACAGGCATGCACAGAATTTTGCGGGAATACCATTAGGTAACAGACAGAAAGACAAATTAGGCTTGGGGGTCCCCCAATAGAACCAAGTTCCTGGGGGCCCCCACTTACCTGTTCCCCGCCGCAGGACTTTGTTTGGTCCACAAAAGCCCAAACTTCACCTATCACGGCAGGCATTGTAATCAAACCTTCAGGGACCGGGTTCCCAAGGATTCCACTCCCCTGGACCTGTATAGCACCCTGCACAGAAAACATCTTGGTCGTGGGTATGACCAGAGCTCTGGATCCCAGGGTCCAGCTCTCCTAAGAGAAGCATTACAGGCAAAACCTTGCTCTTCTCTGCAAGGCCCGGGTACCGACCGTTTAGCTATGAAGCTTTTTTGGTCGGATCCGGAATAGCTTACTGAGGCCCAAAAGAACCTGTACGCAAGCTCAGTGAAAAACACATGTTTCTTCTTGGCCAACACCTTAGACACTGGCAAAAAACTGAGGTGCTCCCGGATGGGAGGGGCTTATATAGGGGAGGGTACTTCCGGTTTTGGAAGTTGCCAGTGCCAGCACCTGACGGTATCTATATAACCCGTTAGTAATGACTATGTCGCTCTGTGTCCCGTGATGTACGAGAAAGAAAAGTATTTTGGGTGGAAAATTTTGAAAATCTGGGGTAAGATCTCAGGGAAATGAGCACAACCCTTAACTAATCTAGTACATTTATTTCAACAGCAAATATCCTTTTTCCATGAAATATTTTTACTTTTTAGCATGAAGAAAAAGTATTTGGAAAGCTTGCATATGCATACTGTAAACTCTCCAGCACAAGGTGTGCAATGGATTATTTACTTTTTGGACTTAGTCAGACCTGTTCAGTCTTTTGCATTGCATTAAACCATGGGTAAGCAATTATCATGCATTGCGTTAAGGCAGCCCAATAATTTTCAATGGACTGTCAATGCACAAGAATGGACCAAAATATGGACATGCAGCATTTTTTCAACATAGTACAACCCAACACATGTCAGTGTGTTACCATATATTTCGGTACGTGGCAATGCATGTGCATAGTAGCTGTGTTGCCTCAGCCCAATGTGAAGCTATTCAGAATGAATTGCACCTCAACATGCTAAAGGAAGAAATGTGTATTTATCAAGCTGCAAAATCATTTGTACTGCAAACGTGTCATTTGGGGAGAATTTTCCTGTTTGTTGTGTTTATAATTGTTTTTTGACAAATGTACTTAAAATAAAATTTTCTTTCATTTCATTCAGTTTTTTCCTATAGTGACTACTACCATAAGTACTACCATGAGTGGCTGCCATGAATACAGATTTCACGTAGAAATGAGTAGGGCTGCAGAATGCATGCACTGTATGAACTGGCAATTTTTATAGAAAAGGATACATTGTCAGAACATTTGGGGTTAAAAGAATTACATATAGGCCTATCTATTATGCATATTACGTATTTTTTGTGTTGTTCATATTCATGTATGTTGTGAACGAGAGGACAGCCATTTTGTCTCTAAAGTTAAGCTCATAGCTCATGATGTGCTGTGAACAATACTAGAGCCACGTTGGTTCCTATTTTCTCTCTAAGAGGTTAACCCAAATTCACTATCTTTAAAAGTTTAACCACTTCCCGCCCAGACAATAGGAGATTGACGTCCGGGAAGTGGTTGCGTTATCCACACTGGACGTCTATTGACGTCCTGCAGGATAATGCCTTGCGCGCGCCCACGGGGGCGCAGCGCGGTGATCGGGGACGGTGTGTGTCCCTCGGACACAGCGCTTCCCCGATCACGATAAACAGCCAATTTCATTGGCTGTTTACCATGTGATCGGCTGTGTCAAAGTCACAGCCGATCACATGTCACAACAAACGCGGCGGCGCGCTCCGTGCGCGCGCCGCCAGAGGCTTGCAGAGTGGGGATCGGGGAAGGCGAGTGCCCATTGGACACAGCGCCTCCCCGATCAGGGTAAACAGCCAATGAAATTGGCTGTTTACCACGTGACCGGCTGTGTCAAATCACAGCCGGTCACAAATGTAAACAAACCGCAGGAGTTACTACCTGATCCCTGCTCTCTCCTCACACACCGATCTGTGAGGAGAGAGCAGAGATCAGTAAGGGAGATCAGTGTAGTTTGTCTACATTAGTTTACTGTGCACAACACGGCCCCCCCAATAAAGAGGACCTGTCACACAGCCCAGCACATCAATCAGCCCATCTGTCAATCAGCCCAGCCAATCAGCCCATCTGTCAATCAATCAGCCCATCTGTCAATAAATCAATCAGCCCATCTGTCACAGGCCCACCTCCATCGGTACCGCCATTGGTACTGCCACACAGGCTACCAGTACCGCCACCGGTACCACTACCAGTACCGCCACTAGTACTGCCACCAGTACCGCCACTAGTACCGCCATCAGGCCCAGCATCTATACTTCCAGGCCCGCTACCAGTATCGCCACTAGTGCCGCCATCGGTACCACCACCCGTACCACCGTCGGTAGTGCCACCACCACCTGTACCACCACCTGTACCGCCATCGGTACCACCACCACCCGTACCGCTATCGGTACCACCACCAGCTGTACCGCCATCGGTACCACCACCACCCGTACCGCCATCGGTACTGCCACCACCACCACCCGTACCGCCATCGTTACCACCACCACCTGTGCCGCCATCGGTACCACCACCACCCGTACCGCCACCCGTACCGCCATCTGTACCACCACCACCTGTACCGCCATTGGTACCACCACCACCCATACCACCATCGGTAACACCACACAGGCCCACCACTAATACCTCCATCGGTACCACCACACAGACCGCCACCACTACCAGCAGCAGTACCATTACACAGGCCCACCAATAAGCACTGCCATAATGTCCCAAAGGGTTTACACACCTGAGGAGGCATATGCCATTCTTGCCATGTCAGATGATGAGAGCAGCGGGGAGCTCCCATTATCCTATTCTGGTTCGGAATACGAGCCAGTGGAGGATAGTGGCTCAGAGTCCGATTCCCCGGAGGAAACCGTCCCTCCCAAAAGAATGCGATCAGGACCAAGATCAGGAGAACTGCCCACCACCAGCAGCGCCATACCCCAGGAAGAGGAGCCCAGTACAAGTAATGGAAATACACGCCCAACCAGAAGAATCCAGCCCCAGTCCTACCTTCCCGATGCCCTGGCAAACCCCTTATGGTTGCCTGCCAACTCAGAATCCACTATCATCCCCCCTTTCACCGCACAGCCAGGTGTGCAGCCGGACACTACAAAATTTTCTAAATTTGATTATTTTTGTTTTTTTTTCCCACAAGATTTGCTGCAGAATATAGTGGATCAAACGAATCTGTATGCATCCCAATTCATTGCTGCCAACCCCAATTCTTCCTATGCCCTCATGTTCCAGTGGTGGCATCTAACATTTGTCGAATTTAAATTGTTTTTGGGCCTTACGTTCAATATGGGGCTTACAAAAAAGAATGAAGTCCATGCATATTGGTCCAAACGCCCCATCCAACACATGCCCATATATTCCGCTGTCATGTCCAGGAAAAGATACGACATGATTATGCGTTTTCTCCACTTCAATGACAATTTACAGTGCCCTCCCCAAGATCATCCCAACTACAACAAAGTGTACAAGATACGCCCCTTAATCAATGCCTTTTCCCAGCGATTTCAAGAAGTTTTCATCCCAGACCAAAAAATTTGTGTGGAAGAGTCCCTCATACATTTCACTGGCCAACTGCAGTTCAAGCAGTATATACCAAGCAAGAGAGCCAGGTATGGGTTAAAATTAAATAAACTATGTGATCGAGCCACTGGATACGTCTTCACATTCAGGATCTACGAAGGCAAAGACTCCCAGCTCCAGCCCCGTGATTGCCCCACATATATTGGAACCAGTGGGAAAATTGTCTGGGAGTTGGCATACCCCCTGTTCAGGAAAGGTTACCATTTATATGTTGACAATTACTATACCAGCCTGCCCCTTTTTCGCCACCTTTACAGTAAGCAAACCCCAGCCTGCATACCTTAAAAAAAAACGGAAGGGATTCACACAAAATTTATTGACCAAAAAATTGCGACCTGGAGAATCGGTATTCATGAGGAACGAGGAGGTGTTGGCCATGAAGTGGAGGGACAAGAAAGATGTCCACATCCTCTCTATGATCCAGAATGACACCGTGGTGGAGATCCAAAGAAGACGTGGCCCCATTGTAAAGCCCGAATGTGTCCATGACTACAATTTGTACATGGGGGGGTGGATTTAAATGACCAGATGCTACAGCCCTACTTATCAACCAGAAAGTCCCGTTATTGGTACAAAAAAGTTGCGTTACATCTGTTTCACATGGCCCTTTTTAATTTGTTTGTCTGCTACCAAAAAGCAACTCAAAATCAACAACTCCCCTACCTCCATTATATCGAAGATATCATCGATGCCCTCATTTACCAACAAGATCCCGCCCCAGGAAGCATTCGCTCTGATAGTGTGAGTCGGCTTCACGAGCGACACTATCCCTTTAGCATCCCCCCCACAGAATCTGGAAGAAGACGCCAAAAGAAATGCCTTGTATGCAGCAGAGGAGGAGTAAGAAGAGACACCACCTATTATTGTCCCGATTGTCCCTCCCAACCTGGCCTGTGCATCGGAAATTGCTTCAAAAATTATCATACATCCATTAGTTCCCCTTATTATTCACAGACTGCCATTTCCCCATTTGCCTACTACCATGTTACTAACTACCTTCCATGTTAATTAACTGACCCTGGCCTGTTTACCGACGATGTCTTTGCTTGCCGATTTAAACCACGTTTCTGACCTCCACGTGCACCAACCTCAGCCTGTTTACCGACGATGCCTCTCCCTGCCGATTTAAACCACGTTTCTGACTTCCACGTGTACTGACCTTGGCCTGTTAATCGACCATGTTTTTGCCTGCCACTTGGACTGATCTTTTGGCCATCTACTTTTAGTACACAGGGGTCTCACATATGTGAGGGGCTTCAGAATAGCGTTCTGAGTAGAGAACAGGGTCTGATTGCCCGGAGGCTTCAAAGTGATTTGGGTGGGAGAAGCCTCTACCCCTGTCCCCCTGGCCCAAAGCTTGATGGTCCTTCCTGCTGCCTGGACCAATACTTTGGCTGTGCTGACCATATTACTGCCTGTAATGACCCATGACATTATGGACCATGTTTCTTCCTGCCGCTTGGACCAATACTTTGGCTGTGTTGACCATATATCTGCCTGCTGCCTCTACTGACTTTGGACAGCATTTCTGCCGGGACACCTCTGCCTGCTACCTGGACCTGTGCTTTGGCTGTGCTGACAGTATCTCTGCCTGTACGAACTATGGACAGTATTCCTGCCTGCTGCCTGGACCGATGCTCTCCTCTGTGGACCACTGCACTTCTAAAACCACAGGTAATCTTTTCTTATTTGGTATGCACCTGCTATGCGTTAGATATATGAAGGGCTTTCAAAAATGTGATCGGTAGTCAGATAAGGTTATGTGCAATTAATGCTGCTAGAATGCCTGGAGGTGCTACTTGGATGTTGGGCCTCTGTATGTGGCCAGGCTGTATAAAAGTCTCACACATGTGGTATCACCATACTCAGGAGGAGTAGCAGAATGCATTTTGGGGTGTCATTTTTTGCTATGTACATGCTATGTGTTAGAAATATCTTATAAATGGACAACTTTGTGTAAAAAAAAATACATTTTAATTTTTTCCCACATTTTCCAAAACCTTCTGGAAAAAAATGAACCGTTCAAAAGGCTCATTATGCCTCATAGATTATACGTTGGGGTGTGTGCTTTCCAAAATGGGGTCGTTTTGTGGACAATTCCATTGTCCTGGTGCTCCAGGGCCTTCAAAAGTGTAATAGGTGGTTGAGAAAGGATATGTGCGATTTATGCTTGTAGAACGTCTGAAAATGCTACTTCAATGTTGGGCCTCTGTATATGGCCAGGCTGTGTAAAAGTCTCACACATGTGGTATCGCTATACTCAGGAGGAGTAGCAGAATGCATTTTGGGTGTCATTTTTGCTATGTATATGCTATGTGTTAGAAATATCTTATAAATGGACAACTTTGTGTAAACAAAATGCATTTAAATTTTTTCTCCACATTTTCCAAAACCTTCTGGAAAAAAATGAACTGTTCAAAAGACTCATAATGCTTCATAGATTATACGTTGGGGTGTGTGCTTTCCAAAATGGGGTCATTTAGTGGACAATTCCATTGTACTGGTGCTCTAGGGCCTTCAAAAGTGTAATAGGTGGTTGAGAAAGGATATGTGCAATTTATGCTTATAGAAAGCCTGAAAGTGCTACTTCAATGTTGGGCCTCTGTATATGGCCAGGCTGTGTAAAAGTCTCACACATGTGGTATCGCTACACTCAGGAGGAGTAGCAGAATTTATTTTGGGGTATAATTGAAATTATGCATATGCTGTGTGAGAGAAAAAAAATGTTAATATGACCAGTTTGTGTAAAAAAAATAAAAAAAAAAAATTCCCAAGAATTGTGGGAAAAAAATCCAACTTCAAAAAACTCACCATGCCTCTTAGTAAATACCTTGGACTGTCTACTTTCCAAAAAGGGGTAATTTTGGGGTATTTGTACTTTCCTGGCTTGTTAGTGTCTCAAGAAATGAGATATGCCTTCAGTACATCAGGCATGATCAGATGTGATCAATTTTCAGTGATTGGCACCATAGTTTGTAGACTTTATAACTTTCACAAAAACCAAATAATATACACTAATTTGGGTTATTTTTACCAAAGATATGTAGCAGTATACATTTTGGCAAAAATTTATGAAGAAAAATTACTTATTTGCAAAATTTTACAATAGAAACTAAAAAAAAGTGTGTTTTTAAAAAAAAAAAAAAAATTGCTGTTTTTTTGCTTACATCGCAAAAAAAAAAAAAAAACCCCAGTGGTGATTAAATACCAGCAAAAGAAAGCTCTATTTGTGAGAAGAAAATGATAAAAATTTTGTTTGGATACAGTGTAGCATGACTGAGTAATTGTCATTCAAAGTGTGAGAGTGCTGAAAGCTGAAAATTGGTCTGGGCGGGAAGGTGCATAAGTGAAGGCAGGAATAGGCCTTGTTCTTGTGTCTCACTAAGGAGTCTGACTGTACCAGTCTCCCCAGGTTGTAATTCAAAGGTTTGACACTTAGAGATAAGGGGGGTGTTGGTATGAGCTAACACAAACTGTGTAGTATTGTTTCTGTATAACAAGATCATAGGGTTTATTCACAAATAAGCTGTTGTACTATATATCTTAAATTGGTTCTTTCAAATATCTTAACAATGTATCTATACTAGCAATACATGTATAAACCCATGTATGCATATATATAGATTAGTATTAGGGAGTTGTATACATGAGATTATATTAGAGGGATAGCATTAGAAACTGCTTAAACTTACATTCCAGTGATTAGTTTCAAGGAATTTCCCAAAAACATTAACAAATGGTCTGGGGTAGTGTTGATCCTAAACATTCACACCTGTAAATCTGAAGTGGAGCCGAAATGTCTGAAGATGGTTGACACATTTTGACACCGTTGGAAAATCAATGGTATTCTACTAAGCTAGGTCAAAGGGTAGTCGTAAATTGTTTCTGAACTACATGACCCTAACATTAGGAATTATTCCTTATACACCACTGCCCCTACAGGTAAAAAAAATGACATTGTTCAAGATGGCCGCATACTTGGTTGCTAAGACAACCTTCCAAAAACATCGTCATTTTACTCGTCAATACATAGTAATGTAACACACACACCCACTTTTTGGGCTAAGATAAAAGGAGGAAGAGTTTAGTGAGGAGAGGGTGGATCGCTGGAAGGACGCTCTCGCTGAGGAGATCTCTTTGAGGGAACAGGTCACTCTACACAGGGATGATCTCTGAAGGCACTCACTCTCTGAAAAGATCTCTCTTGAAGGAAGACGCTCGCTGAGGAGATCTTTCACTCGAGATCTGGGGAACTCTCTATCTGAAAGGATCTCCGAAGGAAGTTGGAAGGAGATCTTGAACGCCAACATGTAGCAACGGTGAAAGAAGTCCCTCTTGGGACTTTGATTCTCCAGCAGACAGAACACTTAACTACTGGTAACGTATAAATCTTTTATTTATACCTTTGGTAATGGAGTTGTTTTTGCATACACATAACTAAAACCATTTAAATATATATGGCAAAGCAATTTGGAATTATCTATATTTTTAACTGCAGTATAAAATAATGATAATCCAAATATTAAGACACATACCCTAATTTGGTTGTCTTTAAAAAGCTAGAGCTGAGTTGGTACAATGGTTTTATTATGATATATGTGTAAAATAAATTCTCTCTAAATTTAACATAAGTATTGATTGAATTATCTAACTGTGTGTAATTTGACATTTGGTCTGCACACGCTGAGAGTATAAAGAGGAGATCTGTTTGTCTTGAGAAAGATAACAGTGTTAATGTAAACAACAGTGTTTACACTAAAGCCGTGGAAGTCACGGAAAGACATTTCACAAGAGTTACCCAGTTTTAAATGTACAAGTATCATTTAAGGATTGAACTGTGAATGCACTTTGTCATATAGAGCTTGCATACAAACGTATGTAAATATTATCTGGACATTAACCATCATTTATCTCTGATTGTGGAAGTATATCCATTCATTTGTTTGATCACGACTTATACCTGATTTTTATTTGCACTGTACTTTAGTTAATAAATATATATAATATTTTAAGCAATATTCATTTGTGTTACTTGTCTTCAAACTAGCACGGATATAAAGAACTAAGAATTTATTGATATTGCAGGAAATTGTAAATCTCCCAAATCATAGATTTGCATATTTCCATAAATACAATAATTATTTTTATATTTCAGTATAAACATTCTGACATAATTGTAGGCACTATGCTGAGATGCGTCAATGTTTCTGACAACATGCATGGTCCTCTTAAATTAACAACCCTGGATGTTCTCAGACACTTATCTTCTAGATCAGGGATATGCAATTAGCGGACCTCCAGCTGTTGGAGAACTACAAGTCCCATGAGGCATAGCAAGACTCTGACAGCCACAAGCATGACACCCAAAGGCAGAGGCATGATGAGACTTGTAGTTTTGCAACAGCTGGAGGTCCGCTAATTGCATATCCCTGTTCTAGATGATCCTGGCTCTAAAAAATATCAATCTCAAAGGATTGGATGTCTTTGGTGGTTGATATTACAGCCACAAAACACAAGATCACTTGGGTTATGTTTAACAAGAAAATTGTAGGCACCCTGCAAGATAAACAAGCATAGTTTGAAAGGGTTTGGGATGCATGGATACAATATATGCTGCCACTATTACCTACTAATTACTGGCAGTGACGGGATGTGACCTTGTGGAATAATATATAAATATATGTGGCACCAGTACTTTTGCATATACCACATTTTATGACTTTTTATCCAGTTGGTTAAATTCCATAAATATTATTTTATGATAATTGTGCTTTAGAATATGCAGAAATAGGTCACGTTCACACTTGTTTCCTGAAGAGATTGTGTTAAATTAATTTTATTTAGAAAATCAACTACACATGAAATTTTACCAGGCGCACCCGACTTTCTGTCACATCTGTACACAAAGCTTCAATACAGTTAAGAACTGTGTTATAACAGAATAAAACTCTCCTGTGCTTCAAGGAGAATTTGTAGGTTTTATCTGACATCCTAATATGCAACAAAGGTTTTCACGCAGGGAGGGGTGTTGTTTCTCTGAAGGGTTTGTTAAAGAAAACCTGCCATAAGAGAAATCAGGAGGCTGCCATTGTGGAATTAACAGAAAAGAAGAGCATTGCCGTTATAAGTGTAGCATCAAAAGGAGCTCCTGGCAGTGCCGGTGGCTCCCAGCTCTTCGTGGTAGGTCTGGGTCCCCTGGGGAGGCAGAAGTAATCTCAGAACAGGAAGAGGAAGCATTGGGTGTGGCACCTGTTTGGAGCATGTTTGCTCCTCCATCAGGCTCTATACGCGTGCCACACCCACCGCTTCCTCTTCCAGTTCTGACATCACTTCCGCCTCCCAGGGGACCTACCATAAAGTTCTGGGAGCCACCAGCACTATCAGGAGCTCCTTTCAGTATCCACCACAGCGAGATCAGTGGGACTGGACCGGCTTGTTGCAGTGGTGTTACATGACTAGATGAGTGCTTTTATCTCCATTACATTGTGAGTTGCCATTTTGTTGTTTTCAAATAAATAACGCTTTGATGCTACAGTTAGAACGGTGCTGCTCTTCTGTTTGTCCCAATGCAGAGTACCTTCTAGCCCTTCAGCAGCGGCAGCCACAGAGTCAAGCATACTGGCAGCATTTTGACTTTTAAAGACTTTTTGCCTTAAACCACTGAACCCACTTGAACTCCATTTCTGTCATTGCGCCAGAAGTGAAGGTAGGTATATGGGAGTACTACACACACTGGTGTTATCCACTAAATGAGTAGAGACTATTCCCTTTGTAAAATATATGTTTACTTTGTAAAGTATATGTTGGTAAATAAGGTGAACCTTTGTTCTCTTTGAAAAAAGTGAAAGCAATTGTTGATAGCAAATCATTGAAATATTCAGCCTAAAAACAGACTCCACCTCACCTTATTTACAGACAATCCTTTTTGCAATCACTTTACTAAGTCAACCGCCTCTAATAGTAGTACAGGCCTTTAGTGTTAGTAACTTGTTTAGGTTTTTATTTTTTCTTAAACTACACAATTTAAAATTTACACAAATTTTCTATTTATTACCTTGACACAGCTTTGTCTTTTATATTTAGTAGGATTTTTGTGTTTGTGTGCACAAATACATTTCTTTGTATAATTTTTATTGAAAATATAATTTTGATAAAAAATTGCACAACTATTAGGTAATGTAAAATGTCATAAACTTCCAAAAAATATTTTTTTTTTGGGGAGAGCTTTCAGAAACATTCAACTATGTGCATATGCCAGTAAACCGTTGCAAATTCGGTAATATAAAGATATTTATTAATTTAAAGATATTTCACTACAGCCATCTTACACCATTCAGATTACATAAAATGGGCCTTTGCCAAACCCTGAGTGTTTTAGGGGCTGTGGTGCTACAGCTTATTTTCTACACTGCTTCTGGACCTGTCCTCTAGTCCATAACCTTTGGGTTGAAATAAACATCTTTATCTTCTTAGGTCTGGGCTTCCCTAAAACATTACACTCTAATAGGGATGAGCTTTATGTTTGGGTCGAGCATGAGTTTGACTCAAACATTGGCTGTTCCCCCGTTTTGCCAAATAGCGAACAATTTGGGGTGTTTGCAGCAAATTCGAAAGCCGCGGAACACCCTTTAACCTCCCTGGCGGTATGATTCTGTCTGATTTGAGGTGCTGAAAGCGGTACAATTATTTTAGATGGAAATTTGTCGTTTTATATTGTAGGCCTGCAATTCTTAGGAATAACTCACTTAAATCTGTCCAAACAAGAGTCTAGTAGACATCCCGAGTATGATAAAGTTCAAAAAATAAAATCATAAATTATAATATAATAAATAACTATAAACTAATTATAACAAATAATAATATAATAATAATAAAAGTGTTTTTCAGTGTTTGATTACAAATTTCCCCACAAATCACTATCGCTCAATTCTGCAAGTGATTCTAATTTATTATCGCTGTTTTCTAGCTGGTCTAAAACCACTTTTGATGTAAAGGGACACTTTTTGGTTGCTATGGACAATCTCCAGTTTCAAGGCAGAAAGAACAGTTTTTATAATATAAAAGTGCATGCAGGATACTGGACAAAACATTAGGGACAAAGGGGATGTGTAATTATTTGATACAGTACTGTAATCAGTAAGATTACAGTATACTGTATGTGTACTGTGTGTTTCACTTTTTGAATTTGGCGCCGATCTCCGCCACTGTTCGCCGCAACATTGCAGGGAACGGAGCTCGGTGGCACTCGGCACTGTGAATCGAGCGAGATGACAGCTCGCTCAAACAGCGGGGACACATCGCAGGATCCAGGGAACAAGGTAAGTAACTCTCCCCTGTATCCTGCAATGCGATCCCGAGTCTGGCTCGGGGTTACCGCTTTAGGTATTGAAATTCCACCCCGAGCCAGACTCGGGAATACCACTAGGCGGGTTAGAAGTCTATGGGAGAAATCAAAAGTGCTAATTACTCTTTCGTCCATGGACCGACACAGCTTCTCTATTGACAAAGTGGGTATTATCCGTTAATTAGGAGTGACTAGGCAGAAAAACTTGTAAAAAGTGTTGCATCACACCTTCTACAGTACCGCCCAGGGGGCGGACCCTCTGGGTATACCCTCTCAGTCTGCATCTTCGCAGATCAGTTTGTTTCTGTCTAGCAAGGAGTAGGACATGGCTCCCTTCGGGCCCATTGGTCCGGGGAAAAAAGATATATATATATTTATATATATATATATATATTTTTTTTTTTGCTACATTTGTTGTTTCCTGCGATCTTCGATCAACTGCCGACTGGGTGACAGGCTGGATCCTCGATCCTTGTAGTCTCCCCAGTTTCGGCCATCGAGCGTGTGCCGACCCTAGCTACGCGCTGGGTTTTCCACGACATGCCCGTCGCTCCACGGGTGGCCGGTGAGCTTACGCTCCAGGGCCTGCATCGGACCGCTCAGCTTCGGCTGACCTTACGGCCGAGTCGCAGCAGCCTGGCCGGTGAGCTTACGCTCCAAGGCTTGCATCGGACCGCTCAGCTTCGGCTGACCTTACGGCCGAGTCGCAGCAGCCTGTCCGGTGAGCGTCATGCTCCAGGGCATACATGTGATCGTCCCTTCTGGGTCCAATCACAGCATGCCTGGCCAACAGTCACCTTCCGTGCGCGGACGATGATCTGTTTGGAATGTCTTCCAGCAGAATACATGCAGGATAGGTAAGTAAAACTCCCCTGCCTCGGCTGGGTGATTTAGCTGGACATTCCTGGAGAGATCAAGTAAGTGGTTGTGGCCCCTTTCTTCCCTCTCTCCCTGCCTTTCCCTCCTCCCTGGGCTTCTAGCTAAAGGTTGCTGGGTGCTGGGGGTCACCTAGGGGGTCCCACTGGAGCGGGGCTGGCTGTAACTAACATTTAAAAGAAATGTCATTTTTTCTTACCTGTGTTTGTGTCCTTCCTCCTCCATGCTGTCGGCGGCCATTTTGAGGTGGTCCATGCCAAGTTTGGCCTCTTGTGACTGCCCGGCGGCCATCTTCCTGTGGTTCGGCCACACCCACTGGCCCCTATCAGCTGATCGGCGGCCATGTTTGTCCACCCTGTATGCAGATATTGCCGTTCGGCGGCCATCTTTTTGTGAGCTATGGCTGCTTGACCTCTATCTTCTGTCGGCGGCCATTTTCTTAGAGCCCACATTATTTTCCATACAGACGTTTTTGGCAACCATTTTTCGAGAGCCTCCGGCCTCTAGGGTGCATTACACTGGCGCGAAAATTCACACAGGAAGTGCTGATAAAAGAAGCAGACTGACACAGCAGCAGTGGGACAGCATCACAGGCGCAGCATAGCAGTACCTATCCAGGGTGGTGAGTCCTCTGGGTGACCCAGCCTTTCTGCAGCACAGGAGCTCGGTGGCACTCTGCACTGTGAATCGAGCGAGATGACAGCTCGCTCACACAGCGGGGACACATCGCAGGATCCAGGGAACAAGGTAAGTAACTTTCCCCTGTATCCTACAATGCGATCCCGAGTCTGTCTCGGGGTTACCGCTTTAGGTACTAAAATTCCACCCCGAGCCAGACTCGGGAATACCGCTAGGCGGGTTAAAAGTCTATGGGAGAAATCAAAAGTGCTAATTTTAAAGGTTAATATGCAAGTTATTGTCATAAAAAGTGTTTGGGGACCTGGGTCCTGCCCCAGGGGACATGTTTTATTGCAAAAAAAGTTTTAAAAACTGCAGTTTTTTCGGGAGCAGTGATTTTAATAATGCTTAAAGTGAAACAATAAAAATGAAATATTCCTTTAAATTTCGGACCTGGGGGTTGTCTATAGTATGCCTGTAAAGTGGCGCATGCTTCCCGTGTTTCGAACAGTCCCTGCACAAAATGACATTTCTAAAGAAAAAAAGTAATTTAAGACTCGCGGCTATAATGAATTGTCGGGTCCCGGAAAAATAGATAAAAGTAATAAAAAAATGGCATGGGTTCCTCCCCAGTCCATTACCAGGCCCTTAGGGTCTGGTATGAATATTAAGGGGAACCCCAAACCAAAATTTAAAAAAAATGCGTGGCGGTCCCTCCAAATTTCATACCAGGCCCTTCACATCGCTGAATTTTTTTTCTTTTTTATTGACCACTTGCCAACCCACCCATAGCCGAATGACGGCTACAAGGCGGCTGGGAGGGCGTACTTTGACGTCCTCCCAGAATCGCGCTCCCGCACACCCCATGGGGCGCGCACACGGAAATGTCCGTGACCGCCGGGTCCAGAGTATCCGGCGCATCATGGATCATGGTAAATGGCCGCTAATAGCGGCCGTTTACCGTGTGATCGCTCCGTCAAATGGCGGAGCGATCACGTGTAAACAAACCAGCTTCATGTCATGACGCTGGTTCCTCTCTCCCCTCTCTGTACCGATCGGTACAGTGTGAGAGGAGAGGGGAAGAGAGCAGATGGCAGCAGCGCTGTGGGCTGGATCTGTGACAATTGCAGTCACAGATCTAGCCATCCATCCCTCCATGCTCAGCCATCCCTGCCACACTCTGCAATACCCTGCCATACTGTGCAATACCCTGCAATACTCTGAAATACTCTGCATTACCCTGCCATATTGTGCAATGCCCTGCAATACTCTGCAATACCCTGCCATACTCTGCAATACTCTGCCATACTCTGCAATACCCTGCCATACTGTGCAATACACTGCAATACTCTGCAATACCCTGCCATACTGTGCAATATCCTGCAATACCCTGCCATACTCTGCAATACCATGCAATACCCTGCCATACTCTGCAATACCCTGCCATACACTGAAATACCCTGCCATACACTGAAATACCCTGCCATACTCTGCAATACCCAGCCATACTCTGCAATACTCTGCAATACCCAGCCATACTCTGCAATACCCAGCCATACTCTGCGATACCCGGCCATACTCTGCGATACCCAGCCATACTCTGCAATACCCAGCCATACTCTGCAATACTCTGCAATACCCGGCCATACTCGGTGATACCCAGCCATACCCAGCCATACTCGGCGATACCCAGCCAAACTCAGCGATACCCAGCCGTACCCAGCCATACTCTGCGATACCCAGCCATACCCAGCCATACTCTGCGATACCCAGCCATACCATGTGTATGTGGCCAGGCTGTGGAAGTCTCACACATGTGGTATCACCGTACTCAGGAGGAGTAGGAGAATCTATTTTGGGGTGTCATTTTTGGTATGTACATGCTATGTGTTAGAAATATTGTATAAATGTACAACTTTGTGTTAAAAAAAAATGTGTTTTAACCACTTCCCACCCGCCGGCTGTCATATGACGTCCTTGAATTTGTGCAGGGATATCTGAATGATGCCTGCAGCTACAGGAATCATTTAGATATCAGCTTTTTCAGCCGGCGATTCCCTACACCATAAGAATGATCATAGCAGCTGTTATGCCAGTTGATCGTTCTTACGGGAGGGGACAGGGGACGTCCCCCCTCCCGCCGCCCTCCGGTGCTTCTACCGACTCACCGCTACGATCTAAGCCAAGATCGTTGTTTTTTTATTTTATTTCAGGCTTCCTAGCCTAGAGGTGAGATGTGGGGTCTTATTGACCCCATATCTCACTGTAAAGAGGACCTGTCATGCCATATTCCTATTACACCTGTCATGCCATATTCCTAGGAATAAAAGTGATCAAAAAATAAATTTTTGGGACAAAAGTGTCAAAATAAAATAAATAAAGTAAAATGAACAATAAAATAGATATTTTTTTAAAGTGCCCCTGTCCCCCTGTGCTCGCATGCAGAAGCAAACGCACACGTAAGTCCCGCCCACCTATGAAAACGGTGTTTAAACCACACATGTGAGGTATTGCTGCGAACGTTAGAGCAAGAGCAATAATTTTGGCCCTGGATTTCCTTTGTAACTCAAAACATGTAACCAGTAAAAAAAATTAAAGCGCCGCCTATGGAGATTTTTAAGTAGCGAAGTTTGGCACCATTCCACGAGCGTGTGCAATTTTGAAGGGTGACATGTTAGGTATCTATTTACTCGGCGTAACTTCATCTTTCACATTATGCAAAAACATTGGGCTAACTTTACTGTTTTATTTTTTTTTAAAGCACAAAAACTGTTTTTTTTCCAAAAAAATCGATCGAAAAATTGCTGCGCAAATACTGTGCGAGATAAAAAGTAACAACGACCGCCATTGTATTCTCTAGGGTCTTTGCCAAAAAACATATATAATGTTTTGGGGTTCTATGTACTTTTCTAGCAAATAAATGATGAATTTTACATGTAGGAGAGAAATGTCAGAATTGGCATGGGTGCTCCAGAACGCCTGAAAGGTGCTCCCTGCATGTTGGGCCTCTGTATGTGGCCACGCTGTGTAAAAGTCTCACACATGATGTATCACCATACTTGGGAGTAATAGCAGAATGTGTTTTGGGATGTAATTTGTGGTATGCATATGCTGTGTGTGAGAAATAACCTGCTAATATGACAATTTTGTTAAAAAAAAAAGAAAAACAAATCTTACTTTTGCAAAGAATTGTGGGAAAAAATTACAACTTCAAAAAACTCACCCTGCCTCTTTCTAAATACCTTGGAATGTCTTCTTTCCAAAAAGGGGTCATTTGGGCGGTATTTGTACTTTTCTGGCATGTTAGGGTCTCAAGAAATGAAAGAAATGAGATAGGCCGTCAGTACTTCAGGTGTGATCAATTTTCAGATATTGGCACCATAGCTTGTGGACTCTATAACTTTCACAAAGACCAAATAATATACACCAATTTGTACTTATTTTTACCAAAGATATGTAGCAGTATAAAATTTGGCCAAAATTTATGAAGAAAAATTACTAATTTGCAAAATTCATTTTTTTACAGAATTTTCTGTCTTTTTTCCTTTATAGCGCAAAAAATAAATAACCCAACAGTGATTAAATACCACCAAAAGAAAGCTCTATTTGTGTAAAAAAAAGGACAAAAATTTCATATGGGTACAGTGTTGTATGACTGAGTAATTGTCATTCAAATTGTGAGAGCACCGAAAGCTGAAAATTGGTCTGGTTAGGAAAGGGGTTTAAGTGCCCAGTGGTCAAGTGGTTAAAGGACTTGTCCCAAGCTGTGTGTGTGTTTTTTTTTTTAAATTTTTGTCACTTTTTGGGTGAAATGTGAAATGGTAGAGGTACAATGTACCCCGTTACCAATTTACATAGCGGGGCAGGATCTGGGTAGTCCCATTTGTTAACGGAGGCTTCCAGATTTCGATAAGCCCCCCACCCCCAGACCCCCACAACCACCGGGCAAGGATTGTGGGGATGAGGCCCTTGTCCCCATCAACATGGGGACATCCTCTCCATGTTGAGGGTATGTGGTCTGGTACGGTTCAGGAGGGAGGGCACTCTCTTGTCCCCCCCTCTTTTCCTGCGGCCTGCTAGATTGCGTGCTCGGATAAGGGTCTGGTATGGATTTTGGGGGGGACCCCGCGCCATTTTTTTTTATTTTGGCGCGGGGTTACCCTTCAAATCCATACCAGACCTGAAGGGTCTGGTATGGATATTGAGGGGGCCCCTACACCTTTTTTTAAAAAATTGGCGCAGGGTTCCCCTTAATATCCATACCAGACCTGAAGGGCCTGGTATGAAATTTGGGGGGACCCCCACGCATTTTTTTTATTTTGGTTCAGGGTTCCCTTTAATATTATACCAGACCCAAAGGGCCATGCTGTTTTTTCAATGACTTTTATCTGTATTGCCGGGACCCGACAATTCATTATAGCGAGTAGTTTTAAATGACTTTTTTTCCTTTAGAAATGTAATTTTGTGCAGGGACAGTTCTAAACACAGGAAACTTGTGCCACTTTACAGGCATACTATAGACACCCCCCAGGTACGAAATTTAAAGGAAAATGTCACTTTTATTGTTTAATTTAAACATTATTAAAATCACTGCTCCTGAAAAAACAGCTGTTTTTAAAACATTTTTTTGCATTGATACATGTCCCCTGGGGTAGGACCCAGGTCCCCAAACACTTTTTATGACAATAACTTGCTGTCCTCTGTGGGAGGTGTATCGTCTGTGTCCTCTGTATCCCCCCAGCCATGCACCAGTGATGGCCATGAGCTGGTCTGGGTGCCACCCTGCTGTGAACATGGTTCCTCCTCCTCCAGCTCCTCCTCCAGCTCCTCCTCCTCATCCTCCACCTCATCATCCTCCAGAACTGTGCCCTTGCTGGACAATTGTGTACCTGGCGTTTGTTGGTGCAGGAACCCACCCTGGGAGCCACTAGTGAATGACTGCCCTGAAAGCCTTGGAAATGATCTCTCTTCCTCCTCCTCCTCCTCCTCCTCCTGTGCCACATCCTCTTCCATCATCGCCCGAAGCGTTTTTTCAAGGAGGCATAGAACTGGGATAGTAACGCTGAGAACGGCGTCATCGGCACTGGCCATGTTGGTGGAGTACTCGAAACAGCGCAACAAGGCACACAAGTCTTGCATGGAGGCCCAGTTATTGGTGGTGAAGTGGTGCTGTTCCGCAGAGCGACTCACGTGTGTGTGCTGCAGCTGAAACTCCACTATCACCTGCTGCTGCTCGCACAGTCTGGCCAGCATGTGCAAGGTGGAGTTCCACCTTGTGGGCACGTCACATATGAGGCGGTGAGCGGGAAGGCCGAAGTTACGCTGCAGCGCTGACAGGCGAGCAGCGGCAGGGTGAGGACCCCCGAAAGTGCGCACAGACGGCCCGCACTTTCTGCAGCAGCTCTGGCATATCGGGGTAATTTTTAAGGAACCCCTGCACCACCAAATTCAGCACATACGGCAGGCAAGGGATGTGCGTCAAACCAGCTAGGCCCAGATCTGCTACGAGATTTCACCCATTATCGCACACTACCAGGCCAGGCTTGAGGCTCACTGCCACCAACCACTCATCGGTCTGTTGTTCCATGTCCCTCCACAACTCCTGTGCGGTGTGGCGTTTTTCCCCCAAACAGGAAAGTTTTAAAACTGCCTGCTGTCGTTTACCCCTGGCTGTGCTGAAGTTGGTGGTGAAGGTGTTACGATGACCGGATGAGGAGGCGTTAGAGGATGAGGAAGCAGAGTAGGAGTAGTTAGCAACAGGAGGCAAACTGAAGCGCCCTGCAATCCTCGGTGGTGGAAGGACATGCGCCAACTGCTATCCGTCTCAGGCCCAGCCGCCACTGCATTTACCCAGTGTGCTGTTAGGGAGATATAATGTCCCTGACCATGCTTACTGGTCCACGTATCCGTAGTTAGGTGGACCTTGCCACAGATGGCGTTGCGCAGTGCACACCTGATTTTGTCCCCCACTTGGTTGTGCAGGGAAGGGATGGCTCGCCTGGAAAAATAGTGGCGGTTGGGCACGACGTACTGTGGGACAGCCAATGCCATCAGGCTTTTAAAACTCTGCGTCTCCACCAGACGGAATGACAGCATTTCAAAGGCCAGGAATTTTGCAATGCTGGCATTCAGGGCCAGGGATCGCGGGTGGGTACTTCCTCTTCCGCTCCAGTGTTTGGGAGATAGAGAGCTGAACGCTTCCATGGGACATTGTGGAGATGGTTGGTGACCCAGGTGGTAGTGTTGCTGGCAGATCCTCTGTTTGCGGGCTGGCAGGTGCCACTGTCACTACAGAGGTGGATGAAGAGGCCGAGACTGCAGCAGAAGAGGAAGCAGGAGGATTCAGAGACCTTTCTTGTTTTTTGAGGTGTCTACTCCACTGCAGCTCGTGCTTTGCACTTAGATGCCTGGTCATGCAGGTTGTGCTCAGGTTGAGAACGTTTATGCCTCGCTTCAGGCTCTGATTGCACAGCATGCAAACCACTCGAGTCTTGTCATCAGCACATTGTCTGAAGAACTGCCACGCTAGGGAACTCCTTGGACCTGGCTTTGGTGTGCTCGGTCTCTTGCTGCGTTGGGCAGTAGCAGGCGTACTGTCTAGGGGACGGACGCTCCGCTTTTGCACCCTGCTCCCTCTTCTGCTGTGCTGGTGGCTCTGTGCGACCACCGCCTCTTCCTCCGAACTACACAGGTCACCTGCATGACGTTGATTCCATGTGGGGTCAAGGACCTCATCGTCCTCCATATCATCTTCCACCCAGTCTTCACCCCTGCCCTCCTTGTCGGTCTGCACAATTGCGAAAGCAGCAGCAGTTGGCACCTGTGTTTCTTCATCATCCGAGACGTGCTGCGATGGTCCTCCCATGTACTCATCTTGAAACATAAGTGGTGTCAGGGCCCGGACTGGCAGCTAGTGAGGACACAGGAGGTGGATCCTCTGTGCCAGAGAGGCAAAGGCACGGGTCGCACTGGAGGACCGGTTCTAAGTAGCTACCGGTTTTCACCAGAGCCCGCCGCAAGGCGGGATAGACTTGCTGCGGCGGTAGCAACCAGGTCGTGTCCCCCAGTAGCGGCTCGACTTCTCTGGCAGCTGAGATAGGCACGGTACACTGGGACTAGGCAGAGGCAAGGTCAGACGTAGCGGAAGGTCAGGGCAGGCGGCAATGGTACGTAGTCAGGGGCAACGGCAGAAGGTCAGATACACTGGAAAGGCAAGTACAAAACGCTTTCTCAGGGCACTAAGGCAACAAGATCCGGCAAGGACAGGAAAGGGGGAGTGGGTTTTTAAGTGTTTTGGAGTGTGACACAGTAATTGGACCAGGCACCAATCAATGGTGCACTGGCCCTTTAAATTTAAGAAGACCGGCGTGCGCGCGCCCTAGAGAGCAGCGGGACCGCGCGCGCCGGGACGGAGCAGGAGGAGGAGGCCGGTGAGCAGAATGGGATGCGATCCGTGGGCGGACAGGTGCCGCCACAAGGATCACATCCCCGCCAGCATCAGAGCAGCGCACACGGTCAGAGGAGCCGACCGGAGCGCTGCAGGGAGACAGACGCCGCGGGCGCTCCGGGATGGATGGGACACCCGGAGCGCTCGGCGTTACAGTACCCCCCCTTAGGTCTCCCCCTCTTCTTGGAACCCAAGAATCTTCGGATGAGCTCTTTATCTAAAATGTTGGCCTCAGGTTCCCAGGACCTTTCCTCAGGACCACAGTTCTCCCAATCCACTAAAAAACATCTTTTACCTCGGATGACCTTGGAGGCGAGGATCTCTTTCACCGAGAAGACATCAGAAGAACCAGAGACAGGAGCAGGAGCAGTGACCTTAGGGGAAAATCGGTTAAGAATGAGGGGTTTAAGAAGAGACACATGAAAAGAGTTGGGAATACGAAGAGAAGGAGGAAGGTGGAGCTTGTAAGAAACAGAATTGATTTGGTTTTTGATTTTAAATGGCCCGAGGTAACGAGGGCCCAGCTTGTAGCTAGGTACCCGAAACCGAATATATTTGGAGGAGAGCCACACTTTGTCACCAGGGGTATAGACAGGAGGGATTCTTCTTTTTTTATCTGCATGTCTCTTCATGCGGGCAGAGGCCAGTGAGAGCGACTTTTGAGTCTCTTTCCAGATAGAGGCAAAGTCCTGAGTAAATTCATCCACGGCCGGAACTCCAGAAGACGTGGGAATGGGGAGGGGGGGCAATGGGTGACGGCCGTAGACCACAAAGAAAGGCGACTTGGAGGAAGATTCAGAGTTCTTGAAATTGTATGAGAATTCTGCCCAGGGCAATAGGTCGACCCAATCGTCTTGACGGGCGGAGACAAAATGTCGTAGGTAGTCGCCAAGGACCTGGTTAACTCTCTCCACCTGTCCATTGGACTGCGGGTGATAAGCGGAAGAAAAATTCAACTTAATTTTTAGTTGAGTACAGAGAGCTCTCCAAAATTTTGAGATGAATTGAACACCTCTATCCGAGACGATATGTGAGGGCAGCCCATGGAGGCGGAAAATTTGAAGAAAAAAATGCTTCGCCAACTGAGGTGCAGTAGGCAGACCAGGGAGCGGGACAAAATGAGCCATTTTAGAAAAGCGGTCAACGACCACCCAGATGACAGTGTTACTACGAGACAAAGGGAGGTCCGTGATGAAATCCATGGCGATGTGGGACCATGGTTGTTCAGGCACAGGTAGGGGAAGGAGAAGACCTGCAGGCTTCTGGCGAGGCGTTTTGTCACGTGCACAGATAGTGCAGGCCCGTACAAAGTCAGTCACATCTTCCTCCTGGGTAGGCCACCAATAGTGTCTGGCAATCAATTGTATGGATTTTTTGATCCCAGCGTGACCGACTAGATGGGAGGAATGGCCCCACTTGAGTATCTTAAGCCGAAGGCGTGGAGGAACGAAAGTCTTTCCTGGAGGAATTGGCACGAGAGAAGCGGGAGCAGAGGAAATCAGACACTCAGGGGGTATGATGTGTTGAGGAGTCTCGGTTTCCGAGGTATCGGAGAGACGGGACAAAGCATCAGCCCTGACATTTTTGTCTGCGGGCCGAAAATGGATCTGGAAGTTGAAACGGGCAAAGAACAATGACCACCTGGCCTGGCGAGGATTTAAGCGCTGAGCTGACTGAAGATAGGACAAATTTTTATGGTCAGTGTAGATGGAGATAGGGTGAAGGGATCCTTCCAGGAGATGTCTCCACTCTTCTAATGCCAATTTGATGGCCAACAGTTCACGGTCACCTATGGAATAGTTTTTTTCCGGAGGGGAGAAAGTTTTAGAGAAAAAACCACAAGTGACGTTTTTCCCTTTAGCGTTTTTTTGAAGAAGCACAGCTCCGGCTCCTACCAAGGAGGCGTCGACTTCAAGGAAGAACGGCTTTAGAGGATCTGGCCGAGACAGGACAGGTGCAGAGGAGAAGGCGGTCTTAAGGCGAGTAAAAGCTTCCTCCGCTTGAGGCGGCCAGGACCTAGGATTCGCGTCTTTTTTGGTCTGTGCCCCTATAGGAGCAACGATGGTGGAGAAGTGGGGTATGAACTGACGATAGTAGTTGGCGAAACCAAGGAAGCGCTGGATAGCACGAAGTCCAGAGGGGCGTGGCCAACCCAAGACTGCGGAGAGTTTGTCAGGGTCCATTTGAAGACCTTGTCCAGAGACCAGATATCCTAGGAAAGGAAGACTGCTGCGCTCAAAAAGGCATTTTTCAAATTTAGCGTAAAGATGATTTACGCAGAGGCGCTGGAGCACTTGACGGACATGGAGCCGATGTTCCTTAAGGTTGGCAGAGAAGATTAGGATGTCGTCAAGATAGACAACCACACAGGTATACAGTAGGTCCCGGAAGATTTCGTTGACAAAATCTTGAAGAACACCAACGGACATGAGCAGGGGTTCGGTGCGGTAACGCACGGTACAATCCAAATTCTCTCCATTTACAGAGGAAATGAAGAAGGGTTTGATGAGACGGGTAACAGGAATGTTGAACCTGTTGATGAAAGAGGCTTCAATAAAGTTTCCTGCAGAACCAGAGTCCAGGAAGGCCACCGCAGGGAAGAGGGAGCCAGCAGAAGGAGAAATGCGCACAGGAATAGTCAGACGTGGAGAGGAAGAATTCACACCCAGTAACGCCTCTCCCACGTTCACTAGGTGCGGGCGTTTCCCTGACGCGGAGGACGAATAGGGCAGTCTTTTAGGAAGTGATCAGAGCTCGCACAATAAAGGCATAAGTTCTCGTTCCTACGGCGAGACCTCTCTTGTAGGGTCAGGCGAGACCGGTCCACTTGCATGGCCTCCTCGGCGGGAGGCACGGTAACAGGATGCATTGGATTCAGAAAGAGAGGAGCCAGGCGCGGATAACGCCTGGTGCGAACAAGATCTTTCTCCTGGCGAAGCTCTTGGCGTCTTTCGACGTAACGCATATCGATGCGGGTAGCTAAATGGATGAGTTCCGTCAAGGAAGAGGGTATCTCTCGTGCGGCCAGACAATCCTTGATGTGGCCGGATAAACCCTTCTTGAAGGTCGCGCAGAGAGCCTCATTATTCCAAGCTAACTCTGAGGCCAGTGTGCGGAACTGTATGGCATATTCGCCCACAGAAGAGTTTCCTTGGACAAGGTTAAGCAGGGCGGTTTCAGCTGATGAGGTTCGGGCTGGTTCCTCAAAAACGCTGCGAACCTCAGCAAAGAAGGACTGAACGGTGGCTGTAGCAGGGTCGTTGCGGTCCCAGAGTGGCGTGGCCCAGGCCAAGGCCTTTCCAGACAACAGAGAGACCACGAATGCCACTTTAGACCGTTCTGTGGAAAACTGGTCAGACATCATCTCAAGATGCAGGGAACATTGGGACAAGAATCCCCGGCACATCCTAGAATCCCCGTCAAATTTCTCCGGAAGAGACAGGCGAATTCTCAAGGTAGTAGCGGCAGCTCGGAGAGGGGAAGATGCTGGAGGCTGCGGCGGCAGAAGCTGCTGGACCATGGCGGTCAACTGTGACAGCTGCTGTCCTTGTTGTGCGATCTGTTGCGACTGCTGGGCAACCACGGTAGTGAGGTCAGCGAGATTTGGCAGCGGTACCTCAGCGGGATCCATGGCCGGATCTACTGTCAGGGCCCGGACTGGCGGCTAGTGAGGACACAGGAGGTGGATCCTCTGTGCCAGAGAGGCGAAGGCACGGGTCGCACTGGAGGACCAGTTCTAAGTAGCTACCGGTTTTCACCAGAGCCCGCCGCAAGGCGGGATGGACTTGCTGCGGCGGTAGCAACCAGGTCGTGTCCCCCAGTAGCGGCTCGACTTCTCTGGCAGCTGAGATAGGCACGGTACACTGGGACTAGGCAGAGGCAAGGTCAGACGTAGCGGAAGGTCAGGACAGGTGCCGCCGCAAGGATCACATCCCCGCCAGCATCAGAGCAGCGCTCACGGTCAGAGGAGCCGACCGGAGCGCTGCAGGGAGACAGACACCGCGGGCGCTCCGGGATGGATGGGACACCCGGAGCGCTCAGCGTTACAAGTGGTTGGGCATCGGTGCACTCAATCTCTTCCACTTCTGGGGCAGGGCTAGGTGGATGGCCCTGGGAAACCCTGCTAACAGAGTCATCAAAAAGCAGAACAGACTGCTGCATGACTTGGGGCTCAGACTGCTTGACTGATTTGCAAGGGGGTGAGGTGAAAGACATCAGCTGCAGGTGCCAACTCTGATCTTTCAGCAGTAGACTGGGTGGGAGACAATGTGAAGGAACTGGAGGCACTGTCAGCAACCCAATCTACTATCGCCTGTACTTGTCCTGGGCCTGGCCTCAACATTCGTAGAGCCGCATTAGGCCCGACCAAATACCGCTGCAGGCTCTGTCGCCTACTCGCACCTGAGAAAGGTGTTTCACTTGTGCGTGTAGCTGGCACAGATCGACCACATCCTCTCCCTGCAACAGGAGCTCCACCAGCAGCACCACGACCGGGGCCACGTTCCTTATTTGACGGTCTCCTCATATTTCTCAAATTTAGGATCTTGCCCTAAATGGGTGTGCATTTCACACGTACAGATATGCAGAAAATGCACCCCAAAAAAATTTTTGGGCAGAGAACGCACCCAAATTTTTTTTTTGCCTTAAATTATTACTTTTTTTGAAGAGCAGAATAGTAGAACTGTATCTAAAGTGTGTATCTCACACATACAGATATGCACAAAATGCATCAAAAACATTTTTGGGCAGAAAACGCACCCAAATTTTTTTTTTGCCTTCAATTATTACTTTTTTTGAAGAGCAGAATAGGAGAACAGTATCTAAAGTGTGTATCTCACACGTACAGATATGCAGAAGATGCAGCAGAAAAAAAAATTTGGCCAGAAATCGCAAAAAAATTATTTTTTTTTGCCCTAAATTATTATTTTTGGGAAGAGCAGAATAGGAGAACAGTATCTAAAGTGTGTATCTCACACGTTCAGATATGCAGAAAATGCACCAAAAAAAATTTTTGGGGCAGAAAACGCACCAAAATTTTTTTTTTTGCCCTAAATTATTATTTTTTGGAACAGCAGAATAGGAGAACAGTATCTAAAGTGTCTATCTCACATGTACAGATATGCAGAAAATGCACCAAAAAAATTTTTTTTGCCCTAAATTATTATTTTTGGAATAGTAGAATAGGAGAACAGTATCTAAAGTGTGTATCTCACAGTAACATATGCAGTGCTGGTGCACTGAGCTTGCATAAAATGCCCGCCGAAGCCTACCTAACTATCAGACGGATAAAAGTAATCTTTTCTCTGGCACTGGGCTCAGGGCAGGATAAAAAGATTGTGCACAGCACCCACACAACAAAAGCAAGGTAGATCGCTGAGTAATTTGATTTCTGAATCAGGACTCCTATCTAATTCTCTCCCTTAAAGCAGCAGCAGCAGCAACCTTTCCCTACACTAACTGAAGCAGAGTGAAGTGCTGTGCTATGTGTTTCTAGCTTATATAGAGGCTGGGTCACATGCTGCACTGGCCAATCACAGCCATGCCATTAGTAGTTAAACAAATGTTGATTGGCTGCCCTGCAGCTTTTTAAAATGCGCCATTACATTGCCGAACACCGAACCCGAACATACTGTACATTGTTCGGGTTCGGGTTCGGGTCCGTGTACCAAAAACCCAAAAGTCCTGTACGAACCCGAACTTTACAGTTCGGGTTCGCTCAACCCTAGTTAGTTCGTATTTTTGTTAGATTCGTAACATTTTCGTGAAATTACGAACATTCTTTATGATGAATTTAAAAAGCAAACCCAGAAAGTCAGCAGTGCTGCTGACTTCCTGGGTTTGCTTTTTAAATTCATCATAACGAATGTTTGTAATTGTTACAAAAAGTTAACGAGCCTAACGAAAATTCGTATTCAATCCAAATTGAATTTCGGACACGAATTATGAAATACAAACTAACGGGCTACAAACAAACCCAGGAACTCAGCACAGCACAGGGATGGTGGGAGCCCCTCATAATGAGCACAGCAGGGGTACAGCTCCAGGAGGAAGTCAGCACAGCACAGGGATGGTGGGATCCCCTCATAATGAGCACAGCACAGGGATGGTGGGAGTCCCTCATAATGAGCACAGCACAGGGATGGTGGGAGCCCCTCATAATGAGCACAGCAGGGGCACAGCCCCAGGAGGAAGTCAGCACAACACAGGGATGGTGAGAGCCCCTCATAATGAGCACAGCAGGGGTACAGCCCCAGGAGGAAGTCAGCACAGCACAGGGATGGTGGGAGCCCCTCATAATTAGCACAGCACAGGGATGGTGGAAGCCCCTCATAATGAGCACGGCAGGGGCACAGCCCCAGGAGGAAGTCAGCACAGCACAGGGATGGTGGGAGCCCCTCATAATGAGCACAGCAGGGGTACAACCCCAGGAAGTCAGCACAGCACAGGGATGGTGGGAGCCCCTCATAATGAGCATAATGAGTCAACGACTGCCATATTGAGAAATGTATTTTCTCTTTCGTCCATGGACGGACACAGCTTCCTTATATTCTTGACATAAGGGTTATGTTCCGTCTATTAGGAGAGGACTAGGCAGACATGTTAGATATTTAAAAACATGTAACTATAGCAAAGCTGAACAGCCCCGCCCGGGGGGCGGTCCCTCTGGTCATAACCCCTCACCCTGCACTCAGCAGCTCAGTTTTTTTTCTGCCTAGTGTAGGAGAAGGACCTAGCTCCCTAGGGGCCCATTGGTCCTGGAGAACTTTTTTCTTTTTGTTTTTGTTTTTTGTTTTTACTTTTTGTTCCTGAGATCTACTATCAACTGCCGGCTGGATGACAGGCTGGATAATATAGATCCTTGTAGTCTCCCCAGTCCGGCCATCGAGCGTGAGCAGGCCTTTAGCTACGCGCTGGGTCGGACACAACATACCTCGTTTGCTCCAGGGGTGGCCGGTGAGCTATATGCTCCGGGGCTCACATATGACCGGGCTACTGCTGTCTGAGTCACAGTGGGCTGTGGCCGAAAGCCACTCCATACTGCTCGGTGATGGGTCTGTCAGGAACGTGTCCAGCAGTCCTCGCAACGACGGGTAAGTAAGGTTCCTCCTGTCTTGCCAGGATGGAACAGCTGGGCTTTCCTGGGGTGGTCGAATAGGGGGTCTCTCGCCCTCCCTTTCCTCTCTCCCCATCCATCCCTCCTTCCCATGCATTGCTGGGCCTGCTGTGTACCTCACCGGGGGGTCCCTGAGTTGGGGCTCGGGTCCTGGCTGGGGGCTGCTGCGGTGTGTCCAGGTCCACTCTAGTGTGGGTGTTCTGCCTTGTGGGGGGCCTCCGCACGGAGGCCCAATGTTTTCGGGGCCTTTTATTTTTACCTCAGAACGATCGGTGCCATTTTGGATGCGCCGGCGCCATTTTCTTGTAGCCGCGCTGTTTCTTATGCTAATACACTCTTTTTTTCTGAGGCAGCTGGCGGCCATCTTTTTGTGGCTTTAACATTGGTTTTGGCCTCTAGCGCTGGTTTTGTCATTCTGAACGGCGCAAACGGCACAGATCACCTCAGAGACACCTCAGGCACACACTGTGCAGGAGTTAGAGCAGACCGCAGCGCTGAGCAGTGCCTGGGTCAGGGCGGTGAGTCCTCTGGGAATACCCCTCGGTCTGTAGCAGCTAGGAGGGTGGGCCTTTTTTGTACCTTGACTGAGTACCCAGAGTGGCTGTCAGTTGAGCGGGTCAGCATGGCGTCAGAAGCTGGCGCTTCTTCCCCAGAATCTCCGGTGGTAGCAACCGGTGCCCCTGCACCTTCGGTACCTATGGACGCTTTGTCGGCGGTCCTGGAATCATTTGTTGCCAGGGTGGAGGCGGTGTGCGGGCGAAAGGGGGGTAAAAAATGCCCCCTCCCCCCACCATCTTCTGGGGAAAGCTCTGACTCAGACTCGGGCCTGGCTGTGACACAGGGCCCTTGTTATGAAGAGTCAGAGTATGCGGACCAGGACCATTTGGACAGTGAGGAAGACTCTGTGTCCGGGTCAGTGCAGGAGAAGGCGCTTGTTGGAGCACTTATCACCGCAGTGCGGGAAACCCTTGAGCTGAAGGATGCGGCTGGGGCATCTACTGAGGTGTCGGTCCCTTTTGGGTCCCACAAGCCGACCCGCACTACCAAGGTGTTTCCTTATGTAACTTATTTTGATACGTTTATAGACAAACTATGACCACAGAGGACCTTTTCGGTCCCAAAACGCATGGCGGTCCGTTACCCTTTTGAGGAGAGCCTTCTGAAAAAATGGGCATCTCCCCCGGTTGTGGACCCCCCGGTATCCAGGTTAAACAAGGTAACCACAATTCCAGTTGAGGGGACCCCTGCATTTAAGGATCCTGCAGATAGGAGGTCCGAAGCAGTGGCCCGGTCCATGTTCACCATGCTGGGATCAGCATTACGGCCAGTATTGGCTGCGGTCCTGGTGTCACAGACACTTACTTAATGGGCAAAATTGTTGCACCGGGAGTTGGAGAAGCAACAGGTTTCCCCGGTCTGCGTAGAACTGGCCGACCAGTTGGTGCATGGCCTTAAATATGTCTGCGATGCAGCCCTGGATACAGCTCCACTGATTTCCAGAGCCCCAGTATCTGCGGTGTTATTGCGTCGCCTGATTTGGCTAAAATGCTGGTCCGCGGACCAGACTTCCAAGAAGACTCTGGCAGATTTGCCCTTCCAGGGAGAGAGGCTCCAAATAGCCTCTCTCCCTGGAAGGGCAAAATCCGCCAGAGCCGACATTATTAAGAATGTCACTGGGGGTAAGAGCACGCTGCTCCCACAATCCAGAAAAGGTAAGGAGCTATGCCGTAGGCTAGGGCCCTCCTTTTCCGCTCAGAAGCGTTTTTTTCATCAGTCTGGGCCCGCAAGTAAGCGTTCCCAGGCCGACAAGGGGCCAGCTGAAAGACAAAAGCGTCCCTGGGTTCGCAAGCCAAACAAGCCTGCAAACAAATCTGGTACTGCATGAAGGTTTGCCTCCGCCTGACTCTCGGGTGGGGGGTCACCTTCGTGAGTTTGCAGCTCGATGGACCTCCCTGCTTTCCGACCAGTAGGTTTGCGAAGTGGTTTCATCAGGGTACAAGATAGAATTTCTTTCTTGTCCACCAAACAGATTTTTTCCATCCAACCTTCATCTTCTTCCGGCTCGTCGGAACGCCCTATTTGGGGCAGTGCAGGACCTGCTGAGGCGCATGGTAATAGTACCTGTGCCGCTGCCGGAAAGGTTTCAGGTATTCTACTCCAATCTGTTTGTAGTCCCAAAAAAGGACGGGGTCCGTCCAGTTCTCGACCTCAAGGCCCTCAACTCATTTGTAAAAGTACGAAGGTTCAGGATGGAATCAGTTCGCTCTGTGGTCGCTGAAATCCATCCGGGGGATTTTCTGGCGTCCTTGGACATCAGGGACGCATACTTGCATGTCCCCTACCAAACAAAACCACCTTCACATCCCCAAGTCCCGCTACAAATCAAAGGGAGAACGAAGATTTGCAGTCCAAGGACCACGTCTATGGAACGCTCTACCCACGGATATCCGCATGGAAGAAAACCATCGGGCCTTCAGGAAAAAACGTGTAAGACCCACCTATTCTGATGGATCAGGACGTCACTGGATGCAAAGCGCCTTGAGGTGATTCAGTTTGCATTTGTAGCACTATACAAGTTATTCACTCATTCACTCACTCACTCACTCCCATATATGTCGGGCATCAGAGATTTCTGCGCTTTGCAGTCGGGGACAATCACTACCAATTTGTGGCTCTCCCTTTTGGCCTGACATCGACGCCAAGGGTTTTCACCAAGGTCCTCTCCCCGATTCTGGCCTTGCTGAGACAGCGAGGAATCGCTATCATGGGCTACCTGGACGATCTCCTTCTGAGAGCTGCTTCAGACTCAGAATTAGAGGAGGATGTGGCGATTGCCAGTCAGACCCTTCAAGAATTTGGTTGGGTACTGAACCTCCAGAAGTCGGTGTTGGTACCGACTCAGCACCTGGAATACCTGGGTTTGATTCTGGACTCCTCGGAGGCGAGAGCTTTTCTTCCTTTGGAAAAATTGCAGACTCTGCAGGCGGCGGTGAAGCTGTTAGCATCCCGCAGGTGGTCGTTGCTGCGCTTTTGCATGCAAGTCCTGGGTTTCATGGTAGCCTCTTTCGAGGCAGTACTGTATGCTCAATTCCACACTCGAGTCTTGCATAAGGAGATCCTGTCCAAGTGGGACAAGTCTCCGTTGTCCCTGGATTGTCAAATCCGGGTGAGCCAACTAGTCAGGTCTTCCCTGGTTTGGTAGCCCTTCAGTCCAGAAAGTCGTTTCTTCCCTTTCACTGGATGGTGATCATGACGGACGCCAGCCTGACTGGTTGGGGGGGAGTTTGGGGTGTTCAGTCGACACAAGGTCGCTGGACGCAGGAAGAATTCCGCCTGCCAATCAATGTGCTGGAACTTTGGGCGATAAGGCAGTGCCTCTCCACATGGTCACAGAGGCTACAGGGGATTCCAGTCAGGATCCAGTCGGACAACGTCACGGCGGTGGCGTATGTCAACCATCAAGGAGGGACAAGAAGCTCGGCTGCAGCATCGGAGGTCGCTCACATCCTGCGGTGGGCAGAACGGAGCGTGCCGGCTCTATCGGCCGTATACATTCCGGGAGTAGAAAACTGGCAAGTGGACTACCTAAGTCGCCAGATGCTGGACCAAGGAGAATAGTCGCTACACCCGGATGTGTTTCGACTCCTTTTCCTGAGATGGGGCACGCCAGACATGGATCTCCTGGCTTCTCGACTTAATCGGAAGGTATTGAGGTTTGTGGCCAGGTCAAAAGATCCCTGGGCGGACGCGACAGACGCCTTGGTGGCTCCGTGGGGACAGTATCGGCTAATTTATGTCTTTCCCCCACTGAAACTTCTTCCTCGTTTGCTCCGCAGAGTGGAGACCGTGGGGATTCCGGTGATTCTAATTGCCCCAGATTGGCCTCGGCGTCCCTGGTACGCCGACCTAGTGCGCCTGGTGGCGGATGTCCCTTGGCGACCACCGATGCGAGAGGACCTTCTGTCACAAGGTCCTATACTTCATCCTGCTTTACAGTCGCTGGCTGTTGAAAGTCAGGTTCTGAGGGACCAAGGCCTGTCGGATTCAGTAATTTCCACCATGCTGAGCGCACGGAAGTCATCTTCTCGGAAGATCTATCATCGCACGTGGAAGGCCTACATCTCTATGTGTGAGGAGATGGGGTGGCGTCCACAGGCATATTCGGTTTCCAGGATCCTGCTGTTCTTACAGCGTGGAGTGGATCAATAACTTGCCTTAAGCACCATTAAGGGTTAGATATCAGCCTTGGCTGTTTTCTTTCAACGACCCCTGGTGGTTCATTTATTGGTGAGTATGTTTGTGCAAGGGGTCCGACATGTGGCTCCTCCGGTTCGACCACCACTACCTCCATGGGATTTGAATCTGGTGTTCCCAGTACTTCAGAAACCTCCCTTTGAGAACATCAGAGAGATTCCTCTTTTGACACTCTCTCAGAAAGTTGCCTTTCTGGTGGCTATTACATCTGTCAGGAGGGTTTCTGAGTTGGCGGCCTTGTCATGCAAGTCCCCCTACTTGATCCTTCATAAGGATAAAGCGGTGCTATGCCCGCAGCCTTCGTTTCTTCCGAAGGTGGTTTTGGCTTTTCATCTAAATGAGGACATTGTACTTCCATCCTTGTGTCCTCGGCTGTTGCATCCCAAAGAGGTTGCGTTACATTCCTTGGACGTGGTATGTGCTCTGCGGGTGTATCTCTCTGCTACGGCACCGTTTCAGAGGTCAGAATCACTGTTTGTGTCGGTGACTGGTCCAAAGAAAGGCCTGGCGGTCTCGTCGGCCACCATTTCTCAGTGGATCAGACAGATCGCGATTCAGGCTTATGCCCTAAAAGGGCTGGCGCCTCCCTTTCCTGTCACAGCGCATTCGACCAGGGCAATTGGTGCCTCCTGGGCTTTCCAACATCAAGCGTCTGTTTCACAGGTGTGTGAGGCGGCGACCTGGTCGTCCGTTCACACTTTCACTAAGTTTTACAAGGTTGACGTGCATGCATCTGCGGATGCTTGCTTCGGCCGCAAGGTTTTGCAGGCAGCTGTTTAAGGTTGCAACTCCTCCGTTGAGGAGCCCTGTTTGTTTTGGGGTGAAGTTTATTTGATTGCTGTTCCCACCCCTCGTTTTTTTTAGCTGTGTCCGTACATGGACGAAAGAGAAAATAGGATTTTTGTACTCACCGTAAAATCCCTTTGTCTGAAGTCCATGGACGGACACAGCACCCACCCCTCCTTTTTATGTTTGTACTGCTTTTTGATGAACTGAGCTGCTGAGTGCAGGGTGAGGGGTTATGACCAGAGGGACCGTCCCCTGGGCGGGGCTGTTCAGCTTTGCTATAGTTACATGTTTTTAAATATCTAACATGTCTGCCTAGTCCTCTCCTAATAGATGAAACATAACCCTAATGTCAAGAATATAAGGAAGCTGTGTCCATCCATGGACTTCAGAGAAAAGGATTTTACAGTGAGTACAAAAAGCCTATTTTTTGCTTTTTAAATTCATAATAACGAATGTTCGTAATTGTTACGAAAAGTTAACGAACCTAACGAAAATTCGTATTCAATCCAAATTTCGTTTTTCTGAAAACCTCGGAAGCATAGCAATTCGGATTTCGGATGCTTCCGAATGTACGAATTTTCGGAAATTCGTACGAATTTTCGATTCGTACGAAACGAATCGCACATGTCTGCCCGTTAACTCTAGCTTCTCCAGATTCAGAAAACTAAGCCTTATATACTACTTTTCTGTCCTATTGATATCTTGTACTATTTACCACAGTTCACCTGAAGTTCACTTTGTCTTTGCTAATACTATCTGTGAAAAATATATATATATATATTCCAAAACCTAAATTTGTGTAAAAAATATATATTATATATAAGCAGCGCTGTGAAAATAAAATACAAGATGTCCGTGTTCCAAAACAATCCAAATGATAATGTCCTTAAATTATCACCCTGTGACATATGTGAATATGTGCACAAAAATAAACAAAATATGATTTAAATATATATTGAAAAAAGTGATAAAGTCCAAAAATTCAATCAGGTTGATAGTGTACAAATTATCTGCATATCTTCCACCACACCCGGTGCCAGTGAATCCTCTCCCGTCAGATAAAACACTCACCAACTTAAAATGCCTCACACTCTCATGCTCGGCGTGTGAAAATGTAAACAAAACCTCTCAGACAGCAGATGTTCCAGGATCCAACCAATTTGCCAAGTTGCTCCGCATGTAAATATATAAGAAGACTCCAATAGCGTGATACCGTAAAATCAGTTTAATATCACACTTTAAAAGCTTCAAACATTTCACTCACATGAAACTCAACAATCTGAGCAGTACACAGCATAGCACAGCAAACTCGTTTCAGAGACAACCAAAGCCGAGTATAATGGTCGTGGCGGACCCAAGGTATCCCACTGATCTCTCACCACCTCCTCGCTAGTCTTCCCTGGATCTCGGCTTCCTCGATCAGTCCTGTAACGTCACACATACCCTTAGACGGTTGCCGCACAGCCACGCCCCGACATGTTTCATCATAAAAGATTGTCATGGGATTGGCTGTGCGGTGCAGCAACCCCTCCTCTTATCCCTCTCGCCAGCTCTGAACACACTCACACCTCCGGCTGTGGGCGGAAGAAGCACATTATGTCAGCCGCTGTGTCTGCTCACTACAGGTGTCCCCGCGGCCATAATATACTTGCTTCTGGTTTTATTTCACCGCTCAAGCGACGAATATATCATTTTATAATTAAATAATTCCTAAACCTGCAGAGTATTTCATGTTCTAGGAGTTCATTCACAGAGCTAAAATTAAAATATTATTAACAATAACTAATCATTAAAATATTATCAAACATTATAAGATTTCATCCTAATACCGGATATAATGAATATAAAAAAAATATATAATTCTCTCACGAATCATAAACCTGTGTAAATCTGTATATATAAATCTCACATACAGTTTCTGGATGAGTGCTGGGCAATTAATATTAAACACACACATTAACTATACATCAAATATGTGTGCAAAACATATAAAAATATAAATAAATATTTCTAAAGATATGTTACTGTATGTATTATATAATAACTGATAAAAATATATACTACTATATCCTAAGGAAGAAATTTAATTTAAAAACGTCAATGAAAAATACAAACCCCCAGTGGTATAGGTGCTATCTCCACTGAGTGTAAATAGATCATTGATAACTGATTAAAAATAGAAAATAAATAAAAAATTATTGATAAAGCAATTGAGATCTAACTTAATGTTAGGGCCCCTAGGAGAAAGACTCTTAAAAAGGGAAATCAATTCGGTCTCTGTTTGTGATTAGGGATGAGCCGAACACCCCCTGGTTCGGTTCGCATCAGAACCTGCGAACGGACCGAAAGTTAGTGCGAACTTTAGAACCCTATTAAATACAATGGACGCGAACGTTCGAAATCAAAAGTGCTAATTATAATGACTAATATGCAAGTTATTGTCCTAAAAAGGGTTTGGGGACCCGGGTCCTGCCCCAGGGGACATGTATCAATGCAAAAATAAGTTTTAAAAACGGCAATTTTTTCGGGAGCAGTGGTTTTAATGATGCATAAAGTGAAAAAAAGGGTGAAATATTCCTTTAAATATTGTACCTGGGGGGGGGGGGTGTCTAAAGTATGCCTGTGAAGTGGCACAAGTTTCCCGTGTTTAGAACTGTCCCTGCACAAAATTACATTTCTAAAGGAAAAAAGTAATTTAAAACTGCTTGCGGCTTAAGGCCCCATGCACACGAGATGCTGGTAAACGCACGTTCAGAGGCAGTTGGATGCTTTTTTCAACTGCCCCTCCCTCCTCATCACTGGAGCCAATCTGGCAGTACGCTGCAGCTGGGGGAACATGACTGCCAGATAGCTGTCCTTGTTGGGCAACCCCTCTCTCTGGGCTCACGTTACTACCCCTTCTCTCTGAGCTCACGTTACTGCCTTCCTCCAGCTGGGTTCCATCATCGGAGCCTTCAAAACGCTGGGTATCCTCCTGGAGCATGTACCCAGCACTGTGGTCAAACAGTTCGGGGGACTCCTAAGGAGGACATGGTGGGGCTAGGGAAGGAGTGACTGATGCCATTGAGCCAACGGAAGAGGCCGCTTTGGCAGCTGCTTTGCCAGACAAAGTACCCTGAGCCTGAGTGAGAGAGGATGAGGAGGAGGAGGAAGGCTTGGTCATCCACTCTACCAAGTCTTGGGCATGTTGCGGCTCAACATGGCCAGCTGCCGAAAAGAAGGACAAGCGTGTCCCACGGCCACGTGCTGATGAGGATGCACCATGTCCACGACCAGCTGAGCTCTGGGCTCACGTTACTACCGGGATCCCGCCTACGTCATTGGCTATTCCCCGGCAAGCAGGGAAAGCTGGGGCTTACCCCTATGATCTGACGGATGACCCCGCCCCCTCGTATGTCAGACCCCGCCTATGTCATTGGCTGAGCGGATCTGATGGGGAACTTCCTCCGCAGTGTATTAAATGAATAGACCCGCCCCTTCTCACGTTCCCCATCAGGTCCGGTCAGCCTTACACACACTGAAGGTGACCCCGCCCCCTACGTCATTGGTTGAGCGGACTTGATGGGGAATTTGAGAAGGGGCGGGTCTATTCATTTATTACACTGAGGAGGAAGTTCCCCATCAGGTCCGCTCAGCCAATGACGTTTCGTGTGGAGTGGAGACTGCAGCGCTGGACATCGGATCACTGCGGGACACTGGATTACATCGCTGGAATGGGTTTTTTATTCTTTATTTTTTATTTTTAATAAAGGAATTTCCCAACTGTGTCTGTGTGTTTTTTTTTTTTACACTTTCTTTGTGAAATGGTAGGGGTACAATGTACCCCCTACTAATTCACATAGGGGGGCCGGGATCTGGGGGTCCCCTTTGTTAAAGGGGTCTTCCAGATTCCGATAAGCCCCCCGCCCGCAGACCCCCACAACCACCAGGCAAGGGTTGTGGCCCTTGTCCCCATCAACATGGTACGGTTTAGGAGGGGGGGCGCTCTCTCGTCCCCCCTCTTTTTCTGCAGCCTGCCAGGTTGCGTGCTCGGATAAAGGGTCTGGTATGGATTTTTGGGGGAACTCCACACCATTTTTTTTTTATTTGGCGTGGAGTTCCCCTTAAAATCCATACCAGACCTGAATGGCCTGGTAATGGAATTTGGGGGGACCCCCACGCCTTTTTTTTCTTTTTATCAGTGACTTTTCTCTATATTGCCGGGAGCCGACAATTCATTATAGCCGCGAGTGCTTTTTAATGACTTTTTTTCCTTCAGAAATGACACTTTGTGCAGGGACTGTTCTAAGCACGGGAAACAAGCACTGCTTTACAGGCATACTATACACCCCCCCAGGGACGAAATTTAAAGGAATATTTAACTTTTATTGTTTCACTTTAAGCATTATTAAAATCACTGCTCCCGAAAAAACTGCTGTTTTTAAAACTTTTTTTTGCATTGATACATGTCCCCTGGGGCAGGAGCCGGGTCCCCAACCCCTTTTTAGGACAATAACTTGCATATTAGCCTTGATAATTAGCACTTTTGATTTCGAACGTTCGAGTCCATTGTATTTAATAGGGTTCTAAAGTTCGCGCAAACTTTAGGTCTGTTCGCAGGTTCTGGTGCAAACCAAACAGGGGGGTGTTCGGCTCATCCCTAGTCACTACTTGGTAGGCTTTCCTTCTTTTTAAAACATTGCTCTCTAGGGGCATTCCCCACTTCTTGTATTAGTTTCTTAAGGCTTTCTTCCTGATAACCCTTCTGTACAAATGTATCTTTCAGTATATTAGCCTGTACTACAAAATCCTCCCGATCAGAGCAATTGCAGCGTACTCTGAGTATTTGCCCTTTAGGGATATTTTTTATCCAGGCGGGATGATGTCCACTTCTAATGGAAATATAACTATTTCGGTCTGTAGGTTTGAAATAGACCCAGTCTTCAAATCCCCCAAACTTTTTTCTATAGTGACATCAAGAAAATTCACAGTTTTGTCGCTGATTAGATAATCCAGTTTGATGTTGTTGTTGTTTTTGTTAAGGGTCTCCAAGAACTCCACCACAGATTCTTCTGAGCACTCCCAAATAAATAGGAGATCATCAATAAATCTGCGGTAAAAACGTAACTGGGGTCTCTGGTTCCTAAATACATGCCTATCCTCCCACTTAGCCATAAACAAGTTGGCCAGGCTGGGGGCAAATTTCGCCCCCATAGCCACGCCAACCTGCTGTTAGAAAAAAGAGTCATGATACCAAAAATAGTTATGGGACATGCAGAAGTCCAAAACATGTCCCAAAAAATTCAACCATGTCCTTTGATTATTAGCATAACATTTAATACCATGATTATCCTATAAATCATGTATGATTGCCTACAATTTATTATGGTATACAAATGAATGTTTGCGCTCTTTTATATTATGGACAACCCCTAGGGGTATATGGTATTTAATTTAATTAAAATTTTCAATCAATACTCCCTTTCTAGTTTAATTTTACAACGACATGCTTCATTTAAAGTCCCACTTCCTTCCCCCCTACTTTATACGTTTATACAGGGATGGAAGCATGCCCTTGTTTCCCTTGAGTGCGTCGGGTCATTTTCTATTTTTGAATGTCCCAAAAATTGTTTCTGCATATGTGGAATGTCCTCTCTCCCACTCAGAGCCCAATTCAGTGCTAGAGTGGCATCTTCATGCTGTATGATGGTATATAAGGCCGATACGTCAGCTGTTACCAAATAGGTTTCACAACAAGGATTAATTTTAACTTTTTCCAATAATTGCAACAGATCTGCCGTATCCCTCAGATAAGCCTTTGTGGTTTTCATGCTAGGTTGCAAAAATTTGTACTCTCCCAATCTTGCCGTTACAGATCCTATCCCATTAACTATGGGTCGTGCTGGTGGTGGGGTCTGGACATCCTTGTGGATCTTTGGTAAAGTGGAAATTACTGGAATTCTACATGCTGAGGGAGCTAAATATCTCCTTTCCTTTACATTCAAAGCACTAATCTGGTACCCCCAGTCTATCAAAGAACTGAGTTGAATTTTATAGGATTCAGTCGGATCCATTCTCAGTTTCTTGTAGGTTGCTTGGTCTTCCAGCAATTCCATCAGCTGATTGTGGTAGAATGATTTTTTCATCACTACTACCCCTCCCCCTTTATCCGCTGGGCGGATAATAATGTTTTTCTTTTCTTCTAAGGCTTTTATACCTTCTTTGATATATTCAGAGTTTACTTTCTTCTTTGGAGGAAGTTCTTCAATATCCTTCAAAACCATATGCTTGAACACTTCAATAAAATGATTATTAGTTTTCCTCTTAGATAGGGAAGATTTGTACTGAAGATTTGTAAGAATATATACTGTATTCAGAAAGTATATGTAGATGTTCTCTATATATATATATATATATATATATATATATATATATATATATATATATATTGTTTAGGGTAAATCCCTGTAATACTTATATAAACTAATAAAATAATACTGAACTAAAATGATTATTAGAATTCTGAGGATAAAAGATCGATTTATTTTTGAGACCACTGTCTATCCTCTCTGGCACTTTGTAATTCCTTACTGCAGGGTTCGTAGGGTGACTCAAAAAATATTTTTTCATATCGAGTGTCCTTATGAATTTATGTGTATCGATATATATCTCAAATTTATTCATAATTTTTCTCGGGGCACATTTCAGACCCAAATTGAGTATATTTAATTCTTTCTGGTCCAGTTCCACCCTACTTAGGTTGAATATTCCAGAATTCAATTTTTCGCATCCTTTTTCTTGGATTGTTTGAGTCTGCCCGCCCGGCATCCCCTTCTCTTTGGAGCAGTGCGACTTCTCTGTTGGGAAATTGAGGTGGTCCACTCCTGCCCCCGCCTCGGTTGTTCATTTGATGATTGTTCCTCCTTGGTGTGTCTCCCCTCCCTCCCCTCCCCTATTGCCCTAAAAACGATTCCTGTTGGTAATTAGCCTCAGCCAAAGGTTGGTATCTGTTATATATAAGTGTATGGTTCCTATTATCAGGGGGATAATTGGGAGGTGGATGCGGATACCATTGTTGATAATCCTGATTATAATTATATGGTTCATTTCTTCCGTATGGTTGAAAAGCTTGGGGTGATTGATAGTTTACACTTTGTTGATATCCGCCTCTTCCGTATCGAGATGGAGCGGGTGATTGTGAGTTTCCTCCATACTGTCCGCCCCTACTAGTTTGGGGTGCACCTCCCCGGGGCTGATTCAAAGTTGTTTGTTCACCTTTATTCCCCAATCCTTTAGGGCCTCCATTCTTCCCTACCTCTTTCTTTGGAATAATATTAGTTTCCTTCTGTGTTGTATTCTCATCAGGTGTATCTTAATTCCCTATATTGGAGCTCTGCCATACATATATGTTATTAGTCTTAAAATCATTCGAGTCTCTATTATATTTCTTGACTTTCCTTTTTTGTGTGTCTCGGTCCACCTTTTCCAATGCTTTCTTCATATTGACATTAAACTCTTTTATTATATTAGAGTCATTGATTGGTTCTAGTTTACTTTGAATCAATTTTATATTTGCTTTGAGTCTGCTTAATTTGATTTTCTTTCTTTTTAAAACAAGGCTCTGTAATCCCTTCCTACCCTTTTAAAAAACTCCAGCCACTCATCCATATATTTTTTATCACTCAGGCCATCCTGTGGTGACACTTCCCATCTCAGGCTTCTGAAAATTAAACTCTCCTTCTGGTAATGCTCAAATGTGAAAACATCCCACCATGTCTTAACCTGTTTTTCAAGCAGGTTATCCAGATTTTTAAGCAATCCTGAGTAATCTTCCTCACATTCAGCCATTTCATGACTGGTAGAAAAAATACACTCAGGATTCATTTGCCTATTCGACAAATAGTTAATGGCTTCCATAGCTGCAAGTGGTTTAAATAATACGTGTATATAAAAAATGGTAACAAATGAATCCGCCCTTCCTGTGTTCCCACCACTGTGCTTGTGAAAAATACTATAAATGAACAGTGAAGCAGCTACTTTTAAATAAAATCAATCTGTGAAAAATATATATGTATATATTGCAAAACCTAAATTTGTGTAAAAAATATACATTATATATAAGCAGCGCTGTGAAAAAAAAATACAAGATGTCCATGTTCCAAAACAATCCAAATGATAATGTCCTTAAATTATCACCCTGTGACATATGTGAATAGGGATGAGCTTCGTGTTCGAGTCGAACATACGTTCGACTCGAACATCGGCTGTTCGATCGTTCGACGAAGATCGAACGATTTGGGCCGTTCGCGCCAAATTCGAGTGACGCGAACAGCCCACAATGCACTACGCCATCGCAGTGTCATCCAGGCGCTGTGATTGGCCAAGCATGCACTGTGACCCCGCATGCTTGGCCAATCACAGCGCCGGCAGCGAGGAGAGCAATGATTGGCCACAGGCAGGATGCCTGTGGCCAATTATTGCTGAGGGTGTTTAGTACACGCCCCACACTATAAAAGGCCGCCAGCACGGCGGCCTAGTGTAGTGTGTTCCGGAGCAGGGATAGAGCAGCATAGGCAGGGACAGTGACTTTTATTTCTTTCTTGCTTAACCTGGATTCCTTTAGTTTAGGGAAAGAGAAGGATAGGTAGGGAGAGTGTCAGTGTGTTTTGTGCTTGTGCTATATTGTGCTTAAAAAAAACATTTTTTCTAGGGACAGAAAACTGTAGGTAGGGAGAGTGTGTCAGTTTCTTTCACTGTCAAAGTCCTTGTTTCCAGGGACCTGGAAGGACAGTGAGTGAATTCTCCTTGTGCTAAATTGTGCTTAAAAAAAACATTTTTTCTAGGGACAGAAAACTGTAGGTAGGGAGAGTGTGTCAGTTTCTTTCACTGTCAAAGTCCTTGTTTCCAGGGACCTGGAAGGACAGTGAGTGAATTCTCCTTGTGCTAAATTGTGCTTAAAAAAAACATTTTTTCTAGGGACAGAAAACTGTAGGTAGGGAGAGTGTGTCAGTTTCTTTCACTGTCAAAGTCCTTGTTTCCAGGGACCTGGAAGGACAGTGAGTGAATTCTCCTTGTGCTAAATTGTGCTTAAAAAAAACATTTTTTCTAGGGACAGAAAACTGTAGGTAGGGAGAGTGTGTCAGTTTCTTTCACTGTCAAAGTCCTTGTTTCCAGGGACCTGGAAGGACAGTGAGTGAATTCTCCTTGTGCTAAATTGTGCTTAAAAAAAACATTTTTTCTAGGGACAGAAAACTGTAGGTAGGGAGAGTGTGTCAGTTTCTTTCACTGTCAAAGTCCTTGTTTCCAGGGACCTGGAAGGACAGTGAGTGAATTCTCCTTGTGCTAAATTGTGCTTAAAAAAAACATTTTTTCTAGGGACAGAAAACTGTAGGTAGGGAGAGTGTGTCAGTTTCTTTCACTGTCAAAGTCCTTGTTTCCAGGGACCTGGAAGGACAGTGAGTGAATTCTCCTTGTGCTAAATTGTGCTTAAAAAAAACATTTTTTCTAGGGACAGAAAACTGTAGGTAGGGAGAGTGTGTCAGTTTCTTTCACTGTCAAAGTCCTTGTTTCCAGGGACCTGGAAGGACAGTGAGTGAATTCTCCTTGTGCTAAATTGTGCTTAAAAAAAACATTTTTTCTAGGGACAGAAAACTGTAGGTAGGGAGAGTGTGTCAGTTTCTTTCACTGTCAAAGTCCTTGTTTCCAGGGACCTGGAAGGACAGTGAGTGAATTCTCCTTGTGCTAAATTGTGCTTAAAAAAAACATTTTTTCTAGGGACAGAAAACTGTAGGTAGGGAGAGTGTGTCAGTTTCTTTCACTGTCAAAGTCCTTGTTTCCAGGGACCTGGAAGGACAGTGAGTGAATTCTCCTTGTGCTAAATTGTGCTTAAAAAAAACATTTTTTCTAGGGACAGAAAACTGTAGGTAGGGAGAGTGTGTCAGTTTCTTTCACTGTCAAAGTCCTTGTTTCCAGGGACCTGGAAGGACAGTGAGTGAATTCTCCTTGTGCTAAATTGTGCTTAAAAAAAACATTTTTTCTAGGGACAGAAAACTGTAGGTAGGGAGAGTGTGTCAGTTTCTTTCACTGTCAAAGTCCTTGTTTCCAGGGACCTGGAAGGACAGTGAGTGAATTCTCCTTGTGCTAAATTGTGCTTAAAAAAAACATTTTTTCTAGGGACAGAAAACTGTAGGTAGGGAGAGTGTGTCAGTTTCTTTCACTGTCAAAGTCCTTGTTTCCAGGGACCTGGAAGGACAGTGAGTGAATTCTCCTTGTGCTAAATTGTGCTTAAAAAAAACATTTTTTCTAGGGACAGAAAACTGTAGGTAGGGAGAGTGTGTCAGTTTCTTTCACTGTCAAAGTCCTTGTTTCCAGGGACCTGGAAGGACAGTGAGTGAATTCTCCTTGTGCTAAATTGTGCTTAAAAAAAACATTTTTTCTAGGGACAGAAAACTGTAGGTAGGGAGAGTGTGTCAGTTTCTTTCACTGTCAAAGTCCTTGTTTCCAGGGACCTGGAAGGACAGTGAGTGAATTCTCCTTGTGCTAAATTGTGCTTAAAAAAAACATTTTTTCTAGGGACAGAAAACTGTAGGTAGGGAGAGTGTGTCAGTTTCTTTCACTGTCAAAGTCCTTGTTTCCAGGGACCTGGAAGGACAGTGAGTGAATTCTCCTTGTGCTAAATTGTGCTTAAAAAAAACATTTTTTCTAGGGACAGAAAACTGTAGGTAGGGAGAGTGTGTGAGTTTCTTTCACTGTCAAAGTCCTTGTTTCCAGGGACCTGGAAGGACAGTGAGTGAATTCTCCTTGTGCTAAATTGTGCTTAAAAAAAAACATTTTTTCTAGGGACAGAAAACTGTAGGTAGGGAGAGTGTGTCAGTTTCTTTCACTGTCAAAGTCCTTGTTTCCAGGGACCTGGAAGGACAGTGAGTGAATTCTCCTTGTGCTAAATTGTGCTTAAAAAAAACATTTTTTCTAGGGACAGAAAACTGTAGGTAGGGAGAGTGTGTCAGTTTCTTTCACTGTCAAAGTCCTTGTTTCCAGGGACCTGGAAGGACAGTGAGTGAATTCTCCTTGTGCTAAATTGTGCTTAAAAAAAACATTTTTTCTAGGGACAGAAAACTGTAGGTAGGGAGAGTGTGTCAGTTTCTTTCACTGTCAAAGTCCTTGTTTCCAGGGACCTGGAAGGACAGTGAGTGAATTCTCCTTGTGCTAAATTGTGCTTAAAAAAAACATTTTTTCTAGGGACAGAAAACTGTAGGTAGGGAGAGTGTGTCAGTTTCTTTCACTGTCAAAGTCCTTGTTTCCAGGGACCTGGAAGGACAGTGAGTGAATTCTCCTTGTGCTAAATTGTGCTTAAAAAAAACATTTTTTCTAGGGACAGAAAACTGTAGGTAGGGAGAGTGTGTCAGTTTCTTTCACTGTCAAAGTCCTTGTTTCCAGGGACCTGGAAGGACAGTGAGTGAATTCTCCTTGTGCTAAATTGTGCTTAAAAAAAACATTTTTTCTAGGGACAGAAAACTGTAGGTAGGGAGAGTGTGTCAGTTTCTTTCACTGTCAAAGTCCTTGTTTCCAGGGACCTGGAAGGACAGTGAGTGAATTCTCCTTGTGCTAAATTGTGCTTAAAAAAAACATTTTTTCTAGGGACAGAAAACTGTAGGTAGGGAGAGTGTGTCAGTTTCTTTCACTGTCAAAGTCCTTGTTTCCAGGGACCTGGAAGGACAGTGAGTGAATTCTCCTTGTGCTAAATTGTGCTTAAAAAAAACATTTTTTCTAGGGACAGAAAACTGTAGGTAGGGAGAGTGTGTCAGTTTCTTTCACTGTCAAAGTCCTTGTTTCCAGGGACCTGGAAGGACAGTGAGTGAATTCTCCTTGTGCTAAATTGTGCTTAAAAAAAACATTTTTTCTAGGGACAGAAAACTGTAGGTAGGGAGAGTGTGTCAGTTTCTTTCACTGTCAAAGTCCTTGTTTCCAGGGACCTGGAAGGACAGTGAGTGAATTCTCCTTGTGCTAAATTGTGCTTAAAAAAAACATTTTTTCTAGGGACAGAAAACTGTAGGTAGGGAGAGTGTGTCAGTTTCTTTCACTGTCAAAGTCCTTGTTTCCAGGGACCTGGAAGGACAGTGAGTGAATTCTCCTTGTGCTAAATTGTGCTTAAAAAAAACATTTTTTCTAGGGACAGAAAACTGTAGGTAGGGAGAGTGTGTCAGTTTCTTTCACTGTCAAAGTCCTTGTTTCCAGGGACCTGGAAGGACAGTGAGTGAATTCTCCTTGTGCTAAATTGTGCTTAAAAAAAACATTTTTTCTAGGGACAGAAAACTGTAGGTAGGGAGAGTGTGTCAGTTTCTTTCACTGTCAAAGTCCTTGTTTCCAGGGACCTGGAAGGACAGTGAGTGAATTCTCCTTGTGCTAAATTGTGCTTAAAAAAAACATTTTTTCTAGGGACAGAAAACTGTAGGTAGGGAGAGTGTGTCAGTTTCTTTCACTGTCAAAGTCCTTGTTTCCAGGGACCTGGAAGGACAGTGAGTGAATTCTCCTTGTGCTAAATTGTGCTTAAAAAAAACATTTTTTCTAGGGACAGAAAACTGTAGGTAGGGAGAGTGTGTCAGTTTCTTTCACTGTCAAAGTCCTTGTTTCCAGGGACCTGGAAGGACAGTGAGTGAATTCTCCTTGTGCTAAATTGTGCTTAAAAAAAACATTTTTTCTAGGGACAGAAAACTGTAGGTAGGGAGAGTGTGTCAGTTTCTTTCACTGTCAAAGTCCTTGTTTCCAGGGACCTGGAAGGACAGTGAGTGAATTCTCCTTGTGCTAAATTGTGCTTAAAAAAAACATTTTTTCTAGGGACAGAAAACTGTAGGTAGGGAGAGTGTGTCAGTTTCTTTCACTGTCAAAGTCCTTGTTTCCAGGGACCTGGAAGGACAGTGAGTGAATTCTCCTTGTGCTAAATTGTGCTTAAAAAAAACATTTTTTCTAGGGACAGAAAACTGTAGGTAGGGAGAGTGTGTCAGTTTCTTTCACTGTCAAAGTCCTTGTTTCCAGGGACCTGGAAGGACAGTGAGTGAATTCTCCTTGTGCTAAATTGTGCTTAAAAAAAACATTTTTTCTAGGGACAGAAAACTGTAGGTAGGGAGAGTGTGTCAGTTTCTTTCACTGTCAAAGTCCTTGTTTCCAGGGACCTGGAAGGACAGTGAGTGAATTCTCCTTGTGCTAAATTGTGCTTAAAAAAAACATTTTTTCTAGGGACAGAAAACTGTAGGTAGGGAGAGTGTGTCAGTTTCTTTCACTGTCAAAGTCCTTGTTTCCAGGGACCTGGAAGGACAGTGAGTGAATTCTCCTTGTGCTAAATTGTGCTTAAAAAAAACATTTTTTCTAGGGACAGAAAACTGTAGGTAGGGAGAGTGTGTCAGTTTCTTTCACTGTCAAAGTCCTTGTTTCCAGGGACCTGGAAGGACAGTGAGTGAATTCTCCTTGTGCTAAATTGTGCTTAAAAAAAACATTTTTTCTAGGGACAGAAAACTGTAGGTAGGGAGAGTGTGTCAGTTTCTTTCACTGTCAAAGTCCTTGTTTCCAGGGACCTGGAAGGACAGTGAGTGAATTCTCCTTGTGCTAAATTGTGCTTAAAAAAAACATTTTTTCTAGGGACAGAAAACTGTAGGTAGGGAGAGTGTGTCAGTTTCTTTCACTGTCAAAGTCCTTGTTTCCAGGGACCTGGAAGGACAGTGAGTGAATTCTCCTTGTGCTAAATTGTGCTTAAAAAAAACATTTTTTCTAGGGACAGAAAACTGTAGGTAGGGAGAGTGTGTCAGTTTCTTTCACTGTCAAAGTCCTTGTTTCCAGGGACCTGGAAGGACAGTGAGTGAATTCTCCTTGTGCTAAATTGTGCTTAAAAAAAACATTTTTTCTAGGGACAGAAAACTGTAGGTAGGGAGAGTGTGTCAGTTTCTTTCACTGTCAAAGTCCTTGTTTCCAGGGACCTGGAAGGACAGTGAGTGAATTCTCCTTGTGCTAAATTGTGCTTAAAAAAAACATTTTTTCTAGGGACAGAAAACTGTAGGTAGGGAGAGTGTGTCAGTTTCTTTCACTGTCAAAGTCCTTGTTTCCAGGGACCTGGAAGGACAGTGAGTGAATTCTCCTTGTGCTAAATTGTGCTTAAAAAAAACATTTTTTCTAGGGACAGAAAACTGTAGGTAGGGAGAGTGTGTCAGTTTCTTTCACTGTCAAAGTCCTTGTTTCCAGGGACCTGGAAGGACAGTGAGTGAATTCTCCTTGTGCTAAATTGTGCTTAAAAAAAACATTTTTTCTAGGGACAGAAAACTGTAGGTAGGGAGAGTGTGTCAGTTTCTTTCACTGTCAAAGTCCTTGTTTCCAGGGACCTGGAAGGACAGTGAGTGAATTCTCCTTGTGCTAAATTGTGCTTAAAAAAAACATTTTTTCTAGGGACAGAAAACTGTAGGTAGGGAGAGTGTGTCAGTTTCTTTCACTGTCAAAGTCCTTGTTTCCAGGGACCTGGAAGGACAGTGAGTGAATTCTCCTTGTGCTAAATTGTGCTTAAAAAAAACATTTTTTCTAGGGACAGAAAACTGTAGGTAGGGAGAGTGTGTCAGTTTCTTTCACTGTCAAAGTCCTTGTTTCCAGGGACCTGGAAGGACAGTGAGTGAATTCTCCTTGTGCTAAATTGTGCTTAAAAAAAACATTTTTTCTAGGGACAGAAAACTGTAGGTAGGGAGAGTGTGTCAGTTTCTTTCACTGTCAAAGTCCTTGTTTCCAGGGACCTGGAAGGACAGTGAGTGAATTCTCCTTGTGCTAAATTGTGCTTAAAAAAAACATTTTTTCTAGGGACAGAAAACTGTAGGTAGGGAGAGTGTGTCAGTTTCTTTCACTGTCAAAGTCCTTGTTTCCAGGGACCTGGAAGGACAGTGAGTGAATTCTCCTTGTGCTAAATTGTGCTTAAAAAAAACATTTTTTCTAGGGACAGAAAACTGTAGGTAGGGAGAGTGTGTCAGTTTCTTTCACTGTCAAAGTCCTTGTTTCCAGGGACCTGGAAGGACAGTGAGTGAATTCTCCTTGTGCTAAATTGTGCTTAAAAAAAACATTTTTTCTAGGGACAGAAAACTGTAGGTAGGGAGAGTGTGTCAGTTTCTTTCACTGTCAAAGTCCTTGTTTCCAGGGACCTGGAAGGACAGTGAGTGAATTCTCCTTGTGCTAAATTGTGCTTAAAAAAAACATTTTTTCTAGGGACAGAAAACTGTAGGTAGGGAGAGTGTGTCAGTTTCTTTCACTGTCAAAGTCCTTGTTTCCAGGGACCTGGAAGGACAGTGAGTGAATTCTCCTTGTGCTAAATTGTGCTTAAAAAAAACATTTTTTCTAGGGACAGAAAACTGTAGGTAGGGAGAGTGTGTCAGTTTCTTTCACTGTCAAAGTCCTTGTTTCCAGGGACCTGGAAGGACAGTGAGTGAATTCTCCTTGTGCTAAATTGTGCTTAAAAAAAACATTTTTTCTAGGGACAGAAAACTGTAGGTAGGGAGAGTGTGTCAGTTTCTTTCACTGTCAAAGTCCTTGTTTCCAGGGACCTGGAAGGACAGTGAGTGAATTCTCCTTGTGCTAAATTGTGCTTAAAAAAAAACATTTTTTCTAGGGACAGAAAACTGTAGGTAGGGAGAGTGTGTCAGTTTCTTTCACTGTCAAAGTCCTTGTTTCCAGGGACCTGGAAGGACAGTGAGTGAATTCTCCTTGTGCTAAATTGTGCTTAAAAAAAACATTTTTTCTAGGGACAGAAAACTGTAGGTAGGGAGAGTGTGTCAGTTTCTTTCACTGTCAAAGTCCTTGTTTTAAGGGACAGAGAAGGACACCTGAAGGTAGCCCTTATTGCTTTTTTCCCATCTCCCTGCAGGCCATCTATTAGAATGTCTGGAAGGCAAACAAGGAGAGGCAGACAGTCAGGAGGCAATAAAAGAGGGCAAGCAGGCTCTGTGTCTGGGGGCAACAGTGCTGGTCGTGGACGCGGTGCATTGTCATCAGCACATGGCCATGGGACACGCTTGTCCTTCTTTTCGGCAGCTGGACATGTTGAGCCACATCATGCCGAAGACTTGGTAGAGTGGATGACCAAGCCCTCCTCCTCCTCCTCATCCTCTCTCACCCAGGCTCAGGGTACTGGAAAAGCAGCTGCCAAAGCGTCCTCTTCCCTGGTATCAATGTCAGACTCATCATCAGTCACTCCTTCCCTAGACCCACCATGTCCTCCTCCTGAGGAGTCCCCCGAACTGTTTCAGCACAGTGTTGGGTACATGCTCCAGGAGGATGCCCAGCGTTTCGAAGGGTCTGATGATGAAACCCAGCTAGAGGAAGGCAGTAGCGTGAGAGCAGACAGAGGGGATGCTCAAGAAGGACACCAATCTGGCAGTCATGTTCCAGCAGCTGCAGCATACTGCCAGATTGGCTCCAGTGATGAGGAGGGAGGTGATGATGAGGTCACTGACTCCACGTGGGTGCCTAATAGGAGAGAGGAGGAGGAGGAGGATGAGGAGGAGGCACATCTCCAACGAGGCAGGATGCCCTTTGGTGGCCAGCGTAAGGGCAGTACACCGACGGAATCACACCGCAGAGCTCCGCCTGTGCAGGGCGCTGCCTCTGCCCGTCATTCAAAAAGTTCTTTGGTGTGGGCCTTTTTTGAGGCTAGTGCATCAGATCGCACAGCTGCTGTTTGCAACATATGTCTCAAGCGTATATCGCGTGGCCAAAACATCAGCCGCTTGGGTACCACATGCCTGACCAGACATATGTTGACCTGCCATGCAGCTCGTTGGCAAGCCTACCTGAAAGACCCACACCAAAGAACAAAGCGGACCTCTGCTTGCACCGCATCAGCTGGGATCTCCAACCCCACTATAACTTCAGTCCTCTCTGAAACATGCACTGAGAGGAATGAAGGTGTAGAATTAGCTGTGTCACAGCCAAGTACTTGCGGCCACTCTGCTAGCAGTACACCGACGTCCGATTCTAGCAGGCAAATTTCCCTGCCCCAGCTGCTGGACCGTCGAAAGAAGTTCACTCCCAGCCATCCACATGCCCAGCGGTTGAATGCTAGCTTGGCTAAATTGCTAGCGCTTCAACTGCTGCCTTTTCAGTTGGTAGACTCGGCCCCCTTCCGTGAGTTTGTGCAATGTGCGGTTCCTCAGTGGCAGGTTCCCAAACGCCACTTTTTCTCACGGAAGGCTATTCCGGCTCTCTACCGGCATGTGGAAGGCAATGTCTTGGCCTCGCTGGACAGGGCGGTCAGCGGTAAGGTGCATATTACCGCTGACTCATGGTCCAGCAGGCATGGACAGGGACGTTACCTTTCTTTCACGGCCCATTGGGTCACTCTTTTGGCAGCTGGGAAGGATGCAGGACAAGGTGCAGTAGTGTTGGAGGTTGTCCCACCGCCACGCCTCCAAAATGCTACTACTGGTTGTGACACACCTCTCTCCTCCACCCCCTCCTCTTCTTCTTCCTCCATGGCCTCTTCCTGTGGTTTGTCCTATGAACCAGCGGTGCTCCGTAGCCGTTCACGGGGCTACGCAAGTACGCAGGCAAAAAGATGCCATGCCATGCTTGCGCTGGTGTGTTTGGGGGACAGAAGCCACACTGGGGCAGAGGTCCTGTCTGCTCTGCAGGGCCAGGCCGAGAGGTGGTTGACGCCACGCCAGCTTAAGCCAGGAATGGTGGTTTGCGACAATGGCACCAACCTCCTCTCCGCCCTCCGACAGGGACAACTGACCCATGTGCCCTGTGTGGCTCACGTCCTTAACCTGGTGGTGCAGCGGTTCTTGGGCAGGTACCCGGGCTTACAGGATGTCCTGAGGCAGGCCAGGAAAGTCTGTGTGCATTTCCGCAGATCTTATAATGCCAGTGCTCGCCTGGCTGAGCTGCAAAAGGAGTTGAACCTGCCCAAGAACCGCCTTATATGTGACATGCCCACCAGGTGGAACTCAACGTTGGCCATGCTGCAGCGGCTGCACACGCAGCAGAGGGCCATCAATGAGTACCTGTGCGACTACGGCACCAGGACAGGGTCAGGGGAGCTTGGTTTTTTTCTCCACGCCAGTGGGGCATGATCAGGGATGCATGCACTGTCCTGGCACCATTTGAGGAGGCCACGAGGATGGTGAGCAGTGACAGTGCATGCATCAGTGACACTGTACCTCTTGTCCACCTGTTGGAGCACACGCTGCGTGGAATAATGGACAGGGCACTTGAGGCAGAACAGAGGCAGGAAGAGGAGGACTTCCTTGCCTCTCAAGGCCCCCTTTACCCAGACAGTGTTCCTTCTGTCCCACCCATCGCACAGGAAGAGGAGGAGGAGGAGGAGGAGGAGGAGGATTGTGTCAGCATGGAGGTGGAGGCTGGCACTCAGCATCATCAGCAGCAGTCTTTTAGGGATGATTTACAGTCCCAAGAAACCAGTGGACTTGTACGTGGCTGGGAGGAGGTGGCTGCGGATCATGTCGTCCTTAGTGACCCAGAGGACTCCGGAGCGAATGCCTCAGCAAACCTACGCTGCATGGCCTCCCTGATCCTGCAAAGTCTGCGGAAGGATCCTCGTATTCTTCGGATCAAGGAGAGGGACCATTACTGGCTGGCCACTCTCCTTGATCCACGGTACAAGGGTAAGGTTGCGGACCTTATGTTACCGTCGCAGAGGGAGCAGAGGATGAGACAACTCCGGGAGGCCTTGCAGAAAGGTCTGTGCAACGCGTTCCCAGAGACTGGGAGGTTACAAACTCCTGGTCCTGGACAACGAGTTGCTGAGGCTTCGGCCAGTCAAAGAAGGAGCGGTGGGGAAGGTGGCCGTCTGACCGATGCGTTCAGACAATTCTTTAGTCCGCAGCCCCAAAGTATGATCAGTTCCAGCAACCATCGCCAGCGTCTGATAAACATGGTGCAGGAATATCTAGGGGCAAGGTCAGACTTGGACACCTTCCCCACCGAAAATCCTCTGGCTTACTGGGTCTTGAGGATGGATCACTGGCCAGAGCTTGCACAGTATGCAATTGAGCTACTGGCCTGTCCTGCATCCAGCGTTCTTTCGGAACGCACATTCAGTGCTGCTGGAGGATTTGTCACGGATCACAGGGTGCGCCTGTCCACCGACTCGGTTGATCGACTGACTTTCATCAAGATGAACCAGTCTTGGATCACCACCAGCTACCACACACCTGATGCTGATATAACATACTAATTGATTTTAACATGTCACATCCCTTCAAGACTGATGCTGATGCTGAGTGCCTGTGCTGTTATGTTGACTGGCTATCCTCCTCCTCCGAGTCCTCAATGATACGATTGATGATGATAGCTTGGAAGATCATTTTTGTTTATGGGTGCCGCCACCAGTGGCTAAGGCCCAATTTTTCAGCCCCTGTTTTACAGGGGCGTGTAATTACAATTTTTTTAGCAATAATTTGCCATAGGGCTCATTGCTGTGCTCCAAGTACAGTATCTGTGAGGGGTTGGAGTGTTGTGGCACCAGTGCCTAAGGCCCAATTTTTCAGCCCCTGTTTAACAGGGGCGTGTCATTACAATTTTTGAAGCAATACTTTGCAACAGGGCTCATTGCTGTGCTCCAAGTACAGTATCTGTGAGGGGTTGTAGTGTTGTGCCACCAGTGCCTAAGGCCCAATTTTTCAGCCCCTGTTCAACAGGGGCATGCAATTACAATTCTTGATCTAATAATTCACAGCAGGGTCCATTGCTGCACCCACCAAGAGTAACTCTGAGGGCTTACAGTCTTGTGGCAACGCCACCACCACCACCACCACGAAAGGCCCAATTTTTCAGGCCCTGTTCAAAAGGGGCATGTAATTACAATTCTTGATCTAATAATTCACAGCAGGGCCCATTGCTGCACCCACCAAGAGTAACTGTCAGGGCTTACAGTGTTGTGGCACCAGCACCACCATCAAAGCCCCAATTTTTACTACCACTGTTCAACAATTATATGTAATTAAAATTCCTGATATAATAGTTGACAGCAGGGCGTTCCAGCACCAACCAAGAGTAACTGAGTGCTTACAGTGTTGTGCCAACACCAACAACTAAGGGGCCTATTTCTGCAGAGTATATACGGCAGGTCCCTACTTTCAAACATCCAACTTACAAACGACTCCTACTTGCAAACGAAAGAAGACAACAGGAAGTGAGAGGAAATCTACCCCTAGAAAGGAAAATTCTCTCCTGTAAGAATAAATATGGGAGAAAGGGGTCTCATCTGTACTGATGCTTTATCAGCAATCCTTGTTTCAAGAAAAACACCACATTTCAAAAACAGTTGTCATTGGGACGGAAAGTGAGGTGAAATGTTCTGAACAGGGGCACAGACAGCAAAACAAATGTTACAGGGGTGATAACCCTTACCTATGTTTCCCAAAAAGTTTAAAAATAGATTTTTGGGCTGGAGCTACACTTCAACAATGTACCTGTTCAAAATTACAAACAGATTCTACATAAGAACAAACCTACAGTCCCTGTCTTGTATGCACCGCCTGTATACGGCTGTTCAGAGTATATAGGGCCTTTTTTATTTTATGTGCGGGGTTCCCCTTAATATCCATACAAGACCCAAAGGGGCTGGTAATGGGCTGGGGTAGGGGGGGGGTCATGGGGTAGCTATGCCATTTTTCTTAAAGAATTTCATCCATATTACCGGGACCAGACATTACATTAAAGCCGCAAGCAGTTTTAAATGGCTTTTTTTTCCTTTAGAAGTGTCATTTTGTGCAGGGACAGTTCTAAACACGGGAAACACGTGGCACTTCACAGGCATACTTTAGACACCCCCCAGGTACGATATTTAAAGGAATATTTGACTTTTTTTTTTTCACTTTATGCATCATTAAAATGACTGCTCCCGAAAAACCACTGTTTTTAAAACTTCTTTTTGCATTGATACATGTCCCCTGGTGCAGAACCCGGGTTCCCAAACCTTATTTATGACAATAACATGCATAATAGTTGTTATAATTAGCACTTTAGAATTCGAACGTTCGCATCCATTGTATTTAATAGGGTTCTAATGTTCGTTCGAACTTTCGGTCCGTTCGCGGGTTCTGGTGCGAACCGAACCCGGGGGTGTTCGGCTCATCACTATATGTGAATATGTGCACAAAAATAAACAAAATATGATTTAAATATATATTGAAAAAAGTGATAAAAAAGTCAAAAAATCCAATCAGGTTGATAGTGTACAAATTATCTGCAAATCTTCAACCACACCCGGTGCCAGTGAATCCTCTCCCGTCAGATAAAACACTCACCAACTTAAAATGCTCGTGCTCGGCGTGTGAACATGTAAACAAAACCTCTCAGACAGCAGATGTTCCAGGATCCAACCAATTTGCCAAGTTGCTCCGCATGTAAATATATAAGAAGACTCCAATAGCGTGATACCATAAAATCAGTTTAATACCGCACTTTAAAAACTTCAAACATTTCACTCACATGAATCTCAACAATCTGAGCAGTATACAGCATAGCACAGCAAACTCGTTTCAGAGACAACCAAAACCGAGTATAATGGTCGCGGCGGACCCAAGGTATCCCACCGATCTCTCACCACCTCCTCGCTAATACTACATTGTAACGATGGAACATGAGAGACCATTGTTGGTTTAGGTGCTTATTTCCTTTTTTTTTTTTTTTGTATTGTCGTTATTTGCAAAACCAATAAACATATCTATATAAGTTACAAAATGGGAGAGGGCACCAAGCAAAAAATAGGTTAAAGCAGAACTTCACCCTAAGTGAAGGGAAAGTTCCACTTGTTTGCATCCCCCCCCCCCCACTGCCACATTACCAACTTTTTAGGAGGGGGGAGCAGGTACCTTGTTTTGACAGGTACCCACTCCCACTTCCAGTTACATTCTCTGCGGTGATCTGAGCTGGAAGTTTAGCCTTCCTCCTTTCACCGCAGCCTTCTGGACACATCATAGGTCCCAGAAGACTATGGGGAAAAATGCACAAAGTGCAGAGCACCTCGGGCATGTGCAGTAGGAAACTGGCTGTGAAGCCTCAAGGCTTCTCTGCCAATTTCCCTTATTTATGATGCCTGCGCCTGCACCCAAAGCCAATTAAAGAATCAGCTCAGTCATTACATCACTCGGTAAGTGCCCTTATAGTAAAAGTCAGCAGCTACAGTATTTGTAGCTGCTGATTTTTAATTATTTGGGGGGAACCTGGAGCTCCTCTTTAAATGACCTCAGTCAATCACTCAAGGAAGGTCAGCCTTTTCAGGAGGAGAGCTCAGTAATGGCAGCCTCCATGTTTTTCCCATTAAGTTTATTTTAAGGAGACATTTTAGAGGGGAATTGTGCTTTCTAAAGAGTTTTTTTATGTTATTGTGTGGTATTTAAATTTACACATTCCAAGGCTTTTCAGCAGCTGTCCCCATCCCTTTACTTTTAGCCACAACTTTATAAATATCTGATAAAACTGCCAGAAAACCCTAGAGACAGAAAAGTTGTGTCACACCTTAATACAATGTTATTCTTACATATCTGTGAATTTGAATAGTAAAATTTTTTATATATAAAAACATTTTGGTTTTAAAGGGTAAGTGTACTTTTAGTGCACTTACCATTACTGTTCTCCCGATGTCCCTTCCCCCAAGGAAAATCTCAAAGGAGCAGAATTATAAAGAAATGCAATTACGTTGCAAAGTTGAGAGAAGGCTGCACTTTGGGTAAGTGCACTAGAAGTACATTTACCATAGCTTTTATATTTGAAGTGCTATAGATAGGAGGAGTATATAGATTGGTGCCTTCGTCCAGTCAATGTTATATAGAAGGAAAAGCGAGGCTAGTATGGACTATGTGGGCACCCTATGCGTACTGATGAACAGTGAGAAATATATATTTAAAAGGTTTTTATTACAAAATGGTATAAAGGATTTGAACAATTCATAGAGACAAAAATACTTTTGTGACGTTCAATATATCATACCATTGAAAACAATGGAGAATAATAACTGTACATACATAATATGCAATGCTCGCTCGACATGTTTCACGTTTATGATTCTATAAAAAGAATCTGCTTCTTCAGGAGCTCTATCTATACATGTGTCCCCCTAGAAACCACCAACACCTCCTGGTTTTTGTGTCCATGGTGGGGTCACCAACCCTATATGACACACCTGGAAATCTGACCCACGACATGGCTCTCTGTGGCCCAGCACCCATGTGACGTGACAACAATTTTTCTATATGTCTACTGAAAACGGAAAATTTAATACTCACCTTTCCATAATTTTCCTTTCCTGGTGCCGACCCATGGCAGCATACTAATGGTTGATGGCTCCGCCCCGATCAACCCCCAGGACCACGTAACTCTATAAAAGAAAGAGCTACTCCCCCCCTCAGGCATTCTTTGTAACTAGACTTCAGAACCTTAAGGATTATAGTAGGGAGGGTGTATGCTGCCATGGGTCGGCACCAGGAAAGGAAAATTACAGAAAGGTGAGTATTCAATTTTCCGTTTTCCTGGTGCCTCCATGGCAGCATACTAATGGTAATTAACTCGCTCACAGGGAGGGTACTGCAATAATAATTTTTTAATGATTTTACGAAACTGATAGTTCTAAAGTCCTTTTCCCAAAATCTCGGGAGGTAAGGACCACAGGATCCAAGCTATAGTGCGACATAAAGGTGTTGAAGGATGACCAACTAGCCGCTCTACAAATTGTCTCCCAGAGCCACCCAGGATGAGGCGATTCCTCTTGTTGAGTGTGCATTCACCGCATTTGGTACTGGTAGACCACTAGCCCGGTATGCCCTTTGGATTAATTTCACGATCCAGCTGGCTAATGTTGCCTTAGAGGCCGCCAATCCTCTTCTGGTGCCTTTGGGGATAACAAAGAGTCGTTTATCCCTTCTGAACTGCTGTGTCAGCTCCAAATAGAGCTTTAGAGATCTGGCTACGTCTAGTTCATGCAGTTTTGAGGAGGATGGGTCCTCTCCGAAGGCTGGAAGTACCCACTCCTGGTTGGAATGGTAGACCGAAGGCACTTTAGGGACAAACTGATGAATAGGCTGCAGGACTACCCTGTCCGGAAAAAAGGTGACGTAGGGCTCCTCTGCCCCTAGGGCTTGAATCTCTGATACACTTCGACCCGAGGTGACGGCGATCAGGAAGGCCGTTTTGTCGGTGATGTCTTCCAGGGAGCACTCCTCTGTGGGTGCAAAGGGAGAATTTGCTAGGACGTTAAGAACTACTGTCAGGTCCCATTTGGGGTATAGCGTCTTCCTGGGAGGACGTAATCTTAACACTGCCTTCAAGAAACGCTCCACCAGGGGGTTTAGTGCCCAGCAAGTGTCTGTAAAGGCTGACAGTGCTGAAATTTGAACCTTTAGCGTGCTGAGACCTAAGCCTAGGTCCAGACCATTTTGTAGGAAGAGTAGGATATCCTGGACCCCAGGATTCAGAGGGTTGAAATGGTTCGTTTCGGCCAGTGTAGAGAATTTTTCCCATATTCTGCAGTAGGTGGCGTTAGTGGATGCCTTTCTTGCTTGTAACAACGTTTGTACAACGTCCCGAGAGCACCCTAAGTCGCCCAACCTCCTCCGCTCAACTTCCAGACCCTCAAGTCTAGGATCTCTGGATGCGGGTGTAGGAAGTCGCCTTGAGATAGCAGCTTGCTCGTGAGTGGGAGGGGTAATGGGCTGCCCAGGGCCATCTCTACTAAGAGCAGGAACCATGGTCTTCTTGGCCAGTAAGGGACAACCGTCAGGATAGTGACCTTCTCTAGAGTCAGACGCTGGAGAAACCTCAGTATTAGGGGTATCGGAGGGAAAGCGTAACCTATTTGGAAATCCCATGGTTGGACTAGGGCATCCACCCCTGCCGACATCGGAGATGGAGACCTCGTGAAGAAGAGAGGTGTTTTTGCGTTGTGCGGGGACGCAAAGAGATCTATCTGGGGAGTCCCCCACTGTTGGCATATCCAGCTGAAAACCTGCGGATCTAGTGACCAATCGTTGTTGGATGTGAAGGACCTCGAGAGGTGGTCTGCTAGTTGATTCTCAGGGGCTGGAATGTAGGTAGCCCGAGGATCTAACAAATTCTCCTCGGCCCATGCAATGATTGGGGCCACTTCGCTGGCTAGTGAACTGCTGTGTGTTCCTCCTTGGTTTTGGACATAGGCTACTGCCGCTCTGTTGTCCATTTGAAGCAGTACAGATTTTCCCTTGAGGAGAGGGGCCAGATGTAGGATTGCCATCCATGCTGCCCTTAGTTCCAGGATGTTGGATACCATCCCTTCTGCATTGAAACGCCATTTCCCTTGCACTAGCTGATCTTGGAATTGTGCCCCCCAACCCAGCTGGCTTGCGTCTGATGTGATAATGGTTCATGAGATCGGGCCGAGAGGACAATCAGCTAGCAGGTTTGGAGGCCTTGTCCACCACCAGAGGCTGGACTTCATTGTAGGAGTGATAGCTATCATCTGACCGAGACGCTTCTTCCTCCACTGTTTCAAAAACCCTTGCTGAAAACCTCGCAAATTACTTCTGGCCCATTTTACCATTGGTATGCAAGCCAAGAGGGATCCTATGAGGCTCAGGCAGTCTGACGCTGGCATGGCACGGCTTCCCAGTGTATGCTTCACCTTTGCACTAATGCAGGGATTTTGGCTGGCGGAAGTGACACTGACTTCTTCGGAGTATCGAATAAGGCTCCTAGATACGTCATTTTTTGTGTAGGCATGAATTGACTCTTTGAGTGGTTGATAAGCCATCCGAATTGTGCCAAGGTGTTTAGGACCACCTGAAGGTGTGTCTGTAGAACTTCTCTGTGCTGAGACAATATCAGGATATCGTCCAAGTAGTGTAGGACTCGTATCCCCTTCTCCCGAAGGGGAGCTAAGATGGCTACCAGAACTTTGGTGAAGGTTCTGGGTGCTGATGAGATTCCAAAGGGGAGGCACTGAAACTGAAAGTGTAGGTCGCCTATCCTGAATCGTAGAAAATGTTGGAAGTTGTAGTGGATGGGGATGTGAAGGTATGCGTCTTGGAGGTCTATAGACACCATCCAGTCTTCTGGTTGTACCGAAAGGATTACTGTGTTCAGAGACTCCATCTTGAAATGCTCCACATGAATGTACCTGTTTAACCTTTTCAGGTCTAATACCGGTCTCCAGCCCCCCGATTTTTTGGGGACTAAGAAGACTGGGGAATAGTATTTGTACGTATTGAATGAGGGCTTCCCTCTTCTCTCTGTCGGCTGGTATCTTGGTTGGTTGGAAGGAGAAGGATGGAGGGCGGGATCTGAATTTCCAGAAATGCCCCTGAAGGACAGTGGATACCGCCCACTGGTCTGTACAGTTTTCCACCCAAACCCGAGCGAAGGACCTGAGCCTTGCTCCCACTGGCCCGGTTTGGGTGGGGGAGGAGTCAAAAGGACTTCTGGTTTTCTATCGCCAGTGTAGGGGCCTTCGGTTTACCTAGTTTAAGGAAAGAGGCCTGTGAGCCCTTCCAGCCCCTTCTGTATTCTTTCCCCGGACGATATGTCCTGGAATCTCTTGTCCTTTGTTGAAAGGTTGCCCGTGTAATAAACTTTCTCCTTCTGCTTCTATCTTGGGGGATAAGGCCGCTTTTTCCACCTGTGACTCTGGATATTGCTGTATCCATCTTATCTCCAAACAAGGACTTTCCGTCATACGAGATGCGGCACCATGATTGTTTTGATGAAGGATCTGCTGACCATGGCTTTAGCCATAATGCTCTCCTAGCTGTGATAGAGTAAAGCATCGCCCTGGAGGAACATCTTAGAACGTCGATGGCTGCTTCTGCCATAAAATCAGAGGTTAGCTTTAGTTCGTCTAGAGCCTTAATGATTTCATCCGTATCTAGACCACGTCTGAGGGCCGTTTTGATATTATCCGTCCATACTCTGGTGGCTCTGGAGATGGAGGATAGGGCCACTGCCGGTCTGCAGGCTCCCCCTGATGCTTGGTATACCTTTTTCAGATTGGCGTCTATTCTGCGGTCTAGGATGTCTCTAAAGGAGACTGCGTCTTCTAGGGGCAGCGTTGTATTTCTAGCCAGCCTCATGACGGATGCATCTACCGATGGAACGGCATCAAAAAGCTGAGCATCCACTTCAGTAAGTGGGTAGAGTTTGGAAAAACGATTGAAGGCGATGGGTCGTTTATCTACCTTCTTCCACTCTTCCATTACCACTCCTTTGATCTCCTCTATTAGGGGGAAGGCTTATCTCTTCCTAGTCAAATGAGGGAAATATTTCCCTGCTTTAGGTGGAGGCTCAGGATCTTCCTCCCACTGAATTGCGTCTTTAACCGCGCTGATAAAGGGTTCCACTAACCCAAAGTCAAAAGTTGATGCGCTCTCTTCCGTTGTATTTGCGTCATCTTCCAAATTGACTTCTGAGTCAGGCTGGAGACTAGCTGTCTCTATCACCCTTTGCTCCACAAGTGGAGTGGATTGATCCTGGGATGAGGCCAACTCTCTAATGGTGTCCTTGACCAAATCTTTGATTGAGCTTATGGACCCTTGCTTGTCTGCCGTAGCTTCCAAAAAACACTGGCCACATGCTAGTTTGTCTGGTAAGGCTTGCTTGCCGCATACCCAGCAATCCTTTCTCCCTGGCTGCAAAGGCTTGCGTTGGGAATCGTGCCTGCTTGAGGAGTGGCGGGGTGACCTTCGGTCACTACGGGAAGCATGGGCTGAGGATGAGTGACCCGAGCTTCTGTGTCCCCCCGAACGTCTATCGTGAGAATCTCGATGAGAAGAAGTGCGGTTTGACTCACGGTGCGGGCTATGAAGAAACAGAACAATAGGTGTTTCTATATACCCTCTAAGAAGTAGTGCTCTTTGAATGCAAAACTTACCTAAACTTTGCAGCCCTTACCTAGTGGTATGTTGAGGATCTTTTTGATGCGGCAATACGGGGGCAGCTGGGTAATTTAATTTGAGAATTTTAACCAGTCAGTAAAATTTAAGTGTTTATGTATATATATATATATACATATATCAAAATAATAATATTTCACTGCAAGCATAATAAAAACAGGTAACCACCGGTATGTACTTGATCATTACCTTGGCTGGGATCCATCTGGGAAGGCAGAGAGGATAAACTCATGTAGAGGTGTTTTCCTTCTGACAGTCTGCCTCTGACTGTGATAGCAGGCTGTTTGAATACGAAAATCCCGCGTGGGTGTACCAAGATGGCCGCCGATCGACTTCGTCCGGCTACCGCGCCTGCGCGATTGCGTCATGCCACGACTCCGCCTCCCGAGATAACGAGGCTGAGCTCTGTGGCGCGCGCAAAGCGCCCGAACAAGCTGGGAAAGCAGGGAGCCAGCATCCAGCAGCAGGCAGCGTGCTATTTAAGGTTAGGAAATGAGACTGCACGGATAAAACCAACAGTGTGTGACCCGGAGTGCTGATATTGTTAGCAGATGCCGATAAGGAGAAAGTAAATGCTCCTGTATATATATGTGCCCTAAAAAGATCCACAGAAAAATGGGCTCCCACACTTATCTGGCGCATTTAGCAGCCCAAGATATGGGACTCCATACTGCAGGAGAGCATGAACCTGCAACGGTAACACCATGAGACGGTGAGGTAAGGCTGATTTGTGATCCTGTAGGGATGAGGACAGGAAAAAGAATGCCTGAGGGGGGAGTAGCTCTTTCTTTTATAGAGTTACGTGGTCCTGGGAGTTAATCGCGGGCGGAGCCATCAACCATTAGTATGCTGCCGTGGAGGCACCAGGAAAATGTAATGCATGTATAGATAGAGCTCCTGAAGAAGCGGATTCTTTTTATAGAATCATAAACGTGAAACATGTCAAGCGAGCATTGCATATTATTTATGTACAGTTATTATTCTCTATTGTTTTCAATGGTATGATATATTGAACGTCACAAAAGTATTTTTGTCTCTATGAATTGTACAAATCCTTTATATCATTTTGTAATAAAAACCTTTTAAATATATATTTCTCACTGTTCATCTGTACGCATAAGGTGCCCACATAGTCCATACTAGCCTCGCTTTTACTTCTATATACCATAACCTTTATATTTTCTCCCCACTCATAGTTCTTATACTTGCCTGTTCTTTCCTTTCCCTCACAGTGTTGCCCACTGGGAGCCATATAATTGTTACTGTGGAAGCTTCATAAGTGGGCTCTTATTCTTCTGTGCATGTTGGGAGGATCTCTATTCATTCCTGTAAAGAGGCTGTACTGTATTTTGCATGGTGGAAATTACCATTTAAATTTGTTTAAAAGATTCTGGTTCTAAAGAAGTGGTGGTCAGTTTGAAATTCAGACAAGGACCTCAAGTGTGGCCCCAACACTTTTAAAAAGGCCACACAATGGCAGGTAATTTCTGTGTGATAAGGAACATTGGATTAACTTAGGCACCCATTCAAAATGAGGGCTGTAACGCACCTCAGCATATTGTGATGTATAGTAAAGATAAGGTGACAGTAAAATGAGCCTCATAATTAGTGTCAGTGGTAGTAATTGTAATCCGCAGCATTGTTGTCAGTGGCCACAATAAAAAAAAACAGCATTGGTATCATTGGACACAATAATAACCCTTACATTGGTGTTAGTGGATGCAAAAACAACCCCCTACATTAGTGTCAGTGGCAGTAAAAATTAATACTTTGTGGTCGCTTACCTGATCACACTCTTTCATACCACTCCCTCTCCCGGATAGGACATTACTTGCACCAGTAATACGGGATCACTCTACCTGATGGTACAGACTTTAATTTAGTGCTGTGTGCTGGAAGGTAGAGATTGTTTCAGTGGCATACACCCTGCTGGTGCTTTGCTGCCCAGCAGGTGGTAGACCCAGCCTAGAACATGGTGGGCACTACACAGAGAGCCAGCGGGCCACATGCAGCCCTGAGCTACATGTTGGGTACAAGGGCTATTGAGCCTTTACATATGTCAATATGCATGTTGCACTGCAGGCAGCACAGAGGAAAATGTAGACTCTAAAAAAGAAGTGTGGATTGCAATAGAGGAAGGCACCAGCAAATGTGAAAAATGAAAAAAGTGGTGCAAATAAGGGTTGACTTTCTTTAATATGCCCCTTGTATAAACAGAAGGTCCAATTTTTCAAAGCTATCTCATCTAACAGCTGGGGTTTACTAAGTTTCCCAAGAACCAAAAACTAAGCATAGCAGTGAAGGACAGTTGTGTGTAAATGCACCTACAATATGTGCCTAAGCCCTTAAATTAATTTAAGCCTAATCACAAAAATCTCAAACAAGCTTTAAATAATTAAAAATATATTTTTCAATATTTATAAATCTGCAGCTGTCATTAAAATAGTACTGGGTGATCCTGCCATGAAGGTTCAGGCACTTCCTTTTATAGGAGGACAAAGCGTTGCCTATCTGCCAATTGTGTTGATGCATTGTCAACAAAGGATGAACCAAAGTGGCAAGTATTTTTTTTTTTATTGAAAAAATAAATGTCGCTGAGGTTGACTTGCCTGGGTCACACCTATGCATTTTTGGTGCTTTTTGCAGAAACTAACTACAGTTCATTTGGTAACATGGTTTTATATGGGACATGTTCACATCTATGCTTTTTTCAGCCACTGCATTTTTGGAAAGGGTCAGGGCCTTTTTTTTAATCCAAATGGTGCTTTTTTGGCTTTTTTGGTTCAATAGAGTTCAATAGAGAATCTGTAGTGAAGCATGTAGTGGGTTTTTGTTGTGATTTTTGCCGTGATTTAACCGCGATTTTGCCGCAATTTGCGTTTTTTATTCTACCCAACAACAAATTGACCCATAAAAAACGTAACTCACGGCAAAATCACGTGTGCAAAATGCACAACAAAAAGCACTGCAGAAACGATCAAAGTAAACTGCATAGGTGTGAACTGAGCCTTAGCCCTGGTTCACACTGGAGTGATATTTTCGTTGATATTTTCGCAAATTGTGGGCAATGGCACCGTCCTAATCAGTGCGACGCCACATCTGCGGCTCTGCGCCAATTTCAAAAAGTAGTTTCTGTACTACTTTTTGCGATTTCGGGCCGCGATTTACATTGACATCTGTGCAGAAACCTGCACAGATGTCCCTGTAATCGCGCCCGAAATTGGGACTGACAGGCAGGAGTGAAATCGTGCGAGTTCAGCTGAACTCACACGGCTTCACTCCCACAGCCCCAGTGTGAACCTGGGCTAAAGGCAATTTGTGTGAAGCAATTTGTGTGAACATTTACCTAAATTATCCAATCACACAAAATTAAAATTATTTTTTACTTATTTCATGTGCACCTGATTGGATAACTGAAGTTAATCTTCATGCAATTCATTGTGTGAAGATTCCTATTTCCTTTAGTAGATCAACCCAATTCAGTTAGGGTTTACAATTACTTTAAGGATTTGTGTGCAAACCGAGCTCCTGTCTTCTATTTACACTCCAGATAAAAGCCATGAATATATCAGATCACAGTAATGGAGCAATTCACTAATGTTTACAGCATGCGATAACACGATTACGTGACTCAATTAAATTATTGCATGCAGTAAAAAAAAAAGTATATTCACAAAAAAATAACGATTATGAGGTAAGTACTACTTACCGAAAAATGTGCCAGTAAATATTGCCAAAATACCATGCGGTAAGCTCTTAAAGTGGTTGTAAACCCACTTATGTAACTTGCACCTACAGGTAAGCCTAGATTAAAGCTTACCTGTAGGTGCAAGAAATATCTCCTAAACCTACACGGTTTAGGAGATATTTTACAAAAAATAAAGCACCGTTGTCTACGGCACATGCACGCCATAGACAACGGCGCATTCATAGGGTTAATCCCATTCACAAATCCGGCTTAGCCTGCGCGGAGTCACGTCTTCGCCGCTCCGGCCAATCACAGCGCCGGTGCGGCGCTGTGATTGGCTGGAGCGGCAATACCTGGAAGTAACATTCCGGCTATCGCCGCAGCGATGGCTGCAGCTGGAGAGGGAGACGAGGACGGCTTCAGGGGCCCCGATCTAAGGTAAGTGATGCATAATGAGCTAGTATGCTAGTCATACTAGCTCATTATGCCTTTGTCTTGCAGGTGGGATAAAAAAAATAACTTTACAAGGGTTTACAACCACTTTAAGTCCAATTCACAAATAGAACAGAGAGTAAAAAAATTCAATATTTATCACCAGGGTTTTGCTGGTGGTAAAGCATGCAGTATCTATCAGAAACAGTGTGGGGGCCCCTCCCCAATAGCTGGTTGCTAAGGAATGGGCCAGAAACCCTGGCTGCCACGTCCTTAACAACCAATGATTCATCAGCTGTCAGCGGTTTCCCCGCTGACAGCTAAATGTAAAGAAAATATGCTGGCAATAAAAAATTTGGAAAAAAAAACGAATGCGCCCCCTCCAATGTATACCAGGCCCTTCGGGTCTGGCATAGATTTTAGGGGAACCCCAGGCCACATTCCCTCAACATCGCGGGGGGCCCTACTCATTCACCAAAAAAAGTGTCAAAAAGAAATAAAAACACGCACAGTTTTCGAAAATAACCCCCCGAAGAAGATCAAACGTCAATCATGACACCCGCTGCACCACCAAACCCGAAAAAAGGGGAAAAAAAACCTCCAGCCCAGACAAAGGCTCCCACATACTTTGTCTGGGCCGGAGTTTTTTTTTCTTCCTTTTCGGGTCCGGCAGTGTGGCGGGCGTCATGATTGACATTGGATCTACTTCAGGGGACTTTTTTTCAATTAAGGAATTCTCAAAAACTTGGTGAATGAGTAGGCGGTACAATGTACTCCCCAATCATTCACATGGGGGGGCCCCTTTATTAAAGAGAGCTTTCAGATTCTGATAATAATTCTTCCCGCAGACCCCCACAACCACAGCCCAGGGTTGTATGGAAGAGGCCCTTGTTCCCATCAACAGAGCCCCCTCCCCAAAGCACCCCCCCATGTTGTGGGCATGTGGCCTGATATGGTTCAGGCACTTGCTTATCCCATCCCTTTCCTGACCTGCTGGGCTGCATGCTTAGATAAGGGTCTGGTATGGATTTTGGGTGAGACCCCACGCTGTTTTTTGCTCTCTTTTTTTGGTGTGGTGTCTCCCTTAACCACTTCAGCCCCAGACCATTTTGGTGGTCAAAGAACAGGCCACTTTTTGCGATTCGGCACTGCGTCGCTTTAACTGACAATTGCGCGGTCGTGCGGCGTGGTTCCCAAACAAAATTGAAGTCCTTTTTTCCCACAAATAGAGCTTTTTTTTGTGGTATTTGCTCACCTCTGTGGTTTTTATTTTTTGCGCTATAAACAAAAAAAGAGCGACAAGTTTAAAAAAAAATAATATTTTTGACTTTTTGCTATAATAAATATCCCCAAAAAATATACAATTTGTTTTTCCCACAGTTTAGTCCGATACGTATTCTTCTACAAATTGTTTGTAAAAAAAAACGCAATAAGCGTTTATTGATTAGTTTGTGCAAAAGTTATAGCTTCTACAAAATAGGGGACTGTTTTATGGCATTTTTATTAATATTTTTTTTTTACTAGTTATGGCGGCGATCAGCAAATTTTATCGTGACTGCGACATTATGGCGGACACATCGGACACTTTTGACACCATTTTGGCAGTGAAGGGGTTAACCACTAGGTGGCGCTGCAGGGGTTAAGTCAGTACTAGGGAGTGATTCTTACTGTTAGGGGGTGTGGCTACACTTGACACCTCACTGATGACCGTTCCCGATCATGGGGAACGGTCATCAGTGACAGTGACAGTGACAGTGACAGTGTCACTAGGCAGAATAGGGGAATGCCTTGTTTACAAAGGCATTCCCCTGTTCTGCCCTTGCCGACTGCAATCGCGGGCCATCCGGGAACATCGAGTTCCCGGGACCCGCGGCCGCACTCGCGACCGAAGGGGCTGGTATGCATTGGGACCCACACTGTTTTTTTTCATAATTTTTAATTGCCAGCATGTTCTTATTACATTCAGCTGATGGGTCATCTGTTGTTAAGGACGCAGTGGCCAGCTTCCCAGCCCACTCCTTAGCAACCAGCTTAATTTGATAGATTACCACACAAAAAAAATTGCTAATTACTGCATTATGGAAACTTTACCGCACTAGTTATTCACCACACAATTCTTAGTGAATTGCACTTTCAAAACTGATTTAACACAAGAGCTATTTTACCGCATTTTATTTGTCGTAATTTAACTCTTAGTTAATTGACCCCTATGTGTTCTAATTATTACAAATCAGCCATTAGACTTGTGCACAACGGAAAAATTTGTTTAGTTTCGGTTCGTTTTTTGTGCACAACGGAAAAATTTGTTTCGTTTCGGTTCGTTTCTTTTCGGTCCTGTTGATTCGTAATCATTCGTAATTTTGCTAGATGGGATTTTTCGTGTTCGGACTAATTCGTATTTTCGCAAGCGTCATTTTTCGTTGAATTTTTCGTTGATTTATAATTCGTACTTTCGGTAGGGTACGTTGTTTTTCTTTGATTCTGGACAACACTCCTACTTTCGTAACTTTTTTGGGTTCGTTGATTCGTAATTTTCCGTGTCTCTCTCACAACGACGCTGCCTATTATGCCTAATGTGCTTCGAATGGATTTGTACTTTTCTAAATACATTGCGGTTATTTGTAACGATTCGAAATCTCGTATTTTACTTTCGTTTTTTACATGCGGCTATAGCCTCCGCCCCTGTACACCATTTTGAGAGGGTTCAGCACGGTGAGGGAGAAGCAGAGAGCAGAGCAGAGTGTTATTGTGCTTCGAATGGATTCGAAGTCTCGTATTTTACTTTTGTTTTTTCATGCGCTATAGCCTCCGCCCCTGTACACCATTTTGAGAGGGAGTTCAGCACGGTGAGGGAGAAGCAGAGAGCAGAGTGAGTGTTATTGTGCTTCGAATGGATTCGTACATTCGTAACTTTTTTCATAACGAATTATGCCGAAGACATTCGGGCATTCGCTATTTTGCGGTATAATTTATTTCGGATTCGGTTTTATTCGTAATTGCTTTGTTCAGAAATTCGAATGCTTCCGAATGTCCGAAAGTTGCTAAATTCGGACGAATTTCGATTCGTTACGAAACGAATTGCACAAGCCTATCAGCCATATAGTTTGAATGGTGATAATATATACAGTATAAGTAAAGTATACTGCTGCCGCAATCTAGGAGACTTTGAACAATTACTATCACATAGACATTTTTATGATCCCTTTGAATGAGTTTGTACTATACCTATACCATAGTTTTCTCTATTAAACTGCAACTATCTTTACTACAATTGTCTTTTACTATTCTTTCAGTTATATTCAAGCACGTGACTTTGTGTGTGGAAATGTTTTATCTGTTAAGTGGACTGGTTCATGGTGAAGATCAGAGGGAGTGCACAAGCAAAACAGTAACAACATTCTGATGCGACAGAAGATGGACAGTGCTTCAAAATGAGCAGTGACTTATAGAAGTCTTTTAGTGCACCAACATGTTGTCACTGATTAGTGTACCGGTTATTAAACATATCAGAAAAGCCATACAATTAGCACACTTACAGGGGCCCGTCATGTTAAAGTGGTTGTAAACCCTTCCATATACCCAGTGAAGTGACCTGCCTCAGGTGATAAACAGAGATTACACAAATCTTACTACATAAGTTGTACTTTTTTATCTTCAGGTTCCTCTTCTGTACATCCATTCAAAGTCCAGAATTTATGAAGTTTGTCTGAGCTTTCAGAAAGCAGGGGGGGAGCTGAAATTACACATTGCAGAGCTCAGTGAGGAGAGCTTTGAGAGCTGATTGGAGGCAAGGGACAAACCCCCTTCACACAGCACACAGGAACAGAGTTCAGGGTGTCATCCACAGCTTTTTGCTGGAGATCCCTCCCCTGTCACATTTTTTCACTTGGTGTCAGGAAAAATTGGCAGAAGTGACTCATGCAGTTAGCAAAGCAGCAGACAGAAATGACACCTAGAGCTCTTGAGACAAAGAAAAGTACACACTATAGAGGACTATAGAGGAATATGCTTTGTTCATATATTATGTCTGAGGTTTACAACCACTTTAAATATCCAGCAGTAATCCATATGTAGCTTACCTTTGTCTTGTACATTTGCTGTAGTGTAATTTGCTGCATTATTAAATCCCTTAGATGAAGTAATTACCATACACAGAATGGAATATGTTCTTAAAAGTTAATGTATTTATAATGATGTATCAAAGGAGGTAGAAGACATTTTATTTCAGAACAATGTTATGTATACTAATTTATCTACTAAATTACAAACAGTCCAAGTATCTCATATACTGCTTTAAAGTGGTTATAAAGCATTAAGTTTTTTTTTACCTTAATGCATTCTGGCATTAAGGTAAAAAAAAAATCTTTCTGTGTCACAGGATCCCCCCATCCCCCCTTATATTTACCCGAGCCTGAACTTGATCCAGCATTGTGCATGAGAGCAACAGCACTCTCTTCTCCCTCTATCCTCACAGGGCAGCATGATAGCATTGGGAGCCATTGGCTACCTTGTCTGTCAATCAAATTCTGTGACTAGGTAGATGTGCTGCACTGTTTGTGTCAATAGATGCAGACAGAGTGGTTCGGGAGCGAGCCCGCACGAGTGGCCCCATAGAAAGCATCTATTGGGGTACTCAGTGGGGGGGAGGAACCAGGAGTGTCAGCAGAGGGACCCTAAAAGAAGAGGATTGGGGCTGCTCTGTGCAAAACCATTGCACAGTGCAAGTGTTATTATGCCGTTCAAGAGTTCCGAATTCACTTTGTATTTGGCTGCAGCATAATTGCTTCAGGGCAGCAACTAGAATTTTCAAAAATATTTCAAAAGTAGCAGCACCCACAATCAGTACTGATTTCCTTTAACCACTTAACCACTTAACGACCTCTCACTGTACATATATGTTGGCAGAATGGCACCTGGAGGCACAATCGCGTACCTGTACGTGCCTGCATTCGTATGGGTGGGGGGTCCGATCGGAACCCCCTCCGGTACAGGGAGCGGTGGTTTTCCGTTCGAGAGCGATCCGTGAGGAGGGGGCTGCAATTGGTTTATGGCCACCCCTTCGCGATTGCTCGCGGCAAATGATATGCTTCCTCTGCTGTGTAAATGTAAACACAGGCAGAGGAAGTGATGTCATCTCTCCTCATGGCGGTCTTTTCGATCCGGCGCGAGGAGAGAAGACATCTCACAGTAAGTGCACCAACAGCCTACTGACACCAGCACACGTAGGCACACTTTTCACCCCCCAGTCACCCCCAGATCACCCCCCAGGTCACCCCCCAGCCCCCAGACACAGTGTCACTGATTTCAGTGATCATTTATTTACTGATCACTGCATTTAGTGTCATCTGTGACAGTAAAAAGTTGTAGGGCAGTTAGGTTTAGGCCCCTTTAGGTCCAGGGTAGCCCCCTAACCCCCCCTATTAAAGGTTTAAACCCTTGATCGCCCCCAGGTAACCCTTTCACCCCTTATCGCCAGCGTCACTAAGCGATCGTTTTTCCAATCGCTGTATTAGTGTCGATGGTGCCCCTAGGTAGCAAGTTATTTTTTTTTAGGTTCGCCGCAGGTTTTATAGCGTCAGGTACCCCCATATATCATCTAATAAAGGTTTAACCCCTTGATCGCCCCTAGAGTTAACCCTTTCACCAGTGATCACTGTATAAGTGTCACTGGTTAGCCAGTTAGTTATTTAGTTATTTAGGTTACCCGTCAGGTTTTTATATAGCGCCAGGTACCCCCATATATTACCTAATAAAGGTTTTAACCCCCTGATTGCCCCTAGTTAACCCTTTCACCAGTGATCACCGTATAAGTGTTACGGGTGACACTGGTATGTTAGTTTGCTTTTTATAGCATCAGGGCACCCGCCGTATATAACTCAATAAAGGTTTAACCCCCTGATCGCCCGGCGGGTGATATCAATTAGGTTTTAGCGCCAGAGAGGGTCTGCGTCGCCCCAGGCAGCGTTAGGTTAGTGCCAGTAATGCTAACACCCACGCGCAAAGCATACACCTCCCTTAGTGGTATAGTATCTGAACAGATCAATATCTGATCTGATCAGATCTATACTAGTGTCCCCAGCGGTTTACGGTTCCCAAAAACGCAGTCTTAGCGGGATCAGCCCAGATACCTGCTAGCACCTGCGTTTAGCCCCTCCGCCCAGCCCAGCCCACCCAAGTGCAGTATCGATCGATCACTGTCACTTACCAAACACAACACACATAACTGCAGCATTTGCAGAGTCAGGCCTGATCCCTACGAACGCTAACAATTTTTTTTTGTAGCGTTTGATATATTTGCTGACGACAGTCAGGTGGTTTTTTACCTGTGAATCTTACTAGTGTACCCCTAAATTTAGAGCCCAAAATGGCAAATTGAAGGTACACTAGTAAAGAGGCCTACGAGATTCTGAGCATGACAGACAGTGAAGAGGAGGTCACGTATCTGACAGATTCAGGCTCAGAATACCTTCCCGTAGAAGACAGCGGCTCCATGTCAGATAGCTCTGACGACGAAGGTGAGGTCCCTGCTAAGGTCAGGCGCACCCGATCTTCTGAGGTTGTTGAGGAGCAAGAACCGCAGGGCTCTCGTATCATGGAGCAGAGTAGTTCTAGCGCCGCTATTCCTTCTGGTGAACTGGCAAGCACCAGCAGCCTAGTACAGCCTGGGTGTACATCCAGCACTGCAGTATCACTTGGTGAGTCCCATAAGTGCAGTTCAAGCTGGCGAGGTGGCAAGCACAAGTAGTGTCCCACTGCCACCAAGAAGAAGACAAAGGCAGGCCCGTCGTGCCCATAGTACCCTTCCTGCAGAATTCGCCTATCCTGATTGGGTCCCCACCACTTCTGCAGAACCCGTACTTCCCCCATTTACTGGCCAACCCGGTATTCAGGTGGAAACAGCTGATTTTATGCCACTTGATTTTTATTCGCTGTTTTTCACGGAAGATCTCTATAGATCTATTGTGGACCAGAGTAATTTATATGCTGGTCAATTAATCGCCGCTAATCCCCAGTTGCCTTCCATTGCCATAGATTGGAAACCAATTATGGTTTCTGAATTTAAGACCTTTCTGGGCCTTTCCCTCAACGTGGGCACACATAAATTTTCATCAATGCGTGCTTATTGGTCCACGCACCCAATTGACCACATGCCCGTGTTCTCTGCCTCCATGCCCAGGAAACGATACCAGCAGATCTTGCGGTTCATGCACTTCAACGACAATGAACTTTGTCGTCCACGTGGAGACCCTGAATACGACCGGCTGTACAAAATTCGGCCCCTCATAAACCACTTCAACGAACGTTTTGCAGCCTTGTTTACTCCAGATCAAGTTGTCTGCGTTGATGAGTCCCTGATTAAATTTTCTGGCCGCTTGTCTTTCAAGCAGTACCTTCCCATCAAGCGTGCCAGATACGGGGTCAAGCTCTATAAGTTCTGTGACAGGGCAACAGGCTATGTATGGAGCTTTACGGTTTATGAGGGAAAAGATAGTCAGCTAGAGCCGGAGAACTGCCCAGATTACATAGGGAGCGCTGGCAAGATAGTGTGGAACTTGGTGTCACCCTTATTCAGAAAGTGGTACCACTTGTATGTGGACAATTATTACACGAGCGTGCCACTGTTTAGTCACTTGTTTGATCATCAGATTGGAGCATGTGGCACCGTGCGACCTAATCGCCAGGGCTTTCCCCAGGGGCTTGTAGATAGGCTGGGGGAGAGAGCTTGCTTGAAGTGTAATAATTTGCTCGCTGTGAAGTGGAGGGATATTAAGAATGTTTTCCTTCTTACCTCCCTTCATGCAGACACAACAGTCCAAATTCGTACGGCGACGGGTGTTGTGGAGAAACCCCTCTGTGTCCACGAATATAACCAAAATATGGGAGGGGTGGACCTCAACGACCAGAAGTTGGCACTGTATCATATTGCCCGTAAGGCGAGACGCTGGTACAGAAAAGTGTTTCTATCCTTATTCCAATTGGCTTTGCTGAACGCTCATGTGCTATACAGAGCTTCAGGCGGGACTTTATCTCTCCTAAAATTCCAGGATGAGATAGTCACAGAACTCCTGTATCCAGGCGGTTCTGCACCTCACCATCCCCTACCAAATGCAGTAAGCCGGCTGCATGAGAGGCATTATCCGTATGTCATCGAGAGTACCCCTACCCAACGAGCCCCCCAAAAAAGATGTTGTGTCTGTAGCAAGCGCGGATTTAGGCGTGACACCCGTTATTTTTGTCCACTCTGTCCTGACAATCCTGGTCTGTGCATTGGTAAACGTTTTGAACGCTACCACACAAAAGTGAAGTTTTAGCGTAGGGTACAGCATTTCACAGACTAGGACACACTTACACAGGGTCTCCCAAGATGCCATCACATTTTGAGAGACCTGAACCATTACAGTTGTGTAAAAAAAAAGTGTAAAAAAAAAAAACTAAAAAAAACAAAACCTAAAAAAAAAAAAAAAATAGTTGTCATTTTATTGTTCTCTCTCTCTCTCTATTTTCTCTCTATTGTTCTGCTCTTTTTTACTGTATTCTATTCTGCAATGTTTTATCATGCTTGCTTTTCAGGTATGTAACTTTTTCTTTTCAGGTGCGCCATTCAGCTGCAGCGCAGATTTATTTATCTTGACAGCAACAGCGTTTGCTCCCACGATACATAAAGCCGTGACTCCAGTGCTGTAGGAGGTGATTTCATCACCACAGTAAAAAAAAGAGCATATATGCCGAAGCATGGGGGCAGCAGGGGCGGAAGAGCGATTTTGCTCCTAATGCCGCGTACATACGGTCGAAATTCTGACGGAGGCTTGCCCGTGGAAAAGTCCGACCGTGTGTACGTGGCATAACTTTTTTGCGGGAGGATGCCCCCATGTTTCGGCATATATATATTTTAGGCACAGGTTGCGTTAAAAAAATGTTTTATTTTTTACTATTTTTTTTTGTATTTGCTTTGCAGGTATGGTATGGTAAGGTCTTACTGTTATACTGTAATGTTACTTTGTTTTAATGGTAACCATCATTTGCTTAGCAGGTACGCCATTCAGTTGCAGCGTAGATTTATTTATCTTGACAGCAACAGCGTTTGCTCCCACGATACATAAAGCCGTGACTCCAATGCTGTAGGAGGTGATTTCACCACCACAGTTAAAAAAAGAGCATATATGCAGAAGCATGGGGGCAGCAGGGGCGGAGGTGCGATTTTGCTCCTAATGCCGCGTACATACGGTCGAAAGTCCGACGGAGGCTTGCCTGTGGAAAAGTCTGACCGTGTGTACGCGGCATAACTTATTTGCGGGAGGATGCCCCCATGCTTCGGCATATATAAATGGTTCATGTATGCCCATCATTAGAAGTGGGTGGATGAAGGGAGGTATTCTAATGGTGGGCATACCCACCGATCAATCTCTTTTTTTCGTTCAGCCAACAGGCTGCATGAAAAAAAAAGATTACAATACATGTTCAAAGCCAGCGGTCGGCTTTCATGTAAAAGCAATCCTAGCAGATAATTAGCCTCTAAATTGCGTTTACAAGCAGTGGGAGGGAATGTCCCCCCGCCCCCGGATATAAACAGCGCCATTGGGAAATTGGGAAAGCATTTTATCACACCGATCTTGGTGTGGTCAGATGCTTTGAGGGCAGAGGAAAGATCTAGGGTCTAACCCCCCAATTTTTTTCAAAAAAAGAGTACCTGTCACTACCTATTGCTATCATAGAGGCTATTTACATTCCCTGAGATAAAAATGGTAAAAAAAAATATGGAAGGAACAGTTTAAAAATAAAATAAAAAAGCAAAATAAATAATAAAAAAATAAAAAATAAAAAAATAGCACCCCTATCCCCCCCTGCTCTTGCGTAAAGGCGAACGCAAGCGCCTGTCTAGCGTCATATGTAAACAGCAATTGCACCATGCATGTGAGGTATCACCGCGAAGGTCAGATCGAGGGCAGTCATTTTAGCAGTAGACCTCCTCTGTAAATCAAATGTGGTAACCTGTAAAGGCTTTTAAAGGTTTTTAAAAATGTATGTAGTTTGTCACCGCTGCGCGTTTGTGCGCAATTTTAAAGCATGTCGTGTTTGGTATCCATGTACTCGGCCTAAGATCATATTTTTTATTTCATCAAACATTTGGGCAATATAGTGTGTTTTAGTGCATTAAAAATAAAAAAAGTGTGTTTTTTCCCCAAAAAATGCGTTTGAAAAATCGCTGCGCAAATACTATGTGGAAAAAAAATGCAACACCCACTATTTTAATCTGTAGGGCCTTTGCTTTAAAAATATATATAATGTTTGGGGGTTCAACGTAATTTTCTTGCAAAAAAAAAATGTTTTCATGTAAACAAAAAGTGTCAGAAAGGGCTTTGTCTTCAAGTGGTTAGAAGAGTGAATGATGTGTGACATAAGCTTCCTAATGTTGTGCATAAAATGCCAGGACAGTTCAAAACCCCCCCAAATGACCCCATTTTGGAAAGTAGACACCCCAAGATATTTGCTGAGAGGCATCTTGAGCCCATTGAATATTTTTTTTTTGTCCCAAGTGATTGAATAATGACAAAAATAAAAAAAAAATGTACAAAAAGTTGTCACTAAATGATATATTGCTCAAACATTCCATTCTGTTGCTTCTCCTGAGTACGGGGAAACCACATGTGTGAGACTTTTTGGGAGCCTATCCGTGTACGGGACCCCGAAAACCAAGCACCGCCTTCAGGCTTTCTAAGGGTGTAAATTTTTGATTTCACTCCTCACTGCCTATCACAGTTTCGGAGGCCATGGAATGCTCAGATGGCACAAACCCCCCCCAAATGACCCCATTTTGGAAAGTAGACACCCCGAGCTATTTGCTGAATGGTATGGTGAGTATTTTGCAGATCTCGCTTTTTGTCACAAAGTTTTGAAAATGTAAAAAAAAAAAAAAAAAAAAAAATATTTTCTTTTTTCATTTTCAAAAACAAATGAGAGCTGTAAAATACTCACCATGCCTCTCAGGAAATAGATTGGGGTGTCTACTTTCCAAAATGTGGTCATTTGGGGGGGGTTTGTGCTATCTTGGCATTCTATGGCCTTAAAAACTGTGATAGGTAGTGAGGAGTGAAATAAAAAATTTACGCCCTTAGAGATCCTGAAGGCGGTGCTTGGTTTTCGGGGTCCTGTACACGGCTAGGCTCCCAAAAAGTCCCACACATGTGGTATCCCTGTACTCAGGAGAAGCAGCAAAATGTATTTTGGGGTGTAGTTTCACATATGCCCATGGCATGTGTGAGCAATATATCATTTAGTGACAACTTTGTGCAAAAAAAGTTTGTTATATTCCCGCAACTTGTGGCAAAATATAAAATATTCCATGGACTCAAAATGCCTTTCAGTAAATAGCTTGGGGTGTCTAATTTCCAAAATGGGGTCATTTGGGTGGTTTTGTGCTATTTTGGCATTTTATGGCCTTCAAAACTGTGATAGGTAGTGAGGAGTGAAATAAAAATTTGTGCCCTTAGAAATCTTGAAGGCGGTGCTTGGTTTTCGGGGTCCCGTACGCGGCTAGCCGCTCAAAAAGTCCCACACATGTGGCATCCCCGTACTCAGAAGAAGCAGCAAAATGTATTTTGGGGTGCAATTCCACATATAACCATGGCATGTTTGAGCAATATATCATTTAGTGACAACTTTTTGTACATTTTTTTTTCTTTTTGTCATTATTCAATCACTTGGGACAAAAAAAATATTCAATGGGCTCAACATGCCTCTCAGCAAATAGCTTGGGGTGTCTACTTTCCAAAATGGGGTCATGTGTTTGTTTTTTGCCATCTTGGCATTTTATGGCCTTCAAAACTGTGATAGGTAGTGAGGAGTGAAATCAAAAATTTATGCCCTTAGAAATCTTAAAGGCGGTGCTTGGTTTTTGGGCTCCCGTACACGGCTAGGCTCCCAAAAAGTCCCACACATGTGGTATCCCCGTACTCAGGAGAAGTGGCAGAATGTATTTTGGGGGTGTAATTTCACATATACCCATGGCATGTGTGAGCAATATATCATTTAGTGACAACTTTGTGCAAAAAAAAAAAAAGTTTGTCATATTCCCGCAACTTGTGGCAAAATATAAAATTTTCCATGGACTCAACATGACTCTCAGCAAATAGCCTGGGGTGTCTACTTTCCAAAATTGGGTCATTTGGGGGGGGGGGTTTGTGCTATTTTGGCATTTTATGGCCTTCGAAACTGTGATAGGTAGTGAGGAGTGAAATCAAAAATTTGCGCCCTTAGAAATCCTGAAGGCGGTGATTGGTTTTCGGGGTCCCGTACGCGGCTAGGCTCCCAAAAAGTCCAACACATGTGGTATCCCCGTGCTCGGGAGAAGCAGCAAAATGTATTTTGGGGTGCAATTCCACATATAACCATGGCATGTGTGAGCAATATATCATTTAGTGACAACTTTTTGTAATTTTTTATTTTTTTTGTCATTATTCAATCACTTGGAACAAAAAAAAATATTCAATGGGCTCAACATGCCTCTCAGCAATTTCCTTGGGGTGTCTACTTTCCAAAATGGGGTCATTTGGGGGGGTTTGTACTGCCCTGCCATTTTAGCACCTCAAGAAATGAGATACAGTAGGCAGTCATAAATTAAAAGCTGTGTAAATTCCAGAAAATGTACCCTAGTTTGTAGACGCTATAACTTTTTCGCAAACCAATAAATATACGCTTATTTACATTTTTTTTTACTAAAGACATGAGGCTGAATACATTTTGGCCTAAATGTATGACTAAAATTGAGTTTATTCGATTTTTCTTATAACAAAATTTAGAAAATATAATTATTTTTCAAAATTTTTGGTATTTTTCCCTTTATATCGCAAAAAAAAAATTGCAGAGGCAATCAAATACCATTAAAATAAAGCTCTATTTGTGGGAAGAAAAGGACGCAAATTTCGTTTGGGTACAACATTGCATGTCCGCACAATTTCCAGTTAAAGCAGTGAAGTGTCAAATTGTGAATTCACCACTGGTCATTATGGTCCGTATTGGTCCGGTCCTTAAGTGGTTAAGCCCCGGACCATTTTGGCTAGTTAATGACCAGGCCCCTTTTTGCGATTCGGCACTGCGTCGTTTTAACTGACAATTGCGCGGACGTGCGACGTGGCTCCCAAACAAAATTTACGTCCTTTTTTTCCCACAAATAGAGCTTTTGGTGGTATTTGATCACTTCTGCAGTTTTTATTTTTTGCGCTATAAACAAAAATAGAGCGACAATTTTGAAAAAAATTCTATATTTTTTACTTTTTGCTATAATATCCCCCAAAAATATATAAAAAAACATATTTTTTCCTCAGTTTAGGCCGATACGTATTCTTCTACATATTTTTGGTAAAAAAAAATCGCAATCAGCGTTTATTGATTGGTTTGCGCAAAAGTTATAGCGTCTACAAAATAGGGGATAGTTTTATGGCATTTTTATTCATTTTTTTTTTTACTAGTAATGGCGGCGATCAGTGATTTTTTTCATGATTGCGACATTATGGCAGACACAACACTTTTGACACATTTTTGGGACCATTGTCATTTTTACAGCGATCAGTGCTATAAAAATGCACTGGTTACTGTAAAAATTACACTGGCAGTGAAGGGGTTAACCACTAGGGCCGCTGAAGGGGGTTAAGTGTGATTACTACTGTTAGGTGGCGTGGCTACGAGTGACACATCACTGATCTCCGCTCTGATTACACAGAGCGGAAATCAGTGACAGTGTCAGTAGGCGAGCGGGGAGATGTTGTGTTTACACTAACATCTCCCCGCTCCATCCCTCCGTGAGACGATCGCGGGGATCCCCGCGGCGATCGAGTCCGTGGGACCCGTGGTCCGACTCACGGGGAAGGTAGCAGGGTCCCGAGCGCGCCGCCAGCGGCGCGCGTGACCCACACGTTGGGCAGTTAAAGGCGGCGTACAGGTACGTTGATGTGCCTGTACGTGCCATTCTGCCGATGTATATCTACTGGAGGGGGTCCTTAAGTGGTTAAGGACTTTAGATTTGTGCTGATTGAATTGGAGGCAAAACAATTCTACAACCTGGTCTAACATTTGAAAAAGATAATAACATTTTTTTTGAATATAAGCATAGTTATTTGGGACTAGTATTTATGGCTGTTAAAAATGCAGAGTAACAGTTGAGAAGCTTAGATAAGACCATCTGATTGTTTATTTAAACCATTAAAGAATGACAAAAGATTAGAGTATGGCCTCGTACACACGAACGAGTTTCTCGGCAAAAACCAGCAAGAAACTTGCTGGCAGAGATTTTTTGCCGAGAAACTCGTTCGTGTGTATGGTTTCTCGTCAAGAAAATCGACAAGTATCTCGACGAGAAAATAGAGAACCTGCTCTCTATTTTCTCGTCGAGATTCTCGTTGGCATGTTTCTCAACGAGAAAAGTGAGTGTGTGTACACTTACCTGTCCTCCCGGAAGCCCGCGCATGTTCGAAATGAATTTGACGCATGCGCGGTAGCTTCCTAGGCATACGTAGGGTATACCAAGATGGCGGCGACGGGTTCTTTGAATCGAGCGTGTGTACACTCGGCCGGGACAATTTTCTTGTCCAAGAATCTCGTCGAAAAAAACAACATGTTTTTTTCGACGAGAATCTCGGCCGTGTGTACGAGGCCTTAGTCTCTAGAAACATATAGAAAAGTTTTATGGAATTGTTGGATAGAGTTTCTTGTTTGGATTTAAGTGCTATATATTCTACAAAGACAGGTAGACACATAGTTCATGATTATTTCCCTTTATTTACCAAGTTCTTCTGCTTTTTGGCCTAGACAGTAATTTAAATTTTGTTTGTTGTTATTGCAGCTAACAGGTTTCCTGCAAAGGCTTACAAGGGTTCTAAAAGCTAATTGTGCTTGTTTTGATGCATTTTTTTTCTTACAGTAAGACAGCAGAGTAAAGTTGGAAGCCAACATTAAATGTAACCATTAATCGTGTCTACAACTAACTGAAATATACTGAGCTCATTTAGGCTGGCCATAGACAGAGCAAATTTCTTTCTTGTAACCACTCAATTCATAGGGGAATCCCTCCCGCAGAGCCATTGTGTTCTCCCAGGAGGGGGGTTGTGGGAAATCATCTCTGCCGGGAGAACACCGTGATTGTTAATAGCAGCTAGCAATAATTGTTTGTAAATCCAGAAGGCTGGTTGTACCTAAGCTGATCGATCAATCAACTTGGGTACATTCAGCCTGCCCATACTTGGTTTGAATCTCGGCCGGTTCCTACTGATTCAAACCATTTATAGCCGGCTTTAGAAAAGAGCCTTTTGGGGCTATATGGCTCTTGAGGGTCAAGTTACAGGAGAATGAAATGGAGAAGAAACAGGACAATTTTACGTATTGATATTAAAGGCATAGTGTGCATAGCCCTGTTTTGTAGATTAAATTTCCCCTGCAGCAATCCACTCAGTTATGCCATTCTATAGTATACATATGCCAAACACAAGGCCTGCGGGCCGAATCCAGCCAACCAGGCCATTTTATGTGGTCCTCTTACCTCTCCTGCAGCTCCAGCCCTCCTCTGTTCCTCCTCCAAACCCTGTACTTTCTGCTTTCCAGCAATGCATCCTGCTTCATCACAGCAGCAGCACAAGGTAAGCGGGATGCACTGTGATGTAAGGGCGGGTGGGGGACTGAACTTATGATGGTGGTGGGGGGGGGGCTCTTGATGTCTGTAAGGGTAGGGGATGGAAAATGAAGAAAATAAACTGCGCTAAAAGACTACTAAAACAAATAACTGCAAAGCCGTGTCACAGTTATTTAATTGGGAGCTGCGATTTTCATGTAAACAAAAAATTACAAGGGCAAGACTATGGAAGAAAATAAATTGCGCTGACCCCGTGACCATTCAATGTTGAATTGAACCAAAATAACAAATACAATCACCAAAAATAAAATTGATGGATAACCCTTACATAAATCAATATAGTGATAAATCCATGAAAACATCAAAAATATAAAAAATATAAAGGAAAAATAGAATAATGAAAGTCCTGCAAAGTGCTGATATATGTAACCAAAAAATCTAAAAATTATTGTCCATAAATAATTGGTGCATATGAGCTCAAATAAATAAACTGAACACCAGTGCTCCATATATTTGTGAGATGTCATATCCAAAAAGCAATCGTGTTGAATATAGTTGAGCGGGTTCGGCGGGTTCGGCCGAACTTCGGAAAAAAGTTTGAGTTCGGGACCGAACTTGACCCCGAACCCGAACCCCATTGAAGTCAATGGGGACCCGAACTTCTGAGGACTATTCGCACTTGTTTCCCGTGCTTAGAACTGTCCCTGCACAAAGTGTCATTTCTGAATGAAAAAAGTAATTTAAAACTCACTCGCGGCTATAATGAATTGTCGGCTCCCGGCAATACATAGAAAAGTCATTGATAAAAAATACAAAAAAAGCATGGGGGTTCCCCCAGATTCAATTACCAGGCGCTTCAGGTCTGGTATGGATATAAGGGGAACCCTGCCGCAAAAAAAAAGAAAAAAAAATGCGTGCGGTTACCCCAAATATCCATACCAGGCCCTTCAGGTCTGGTATGGATTTTAAGGGGAACTCCACCCCAAATAAAAAAAAATGGCGTGGAGTACCCCCAAAAATCCAGACCAGACCCTTTATCCGAGCACGCAACCTGGCAGGCTGCAGGAAAAGAGGGGGGGCGAGAGAGCACCCCCCCTCCTGAACCGTACCAGGCCACATGCCCTCAACATGGGGAGGATGTCCCCATGTTGATGGGGACAAGGGCCTCATCCCCACAACCCTTGCCCGGTGGTTGTGGGGGTCTGCGGGCAGGGGGCTTATCGGAATCTGGAAGACCCCTTTAACAAAGGGGACCCCAGATCCCGCCCCCCCATGTGAATTGGTAATGGGGTGCATTGTACCCCTACCATTTCACAAAGAAAGTGTAAAAAATTGTAAAAAAAATACACAGTTGGTAAAGTCCTTTATTAAAAAAAAAAAAAAACATTCCAGCGATGAAATCCAGTGTCCCACGGCGATCCGATGTCCAGCGCTGTCCACACGAAACGTCATTGGCTGAGCCTGAGCGGACCTGATGGGGAACTTCCTCCGCAGTGTAATAAATAAATAGACCCGCCCCTTCTAAAGTTCCCCATCAGGTACGCTCAGCCAATGACATAGGTGTAAGGCTGAGGACCTGATGTGGAACGTGAGAAGGGGCGGGTCTATTCATTTATTATACTGCTGAGGAAGTTCCCCATCAGGTCCGCTCATCCAATGATGTAGGCGGGGTCTGATATACGAGGGGGAGGACCTGATGGGGAACTTCCTCCACAGTGTAATACATGAATAGTAGACTTGTGCACAACGGAAAAATTCGTTCCGTTTCGGTTCGTTTCTTTCCGGTCCTGTTGATTCGTAATCATTCGTAATTTTGCTAGACGGGATTTTTCGTGTTCGGACTCATTCGTATTTTTGCAAGCGACATTTTTCGTTGAATTTTTTGTTGCTTTATAATTCGTACTTTCGGTAGAGTACGTTGTTTTTCGTTGATTCTGGACACAACTCCTACTTTCGTAACTTTTTTTGGGTTCGTACTTTCGGTAGAGTACGTTGTTTTTCGTTGATTCTGGACACAACTCCTACTTTCGTAACTTTTTTTGGGTTCGTTGATTCGTAATTTTCCGTGTCTCTCTCACAACGACGCTGCCTATTATGCCTAATGTGCTTCGAATGGATTTGTACTTTTCTAAATACATTGCGGTTATTTGTAACGATTCGAAATCTCGTATTTTACTTTCGTTTTTAACATGCGGCTATAGGCTCCGCCCCTGTACACCATTTTGAGAGGGTTCAGCACGGTGAGGGAGAAGCAGAGAGCAGAGCAGAGTGAGTGTTATTGTGCTTCGAATGGATTCGAAATCTCGTATTTTACTTTCGTTTTTTACATGCGGCTATAACCTCCGCCCCTGTACACCATTTTGAGAGGGAGTTCAGCACGGTGTGGGAGAAGCAGAGAGCAGAGCAGAGTGAGTGTTATTGTGCTTCGTATGGATTCGTACATTCGTAACTTTTTCATAACGAATTATGCCGAAGACATTCGGGCATTCGCTATTTGCGGTATAATTTATTTCGGATTCGGTCTTATTCGTAATTGCTTTGTTCGGAAATTCGAATGCTTCCGAATGTCCGAAAGTTGCTAAATTCGGACGAATTTCAATTCGTTACGAAACGAATTGCACAAGCCTAATGAATAGACCCGCCCCTTCTCACGTTCCGCATCAGGTCCTCAGCCTTACACCTACGCCATTGGCTGAGCGGACCTGATGGGGAACTTTAGGAGAGGCGGGTGTATTCATTTATTAGTAATAAATGAATACACCTGTCCCTTCTAAAGCAGTGACTCTCGACCAATGGACCATCAGCAGTTGCACACAATATATATAAAAGATAAATTCTCCATATAGTGCATTAAACGTATAAAAATGTATTAAAAACAGTTAGTATTGCACTTACAATGTTGCAGATTTAATAGCCTTTGAGTCTGGTGTGCCGGCCGGTGCACAAACAACAGACACCTGTCCTACTGGGAAAACGTATGGAGGACGGGTTTCTGTTGTTTGTGCACCTGCCGGCACACCAGACTCAAAGGCCTATTAAATCTGCAACATTGTAAGTGCAATACTAACTGTTTTTAATACATTTTTATACGTTTAATGCACTATATAGAGCGTTTATCTTTTATATATATCATGTGCAACTGCTGATGGTCCATTGGTTGAGAGTCACTGCTTAAGAATCGTACTTGTGTTTGCTGGTTTTTGGAGAAAGCTGATTGATTACAGGCATATATTGATCCTCTGTCATGGGGGATCGTGGCAAGCTGGTAAGAAGTAATTTCTGCTGATTGGTGGTGGATTCAACACGATTGCTTTTTGGATATGACTTCTCACAAATATATGGACTTTTCTTCACAGAGCACTGGTGTTCAGTTTATTTATTTGAGCTCACATGCACCAATTATTTATGGACAATAATTTTTAGATTTTTTGGTTTCATATATCAACACTTTGCAGGACTTTCATTATTCTATGTTTTCTTTATATTTTTTATATTTTTGATGTTTTCATGGATTTATCACTATATTGATTTATGTAAGGGTTATCCATCAATTTTATTTTTGGTGATTTTATTTGTTATTTCGGTTCAATTCAACATTGAATGGTCACAGGGTCAGCGCAATTTATTTTTCTTCCAAGGGTAGGGGATGCTCTGGACATCTAGTCTTACAAATACAACCAGCCCTTTTGAGGGCAATCATAATGCGTATGCGGCCGGCAATGAAATTTGTTTGACACCCCTGCTATAGTAGAATATCACTTTGTGAATATAGTCAGGTTGCTAGGAGACTGAGTGGTTTGAGTTGGGTACTGCTTGTCAGGGTAAAGGGGGAGAGCATATTATTTAGATATGCACAAACAGTTAAAATACTGATTTTAATTGTCTCTGCATACCTATATGCTGACACCACCACATGGAGATGGCCAAAACAACCAAAGAACTATATTGGTTAGCTAATTTCTCAAAATTTCAGTAAGCTCAATCATAAAATAAAAGTTTCCACTTTAGTAAAATTGGTACTGTTGTTGCAAAATCAATTTCTCTGAAAATATTTTACTCATCCTTACTTGGTATTCTTTCAGAGACACTCCATACCCCTTGATAAGCATAGTGAGTTGGGCAGACATGCTTTTCCTCAAGCAGTTTATATATCTAATGACAGTGCTTATTTATTTATAATATATATGGGTATAGTACAATCCATGGTAGGGAAGAATGAGTAAAATTTTAATTTGCAATAGCAGATCAGTCACCCCTGTCATTTTTTATGCCAATAAAGTGTTACAATGTGAACTGATTTATTTACATTGTTATTGACATTTTTGAGTCACGTTCAGGAGACTTAAAAATTAGCTTTACAGGCATATCTCTAATAAAGTAGGGCCTTTAGCAGACCCAGAATACACTGGGTGGCTCATATTTCAAAGATGGAATATATTACCTTGGGTCCATGAAAAAGTTTAATAGTCCTTTCATGAAATACTTTCAGGTGATCTATTTTCAGCTGGTCTAGCTGTGTGTTGCACATGGAAGAAGACAAGAAGAAGAAGAAGAGAGGAAATGTGGGACACAGTAGGAAATGCTGTATGTTGCACAATTGCTAATTTAAGTTATATTTACTTACAAAGCCTTGGGCTGCATAATTTCTAATTAGGACCCAATCTGTGAATATTTTAAATTTCTTGAATCAGCAAGATTATCCATTGTCATTGTTTTAAATAGTATAAATAGAAGCCCTCTTTGCTAGTCAAATCCAGTTTTATGTAAACCATCATATAATCAGCTCATTTAGTTCAATATCAGCTTAATGCAACCTTAGGTAGCAATTTACGGCCAATTTCTTTTCTGTTTGAGTGCATTTATACCCATCAAATGAAGGGATTTATAATCCATCACAAGAGCTGTGATCACTGTCTTGCATTCACAATGTACTTCTGTCTAGAGAGACGCTGCTAGAAAATAGCAAGCAGAATGTAAACACAGAGAGTATTAAAGGGGAGTTCCAGCCTTTTTTATGTTTATTAAAAGTCAGCAGCTACGAAAAGTGTAGCTGCTGGCTTTTAATAAACAGACACTTACCTGCTCCTCTGTCCAGCGATGTGGCCGCCCAGAGCTTCGCTCCTCTCTCCCCCTCTCTGCCGGCGCCTCCATTCTAACTGTCGGCTTCACGGCCGGGCACTCACTGCGCATACGCGAACGGCGCTGCACTCCCTGAGTGGACAGGCGATCACCTGGGACCTGTCACGTGTCCCAGGTGATTGCCTACAGGGAGGGGCAGCCAAAAGGCGATATGACGAGTCTCCTAACCGGTCCCTGGGCGGAAGGAGGAAGTGGGACAGGAAGTCCCACTCCTACTGAAGCCACCACCCCCCCCCCAAAAAATTACATGCCAAATGTGGCATGTAAGGGGGCAAGAAGTGGTTTAAGCGGAAGTTCCACTTTTGGGTGGAACTCCGCTTTAACCACTTCCTTAGTGGGCCATAGTAATATGACGCCGGCAGGAACCCTCCCTCCCTCATATGACGTCCCTGCTTTGCGGCCGTCTAGGGGGCGCGCGCGCACGCCAGCCGCTTTGCTCTGGACTTTTGGGTGGAACTCCACTTTAACCACTTCCTTACCGGGCCATAGTAATATATGGCCATAGTACTATGACGCCAGCAGGAACCCTCCCTCCCTCTGGGTGGACGTCATATGACGTCCCTGCTTCCCGGCCATCTAGGGGGCACGCGCGCGCGCCACCCGTTTCGCTCGGGACCTGGTGCGCGTGCCCGAAGGCTACGATGTCCGCTGGGCACCCGCGATTGCCCACGATTACGGCAGGAGTGTGGATCTGTGTGTGTAAACACACAGAACCACCTCCTTTCAGAGGTGAGGAGACCGATGTGTGTTCCCAGTACAGAGGAACACAGATCGGTCTCCTCCCCTTGTGAGCCCCCTCCCCCTACAGTTAGAATTACTCAATAGGGAACATATTAACCCCTTGATCGCCCCTAGTTTTAACCCCTTCCCTGCCAGTCACATTTATACAGTAATCAGTGCAGTTTTATGGCACTAATCGCTGTATAAATGTGAATGGTCCCAAAAACGTGTCTAAAGTGTCCAATACGTCCGTCGCAATGTCACGGTCACAATAAAAATTGCAGATCACCGCCATTACTAGTAAAAAAATAAATAAAATGCCATAAATCTATTCCCTATTTTGTAGACGCTATAACTTTTGCGCAAACCAATCAATATACGCTTATTGCGATTTTTTTTTTTTTACCAAAAATATGTAGAAGAATACATATCGGTCTAAATTGAGGAAAAAAATTGTTTAAAAAAAAAAATTGTGATATTTATTAACCACTTAAGCCCTGGACCATCTTGTTGCTAAAGGACCAGGCCCCTTTTTGCGATTCGGCACTGCATCGCTTTAACTGACAATTAGGCGGTCGTGCAACATGGCTCCCAACAAAATTTACGTCCTTTTTTTTCCCACAAATAGAGCTTTCTTTTGGTGGTATTTGATCACCTCTGTGGTTTATATTTTTGCGCTATAAACAAAAATAGAGCGACAATTTTGAACAAAAATCAATATTTTTTACTTTTTGCTATAATAAATATCCCCCAAAAATATATAAAAAAACCATATTTTTTCCTCAGTTTAGGCCGATACGTATTCTTCTATATATTTTTGGTAAAAAAAATCGCAATAAGCATTTATTAATTGGTTTGCGCAAAAGTTATAGCGTCTACAAAATAGGGGGTAGTTTTATGGCATTTTTATTAATAATTTTTTTTTTTACTAGTAATGGTGGCGATTACCGATTTTTATCGAGACTGCGACATTATGGCGGACACATCGGACACTTTTGACACTATTTTGGGACCATTGTCATTTTTACAGCGATCAGTGCCTTAAAAATGCACTGATTACTGTGAAAATGACACTGGCAGTTTAGGGGTTAACCAGTAGGGGGCGTTAAAGGGGTTAAGTGTGACCTAATGTGTGATTATTACTGTGTGGGGGCATGGCTTGGCGTGTGACATCACTGATCGTCGTTCCATATGACAGGGAACAGACGATCAGTGACAGGCTCACTAGGAAGCATGGGGAGAGATTTGCTTACACTTACCTCTCCCCGTTCTTCAGCTCTGTGACCCGATTGCAGGACACCGGCGGCGATCGGGTCCGCGGGTCCCGTGGGCATGGTCACGGAGTACCCTGACCGGGTCGCGAGCGCGCCGCCGGTGGTGTGCGCACGACCCACGGCTGTGCATATTAAAGGGGGGACGTACCTGTACGCCAATATGCCCAGCCGTGTCATTCTGCCGACGTACATCGGCGTGCGGCAGTCGGCAAGCCGTTAAAACAAAAAGTAAAAAATATTGTGTTTTTTTCAAAAAATGATCGCTCTTCTTTTGTTTATAGCGCAAAAAATAAAAGCCACAGAGATGATCAAATACCACCAAAAGAAAGCTCTATTTGTGGGGGGAAAAAAACCATAAAGATTTCATTTGGGTACAGTGTTGCATGACCGCGCAATTGTCATTCAAAGTTCAACAGCGCTGAAAACTAAAAATTGGTCTGGGCAGAAAGGGGGTGAAAATGCCCTGTATTGAAGTGGTTAAGACATGGAGTCTATATAACATGTTAAAAATATTTATTTCCACAGTTTTATTTCTATATTCCCACTTTTTAAAGCATACTGTAAGTCAATGGGAAAGTCTGAAAAAATAAACAGTTTTTCTTTCAGAGATTGAAATTTGCATGCAAAGGAATGAATGAGTATATATATTTAGAGTTCAGAGAGCCCGAGTGTTCCACTGATTCCCTGCAGTAGCAAATTTTTACTTTCAATACATTTTTATTAATTCATAAAGTGAATACACAATTAGTGTTGAGCGAACCCGAACTGTAAAGTTCGGGTCCGTACCGAACTTTAACTTTTTCCCGAACCCGAACCCGGACTTTGCGCAAAAGTCCGGGTTCGGGTTTGGGTTCGGCAATCTAATTACGCATTTAGAAATGCTTCAGGGGCCAGCCAATCACCTTTTGATTAGCTGGTGTGCCCTTAGAGGCCATCATAGCCATGCCTACTAATGGCATGGCTGTGATTGGTCAGTGCAACATGTGACCCAGCTTCTATATAAGCTAGAGGCACACAGCACACACGTCACTCTGCTTCAGAATAGATAGGGAGAGGATCTAGTCTGCTGCTGCTTTTAGGGAGAGATAGAAAAATACATGAGGTAGTCCTGATTCTGCAATCTGAGGGAAAAGATAGAGAGATAGTGTAGTGTAGGGCCAGGTTCCTGTGTTGGTGCTTTCAGGGAGAGAGAATATTATATAGGAGTCCAGATTCAGAGATTAAAATCAGCGATCTGCATAGGTTTACCTGTTTGTGTTGCAGTGCAGTCTTTTTACACTGCCATGAGCCCAGTGTCAGAGAAAATCTAACTTTTAGGGGGAAAAAAGGCACTTTATTGTGCTCTTTTCCAAAAGACCCATAGGGCAAAAAAATAATTAAATTTGCATTTTATTTTGCTCGTGCAAAAAAAGACCCCTTTAGGGCAAAAAAATAAATAAATAAAAAATTTGCACTTTAATGTACGCTTGCAAAAAGAGCCATTCAGGGCCACAAAAATAGTTTGCAGTGTTTTATACATATGTGGAGGTGTGTGAAATAAACAATTTCTATATAGTTTTCTCCTACTGTGCTATACTAAAAAAACAACATTTTTTTTGAATAGCATTTTCTGCAGTTCTGTAGCTGTGCGATTCAGCGGTTACGTACTGTGGTGTGTTCTGCTCTTCCAAAAAACGCCTTTTAGGGACACAAAAAATAGTTTGCAGTGTGTTATACATATTTGGAGGTGTGTGAAATAAACAATTTCTAAATAGTTTTCTTCTACTGTGCTATACTAAAAAAAAACATTTTTTTGAATAGCATTTTCTGCAGTTCTGTAGCTGTGCGATTCAGCGGTTACGTACTGTGGTGTGTTCTGCTCTTCGAAAAAACGCCTTTTAGGGGCACAAAAAATAGTTTGCAGTGTGTTATACATATTTGGAGGTGTGTGAAATAAACAATTTCTAAATAGTTTTCTTCTACTGTGCTATACTAAAAAAAACAAAATTTTTTTTGAATAGCATTTTCTGCAGTTCTGTAGCTGTTCGATTCAGCGGTTACGTACTGTGGGTGTGTTCTGCTCTTCCAAAAAACGCCTTTTAGGGGCACAAAAAATAGTTTGCAGTGTGTTATACATATTTGGACGTGTGTGAAATAAACAATTTCTAAATAGTTTTCTTCTACTGTGCTATACTAAAAAAACAACATTTTTTTTTAATAGCATTTTCTGCAGTTCTGTAGCTGTGCGATTCAGCGGTTACGTACTGTGGGTGTGTTCTGCTCTTCCAAAAAACGCCTTTTAGGGGCACAAAAAATAGTTTGCAGTGTGTTATACATATTTGGAGGTGTGTGAAATAAACAATTTCTAAATAGTTTTCTTCTACTGTGCTATACTAAAAAAACAAAATTTTTTTTGAATAGCATTTTCTGCAGTTCTCTAGCTGTCCGATTCAGCGGTTACGTACTGTGAGTGTGTTCTGCTCTTCCAAAAACACCCATTTAGGGCAACATCCTAAATTTGGAAAATATGAGGAGAAGGTCAAAGGGACGTGGTGGCCCCGGTCGTGGTGCTGCTGGTGGAGCTCCTGTTGTAGGGAGAGGACGTGGTGGATCTGTGCCAGATACACGCACAAGTGAAACACCTTCTTCAGGTGCGAGTAGGCGACCGAGCCTGCGGCGGTATTTTGTCGCGCCTAATGAGGCTGTACGAATGTTTAGGCCAGGACAAGTACAGGCGATAGTAGATTGGGTTGCTGACAGTGCCTCGGGTTCCTTCACATCGTCTCCCACCCACTCTTCTGATGAAAGATCAGAGTTGGCACCTGAAACCCATGTCCATCAGTCTTTCACCTCACCCCCTTGCAAATCAGCCAAGCAGTCTGAGCCCCAAATCATGCAGCAGTCTCTTCTGCTTTTCGATGACTCTGTTAGCAGGGTTTCCCAGGGCCATCCACCTAGCCCTGCCCCAGAAGTGGAAGAGATTGAGTGCACCGATGCCCAACCACTTATGTTTCATGATGAGTACATGGGAGGACCATCACAGTACGTCTCGGATGATGACGAAACACAGGTGCCAACTGCTGCTGCTTTCGCAATTGTGCAGACAGACAAGGAGGGCAGGGGTAAAGACTGGGTGGAAGATGATGTGGAGGACGATGAGGTCCTCGACCCCACATGGAATGAACGTTATGCAGGTGACCAGTGTAGTTTGAAGGAAGAGGCGGTGGTCGCACAGAGCCACCAGCACAGCAGAAGAGGGAGCAGGGTGCAAAAGCGGAGCGTCCGTCCGCTAGACAGTATGTCTGCTACTGCCCAACGCAGCAAGGGACCGAGCACACCAAAGCCAGGTCCAAGGAGTTCCCTAGCGTGGCAGTTCTTCACACAATGTGCTGATGACAAGACACGAGTGGTTTGCAGGCTGTGCAATCAGAGGCTGAAGCAAGGCATAAACGTTCTCAACCTGAGCACAACCTGCATGACCAGGCATCTAAGTGCAAAGCACGAGCTGCAGTGGAGTAGACACCTCAAAAACCAAGAAAGGTCTCTGGCTCCTCCTGCTTCCTCTTCTGCTGCAGTCTCGGCCTCTTCATCCACCTCTGTAGTGACAGTGGCACCTGCCACCCCGCAAACAGAGGATCTGCCAGCAACACTACCACCTGGGTCACCGACCATCTCCACAATGTCCCATGGAAGCGTTCAGTTCTCTATCTCCCAAACATTGGAGCAGAAGAGGAAGTACCCCCCTAGCCACCCGCGATCCTTGGCCCTGAATGCCAGCATTTCAAAACTCCTGGCCTTTGAAATGCTGTCATTCCGTATGGTGGAGACGCAGAGTTTTAAAAGCCTGATGGCATTGGCTGTCCCACAGTACGTCGTGCCCAGCCGCCACTATTTTTCCAGGCGAGCCATCCCTTCCCTGCACAACCAAGTGGGGGACAAAATCAGGTGTGCACTGCGCAACGCCATCTGTGGCAAGGTCCACCTAACTACGGATGCGTGGACCAGTAAGCACGGTCAGGGACGTTATATCTCCCTAACAGCACATTGGGTAAATGCAGTGGCGGCTGGGCCTGAGGCAGATAGCAGTTTGGCAAATGTCCTTCCACCACCGAGGATTGCAGGGCGCTTCAGTTTGCCTCCTGTTGCTAACTCCTCCTACTCCGCTTCCTCATCCTCTACCGCCTCCTCATCCGGTCAGCGTAACACCTTCACCACCAACTTCAGCACAGCCAGGGGTAAACGACAGCAGGCAGTTTTAAAACTTTCCTGTTTGGGGGAAAAACCCCACACCGCGCAGGAGTTGTGGAGGGACATGGAACAACAGACCAATGAGTGGTTGCTGTCAGTGAGCCTCAAGCCCGGCCTGGTGGTGTGCGATGATGGGCGAAATCTCGTAGCAGCTCTGGGCCTAGCCGGTTTGACGCACATCCCTTGCCTGGCGCATGTGCTGAACTTGGTGGTCCAGAGGTTCCTTAAAAATTACCCCAATATGCCAGAGCTGCTGCAGAAAGTGCGGGCTGTGTGTGCGCACTTTCGGCGTTCTCACCCTGCTGCTGCTCGCCTGTCAGCGCTGCAGCGTAACTTCGGCCTTCCCGCTCACCGCCTCATATGTGACGTGCCCACAAGGTGGAACTCCACCTTGCACATGCTGGCCAGACTGTGCGAGCAGCAGCAGGCGATAGTGGAGTTTCAGCTGCAGCAATCATGCGTGAGTCGCTCTGCGGAACAGCACCACTTCACCACCAATAACTGGGCCTCCATGCGAGACCTGTGTGCCTTGTTGCGCTGTTTCGAGTACTCCACCAACATGTCCAGTGCCAATGACGCCGTTCTTAGCGTTACTATCCCAGTTCTATGCCTCCTTGAAAAAACGCTTCGGGCGATGATGGAAGAGGATGTGGCACAGGAGGATGAGGAGGAGGAGGAGGAAGCGGGATCATTTCAAAGGCTTTCAGGGCAGTCTTTCACAAGTGGCAATGAGGGTGGGTTCCTGCACCAACAAACGCCAGGTACACAATTGTCCGGCAGAAAGGGCACAGTTCTGGAGGATGACGAGGTGGAGGAGGAGATGGAGGAGGAGGAGGAGGAGGAGAAGCCATTTTCACAGCAGGGTGGCACCCAGACCAGCTCGGGGCCATCACTGGTGCGTGGCTGGGGGGATACAGAGGACACAGACGATACACCTCCCACAGAGGACAGCTTTTCTTTGCCTCTGGGCAGCCTGGCACACATGAGCGATTACATGCTGCAGTGTTTCCGCAATGACCGCCGAGTTGCCCACATTTTAACTGGTGCTGATTACTGGGTGGCCACCCTGCTGGATCCCCGTTACAAGGACAACGTACCGTCCTTAATTCCCTCACTGGAGCGGGATCGTAAAATGTGCGAGTACAAGCGCACGCTGGTAGACGCGCTGCTGGTGGCATTCCCACCTGACAGCGGGCGTACGGTGGAAGCACAAGGCGAAGGCAGAGGAGAAGGAAGAGGTCGCCAACGCAGCCGGGGCACCGGCAGCACCTCAGAAGGCAGGGTTAGCATGGCTGAAATGTGGAAAAGCTTTGTCAGCACCCCACAACAACCACGTCTTAGCAGGAGGCAGCATTTCACCAACATGGTTGAGCAGTATGTGTCCACAGGCCTACACGTACTGGATGACGGGTCTGCCCCCTTTAACTTCTGGGTCTCCAAATTGGGCACATGGCCTGAGCTTGCCCTTTATGCCTTGGAGGTGCTGGCCTGCCCTGCAGCCAGTGTATTATCTGAATGTGTATTTAGCACGGCAGGGGGCGTTATCACAGACAAGCGCAGCCGCCTGTCCAGAGCCAATGTGGACAAGCTCACGTTCATTAAAATGAACCAGGCATGGATCCCACAGGACTTGTCCGTACCTTGTGCAGAATAGACATGTATACCGGTGTTGTGACAAAAACTGTCCGGCCATCGGATTGTGTCCGGCCCATACTGCGAAGGCGCAGCGCTTGTGCAGTACAGAGGACAAGGAGATTCACAAAATCTCCGAAGATGAACGGCGCCTGCGCTGTGAGTGCAGGTTCAAGCCCCACCATCCAAGTGGACATACGGTAGCACATAGTAACAGGGCCCCTCACGGGCTCGGTTCGATCGCCACACTTCGGGCACGGCCTCACTTGGCTCGGCTTGAACCACGGATGGTGTGGCCTTCACCTGAACTCACCACGCAGGCGCCGTTCGTCTTGGGAGATTTTCGAAATCCCCTTGTCCTACATACTGAGCAAGCGCAGTACAGGGTGGACACTATTTGACGGGGGACAGAATTCGACACACCACCGGCCTTACCCAGCCATTGTTGTATTTTTGAAGCAGTGTTGGCTACCTCGTCCTCCTCCACCGCCGCTTCCACCTACACAGCCACATCCACCGCCACCTCAACCTCCTACTCCATATGGACCTCGTCCTCCTAGGTCAAGATTATTATTTTTTATTTTTATTTTTTTAATGTTATTTTAAGTTATTTCCCTATCCACATTTGTTTGCAGAGCACTTGCCATGCTCTTAACAACATTTTGCTGCCATTTTCAGCCCTCTAGCCCTTTCCATTACTTTTTTAGAGCCTTTTTAGTCCTTAGAAGTCCGAGTCCCCATTGACTTCAATGGGGTTCGGGTTCGGGTCCGGGTTCGGGTTAAAGTTCGGTCCCGAACCCGAACTTTTTTCCGAAGTTTGGCCGAACCCGTCGAACCCGAACATCCAGGTGTCCGCTCAACTCTATGCACAATACAAAGCCAAGTGTAGAACCATTCATCCAGCTAAGGCCAACATGGCCAAAAAATAAATAACAAATCATTCCAACAGTTGTAAGATAAGATGGGATTCACTGCGCTTGCATACAAAAACATACATATACCTTCACACACAAATAGCAGGAATTACGAAAGCTAATGCCACGTACACAATCGGAATTTCCGACAACAAATGTTCGATGTGAGTTTTTGGTCGGATATTCCGACCGTGTGTAGGCTTCATCGGACATTTTCTGTCGGAATTTCCGTGTGTAGGCAAGACAAGTTTGAGCCAACATCCTTCGGAAAAAAAACACGGTTTTGTTGTCGGAAATTTTGATCGTGTGTACGCGGCATAAGGGTCATTTAACCTTTAAGACCGATTGTAAAAAGTCAGGCTCGGGGGTCCTGGAGAGCATTCCTGCCACCCCTATTGGGAGAACACTGTGGCTGGAGCCCCTACCCCCTTAGATAGGAACTTCAGAGAAGAAACTAGGTCTCAAGCAGACCCATGAAAACCTGAAAATAATCTCAGCGGTTATGTCAAGGCGTGTAACCAAATTTAGAAGAACATGTGGTAAAGGAAATGCCTTATATTATCCAACAACGAAACAACATGTGTGTATAAAACATAGTACTTATTGCTAGGTGACCCAACTACAGAGTTGGTTGGATTCGTGAAGGTGTGGGCTTATGTCCAACACCAACGGAGTGAAGAGAAAGAAGGATGAGGAAGGAAGAAAAGTAAGGAAGGGAAGATGAGGAAGGTGTAGAGAGAAGAGTCCAACTAGGGAAGAGATGGAGATAAAGAGGTTGGGTTAGAGTCGTGGTACAGCGGGACTTTAATGAAGGTAGCCCATGGTTCCCAAATTTGTTCAAATTGCTCTGTGCAGTCCAGGAGTACCCTTGCTATTTTCTCTTGTATCATAATCCAAAAAATTTTCCTCTTTGCTAGTAGTGCTGAAACAGCTGGCTTTTTCCAGGCTTTGGCTAGCTTTAGTTTGGCACCTAAAAGGATGAAGAAAATTGAGCGTTGCGTATTCCTGGACACTGCCTGAACCGAAAAGTTAAGAAGGGCAATTTAGGGAGATGTTGGAATGGGGGCTTTGGTAATGTTGCGTAACCAGGAGAATACTTTGTTCCAGAAAGTCCTAATTCTGGGGCATCCCCACCATACATGTGCCTTGTCTCCTCTGAGGTTACACCCCTGAAAACATAAGGAGGATGTAGCCAGGTACATCTTGGTCAGTCTTGTGGGCACAAGATACCATCTAGAGAGTACCTTTATACTAGCTTCCACGAGACTGGAGTTGACAACTCCCTTGTATGACCGAAAAAAGTTTTTATTCCCTTTTATTAGAGGCACTTTACCATCAATTTTGCGGCGCTATTCGGCCGCTAGCAGGGCGCTTTTACCCTCCCGCTAGCAGCCGAGAAAGGGTTAAAAACACTGCAAAGCGCCTCTGCAGAGGCGCTTTGCCGGCGGTATAGCCACGGTGCCCTTTGATTTTAATGGGCAGGAGCAGTGGAGGAGCGGTATACACACCGCTCCTTCACCGCTCCAAAGATGCTGCTAGCAGGACTTTTTTTTACAGTCCTGTTAGCGCACCGCTCCAGTGTGAAAATACTCTGGGATTTCACACTGGAGAGACAGCAGCGGCTGTTTCAGGTCGCATTGCAGGCACTATTTTACCATTATAGCGCCTGCAAAGCGACCCAGTGTGAAAGGGGTCTAAACCTTGTGGGCAGCCTTTCCAGAAAAGTTAAAGCTGCTATAGCTGCAAAGGGTGGGCCAATACAATATTGAACCCTGTAGAGACCAAGACTGGGATGCCATTAAAGTTCATGTGTGTGTAAGGCAGGTGCCCCAATACTTTTGGTAATGTGTGTGTATATATATTTATATTTATATAATGCAACATTTATTTCATTACTCAGAAGGCACTGCTGCTGACAAAAATATGCATCATCCCTGGCATATCATACGGAAAATTTTCAGCTATTGCTTCTGTTATTCTGTTATTGGTATATGTAATTTTTCTTTATTCTATCTTCTCTAATAATACTGGATGAGTTGTACATGCTTTTAAGAGCCAGAAAACGGGGGGGGGGGGATAAATCTTACCACAGTGTTTGTAACTTTTTTTCTTTGCTTTCTGAGCCTACACCAGTTAAAGGGACTTGTTTTTTGTCATTTCAGGTAAATCCATTTGAGGTCTATATCTTTCAATGTCAATAATATTAAAATTACAATTAATAAATAATAATACTATTTGACACCAAAGCTTTTGGAGAATTATGAACGACAACACGTTTTGTTATGTTTGATATATATATATATATATATATATATACATACAGTATATATACAATAACACATGCTAAACTATTGGATCACAGTGTATGCCAATAATTATTATTTTTTTCAGTATTTTTTTTCATCTCTCATCTCCACAAAATAAAGGCTAGCCATTCTGCAATCCCAAGATAAGAACCAAGATAGTTAATTGCTCATCTTAGATACCACAGGAAGTCTAAAAAATACACAGCTCTGGCTTTCTAAAAATAATCATTATTAGACACAAAAAAAGACCGCTTTCCTGAATTGCCTTTTCTCCCTCCTGGAAAAGATAACAGGTCTCAGTCTTACATGCACACAAATTTCTCAAGTCTGAAATCAACTTAAAGCCTGGTACAAAAAAAAGACAGCTCCCGTCAGAGCCGCTGTAATAACCATCCGACATTAGTACGGCACTAAACTGTTGTGTTCTGACAGAGGGATGGTCCGATCAGCGCTCTCTGCCATTTGGCTGCTGGTTTTCCAGCATGCTTGTCTGACAGAAGCCGACCAAATGACCAGCTTCTCTCGGACAGATTGACATAAACACGGGCTGAATGTCAGCCGTTTTTTTTTGTTGCATCGGCTAATGTCTCTCGACATTCGGCCCGTGTGTACCCAGCTTAACTCTCCTCTTCCTAGATTCCTCTCTGTTAGCCAAACCTGTTGTAATACATTTGGGGTAGATTTACTAAAACTGGTGCACACAAAATAAAGGGGCAGCTGTGCATGTTTATACAGCACTGTAGAAGTGTTATATATCAGCAGGTTTACAAAATAACAATGTCCAAAATCTACATGTAACTAATTTGCCTCAGGGTCCAGGAATACTAATTATTTGAGAAACGACATCAAAGAGCATTAAGAGTAACAATATTACTCAAAACCAGCAAGTATTGTTTCAGCTTTACAACTTTTTTTGTAATCTCCTATTCAATTCAAAGCAAAATTCATCCTATGCTGTTAGATTTATCTGTGACTACACAACTCTAAATGCATTGTTATTCACCATATTAATACTAACACACTTTAGCACTTGAAAGCTTACTTACTTACATTTCGGTATGCAGCAAGTGAAGTGATTCGTGTTGGCATGTATATGAATCACTAATGCTTGAAGAGGAGACATTGCTTCTCAGCAGCAACTTGACCTAATTACTGTATATAGAGAAGTACTTGTATGCATTCTGAGCAGCCGCCTCATTAGTCCAACTCCCAGAACAGTTAAAGTTCCTGTTAGATTATTAGGAAAACGGTTATGAAGTGGAGAAAAAGGTTATTAATAAAACATTCACTTTATAAAAAGATGGAAAAAAAAACAATATGTTTCATCTTTACAAAGGGCTTGTAAGTCTTAATAACCTGTCAGTGGGATAAAAAATAATTGTTATATGTAGATAATACACGTTTCATATAGATATAAATACATCAGCTTGATGTAATTTATCTTTTCAATATGTGTTAAAGCAGAACTCTAGTCTCACCTGTTTTTGCTCCATCTGCTTTTGCTAATGGGGCTTGGTGGAAAAAATATGCTGCTCTTTAATCTTCTCCCTCTCCCTTCCACACTGTGGGTTTGATTTACTAAAACTGGTTCAGCTCTGCATAGAAACCAATGAACTTCTAGTTTGTTTTTTGTTTTTTTGTGTCAAAGCTTAATTGATCATGCTGAAGTTTGAAGATTGACTACCATGCAGAGCTGCACCAGATTTTACACTCTCCAGTTTTAGTAAATTAACTATGGTGTGTCTCTGAATTATTATTGGAGGGCATTATAGCAGGTGCGCTTCTGGTTTGTTTGATGCCCATTTTGCCAAAAGACCCACTGGCTGTCATAGACATGCTCTCCTGGTCTAAAGTGGATTTCGGTCACAGCTGCTGCATCTTCTTTGGTGCACAAAACTTCCAAAAACCCAGTTTTAACTGGATGAAAAAGGGTACCCATCCTTTCCACACAGACAATGGGTACTCAGAAATTCGTCTCCCGTAGTTGGTATATTACTCAAAGTAGTGATTTTGCAGTGTGATCCATACTGCAAGCACATTTACCAGAATCTTGTTTTACCTGGATGGGAGAGAGTTATCTGCAGATGACCCCCTCCTCCTTATGAACACTGAAGTATAGACTTAGTTATTCCTCTGCAGCTGGCATGGTATGTTGTGTGCTCTCTATGTGTGGATTCAATGCTGTTTATAAGTGAGTACAGCTGATTTGCAGTATTGTTTAATTTATTGTGTGATTATGTGTGCTGTATTATCTACTTAAAGAGGAGCTCCATCCAAAAGGGGAAGCTCCTCTTGTCTGCCACGGCGAACTCAGCCGGAAGTTGGGCCCTCGCCGCAGCTGGCCCATTGAGAAAGCGCAGTGTGATTCGCACATGCGCAATACAAAATCTGCTGTGAAGATGCAAGGCTTCACTGCCCGTTTCCATTACCCAAGATTGCGCAGCCAGCACCTAAGAGCTGATTCAAGAATCGTCTTGGGTGAGGACACTGCGTGATCCCTGGACAGGTAAGTGCTCTAATAGTAAAAGTCAGTAGCTACAGAAATTGTAGCTGCTGACTACAGTAATTGTAGCTGCTGACTTTTAATTTGTGAGGGAGGCTGGAGCTCCACTTTAATCATGAAGAGTAAACCGTATGAAGCAGGTGCCCAGACTAGTGCCTTGTGCTGTGCAGTGCACTCTGGACAACAAATACATGTAAAAAACAATGGGGTAGTGCGGTTGCACTCTGCAAGTGCAGTTGCTCCAAAACGTAGTAAATGAGATTAAGCTTCACTTTGCAAGTATGTGAAAATAACGTATAGGTGTCCTTTCAGAATCCTCCCCCGATAGTACCAGCTTCTAACCTTGTAGATGGACCCCAAAGGGTCTAATAGTGCCTCAAAAGATGTTCCACATCCAGGACGGTTGTTTCCAGCTCCTTGGTATATCTAGGATAGGAGATCACTGCAGCCTCTTCACCGATCTCCACAGCCTGTTCCTCAGAGCCAATGTCACCCGATCCACACAATCAAAGGTAAGAAAAAAGATTCTCCATAGTGTGATAAGTTTTTAAAAATATTGTGTGTTTATTAAAAATACAGCGCAATAAAATAGCAAAATATGGCAAACAGAGAATATACACTTGAAATGCAAGGACTTCCGGAAGTGACGTCACTAAGCTCCTCCCAGCGTGTTGCGTCACACCACACGTGACTTCATCAAGGGCATTATTTTGGACTTATTTTGTTGAATTTACCTTTATGATGTGATGCACTTTATTTTTAAATGTTACATATGTTTAATTAATTATCAACCTATTGTGAGACACTTGAGTAGACTATACCCTGTCTGTTAGCACTTTACTCTGATTATTTAGCACTTTAATAATTAGCGCTGCTTCACTATTTATTTATATGTATATCTGTGCTGGCAACACTACAGAAGTTCAGCTGCTTTTTGTTGTTTTCACTTAGCACTTAATTATCAAGCATTTACTCTCACTTCTAACACCTTTTGGGTAAGCGCATTAGTACCTCACCTTATATCATAGAATTATAGATTGCTGCATGCTGTAGTTTTATTTTAAAATGGTTTTAATTATATAAATATATAATGTGTAACTGTATATGTTCATGAAGGCTGCCATGTTTGTTCTATGCAAGCCATTCTGCTTTGCATGGCTCCATCTCTCTCACATTGCACATTTATGAATCATCTTGCGCACTAAAAAAAAAAAAATAATCACTCCAAGTATGCCTGAAAACTGTTAATTCCAAGAGTCTGAATTTCTGTCAAGTTTTATTTTGCTTTCTGTGTCCTCATTGGCTAGATTTAACTCTAATATTAAACAAACATTTTTACTTTATATTATGGTGCTTCCACTTCACCCTGTCACCAAATACAGCAGTGCTTCACCGGTATCCAAGTTATTATACTATTGATATACGTATACTGATACGTAAATACAATAGACATTAGATTAGAGGAGATGAAATGGGGCTGGTTAATGATTTTGTCCAGTCTCACTTTCATATACACAATTTTTTCAAAAGTATTGGGACGCCTGCCTTCACATGCACATGAACCCATTCTTAGTTCGTAGGGTGAATTAGAGCGGAGACTGCGAGCCAGGCCTTCTCGTCCAACATCAGTGCCTGACCTGACAAATGTGCTTTTGGAAGAATGGTCAAACATTCACTGATACATAAATACAATAGATATTAGACAAGAGGAGAGGAAAAGGGGGTGGTTAATTAATTTGTCCAGTCTCACTTTCATATACACTATTAAACCTTGTGAACGGCCTTCCCAGAAGAGTTGAAGCTGTTATAGCTGCAAAGGTTGTGGCTGCACTACTGCTGATCTCCTGAGCTCCAGTGAGGCCTACGGATCCAGGGAGCTTGATTACTCCCTATACCCAGGGTGGATGCAGGAACCTGGGGTGGACCCAGGGGAGGATCCCCCGGATGGCCAGAGTACTGGTCCTCCCATACCAGTGTTTGAGGACCTGGGAAATGGCCCAGCTAAAGGTGAAAGCCTGGCAATCTACAGAAAGAAGGTTTGTGCTAGGATTGCGAGAATCGCCAAGGAGGAAGAAGTACTGGCGAAGTTGAAGTTTGACTTCAAGCATAAAAAAATTGCAAGTGACCGGCTTCACAGTTCTAAGAGAAGACAGAGTTAATGACTTTGGAGGCCAAAGTGGAAAAACAGAGTCTGCTGGTGGCCACATTGAAAGAAACCAGCGGTGCTTTCAAGGAGAAGTATGGAAACGATGATCGCTTCCATGCAATGCGCAGAGGGGCCATAGAGGCCAGTGGAGGGCAGGCATCACCAGAGTGCGAGAAGCAAAGGTCAGTGCAATGCAAAAAAGTTTCTGTGGGCTCGGACTGTGTTTCTGGCCAGCACGCTGGAAAATCTTTGCATCCCGAGCCAAGTATCTGTATGCCTGCAGAAAGCGGGGAAAGCTCTGGCATACAGGCTGCGGGTGATCAGCAGTCAGGTGTTTTGACTGGCAGTATGTCATCGGGACAAGGAAGGTCTGTGCCCTTACCACCGCAGCAGGAGGCCATGGAGCAAGATGATCCATCTGAGCCTGTGGAGGGAGCAGGTATGCTGAACTTCATATCAGAAATGGAATCACCTTAGCATGGTCGCAAGTTTTTGGTGTCTGGATCATCTGAGGATGAAGAAGAGGATGATGATGTCCCCCCAAAACCTTTGAAACAACGGGTGACAGAAAAAGAGGTTTTTGTTCATGACTTGCCTATACAATGTAATGGAGGTGTAGTTCCTATGGATGGTGCAGTAGAGGGCAGCGGAGAGCAAGCTCATCTCCTGGCTGAGACTTCCACCTGTGTACAGCCAGCCAGTGCAGACTCTGCTGTGAAGAGTGCTGACAAAGACATCTCTACTGCTGGGAACTCTTTAGATACTGGTAATTAGGGATGGGCCCGGTGCTCGATTCGAACCCATGTTCGAATCGAGCATCGGGCGTTCGCTCGCTCGTCGAGCCCAGAACTATTTGGGCCGTTCGCATCACATTCGTGTGATGCGAGCGGCCCCGCAATGCATTGCGGCCGGCGCGGCCGGCGCAGTGCATTGCTGGCTGATGATTGGCCAAGCATGCACTGTGACCCCGCATGCTTGGCCAATCACAGCGCCCGAAACTCGGAGAGCAATAATTGGCTACAGGCAGGACGCCTGTAGCCAATTACAGCTCAGGGGCTTTAGTACACGCCCCACCATTTAAAAGGCCGCCACGCCATCGGCCCCGGTCACATGAGTTCCGGCTTTAGGAGAGATTAGTCTGCTGATTCAGTCTTTGCTTGATACTGAAAGATTTGCTCTTCTTTGCTAAACCATTGGCTATTTCTTTGCTAAACCATTGCTACCTAAGTCATTGATCGTTCATTGCTGCTGATTGCACAGTTAGTGTGTTATTAGCTGCTGCTGGGGATTAGTCTGGTGCGTGCTTACTGTTAGTACAGTATTGCAGTAGTACCAACCGCAGTGCTGTTAGCACAGCATTGCACCCCAACAGCACCCATAGGACTTCTAGTGTGTTAGTGGCAGCAAACAGAGCTCCTATATTTTCTTCTCAGCAGCACCCATAGGACTTCTAGTGTGTTAGTGGCAGCAAACAGAGCTCCTATATTTTCTTCTCAGCAGCACCCATAGGACTTCTAGTGTGTTAGTGGCAGCAAACAGAGCTCCTATATTTTCTTCTCAGCAGCACCCATAGGACTTCTAGTGTGTTAGTGGCAGCAAACAGAGCTCCTATATTTTCTTCTCAGCAGCACCCATAGGACTTCTAGTGTGTTAGTGGCAGCAAACAGAGCTCCTATATTTTCTTCTCAGCAGCACCCATAGGACTTCTAGTGTGTTAGTGGCAGCAAACAGAGCTCCTATATTTTCTTCTCAGCAGCACCCATAGGACTTCTAGTGTGTTAGTGGCAGCAAACAGAGCTCCTATATTTTCTTCTCAGCAGCACCCATAGGACTTCTAGTGTGTTAGTGGCAGCAAACAGAGCTCCTATATTTTCTTCTCAGCAGCACCCATAGGACTTCTAGTGTGTTAGTGGCAGCAAACAGAGCTCCTATATTTTCTTCTCAGCAGCACCCATAGGACTTCTAGTGTGTTAGTGGCAGCAAACAGAGCTCCTATATTTTCTTCTCGGCAGCACCCATAGGACTTCTAGTGTGTTAGTGGCAGCAAACAGAGCTCCTATATTTTCTTCTCGGCAGCACCCATAGGACTTCTAGTGTGTTAGTGGCAGCAAACAGAGCTCCTATATTTTCTTCTCAGCAGCACCCATAGGACTTCTAGTGTGTTAGTGGCAGCAAACAGAGCTCCTATATTTTCTTCTCAGCAGCACCCATAGGACTTCTAGTGTGTTAGTGGCAGCAAACAGAGCTCCTATATTTTCTTCTCAGCAGCACCCATAGGACTTCTAGTGTGTTAGTGGCAGCAAACAGAGCTCCTATATTTTCTTCTCAGCAGCACCCATAGGACTTCTAGTGTGTTAGTGGCAGCAAACAGAGCTCCTATATTTTCTTCTCAGCAGCACCCATAGGACTTCTAGTGTGTTAGTGGCAGCAAACAGAGCTCCTATATTTTCTTCTCAGCAGCACCCATAGGACTTCTAGTGTGTTAGTGGCAGCAAACAGAGCTCCTATATTTTCTTCTCAGCAGCACCCATAGGACTTCTAGTGTGTTAGTGGCAGCAAACAGAGCTCCTATATTTTCTTCTCAGCAGCACCCATAGGACTTCTAGTGTGTTAGTGGCAGCAAACAGAGCTCCTATATTTTCTTCTCAGCAGCACCCATAGGACTTCTAGTGTGTTAGTGGCAGCAAACAGAGCTCCTATATTTTCTTCTCGGCAGCACCCATAGGACTTCTAGTGTGTTAGTGGCAGCAAACAGAGCTCCTATATTTTCTTCTCGGCAGCACCCATAGGACTTCTAGTGTGTTAGTGGCAGCAAACAGAGCTCCTATATTTTCTTCTTGGCAGCACCCATAGGACTTCTAGTGTGTTAGTGGCAGCAAACAGAGCTCCTATATTTTCTTCTCAGCAGCACCCATAGGACTTCTAGTGTGTTAGTGGCAGCAAACAGAGCTCCTATATTTTCTTCTCAGCAGCACCCATAGGACTTCTAGTGTGTTAGTGGCAGCAAACAGAGCTCCTATATTTTCTTCTCAGCAGCACCCATAGGACTTCTAGTGTGTTAGTGGCAGCAAACAGAGCTCCTATATTTTCTTCTCAGCAGCACCCATAGGAATTCTAGTGTGTTAGTGGCATCACACAGAGCTCCTATATTTTCTTCTCAGCAGCACCCATAGGACTTCTAGTGTGTTAGTGGCAGCAAACAGAGCTCCTATATTTTCTTCTCAGCAGCACCCATAGGAATTCTAGTGTGTTAGTGGCATCACACAGAGCTCCTATATTTTCTTCTCAGCAGTATTTACCGTATTTAAAGGAAAATTTCACTTTTTTTTTTTTCACTTTATGCATCATTAAAATGACTGCTCCCGAAAAAACTTTAGTTTTTAAAATTTCTTTTTGCATTGATATATGTCCCCTGGGGCAGGACCCGGGTCCCCAAACCTGTTTTATAACATTAACATGCATATTGGCCGTTGTAATTAGCAATTTTGATTTCGAACATTAGCGCCCATTATAACGAATAGGGTTCGAAAATTCGCGCGAACTTTCGGTCCGTTCGAAGGTTCTGGTGCGAACCGAACCCGGGGGTGTTCGGCTCATCCCTACTGGTAATGAAGTAAGCATTACCAAGGGTAATGTAAATGACATTTCTGTGTCAGAAGTCTCTGCTCCATCTGTTCCTGACAATAATGTTGTTAATACTTTATCTAAAGAAGGGTCTGTTACTAAAAGTGATGTGCCGGATGTTGCAAGGAGTGCGGTAATTTCCCATGCTGCAGCACTGGCTGCACCTGTCCCCGGGGTGAGTAGGGCCAGTTATTCTGCGGTCACTAGGAGTAATGTGAGTGAAGGTCAGGCCAATCTGACACCATCTGGTAGCTCCTTTAAACGCCGCAATGTGGTCCAATTGAGGTGGACTGGAGAAGGCCCCCCCCCCCCAAATAGGAGAGATGTGGTGGACCGTATTTTGGGGATGGGTTTTAAAGCGGAGGAGATTTTTGCCCTTATCAGCCCAGTTGGGTATATGAGAATGACCTCTACTTTGTCAAGGCGGAAGGTTTAGATGTCTTTTGGGAGAGGTATGAGCAAAGGTGGAAGGAGTCCCCAAGATGGGCAGGTTTGTCACCTAAAGTAGTCTCCCGGCAGCCATTATATAAAACGTCACCATTCTAGTGCGTAATGAGTCCATTCCTGCTGCGGATCTGGTGGTGTGGTTGGGGAGATATGCGGATGTCCAAGCCCCCTTGAGGAAAGTTGTAGATGACAGGGGGATATGGACAGGAGGATGGACCGTGTTAGTAAAACTGCATGTCACGGGTAATGTTGTTAAACACATCCCTTCGTCTGCCTTTATAGGCCGTGACAGGATTATTACCTTTTATGCAGGGCAACCAAAGCTTTGTCATCGCTGTGGTGAAAAGGGCCATTTTTCAAGCTCATGTTCTGTGCAGAAATGTTCCCTCTGTCAGGGCTCAGGGCATGTTGCCAAGGACTGCAATAGTATTGTTTTGTAATCTTTGTAACAAGTTAGGTCACCGCTATAGCCTTTGCCCTGAAGCCCTCCATAATCAGCCAGAGGTGCTGGAAGAACTGCTGAGGATGGAGGAGGAGGAACGTGGGGGGCAGCCAGGGGTTGGTGGAGCTGTTTCAGCTAGTCCTGAGGGGCCCCCCAGGTGTCAGTTTCCCAATCTGAAGGTGTGACCCCTCTTGTGTCTGCTCCCCAGTCTGTGCTCCCTGCTGTGTCAGTGTCTACTTCTGTTGTGTGTTCTTCCCCAGTGTTTCAGGTGCCCAGTGTTCCAAATGTAAATAAGTCATCCAGATTGGCTGAGGCTGCCAAAGGGGCAGATTCATGCCGATCTGAGGTGGTAGCTTCACCTGGGCCTTCCCTGAGGCAACGTAAGACCTCTAGTGGAGGTTCTAAGGGGAAGAAGGGGGAAGTTGCCACTGCTAATGATGTAGATGAGGCCTTTCAGGGTGATGTTTCAGGGGAGGAGGGAGAGTGGACCAAGGTGGGCAGAAGGAGGAATAAGGTAGTCCTGACCTCTGCCTCCTCGGTTTCATCTTTAGAGGTAGATGATCTACCTCTGGGAAACAAGTTTGGGTCCTTATCTGAGGGGGAGGAGGAGTCTTCTAATTCCATGTCTCAGATGGAGGAGGATGAGGTAGAGTGTTCCCTAAAGAGGTCAAGGTCTCCAGTAAAGGGGGAGGGAGCTCAGGCTAAGAAACGCCTACCTCAATCATCCTAATGGCAGTTCCCACTCCGATAAAGGTGGCAACCATTAATGTTCCCAGCATAAAATCTGTAGGGGCTCGTAACATGGCCTTATTTTTGCTCAGTGAGATGGATGCTGATGTTTTATTTTTGCAAGAGACCCGGCTAAATAGCCTTGCCGATGTCCACCTGGCAAAGAGGGAGTGGAGGCGTGGGCCCTCCTTCTGGCCTCTTGCGGCCGAGCCTTACAGCGGAGTTGCAGTACTTTTTACTGGCATGGTAACGTGTCAGCGGGTTATCGAGGTAGAGATTGGAAGGTGTATGGTCTTGGACGTCTCTGTGAAGGGGCATGATCTACGTTTAGTAAATATTTATGGACCACAAACTAGATGGGAGAGGAAATGCCTCTTTACAAAGATTAAGCCTTTCCTTTTTTACATCTCGGCAAGTTGTCTTTGGAGGTAATTTTAACACCGTTACTAGGCCCAAAGACACTGACAGCCTGAGATATGATAGCGTCTTTCTTAATACGATAGCCAGGGAAGCAGGTCTGGAAGATGCGCATATTAAGCGTTGTCCAGACAGCACGGGGTACACATTTAAGCGAGGCAGTTGTGAGAGCAGGATAGACAGTTTTTTTTTTAAGGAGGACTCTGCCTTTTTGGCTCCTGAGTGTCGTATGGTGGAGTTCTCTGATCAACCTTATGCTGTCTGTTATTCTCAATGCTTCAGATATGCCACCTAAAGGAAAGGGTATTTGGAGGATGAATTCGGCTCTGCTGGATGACGAGGAGGTAAGACAATCTTTTGAGGATTTTTTTCAGGCTCAGGTAACCATCCTGGATTTCTGCAGCAGTAAGTCGGAGTGGTGGGAGCTTACCAAAAGCCGGATTAGTGGGTTTTTCAAGGCCATAGGAAAAAGGAAACAGCTTGGTAAGTACATTGCCTACCAGCAGCTGCGGAGAAAACTTGATCGCCTTGTCTCGAGTGGTGGAGATTCAGGGGCAATCTCTGAGGTGAAACTTCTCCTTAGGAAGTATCAGTATGATCGGCACGCTTCTTTGGTTTTGGAAAGGGACTACGGGAAATATCACTCGCCCAACCCTTATCAGAACTGCAAACAAAGCGCAGCAGTTAAGACGGTTGTTGGGCTAAGGGATAGTATGGGCTCTTTGACGAAATCTAGGTCAGGGATCCTAGAAGTCTCAAGGTCTTTTTATGTGGATCTTCTGGGGGAGAAGTATGTAGATTGGGCAAAGATGTTGAGTTTTCTGGATTCTACACCAGGTCTGGGAAATAACATTCCGCTGGCAAGTTTGACAAGGGAAATCACAGCAGAAGAGGTAGCCAAAGCTATAGATGGTCTGGCTATTAAGAAAACACCTGGGCCAGACGGATTGACGGCTGAATTTTATAAGAATTTCAAATCCAGCTTGGTACCTTATCTTGTGGAGGTATTTAATGGCTGTCTGCAAGAGGGTTCGCTCCCTTCCTCCATTAGACAATCTGATGTGATTCTGTTGTCAAAAGGCAAGTATCCCTCGATGATTGAGAATTAGCGCCCCATTAGCCTTCTCAATGTCGATAGAAAAATTCTGGCGAAGATAATTTTCTGGCGCTTGTCGTCAGTAGCAGACAGATTGCTTTCTCGTCAGCAGCACTGTTCGGTCCAGGGCAGGAGCACAAATTTTTCAGCGGTGTTAGCTGTCCGGGATGCTCTGGAACGTTGCAGGGCTGAAGGCTGGGGAAAATATTTGCTGCCATTGGATCAGGCGAAGGCTTTTGATCGTGTCAACCATGAGTACCTCTGGCTTCTCCTTGACAAGTATGGCCTGGAGGGTGGGTTTATTGGATGGCTTAAGACTTTATACAGAGAGGCAGAGAGCTTCATGCTTGTTAACGGTTGGGTTGGACGGCCCTTCAGGGTTGGATCCGGGGTGCGCCAGGGGTGTCCGCTGAGCCCTTTTCTATACGTGTTCACAATCGACCCCTTCATCAGAAGGCTAGAGAGCGGACCGTTGTGCGGGGTGCCGGTGGGCATTACTGGTGAGCCGCCCTTGAGGGTTGTAGCCTATGCTGATGACGTTTCTGTCTTTATCTCTGGGACAGAGGAGGCGCAGGAGGTGGTCTCAGTTATAGAGCAGTATTCCGAGGCATTGGGCTCCCAGGTCAACCGTGATAAAAGTGACGTTTTTTGGATGAGCGAGGGAGGTGAGAGCTTTGCACTTCCGGACACCTTCCCGAGGCCTCAGCAGAAAATCAAAATATTAGGCATCGAGTTTGGCCCTGATGATTACAGTAAGTCAAATTGGGAAGCCAGGCTGAATGATGCTGATGTCAAGGTGAAATGCTGGAAGGGGTGGCGGCTCTCCTTGAGGGAAAGGATGGACTTGATTAAGACCTACCTGATTCCTACCTTTCTGTATGTCAGCTTTGTTTGCATCTTGCCAGAGTCCTTCTATACCAGGATTTATAGTTGTTTCTTCCAATTATTATGGGGGAACAGGCTGAATCTTGTGAAGCGGAATGTGACTTACCTATCAAGGCGGAAGGGTGGCCTAGGGATGGTAAACCCGGTTGTGTTCTTCTCTCTGATGTTTTTGAAACACAATTTTGGTAACATGCTAGCAGAGAGACCGCCTGGATGCGTAGGTATTTTCCAGATCTGTTTTAGACCTTTTCTGGGCTGTTGGGAGAGTGGCGGGCCAGTGAAAAGCCTAAGGATCAAGTATGGTAAGCTCCCGGCTTATGTTGCCCCGTGCCTGAAAATTCTTAAACGGTGGCGTGTGACAGCGGAGGATATCAGGTCCCTCCCTAGGAGACTCCTGGGTGAGAAGATCGTGGGTACTGTCTTTCATGCGCCACTGGCCTTAAGGGATTGCCCAGGTCATATTATGAGGGAAGGTTTACGTTTAATAAATTCTGAGCGGATTCCCTTGAAATTTAGGGACCAGGCCTGGCTCGCTTTTCACGGTAGGCTCTATGTGAGGGGGAACGTGAAGTGCCGCTCTTTGGACAATCGTGGTTGTCCAAGAGCGGAGTGTCAGGGTGAAGTGGAAACCATGGACCACTTCTTGCTTCAGTGCCCTTTCAATATAGAAGTCTATAAAAAGGTGGGGAGGGCTCTAAATATTCCTTTCTTGCCTAGCATGTCTTATGCTGAGTGGGTGTATGGAGCATTGCAGAATCGCAAGGGATTTGATTTGGACACTCTTTTTTTAGTCAGCTTAGTAGTCCGATATTACACCTGAAATGCACGGTGTCAGGTATCCCTTCGGCAGAAAGTCCTTCCTGTTCCGGTGGTGGTGTGTGAGATTCTTGGTGAGGTAGGGAAAATTCGGGGTCTCGAGAAAGACAGATGGTGGCAAAGGGTCTGGATAAAGGCGTGGAGGAATATCAGGCCTGTAGCTGCTGTTTGTTGATCTCTGGGTGTTGGGTTCTTTCCCTGTTTTCTCTCTGGGCACTCCCTTAGATTTTCAAGGATACACATAATTTTTGAAGAAAGGCTACATACACATGATAATATATGTTTCTTGGTCTGAGTGTTAATCAAGTTGAGTAATGTGTAGAATTTTTGAAGATGTCTGTGCTTGTAGTGATGTGTGTGTGTGATATGTATATGTATGTATATATATAAATATATATATATATATATATATATATATATATATATATATATATATATATAGTCATGCTCGAAATTGTTGGCACCCCAGATTTTTTTCCAGAAAATCAAGTATTTCTCACAGAAAAGTATTGCAGTAACACATGTTTTGCTATACACATGTTTATTCCCTTTGTGTGTATTGGAACAAATTAAAAAAAGGGAGGAAAAAAAGCAAATTGGACATAATGTCACACAAAACTTCAAAAATGGGCTGCTCAAAATTCTTGGCACCCTTAACTTAATATTTGGTTGCACACCCTTTGGAAAAAATAACTGAAATCAGTCGCTTCCTATAACCATCAATAAGCTTCTTACACCTCTCACCCGGAATTTTGGACCACTCTTCCTTTGCAAACTGCTCCAGGTCTCTCTTATTGGAAGGGTGCCTTTTCCCAACAGCAATTTTAAGATCTCTCCACAGGTGTTCAATGGGATTTAGATCTGGACTCATTGCTGGACACTTTAGAGCTCTCCATCGCTTTGTTGCCATCCATTTCTGGGTGCTTTTTGACATATGTTTGGGGTCATTTTCCTGCTGGAAGACCCAAGATCTCGGACGCAAACCCAGCTTTCTGACACTGGGCTCTACAGTGTGACCCAAAATCCTTTGGTAATCCTCAGATTTTATGATGCCTTGCACACATTCAAGGCACCCAGTGCCAGAGGCAGCAAAACAACCCCAAAACTTCAATGAACCTCCACCATATTTCTCAGTAGGTACTGTGTTCTTTTCTTTGTAGGCCTCATTCCGTTTTTGGTAAACAGTAGAATGATGTGCTTTACCAAAAAGCTCTGTCTTGGTCTCATCTGTCCACAAGACGTTTTCCCAGAAGGATTTTGGCTTACTCAAGTACATTTTGGCAAACTGTAGTCTTGCTTTTTTATGTCTCTGTGTCAGCAGTGGGGTCCTCCAGGGTCTCTTGCCATAGCCTTTCATTTCATTTAAATGTCAACGGATAGTTCGCGCTGACACTGATGCTCCCTGAGCCTGCAGGACAGCTTGAACTTCTTTGGAACTTGTTTGGGGCTGCTTATCCACCATCCGGACTATCCTGCATTGCAACCTTTCATCAATTTTTTCTCTTCCGTCCACGCCCAGAGAGATTAGCTACTGTGCCATGGGTTGCAAACTTCTTGATAATGTTGCGCACTGTGGACAAAGGCAAATCTAGATCTCTGTAGATGGACTTGTAACCTTGAGATTGTGGATATTTTTTCACAATTTTGGTTCTCAAGTCCTCAGACAGTTCTCTTTTTCTCTTTCTGTTGTCCATGCTTAGTGTGGCACACACAGACACACAATACAAAGACTAAGTCAACTTCTCCCCTTTTTATCTGCATTCAGGTGTGGTTTTTATATTGCCCACACCTGTTACTTGCCCCAGGTGAGTTTAAAGGAGCATCACATGCTTGAAACAATCTTATTTATCCACAATTTTTAAAGGGTGCCAAGAATTTTGAGCAGCCCATTTTTGAAGTTTTGTGTGACATTATGTCCAATTTGCTTTTTTTCCTCCCTTTTTTTGATTTGTTCCAATACACATAAAGGGAATAAACATGTGTATAGCAAAACATGTGTTACTGCAATACTTTTCTGTGAGAAATACTTGATTTTCTGGAAAAATTTCTGGGGTGCCAACAATTTCGAGCATGACTATATATATATATATATGTGTGTATGTGTATATATATATATATATATATATATAGTATAATTTAATGCAGTGATATTTCTCTTGGTGGGAAAAAAAAACTTGTGTTCATATATTATAGGTTGAAGTATGCCTTTATTATTATTATTATTATTATTATTATTAGTCTTGTATACAATATGTTATGCATACATAAAAATAAAAAAAAAGGAAAAATATATAAATAATATTTATTTTTTGTATTTTTGTATAAAACAAAAGTTGGAATGTGTTTCTTGTTTGCAAGATTCTCAAAATAAAAAATTGACAACTCAATATTGAACCCTATGGATTAAGACTGGGATGCCATTAAAGTTCACGTGCGTGTAAAGACAGGCGTCCCAATACTTTTGACTATATAGTGTATATGTACTCTCCATACCCTCAACCTGTGACTTGACGGTAAAAGAAAAAGTAGCACACTGATGTGTTCATCTCTCTGACACTCTGCTGCCTCTCGATATTAGCATGATCCTTGCACTTCAACACACCTAACTGGCTCTTTGTGCTGCTTTTCCCTCCCCTTATTTGTGCTCTGCTATGCAAACTGTACAGTAGACTGCAAGAGGCTAAAAACAACTTAAATTTAAGTACTTGCACTGCTTGCAAAAAAAATGTATGGCGTATATGATGTATTAATGTTTACAAAGCTGCATTTTGTGTTATTCCTATATCTATGTTCCTGTTCCACAGGTAAGCACCTACGCCATGGAATGGCTTAAGTTATACCTCTTGCTTGTAACTTCCCAGGTGCACCTATGGACCTTTTGCCAAATAAAGAAGAGCCTTTGTGTTTGAGTGTCCTTTACCCTATTCTGGCTTTCAGTATCTAGTTCCTGCATCCTATGCCTAGTACTCGGCTCTTGATACTCTTGCCCCAAATTTCTACTGCCCTGCTGACTGATGTTGTGGTTACAACCCTGCTTTATTTGTGATTATATAGCATGTCTGTCTCTTGCTGCTCATGGCCTCAAGCTTGTTGTCAACTCTACATGTACTTTGAGGGTTTGGTGCTTTGCCTTATTTTATGCTTACTGTCAGCCATCTCAATTCTCCAGTGGTGTGAGCCTAGGGTTCACTCTTGTGGAGCCTGCCACACAAGTCCAACAACCTAAAATGAGAGCTCAGGTGAAGACTGGACTTCTTTTGGCTCCTACTTCCCTAGGCAAGCTTGTACCATCTGGAGGGACACAAATGCTGCGTACACATGACCGAATTTCACGTCGGAAAAAGTCTGATGTGAGCTTTTGAATGGAAATTCCAACCATGTGTATGCTCCATCTGACTTTTTCTGTCGGAATTCCCGCCAGCAAAAGTTTGAGAGCAGGTTCTCTATTTTTCCAACGGGAAAAATTCCAATCGGAAAAACCGTTTGTCTGTATGCAATTCCGACGGGGAAAAAAGCACGCATGTTCGGAAACAATTTGACGCATGCTCCGAAGCATTGAACTTCTTTTTCTCGCCTCATCCTAGTGTTGTACATCACCGCATTCCGAGAACTTTTGTGTGACCGTGTGTATGCAAGACAAGCTTGAGCAGGATTCCATCCGAAAAACCATCCAAGGTTTTTCCGACGGGAAAACCGATCGTGTGTACGCGGCAAAAGGGTCCACTTTCAAGTCTGGTAGTTGGCAATGTGCATGTTTCTGTTGGTTATAAAATGGTATATCAGTCATCAAATCATGTGGGGGGTGGTGCATTAGTACATTGTCACCATGACTGCTGCTTTTCTGAACCCATTGAAACTTCTCACTTGGACACACTGGCAGTGAAATTATCATATACATTTCTGTGATAGTTATGATATTTTTCAGTACGCTGGAGAGTCTTTTTAGAGTTTTTTAGATGATATCATGCACTTTTAACGCTCATGTATGCTTATCATTACTTGCTCGTTAACCCTAATATGGCCCGATTCATACAGGTAATACTGAAGTTGATTTAATTGCTCTCAAAAATTGGGTCATACATGCATGGACTTAAAGTCCTAATACTGTTGTATCTATATTTAAATACATATTTAAATTTAATTGTATCTTCTACCCTGCACTATGCAAACTAATACAATTAAGGAGAGCAATAACATATTCTACAGCTAATTAAAACTGAAGTACCTTTGTAACACTTTTTTGTTTTCCAGACTGCTATAGATTTGATTGATAGTAAAAATATGAGCTTAAAATCACTACTAATCTCTTATTTTATTATCATACTTTATTAACCTTTCTGATAACTTTGACTTTAATTTCACAGAGTTAAACCACTAAGTTTTTATTTCCGTTATAAGCCTGTGCTAAAAAGTAATAGCTCTATTGCTTTTTAGAACTTGAAACTTCTTAGGAGCATAACCAAAATAATTAAATGATAATAAAAAGCAATATTAATGACTTATTTGATATTTTAGCAATCACAATGTTTCTCAAAGTCATGAAATAAAAGTGAGAGTTTTATCAACGTTAATAAAAATGTGAGTCTTCAAAGATAAAGTGACTTCTGAATAACACCGTATAGGCATTAAACTGCTTTCAAACTTGTATGACCTTGTAGAAAAAAAATTTGTTTAATTTTAGTGAAAAAGCATTGTACCAATTTTACAACAGACAATAAAGTCACTAGTGTAGACCTCAAGGTACTGAATCTGATAATAGGATACACGTAGATATTTTACAGTACTTTAACCTGGCCACCAAACATCATCTATGTCAGCTGACATTCTCAGTATTTGATACACTGTATTTATTGGCGTATAACACTCACTTTTTTACCCTGAAAATAGAGGGTAAACTGTGCCTGCGTGTTATACGCAGGGGGCTGTGAAACGTTTTTTTCCTGAAACTTCCCTCTTAAAGTTAGGGTGCGCGTTATACGCCTGTGCGTGTTATACGCCGATTAATACGGTACATAGAAATATTTTAAGTTAAAATCCAGAAAACCATTACTATTTTGCATTTAAATATCCTCAGGAAATACCCCCTCACTAAATGGCTCTGACTTCATCCTTCTATTTATCTACAGTGGCCAATTATTCTGCCTACTAAATCATCATGGCTGCTAGTATCTGTTTATCAATTTATCACTGGAATATACAGGAGTAAACAGGCTGTCTATTATAAGATATATAGGTGAAGGGGCATGAGTTACATCATTGTCCAGCATATTTGATACATTTTTGGGGGGTCAAGATGCATCTCTATGAGTATAAATCATATGTCCATATACACTTACACTTTGAAATAAAGTGAAATACTCATACTGTACACATTTGATTCCTGCTTTAATATATATATACTGTATGTGTGCCTCATTTATTTCAACTAGATTCCCAGGCCCTTAATTCAAAAGTATATGGAAATGAGGAACTAAGAAGAGAATTTATAATAACACTCTTCAATGGTATCTTTGATAAAATAAAATAAGGAGGAAATCATAAATATATAGCACATGAAATACAGTACATTCAGTTTAGACAAAGAATATTTGCATTATGCCACTGCACACCAGCTTTATTTGCATTTAACGCTGATTGGAGTTTTCCCTGCACATTTACAAAGGCAGTGATGCATAAAAGTTGTGGTGGAAACCCACTTGTCGGATTATTGGAGTAGTTAGCTTCCCTTTGGAAATCAAATATGTGTGGTTATTTATGTATTTGCAAAAATACATATTGATTACTATGTGATGATTGTTCTGTACTTGGACTAGTCTGTAATGATGGGAAAGTTGGCATTCTCTTTCTATACAGGGGAGAACTGGTGATAAAAGGCTACTGTGACTACAAGTTCTTTCTCCAGTAGGAGGCATTGCACATTATGCAGGATAAAATACTGCTCTCATGGGAAATATTTCTTTAGCGGGATCATGACTCTCATCTCATAGCTGCATTAAATAGTTTCATTAAATCAATAGGTGCCCTAAAGTAGTTAATAGTAAAATTCTTCCTTAGGTCATGTGATGTGAGTTTCAGGGGACCTTTGTCTTTGCCATAAATTCTTTTGAATGTTATATTATGGGTGAATACATTGAAATATTTAATGATTTGGTATCTATATATAATTTTAATGAACAGAAACTGAAACCAAGCGGTAATACCTAAATCTTATGTTCTGACAACTTGTAGGAAGATAAATTGGTTACTTTGAGTAGGTCCTCTCTAGTGGCACCTCGACCACAAATGGGTCTAGGTTGCCCATCTGTTTAGTCACTCCCATGAGTGGATTTCAATGCAATGGACAACATGGATGCAACTATAATATTGTATATGTTTTGTGAAATGATTTGCATATAAAGGTGGTTTATTAGAGGTATAAGGATGTACCCTTGAGGTTTATCCAAACCAAATCGTTTATGTACACATTGGGGGTTATTTACTCCCAAAGGCAAATCCACTTTACACTACAAGTGCAAAGTGCACTTGAAATTGCACTGAAAGTGCACTTGGAAGTGCAGTTGCTGTAAATCTGAGGTGTAGATCTTAAATGAGGGGAAGCTCTGCTGATTTTATTATCCAAACATGTGCAAGCTAAAATTCTGTTTTTTATTTTCCTTGCATGTCCCTCTCGGATCTACAGCAACTGCACTTCCAAGTGCACTTTCAGTGCAATTTCAAGTGCACTTTGCACTTGTAGTTTGCACTTGTAGTTGTATGTATGTGTTTTCAATTATTGTCAAATGAAAGTATATGTAAAAATGTTAAAATATGGATTTATGATTCTATATGGCACCTTAAAATTCCCAATTACACAAAGAAAGGTCTGTGTTCTTGCTGCAGTGTTTAGCTGTATATGCATATTTCCTGTATTGCAGTAATAAATTACGAGGGGACTTTAAGCATGTGTACTTTATCCAACTGTCATTTACAGCTTGTATAGGAGCATTGTGCACACTAAACTTTCACAAAGCATTTACAAATCTTTTGGCAAGCTATTCAGCTCTAGTTTGAGGAGATTAAACACAGATCCTAATGGGAATGCTGACTGTCACTATAAACAAGCTGCTAGCAGGCTTCAGTAAGCAATATGAAGCTTGTTGAAAGCATGTTGAAGCCTGCTAGCAGCTTGTTTAAATTCACAGTACTCCAATTAGGATCTATGTTTAAAATTCCCATACTGGAACAGAATTTTTCTTCAAAGGCTCTGACAAAGCTACAAAGCTGCTTGCAGCTTGTGGAAAGCTTTAAAAAAGCTTTGCAACAGTTTGTTGTGCTCTTATATAATCTAAAACCAAACACAGCCAAGCAACTAGAATTTTAAAGAGGGTTAGCAATGGCAGTCCGTTTAAGTTTGGGAATCACTGCACATCAAAGAAGTCCTTTTACTAGAATTAGTGGCGGCTGGTGAAGTTTTAGGATGGGGGGGCAGTCCTGCCCTTCCTTTTTGGCCCCTCCCACTTCTCATAAGCTGACCCGTAAAGAATCCACCCACTTCGTCCCCTGTATTCCACTTGCTTCCACCCATAGTGTCAGGCGTATACAGCTCAGTAGAGATGAGCTCGATGTTCGGGTCGAACATAAGTTTGACTCGAACATCGGGTGTTTGCCGAAAAGCAAACATTATGGGGCATTTGCGGAAAATTTGAGCACCGCGGAACGCCCCGTAATGCACTGCGAGATCACAGTGCATTGCTGTATGATGATTGGCCAAAGCATGCACCTGACCTGCATGCTTTGGCCAATCACAGCACGCTCAGCTGAGAAAACCATAATTGGCCAAAGGCAGGGTGTCTTCGGCCAATCATGGCTCAGGGGGACCAAGTCCACACCCCACACTATATAGTGTAAGGCTGCTTACACAGCGCCCATGTGTAGTGTTGATGGCGTGGACATAGAGATAGCTTGAGTCAGATTAAGCAGGCAGGTTATTCAGTTAGTGTCAGTGTATTTGATTTTATATATATATATATATATATATATATATATATATATATACATACATACACAGTCAGTCTAGTATATATATATATACTGTATATATATATATATATATATATATATATATACTCTGAATTTAGCATAAACTATATATTCAGTGTTTACTCGATATTCAGTCAGTGCAGACAGTGTATTAATATATATATATATATATATATATATATATATATACAGTCTCGTATATATATATATATATATATATGCTCTGCATCCAGTGTAGCCTATATCTACAGTGCATTCTGTAATGTACTGTTTCTAATACACTTCAGGCGGTGTATTAATATATATATATATATATATATATATATATATATACAGTCTTGTGTGTACACAATACAGTGCAGCCGTAGTACAGTTTCTACTAGACATGTGCACACTGAAATATTTCGTTTCGGAATTTCGTTTTCGTCCGAAAAATAAATTTATTTAGTTACTCCCGAAATTCGTTTTTATTTATTTCGTTTTTCGTTAGAAATTGCATTCGTCCGAAAATCTGAATTAATTAAGGTCGAATCTGTCATTGAAGGCTTATGGTTTCTGTCGAATGTTCAAAGAAGATTCGACGGAGCAGTGAAACTGTACGACGCTGCAATCATTCATTTCCGGTCGAATGTTCCGCCCACAAGCTATAGAAGAATTCTAATGTTGTATGACTAGTAATAATTATATTTATTCATTACTATTACTAGTCAACCAACATTAGAATTCTTCTATAGCCTATGGGCGGATGCATTTGACCGGAAATGTACGATTGCAGCGTCGTACAGTTTTGCTGCACAGTCGAATCTTCTAACTTTCGATGCTTTGTCGAATCTTCGTCATTCTAGCTATTTTACTGCTCCTCCTCTTTGGTTACAATCAGCCAATAACATTCATCATCAACTTTATTTTTATTTTACTTCCCCCATCCAATTCCAGCAGTGATCTTTTCTCTCTATGTCGAATCTTTTCTCTCTATAATAACAAATCTTTTCTCTCCTCTGTCGAATCTTTTCTCTCCTATGTCGAATCTTTTCTCTCTATAATGTCGAATCTTTTCTCTCCTATGTCGAATCTTTTCTCTCCTATGTCGAATCTTTTCTCTCCTATGTCGAATCTTTTCTCTCCTATGTCGAATCTTTTCTCTCCTATGTCGAATCTTTTCTCTCCTATGTCGAATCTTTCTCTCCTATGTCGAATCTTTCTCTCCTATGTCGAATCTTTTCTCTCTATAATGTCAAATCTTTTCTCTCCTATGTAGAATAATCTTGGACTAATAGAGTTAAGGTTAGGCACATTCGACCACAGGTTCGATAGACACAGATTGTTATTGTCAGCGTCACGTCGAATCTCCTATCTATATCGAACTGTTGTAGCAACGAAAATAAAGCATTTGTTTATGTCGGATCTTTCGGTTTTCGGATTCTGTGCTTTCGTTTTCGTTTGTTAAAACGATAACGAAAATAGCTGAAATTCGGACGAAAATGCATTCGGACGAAAACTAATGCACATGTCTAGTTTCTACTACTTTTCTGATGGTGTACACAGTATCTTATACAGTTTGTACAGTTTCTACCACACTTATGATGGGGTACACAGTACACAATACAGTGCAGCTGTAGTACAGTTTCTAATAAATTGCAGACGGTGTATACAGTATCTAATACAGTGTGTACAATTTCTACTACACTTCTGGTGGTGTACACAGTACACAATACAGTGAAGCTGTAGTACAGTTTTTAATACAGTGCAGGCGGTGTACACAGTATTTAATACAGTGTGTGCAGTTTCTAATACACTTCACGCGGTGTACACAGTATCTAATACAGTCTAATGTGGTGTTGCAAAACAGAAAATACATCATGTCCGGAAGGCCACCAAGGAGAGGCAGATGCTCACAGGCCACTAAAAGAGGGCAAGCAGCCTCTGTGTCTACAGTCAACGGTGGTGGTCGTGGACATGGTGCATCCTCTGCAGGTGGCCGTGGGGCACGCTTGTCCTTTTTTTCTGCTGCTGGCCATGTTATTGAGCCACAACATACACAAGAGTTGGTGGAGTGGATAACAAAGCCGCCCTCATCCTCCTCATCCTCCTCATCCTCTGTCACACAGGCTCAGAGTAGTTTGCCTTCTAACGCAGCTGCCAAAGCGGCCTATTCCACCGGCTCCTTGTCCACAGTCACTGCTTCCGTAGCCCCACCATCATGCATCGAGGAGTCCCCAGAATTATTCGACCACAGTGTCTGGTACATGCTGCTGGAGGATGCAAAGTGATTTGAAGGCTCCGATGTTGGTTCCCAGGTTGAGGAATGGAGTAATGTAAGCCTAGAGAGAGGGTGTGCCACAGAAGGACAAGATACTGGCAGTCATGTTCCCACAGCTGCAGCATACTGCCAAGTTTGCTCCAGTGATGAGGAGAGAGGGGATGATGAGGTCACTGACTGTACTTGGGTGCCTGAGAGCAGAGAGAGGAGGAGATGGCACAACTCCAACGAGGCAAGATGTCCTCTAGGGGGCAGCTTAAGGACAGCCATCCTATTGCATCACACCGCAGAGCTCAGCAGGTGCAGGGTGCTTCTGACTCCCCGCTGACTTTTAAAAGTTCCTTGGTGTGGGCCTTTTTCGACATGTGTGCAGCAGATCGTACTGTTGCTGTTTGCAACCTATGTCTGAAGCGGATCAAGCGTGGCCAGAACAGCAGGGCACCACATTCTTGACCAGACATATGATGACCTGCCATGCAGTCCATTGGCAACAGCACTTGAAAGACCCACATCAAAGAAAAAGGCGGAATTCTCCTTGCTCCTCATCTGGCATCTCCAACCCTAATATACCTCCAGTCCTCTCAAAAACCTGCACTGAGAGGAATGAAGGTCTAGCAATAGGTGTCCAAAGTACTTGCAGCCAATCTGCTAGCAGTACACCACCATCTGATTTTAGCAGGCAAATTTCCCTACCCCAGTTGCTGAACTGTAAAAAGAAATTTGGTCCCAGCCATCCACATGCTAAGCGTCTAAATGCTAGCTTGGCCAAATTGCTAGCACTGAAGCTGCTGCCTTTTCAGCTGGTAGACTCCTTTTTTGAATTTGTGGAATGTGCAGTACCTTAGTGGCAGGTTCCAAAACACCATTTCTTTTCACGGAAGGCCATTCTGGCTCTCTACCTGCATGTGGAAGGAAATGTTTTGGCCTTGTTTGGACAGGGCAGTCAGCAGTAAGGTTCATATTACCGCTGACTCATGGTCCAACAGGCATGGGCAGGGACATCATCTTTCCTTCATGGCACACTGGGTAACTCTGCTGGCAGCTGGGAAGGATGCAGGACACGGTTCAGTGTTGTTGGAGCTTGTTCCACCACCACGCCTCCAAAATGCTAGTGGTGATTCTGCCACAGCTCTCTCCTCCACCCCCTCTTCTTCTTCCTCTATGGCCTCTTCTCCGTAAGCATATTGTTTTTTTTTTAAACCATGTGGGGAAGAACCTAATTGTCTTTTTGCTCTTGGGAGAGTGTCAGCCTGGTCATTTGTCACTTTATGCCAGTGCTGAAGAGTTTAAGGCAGACTCCAGAAAATTTTGGGCACGCTGCTGGAAGAAAGAGGCAGGCGCTGAAGTTTCTGCTGAGCAGTCGGACCAATCCCTTGGCAGGGGGAGGAGTCACCACTCTGCAGAGGAGGACACGCAGTTGTGCACACCTCAATCTTGGGTCCACATGCTACGAGACGGAGAGGCAGGCATGGCGTATCTTGGAGTTTCCAAAATTAGCAGTAAAAAAGTTTTAATGAATGATATTAGGCCTAACTGGTAAATGCCTGAATTTTATTTTATCCCCCCCCCCTTTGTGTTATGTGGTGTCCTATCACGTACAGTCTCCTGTCTGTAAATTATCCTGTCAGATGCTATTCCAATGGAAAAAAAATATTTCTGTGCTGATGCACATTGCTAAGGAATATTACACTTTTAAAAAAAATGTTTTTTTAAATAAACACCACAGCAGCAACAATTAGGAAATATGCCCTGTGAAAAAAACACATGCAATCAGTTATTAGTGATGTGCATAAGGACTGTGAAAAAAATCAATTGCAGCCAAAAAAAAAACATAGGAAATATGCCCTGTGAAAAAACATATGCAGCCTGCTATAACTGCAGTGCATATAGATAGAGAAAATTTGCAGACTGTTAATTTTTTTTATATATGTTGTGTGAAAAAATGAATGGAGGAGGCAGACTTTTCATTCATCTTCTAGCTCCCCATTCATAGATTGTTTTTCATTCATAAAAGCTATAGTACGGCTTTTATAGCTGGGGAAGTGGGCAGAAAGTGTAGACATGGTCTACTCTTGATGAGTGCCTGACACAGGTCCCTCAGCTCTACTAACTCCAACCACAGGGGAGGAAGATTTCTGGGAATCCCACAGCCAGCAGCAAAAGAGACTCATCAGATTGGCTATCAGTAATGTCCCTTGTGCCATTTTTTTTGCTAAACTTTAAAACTAACTAGCTGTATACTCATTTCATCCTTTGCTTGGAGTCATTATGTTGATAGCATGCAGGTCCCAAGGCAAAAGCATACAGAACAATGATCCAAGTACCAGGATAAAATGATTCAAGCAATGAAGATTAAGTGCACTATGTGAAGCTGAATGAATGGCTGTATTAGCTGTTCTGTGATCCTGCAAGCTCTTGCTTGATCACAGTGCATGGTGACTTATGGAGAAGCTCTGGGAAATGGTGGAGTTACTAATGGTCTGACTCAGCCTGAAGTCAAATCATTAGCACAGAACTTACATTGAATGTGGAGAGGGAAAAAAAGAAAATTAAATACATTTTTATTAAAGTTCCTGGAAGCCTTATTATTTAACAAGTTAAAACACATTGCCTGGCCAGGTAGAAGTACAAATGAGATTCATAGATTAAACTGTGTGATACAAAAAATGCATTTATAGGGATAAAATATGACAAATTTTTGCCTTACTATGAGACCCACTTAAAATGCAGCCAATGACTGAAAAGACTTTAATAATGTTGATTTTACAACCTCCCCTCTCCTCTGTTCCTCCCCAAGGTTGTCAGTGTTCCAATATTACTTCTTTATATATATTAAAGCTGAAGTTTATTCTGCTTATATTTTGCCTCCCCTGGTTCCTCCTTTCCACCATGCAAATGCAATTTCATATATATATATTTTTAATTTCAAATCTTATTTTAGATCCAGTGATAACATCACTGGATCTCTGTGCTTCTCTATGCAATGCAGGGAGGACATTGTTGGTGGTAGGTATCAGCAGGGTGCTGTACATAGCTTTCTGCCCTAGTACTCCTCCAAAGGGCCCTCAGGCCTGTGGCAAGAAGTGGGCTGGTTCTTGGGAGGAGTTATACAAATATCTTGATAACTTGATGACAGTCTAAGGGAGGGGGCATTCCTAGGAAGGTTTCCTCAGGCAACACCCAAATGCGATGCTGTGTAGGCATGATTATATTTGGCCAATTATAGTTTGGGGATGGCCCCTTCCTGTTCCTACATGACTGCACACCAGTGCACAAACAAGGTCCATAAAGACATGGATGAGCAAGTTGCAGTTCGGGTTCTTTTGGGTTGAGGTCAGGACTCCTTTCAGGCCAGTCAAGCTCCTCCACCCCAAACTCACTCATCCATGTCTTTATGGACTTTGTGCACTGTTGCGTAGTCATGTTGGAACTTGAAGGGGCCATCCCCAAACTGTTCCCACAAAATTGGGAACATGAAAATGTCCAAAATGTCTTGGTATGCTGACGCCTTAAGAGTTGCCTGAGGCAACCTTCCTAGGAAGTAAGGGGCCAAGCCCAACCCCTGAAAAACAACCCCATGCCATAAATCCCCCTCCACCAAATGATTTGGACCAGTGCACAAAGAAAGGCCCATAAACACATGGATGAGTGAGTTTGGGGTGGAGGAACTTGACTGGCCTGCACAGTGGCCTGACCCCAACCCGATATAACCTTTGGGATGAATATTGAACCCTACAGACTAAGACTAGGATGCCAATAAAGTTCATGTGCATGTAAAGGCAGGCATCCCAAAACCTTTGGCAATGTCGTGTATACATCCAATGCATATTTAAAATCCAGCTCACATTGACTTCAATGGGGTTTAGGCACTATAATCAGCGTTTTTGGATTTCCGGCTGGGTTTGCAAATCCTCCAGTTAACTCAACCCAGGCTAGTTCATTCATCACTAACGATGAGCCTCCATAATTGAAAAAAAAATGAAATCTAATGAATGAAAGGGTAAGCCAGGAACTGTTGGGCTGGGGAGAAAAGGATGTCCTCCAGCCAGTAAATGAGGAGGTTTGTATCTAATTTTCTGCAGCTTCTAATGCACACTACAGCTTCTAATGCACACTGTGTAAAGCAAGCAGCTTCAGTATTTGTTTTTACTTCCTTTCCAGTGGATGAGATATCTGCTGATGTTGCATACTGTATATGTAGATATTAAATGACTGCATTCTGCTTTCTGGAAAACAATGCTAACATATTACAGCTGTGGGAATATACACACATTAACCTGTCAATACATATAATACATTGTTATTTTATACAGTTTAAATGTATTAATTTATATTAAGCCCCGAAAACGAATCCCCTTCCACGTCTAATCTAAAATCAAATTGCATTCAGTTTTCTAATGCAACACCATAAAGTCAATACAATATTGGTGGGGAAGAATCACAATATTTAAAGGGCCCAGTGCTGTAAGAGTTTTCTGCCCCTTTGCTTTGCACCTTGTAAAAAACAGAAATAGCCTGTTTACTTTATTTGTTATCAAAGGCATTATTTAATTATTAGTAGTGTAGAGGTGGGCCACCGAACATGCTGGTAAGGATATAGGCCCTGGTGCAATCCATGAAAAAAAAAATCTGTAAAATATGAAGCAAAATAAAATCTGTAAAATATGAATCAGGTAGTATGTGCACCCTGCGGGACTTACACCAGGAGGAATTTTACAATGTAGTTTAATAAATGTCTACATTTTGGTGGGGCACAGCCTGCCTTTTGTTTACTTATTTGTATGTAGTACCAACAAGTTATGCAGTCACATCAGTTCCTGCCCTCAAGGAGCTTAAAACATAAGGTCCCATCTCCCATGCAAATACCAATATACATACTAGGGCCAATTAATCTACCCATGAACCCATAACCTACCAATGAAAACCCACGCAAGCCCAGGAAGAATATGCAAACGTTTTGCAGATAGTGTTCTGGCTAGGATTCAAATCAATGACTCCAGAAGGACAGAAGTGATAATCACTAAGTCACTGTGTTGTCCAGCACACAGCTACACACACCTGGTCAGGGACTCCTTCCAACAGTCACAGAGCGCTAGCCTGTCACATATCCAAACCTCCCCTGTTTTGACCAAGAGGTCAAAACAAACCAACAACAAAGCCCTTGTTTCAACACATCTGGACACTTTCCATATCACCCATTTACCAACTCTGATATCTTTGTGGGTATTACTTGTCTGGGACCCCTAGGCAGGGACATCACACTGCAAGCTCTTATAGCTCTACAGTCTTGGTGTAGCAAAGTAACATCATTCAGTGGGTGCTGTCCAAGCTCTGAGATTTAGGGACAAATAAACTTACCGGGACATCATAATAGGATGCTTACTTTTTCCCAAGTCTTTTATTTTTAATTGGGAAAGAAAGGGCATGCTCATCTCTACCCTTCCCTTCCTGGCCTACCAGGCTGCATGCTTAGATATGAGTAGGTTGGTAATTGGGGGTGACTTGACACGTTTTTCTTTCATGATACCTAAAGGGTCTGGTATAAAGTAGGTAGAAAACCACACACCATTTTTTATAACTATCCCTGGCTCTTTTGCTTGCCTCCAGACTGCACGTCTTGCATGTGTCAAGGTTGAAAATGTCAGATATAGCCGAGAAGGTGTGCAAGGTGCAAATTTCGAATGTAGGTATTCTTTTGTAGCGCTTGGTTGCTACTAGTAACTAACATCCACCATATCACCCTGCTGCCAGACCTCCATCTATCACCTCAGAGACAATGAACAGTTATTTGCGTTGTTTTGTTTTTGTTTATTGGGGGCTATAACTTGGTTGGGGTAAAGGGGATATGGGATGCCTATAGAACATGTTGCTTAGCCATCATATTTAGTGAACATTGATTAATTGGTTTAGCCTTGAAGAACTGATGTACTTCTAACATTTACAGTCTCTTCCCCTGCATAACACCATGCAGACTATTGCTCCTCCTCCTCTGCACTGACTCCTGCAGATTGTTGCTCCCAGGACTTCTCTCCTCCTGCACAAATCTTCCACTGTAAAACTACTATATCACTGTAAAGCTATTAGATCCCATCATCTTCATTGTGACAAAGAGGAATCACTCTGAATAATCCCAACTTGCTGGATGTGTTTGCTGTGTGATTACTAGGCCAGAGGCCTGCAGTGCCCCTCCCTGGAGGCCTAGTAGTTTAACAGCTTGTACTGGTTGATGGACTACTGATCCCAGCTAGCCCGACTTGCAAATCCTGCTCCCTCAGGCTGCATCGATTAGACACACTTCCTCACAGTCTCTCCTCTGTTCCGGGACTCCTCACCAATGACCTTGTAAAGATGAGGACTTCATCCATGACCATGTAAGGATGAAGTTCCCTCCCAGACTCCCTGGCATGCCTCCGCACCCAGCACTCCACTGTGGTACACTCCACTGTGGTACACTTTCCTGCCCACGAGTCCATGATGGAGAACTTTATCTGGACATACGTTATAAAATCCTCTCTCCAGCACCTCTGCTCCAGGAACTCCTCATCTATGACCGTGTAAAGATGAGGACTTCACCCATGACCGTGTAAGGGTGAAGCTCCCTCACAGCTCTCCCGGGCTCCTCTGCACTTGGCGCACCCCCCCCAGATGGGGGCCATCTCATGCCACTGTCTAGTACTCCATTCTCCAAGTCTCCCGGCCGACAACTCCTCCACAGTGGCATGTGACATCAGCTTATATGGGAGGCCTGCCCCCTGCCAATACCGAATGGGGATTGGTCAGAGCTCCTCACATGAGCTGCCTGCCACTCTAGTCCCAGGCCCTGCCTCTCTTCCAGAACAATCTCCCTGGAAGCAGGGGAGGCGCCTCAGAACTAGAGCACAGGTGGCCACACCCACTGCTACACTAACCACTCCCTGCCCCCAGATCAAAACAAGCAGGCCTAGCCTGAAGAAAAGGCCTGCCTAAATTTACCTGCGTTGACAGTTTCCTTAGAAAAATCCTATTCTTGCACCTACCGACGGTAGAGGGTGCTACATTTTAAAGGAACCTTGCTTTTCTAATTTGACCTTGTTAATCACAGACTGTTATTTGCCTAACCATGTGGCTATTTAATTCTCCTGGGAATTATCTTTTGGGAACTTCCAATAAAATATATATTATCTATTCTCTAAGTGATGTTTAGTTTAAAGTGAGATTAGGAACAAAATGAATTTGAATTGATTGCCATATACCGTATTTATCGGTGTATAACACGCACTTTTTTCCCCTGAAAATCAGGGGAAAATCGTGGGTGCGTGTTATACGCCGATACCCACATCCCTGAGCTGTCTCCGCTGACTGTGAGCGGAGCGGAGCGAGATACACATAGCCGAATGTACTCGGCTATACTTGGCTTTTCTCGGCTCCGCTCACAGTCACGCCCAGTCCCGCCATTGGACCTGTGTTATGTCCATCATAGGGCGGGACTCGGCGTGACTGTGAGCGGAGCTGAGAAAAGCCGAGTATAGCCGAGTACACTCGGCTATGTGTATCTCGGCAGCGGCTCCGCCCAGTCCCTGCGTCCCCTGCATCCCCGGCGTTCTCGGCGGCGTCCGCACAGTCTCGGCGCCAATTTTAAAATGATGCACGGCGACACTGGGGCAAGGCTGCACGGCGACACTGGGGCAAGGCTGCACGGCGACTCTGGGGCAAGGCTGAAATGGACTCTGGGGCAAGGCTGCAATGGACACTGACAAGGCTGCACTGTGACAAGGCTGCAATGGACACTGACAAGGCTGCACTGTGACAAGGCTGCAATGGACACTGACAAGGCTGCATTTAAATGTAAGTTATTTTTCCTTAAACTTCCCTGCTAAAAGTTTTTTTCCCTAAAATTTCCCCCTAAACTTGGGGTGCGTGTTATACGCCGGCGCGTGTTATACGCCGATAAATACGGTATATACTGTATCGCGTGGCATTGCAGCATAGGCATGTACACTGGGTGTGCTGGGCATGTTCCCCCTGCTGCTTGGCTGCAGAGAAAGGGACTGGGGAATCTCTGTCCTCAGTCCCTTTCTCTGTCTCACAGTGAGACATCTGGGGTCTGTTTAGACCCCTGATATTTCACCAAAGCCCCCCCAATGGTGCTCCTAAAAAATGTAAAGAATAATAATAAAAAATGTTTGTGAAAATATTGTAAAAAATAATAAAATTGTAAAAAGTAATGATAAAAAATATATAAAAAATAAACTACTGATACCAATCTCTGCTCTTTTGACACCGTCCACTGCTCTACCGAGACTGTCCATTGACCTACTGCCCTGTGTGTGTGTGTGTGTGTGTTGTGGTAGTGTGGTACCCCATCAGTGTATGAATACAGGATTCTCAACCAGGCAGGTTGAGGGGCTCCAGTGTATTTGCTTGTTTGGGAGGAAACTGGCTTTTCAGTTTCCTCATTATTTACTAAAGTCCACTTTGGGACCTGGAGCCTGGGGATTTCTTAGAGATCTGGGTGGGATGAAATCCCCAGTCCTGGATCCAGTTTTTGAGACTCACCGGCACACTGATTGTTCAGGTGTGTGTGTGCCTGATAGTAGAGGACCAGCATTCTGGGCTCCACCCTCGTGAAAGCCAGAGTGTGCATGTGTGCACAGTGGAAGTCAGAGACCCAAGTCTGAGGATCAGAGCAGTGAGGGTCTGCTATCTAAATGGATGGTCTTGGCAAGGGAATAGTCTGTAGGAGACAGACGAGAGCCGGAAGTGGAAGGCCTGAGCAGCACTGCTGTATGTATAAGCCAGGAGGCTGAATTTATCATTATTTTGTATGGACGGTGAAAACCCCCTGGGAGGGAAAACCTTTCTCGCTAGCGGGTGCTACACTTAAGCTAAACAACCTCCAAATACCACAAGTGGTGCTCGAAGCGGGCATAACTGGAGATCCTTGGAAAAAGTAAGTTCATCTCTTATATTAACTATAGAGAGTAAAACTTTGCGCTAAAAAAGTCCAATTTGTAGAAATCAATTCAAAATCGAAAGTTCATATATTCCTTCCACAGAAACTTGAATCTCAAACAATGCCAGCTGACAGGTGCAATGAATGCTTACCAGATCAAAAGCCTTTTAACACAGATGGCTTATACCCAGCCAGGGCCTTTATCCCAGTGGGAGATAACGAAATCCTCTGTGGATGATGATGACTCTCACGACACAGATATGATCGATATGATCGATTATTGGATCCCATGGGCTTCATATAGTGGCATAAATTTCATGGCATAGTAGTGGATTAGACAGAAAAAAACAAACAACAATAGCGTAATACTGTTATGGATCACACCAGGTGCCTATATCTTAAAGCAATAGGCACCAATTGCTTAGACAACACCCGTGACTGAAATACAACCAGTGCACCACCACCACCACAGGGAAAACCTGCTTACCAGATGCCTTTGGTTGTTGAGCATGTGGCCAAACCCAGCCAGGGCCTTTGGGGAGAACCGTCCACTAATGATTGAAAAGACTGCTCTAATCTTCAGACACCCCGCACACATCCGTAATGTCGTATTGGATGTTTACCAGAATCACCCAAAGGAAGAAAAATGGGGGACCATAGTGTGAATCCATTTAAATGTTTAATAAAATAATTAGAACCACACTTACAGTTACGTAGAAATAAGAAGCATTAAAAAAACAAAGCCAGCCGGCTCTTGGATCAACCCCGTCCAGACACGATACGCAGTGACGTCAACACGCTCCTAGTCCTCAGACGCGTTTCGTCATATCTGACATTCTCAATGTTTGTGTGCATGAGACAGCACAATCTGTGTGTGCATGAAGAGAAAAGCAGCTTGATTTAAAGGCCTGGATTGTTCTCGCTTGCGGGTGCTACACTTGAGCTAAACAACCCCCAAATACCACAGTGTGTGTGTGTATGTATGTATGTATGTATGTATATATATATATATATATATATATATGCAGCACTTACCCCCATTTAAGGGACTGGCTGGTTTTGTTGGGTCTGCAAACTACCTCCAAGGCTTCTGTTGTCAGGGTATAGAAAAAGTCTTTAGAAAGGCCAATGTCCACACAATGTAAAACCCAAATAGTCAGGCTTTATTTACTTTGCTGAGGAAAACTTGAGAGGAAAGTAGGATACGAGAGAAAAGAACACAGGGGAAGGTTCAGGCACGCAGCACTAAAGTCACAATCGTCGCCACTCAAGCCTGAGTGGGTATTGCTCACCCGGATAGTCCCTCTCACTGGTCCTAGCAGCCGGGATGATGCACAGATCAATTTTAGCTGAAAAACGTAAGGATGCGATCAGGAATCCTCTGCCACAGGATTATCAAAGTCCAGAACCTCCCAGCCAAGCAATAATAGAGAACCTTTAGGCCAGATTGGCGTATTGCAGGGCTTGTAGTAATGGATCCCTCCTTAGGTGAGTCTCCAGGCCTCCTCCCGAGACAGCAGTACCGTTGCTAGTCTCCTCTGGGGCAGATCCTCCCCTGGCCTCCTTTCCTAAGAGTGGGCTTCCCGCAGGTGGGTAGCCTTAGATCCTTTCCAAAAGTGTAGGCCTCAGCCAGTGGAGCTGGGCCTAACAGGTAGCGATGTAGCCTCGGGCTGAAGGTGCCCAGGGCCAGAACACACACGCACCCCGTGCCATGCGGGCCACGAGGCGCGCACACCAATGGGTGGGCTCCCAGGACGGAACCCCAGAATGGACCCAAATTAATGGCGTCTGCCCCTTTTGTACCTTCTCCCAGCATGCACAGCGGGCCAACCACGCCCACTGCACTAGACTAAGTTGATTACGAGTGCCCTTAGGTGGTAATCGACACCTTAAAAAAATAATTGTGCCACGTCCTGGGAGTAATTTGAATAAAAATTATAATGGAAAAATTGACTTTGTAGGCACGTAGATAAAAAATACCAAGATTTTTAATGTTTCACATAAATGACATTGGATCGACCATTGTATCTAATAAGAATACAAAAAATACAAGAAATATAGACAATGTATAAAAACATTTGGTCACGTGGTACATCCTAGGGAAATATCTAAAAATATGAACTTGCTGCGGTGGTGTCCACTAAGACAAAATTCCACGCTGAATGGAGATATCCCCTTGGTGCAGATTCCACGGGATCATAATGGAATAAAAATTGAGCTCTACATGTTTCGCGATATATGTATAATCGCTTAATCAGAAGCTTCACAATGTGATGCGGATAAAAAGTGTTTGAAAAGTCAGCCACCCTAGCTCTGCACAATATGGCATACAACAGGATCAACACCCAGGTGATTCTTGGGGCAGGACACCCTAGTCACGAAAACTAGAAGCAACGGAACCAAGTGTAGCGGCCTCACCCCTCACTCCCTTTCTCATGCTCGGCTTGTCTTTATTCGTCTAGGGGTTTCAGTGCTGGGGAGAGGAATGAGATACACCACGGCCCATGTCCTCCATAGCTGAGAGGTGAAGGCCAGAAGATTGGGTTTTGTGTAGGTGTCCTAGAGTCAAGTCCAGTACTTCGTCCCTGACTCCTTTGCTCCTAGTAACCAGAGTTCCACACAGTGAATAGGTCCAACTCAGTTTTATTCTTCTTGGCGTACAAACATACAGTTTCTTCTACGAGTAGTAATGGGGAATAGATCGAGGCACAATCCCTTCCCTTCTCCTGCTAACCACTGTGGTATCACTAGTGGTGGGTAGTCACTGCCACTGACTATATTGAGTAGAATGTGAATTACCTTCGCTAGCACGGCCCCTGTTAGGGGAAGGAAATCCATCCAAGGGAGAAACCGGAGGCCTCTCTGTCACCAGCAATGCTGCACCGGACTCTTCAGAGAAGTTCCGCACACCAGATCTCATGAACTCAGACACGGGCACCCAAGGAGTTAGGGCCCCCTCGGATTCCTCTACCCTCGCGGAACTCAGTCGAAGGTACTGAGCCCCAGGCCTCCGCCATAGTACCTCACCCCAGGCTAAAGGTGCCTGAGATGGACTCCATATCTGCTCCGGCTAGGTCAAGGGCACCTAGGCCTGGAACACTGGAACGCCAGCACCCAAGCTGAAGGTGCCTGGGTGCGGCCAAGTCCTCCGACTCCCACTCCGGACTCTGAACTCTCAACCCTGTGGTAAGGGCGTCCGCCCCTTTTATCCCCTCTCCCTTCGCGCCACAGCAGGTTCCCCGCCCCGCTGTACCAGCTCCAGGGAAGGACAAAAAGGAACAGTCTTGCGGTGCGAGCTCAGCCCCGGCCCAGGGCTGGACGCGGTTAGCTATAGGCTTTCACCCAGGAACTACCTATGAGGCTTGTTCATTAAAGGAGCCATTACTGGCTAGCAGCTGCTTTTGGGATCATATCCAGCCGTTATTGGCCACCAATTACCAATTAACAAGTGCATTCATATGCCTACACCTGGGTTATCCCTTGGGAATTCGACACAACATTATTATTGTCATCATGTTGAAGTACCCTCTCTAGAAGCTATATACCCCTGGGGGTATTTATTAAATTCTAAGCCCAATCTTAACACCATAGACAAGACTTTTATACCGCATCCAGTCTAGGGCCTTTTGACTCTGTTATTATTGCCATAGTATCTATTGCCATCCGATGCATCCCCATACTCACCGCCATTGTTAGCTTGGTTCCGTTGCTTCTAGTTTTCGTGACTAGGGTGTCCTGCCCCAATAATCACCTGGGTGTTGATCCTGTTGTATGCCATATTGTGCAGAGCTAGGGTGGCTGACTTTTCAAACACTTTTTATCCGCATCACATTGTGAAGCTCCTGAGGAAGCGATTATACATATATTGCGAAACATGTAGAGCTCAATTTTTATTCCATTAGGATCCCGTGGAATCTGCACCAAGGGGATATCTCCATTCAGCGTGGAATTTTGTCTTAGTGGACACCACCGCAGCAAGTTCATATTTTGAGATATTTCCCTAGGATGTACCATGTGACCAAATGTTTTTATACATTGTCTATATGTCTTGTATTTTTTGTATTCTTATTAGATACAATGGTCGATCCAATGTCATTTATGTGTAACATTAAAAATCTTGGTATTTTTTATCTACGTGCCTACAAAGTCAATTTTTCCATTATAATTTTCATTCAAATCACGCCCACTGCATGGCTGCCAGGAAAGGACACCCAAGGTGTTGTGATACCCCCTGTAGTTCAACCTGAGACGGTGGTGGCAGTGCCACCTACAGGCAAACAGGGAACACTACTGCCAGACAGTATCACACCCAAAGCGGAAGCAAATTTAGAACAATCAATTGGTCTGAGCCCAACTACTGGCTCAGACTACCCTTTAAATTTAAGCATAGCACCCCCAAATATTGGGGGGGATATATATATATATATATATATATATATATATATATATATATATATATATATAAAACCATCCATACAGGATACATTCACTGTTTACTAAGATTAATAAACAATTTGCATTTTTTTTTCTTACAGGTGCAATTTCAGGCTCCTACACAGTCTCCCTACAGCTTTTAGTCCATACTTCTGTACAGGCTGGCAGCTTGCAAGATGGAGGGAGTGGAAATGGACTATGAGCATGCTAATCAGTACACTCGTGGCCAATTCAAATTTAAAGTCTGTCTGCCACAGAGGCAGACGTGACTTGTAGTTTTCTCACCCACAGATTCCTGTGAATGAATCATGTGGCTGTGTCAGAGCCTGCACTGTTTTCATAATGTGTACCCAGAAAATCACACACATTTTTAAAGGTTTTTACATTTTATTTATACAAAAGTTGGTTAAATAAAAACACATGTCCATATACAGTGCCTTGCAAAAGTATTCACCTCCTTGGCATTTTTCGTGTTTTGTTGCCTCACAACCTGGAATTAAGATGGATTGTTTGAGGATTTGCATCATTTAATTTACAGAACATGCCCACAACTTTGAAGATGTTTTTTTCTTTTATTGTGAAGCAAACAACAAATAGGACAAAATAACAGAAAAAGTCAATGTGCATAACTATTCACCCCCCTAAAGTCAATACTTTGTAGAGCCACCTTTGGATCTATCACAGCTCCAAGTCACTTTGGATAAGTCTCTATGTGCTTGCCACATCTTACCACTGGGATTTTTGCCCATTCCTCCTTGCAAAACTGCTCCAGCTCCTTCAAGTTGGATGGTTTGCGCTTGTGAACAGCAATCTTTAAGTCTGACCACAGATTTTCTATTGGATTAAGGTCTGGGCTTTGACTAGGCCATTCCAACACATTTTCATGTTTCCCTTTAAACCACTCAAGTGTTGCTTTAGTGTTTGGGGTCATTGTCCTGCTGGAAGGTGAACCTCCGTCCTTGCCTCAAATCACACACAGAGTGGTACTGGTTTGCTCAAGAATATCCCTGTATTTAGCACCATCCATCTTTCTCTCAACTCTGACCAGTTTCCCAGTCCCGACTGCTGAAAAACATCCCCACAGCATGATACTGCTACCACCACCATGTTTCACTGTGGGGATGGTGTTCTTTGGGTGATGTGATGTGTTGGGTTTGTGCCAGACATAGCGTTTTCTTTGATGACCAAAAAGTTAAATTTTACTCTCAGCAGACCAGAGCACCTTCCCCCATACATTTTGGGAGTCTCCTGCATGCTTTTTCGCAATATCAAAACGCGCCTTTTTGTTTTTTGTTGAAAGTATTGGCTTTCTTCTGGCCACTCTGGCCATAAAGTCCAACTCTATGGAGCGTAAGGCTTATTGTCATCCTATGTACAGATACTCCAGTCTCTGCTGTGGAACTCTGTAGCTCCTCCAGGGTTACCTTAGATGTCTGTGCTGCCTCTCTGATTAATGCCCTCCTTGCCCGGTACGTGAGTTTTGGTGTGCGGCCGCCTCTTGGCAGGTTTGCTGTTGTGCCATGTTCTTTCCATTTGGTTAGGACCAGAGCTTTTTATGGGCTTCATAACAAAGGGGGTGAATACATATGCACATGCCAATTATCATTTTTTTATTTCTGAAAAATATTTATGAATCTATTTTTCTAATTTTACTTCCCCAACTTAGACTATTGTGTTCTTATCCGTCACATATAATTCACATTAAAAAAACATTGAACTAAAAGCTGTAATGTAACAAAATAGGTAACAAGCCAAGAGGGTGATAACTTTCGCAAGGCACTGTAGGTGAAATAATATTTCCCCTCACTGAATGTAATGTACTAGATTGGTTCTCTAGCAGCTACTTTCTTATAAAAAAGGAAGCCCTTCCGAGTGAAGGCAATGTCAATTTTTGCAAAAATACAACATGTTTTTCCATTTAGCAAAGAATTTTTTTTCATATTATGTTAGGGATAACCAACTTACATTATCCAATACCCATCCACCCCCAACCCCCGCCCCCCAAAAAAGGTGACAATATATGTTAAACTGGTTGAGTTTTATGACTTTTCTGTTTGCCTTAAAGCGTAAATCAGGGATATGCAATTAGCGGACCTCCAGCTGTTGCAAAACTACAACTCCCATCATGCTCTGCCTCTGGTTGTCATGCTTGAGGCTGTCAGAATCTTGCTATGCCTCATGGGACTTGTAGTTCTGCAACAGCTGGAGGTCCGCTAATTGCATATCTCTGGCGTAAATCAAAGCAGAGTAAAACAAAAGCACATTTCATACAACTCTGCAATGCATGAAATTTCCCCATATTTTATATATTTAAACATGCTACAAGTACAGAAAAATAACTGTTGATGTGCCAGAAATATAGTTACATAGTTAGTCAGGTTAAAAAAAGACACAAGTCCATCTAGTTCAACCAAAAAAAAAAATCATACAATCCCATATACACAATCCTTCACCCAGAGTTGATCCAGAGACAAACCCCAGAAAAGCATGCTCGAATTAGCTACAGCAAGGGAAAAAAATCCTTCCTGATGCCCCAAGAGACAATTGGATTTTCCCTGGATCAAATTTATCTACAAATGTCAGTACCCAGTTATATTATGTACATTTGGGAAAGAATCTAGACCTTTTTTAAAGCAATCTACTGAGCTGGCCAGAACTACCTCTGGAGGGAGTATAATCCACATTTCCACAGCTGTTACTTTGAAGAAACCTTTCCGTATTTGGAGATTAAATCTTTTTTCCTCTAGACGTAAAGGATGTCCCCTTGTCCCCTGTGGTGACCTTAAAGTGAATAACTCAACACCAAGTTCACTATATGGCTCCTTATGTATTTGTACATGTTGACCATATCCTCCCTTAATCTCCTCTTCTCTAGAGAGAATAAATTCAGTTCCTCTAATCTTTCCTCAAATCTGAGCTCCTCCATGCCTCTTATCAGTTTGGTTGTCCTTCTCTGCACTTTTTCCAGTTTCCTGATATCCTTTTTGAGAACTGGTGCCCAAAACTGAACTGCATATTCCAGGTGAGGTCTTACTAATGATTTGCACAGGGGCATAATGATATCTCTCTCTCTGGAGTCCATACAGTACCTCTCTTAATATAAAAAAGGACTTTGCTCACTTTGGTTCGCTCCTACTTTCCTCTTTGAAAAGACAATACAGACTGGCATTTATGGCTCTGAATTCCAAAACACATGCTGCCATCCCTGCCTACTTTCTTTCTGATGCACTACAACAAACACAGTACCGTCTTCTAATCTCAACTCCATAATAACTGGAAAACAATGTAGAAGTTTCGTAGCTAAATAATTTCCATAAACCATGTGTTTATCATAGAAAATAATATTTGTAGTCAGACACCTGATTTCAAACCATCTTTGGTTTGCCCTAAATTAAAATTCTGTCCGAAACAGTTTTTAATGAATGCTTTTTAATGATTTATGCCATACCTCCCAACTGTCCCGGATGCCGCGGGACCTTCCCACAATTTGGATCAGGGCTAAAGTCCCGCAGCCCAGTGCCAGAACAAGTGAGTTCCGACACTGGGCTCCACTCAGTGGGAGTATCCTCACTGCAGCCAGTAAGGATTTCTGCCAGCAGAATATGTCAGCTTCTCTCTCCCCCCTCAAACTTCTCCTTCTCCTCAAACTTCTGTACAGACACTGGTTGCCAGGACCGCCGGCGTCCTGGGAAAAGATTACGCAACTTGCGGGTGCGCACTGTGGAGGAAGCTACCTCTGATCAGAGCGTCTCTCTCTCCCAGTTCTGCCCCCGACTCCTGGCTCCAGGTTGCAAATGTAAGGTAAGAGCAGCGCTGGGACAAAGGCTAGACAGGTTCCGTGGAGGCAGAGTTTACACATGAGAAGGAGGAGGGTCACAGGGTAGCCAGCCTAGAGCACATCGGACTGTGCTTTCTATAACACCCCCAGTCCCTTTGGCAGCACAAGTGATTGCAGAGCCCTTTAGAGCTGCCCTTTTGCAGACCCCTTCACTCACTGAGCTCTTCTCCTGGCTCCTGCTGGCTGCATTCACTAAAGAAAGAAATCCGCCCCCTCAGTCTCTCGGCTCAGACACACCCCATCCCCGTGTGTAGCAGAGAATGCCAGGGGTCTGCACAGAAGTTCAGCAGGTAAGTTTACTGTGTGTGTATGAGTGTGTATGAGTGTGTGCATATGAGTATGTGTATTTGAGTGTGTGTGTGTGTGTGTATATGTGTGTATGTGTATATGTGTATTTGAGTGTGTGTGTTTATGATGTTCTTAGGGTGCCCACGTGTCCCGGATTGCCCGGGATCGTCCCTGACTAGAGATTTTTGTCCTGTGTCCCGGGCAGCTCATTCCGGGACAATACAGACGTCCCAGAATGAAAAAAAAACAGTGACCACTGACTGACCAGACCACACCAGTCCGCTCCGCCTGTCCGCCGCCACCACCTTATAATTTTATCACACAGCACACTGATGATTACATACATATAGGCTCAGCTGCCACTGCCAGTCTGGTTGCTAGGCTAGGGGCCGCTCCGCGTCTAGCAACCAGTGACGTCAGCTGAGCTGAGGCCTGTCACTCAGTCAGTGTGGGCAGTGAGTGAACCCGCCCGGCGCACACTACGCTGAGTTTGAGAGCAGCGCACGTGCCTCCCTCTGCAGCCACCACCAGCCAGAGCCAGCACAGAGTGAGTGACCGTGACGCCAGTGACCAGTGCACTCAGACAGAGCCACTCACCTGTGCACAGCCAGCCAGCCTGAGCCTCGTCGTCCGACTGCACCCGCCCGGCGCCCGCGCACTACGGCTGAGTCTGAGAGCAGCGCGCGCGCCTCCGCACTGTCCGCAGCCACCAGACCAGCCAGTCCGACTCCAGAGACTCCAGAGCTAGCACAGAGAGTGACTAATGCAGCTGACCTGACGCCAGTGACCAGACAGAGCCACTCTCCTGCGCAGCCAGCCAGCCTGAGCCTCGTCCGAGTCCTCCTCCAGCCAGGCTCCTGCTCCTCCCGCCCATGTCGAGGTCCACAAGTTTGCCGCCAGCAGCCAGTCTGACTTCCAGGTCAGGTTAGTGTAATCACTGTACTGTCTGTGTTACACTCACGCTTTGTCCCCCTCCATTCTGCTGCTGCTGTCCCCCCCCCTCCGTTCTGCTGCTGCTGTCCCCCCCCTCCATTCTGCTGCTGTCTCCCTCCATTCTGCTGCTGTCCCCCTCCGGTTTTCCTCTGTGTCCCCCTCTGTTCTGCTGTCCCCTCACCCTCCGTTCTTCCTCTGTGTCCCCCTCAGCTCTGCTGTCCCCCTCCGTTCTGCTGTCCCCCTCCGTTCTTCCTCCGTGTCCCCCTCCGTTCTGCTGTCCCCCTTCGTTCTTCCTCCGTGTCCCCCTCCGTTCTGCTGTCCCCCTCCGTTCTTCCTCCGTGTCCCCCTCTGTTCTGCTGTCCCTCTCCGTTCTTCCTCCGTGTCCCCCCTGTCCATCCCACGGCCCCCCTGTCCATCCCACGGCCCCCCTGTCCATCCCACGGCCCTCCTGTCCATCCCACGGTCCCCCTGTCCATCCCACGGCCCCCCTGTCCATCCCACGGCCCCCCTGTCCATCCCACTGCCCCCCTGTCCATCCCACTGCCCCCCTGTCCATCCCAAGGTCCCTCTGTCCATCCCACAGTAGTACTAAGGGGGCACTCTGGAGGGGGATGTAAGGGGGCACTCTGGAGGAGAATGTAAGGTGCACTCCAGAGGATGTAAGGAGGCACTAAGGGGGCACCCTGGAGGATGTAAGGGGGCTCTGACTAAGTTAGTACCGCCAGAGTGCCCCCTTACATCCCCCTTACAACCTCTAGGGTGCCCCCTTAGTGCCTCCAGAGTGCCCCTTTACTTACTCCAGAGTGCCCCCTTACATCCCCCCTTACAACCTCTAGGGTGCCCCCTTAGTGCCTCCAGAGTGCCCCTTTACTTCCTCCAGAGTGCCCCCTTACATCCTTCGGAGTGCCCCACCACCAAAGTGGTATAGCAGTGGCTGACAGACTATCAGGAGGTGGTATTGCACTCCTCTTCCTCCTCTCTCCACTAACTACCCCCCGCCATACATTCCACACTCCTCTCCTGTACATATTACCCCCCCCCCATACACTCCACACTCCTCTCCTGTACATATTACCCCCCGCTATACACTCTGCACTCCTCTCTCTGTACATATTACCCACCTCCATACACTCCACACTCCTCTCCTGTACATATTACCCCCCGCCATACACTCCACACTCCTCTCCTGTACATATTACCCCCGCCATACACTCCACACTCCTCTCCTGTACATATTACCCCCGCCATACACTCCACACTCCTCTCCTGTACATATTACCCCCCCATACACTCCGCACTCCTCTCCTGTACATATTACCCCCCCATACACTCCACACTCCTCTCCTGTACATATTACCCCCCCCATACACTTCGCACTCCTCTCCTGTACATATTACCCCCCGCCATACACTCCGCACTCCTCTCCTGTACATATTACCCCCCGCCATACACTCCGCACTCCTCTCCTGTACATATTACCCCCGCCATGAACTCCGCACTCCTCTCCTGTACATGTTACCCCCCGCCATACACTCCACACTCCTCTCCTGTACATACCACTCACCACCATACACTCTGCATTCCCTATTTAACATTACCACATTCTGCACTATACAAGTCATCTCAGACTCTCTTTAACAACACCCCCTTTAAGCCAATATTTAGCGCAATTTAAGAAATGTCCACCGTTCACCACGACTCGCTTTGCACGCCATATTGTTGTTCCTGTTGATGCCTAGGGCCCACTTTTGATCTTGCACACGGGTCCACTGATTTCATACGCCCCTGCCCCAAAAATCGACCAAATTTTTTTTTCAAAAATCATATTTTTTTTTGGGGGGTGGGGGTGTGTCCCTGAATGGCAGTTTGGAGATGTGGTCACCCTAGATGTGCTGTGTCCCACAATGAAGCCTGTTGCTTTACTTCCTGCTTCTTTCATAAGTCTAATGTATGTTTGCATTCCTAAGCTGCATATACTGTGCTCTGCAGAGAAGTTATGTTAACTCTTCACTTGCTGCCACTTAACTGCTCTGTGGCCACTACCTTCTATTCAATTCCTAGCCTGCTCATACCTAAGCATAGTGAGGAGTGACTGTATGTAGACAATTTTTGAGCATCAGTTTTTTTTATATTACAAGCCCATTCACCAATGGTCACATGTGCTATTTGAACAATTAATTTAGGTCGGCACAGTCACTATCTAGTGAAGTATACGCAGGTATGCCATTATTAATTTCTCTTCTTGCAGCTGGTGCTTTGGGTGCTTTTCTTTGATTTATGTGACCCTCCTGTGTACCCGGTATGTCTCTGTGTAGGGGTGCTGCAGCAGAAAATTTATAATTTAAGCCTTCATTCGCTGTGCCATTGTCAAATATTTATCTGCAGCATCTTTCTAAGGAGATTGTTCAGGTGGCCCTCATACACAATCCCCTATGCAATATTCCATTCAATGTATGTGTGGACTGTATGTATGGGAGTGTGGCGCCTGGACGCAGTTTTTGGTTTTCATAGACAACGTTGTCATTTACTGGTGACAGAAGGTGGTTTCTGTGTTTTTTTGCACTTTATTTTATATATTTTTTTGTAGTAATAAATGTTTTTTTTGTTGTTCATTTGTGTATATGTTATTTTTCTTATTCAGATTGGTCACTGTTGCTCAGTGGCTCGATGTTATGGTCCTTTGGGCATTCTTCTCTCCATTTGCCTTACATTTTTAAACCCCCCGGCCCTGACACCTACAAAGGCTGGCTCTTCAAATATACCAACTACCTGAAGAGCTACCACACCACTGCCAGTCTGGAGATGATTCATGCTGAGCAATGGGCTGCTCCCCTACTACAGGTTACAGGTATGTAGTTATGTCCCTGCTGATCACTGAGGACGAGGGGCTGACAGGTGGGCAAACACAGACTGGGAGGACGCCACTCACCTGGGGGCATGGGGGGGGGGCACTGACTGCTCTGAGCATGGGGGTGGTGACAGGGAGCACCCATATAGAGGACAGTTTCTTCCTGGCACCAGACTGAGGACATTTAGTAAATGATCACATAGGTTGGTAGGTTACATCTGGCTCTGGGATTTACTGTTACTGTACAGTACATAGCCGGTGTCCCTCTAACAATTATAATGTCAGCCTTCTCCCTGTCTTCTTATCAGTGCCACAGCCACACCCCACAACCCTATACTCTGTACACAGCACATCCTTCAATCCTGCACCAAGTACGCAGCGCACCTCTTAACCCTGCACTCATAGTTACATAGTTACATAGTTAGTCAGGTTGAAAAAAGACACAAGTCCATCCAGTTCAACCATAAAAAAAAAAAAAAAAATCATACAATCCCATATACCTAATTCTATACCCACAGTTGATCCAGAGGAAGGCGAAAAACCCCAGCAGAGCACGATCCAATTTGCTACAGCAGGGGAAAAAATTCCTTCCTGATCCCCCGAGAGGCAATCGGATATTCCGCCGGATCAACTTTACCTATAAATGTTAGTACCCAGTTTTATTATGTACATTTAAGAAAGAATCCAGGCCTTTCTTAAAGCACTCAGTACGTAGCACACCCCTCAACCCTACACTTGGTACACAGCACACTCCTCAACATTGCACTCTGTACATAGCACACTCTTCAACCCTGCAGTTTGTACACAATGCGCCCTTCACCCTTAAGCCCCTCCCTCGGTTAGGTGTTTGGCCACACCCACATTTTGCATGGCGCGCTTAGCGCCACAGCTCACTCACTCCTTAAAGTGTTCCTCATTCTGAAGTTCAGAAGTTGGGAGGTATGATTTATCCCATAAAGCATATCTGATCCCAATAACAAGCATTTAATATATTGAAGCTTACCAGTTCTTAGATGTGGTGGCTGCATTAGTTAACCCTGCATTCCTTAATCTTTTTCAGGATTTAAAAAAAATATATATTTTCACATGGCGTCCCTGCCAGGAACACTTTTTCCTATTTCTAGGGTGACAATGTTCTGTAGTCCATAGAGAAAACTCAGAACAATATTAGCTGGTAAGAATGGAGCACAGCTATTAGCTCAAACGATTTCTGGGAAAATTGTTAGGTATTATTTACATCAAACAAAGATAACAAAAAAGAAAAACTTTCAATGGTATATTTAGCAGATCAAAAGGGAGCAAGTAAAAGAAGTTCATTGTTGAGGTTTACATACATTTTAACCATTGGTACAGGAATCCAGAACCAGCAGTCTTTTTTAAAGGCATAGTTCACCTTTAACAAAATACTGCTTATGCATCTAAGGGGTGTCTGTAGATTAAAAAAAAAATGCAGCTTTGACCTAAGTTGAACAATGACAAAAAACACACAAGAGGGTGCAACTCCTCGTTCCTTACTACCATACAATTTATTAAATTCCAAATAGCAAATGTATATGAAGCGACCACACCCCTCTCACCCCTTCTTCTTCTCAGCTTGTCGTCTCGTCTAGGGGAGAGTATGGGAGGAGGGATGAGATACACCACGGCCCATGTCCTCTTTTGGATAGAGGTGAAGGCCAGAACCTATTTTACCATCGGGTCGTGTGCATAACCCAGAACCAAGTCTTTTCTGTAAATGGCCCTCTCTGCTCCCAGTAACAGGAGTTCCACGCCACTGAGAAGGTCCAACTCGTATTTATTCTTCAACAGCAATAAATCGTCATTTAGCACAGACAGGTTGTGACCAAAGAACAGTTCAGTATAGGTGGGGAGTAGGTCAAGGCACAATCCTTAGATAGAACAAACCATTGTGGTGTCACCAACAGTTATGGTGTGCAGTCGCTGCCACCGACTGTGTAGAACAGAGAGTGAATTACCTTCGCTAAGCGCAGCCCCTGTCAGAGGGAAGACATCCGTCCAAGAGAGTTACCAGAGGCCCCGCCATCACCAGCAATGCTGCACCGGACTGTTCGGAGGGGTTACGCTCCCTGGCCTCCTCATCTCAGACTCGGGCACCCAAGGCTTTAGGGCCCCCTCGGATTCCTCCACCCTTGCGGGACCCAGTCGAAGGTACCGGGCCCCAGGCCTTCTCAATAGTACTTCACCCAAGGCTAAAGGTGCCTGGGATGGACTCCATCGCTCGCTCCGGCCAGGTCAAGGGCACCTGACCCCGGAACTCCGGAACGCCGGCACCCAGGCTTAAGGTGCCTGGGCGCGACTCTGACCTCCGACTCTGAACCCCGTGTTCAGGGCGTCCGCCTCTTTTATCCCCTCTCGCTTTGCGTCACAGCAGGTTCCCCGCCCCGCTGTACAAGTGCCGGAAAAGGACAAAAAGGAATGCAGTCTTGCGGTGAGGGTTCAACTCCGGCCCAGGGCAACAATGCCACCTGCAGGCCGCAGGGAACCTCACACCACCAGAGTCCTCAAAGAACCACAAATAAAGGTCCCAGATTCCCCAACAATCAGTGCATTGGGTCATACTACCACCCTTGCACTCCCCCTAAATTTTAATCCCTGCTACACTTACTCACAAACATAAAATATGAACAGGCTTATAACTCATATGCTTCAGCCTTGGGCAGTAGCTCCCATTACAAAATCATCAGATGGAAGAGCAAACACGTTTCGGGCAGTCAGCTCTGAGGAAGGAGGCATGATGTCCGAAACGTGTTTGCTCTTCCATCTGATGATTTTGTGATGGAAGCTACTGCCCAAGGCTGAAGCATATGAGTTATAAGCCTGTTGATATTTTATGTTTGTGAGTATCCATTTGCTATTTGGAATTAAATAAATTGTATGGTAATAAGGAAAGAGGAGTTGCTTCTTCCTGTGCATTTTTTGTAGTTGTTTGGAGATTTCCCGATCTGTGGAGGGCTGCACCTGAATAAGCATTGCACACATTATTACTGTCTCCTGGAGCACTGTGGATAAGCACTGGAGTGTTTATCTTCTGGTCTAGAGACTAAGTAGAGCCTGTGTCCCTCTAACAATTATAATGTCAGCCTTCTCCCTGTCTTCTTAACAGTGCCACAGCCACACCCCACAACCCTATACTCTGTACACAGCACATCCTTCAACCCTGCACCAAGTACGCAGCGCACCTCTTAACCCTGCACTCATAGTTACATAGTTACATAGTTAGTCAGGTTGAAAAAAGACACAAGTCCATCCAGTTCAACCATAAAAAGATAAAATAATATCATACAATCCCATATACCTAATTCTATACCCACAGTTGATCCAGAGGAAGGCGAAAAACCCCAGCAGAGCACGATCCAATTTGCTACAGCAGGGGAAAAAATTCCTTCCTGATCCCCCGAGAGGCAATCGGATATTCCGCCGGATCAACTTTACCTATAAATGTTAGTACCCAGTTTTATTATGTACATTTAAGAAAGAATCCAGGCCTTTCTTAAAGCACTCAGTACGTAGCACACCCCTCAACCCTACACTTGGTACACAGCACACTCCTCAACACTGCACTCTGTACATAGCACACTCTTCAACCCTGCAGTTTGTACACAATGCGCCCTTCACCCTTAAGTCCCTCCCTCTGATAGGAGTTTGGCCACACCCACATTTTGCATAGCGCGCTTAGCAACACAGCTCACTCACTCCTTAAAGTGCCCCTCATTCTGAAGTTCAAAAGTTGGGAGGTATGATTTATGCCATAAAGCATATCTGATCCCAATAACAAGCATTTAATATATTGAAGCTTACCAGTTCTTAGATGTGGTGGCTGCATTAGTTAACCCTGCATTCCTTAATCTTTTTCAGGATTTAAAAAAAATATATATTTTCACATGGCGCCCCTGCCAGGAACACTCTTTCCTATTTCTAGGGTGACAATGTTCTGAGTTTTCTCTATGGACTACAGAACAATATTAGCTGGTAAGAATGGAGCACAGCTATTAGCTCAAACGATTTCTGGGAAAATTGTTAGGTATTTTTTACATCAAACAAAGATAACAAAAAAGAAAAACTTTCAATGGTATATTTAGCAGATCAAAAGGGAGCAAGTAAAAGAAGTTCATTGTTGAGGTTTACATACATTTTAACCATTGGTACAGGAATCCACAACCAGCAGTCTTATTTAAAGGCATAGTTCACCTTTAACAAAATACTGCTTATGCATCTAAGGGGTGTCTGTAGATTAAAAAAAAACTGCAGCTTTGACCTAAGTTGAACAATGACAAAAAACACACAAGAGGGTGCAACTCCTCGTTCCTTACTACCATACAACTTATTAAATTCCAAATAGCAAATGTATATGAAGCGACCTCACCCCTCTCACCCCTTCTTCTTCTCAGCTTGTCGTCTCGTCTAGGGGGGAGTATGGGAGGAGGGATGAGATACACCACGGCCTATGTCCTCTTTTGGATAGAGGTGAAGGCCAGAACCTATTTTACCATCGGGTCGTGTGCATTACCCAGAACCAAGTCTTTTCTGTAAATGACCCCCTCTGCTCCCAGTAACTGGAGTTCCACACCACTGAAAAGGTCCAACTCGTATTTATTCTTCAACAGCAATAAATCGTCATTTAGCACAGACAGGTTGTGACCAAAGAACAGTTCAGTATAGGTGGGGAGTAGGTCAAGGCATAATCCTTAGATAGAACAAACCATTGTGGTGTCACCAACGGTTATGGCGTGCAGTCGCTGCCACCGACTGTGTAGAACAGAGAGTGAATTACCTTCGCTAAGCGCAGCCCCTGTCAGAGGGAAGACATCCGTCCAAGAGAGTTACCAGAGGCCCCGCCGTCACCAGCAATGCTGCACCGGACTGTTCGGAGGGGTTACGCTCCCTGGCCTCCTCATCTCAGACTCGGGCACCCAAGGCTTTAGGGCCCCCTCGGATTCCTCCACCCTTGCGGGACCCAGTCGAAGGTACCGGGCCCCAGGCCTTCTCAATAGTACCTCACCCCAGGCTAAAGGTGCCTGGGATGGACTCCATCGCTCGCTCCGGCCAGGTCAAGGGCACCTGAGCCCGGAACTGCGGAACGCCGGCACCCAGGCTTAAGGTGCCTGGGAGCGACTCTGACCTCCGACTCTGAACCCCGTGTTCAGGGCGTCCGCCCCTTTTATCCCCTCTCCCTTTGCGTCACAGCAGGTTCCCCGCCCTGCTGTACAAGTGCCGGAAAAGGACAAAAAGGGATGCAGTCTTGCGGTGAGGGTTCAACTCCGGCCCAGGGCAACAACGCCACCTGCAGGCCGCAGGGAACCTCACACCACCAGAGTCCTCCAAGAACCATAAATAAAGGTCCCAGATTCCCCAACAGTCAGTGCATTGGGTCATACTACCACTCTTGCACTCCCCCTAAATTTTAACCCCCGCTACACTTACTCACAAACATAAAATATCAACAGGCTTATAACTCACATGCTTCAGCCTTGGGCAGTAGCTCCCATTACAAAATCATCAGATGGAAGAGCAAACACGTTTCGGGCAGTCAGCTCTGAGGAAGGAGGCATGATGTCCGAAACGTGTTTGCTCTTCCATCTGATGATTTTGTGATGGGAGCTACTGCCCAAGGCTGAAGCATATGAGTTATAAGCCTGTTGATATTTTATGTTTGTGAGTATCCATTTGCTATTTGGAATTAAATAAATTGTATGGTAATAAGGAAAGAGGAGTTGCTTCTTCTTGTTTATTTTTTGTAGTTGTTTGGAGATTTCCTGATTAGGGATGGACGAACAGCTCCCGGGACGGTTCGCGAACGCGATCGCGCGAACGCGGGTAAATGTTCGCGAACCGTGGGTTCGCGGCGGGCCCCATTCATTTCAATGGGAGGCGAACATTAAAAACCTCCAGGTCATATTTGCAGCCACAAAATAATTACTAGCTGTGCACACATAGTCCCACAACATGGACAATGACATAACAGAAGTATTAAGCAAATTTGAGATCGACAACGACAAGCATTCTTTTTTTATCTGAAATTTTTTGTCAATTCAGGAGCGCATGAAGGCCATGGAAGAGACGCAAGGCCAGGCTATGAAGGGGGTGCATGAGATGATCCTGCTATTGGAAAAATTGCCATAAATGTTTTTTTTTTTTTTATAAGTTGTATAAATCGTTTATACAGTTATAACGTTTATTTCGTTTTTTGTAATAGTGCTCGGTTTTATTGTAATAGCTCGGCCTAAATCAGCCGGAACTGACAGCAGCCGGTAAATACATGTCAAATACATATAGGGTCCATTCACACGTCTGTAAAATGGGTCCGCATCCGTTCCACAATTTAGCGGAATTGATTTTCAATTCCAGTCTGAAAAATTAGGCATTCACAGCCTGGATAAAGAAGTAAGTGTCGGCCAGTACAGGCCCCAAAAATTAGCCAACAGGCATTCATCTGACAGCAAAGAACTTTAAATTCTGTGGCTGGAGGTACATTAGGCATTTACAGGATAAATACGTTTCGGGCACTACAGGCCCCAAAAATTAGGCATTCAACGGACATAAAAGGCCTTTTATGCCGCTGTATTTACCCAAGAAGACAAGGACCAGTGCCGGCCAAGTCATTGTGCTGCCTGGTACCAAGAATGAAATGCTGCCCCCCCCCCACAAGAAAAAAAAATCATGCCCACAAAAATGCCCCCACATCCATCATTGTATATCATGATAACTAAAGTGGACCTGCCTGTCATGGCTCTATACATGTATATAGGAGTATAAAGAGGACCTGTCAAGAGGACCTGTCATGGCTCTATACATGTATATAGGAGTATAAAGAGGACCTGTTATGGCTCTATTCATGTATAGGAGTACAAAGAGGACCTGTCATGGCTCTATAAAAAAGGACCTGTTATGGCTCTATTGATGTATATGGGAGTATAAAGAGGACCGGTCATGGCATTATACGTGTATATAGAAGTATGAGGACTTGTCATGGCTCTATACATGTATATAGAAGTATAAAGAGGACCTGTCATGGCTCTATACATGTATATAGGAGTATAAAAGGACCTGTGCGTGGCCGGCGGCCGCAATGTCACCGGCCACACATTGCGGATTGTCACTTGCCACAACGCCACCTGCCACACATTGCGGATTGTCACTTGCCACAACGCCACCTGCCACACATTGCAGATTGTCACTTGCCACATCACCTGCTAAACGTAGCAGATTGCCACTTGCTGTGTCCCAGAGTAAAGGCAGGCAGCAGAGAGATAATGTAATCTCTCTGCTGCCCGCACAGTGGGGGCAGAACTGCAGTGATGCAGGGCGGGCAGTGAAAGATGATGTCATCTCTCTGCTCCCCCGACCGCTGTTTGGCCAGCAAGCCCGCTCACCTGCTGACTGTCCCGCCCGCTGACTGTTCCCCTGTTCTGCCCGCACGCTCCATTCACCTGGGCCCGACGCCCAGGTGAATGGAGCGTGCGGGGAGCGGAGCGGGCTGGCTGGCTGGCTGGCGGGCGGGCGTCAATTTGCCTCACAGTGGAATGCGGAGCGGGCGGAACGGGTTGGCGACAATTTGCCTCACAGTGCAGCATAGGGTTGCCACCTTTTCGTCAAGCCAAACCCGGACACATTAGCAGCACACGCCAATATATATATTTTTTTGTAGTACATTAAATTCATTACCTCTGTACAAAGCAATGCACAGCTTTTTTTTTATGTAGTATACACTGTACATATATTTTTGTGATTAAATCAAATTTCTAATCATATGGAGTTAATCACAAGCGTCCCCCTTTATATCAGAGTCAACAGAGTTCTCCTTTAGATCTGAATCCGCAGAGTTCCCCTTTACACCTGAATGCACAGGGTTCTGCAGAAGAGGAGTGCAGAGGGTAAGATGGGGGCAGTATGTTCAGGAGAGGAGTGCGGAGGGTATGATAGGTGCAGTTAGTACAGGAGAGGAGTTCGGAGAGTATGATGGGTGCAGTTAGTACAGTACAGGAGAGGAGTTCGGAGGGTATGATGGGTGCAGTTAGTACAGGAGAGGAGTTCGGAGGGTATGATGGGTGCAGTTAGTACAGGAGAGGCGTTCGGAGGGTATGATGGGTGCAGTTGGTACTGGAGAAGAGTTCGGAGGGTATGGCGGTGGCAGAATGGGGAGGGATTTCTTGCAGTGTCTGTGGGGTGACCAGGGAGTGATGTTGGGAAGATAGGGGAAGGAAAGTGACCATGGAATGATGTCCCTCAGCTGTGGGGGGGGGGGGTAGGAAGCAGCTCAGAGTGACGTCTGTATGAAGTGGTCTGGGGGGTGATGCAAGCTGGGAGGAGTTGGGGGCTGAAAAGTGGTCAAAAAGCGATGTATATAATAAAAAAAAAAAAAAAACTCACCCACTAAAAACATACAACAATAAATCATACAACAGTACTACAGATCTATGTAATCCAGCTCCTAGCACTCTGTATACCCAGATAATGTGAAGGTAATGTATGACCATTCATATAACCCTGTGGTATCCAGGCTCTGAGTCTGGACAATCAGAGCTGTGAACTCACCACATATATACAGGTTACATGAATGGTTATAAATGACTTCACATTATCTAGTCTGAACAATTGGATTGGAGGATGTTTGCACAGACTGTTCATGCTTAGAAGTGATCTGTCAAACGTGATCGGGCTGGTGCAGACCCCCCCCCCCACTCAAACTCACTATCTCCTCCTATTCTTCTGTCAACTTAACCCTTCACTGCATCTCCTGAAGAAAAAATCTCCTTGAAAGTTTCCAACTACTTTCCACCCTAGGAAACTTCTCCCAGAAAAAATCAGCTCACCTCCTCCCTTCCTCTGGCCAGCCCGACAGGAGATCCAGTGAGCTCCGCCTCCCAGTTCTCTCAACACACCGCACTGGTGATTGGAGGGGGGGAGGTTGAGTCAAAGATAACAGGGACCCCGCACGGCATGAGACTGGAGGGAGGGGGGAGAGACAGAAAGGAGCTTTGAATCCTGAACACACACCGCAGCCGCAGGCACAGTGTATTCTTTACAATGCCGCTGCTGCTGTTTCACAGTGATAGGTGGAGTGGGGGAGAGGAGTGGGAGGAACAAGATTGTGGGCAGGCGGCAATTTGCCTCAGTGCAGGGGGAGAAAAGCGGGTGGAATGGGATGGCGGGCGGGCCCCCCTGAAAGTGCCGCCTGGTACAATGGTACCATCGGGTCCCATGGTAGGGCCGGCCCTGACGAGGACCATGAATAATTGTTATAGGTGGTGGTGGATATTTGTGGCCTGTCATGAGGAATTTGAATGAAACATGGTCTACTGGTCACATGTGTTGAATTCCTCAGAGATCCATGCCTTATTAATTTTTATAAATGTGAGGTAGTCAGCACTGTCGTGAGCTTAGCGAGTGCGCTTATCGGTCACGATCCCCCCTGCTGCGCTGAACGTCCTTTCGGACAGGACACTGGATGAGGGGCAAGCCAACAGTTCCATTGCAAATTGTGCAAGCTCTGGCCAGAGGTCAAGCCTGCCCACCCAGTAGTCCAGGGGTTCATCACTTCTCAGAGCGTCCACATCGGCCGTTAATCCGATGTAGTCGGACACCTGTCGGTCTAGGCGTTCCCTGATGCTGGATCCGGATGAGACCTGTCGATGGGTCGACTGAAAGAATGATCTCATATCAGAAGTGACCAAGACATCTTCAAACCGCCCTCTTCTTGCAGGCGCTGTTGGATTGGTATCCACAACTGTTCCTCTGGGAGTGGAAATTCCTCTGCCAGCGCACGCAAAAGCAGAATGCAGCATTTCTCGAAGCAAGGCCTGGAAGTGCTCCATTCTGACAGCCCTCTGTGATGGTGGTAACATTTCTGCCATTTTTTGTTTGTACCGGGGGTCCAAGTACGTTGCCACCCAGTAATGGTCCTTGCCCTTTATGCTTTTTATACGGGGGTCCCTCTTAAAACACTGGAGCATGAAGGCCCCCATTTGCACTAAACTGGAAGCAGTGTGGTGGCCTGGCTCCTGCTCGTCATCATCCAGGATAATGTCGTCCTCGATCTCCTCCCCCCATCCACGAACAACAACAGCAGGGATCCCAGAAAGGTTTAAAGCATGCTCTTCTTGCTCCTCCTCATCCGCCCCGGCACCATCCTCCTCTGACTCCTCTTCAGACTCCTGTTGTTGACTTGTCTCAGATAGAGTAGCCCCCCCTGGGAATTCATCCAGCATTGCGACTTCCTCATCTTCCTGCTCCTGCTCCTCGACGGCTTGATCAATGACACGACGCAATGCACGCTCCATAAAGAAGGCATAAGGTACGATGTCACTGATGGCACCATGGCTGCGACTGACCAGTTTGGTGATCTCATCAAATGGCCACAAAAGTCTGCATGCGTCGCGCATGAGCAGCCACTGACGCGGTGAAAAAAAAACAAGATCCCCAGAACCTGTTCTGGCGCAGAGTTCGTACAGGTAGTCGTTAACTGCACGTTTCTGCTGGAGAAGCCTATCAAGCATATACAAGGTTGAGTTCCATCGCGTCGGGCAGTCACAAATAAGACGTCTGACCGGCAGATTGTGTCGCAGCTGAATGTCAGCAAGGCGAGCCATGGCCGTGTAAGATCTTCTGAAATGGGCCGAGATTTTCCTTGCCTGCCGCAAGACGTCCTGGACCCCAGGGTATTTGACAACGAATCGCTGCACGAGCAAGTTCAAGACGTGTGCCATGCATGGCACGTGTGTAATTTTGCCCTGTTTCAACGCGCTCAGCAGATTGGCACCGTTGTCGCACACCACTTTATCAACTGTCAAATTGAGCGGTGTTAGCCACTGATCTGCCTGTGAACGAAAAGCTGAAAGGAGTGCAGGGCCAGTGTGGCTCTTGGCTTCCAGGCACAACAGACGCAGCACAGCATGGCAACGTCTCACCTGGCATGTCGAATAGGTTCTGGGGATCTTGGGCGGCGCAGCGGAAGAGACGGTAGCAGCGGAAGAGGAGGAGTCAGCCGAGGAGGAGAGGGAGGATGGAGTAGGAGGAGGAGGAGAAGAAGAGGCAGGCCTGCATGCAATCCGTGGCAGTAAAACCAAATCTACACGGGTGCCACGGGTTACATGCTTGACGGCCGTCAGAAGGTTCACCCAGTGGGCAATAAAAGTAATATACCTTCCCTGCCCGTGTTTGCTAGACCACGTGTCTGTGGTCAGATGTATCTTGGCACCGACACTGTGTGCCAGAGATACATTCACTTGCCGCTGAACATGGCCATATAGCTCTGGGATGCCCTTCTGAGAGAAATATTTCCTTCCTGGGACCTTCCATTGTGGCCTCCAAGTCCACCAGTTTATATGGCAGTAGTTGGTGGGCTAGGAGTTCTGACAAGCTAGCGGTCAACCGTTGGGCAAGAGGGTTATCCGGCGTCATCATTCTTTTACGCTCGAACATTTGGCCCACGGAAGCCTGCCTTTTTCCAGATAAACTTGGGGACGGGATGATGGAAGGTGGAGTGGAGGACAACTGTGAAGAGAGAGGAGAAGTAGTAGAAGAGGCTGGACGGTGAGAGCCTGGAGTTTGGCTTTGTGGGTTCTGACGGCGTTGCTCCCACTGGGCTCGGTGATGGGAGTTCATGTGCCTTCTTAAGGCGGTCGTCCCTAGGTGAGTGTTGGGCTTACCGTGACTTATGCGTTGACTGCAAAGGCTGCAGATGGCAACACTATTGTCAGCAGCGGACACGTTAAAAAAAGCCCACACTGCGGAGCCATGTGCCGGCGTCCTGGGAGCGCCAGATGTGACCGTACATTGTTGATGGCTCGCTCTGAGTCCTGATACATTAGCAGTCTTGTTTGTCACTCCTGTGCAATGTAAGTTCCGCCTGCCTTTCCTCCCTATCTGCTGGTCCATCTCTCCCTCTGAACTCCCCTTCTGGTCCTCTCTTGTGGGCACCCACGTGACGTCCATAGACACATCATCATCTACGTCAACTTTCCCACCACTAACATTAGAGATCTCGGAGGAGGCAGCAACAGCGGGGACCAACATCCTTGGGCTGATCTGGGTACTGTCGTCAGACTGCTGAGTGGCGGTTGTTGCTACCTCCTCTTCCTGATCCAATGTCAAGAATGCCTGCGCATCAGAGAAGTCTTGTGATGGATCGGAAAATTAATTCCTGTGACTCAAGCGGAGGGTATATGGTGGCGGTGGTGTTGGTGGTAGTGTCTTTGGGGGTGCACACAGCAGAGAGTGAAGAGGGTGCAGATAGAGAGGATGAGGAGGGTGCAGAAGAGTAAGGCTGAGTGAGCCACTCAACCAAGTCTGGTGCGTCCTTTGACGTAATCGAACGCACCTTCTGCAACTTCCCACTTTGGCTCCGGCCTGGTGCTCCTGCCCTACCCCTACCACCCCTGTGGAAGGGCCTGCCTCTTCCTCTGCCTGTCATATTTAAATGACCCTGTGACAAAAGGCTGTAGAGAAGGGCAGTATATGTGGAAGAAGGTATATAACACTGGTCTATCACAGCAGTTATAATACTTTTTTTTAATTGCGTTTGTCACTCTTTGTAGTATCGCTGCAGAACCTCCCAGCAGTCACAATGCTGCACAGTAGAAATGCACTATACTATTCTTCCTATATGTGAAAGTTTTTTATGCGTGTATTAGACCCCTATATACTGCACACCAAATAGTACACCTATACCAGTCCTTAAAAGGAACTTTTGTGGAGCTTTATTGGTTAGCGATTTTAGTCGCTAGTCTGTGCCTGCGACACACAGCGGCAATTTCTACCTAAACCGAGAAAAGAGCTGCAGCAGAACCGCTCAGAAGCTGCACAGTAGAAATGCTGCACAGTTGGAATGCACTATATATTATATAGTATAGTATGTAGTATATATTATATAGTATGTTTGAAAGTTTTTTATGCGTGTATTAGACCCCTATATACTGCACACCAAATAGTACACCTATACCAGTCCTTAAAATGAACTTTTGTGGAGCTTTATTGGTTAGCGATTTTAGTCGCTAGTCTGTGCCTGCGACACACAGCGGCAATTTCTACCTAAACCGAGAAAAGAGCTGCAGCAGAACCGCTCAGAAGCTGCACAGTAGAAATGCACTATACCAGTGATGGCGAACCTTGGCACCCCAGATGTTTTGGAACTACATTTCCCATGATTCTCATGCACTCTGCAGTGTAGTTGAGCATCATGGGAAATGTAGTTTCAAAACATCTGGGGTGCCAAGGTTCGCCATCACTGCACTATACTATTCTTCCTAGAGTATTTTATGCGTGTAGTACACCCCTATTTACTGCACACAAAATAGTACACCTATACCAGTCCGTAAAAGGACTTTTGTGGACTTTACACCTATACCAGTCCTTAGAACGACTTTTGTTTTAGTAGAGTCTGTCCCTGCTAGTACACACACAGCAACCTTCCTACACTGACTAAAGACAGCTGCAGAACCGCTCAGCACTGCAGTCCCAATGCTGCACAATTGAAATGAACTAAAGGTGTATTACACCCCTATACACTGCACACAAAACAATTGTACACCTATACCAGTCCTTAAAAGGACTTTTGTGGACCTAATAGCTAGGATTACAGTCTGTCCCTGCTCCACACAGCAACCTGTCCCTACGCTGACAAATAACAGAATGTAAAATGGCAGCCAGATCAGGTCTATTTATAAGGTAGGGGGTATGTCCATCTGCTGAAATGTCTCATTGGCTGTCCTGTACCACATGATGGATGTGTCATAGGTCAAAGTTCCACAATGTAAAAGATTCAGAATATGGTGGCCACGAACCGGCCGCGAATAGCGCCATATGTCCGCCGGTTTAGCGAACCGCGAATGCGCAAAATTTGCCCCAAACCGACCGCGGGGCGAACCGCAAGGCCATCTCTATTCCTGATCTGTGGAGGGCTGCACCTGAATAAGCATTGCACACATTATTACTAGTGATGAGCCGAACACCCCCGGGTTCGGTTCGCACCAGAACCCGCGAACGGACCGAAAGTTCGCACGAACATTAGAACCCTATTAAATACAATGGATGCGAGCGTTCGAATTCTAAAGTGCTAATTATAACGACTATTATCCATGTTATTGTCCTAAACAGAGTTTGGGAACCCGGGTTCTGCACCAGGGGACATGTATCAATGCAAAAAGAAGTTTTAAAAACGGACGTTTTTCGGGAGCAGTCATTTTAATGATGCATAAAGTGAAAAAAAAAAGTCAAATATTCCTTTAAATATCGTACCTGGGGGGTGTCTAAAGTATACCTGCGAAGTGCCACGTGTTTCCCGTGTTTAGAACTGTCCCTGCACAAAATGACATTTCTAAAGGAAAAAAAAGCCATTTAAAACTGCTTGCGGCTTTAATGTAATGTCTGGTCCCGGTAATATGGATGAAAATCTTTAAGAAAAATGGCATAGCTACCCCATCAACCCCCCCCCCCTAACCCAGCCCATTACCAGCCCCTTTGGGTCTTGTTTGGATATTAAGGGGAACCCCGCAACTCAAAATAAAAAAGGCCCTATATACTCTGAACAGCAGTATACAGGCGGTGTAAACAAAACCGGTGTAAACAAGACAGGGACTGTAGGTTTGTTCTTAAGTAGAATCTGTTTGTAATTTTGAACACGTACATTGTTTAAGTGTAGCTCCAGCCAAAAAATCTATTTTTAAGCTTTTTGGAAAACATAGGGAAGGGTTATCACCCCTGTAACATTTGTTTTGCTGTCTGTGCCCCTGTTCAGAACATTTCACCTCACTTTGCGTCCCAATGACAACTGTTTTTGAAATGTGGTGTTTTTATTGAAACAAGGATTGGTGATAAAGCATCAGTAGAGAGGAGACACCTTTCTCCCATATTAATTCTTACAGGAGAGAATTTTCCTTCCTAGGGGTAGATTTCCTCTCACTTCCTGTTGTCTTCTTCCGTTTGCAAGTAGGAGTCGTTTGTAAGTTGGATGTTTGAAAGTAGGGACCTGCTGTATATACTCTGCAGAAATTGGCCCCTTAGGTGTTGGTGTTGGCACAACACTGTAAGCACTCACAGTTACTCTTGGTGGGTGCTGGAACGCCCTGCTGTCAACTATTATATCAGGAATTGTAATAACATATAATTGCTGAACAGTGGTAGTAAAAATTGGGCCTTTGATGGTGGTGCTGGTGCCACAACACTGTAAGGCCTGACAGTTACTCTTGGTGGGCGCAGCAATGAGCCCTGCTGTGAATTATTAGATCAATAATTATAATTGCATGCCCCTGTTGAACAGGGGCTGAAAAATTGGGCCTTTGGTGGTGGTGGTGGTGGTGGTGGTGGTGTTGACACAACACTGTAAGGCCTGACAGTTACTCTTGGTGGGCGCAGCAATGGGCCCTGCTGTGAATTATTAGATCAATAATTATAATTGCATGCCCCTGTTGAACAGGGGCTGAAAAATTGGGCCTTTGGTGGTGGTGGTGGTGGTGGTGTTGACACAACACTGTAAGGCCTGACAGTTACTCTTGGTGGGCGCAGCAATGGGCCCTGCTGTGAATTATTAGATCAATAATTATAATTGCCTGCCCCTGTTGAACAGGGGCTGAAAAATTGGGCCTTAGGCACTGGTGGCACAACACTGCAACCCCTCACAGATACTGTACTTGGAGCACAGCAATGAGCCCTGTTGCAAAGTATTGCATAAAAAATTGTAATTACACGCCCCTGTTAAACAGGGGCTGAAAAATTGGGCTTTAGCCACTGGTGGCACAACACTGCAACCCCTCACAGATACTGTACTTGGAGCACAGTAATGAGCCCTGTTGCAAAGTATTGCATCAAAAATTGTAATTACACGCCCCTGTTAAACAGGGGCTGAAAAATTGGGCCTTAGCCACTGGTGGCGGCACCCATAAACCAAAATGATCTTCCAAGCTATCATCATTAATCGGATCATTGAGGAGGAGGAGGAGGATAGCCAGTCAACATAACAGCACAGGCACTCAGCATCAGCATCAGTCTTGAAGGGATGTGACATTTTAAAATCAATTAGTCTGTTATATCAGCATCAGGTGTGTGGTAGCTGGTGGTGATCCAAGACTGGTTCATCTTGATGAAAGTCAGTCGATCAACCGAGTCGGTGGACAGGCGCACCCTGTGATCCGTGACAAATCCTCCAGCAGCACTGAATGTGCGTTCTGAAAGAACGCTGGATGCAGGACAGGCCAGTAGCTCAATTGCATACTGTGCAAGCTCTGGCCAGTGATCCATCCTCAAGACCCAGTAAGCCAGAGGAATTTCGGTGGGGAAGGTGTCCAAGTCTGACCTTGCCCCTAGGTATTCCTGCACCATGTATATCAGACGCTGGCGATGGTTGCTGGAACCGATCATACTTTGGGGCTGCGGACTAAAGAATTGTCTCAACGCATCGGTCAGACGGCCACCTTCCCCACCACTCCTTCTTTGACTGCCCAAAGCCTCAGCAACTCGTTGTCCAGGACCAGGAGTTTGTAACCTCCCAGTCTCTGGGAACGCGTTGCACAGAACTTTCTGCAAGGCCTCCCGGAGTTGTCTCATCCTCTGCTCCCTCTGCGACGGTAACATAAGGTCCGCAACCTTACCCTTGTACCGTGGATCAAGGAGAGTGGCCAGCCAGTAATGGTCCCTCTCCTTGATCCGAAGAATACGAGGATCCTTCCGCAGACTTTGCAGGATCAGGGAGGCCATGCAGCGTAGGTTAGCTGAGGCATTCAGTCCGGAGTCCTCTGGGTCACTAAGGACGACATGATCCGCAGCCACCTCCTCCCAGCCACGTACAAGTCCACTGGTTTCTTGGGACTGTAAATCATCCCTAAAAGACTGCTGCTGATGATGCTGAGTGCCAGCCTCCACCTCCATGCTGACACAATCCTCCTCCTCCTCCTCCTCCTCCTCTACCTGTGCGATGGGTGGGACAGAAGGAACACTGTCTGGGTAAAGGGGGCCTTGAGAGGCAAGGAAGTCCTCCTCTTCCTGCCTCTGTTCTGCCTCAAGTGACCTGTCCATTATTCCACGCAGCGTGTGCTCCAACAGGTGGACAAGAGGTACAGTGTCACTGATGCATGCACTGTCACTGCTCACCATCCTCGTGGCCTCCTCAAATGGTGCCAGGACAGTGCATGCATCCCTGATCATGCCCCACTGGCGTGGTGAAAAAAAAACGAGCTCCCCAGACCCTGTCCTGGTGCCGTAGTCGCACAGGTACTCATTGATGGCCCTCTGCTGCGTGTGCAGCCGCTGCAGCATGGCCAACGTTGAGTTCCACCTGGTGGGCATGTCACATATAAGGCGGTTCTTGGGCAGGTTCAACTCCTTTTGCAGCTCAGCCAGGCGAGCACTGGCATTATAAGATCTGCGGAAATGCACACAGACTTTCCTGGCCTGCCTCAGGACATCCTGTAAGCCCGGGTACCTGCCCAAGAACCGCTGCACCACCAGGTTAAGGATGTGAGCCACACAGGGCACATGGGTCAGTTGTCCCTGTCGGAGGGCGGAGAGGAGGTTGGTGCCATTGTCGCAAACCACCATTCCTGGCTTAAGCTGGCGTGGCGTCAACCACCTCTCGGCCTGCCCCTGCAGAGCAGACAGGACCTCTGCCCCAGTGTGGCTCCTGTTCCCCAAACACACCAGCGCAAGCACGGCATGGCATCTTTTTGCCTGCGTACTCGCGTAGCCCCTTGAACGCCTACGGAGCACCACTGGTTCCGAGGACAAAGCACAGGAAGAGGCCATGGAGGAAGAAGAAGAGAAGGGGGTGGAGGAGAGAGGTGTGTCACAACCAGTATAGCATTTTGGAGGCGTGGCGGTGGAACAACCTCCAACACTACTGCACCTTGTCCTGCATCCTTCCCAGCTGCCAAAAGAGTGACCCAATGGGCCGTGAAAGAAAGGTAACGTCCCTGTCCATGCCTGCTGGACCATGAGTCAGCGGTAATATGCATCTTACCGCTGACCGCCCTGTCCAGCGAGGCCAAGACATTGCCTTCCACATGCCTGTAGAGAGCCGGAATCGCCTTCCGTGAGAAAAAGTGGCGTTTGGGAACCTGCCACTGAGGAACTGCACATTGCACAAACTCACGGAAGGGGGCCAAGTCTACCAACTGAAAAGGCAGCAGTTGAAGCGCTAGCAATTTAGCCAAGCTAGCATTCAATCGCTGGGCATGTGGATGGCTGGGAGTGAACTTCTTTCGATGGTCCAGCAGCTGGGGCAGGGAAATTTGCCTGCTAGAATCGGACGTTGGTGTACTGCTAGCAGAGTGGCCGCAAGTACTTGGCTGTGACACACCTAATTCTACACCTTCATTCCTCTCAGTGCAGGTTTCAGAGAGGACTGAAGGTATAGTGGGGTTGGAGATCCCAGCTGATGCGGTGCAAGGAGAGGTCCGCTTTGTTCTTTGGTGTGGGTCTTTAAGGTAGGCTTGCCAACGAGCTGCATGGCAGGTCAACATATGTCTGATCAAGCATGTGGTGCCCAAGCGGCTGATGTTTTGGCCACGCGATATACGCTTGAGACATATGTTGCAAACAGCAGCTGTGCGATCTGATGCACTCGCCTCAAAAAAGGCCCACACCAAAGAACTTTTTGAATGACGGGCAGAGGCAGCGCCCTGCACAGGCGGAGCTCTGCGGTGTGATTCCGTTGGTGTGCTGCCCATACGCTGGCCACCCAAGGGCATCCTGCCTCGTTGGAGATGTGCCTCCTCCTCATCCTCCTCCTCCTCCTCTCTCCTATTAGGCACCCACGTGGAGTCAGTGACCTCATCATCCCCTCCCTCCTCATCACTGGAGCCAATCTGGCAGTATGCTGCAGCTGCTGCAGCATGACTGCCAGATTGGTGTCCTTCTTGAGCATCCCCTCTCTCTGCTCTCACGCTACTGCCTTCCTCTAGCTGGGTATCATCATCAGATCCTTCGAAACGCTGGGCATCCTCCTGGAGCATGTACCCAACACTGTGCTCAAACAGTTCGGGGGACTCCTCAGGAGGAGGACATGGTGGGTCTAGGGAAGGAGTGACTAATGATGACATTGATACCAGAGAAGAGGACGCTTTGGCAGCTGCTTTGCCAGTACCCTGAGCCTGGGTGAGAGAGGATGAGGAGGATAAGGTGGGCTTGGTCATCCACTCTACCAAGTCTTCGGCATGATGTGGCTCAACATGTCCAGCTGCCGAAAAGAAGGACAAGCGTGTCCCATGGCCATGTGCTGATGACAATGCACCGCGTCCACGACCAGCACTGTTGCCCCCAGACACAGAGCCTGCTTGCCCTCTTTTTTTGCCTCCTGACTGTCTGCCTCTCCTTGTTTGCCTTCCAGACATTTTAATGGATGGCCTGCAGGGAGATGGGAAAAACAGCAATAAGGGCTACCTTCAGGTGTATACTGTGCAGGAGGCTTAGCAACAATGACACTGACACTGCCCCCTGCCTATCCTTCTTTGTCCCTAAACACAAGGATTTGCAATATGCTTCAGCAAGATTGGTTTAGCACAGAATAGCACACTGACAGTTTCCCTCACTGTCCTTCTCTGTCCCTACAAACAAGGTTTAGCACAGAATAGCACACTGATAGTTTCCCCGAGTGTCCTTCTCTGTCCCTAAACTCAAGGATTTCAAATACGGTTCAGCAAGATTGGTTTAGCACAGAATAGCACACTGACAGTTTCCCCGAGTGTCCTTCTCTGTCCCTAAACTCAAGGATTTCAAATATGGTTCAGCAAGATTGGTTTAGCACAGAATAGCACACTGACACTTTCCCTCACTGTCCTTCTCTGTCCCTACAAACAAGGTTTAGCACAGAATAGCACACTGATAGTTTCCCTCACTGTCCTTCTCTGTCCCAACAAACAAGATTTAGCACAGAATAGCACACTGATAGTTTCCACGAGTGTCCTTCTCTGTCCCTAAACTCAAGGATTTCAAATACGGTTCAGCAAGATTGGTTTAGCACAGAATAGCACACTGACAGTTTCCCCGAGTGTCCTTCTCTGTCCCTAAACTTAAGGATTTCAAATATGGTTCAGCAAGATTGGTTTAGCACAGAATAGCACACTGACACTTTCCCTCACTGTCCTTCTCTGTCCCTACAAACAAGGTTTAGCACAGAATAGCACACTGACAGTTTCCCGAGTGTCCTTCTCTGTCCCTACAAACAAGGTTTAGCACAGAATAGCACACTGATAGTTTCCCCGAGTGTCCTTCTCTGTCCCTAAACTCAAGGATTTCAAATACGGTTCAGCAAGATTGGTTTAGCACAGAATAGCACACTGACAGTTTCCCCGAGTGTCCTTCTCTGTCCCTAAACTCAAGGATTTCAAATATGGTTCAGCAAGATTGGTTTAGCACAGAATAGCACACTGACACTTTCCCTCACTGTCCTTCTCTGTCCCTACAAACAAGGTTTAGCACAGAATAGCACACTGATAGTTTCCCTCACTGTCCTTCTCTGTCCCTACAAACAAGATTTAGCACATAATAGCACACTGATAGTTTCCACGAGTGTCCTTCTCTGTCCCTAAACTCAAGGATTTCAAATACGGTTCAGCAAGATTGGTTTAGCACAGAATAGCACACTGACAGTTTCCCCGAGTGTCCTTCTCTGTCCCTAAACTTAAGGATTTCAAATATGGTTCAGCAAGATTGGTTTAGCACAGAATAGCACACTGACACTTTCCCTCACTGTCCTTCTCTGTCCCTACAAACAAGGTTTAGCACAGAATAGCACACTGACAGTTTCCCGAGTGTCCTTCTCTGTCCCTAAACTCAAGGATTTCAAATATGGTTCAGCAAGATTGGTTTAGCACAGAATAGCACACTGACAGTTTCCCTCACTCTCCTTCTCTGTCCCTACAAACAAGGTTTAGCACAGAATAGGACACTGATAGTTTCCCTCACTGTCCTTCTCTGTCCCTACAAACAAGGTTTAGCACAGAATAGCACACTGACAGTTTCCCCGAGTGTCCTTCTCTGTCCCTAAACTCAAGGATTTCAAATATGGTTCAGCAAAATTGGTTTAGCACAGAATAGCACACTGACAGTTTCCCTCACTGTCCTTCTCTGTCCCTACAAACAAGGTTTAGCACAGAATAGCACACTGATGGTTTCCCTCACTGTCCTTCTCTGTCCCTACAAACAAGATTTAGCACAGAATAGCACACTGATAGTTTCCACGAGTGTCCTTCTCTGTCCCTAAACTCAAGGATTTCAAATACGGTTCAGCAAGATTGGTTTAGCACAGAATAGCACACTGACAGTTTCCCCGAGTGTCCTTCTCTGTCCCTAAACTCAAGGATTTCAAATATGGTTCAGCAAGATTGGTTTAGCACAGAATAGCACACTGACACTTTCCCTCACTGTCCTTCTCTGTCCCTACAAACAAGGTTTAGCACAGAATAGCACACTGACAGTTTCCCCGAGTGTCCTTCTCTGTCCCTAAACTCAAGGATTTCAAATATGGTTCAGCAAGATTGGTTTAGCACAGAATAGCACACTGACACTTTCCCTCACTGTCCTTCTCTGTCCCTACAAACAAGGTTTAGCACAGAATAGCACACTGACAGTTTCCCCGAGTGTCCTTCTCTGTCCCTAAACTCAAGGATTTCAAATATGGTTCAGCAAGATTGGTTTAGCACAGAATAGCACCCTGACAGTTTCCCTCGCTGACCTTCTCTGTCCCTACAAACAAGGTTTAGCACAGAATAGCACACTGATAGTTTCCACGAGTGTCCTTCTCTGTCCCTAAACTCAAGGATTTCAAATACGGTTCAGCAAGATTGTCAGTGTGTTATTCTGTGCTAAACCAATCTTGCTGAACCGTATTTGAAATCCTTGAGTTTAGGGACAGAGAAGGACACTCGTGGAAACTGTCAGTGTGCTATTCTGTGCTAAACCTTGTTTGTAGGGACAGAGAAGGACAGTGAGGGAAAGTGTCAGTGTGCTATTCTGTGCTAAACCAATCTTGCTGAACCATATTTGAAATCCTTGAGTTTAGGGACAGAGAAGGACACTCGGGGAAACTGTCAGTGTGTTATTCTGTGCTAAACCAGTTTCCCCGAGTGTCCTTCTCTGTCCCTAAACTCAAGGATTTCAAATATGGTTCAGCAAGATTGGTTTAGCACAGAATAGCACACTGACACTTTCCCTCACTGTCCTTCTCTGTCCCTACAAACAAGGTTTAGCACAGAATAGCACACTGACAGTTTCCCCGAGTGTCCTTCTCTGTCCCTAAACTCAAGGATTTCAAATATGGTTCAGCAAGATTGGTTTAGCACAGAATAGCACACTGACAGTTTCCCTCACTGTCCTTCTCTGTCCCTACAAACAAGGTTTAGCACAGAATAGCACACTGACACTTTCCCTCACTGTCCTTCTCTGTCCCTACAAACAAGGTTTAGCACAGAATAGCACACTGACAGTTTCCCTCACTGTCCTTCTCTGTCCCTACAAACAAGGTTTAGCACAGAATAGCACACTGACACTTTCCCTCACTGTCCTTCTCTGTCCCTACAAACAAGGTTTAGCACAGAATAGCACACTGACAGTTTCCCTCACTGTCCTTCTCTGTCCCTACAAACAAGGTTTAGCACAGAATAGCACACTGACACTTTCCCTCACTGTCCTTCTCTGTCCCTACAAACAAGGTTTAGCACAGAATAACACACTGACACTCTCCCTACCTATCCTTCTCTGTCCCTAAACACAAGGAATCCCGGATTAGTAAAGGAAAAAAATGACACTGTCCCTGCCTATGCTTCTCTTTCCCTGCTCCAGAACACACTACACAAGGCCGCCGCGCTGGCGGCCTTTTATAGTGTGGGGCATGTACTAAACCCCCTCAGCAATAATTGGCCACAGGCATCCTGCCTGTGGCCAATCATTGCTCTCCTCGCTGCCGGCGCTGTGATTGGCCAAGCATGCGGGGTCACAGTGCATGCTTGGCCAATCACAGCGCCTGGATGACACTGCGATGGCGTAGTGCATTGTGGGCCGTTCGCGTCACTTGAATTTGGCGCGAACGGCCCAAATCGTTCGATCTTCGTCGAACGATCGAACAGCCGATGTTCGAGTCGAACGTGTGTTCGACTCGAACACGAAGCTCATCCCTAATTATTACTGTCTCCTGGAGCACTGTGGATAAGCACTGGAGTGTTTATCTTCTGGTCTAGAGACTAAAGCCCCGTACACACGATCGGATAACCTATGGTTTTTCGTCCGATGGATTTGTCCATCGGAAATCCGATGAAACTGTTTTTCATCAGTCTTGGCCACACACCATCAGTCAAAAAACCGACCGTTCCAAACGCGGTGACGTAAAACACTCCGATGAGCTGAGAAAAATGAAGTTTAATGCTTCTGAGCATGCGTCAACTTGATTCTGAGCATGCGTGGGTTTTTTAACCGATGGACTTGCCCATAGACGATCGGAAATTCCCATCGGTTTTTTATCCATCGGAAAATTTTAAAACAAGTTCTATTTTTTACAACCGATGGTAAAAAGACCGATGGGTACCATACACGATCGGTTGGTCTGATGAAAACCATCCATCGGACGGTTTTCATCAGTCAAACCGATCGTGTGTACAGGGCTTAAGTTGACCATTCTCCTTGCTATAGGGGCAGGTCTTTTACATATCAACTGAAGCCTGACTGGAAATATTCCAGGGATAACATCATCCCATCCTGCCTTGTTGCTAGAACATTGCTAAGAGACTCCCAGCTATTACTGTTTACTTAGACTATCACAGGAGCAAGCTCTTTCCCTGATTCATACCTCCTCACATGGCCTTTCTCTCCCCTGCCACAGTAGCTCTGTGCTCAGCATTTGAGAGCAGTCTTCTGTAATGGTGGGGGGTGAACAGTAACAGTTGGGAGTCTCTATGATTAAGCCCAATGGGTGGGGGGGAAACATGTCAGATGAGTGTAGTCAGGAGGAGATTAGGCTGAAGACATATCTTCACCTTTAGTGTCTCTGAGTTTCGGTGTGCAGCGTTTCCACCTTCTGTCTTCTGATTTGCTTCTGCTAGCCTGGATGAACTTGTTTGAACATCAGAACCCGTTTTGTGCTTTGGACTGCAGGAGGAGGCATTGTAGTTCTTTATAAAGTGCTCCAAGTTCTTTGCATATGGGTAACAGCCGGGAGTCTCTTAGCAACATCCTGGCAACAAAGCAGGATGTGATTATGCTATCCCTGGGAAGTTTTCAGGCAGGCTAAGCTTTGGGAGGTATATACCTGTAAATTACCTACACCAATAGCAAGGGCATATTTCAACTTTGGTCGAAGCTGTACAGCTTGTTTTCATCTACAGATGCCCTTATCTGCATAAGCAGTTTTTTGACACCGATATACGTCGGCAAAATGGCACGGCTGGGCATATTAACGTACCTGTACGTTGCCCTTTAAGGTGCGGCATTGTGGCCGCGTGCGTATGCCCACCGCAAGCTCCGTGAGTGTGACCGCGGGTCACGCGGACTCGATGTCCGCCGGGAGTCCCACGATTGTCTCACGGAGAGGAAGAACGGGGAAATGCTAATGTAAACAAGCATTTCCCTGTTCTGCCTAGTGACAGGACACTGATCACAGCTCCCTGTGATCGGGAGCGGTGATCAGTGTCGTGTCAAACGTAGCCCATCCTCCCCACAGTTAGAACACATCCCTAGCCACTTAACGACCGCCACATGTACATATACGTCGGCAGAATGGCACGGACAGGCACATCAACGTACCTGTACGTGCCTGCCTTCCCGCGGGTGGGGGGTCCAATCGGACCCCCCGGTACATGCAGCGGTCGTAATCGCTTCAGGAGCGATCTGGGAAGAGGGGGCGGCCATTGGTTTCTGGCCACCCCTTGCGATTGCTCCCGGCGAATGAAATGCTTCCCCTGCCTGTGTAATGTAAACACAAGCAGGAGGAAGTGATGTCATCTCTCCTCATGGCGGTCTTTTCATCCGGCGCGAGGAGAGAAGACATCTCACAGTAAGTGCACCAACAGCTCACTGACACCAGTACACGTAGGCACACAAATCACTCCCCAGTCACCCCCAGATCACCCCCCAGATCACCCCCAGTACCCCCAGTTACAGTGTCACCGTTTGCAGTGGTAATTTTTTTACTGATCACTGCAATAAGTGTCATTTGTGACAGTAAAAACTTGCAGGGCAAATAGCTTTAGGTCCAGGGTAGCCCCCTAACCCCCCCTAATAAAGGTTTAACCCCTTGATTGCCCCCCAGGTAACCCTTTCACCCCTTATCGCCAGTGTCACTAAGCAATCGTTTTTCTGGTCGCTGTATTAGTGTCGCTGGTGCCGCTAGGTAGCCAGTTATTTTTTTTAGGTTCGCCACCAGGTTTTTATAGCGTCAGGTACCCCCATATATTACCTAATAAAGGTTTTAACCCCCTGCTAAATCACAGTGAAGGGAATACCATGAATGAAAATGACACCACATATAAGTGATGAAGAAGCACAAGCTTAAAAAAGGTAAAACAACAATATGTGTATATAATATATAATAAGGTACTTACACATCTTCATATATACATGTATCTCAACAAATGTCTATTGTATTTACATTTGTTGAGATACATGTATATATGAAGATGTGTAAGTAACTTATTATATTTCACTATCACTCCTGTCATAGGGGAGGTGTGAGTAGTTAGAGGTTTGCTTATATTTCTGGTTCCTATCCCGCCCATTGTGGGCGTGTTCAGTAGACTTGTGCACAACGGAAAAATTTGTTTAGTTTCGGTTCGTTTTTTGTGCACAACGGAAAAATTAGTTTAGTTTCGGTTCGTTTCTTTTCGGTCCTGTTGATTCGTAATCATTCGTAATTTTGCTAGACGGGATTTTTCGTGTTCGGACTAATTCGTATTTTCGCAAGCGTCATTTTTCGTTGAATTTTTAGTTGATTTATAATTCGTACTTTCGGTAGGGTACGTTGTTTTTCGTTGAATCTGGACACAACTCCTACTTTCGTAACTTTTTTTGGGTTCGTTGATTCGTAATTTTCCGTGTCTCTCTCACAACGACGCTGCTTATTATGCCTAATGTGCTTCGAATGGATTTGTACTTTTCTAAATACATTGCGGTTATTTGTAACGATTCGAAATCTCGTATTTTACTTTCGTTTTTTACATGCGGCTATAGCCTCCGCCCCTGTACACCATTTTGAGAGGGTTCAGCACGGTGAGGGAGAAGCAGAGAGCAGAGCAGAGTGTTATTGTGCTTCGAATGGATTCGAAATCTCGTATTTTACTTTCGTTTTTTCATGCGGCTATAGCCTCCGCCCCTGTACACCATTTTGAGAGGGAGTTCAGCATGGTGAGGGAGAAGCAGAGAGCAGAGCGAGTGTTATTGTGCTTCGAATGGATTCGTACATTCGTAACTTTTTTCATAACAAATTATGCCAAAGACATTCGGTCATTCGCTATTTTGCGGTATAATTTATTTCGGATTCGGTTTTATTCGTAATTGCTTTGTTCGGAAATTCGAATGCTTCCGAATGTCCGAAAGTTGCTAAATTCGGACGAATTTCGATTCGTTACGAAACGAATTGCACAAGCCTAGTGTTCAGGTCATTTCTGGTGTATATAAGCTTTTGGCAATGTGGGGGTAGGCAATTTGATAGACTAGCGCTGCACTATATATGTTTCATTTTTACTTGACTTTGTTTGAGTGCTGGCAGCTGGCGTGCACATCTTGCTTTTTAGTTTTCTGTTTATTTGGGTTCAAGCGCAGTTTTTTCCCTCACATACACTAGTAAAGAGGACTACGAGATTCTGAGCATGACAGATAGTGAAGAGGAGGTCACGCATTTGTCAGATTCAGGCTCAGAATACAACCCCGTAGAAGACAGCGGCTCCATATCAGATAGCTCTGACGACAAAGATGAGGTCCCTGCTAAGGTCAGGCGTACCCGATCCCGATCTTCTGATGTTGTTGAGGTGCAAGAACAGCAGGGCTCTCGTATTATGGAGCAGAGAAGTACTAGCGCCGCTATTCCTTCTGGTGAACTGGCAAGCACCAGCAGCCTAGTACACCCTGGACGTACATCCAGCACTGCAGTAACACTTGGTGACGTGGCGAGTCCCATAAGTGCAGTTCAAGCTGGTGATGTGGCAAGCACAAGTAGTGTCCCGCTGCCACCAAAAAGAAGACAAAGGCAGGGCCATCGTGCCCATAGTGCCCTTCCTGCAGAATTTGCCTATCCTGATTGGGTCCCCACCACTTCTGCAGCACCCTTACTTCCCCCATTCACTGGCCAACCTGGTATTCAGGTGGAAACAGCTGATTTTACGCCACTTGATTTTTATTCACTGTTTTTCACGGAAGACCTCTATAGATCTATTGTGGACCAGAGTAATTTATATGCTGGTCAATTCATCGCCGCTAATCCCCAGTTGCCTTCCATTGGCAGAGATTGGAAACCAATTACGGTTTCCGAATTTAAAACCTTTCTGGGCCTTTCCCTCAACATGGGCACACATTTATTCTCGTTGTTGCGCGCCTATTGGTCCATGCACCCAATTGACCATATGCCCGTGTTCTCTGCCTCCATGTCCAGGAAACGATACGAGCAGATCTTGCGGTTCATGCACTTGCAACTTTGTCGTCAACGTGGAGACCCTGAACAGGATCGGGTCTACAAAATTCGGCCCCTCATAAACCACTTCAACAAACGTTTTGCAGCCTTGTTTACTCCAGATCAAGTTGTCTGCGTTGATGAGTCCCTGATTAAATTTTCTGGCCGCTTGTCTTTCAAACAGTACCTTCCCAGCAAGCGTGCCAGATATGGGGTCAAGCTCTATAAGTTCTGTGGCAGGGCAACAGGCTATGTATGGAGCTTTATATTTTATGAGGGAAACGACAGTCACGTAGAGCCGGAGAACTGCCCAGATTACATAGGGAGCGCTGGCAAGATAGTGTGGAACTTGGTGTCACCCTTGTTCGGAAAGGGGTACCACTTGTATGTGGACAATTATTACACGAGCGTGCCACTTTTTAGTCACTTGTTTGATCATCAGATTGGAGCATGTGGCACCGTGCGACCTAATTGCTGGGGCTTTCCCCAGGGGCTTGTAGATTCTCGGCTGGGGGAGAGAGCCTGCTTGAAGTGTAATAATTTGTTCGTTGTGAAGTGGAGGGATAATAAGAATGTTTTCCTTCTTACCTCCCTTCACATAGACATGACAGTCCAAATTCGTACGGCGACTGGTGTTGTGGAGAAACCCCTCTGTGTCCACGAATGTAACCAAAATATGGAAGGGGTGGACCTCAACGACCAGTTGTTGGCGCCGTATCACATTGCCCGTAAGGCGAGATGCTGGTACAAAAAAGTGTCTCTATACTTATTTTTTTCAAATATAGATTTTTATTGAATTTTTTCAGAAATGAGCAGGGTCAACAAATATAACAACATTTACAAAATATGTAGTTATTGCTTCTTTAAAGTAGTAAACAGAGGTATCTAGCATAAATTAAGCTAAACATATAACATAACATTTTTTAAAAATTTGGGGTGGAGTTCCCCTTAAAATCCATGCCAGATCTGAAGGGCCTGGCATGGATATTTGGGGGAACCCCACGCCATTTTTTTTTAATTTGCGGCGGGGTTCCCCTTAATATCCATTCCAGACCTGAAGGGCCTGGTAATTGAATTCTGGGGGACCCCCACGCTTTTTTGTTTTTTTATCAATGACTTTTGTATGTATTGCCGGGAGCCGACAATTCGCGAGTGAGTTTTAAATGACTTTTTTTCCTTCAAAAATGAAATTTTTTGCAGGGACAGTTCTAAGCACGGGAAACATGCGCCACTTTACATGCATATCATACACACCCCCCAGGTACGAAATTTAAAGGAATATTTCACTTTTATTTTTTCACTTTAAGCATTATTAAAATCACCGCTCCCGAAAAAACTGCCGTTTTTAAAACTTTTTAGGACAATAACTTGCATATAAGCCTTTATAATTAGCACTTTAGATTTCGAACGTTCGAGTCCATTGTATTTAATAGGGTTCTAAAGTTCACACGAACATTTTGTCTGTTCGCAGGTTCTGGTGCGAACCGAACAGGGGGGTGTTCGGCTCATCCCTGTTTAGGACAGATAAAAAAGGGGTTACTATAGGCAACAGATTATAGATCCAAAAACGGAAATGATTTAAAATGAATCATTTATTCCTATTATCATATTAAGTATATATATAAAAAAAAAAAAAAAGGGATATTTGGAGGTGCAGTATTAATACAAAAAGGTGAAGGGTCATACAGTACATGAATTAATGAAAAACATCAAATGAACAGACAGAACTAACAAATAACTAAACATATAACAACACACAAGTCCGGACGTGTGGTTCAGCCTTGTGTGGAGAGGCAGCCCAAGGTGAATTGGTGTAATTTTATTGTTAATTACCTTCCACTAAGGGATATAGGGTAATGTGAACCACTTACTAGTATGTGGATTCGTATATTGAGTTCAAAAAGGGTGCCATGTAACAGAAGGCTGAACCTGATGGGGTGGAGGAGGGAACCGGGGCAGGAGGGTGGTGGCACTAGGGAAGGGTAAGGACTGGTTAAATCAAGGCAATGGACCTAGATGTTATATTGCATAGGTACATCATGTATGGGGATCCCCTGATGGTAATATTCCAAGAGCTTGAAGAGGTTAATAGATGCTCGTATGAAAACTGGTTTATTGAGGAATTGATGAAAATAAATTTCCTCTAAGAGCTACTGACATAAAGAATTCATCCATATGGTTTTACTACAGATGTCGGTAGTGTTGTACAACATGACTCTAGTAGGGCAATAAAAAAATGGACAAAATGTGATTAGTCTTTGTTTTTTGTCTTCAACTCCACTTCAGCCTTAAGTCAAAAAGGTGCGTACATTACCATTGGACGTCTTCGTGTTAGAGCTGGATTTAGCCAGTTCTTAGTTCAGTGGGTCCCAAGTTGCCTTGTGTTTGTTTTGCGGCTGTTTTAAAAATATTTTGGCCATACCTGTTCAGTAGGTTGGCGATTAGCCCAAACAGATATCCAGAAAAGTCAGAGTCTCCCAAGCACTGCCTGCGCCGGAATCAGGAGGATCCAATGTGGCGGCTTTAGTGATGCCGAGTGCCGGATACCGCGGTCGTTACCGCTAACGTAGGCGCTGTCTGCTGCCTACGTTCTCCTGGCCATGTCAATCCATCCACTCCATTCAAAACAACGTCATGTGACTGTGTGGGATATGACGTCAACGCGTTTCGCCGTGCTCTGTGGCGTAGCTTCGTCTGGACGTATCGCGTCACTGGACGGGACCCATGTTTATGTATCGCTCAGACCAGTGACACGCATCAATAGGGGGTTGGAACATTGTGAAAAGCAACCAATAGTTAGGTCCTATCTGAGTTTTTTCAGAAATTCCTATAGGCCATTCACATATTTGGAATTAATCTTCATTGCCGTACGTGTGGCGGGACTGATTTGGTCCGTCATAGATAGAGTCTTTTGTGTCAAAACACTCTTTCAGTTTTTTCTATCTGACGGCATGAACTTATCCATCTTTTGTCTGCTAGGGGTCACTAGACATGTTGGCAAGAGAGGTAATATACAATTATATGTATTATTCATGGGGAGAATCAGGAAAAGAATATATAGTCACACCGACATATCACATCAAGCACATATATGGAAAAAGTTAATGATAGTAACAATCTTATTAGTTTATATTTCTTAACAGGGAGGAGAAAAGTTATTTAAAGTATGAGGGATAAGATAGTATTGATAATTTTCCAAGCTGAGTTTAATAGGTAGTTGAAAATGCTTGGAAGACCCTAATGTGCAAAAGAGGGGAATGGGGGAAAGGGGGAGGACGGAAAGGGGAAACGAAGAGGGGAAGAAAGAAAAGGAAAAAGGGGGGGAGGGGGGAAAAAAGGGGGAAAGGAAGAAAGGAGGGAAAGGGAAATGTGAGAGGGGTTGGGAGAGGGTTGTGACCGGGATAAAGGGGGGGGAGGGAAAGGGGGGGGAAGGGGAAGAGGGAGAGGAGGGAAAAGGTTGGCATAATTTTAATTTGATTAGTTTAATGTACTGACCAACCACCGGAGTAAAGTATTTATAAGGCGAAACGGCCCATAGATAATTTCAAGTCACAAGATTTGGTGTTAGCAGGGAAAAATATTTCAAAAGAATGATTAGTCAATTGAGGGTAGCAGGAAAGGGGTAAAAGGTATCAACCCAGTTATCACAGTGAGGTCCATAAAATACAGGTACATTTATGTGGGCAAAAACACCTGCAAGTTTAGCTCCGTGTTTAAGCCAATCGGAACGAGGGATTTTAAGCGGTATACCCACCATTTCTCCTTTTGTAGGAGGATGCGATCGTAATCACCTCTCCTGGTGGGTAGCTTAAGAACGTATATCCCTTTAACCGTCATGCCCTTGGAGCTACGCTCGTGGTGCTGGGCGAAATGTTTGGCTAGAGGTTTCTCAGGAATTTTTTCCTTATTGTTTATTTCTCTCAGATGCTCGCCGACTCGTATCCTTAGCGACCTCCTGGTCTTGCCCACGTAGATTTTGGGGCAAGGACAGGTGATTATATATATGACCCGAGTCATCGAGCAGTTTATGAGATCCCTGATCTGAAAAGATCCATTGCCCAGAGCGTCAGTAAAAGTCGAAGTTCGATGGACATAGGGACAGACCTGGCATCTATTACACGGGAACATCCCTGTTGCCCGTGGATATTCATTAAGCCAGGTAGTTTGTGGCTCTTTAGTGAACTCTGATTTGACCAACATATCCCCAAGGTTTCTGGCTCGCCGTGCCACCAGGGTAGGTGAGTCGCCAAAAATCCTGGCCAGATCAGGGGTGTTAGTCAGGATGCCCCAATGCTTTTCCAATGTTTTTCGTACTGGTTCCCACTGTGACCCAAATGATGTAATAATCCGCATTGGGTCATTTGTTTTCAGTGAGTCCTGATTAATTGCCTGTTTTTTTGGGGCTAGAAGATCAGAACGCTCTCTAATTACAGCTCTCTTCCTGGCCTGTTTAATCTGTCTGTGCGAGTAACCGCGTTCGCGAAATCTGAGGTATAGTTCATGACTTTCTCGTCTGTAATCCTCTACACTGGAACAATTCCTTTTTATGCGTAGGAACTGGCCCATCGGGATCCCATTCTTTAGCCATTGAGGGTGATGACTTGTAGAATACAGCAGTGTATTGGCCGCTGTATCTTTGCGATATGTGCAAGTTTCAAGTTTACCCTGTTTCAATGAGATCAGGAGGTCAAGAAAGGATAGTTTCTCGCGATCAAATGTATAGGTTAGATGTATGTTGGTTGATATTAAGTTCCAACATAAATTGGTGTAGAGCGATACATAAACATGGGTCCCGTCCAGTGACGCGATACGTCCAGACGAAGCTACGCCACAGAGCACGGCGAAACGCGTTGAGGTCATATCCCACACAGTCACATGATGTTGTTTTGAATGGAGTGGATGGATTGACATGGCCAGGAGAACGTAGGCAGCAGACAGCGCCTACGTTAGCGGTAACAACCGCGGTATCCGGCACTCTGCATCACTAAAGCCGCCACATTGGATCCTCCTGAATCTGGCGCAGGCAGTGCTTGGGAGACTCTGACTTTTCTGGATATCTGTTTGGGCTAATCGCCAACCTACTGAACAGGTATGGCCAAAATATTTTAAAAACAGCCGCAAAACACAAGGCAACTTGGGACCCACTGAACTAAGAACTGGCTAAATCCAGCTCTAACACGAAGACGTCCAATGGTAATGTACGCACCTTTTTGACTTAAGGCTGAAGTGGAGTTGAAGACAAAAAACAAAGACTAATCACATTTTGTCCATTTTTTCATTGCCCTACTAGAGTCATGTTGTACAACACTACCGACATCTGTAGTAAAACCATATGGATGAATTCTTTATGTCAGTAGCTCTTAGAGGAAATTTATTTTCATCATTTCCTCAATAAACCAGTTTTCATACGAGCATCTATTAACCTCTTCAAGCTCTTGGAATATTACCATCAGGGGATCCCCATACATGATGTACCTATGCAATATAACATCTAGGTCCATTGCCTTGATTTAACCAGTCCTTACGCTTCCCTAGTGCCACCACCCTCCTGCCCCGGTTCCCTCCCCCACCCCATCAGGTTCAGTCTTCTGTTACATGGCACCCTTTTTGAACTCAATATACGAATCCACATACTAGTAAGTGGTTCACATTACCCTATATCCCTTAGTGGAAGGTAATTAACAATAAAATTACACCAATTCACCTTGGGCTGCCTCTCCACACAAGGCTGAACCACACGTCCGGACTTGTGTGTTGTTATATGTTTAGTTATTTGTTAGTTCTGTCTGTTCATTTGATGTTTTTCATTAATTCATGTACTGTATGACCCTTCACCTTTTTGTATTAATACTGCACCTCCAAATATCCTTTTTTTTATATATATACTTAATATGATATTAGGAATAAATGATTAATTTTAAATCATTTCCGTTTTTGGATCTATAATCTGTTGCCTATAGTAACCCCTTTTTTATCTGTCCTAAACAGATTGATCCCTTTCTTTCCCCTCCCTCATCGAATTTTTTAAAGGTGCCTGAGATGGACTCCATCTCCTCTCCGACCAGGTCAAAGGCACCTGGGCCCGGAACACTGGAACGCCTGCACCCAAGCTGAAGGTGCCTGGGTGCAGCCACGTCCTCCGACTCTGCACTCTGAACCCCGTGGTAGGGGCGTCCGTCCCTTTTATCTCCTCTCCCTTCGCGCCACAGCGGGTTCCCCGCCCCACTGTACCAGCTCCTGGGGAGGACAAAAAGGCACAGTCCTGCGGTGTGAGTTCACCTCCGGCCCCCGGCAACAACGCCACCTATAGGCCCAGTCCTCCAAGAACCATAATTGGACCTCAGATTCCCTAGCAATCAGTGCATCTGGGTTACACTACCACCCAGATGCTTTCCCTAAATTCAAATACCCGCTACACTCCTAATGCCGCGTACAAATGGTCGAAATTCCGACGGAGGCTTGCCCGTGGAAAAGTCTGACCGTGTGTATGCAGTATAACCTTTTATGCCGCGTACATACGGTCGAAATTCCGACGGAGGTTTGCCCGTGGAAAAGTCCAACCGCGTGTACGCGGCATAACTTTTTTGCGGGAGGATGCCCCCGTGTTTCGGCATATATAAATGGTGCATGTATGCCCATCATTAGAAGTGGGTGGATGAAGGGAGGTATTCTAATGGTGGGAATACCCACCGATTAATCTCTTTTTTTCGTTCAGTCAACAGGCTTCATGAAAAAAAGATTACAATACATGTCCAACAAGGACCAGCAACGTACTGGTATGTTGCTGGACTTTGAATGGTTATACCAGAATGATTCCTGCGGGTTTAGGTATCATCTTGGTATCATTCTTTCCAGCCAGCGGTCGGCTTTCATGAAAAAAAGCAATCCTAGCGGCTAATTAGCCTCTAGACTGCTTTTACAAGCAGTGGGAGGGAATGTCCCCCCCCCGGATATAAACAGCGCCATTGGGAAATTGGGAAAGCATTTTATCACACCGATCTTGGTGTGGTCAGATGCTTTGAGGGCAGAGGAAAGATCTAGGGTCTAATAGACCCAATTTTTTTTTTAAAAAAGAGTACCTGTCACTATCTATTGCTATCATAGGGGATATTTACATTCCCTGAGATAACAATAAAAATGGTAAAAAATAAATAAAAAATGGAAGGAACAGTTTAAAAATAAAATAAAAAAGCAAAATAAATAAAAAAAACAAAAACACCCCTGCTTTTGCGCAAAGGCGAACGCAAGCGTCGGTCTGGCGTCATATGTAAACAGAAATTGCACCATGCATGTGAGGTATCACTGCAAAGGTCAGATCGAGGGCAGTAATTTTAGCAGTAGACCTCCTCTCTAAATCTAATGTGGTAACCTGTAAAGGCTTTTAAATGCTTTTAAAAATGTATGTTGTTTGTCGCCACTGCGCGTTTGTGCGCAATTTTAAAGCATGTTGTGTTTGGTATCCATGTACTCGGCCTAAGATCATCTTTTTTATTTCATCAAACATTTGGGCAATATAGTGTGTTTTAGTGCATTAAAATTTAAAAAGGTGTATTTTTTCCCCAAAAAATGCGTTTGAAAAATCGCTGCGCAAATACTGTGTGGGGAATTTTTTTTTAACACCCACCATTTTAATATGTAGGGCCTTTACTTTAAAAAAATATATATAATTTTTGGGGGTTCAACGTAATTTTCTTGCAAAAAAATAAAATAAAAATTTGACGAAAACAAAAAGTGTCAGAAAGGGCTTTGTCTTCAAGTGGTTAGAAGAGTGGATGATGTGTGACATAAGCTTCCTAATGTTGTGCATAAAATGCCAAGACAGTTCAAAACCCCCCCAAATGACCCCATTTTGGAAAGTAGACACCCCAAGCTATTTGCTGAGAGGCATGTCGAGTCCATGGAATATTTTATATTTTGACACAAGTTGCGGGAAAATTACAATTTTTATTTTTTATTTTTTATTTTTGCACAAAGTTGTCACTAAATGATATATTGCTCAAACATGCCATGGGCATATGTGGAATTACACCCCTAAATACATTCTGTTGCTTCTCCTGAGTACGGGGATACCACATGTGTGAGACTTTTTGGGAGCCTAGCCGCGTACGGGACCCCAAAAACCAAGCACCGCCTTCAGGCTTTCTAAGGGTGTAAATTTTTGATTTCACTCCTCACTGCCTATCACAGTTTCAGAGGCCATGGAATGCCTAGATGGCACAAACCCCCCCCCCAAATGACTCCATTTTGGAAAGTAGACACCCCAAGCTATTTGCTGAGAGATATGGTGAGTATTTTGCAGACCTCGCTTTTTGTCACAAAGTTTTGAAAATTGAAAAAAAAAAAAAGCTGTAAAATACTCACTATGCCTCTCAGCAAATAGCTTGGGGTGTCTACTTTCCAAAATGGAGTCATTGGGGGGGGGGGGGGTTTGTGCTATTTTGGCATTTTATGGCCTTCAAAACTGTGATAGGTAGTGAGGAGTGAAATCAAAAATTTGCGCCATTAGAAATCTTGAAGGTGGTGCTTGGTTTTCGGGGCCCCGTACGCGGCTAGGCTCCCAAAAAGTCCCGCACATGTGGTATCCAGGGTTGCCAACTTTCAGTAAATTTACAAACTGTTTGTAAAATCTGTACTTTTTGCATCTGTCCTTGAATGTCCATTACAGATGTAGCGGACAGGGTCGCCCGACCCCCACCACACTCCCAATCCCCTCTATTAAAGTTCTCGCTCGCAATGTCTCTGGTCTAGGGGTATGATAGGAAAGGGAGTGCGGCCGCTACGCCAGGCCTCCACCACAGATGTATAAGTGGTATTAGCAGAAGTTTTTTTACCTTCGGGCCTGCATTGTGCATCGGGTCCTCCCTCCAGGAGTCATCTGCCAGGAAACGAGCCTCACACCGTTGCAAGTCCAACACTCCTTTATTTGAACATAGCATGGACTTACTTGCTTTACAAAACAGAACAGGAGGTGTGAATGTGTATATAGGCCCAGACACAAGTTCTTTCCTCCACTCTCCTCCAAAGAGTGGGCAATGGTCTCCGCACAAGGGAATTCACCTTCCGGACGGTCTCCGACAAGAGGCTCACCCGTCACCGGCAGTATGCTGCACCGGGTCTTCAGATGAGGAGCTCTTCCCGGTCCATTACGTCCACCTCGGATTCAGGCGTCCATCTACGGAGCACCCTAGGATCCTTCCCTCGTGGAACTCAGTGTTGGGCACTGAGCTCCGGACCACCAACCGAGTACCTCACCCCAGGCTAAAGGTGCCTGAGGTGGAACACGACCACCGGTGGTCCTCTAGGCCCAGTCCGCCTAGAGGACAAACACGAACTCCGTCCGCAGGCTGAAGGTGCCAGGGACAACGAACCCCCGTGACAAAATGGCCGGCCCCCTTTATACCTTCCCCCGGCATGCACAGCGGGTTCCCCGCCCCACCACACGGCTGCCGAGAAAAGACAAAAAAGGATTCGACCCAGCGATGACTCGTCCGTCGGCCCAAAGTGACAGCGCCACCCGGTGGACCGCCGGAGATACACCACTGGTGTCACCACAAAAATTCTAAATTACTGGCGGGAAAGTAAACACCCGCTACATACTCCCCTCTGTCTTTTGACACTAGTCCCCAGTGTCTGGAGAAAACCATATCCTCCACGGCTGACATGATTCGGGCCAGAAACCATTAACAAATTGAAAAACCAACAACATTTGGAAACACTATCCTACTGTGAAGTTGTGTCTGAGCCCCTGTAACAGAAAGAGGAGCAAAAGACAACATCAAACATTTCAAGGTTGCATATTAACATTTACTTTTTCCCTCCCCATCCTGACTAAAGACCTCCCCAGAGTCTAAAATCTTGCTGGGATGTTCTCCTGCAGAGGGAAAAAAAACAAAAGAAACCAACACATAAAATCCTGACACATGTTTTCGTGTGCGTGAGTAAAAGAAATTTCTCCTAAAAGAAATCCCTCTTTCTCCAAAGAGTGGGTGCGTGTAAAGTGTTTGTAACGTTGCGCAACACTGCCACCTGGTGACAGCATCACGGTAACTGCACCCGTTGAACATCTTCTCTTTTCTTTTCTAACACTATCTACCCCAGAGTCTGTGATCTCTTTGCGGGAAGAAACAAACAGGAACAGTTTTTATTTTTTTCCTTCTGGGCACACTAAAACACAATTTCCCCAGAAAGTTCAGCAGCATGATACCAATGGAGTCTTTTTCTCCCTAGAGATAGAAACGTGGGTGCGGCAGAGTTAGTGGCTTTAGGTGCTGATCTACAGTCTCTAGATGATATTCCACATCTTCGCCTTCTTTGCGTTTTATCACCACTTTATCTGCGTGGATGTGTCTTCCCACCATCCATTCTGCCTTGCAGTCTTTGAAACGCTGTGAAGCCTTTGGAGAACACGTAAGGTATCTGCGAGCGTGCGGGACTTTGAGATGGGTCCAAACAAAATCATTGTACCAACGCTCCCTGCACACCTCCACCTCGTACAGCAGGTCCTTCGGCAAGTAGGGATACTCCCATCCATATTCCGCTGCAACTTTTTGACCAAACAGCCTCTGTAGTCTCGCCAAAGGAGGCATGGTTGATTTTTCCCCTTCACCAGACAAAACGACCGCATCTGGATGACGAGGTGCCTTGACCACCTCTAATCTAGGCATTGGAGGCCTCAACAACAGTCTTTTACCCCAGTATCACATGCAGATGGTGCAGGGGATACGGGAACATTTTGAGAGATAGATTCTCCTTCAGGCGCTGATGCCTCCACCCTTGGTGTGCTCTCACCCACGGACATAGGCGAATTCCGACACCCACGGAATGCAGCAAGCGGCGCCTTGTCCCAGCCCTTCTTGGCAAACAGATCGTCAATTTGGACATCATCTCCCATATCAGAGAGAGATTCTAAGTCAGAAGTGTCACACTCCTCCGCGGGTATGTAGCCCTGTGTGGAAACAGAACATCCACACTCCGGAGACTTGCTAGGCCATGCCTTCCTGACACATCCTCCCTCACACCAAGTCTTCTCAGCCGGCTTACCTTGGCCTTTCTTGGGATGTCCGGAACTCTCGTCTACGGATCCATCCGGGCCTGGCGTGGGCATGCGAGACGGTCCACCACCACCGCTGGTCGGGGCTACCACGCTGGTTCTCTTCCTCGGTGGCGGACGCTGTGAGACTGTGGTGACCGAGTCAGCATCCTCGGATTTCTCCCGTTGATGTTTCACGACCTCCTCCGCGGTCGTTGCAGTGTACGCAGGGGCGACTCTTACTGCCGTGATTCCTGCCTCCTGTGGGGCGATGCCTGAAGCCCGGCCTGGATAGATGGTTTTCGGCTTCTCCACCACCGGATCCACCTCGAACATGAATTTCCCACAGGCGTCACATCGTCCGAAGGGCTTTAACAGACATACCAGTCCCGAGCATCCGTGACAAATCATGGCCAAAGCCTCCACGTCCATGCAGGAATATAGGGCAAATCGACCCCTTGGCTTTAGTCGGATCCCCGTATCCGTTATGGGAGCAGCAGCAGTCAATGTTGTAGTTGCCGGGTGAACCGGGATCCACGAGGCGTTTCCAAACATGGCGACCTGTTGCTGTTCCATCGTACACTGCAGAGTTTTCGCGCCAACGTCCCACGTGTAGTCCGTCACACGTATTGGACTCCTCCCCTTTTGCTCCAGTTCGCGGGCTTTTCCACTTGGTTGATTTGAGACACGCCCACGAACTAAGCGGTGGGGGTTGTGTCTGTTGGCGCAGTGCAATTAAAAACCCCCACGTGTAGTCTGTCACACGGCTGGGTTTTTCCCCTTTCACCACTCTGCCTGCGCGGGCCTTTCCTCTTCCGAGGTCATGTCCACGACTTTCGAGTAGGGCTGCACTTTGGCCTATATACTTGACTGTTTCCGGCAGATACGTTCTTCCAAGTGATACACAATACATATCCCGGACCCGAGCCCCCACGTGTAGCGGACAGGGTCGCCCGACCCCCACCACACTCCCAATCCCCTCTATTAAAGTTCTCGCTCACAATGTCTCTGGTCTAGGGGTATGATAGGAAAGGGAGTGCGGCCGCTACGCCAGGCCTCCACCACAGATTTATAAGTGGTATTAGCAGAAGTTTTTTTACCTTCGGGCCTGCATTGTGCATCGGGTCCTCCCTCCAGGAGTCATCTGCCAGGAAACGAGCCTCACACCGTTGCAAGTCCAACACTCCTTTATTTGAACATAGCATGGACTTACTTGCTTTACAAAACAGAACAGGAGGTGTGAATGTGTATATAGGCCCAGACACAAGTTCTTTCCTCCACTCTCCTCCAAAGAGTGGGCAATGGTCTCCGCACAAGGGAATTCAAGGATTCGACCCAGCGATGACTCGTCCGTCGGCCCGAAGTGACAGCGCCATCCGGTGGACCGCCGGAGATACACCACTGGTGTCACCGCAAAAATTCAAAATTACTGGCGGGAAAGTAAACACCCGCTACACGGACATGTAGGCTGCATGTCTGTAACTGACATTCATGGACAGATGCAACAATTATGGATTTTACGAACTCTTCGTAAATTTACTGAAAGTTGGCAACCCTGGTGGTATCCCCGTACTCAGGAGAAGCAGCAAAATGTATTTTGGGCTGCAATTCCACATATAACCATGGAATGTTTGAGCAATATATCATTTAGTGACAACTTTTTGTAATATATATATTTTTTTGTCATTATTCAAAGACTTGGGACGAAAAAAAAAAATATTCAATGGGCTCAACATGCCTCTCAGCACAGCAAATAGCTTGGGGTTTCTACTTTCCAAAATGGGGTCATTTGGGGGGGGGGGGGTTTGCCATCTTGGCATTTTATGGCCTTCAAAACTGTGATAGGTAGTGATAGGTAGTGAGGAGTGAAATCAAAAATGTATGCCCTTGGATTTCGGGGTCCTGTACACGGCTAGGCTCCCAAAAAGTCCCACACATCTGGTATCCTCGTACTCAGGAGAAGCAGCAGAATGTATTTTGGGGTGTAATTTAACATATGCTCATGGCATATGTGAGCAATATATCATTTAGTGACAACTTTGTGCAAAAAAAAAAAAGTTTGTAATTTTCCCGCAACTTGTGGCAAAATATAAAATATTCCATGGACTCAACATGCCTCTCAGCAAATAGCTTGGGGTGTCTACTTTCCAAAATGGGGTCATTTGGGGGGGTTTGTGCTATTTTGGCATTTTATGGCCTTCGAAACTGTGATAGGTAGTGAGGAGTGAAACCAAACATTTGTGCCCTTAGAAATCTTGAAGGCGGTGATTGATTTTTGGGGCCCCGAACGTGGCTAGGCTCCCAAAAAGTCCCACACATGTGGTATCCCCGTACTCGGTAGAAGCAGCAAAATTTATTTTGGGGTGCAAATCCACATATGACCATGGCATGTGTGAGCAATATATCATTTAGTGACAACTTTTTGTAAAAAAAAAATTTTTATTCTTTGTCATTATCCAATCACTTGGGACAAGAAAAAATATTCAATGGGCTCAACATGCCTCTCAGCAATTTCCTTGGGGTGTCTACTTTCCAAAATGGGGTCATTTGGGGGGGTTCTGTACTGCCCTGCCATTTTAGCACCTCAAGAAATGAGATAGGCAGTCATAAATTAAAAGCTGTGTAAATTCCAGAAAATGTACCCTAGGTTGTAGACCCTATAACTTTTGCGCAAACCAATAAATATACGCTTATTGACATTTTTTTTACTAAAGACATGTGGTTGAATGCATTTTGGCCTAAATGTATGACTAAAATTGAGTTTATTACATTTTTCTTACAACAAAATTTATTTATCCATTTATATCGCAAAAAATAAAAATCGCAGAGGCAGTCAAATACCATCAAAAGAAAGCTCAATTTGTAGAAAAAAAGGACACAAATTTTGTTTGGGTACAACATTGCATGACCGCGCAATTACCAGTTAAAGCATCGCAGTGCCAAATTGTAAAAACACCTCTGGTCTTTAAGCTGCATAATGTGGCTAGTAGGGATGAGCTTCGAGTTTGAGTCGAACTCATGTTCGACTCGAACATTGCCTGTTCGCCCGTTCACCGAACAGCGAACAATTTGGGGTGTTCGAGGCAAATTCAAAAAGTCTATGGGAGAAATCTAAAGTGCTAATTTTAAAGGCTTATATGCAAGTTATTGTCCTAAAAAGTGTTTGGGGACCCGGGTCCTGCCCCAGGGGACATGTATCAATGCAAAAAAAAGTTTTAAAAACGGCCGTGATTTTAATAATGCTTAAAGTGAAACAATAAAAGTGAAATTCGTACCTGGGGGGTGTCTATAGTATGCATGTAAAGTCGCGCTTGTTTCCCGTGCTTAGAACTGTCCCTGCACAAAGTGCAATTTCTGAAGGAAAAAAAGTCATTTAAAACTCAATCGCGGCTATAATGAATTGTCGGCTCCCGGCAATACATAGAAAAGTCATTGATAAAAAAAAAAAAGCGTGGAGGTCCCCCCAAATTCAATTACCAGGCCCTTCAGGTCTGGTATGGATATTAAGGGGAACCCTGCCGCAAATTTAAAAAAAAATGCGTGGAGTTCCCCCAAATATCCATACCAGGCCCTTCAGGTCTGGTATGGATTTTAAGGGGAACTCCACCCCAAATAAAAAAATGGTGTGGAGTTTCCCCAAAAATCCATACCAGACCCTTTATCCGAGCACGCAACCTGGCAGGCCGCAGGAAAAGAGGGGGGGACAAGAGAGCACCCCCTCTCCTGAACCGTACCAGGCCACATGCCCTCAACATGGGGAGGATGTCCCCATGTTGATGGGGACAAGGGCCTCATCCCCACAACCCTTGCCCAGTGGTTTTGGGGGTCTGCGGGCAGGGGGCTTATCGGAATCTGGAAGACCCCATTAACAAAGGGGACCCCCAGATCCCGCCCCCCCTATGTAAATTGGTAAGGGGTACATTGTACCTCTACCTTTTCACGAAGAAAGTGTAAAAAAAATGTAAAAAAAACGCACAGACACCTTGGAGAAGTCCTTTATTAAAAATTAAAAAATTAAAAATAAAAAAAAACATTCCAGCGATGAAATCCAGTGTCCCACGGCGATCCGATGTCCAGCGCTGTCCACACGAAACATCATTGGCTAAGCCTGAGCGGACCTGATGTGGAACTTCCTCTGCAGTGTATTAAATGAATAGACCCGCCCCTTCTAAAGTTCCCCATCAGGTCCGCTCAGCCAATGACGTAGGTGTAAGGCTAAGCGGACCAGATGTGGAACGTGAGAAGGGGTGGGTCTATTCATTTATTACACTGCGGAGGCAGTTCCCCATCAGGTCCGCTCAGCCAATGACGTAGGCGGGGTCTGACATACGAGGGGGCGTACCTGATGGGGAACTAACTCCACAGTGTAACAAATTACTTTTTTTCCTTCAGAAATTACACTTTGTGCAGGGACAGTTCTAAGCACAGGAAACAAGCGTGTCTTTACATGCATACTATACACACACCCTAGGTACGAAATTTAAAGGAAAATTTCACTTTTATCGTTTCATTTTAAGCATTATTAAAATCACTGCTCCTGAAAAAACTGCTGTTTTTAAAACTTTTTTTGCATTGATACATGTCCCCTGGGGCAGGACCCGAGTCCCCAAACACTTTTTAGGACAATAACTTGCATATAAGGCTTTATAATTAGCACTTTTGATTTTGAACGTTCGAGTCCATTGTATTTAATAGGGTTCTAAAGTTCACGCAAACATTTTGGCTGTTTGCAGGTTCTGGTGCGAACCAAACAGGGGGGTGTTCGGCTCATCCCTAATGGCTAGGACACACTTAACCCCTTCAGTGCCCCTAACTGGGTAACCCCTTCACTGCCAGTGTCATTTTTACAGTAATCAGTGCATTTTTATAGCACCGATCGCTGTATAAAGGACAATGGTCCCAAAATGGCTTCAAAAGTGTCCGATGTGTCTGCCATAATGTGTAGTAAAAAAAAAATATTAATAAAAATGCCATAAAACTATCCCCTATTTTGTAGACGCTATAACTTTTGCGCAAACCAATCAATAAACGCTTATTGCGGGTTTTTTTTACCAAAAATATGTAGAAGAATACGTATCGGCCTAAACTGATGGAAAAAAAATGTTTTTTTTTAATATATTTTGGGGATATTTATTATAGCAAAAAGTAAATATTGCTTTTTTTTCAAAATTGTCGCTCTTTCATCGTTTATAGCGCAAATAATAATAACTGCAGAGGTGATCAAGTACCACCAAAAGAAAGCTCTATTTGTGGGGAAAAAAAGGACGTCAATTTTGTTTGGGAGCCACGTCGCACGACCGCGCAATTGTCAGTTAAAGCGACACAGTGCCATATCGCAAAAAGTGCTCTGGTCTTTGGCCAGCCAAATGGTCCGGGGCTAAAGTGGTTAAACTTTTTTACTTTTGTAGCGGGTATATACTTTTAAAACTGGTGAAGACACCAGTGATGCATAGTTCCCTGCGGCCCAGCAGGTGGCGCTGTCACTTTGGGCCGGGGTTGAACCATCGCTGCAGTGCCGTACCCTTTGTGACCTCTCACAGCGGTTGTACGGCGGGGCGGGGAACCCGCCATGCTTGCTGGGAGAGGGTATAAAGGGGGAGGACATCTTCGCCACGAGGTTCGAGTCCCAGGCACCTTCAGCCTGAGGGCTGCTGTTCGCGGTCGGTATCCAGGCGGCCTAGGCCTGGACACCTGGAGTTCGTGTTCCATCCCAGACACCTTCAGTCTGCGGTGAGGTACTCACCCGGATTTCTGGGGCCCATTACCTTCCGCTGGGTCCCACGAGGGAGGGATTGTCCTAGGGTGCCCCGGGAGTGGGGCACCCGAATCCAGAGGCGTAAGGGACCGGAGGAGGGACTCATCCGAAGACCTGGTGCAGCAGATTGCCAGTGCCGGGTGAACCTCTGGAGACCGCCCGGAGGGATATCTTTCCCGAACAGGGGCCAAACTCAGAGAGGAAGGTGGTTCATGTTCAATGACCGCTGGCAGCGGTCCAACTATTCAACTCAGGTCAGTGGCAGAGACCTGCTATTAGGCCTGTGGCAGGGGCCTCAACGGTTCATCCGGTCGGTGGCAGCGACCAAAACTCACGGTCGGTGGCAGAGACCGCGCGCCAGGCCTATTCGCTAGCAAAGGAATAGGAGATCTCAGTTGTGCCTGGGCCTTCTCATACCCACACCTCTGTCTGTCTGTTACTGAAAGTTCAACTGATTGTGTTCACCCTGAAAGTAGAGAAATAAAGGAGTGTTGGACTTTCGATTGGTGTAGGGCTCTATGATATTGGCAGACACATCTCCACGGAACAGCTGGAGGCTTCGTATGCAGTGAACAGACCCGGAGGTAATTCAAGTAACCCTGCTCAACCGTCATACACATACGAGGGGAGAGCTTGGCGTAGAGTGAGGCTCTGCTACACGTGGGGGCTCTGGTCCGGGATGTGTTCGTGCTACAATGGAGCTGGAGTTGTTGGAATTTGAAAGTGTCTGCCCGAAAGAGTTCCGAGTAGGTCGGCCATATTGGCCACTGCGCCACGAGGCACACCCTCCCTGCTCAGTTCGTGGGCATGACCCAGGGAAGGAGAAAGCCCGCGAACTGGAGTGCAAGAGGGGAGGAGTCCAATCGTGTGAAGGACTATACGTGGGGACTTTGGCGCCAACAATGCAGTGCGCAATGGATCAGCAGAGAGTCACCATGTTCACCAATGCATCGTGGATTCCTATTCAACCTACTACCACGAGTCTGACTACTGCTGCTCCGATAACGGATACGGTGATTCGGCTAAAGCCCCGGGGACGATTTGCCCTGTACACATGCATGGACGTTGAGGCCCTGGGTTTGATTTGTCCCGGCTGTTCGGGACTGGTGTGTCAGCTGAAGCCATTCGGGCGCTGCGAGGCCTGCGGAGGGTTCCTATTTGAGGTGGAACCACCTATTGAGAAACCCAGAACCATTCACCTCAACCACGCAACAGGCCATACCACTCAAGAAGGAGGAATCGCTTCTTTTACAGCCATCCCTGTGCGCACTGCAGCGACCGCAAGGGAGGTCGCAATTACTGAGGTACGGGAGAAATCCGAGGATGCTGACTCGGTCACCACTGTTTCCCAGCGTCCACCGCCAAAGAGGAAAAACCGGCTTGGTTGCCCCATCCAGCGGTTGCGGTGGATCACCCTGCTCGCCTACGCCCGCCCCAGATGGATCCGGTCGGAAGAGTCCCGGACATCCCTTCTCTACTTTGGGCCGAGGTAAGCCGGGCGGAGGGACTTGGTGTTGGGGCAGAGGTGTTGGGGATTCACGGCCCTGTGTGCCCGCAGGTGGTAGCAATTCAGCCTCTACTACAGGCTACCAGCCCGCGGAGGAGTGTGACACTTCCAACCTAGAGAGGTGACGTCATCATAGATGAACTTTTCGCAAAGAAGGGCTGGGACAAGATGCCTCTCTCCTCATCCCGCAGAGTCAGGGATCCACCCATGTCTACAGGGGATAGTACACCCCTGGTGGAGGCACCAGCGCCTAAGGAGGGATATCGTCCCCAGTCTGCCCTTCTACCTCCGGTGCCTCCTGCATCTGGCACCGGGGAAAAGAGACTGTTGCTGCGGGCGCCTATGCCTAGAATGGAGGTGATCAAGGCACCTCGTCACCCGGACGCCATCGTCCAACCGGGTGAGGGAGACCGGGCCACTATGCCTCCGCTGGCGAGACTACAGCGCCTCTTTGGCCAAAAGGTTGCTAACGAGTACGGGTGGGATTACCCGTACTTACCTAAGGAGCTTCTATATGAAGTGGAAGTCTGCCGGGAATGCTGGTACAACTATTTTGTGTGGACGCACCTTCAGGTCCCACATGCCCGCAGGTACCTCGCGTGTTCCCCTAAAGCCTCTCAACGGTTCAAGGACTGCAAGTCAGAATGGATGCTGGGTCGGCACATCCACGCAGACAAGGTGTTAATTTTGGCGCAATGAGGGGGAGGATGTCGAATACCATGTAGAGACAATGGACCAGCAATTGAAACCCCTTGTCTTGCCGCACCCAAAGTTCTATTTGTAGGAGGAAAAAAGGACTCCGTTCTTGCCTTGTTGCTGCTGAACTTTCCGGGTTGTTTCCTGGGAAAACCCAGTGACTGTGCCCGTGTTGATGGGTGTTTGTGCTCTCTGGAGGAATTGAAGGACTGTTGCCGTTGTTTGTTCTTCATTCTTCCATCCCACAAAGTGATTATGGACTTTGGGGTAGTTAGAGCCGCAAGAGAAAAAAAAAAGAGAAGATCTTCAACCAGTGCAGTTACCGCGGCACTGTCATTAGGTGGCAGTGTTGCGCACCGATATTCACTGTTCACTCACACACTTATAGAAGGAAAGGGTTTCTCTGCGGAGAGGTTCTTTTGTTCTTACACAAACATATGTGTCAGGGATATGTGTGTTTAACGTTTCTTTTCCCCTCTGCAGGAAAATATCTCATCAAGACCACTGAGAATGGGGTGGGTCTTAGTCAGGATGGGTGGGAAGGAATGTTAATGTGAACATGTGTTTCAAATAATGTTGTTATGTGTTGTTTGTTTTCCTTCCCTCCCCTTTCATGTCAGGTTCAGGCACAACTGTTTGGTTCGTTTTCAAAACGTTTGTATTTTTTTTAAATTGTCAGTCGGTTTCTGGATTAGGCTATGATGGCCCCTTTGGGCATGGGTTGCTCCAGACACTGGGGACCAGTGTCCAATAACCGGGGGGGAGTGTAGCGGGTATATACTTTTAAAACTGGTGAAGACACCAGTGATGCATAGTTCCCTGTGGCCCAGCAGGTGGCGCTGTCACTTTGGGCCGGGGTTGAACCATCGCTGCAGTGCCGTACCCATTGTGACCCTCTTGCAGCGGTTGTACAGCGGGGAGGGGAACCCGCCGTGCTTGCTGGGAGAGGGTATAAAGGGGGCGGACATCTTCGCCACGAGGTTCGAGTCCCAGGCACCTTCAGCCTGAGGGCTGCTGTTCGCGGTTGGTGTCCAGGCGGCCTAGGCCTGGACACCTGGAGTTCGTGTTCCATCCCAGACACCTTCAGTCTGGGGTGAGGTACTCAGCCGGAGGCCTGGGGCCCAGTACCTTCCGCTGGGTCCCACGAGGGAGGGATTGTCCTAGGGTGCCCCGGGAGTGGGGCACCCGAATCCAGAGGCATAAGGGACCGGAGGAGGGACTCATCCGAAGACCTGGTGCAGCAGATTGCCAGTGCCGGGTGAACCTCTGGAGACCGCCCGGAGGGATATCTTTCCCAAACAGGGGCCACGTTCAGAGAGGAAGGTGGTTCATGTTCAATGACCGGTGGCAGCGGTCCAACTATTCAACTCAGGTCAGTGGCAGAGACCTGCTATTAGGCCTGTGGCAGGGGCCTCAACGGTCCATCCGGTCGGTGGCAGCGACCAAAACTCACGGTCGGTGGCAGAGACCGTGCGCCAGGCCTATTCGCTAGCAAAGGAATAGGAGAGCTCAGTTGTGCCTGGGCCTACTCGTACCCACACCCCTGTCTTTCTGTTACTGAAAGTTCAACTGATTGTGTTCACCCTGAAAGTAGAGAAATAAAGGAGTGTTGGACTTTTGATTGGTGTAGGGCTCTATGCTATTGGCAGACACATCTGCACGGAACAGCTGGAGGCTTCGTATGCAGTGAACAGACCCGGAGGTAATTCAAGTAACTCTGCTCAACCCTCATACACATACGAGGGGAGAGCTTGGCGTAGTGTTCCTGCACTCTCCTCTCCCAGGTACCCCTAGACACAAGCCAATCAAACGAGAAAACCCGAGAGGGAGAGTGAGGCTCCGCTACACTTATGTCTGTGGATTTGAACAGCCAAATGTAAATACAAAAATACCAGCCCAAATTAACAAATTTGCAACAGTGTACGTGGTTTTCCTTTTTACATTTGCTCCAATTATCAAATGTTAAAATGGCATTATCTAATGTACTGATGAGATTTTGTGTACAAACATTCGTATGAAAATTGACCAGTGTATAGCCAACACCACTATGACTGCAGGCAGAGGTTTCAGAAGCAGGTTTTGTTAGGAATAGCTAATAACATTGGACTGGGACACATGCAAAGTTAATTGCCTGTAAATTTTACAAAAGTAAGTAAAAAATGTGAAATGACTTAAAACGCACAATAGATTCCCTCTAAAAGTGCAGTGCAAGGTGCAATAGTGGTGTGAAAAGTGGAGCTCGTAGAACCTAACACTGTGCATAGTATAAAAGCATCATGTTTTTAAAGCAGAAATGTTGTGTGAGTAATTGTTGTCATCAGTAGACAGCTTGTCATCCCTTCCAGTATATTCCAGGTGTTATGTATCCTGCTATTTCTAGCAGCGGTTACAAAGTATAATTTCCTGTGGTCATCACCTCAGACAATGCCATTACAATAACTGACTAAAGTAATACATCTCTTGGCAATCACTGAGATGCGTGTGGTACTTGCAGTGTCACTCACAAGGAAACCTATTGTGTTCCTTATTTTTTATAACCAATACAAAAATATGTTCTAGACAGCCTTGTCATTGTGTTTGTGATGGAATGCTGTTATTATTTTTAATGGTGGGCATTTTAATATTGCTTTATAGTTGTTAATTCAAATTTTAAAAATAGAATGCGCCTACTGTATCTTCTAATGGCTATCTATTCATTGTAAGATAAAGCAAATGCTAGGTAGTGAGGTGTTTCTTTAGCGCTTACACCTTCGCTAACTCTTTGATTTACTGAAGAGAAATAAATAGGCTGTTGAGATGCACCATATATACCCTATGCTATATTTAAAGAGACCATGTGCCAAAAATAACAGAAAAATTAACAAAAAGCCTTCCCTGTGTAGCCATCCAAAAGACTGATGCTGAGCGCTGTCAGTAGCTCCAGCATGCTGAGAGCTGTCACTTCTCTCCACCCCCAATAGAAGGATGCAGCCATGAGCTTGGTTCGGCTGTTAGGTAAAAGTCATCAGATTGACTCTACAGCCACCTGTACAACTTTAACATATTCAAAAGAGAGGCTTACCCTGCTTACCCCACCCCACCACCACCCACGGTAAACTGTGAAAAGGGGCGAGAGCACGTTATCAAGCCAGAAGTGACAAGCATTTAATCACTTCCAGGCAAGCTGAGAAAGCAGCTAATCAAGCACAATCTGTGCTTAGTTTGTTGCCATGGAGGGTAGGGGAGACATTATCTCTATAAAGAGAACCTGTCATGTGCCCATGCTACAGCATAGGGGGATTGTTAGCCCTTGTGATAGCAATAAAGTTGAATTAAACAGATGAAAACCCTGCTCTTCAGAGAAGCCAATTCTGCCCCTACCTAACAACTGTACTTTCATTTTCTCCATCAGATCACCCCCCAAAGTTATTACCTTTTGTATCACTTGACCCTCCCTTCTAGATTGGAAGCTCTAACTAGCAGGGCACGCTGATTCCTCCTGTATTGAATTGTATTGTAACTGTACTGTCTGCCCTCATGTTGTAAAGCACAGTGCAAACTGTTGGCGCTATATAAATCCTGTATAATAATTATTTTAAAAAGTGTAAAAAAAATATTACTAGGCAAAAAATAATAAAAAAAAAGTAAAAGCACCTCCATCGCCCACCATGAATACAAGCAAATATAAATGCGCACATAAGGTCCACATGTATGTAAACTGTCATTGTGGGAGCACGTCAGGTATTGCCGCAAATGTAGGAGCGAAAGCAATTATTATAGGGCCATAACTCATGGTTAACTCTAAACTCACCTATCAAAAATGTTAGGTACCAATATTACAGGCTCACAATTTAGATTTTTCACATATTGGCTTCTATTTAAACCACTCAATCCCATTTAAATTTTACCAAAAAGAGGGGCATTATATTATGTTTCTGTCAGGGGAGGGCTGGGCTGGGGGGCAGAGATGCAATTGCCCCCTGGGCTGCTCTCATATGCTCTACAAAGGCTGCTGTGTCGCCAGAGCAGAACCGCACATGCGCAGTTTTTGAGCTGGCCGAGTGCGGCATCTCCATCCAGTACTCTGAGCCAGCGATGTCTCAGGGCCGACAGTCTGTGTTACACAGCCCTGCCCAGCCCCTCCCTCCTCCACACGATTGGCTGGCAGAAGCTGGACCTGTTCTTTCTTTCCCCGGTCACACTCCGGGCAGCCCGTGTGCTGTCTTGAAGAGGAATGTATGGGCGGGAAAGTTAAATCTGAGCAGTCGGCTCGAATACAATGAGTCTCCTGGGAGGCTGGGACCATCAAAGTAAGTGAGATCCTCCTCCCTCTCCCTCTCTGCAGCTCAAGAGTTTTTTTTTCCTAGCAGCCTGTGACACTACCTTTCCCTCCTAGGTGTTGATGTGGGCTCATACTGGCATGCTGTGGTTTGTCTGCAGTGCTGGTGTACTGGCAGTCTTCCTGCATGTTGCCCCTGGTCCCATAGAGGTTGCACATTTTTACTGCATGTTCTGAAAGTGCACAAAACTTCCTGATTGCTGCATCTTTGGTGCACTTCCAGAAAATGCAGCAAAAATGTGCAACCTAAAAGAAGTCTGAGGGACTATGGCTATGGAAAACTGCCAGTATACAACTGTGAGCCCAAAGGCTTGTATTCACTTGCAGCAGGTACTGCTACTCCACTGAAAAGTGACAGGCAGAGGAGGTGACATCACATTTACTCCCTGCCTGTTTTAACCCCCTAAATGGCAATCCCTCCAAGTAATGGTACGGTTCACTTTGAACTCCACCTTGTTTCCATTACTCTCAGTAGATATTAGATGCGCTCTCACCTTATTGTTTGCACATCTAATACCGAAAGAGTTCTGGAAATAAGGTGGAGTTCAAAGTAAATTTCTACACCTAAGTGGAGCACCCCTTTCAGAAGATTTGAGGATATTATTAAACCCAGAGACTGGTGAACTTAAGCCACCATAGACAGATTTAATTTTCTGCTGAACCAGCAGAATTTAAATTTATCTATGTGCAGACTGGTTGTACAGAATTCAATCTATCAACTGACTTCAGTACAGCCAGCGTGTCTTTCTTCTTCTTTTTTTGGGCGATCACTGCTGGCTGCTATAGCAGCCAGCAGTGATCACTGTATTCTGATGGCTGGAAAACTTTCACCACCACAGAGAGTGACCGCTTCGCACTGCCCCCACAGAGAGTGACCGCTTCGCACTGCCCCCACAGAGAGTGACCCCTTTGCACTGCGGGCAATGTTGAGCAGTCTCTCTCTGTGCAGGCAGTGTCAAGTGGTCTCTCTCTCTCTGTGCAGGCAGTGTGAAGAAGTTCCTCTCTCTCTCTGTGCAGGCAGTGTCAAATGGTCTCTTTCTGTACAGGCATTGTCAAATGGTCTCTTTCTGTACAGGCAGTGTCAAGTGGTCTCTTTCTGTACAGGCAGTGTCAAGTGGTCTCTTTCTGTACAGGCAGTGTCAAGTGGTCTCTTTCTGTACAGGCAGTGTCAAGTGGTCTCTTTATGTACAGGCAGTGTCAAGTGGTCTCTTTCTGTACAGGCAGTGTCAAGTGGTCTCTCTCTCTTTCTCTGTGCAGGCAGTGTCAAATGTTCTCTCTCTCTTTCTCTGTGCAGGCAGTGTCAAATGGTCTCTCTCTCTTTCTCTGTGCAGGCAGTGTCAAGTGGTCTCTCTCTGTACAGGCAGTTTCAAATTGTCTCTTTCTCTCTCTGTGCAGTCAGTGTCAAGCGGTCTCTCTCTCTCTCTGTGTAGGCAGTGTCAAGCGGTCTCTCTCTGTGCAGGCAGTGTCAAATGGTCTCTCTCTCTGTGCAGGCAGTGTCAAGCAGGCTCTCTCTCTGTGCAGGCAGTGTCAAGCGGTCTCTTTCTGTGCAGGGAGTTTCAAATGGTCTCTCTCTCTGTGCAGGCAGTGTCAAGCAGTCTCTCTCTCTCTCTCTCTGTGCAGGCAGTGTCAAGCAGTCTCTCTCTGCAGGCAATGTGAAGCGGTCTCTCTCTCTGTGCAGGCAATGTCAAATGGCCTCTCTCTCTGTGCAGGCAGTGTCAAGCAGGCTCTTTCTCTGTGCAGGCAGTGTCAAATGGTCTCTCTCTGTACAGGCAGTGTCAAGTGGCCTCGCTCTCTTTCTCTGTGCAGGCAGTGTCAAATGGTCTCTCTCTCTTTCTCTGTGCAGGCAGTGTCAAATGGTCTCTCTCTCTTTCTCTGTGCAGGCAGTGTCAAGCGGTCTCTCTCTGTACAGGCAGTTTCAAATTCTCTCTCTCTCTCTGTGTGCAGGCAGTGTCAAGCGGTCTCTCTCTCTCTCTCTGTGCAGGCAGTGTCAAGCGGTCTCTCTCTGTGCAGGCAGTGTCAAATGGTCTCTCTCTCTGTGCAGGCAGTGTCAAGCAGGCTCTCTCTCTCTGTGCAGGCAGTGTCAAGCAGTCTCTCTCTCTTTGCAGGCAGTGTCAAGCGGTCTCTCTCTGTGCAGGGAGTTTCAAATGGTCTCTCTCTCTGTGCTGGCAGTGTCAAGCGGTCTCTCTCTCTCTCTGTGCAGGCAGTGTCAAGCGGTCTCTCTCTGCAGGCAATGTGAAGCGGTCTCTCTCTCTGTGCAGGCAATGTCAAATGGCCTCTCTCTCTCTGTGCAGGCAGTGTCAAACAGGCTCTTTCTTTGTGCAGGCAGTGTCAAATGGTCTCTCTCTCTGTGCAGGCAGTGTCAAATGGTCTCTCTCTGTGCAGGCAGTGTCAAGCGGTCTCTCTCTCTCTCTGTGCAGGCAGTGTCAAGCGGTCTCTCTCTGCAGGCAATGTGAAGCGGTCTCTCTCTCTGTGCAGGCAATGTGAAATGGCCTCTCTCTCTCTGTGCAGGCAGTGTCAAGCAGGCTCTTTCTCTGTGCAGGCAGTGTCAAATGGTCTCTCTCTCTGTGCAGGCAGTGTCAAATGGTCTCTCTCTCTCTCTCTCTCTCTCTCTGTGCAGGCAGTGTCAAGCGGTCTCTCTCTCTGTGCAGGCAGTGTCAAATGGTCTCTCTCTCCGTGCAGGCAGTGTCAAGCGGTCTCTCTCTCTCTCTCTGTGCAGGCAGTGTCAAGCGGTCTCTATCTCTCTGTGCAGGCAGTGTCAAGCGGTCTCTCTCTCTCTCTCTCTGTGCAGGCAGTGTCAAGCGGTCTCTCTCTCTGTGCAGGCAGTGTCAAATGGTCTCTCTCTCTCTGTGCAGGCAGTGTCAAGCGGTCTCTCTCTCTGTGCAGGCAGTGTCAAATGGTGTCTCTCTCTCTCTCTCTCTGTGCAAGCAGTGTCAAGCGGTCTCTCTCCGTGCAGGGAGTTTCAAATGGTCTCTCTCTCTGTGCAGGCAGTGTCAAGCGGTCTCTGTCTCTCTCTCTCTGTGCATGCAGTGTCAAGCAGTCTCTCTCTGTGCAGGCAATGTCAAGCGGTCTCTCTCTCTCTGTGCAGGCAATGTCAAATGGCCTCTCTCTCTCTGTGCAGGCAGTGTCAAATGGTCTCTCTCTCTGTGCAGGCAGTGTCAAATGGTCTCTCTCTCTCTCTGTGCAGGCAGTGTCAAGCGGTCTCTCTCTCTGTGCAGGCAGTGTCAAATGGTCTCTCTCTCTCTGTGCAGGCAGTGTCAAATGGTCTCTCTCTCTGTTCAGGCAGTGTCAAGCGGTCTCTCTCTCTCTGTGCAGGCAGTGTTAAGCGGTCTCTCTCTCTGTGCAGGCAATGTCAAATGGCCTCTCTCTCTCTATGCAGGCAGTGTCAAGCAGACTCTTTCTCTGTGCAGGCAGTGTCAAATGGTCTCTCTCGCTCTCTGTGCAGGCAGTGTCAAATGGTCTCTCTCTCTGTGCAGCAGTGTCAAGCGGTCTCTCTCTCTCTCTGCAGGCAGTGCCAAGTGGCCTCTCTCTGTGCAGGCAGTGTCAAGCGGTCTCTTTCTCTGTGCAGGCAGTGTCAAATGATGTCTCTCTCTCTCTCTCTGTGTGTGCAGGCAGTGTCAAGCGGTCTCTCTCTCTCTGCAGGCAGTGTCAAATGGTCTCTCTCGGGCAATATGGAGAAGTTTCCCCCCTCTCCCTCTCTCTGTGTGCGGGGAATGTGGTGTAAATGGATAGTGAGCTGATTCGGTGGTTCAATGGGCCACTTGACTGGATTTGCCCCCCAGGCCTAAGGCTGCCAGCCCTCCCCTGGTTTCTGTGCACTAAGATTTATTTTAGTGTATTATTTCTCCTAAATATTATTTGGTAAACACCTGTGTAAATACTGTGCGACATAAAAAATTGCAGTTTCTATTTTATTCTACAGGGCCTCTGCTTTATGCAAATATATAATTTGTGGGGGGTTCCAAGTAATTTATAGAAAAAAATGCAGATTTTAGCAGGTGTGTGAAAAAAAAAGTGGTTAATGGGGTTGTAAAGCTTTGTGTTTTTTCACCTTAATGCATCCTATGCATTAAGGTGAAAAAACACCTTGTACTCTCGGGGCCCCCAGCCCCCCCGTTTTACTTACCTGAGCCACGAAACTCCTTGTGCTCGATTCCGCGATGGTTTCCCCCAGATTGAGGCGGCTCTTCATTGGAGATTGATAGCAGCGCAGTCATTGGCTCCCGCTGCTGTCAATCAAATCAATGATGCAGCGTGCCGGGGGGCGGGGCCGAGTGATACAGTCAGCGGCTATTGCCGCCGACTGTATCACGGGAGTGCACCGCAAGCTAACCCCCTTGGGAGAGCACTTCCCAGAACGGGGGTTAGCTGTTGCGGGGAGGAGCCGAGACAGCTGCCAAGGGACCACAGCAGACGAGGATCGGGGCCACTCTGTGTAAAACGAACTGCACATTTGAGGTAAGTATGGTATGTTTGCTATTTAAAAATTAAATAAAAATACCTTTACAACCCCTTTAAGTTGGCCTCTTTAATGTGTGATTCGAGGCACAAGTGAAACCAACCAGTGAGCTACTAATACTATCTGAGAAACACTGTGTGGAAGACAAAAATCCACTTAAAGTATATCCAAAGCCAAAGCTTTGTGGGTGAGATGTTAGGACCTCTTCATTGATGTCCCTTTCCCTGATTAGTGAGATTTGTTTAAACTATTTGTCTTGGTGACCATTTTCCTCGGGACTGAAATAATAGCTCCATACTGCCCCTTATTTGGAGGGACTGTCCTTCTATTGGAACCATGTCCCTATGTTCCTTTTTCCACCCCATTTGTCCATAATATAGAGTATTTCTTTACTAGGTGCTCTGCCTCAAAACTCCACCATCTTGGTCATTGCTTTGGGCCCTAGACCTCTTTGCAAGACAACCAGCAGTTCCCCGCTGCTTCTTCTGATTTATATATAATTTATTTTAAAAAATGGCATTCATTTTCAAATGTTCTAACCATAGTAGTTAGAACATTAGTTAATATATGCTACTTGTTTATTAAAGCAAATTCCTCTAGAACATAAACCATTCATTCTTGATCTGCTCTCTGTAAATCTTCTTTGTCACTTCAAATGAATGGCTCCAGACACAGGTAACCATGATAATTTACATCATATTTTAATGCATAAAAATCATGTAGCTGGAAAATTGTGTTTTTGAAGTGGTATCTGCTAACATCGCTTGTGCCTAATAATTCATTGCAACCTAGAGTCACTTGCCTGGTCTACATGCTCTTCTGTATTGAAAGCCATTACCAATGAAAGCCTTCATTATGACTTAGATCCATTTATAGCACACATAAATAAAACCTGACACATTTGTAAGTAAATCCTTTAGAGCTGGAAGCCAATAGAATAGGAAAAATTTTATCTTATGCATGAAAAATCTCATTAAGTAGCTCCATGGAAATGAAAGAAAGCTGGCATTAGAGGAAGCAGCATGCTCTTTTCCCCACTCAGCACTCTCTGCTAATGTGGCTGCAGTGAGTCGCTTCTTCTTTCTGCTGAAGCCATCTCAGTTGCAGTCAACAATAAGGTCAATGAGATCTGCTATTGAATGGCCTTGCTCATTGTGCTCAGAATACCAACTCGTATCTTGCTGGGGAGTTTTGCCAGTGTGTCAAATCGTTCCTCCAGAGACTGCAGACGTGAGGCAATTAAGACTTCCCCAGAGAGGCAATAAATAATTCATAAGTACCAGAACTCGTCTTAAGCAAATGATGAACTGCATCTAACAGTCAGTAATGATATAACTTTAATACACACTATTTTAGCAGTATAGCCAACAATTCTAAAGTGTAAAAGCAACATAGATTGATACTTAAACCTGCAGTGGAGGGATAACTAGAAAGTCTAACCAAGTGCTGGGTTATAGGAACCGTAAGGTGTAACTTTGCTTAAATGATTTTTTACAGTGACACTGGAGCCCCAAGAAATATCCCAAGTTATGTAAAAAATGGGGAGAGTAGACATGGAAACTATCCTCACTCACGTAACAGCACTGGACCAAAACAGTGGCACACAATGCAGTGTCAGAACTGGCCAATAGTGGAACTATATTTTTGGTCTAACTGTAAAAGAAAGCTTGGCACAGGAGCATATGTTAAGGTAATTAAACATTGAAAACCAATGCTGGGGGATATTAGTATTGTTCCAGGTAGCCACTGATCTTCAATCCTTGGGGTAGGGGATATTGTTAACAATTGTTATTGTTATACCCACCAATAGACCAATGGTGGGTTGGGGGTTTATTGTTCCAGCCAGGCACTGACCACTAATGCTGGGGGAACGGATTATTGTTACTGCATACCATTTACCACCAATGTTTTTACCACCAATCACTGATCACCAATGCTGGGTGATTATTTTTACATCCATCCACTGACCACCAGTGCTGGGGGGTATTTTTACAGCCAGTTCTAGGGATTGTAAAAAACACACAGAATGTAGGCAGCGCTATTACGAACACCTAAGACGGTGTAAACTAAATGACTCTATATATCAGACACAAATAATCATGCAATATAAAAATGTGATATAAAAAATCAATATAGTGCATGAGTGATGAAGTCCATATTTAAAATTGTGAACAGTCCGCAGGATATTCCAGAGTGAAGTTTCTTAAAGTAGAAGATGGTTAAGCTTTCACCGACACCACCACACGTGCAAGACAAGGGGAGTGTTTACACCCCCCTCTGGATAAAACTCTTACCAGAATTTGTAAGGTAGTAAGCAGGTAAATAGCACTGGTTAACACTTATGTAATATTCGATTTCCCTGGACCAGCTGTATTGTAGGGGCTTGATCAAACATAGAAATATCCGTGTCCAGGGCTTTTTTGCTCAAACAATAGGTGCTGGAACTTAACCATGGCCCCACAAAACCCCTCCCCCTACACACACCCTCCAAATCATATCAAATAGTGGGTGTGTTCAGTCAAATTTCACGAAAACAGTAGGAGGGTCTTAAAGGGGCATTAAATAACAGGATTGCATTACATACAGAGTGCAGAGCTGTCACTTGTAAACACAGAAACCCGACTTCTGTGTTTACAAGTGATTGTGGTGAGCAGGCACCAAAGGGTCTGAGCCAGAGGTGGTGGAACTGAGTTCCACCAAGTTCCCCCTGAAAAAAAGCCCTGTCTGTGTCCAATCAAATGAGGGAAAACAGAGATAATACCATAGTGTGATTCTGTATAAAATTGTTTATTTCCTCATAAAAAGTCCCCCCCTTTTAGGAATTGCACTTACAACAAAGAAATATACAATGACCATTGCATCACATGAAGCAGTTATATCGGTTGTAACAGCCAGGTACAAATCGAAAATGTCAGGGTATTTCCTACCGCAATCAGCTCTATCTGCGATGACAGTAAGACCCATATCACCGAACAGCGTACTGGAATGTAATGTTAATTGTCGCTGAGGCAAACCCTAATGTTTCTTCATTATCGACATCATCAGAGGGCATGTCTTAGCGGCGTGACGACTCAAACTATATACCGCTGCCAATCAACCATGAATTAACTGGTGGAGCGGTGCCGTACTGCATACTGTTTCCGGACATAGCTGTCCAGACATAGGTAGAAATAGAAACGTTTACCGACAGGTTCTAGGGATTAACATTAGCACCACTGGCCACTAATTCTGGGGGGTTAAAGTTACTACCTCATTGCAAAAATAAAGGGAGAGTAGTGTTGCCAACCGCCAGTAATTTTACTGGCAGCCAGTAAAAAATTGGCTTGTTTCTCCTGCCAGTGACAGGATGAGGTTGTCAGTAAAAAAATATGAATGTGGCGCTTGGCTCGGAAGTGTGCATGTGCAGTATTGGTCTGAACCCGGGAAGGACCATTTAAGTGGCAGCTACAGTGTGTTCAGGTGGTGGGTCTGGCAGAGGCGGTGCCTGAGCGTGTCATGTAATGTCATGGTGCAAGGGAGCCAAGCAGAGCCGCTGGAGCCTTGTGTGCGGGTCTGCCTGCAAGACAGGGGCTGGGCAAGCCTGGAGCGGGACTGTCAGTGTTGTTTTGACTGGAGTGGACTGAAGGGACCACCTGGCATGGAGAGAGACCGTCACTGTGACTCAGGCGGGGACGCGTCATGTCAGTGAGGTGTCGTCATCACCTGTGCTGCTGCACATTGCTGTCAGTGTCACTGTGAGAGTCAATTTCATGTGTGTGTGCCGTCCATTCTAATTTCCTGCTCTTCTGTCCCTGAGCTACTTACTTTTATCAAAAATAAAATTCAATATATGTTTTTTGCCTTAATATCTATCTTAACTCACATTGCATATTGCATATTACACTTGTTTGTAGCCTAAATACTGAATTTTGCACTTAAAAGTGTCATTTTGTAACGTTTGGAAATGTCAGTAAAAAATGTGGCTGTGCCAGTAATTTTTGGGTGTCGTGTCATTATATTTAAGTCTGGAAGGTTGGCAATAGACATGTGCATTCGTTTTCGTCCGAATGCATTTTCGTCCGAATTTCAGCTATTTTCGTTATCGTTTTAACAAACGAAAACGAAAGCACAGAATCCGAAAACCGAAAGATCCGACATAAACAAATGCTTTATTTTCGTTTTCGTTGCTAAAACAGTTCGATATAGATAGGAGATTCGACGTGACGCTGACAATAACAATCTGTGTCTATCGAACCTGTCTGCCTAACCTTAACTCTATTAGTCCAAGATTATTCTACATAGGAGAGAAAAGATTCAACATTATAGAGAGAAAAGATTCGACATAGGAGAGAAAGATTCGACATAGGAGAGGAAATATTCGACATAGGAGAGGAAAGATTCGACATAGGAGAGAAAAGATTCGACATAGGAGAGGAAAGATTCGACATAGGAGAGGAAAGATTCGACATAGGAGAGGAAAGATTCGACATAGGAGAGGAAAGATTCGACATAGGAGAGGAAAGATTCGACATAGGAGAGGAAAGATTCGACATAGGAGAGGAAAGATTCGACATAGGAGAGAAAAGATTCGACATAGGAGAGAAAAGATTTGACATTATAGAGAGAAAAGATTCGACATAGGAGAGAAAAGATTTGACATTATAGAGAGAAAAGATTTGACATTATAGAGAGAAAAGATTCGACATAGGAGAGAAAAGATTCGACATAGGAGAGAAAAGATTCGACATTATAGAGAGAAAAGATTCGACATTATAGAGAGAAAAGATTTGACATTATAGAGAGAAAAGATCACTGCTTGTGGGCGGAACATTCGACCGGAAATGTATGATTGCAGAGTCGTACAGTTTCGCTGCTCCGTCGAATCTTCTTTGAACATTCGACAGACACCATAAGCCTTCAATGACAGATTCGACCTTAATTCATTCAGATTTTCGGACGAATGCAATTTTTAACGAAAAACGAAATAAATAAAAACGAATTTCGGGAGTAACTAAATAAATTTATTTTTTGGACGAAAACGAAATTCCGAAACGAAATATTTCAGTGTGCACATGTCTAGTTGGCAACACTGAGGGGGTAGTATTGTGGCCACTTAGTGCTGGGGATTATTATTGCTGTCAATGACACCGATGCTTGGGGTTATTATTACTGTCGATGCAGTATGATGCAGATAGCAATGCTGGGGCTTGTTTTATTCCCACACTACAAACCATGCACCATGAACCTATACCCAGTTTTCTACCATGGATGTAGGTGCTTTACCATGGCCTTGCCACATTTTTCTTCTTGATACCTTCAACGTGTTCCTTCAATCTATTTTGAAATGTTGGGATTTATGCAGGAGATAGTTTGTCTTGTAAAACACAATAAAATATTTGAAAAATATAAATAATGTAGGCAACAGCGTGATAGTGTGGATAATCTTAAGCATGTACCGTATTAAGCTGAATTCCTTTACTCCATATCACCCTGTAGTTTACATTGTACACTTTAGCCAAACGAAGACACAGCTTCAGTTAAAGTCAGACAAATTGTCTCTATTCACATTTTAATGGTTACACATTTTGTACCCAATGACCCAAAGCTGAAAGTGTGGTGTCTTTGGTAAAGCAGCTACGTATTAGGATTGATGTTAAACCTACTTTTGTTTTGTTTGTTTTGCAAATCTTGCTCCTTTTGTATTTGTGATATGAATACAATGTAGTGGAACAATCACCACATTGAATTAATAGGATCACTTAGGTCAATTTTTTTTCCCTCAATTTCATGAACAATATGACAAAATAAAAAGTCTTTTTTGACAAAACAGCAAAAATGCTTTATAAACGGCTTGAATGTTTATGGAAAATATCCAATAAGCTTCCCTTTAAGGCAGAATTACAATCACAACAAAATTAAAAACTATTATAAATTCAATAAGAAGAATGCTAATATGGGCTTTGCATTTATTTTTAAGTGGGTGAAATGCTAGTTTAATATGAAATTTCAAAGGGTAAACTGCAATATCTGCTTTGACCTTGAGGGCTTGCTTAACTCATTATTATTCCTAAATTCACTTCAGTGGTTATTGCTGTATCTCAGAGAAATTGCGACATGGGCTGACTATTAAATATTGGGATATGCACTGAATTCAGTAACCTTGTTAAGATACATCATTACTCAATGAAGTTTTAAATACAGTGCAGAGAGCCATAGCTGAATTCTGCTGTCCATACATAAAAAATAATCATAAGCTGCTTGATCATGGCACACATTACACTTTGTGTTAAAGCTTTATTCTTTTTGAAAATTTCAAACACTGATTATAGATGCCCTAATGGTGATGCTAATGACAGCTATGGTTCTTTACATTGAAGGGTACTGATGAAATACATTTAGCCACTAGGGATAAAGGAATAATAAGAAAAAATGCAAATTCTGTTACTTGTTCATGATTTTTTTTTAAATAGCTCAGCCACGGCCCTGATCTTCTAGATTTTTCATTGCGACTCAGTCACTTAAAAAAAATAAAAAAAATAATTGAGAATTTGCTGAATGCCATCTGTTCTTACATAGTTTATAACAGGGATATGCAATTAGCGGACCTCCAGCTGTTGCAAAACTACAAGTCCCATCATGCCTCTGCCTCTGGGTGTCATGCTTGTGGCTGTCAGAAACTTGCTATGCCTCATGGGACTTGTAGTTCTGCAACAGCTGGAGGTCCGCTAATTGCATATCCATGGTTTATAAGGTTGAATTAAGACAATAGTCCAACCAGTTCAACCTGTGTTGGTGTGTGTGTTCATGTAGAAAATCATTTCCCATATCCCCATATATTGTTTTTGCTAAGATGCACATCCAAGAGTCTTTTAAAACTATCCATACTTCCTGCTGACACCACCCATTGTGGTAGAGAGTTCCACATCCTTACCGCCCTGACAGTGAAAAACCCCTGACGCAGCTTAAGGTTAAACCGCTTCTCTTCCAGCCTGATCTTGTGGCCCCCTGTCCTTTTACACTCCCTGGGACTAAAAAGTTTATACTTACGCTGGGATTACAGTTGAAATATTTGTATATAGCTATCATATCTCCTCTCAAGCGTCTCTTCTTCAGCGAGAATAAATTTAGCGCTTGTAGTAATTTCTCATAATGGAGGTCCTCCAGTCCCCATATTAATTTAGTTGCCCTTCTCTGGATTCTCTCCAGCTCCAGCACATACTTTCTGAGGATTGGTGACAAGAACTAAACAGAATACTCCAGATGCGGCCCAACCACAGTTTTATAAAGTGGCGGGATTATTGTTTTATCTCTGGAGTAAATTCCCTTTTTAATGCATGCTAATATTCTGCCGGTTTTGGCAGTCACAGCTTGACACTGCATGCTATTGCTCATCCTGTCTTCTACTAGGACCCCTATATCCTTCTTTATTCTGGAATCCCCTAGAGGTTCTCCCCCCAATGAGTAACTTGCGTTTATATTTTTACCCCCTAAGTGCATTAATGTTAAACTTAATTTGCCATCTAGTAGCCCACTCCATTAATGGTCACTTCCCAGTGGTGACAAACCTTTCCTGCCTTCTCCTGCCTCACATACAAGCCTATTGGCCAGTGAAGCAGCCCAATGTAATGATGGTCCAATAAAAATGTGGGATGGAGTGGACAGGATTCAAAACTCCTTGGAAGTGTCTGAGTTTTGTCCATTTAGGAAAGCCTGTAACTTTTCAATAGCAGAGGAAAATGAGAGCTCCTGCCAGTACAAACATATCTACTTTTTATTTCCAAGTGTTGTCATTTTTTGGCACTGTCAGGGCTGGGCTCAGCCCTTCCTTCTCAAAGCTTTGTGCTCAGCTGTCGGTTAATTGACAAAGTCTCTCCCTTCCACAATGACTCACCTGTTACCAACTAGTGGATTGCCTGCAACTTCTGAATTCATGGCAAAGGCCATGAATTCAGAAGTTGCAGACAATCCACTATTTGGTAATATTTTTTTCCAGATTGGATGAGCAGAATCACTGTATGGATCAGTTTGCCATAGCGTTACAGATGCTCCTGAATTGCACTGCTCACCTGGAACCTCCCACTACTGTGGCTACTCCGGTACAACCTGTGTTGCAGGCTGTCCCTGCTGCTGCTCCTCGAATATTACCTCTATAAGAGGTATGTCTGGTTCCGCTCCGTTTCCCCAGCGATTTGGGGGCGATCCAGTTCAATGCAGAGGGTTTGTTAACCAGGTTGAGATTTACTTTGGGATGCTGCCCCAGGCGTTTTCCATGGACAGAAGTAAAGTAGGCTTCATGATATCTTGACCCCTGAAGACGTTGGTGTGCACCAACAAAACCAGTAGGGTGCTTGATTGTGATACGTCATTTCGCCGTTTTTTTGAAGCGCAGTTGGAACGCACCACGGCGTCTCCATGCACATGGATTTTTAAGCTGTAAGCATTTGATGTTTTACCTTGTTTTTTATCAGTTTTTTGGAATAAAATTGTGACATACTTCACTATGGAAGCCCTTTCTTTTTGATTTTTCCCATTAACCATTGGACAACTCTCCTCAAATCATTTTTGCCTGGGAACGTGCTCAAACGATCTGGATCCCTTTTGGTGTGAGTGTCCTGGAGGTAGGTTAAACGTTGGGATCATCATTGGGATCGTGTACAACTCCTGCTGGATATACCCATATGTGATTTATGACTACCTGTAATAGGGGTCATGGAAGTCTGGTGAGTAGGATGTGTGACAGGTGATGGTGGTGGAAGAAATTTCAGTCAAATATACCTACTGCCCAGCAGGGATTTGAAGATTGTGTACACTATTTGAAGAAGTTGATAGATTGTCTGAGGACTCTGATACATTGTTTGAACATTCACTATTTGCACTATTGAACTCATTTTGTGTTTGGACTTTTTACACACATATTATCATGTTGGTGTTTAGTTGAAATCACTTTGCACGTTTGCAGTTTAAAACGGAAGGAGCGCGGTTTAATCAATTTAGTATTGATTTCTGTGACAGGGGTCACTTTGGGTACAGGGTGAGCCAGGAAATAATGGACATTAAGAATGTCTTGGATTGCTTTAAATTGGGATAGTAATATTAATCCACAAAATGTACTGGTTGTTTGATTATGAACTCAACAGGTTAACTGAAAAGTGACTCCTTCATGATGTTGGGACACATACTGTTAGATGCTAATGTCACCACATCCAGCCCCCACCTGTGTCTGCTAAGATGTCATATGTGTATTGGGAGACAGTGAGGCTAGCCCAAAGGTCATGTGCCTGAGTCATCACTGTAGTTAATTAGCTCATGTAAATTAGATCTGGTCAAAGGTGTATTGTCTGAGGAGAATGTAAGAACCTCCTCTCTGTGTGTATAAAACTGGGAGTTTGTCATTAAAGATTGTCAGTCCAGTTGGAAACTTCATACAGAGTGTTTGTCTCGTATGTTTGGAAGGATTAATCCTATGGGAAGCGGTCGCCTGACTGTGGAGGATCGGCAGTGGATGTGTGTCCAGAGAGGGAATATCGTAAACGGCGTTAACCCCTTTCATACTTGGGGTGCCGTTACAATTTCTATTCATTCCTGATATCTTTGCTTTCTAAGAGAGCCTTGGCCTTGGCAAATCCTATATGGGAGATGCAAAATCCCATTGTCCAGAGTTACCCAGAGTTTGTGGCTTCCTTTAAGAGGGTATTTGACATTCCCACACGCTCCACGTCTGCCGCCAAAGCTCTGAAAGCTCTGATGTCCATAAAACAGGGAACTGTTGCCGTGTATGCTATTAAGTTCCATACTCTGGCAGCAGAGGTTGCTTGGAATAATAAGGCCCTCGTGGCTGCTTTTTCTCATGGTCTCTCGGATCACATCAAAATGAGATAGCAGCCCGAGACATACCCACGGAGCTGGAGAGGTTGATCACATTTGCCATCCTCATTGACTCCAGAGAGAGAGAGATCCACCTTTAAGGAGCGCTTGCGGAAGCCTCCTGTACGTTTGGTTCCTAGCTTTGCAGTCCTACCCTTGCCTCCCTCACCTCCCATACCTCCTGGTACTGAGTCTACCAGTGAGGTAGAACCCATGCAGTTGGGCTTCACACGTCTCTCTGTGGATGAGAGAGCCTTTAGGAGGAGGGAGAGATTGTGCCTTTATTGTGGCCAGGCAGGTCACTTTTTGTCCTTCCCGTCTGGGAAACGCTTGTACCTGAGGTCCTTTAGGTGACAGACCTTAGGTGGCATTGTTATGTCCCCAGTTATCTAGAAGGATAAGCCCCTGGTACCGGTTACACTTTTCTTGGTCTGAGTCATCCATCGAGATACTGGCTTTAATCGACTCTGGGATGCAGGCTTGTTCATAGATGGTGCCTTTATGTCCAAGCACTCAATTCCACTGCAGCTGCGTGCCACTCCACTTGCCATTGAGGCTATTGATGGGAGACCTCTACAGCCTGCCCAGGTGACTCATGAGACTGCTCCGTTGACTATGGTCATGGGGGCTCTTCACCATGAGATAATCCAATTCCAAGTCATTTCCTCACCTCATTTTCCGGTGGTTATTGGTTATATTTGGTTACAGAGGCACAACCCCTCTTTTGATTAGCTTTGTGCTGAGGTTCTTTCCTGGTCGCCACAATGCAGGGAGACATGTTTTCTGAAAGTGGCTAAGGTCTTGTGCACCCCTTTCACTCTCCACCCTGCTGGAGGAGTACCGCAAATTTTGTGATGTCTTTGACAAAGGTCAAGCCACAAGAGAACAACGTTTGTTACAAAGCTTGATTTGTGAGGGGCATACAATCTCATGAGGATCAAGGAGGGCGACGAATGGAAAACTGCTTTTAATACCAGAACTGCCCATTATTAATACCTAGTGTTCCAGGAATTTATCAACAATGTCCTCTGAGATTTGTTGCAGCTATGTGTGGTGGTTTATCTCGACGATATCCTCATAAGTCCCTAGAGAACCATCACACAGATGCCCACCATGTGCTGCAGAGGTTGAGAGAATAACCTGTATTGCAAATTGGAGAAGTGCTAGTTTCATTGTGAACATGTTAAATTCCTGGGTTATGTCATTTCCACTGCTGGTTTTTCAATGGACCCAGAAAAACATTTGGCAGTACTACAGTGGCCCGACCCATGGCTTTGCAACCATTGCAACGATTTCTTGGCTTTGCCAATTATTATCGGAAGTTTATTCGTAACTTCTCGTCTCTGGTCAAACCCCTGACTTATATGACCATAAAGGATGGTAACCCACAGAATTTGTCTCCAGAGTCCTCAAGGCTGCCATTGCTTCTGCTCCTGTGTTGGTACATCCTGATCCTACAGCACCTTTCATCCTTGAGGTTGATGCATCTGAGACTGGAGTTGGTGCCCTGCTGTCTCAACATCCTACTTCTGAGAACGCTAGGCATCCTTGTGGCTACTTTTCCAAGAAATTCTCTCCAGCGGAATGCAATTATGAGATTGAGGACAGAGAGTTGTTAGCGATCATTTTAGCCCTTATGAATGGAGGCATCTCCTGGAAAGTACCACTGTGCCTGTTCTTATTCTGACTGACCATAAGAATCGCACATTCTTTTCTGAGGCAAAATGCCTCATTCCCAGAAGGGCGCGATGGGCTCTATTCTTGTCAAGTTTCAATTACATAGTCTCATTCTTACCCGGTACGAGGAATGTTAGGGCTAATGCTTTGTCACAACAGTTTTCCTCCACTTCCACGATGGAGTCTGTTCCTGTGATTCCCCCTGATCGTATTCTGGCTATGGTTTGCACCAGTCTCACTTCTCCTTTGGGTGACAAAATTCTTGCCGCTCAGATCCATTCTCCTCCTGAGATACCTTGTGTGTCTGAGAGTTTCTGTACTGCCATGCTCCAGACTTACCATTCTCCCAGGGCTGCTGGCCACCCAGGTAAGAATCAACTCTTTTGGGCCATTTCCCAACAATTCTGGTGGGCTAGTCTATGTGCTGATGTAGCCGCCTTTGTAGTTGCTTGTTCTGTGTGTACTCCACAAAACCTTCCAGTGGGCCTCCTACAACCCATACCCAATGGAGAGAGGCCTTGGACCCACCTGTCAATGGATTTCATTGTGGAGTTACCCAACTCTCAGGGCAACACAGTTATCCTTATGGTGGTTGATCAGTTCTCAAAGATGTCTCATTGTATTCCACTTACGAAGTTGCCCACATCTAAAGAATTGGCTTCCATTTTTGCTTGGGAGATCTTTAGCTTACATGGGCTACCCAAGGTGATCATCTTGGACAGGGGTAGCCAGTTTGTGCCCAGGTTCTGGTGAGCCTTTTGTGCACAGTTGGGAATTCCGCGTTCTTTCTCCTCTGAGTGTCACCCGCAGTACAATGTTGCCAACGAGCCAACCAATCCTTGGAACAGTTTTTACGTTGCTACATTTCTGACCATCATAACAACTGGTCAGACCTCTTACCTTGGGTGGAGTTTGCTCACAATAGTGCCGACAATACAACTTCCCGAATGTCCCCATTTGTGGCAAATTATGGTTTACAACCATACATGTTGCCTGACTCATTTGTTCCTCAGAGCATTAGAGTAGCATCTCCATGGTCTTTGTTCCCATTGGGTACAGGTCCAAGAGTCATTGCAACTTGCCAGACTCCATTCTGATGGCAGACACCTACAGTACCTGCGCCTTCCTGCCAAGTTGGGGACAGGGTCTGGCTGTCATCTCACAACCTCCGACTCCGTGTTCCCTCATTAAAACTGGTATTAGGGTTTATTGGGCCTTTCCGTATTCTCCGTAGGATCAACCCAGTGGCTTACGCTTTAGACCTTCCTTCTAATATGCGTATTTCAAATATATTTCATGTCTCATTAAAACCTTTTGGTATGCAACTGTTTCACCACTTCGGTACCACGTTCTCACCCAGTTCAGGTTGAGAATCATGAGGAATATGAGATGTACATGCTCCTGTCCTCCTCTGTGCCTTCTATAGATGTTTTCTCCTCAAACCTGGTGGTCCTCTGAGGGGGAGGGGTCGTTGAGGAGGGGGTACTGTCTGGGCTAGGCTCAGCCCTTCCTTCTCAGAGCTCTGTGCTCAGCTGTCGGTTAATTGCCAAAGTTTCTTTCTTCCACAGTGACTCCCCTGGTCTTAATTTCCTGCTCGTCAGCTAGAGCTGCTGGTTATATAAAGTCCTTGGATCAGATCTTCAGTGCCTTTGCTTTGGTTAACATATTCGGACTCTCTCTGCTGTGTTTTTCTGTGAAAGAATTTTGTTTGGCTGACATCCCTTTGGTTCCTGATCCTGTTTGCTGCACCCCGACTTCGCTGATCTCTGGACTCCTGTTTCTCTGGCTTGTTCTGACTACCCATCCTGGTTACCAAACTCTGGCTATGTTTTGACTATGTTTGCTCTGTTTATACCATTTTACCATTTTATTAAATAGTGTGTTTTTTTCTGCACTTCTGTCTCAGTCTGATTCATGGTTCCTGACATCCATGCCCTCTGAAATGGGTTGTATTGGCAACCATTAGCATCTCCCATCAGTTGCTGTCCCTACGAGTTATGTGACAGTTAGGGCGATACCAGCTTTCCCATGGACGACGAGCCTCTGGAGAGAGTGAGCAGTCGATGTGCAGCTTGTTGGTGGCTGCATGCTGATTTCCCCAACTAGCCTCTAGACATGTCTGCAGAGAGCCGTGTTTGAAGTGCTCATCACTGAGAGAGCCTTATCCATGGATTTTTATACCTGTACAGCACATGTTTGTAAGTTCATTGATTTTATCTTTACTTTATTTAACCACCTCGCGCCGGCTGTACGACTATATACGGCCGCGAGGTGGTTCTACAAATCCGGGAGGCCGTCTTTTTATGGCCTCCGCTTCTTTGGCCACTGGGTGGCGCGCGAGCACGTGCCCGGCGCGTCACTGTAATGCCGATGCGCGTGCCTGGCGGCCGCAATGTTCACCAGGCACCCGCGATCGGCGGTTACACAGACAAGGACATGGATCTGTGTGTGTAAATACACAGATCCATGTCCTGTCAGGGAGAGAGGAGACCGATGCTGTGTCCCTTGTACATAGGGACACAGATCGGTCTCCTCCCCCAGTCAGTCCCCTCCGCCCACAGTAATAATCACTAATAGGGCACACATTTAACCCCTTCCTCGCCCCTAGTGTTAACCCCTTCCCTGCCAGTCACATTTATACAGTAATCAGTGCATATTTATAGCACTGTTCGCTGTATAAATGTGAATGGTCCCAAAAATGTGTCAAAAGTGTCCGCTGTGTCTGCCATAATGTCGCAGTTACGAAAAAAAATCACTGATCGCCGCCATTACTAATAAAAAATTTTTTTTTTTATAAAAATGCCATAAATCTATCCCCTATTTTGTAAACGCTATAACTTTTGCGCAAACCAATCAATAAACGCTGATTGCGATTTTTTTTACGAAAAATATGTAGAAGAATACGTATCGGCCTAAACTGAGGAAAAATATATATATATATTTTTTTAAATTGGGATATTTATTATAGCAAAAATCAAAAAATATTGTGTTCTTTTCAAAATTGGCGCTATTTCTTTGTTTGTAGCGCAAAAAATAAAAACCGTAGAGGTGATCAAACACCACCAAAAGAAAGCTCTATTTGTGGGGAAAAAAGGACGTCAATTTTGTTTGGGAGCCACGTCGCACGACCGCACAATTGTCATTCAAAGCGTGACAGTGCCGAAAGCTGAAATTTCGCCTGGGCAGGAAGGGGGGTATATGTGCCCAGTAAGGAAGTAGTTAATAAAAGGTGTTGCACCAAGGGACTGTGCACTCTGTCTTCCTTTGTGTTGATTTTTTTTTTTACATTTTCTCATTATCATAGTTTATATTAAATCAAATAGAACACATTTGATAAAATAATTGATTGTATAGCCATTATTATGATATTTTTAGGCTTTAAGTGAATTTAAACAACTTGCCAACCGTGCTATAGCCAAAATAGGGCTACAGCGCAATCGTCCAGTTCAGGGAGGGCATCCATAGACATCTTCCCAGAACTTCGCCACCTGCACACCTCCTGCGGTGTGCATCGGGTGCACTCTGTGACTACTGTGTTTTCAGATACAGCTGATCACAGATCAGGGTAAGGGGCCAATCACAGCGGCCCTTTACCATGTGATCAGCTGTGTCCAATCACAGCTGATCACATGTAAACAGATTTGTCGGTTGGTGGCAAGCCTGTCAGCACATTGTTAACTGATCATCAGTGCCCTGATTATCAGTGCAGCACCATCGGTGCCAATTAGTGCCCATCATTGCAGCCTATCAGTAGTCATCAGTACCACTAATCAGTGCCGCCTATCAGTGCTTCCTATCAGTGACTCCTCATCAAAGCCCATTAGCGCTGCCTATTAATGCCCATCAGTGCCGCCCATCAGTACCCATCAGTGCCGCTTATCAGTGCAGCCTCACCAGTGCCTCCTCATCAGTAAACGAAAATAAAAGGAACAAGTGCGCTAATGTGAATTACCCAATGTATGAATGTTAGTAACAACACATAGATATATATACATATGAAGTCCAATAGTGACGACAGTAGGTAAGTCTGGAATATATCCAAATAAAAGTCCATTCAAAAATCAAAAAAATTAAGAATGAAGGGAAGCCGTGAAGAGGTGACCCGCATCAGATGGGAATTCGGTGCATGCACACCCGTGTCCACCACCAACAATACAAACTACTTACCAGAGGTAAGAAACAAATAAGCCCATCCGCAATCCCAGGGGAAAATCCAGAGAGATCCAAACGTCACTTGATGTGCAGTGGTTACGTCAAAGATTTCCCAAAAAGAGAGAGGAGGCTCGATAGTGCATTACCCAATGTTACATTTATTTATAAAAAGGGGTATAAAAACACTTACACAATATAACATTAAAAGAGCATAACAACCGGCCGGTCCACCGTACCTGTCCCGTGATGATGGCGTCAGCACGCTCACCTTCCCGACGTACGTTTCGTGTTCCTACACGTCGTCATGGGGATCAGGTGACGTGCTGACGAATCACGAGATATAGAAGAAGAAAAACCAAGCCTCACTCTGAGCGGCCAATGGAGTCGCGGCAATTAAACCAAGCCTCCATACCACCAGAAAGGCCCGGCCATGAACCAACACATAGCCAAGCCTCATTTTGATCACAGGCAGCACTATGGAAGAAAAAAGAGTCAAGCCTCATTCTAAGCGGCCAATGGAGTCACGGCAATTAAACCAAGACTCCATACCACCAGAAAGGCCCGGCCCTGAACCAACACATAACCAAGCCTCACTCTGAGTGGCCAATGGAGTCGCGGCAATTAAACCAAGCCTCCATACCACCAGAAAGGCCCGGACATGAACCAACACATAGCCAAGCCTCATTTTGATCACAGGCAGCACTATGGAAGAAAAGAGAGTCAAGCCTCATTCTAAGTGGCCAATGGAGTCACGGCAATTAAACCAAGCCTCCATGCCACCAGAAAGGCCCGGCCCTGAACCAACACATAACCAAGCCTCACTTGGATCACAGGCAGCGGTATATGAATAGACAAAGTTAACCTCAAATATATTAAAAATAGGAGGTGAACATATAAAACAGCATTTAAGTCGTAAAACTCATTTATAATTAACCTTATCATGTGTGTGGGCGGGAAGGATGTCCAAATTAATAAACAACCTCCACCCGTCCACCACAATATGGTATACCATTTGAAAAATATAGGAATACTTTGAAAAGTATGTTATAAGGATACATACTAATATCTATAAAGATAGAAATGTATATACACATAAAAAATGATAATAAAAAGGTTCTATAGTATTGTTGCATATTTTAACCAGTGGAGGTAAAAAAAAGACAAAAAAATATACCTCAACTAGAAACAGCAAAAGAAAAAGGGAAAGGGGGGGGGGGGAATATTCTAAAGTGTGAGGGCCCATTGGAAGTCCCTTGGATGGTAAATTGGACATATAAGGATATATAATGGCAAACAATTGTGGTCACCAATATAGCAAGATCCACATATGCAAAGCAAGCTCCCACTTATCACAGACTAAGAGTTATCGATGAAAGCGTTGAGATCTACTTCAACGTTCATCCCATATGGTACATAACTCTTCAGTCTGTGGATCCAAGCCATCTCAAGTCTGGAAATACTTCTGATCATGGAGTCACCCCTCCATCTAGCAGAATATTTATCTATCCCCAGAAAGATGGTGTTGGTGGGGTCTTTGGCATGAATTTCCAAATAATGTCGGGATACTGGGTGTTTTGGGAAACCTGTGAGGATGTTAGTGATATGTTCGTTTAGTCTAAAACGGAGAGGTCATTTAGTCCTGCCCACATATTGGAGTCCACATGGACATTGTAGGAGATAAACAACTCTCTCCGTGGAGCAAGTAATAAAGGGCAATATTTTATGCTCGACATTGGTTACAGTGGACTTAAACGTATTGGTACGTCTATGGGTACAACCACTCAACGAACATACCCGACACCTCCTACACTGATAGAAACCCACCAACTGATCGAGAAAAGTCTTGCGCACAGAAGGGAGATCTAGAATATTGGGTGCCACTCTCCCTTGTAAAGAAGGTGCTCCCTTGTATATAACCTGAGGGTGGACAGGTAATACTCCCTGCAAAACAGGGTCATTGGTGAGAATGTGCCAATGCTTCTTAATCAACTGTTTGATACCCCTATATTGAGTTGAATAGGTGGTAACAAATGGAATGGATGGCACTCTCGATTGGGACCTAGGTTTCTCAGCCAATAGGTCTTTCCTATCCAATAATGCAACCTCATTTAAGGTGTTAATGAGTGAATCATTGGAATACCCTTTTTCCAAAAATCGACCAACCAGGATTTGTGCTTGTGTTAGAAATTCTTTGTGATCTGTACAGTTACGTTTCAGCCTGATAAATTGACTCTTGGGTACGGATTTAAGCCATGATGGATGATGGCAACTATTGGTAGGTATGTATGAATTCCTATCCGTATTTTTAAAAAAGGTGGAAGTGGTGAAAGAGCCATTTTTAATACTTATTTTTAAATCTAAAAAATGAATCTCCTCCTGGCTCGCCTCAAAATTCAAGACGATACCCCTAGTGTTGTTATTGAGGTGCTCCATATAGGTATCCAGATCTTTACGATCCCCATCCCATAGGAGGAGGACGTCGTCAATGTACCTTGCCCACAACATGAGTTGGGGCGGGCGTTGAACATAGACAACGTCCTCCTCCCATAGGGCCATGAAGAGATTGGCCAGACTAGGGGCATATTTTGCCCCCATAGCCACTCCTCTGACTTTCCTGTAGAATTGGTTATTAAACCAGAAGTAGCTCCTAGAAGCAGCAAATGATAGCAACTCAAGAATATATGAAATCTGTTCATCAAACAGTCCGGAGTCACGCCTCAAGTAGTATTCTACTGCAAATAAACCCAGATTATGGGGAATGATAGTATATAAGGACGTGACGTCCGCTGTTACCAACCACATGCCGTCCCCAGGGGTGATTCCAGTCAAAATATTGATAACCTGGCGGGAATCCTTGAGATGCGAAGGCATCATCAAAACCAATGGTTGTAAGAAGCCATCAATATAACGTCCCACCCTAGACGTGATGGAATCAATGCCACTAATAATAGGGCACCCAGGGGGGTTTGTAGCATCTTTATGTATTTTGGGGAGATAATAAATGACAGGTGTGCGTGGCGCCCTAGGCACCAAATATTCACTTTCATTCCTGTTAAGTATCCCAAGGTCTAGACCTCTTTGAACCAATACTGATAGCTCTCTTGTATATAGGGTCTTTGGATCGGATGATAGGGGAGTATAGGTGTCCCGATCGTTGACGATCTGAGACATCTCAGAAAGGTAATCAGCCTCGTCTAGAATGATAATACCCCCCCCCCCTTTATCCACAGGCCTAATAACAAGATCCCTGTTTTTACATAGGGAATCAAGGCCTTCAACAAGGGTTCTATCGAAATGTACCTTTTTAAGTGGCAATTGATCCAAATCCCTGAGGACCACATCCCTAAACACTTTAAGGGGCGGAGCCAATGCTCCAGGAGGGTTAAACAAAGACGCATTTGATAATCCTGAGTGGGTGAACCCAGGTACCAAATCATTATTTGTGCCAATGGGATTGCACAAAAAATGACGTTTAATGCTAACTCTCCTGATAAATCGGTGAACATCCATGTAGGTCTTAAATTTATTCAACCTGCACGGGGGGACATATTTGAGACCCTTATCGAGTACAGTCTTTTCTGCATCAGTTAGAATAGCAGAACTTAAATTGAAGATACCTGAACCCTCATGATTTTTGTCTTTTTGTTTCTAGCCCTAACCCCCCCTCTAGTTCCTCTCGTGCGTCGCACGACCTTTTTGTACCTCGACCCAATTTGTGAAAACCCCAATGTTGTCCATTTTGTCCAGATGGACCAGGGCTATCACAAATCTCATGATGGGTAGTACTGGAGTGTTGTATCTGACTCTGATAACCATTCTCCTGTTCCGATAGGAGGCCATATCGGTCACTAAGGGGAAAAAAATTATGTGGTCCTCAGGGATTTGGATCAATTGCCACTTAAAAAGGTACATTCCGATAGAACCCTTGTTGAAGGCCTTGATTCCCTATGTAAAAACAGGGATCTTGTTATTAGGCCTGCGGATAAAGGGGGGGTATTATCATTCTAGACAAGGCTGATTACCTTTCTGAGATGTCTCAGATCGTCAACGATCGGGACACCTATACTCCCCTATCATCCGATCCAAAGACCCTATATACAAGAGAGCTATCAGTATTGGTTCAAAGAGGTCTAGACCTTGGGATACTTAACAGGAAGGAAAGTGAATATTTGGTGCCTATGGCGCCACGCACACCTGTCATTTATTATCTCCCCAAAATACATAAAGATGCTACAAACCCCCGTGGGCGCCCTATTATTAGTGGCATTGATTCCATCACGTCTAGGGTGGGACGTTATATTGATGGCTTCTTACAACCATTGGTTTTGATGATGCCTTCGCATCTCAAGGATTCCCGCCAGGTTATCAATATTTTGACTGGAATCACCCCTGGGGACGGCATGTGGTTGGTAACAGTGGACGTCACGTCCTTATATACTATCATTCCCCATAATTTGGGTTTATTTGCAGTAGAATACTACTTGAGGCGTGACTCCGGACTGTTTGATGAACAGATTTCATATATTCTTGAGTTGCTATCATTTGCTGCTTCTAGGAGCTACTTCTGGTTTAATAACCAATTCTACAGGCAAGACAGAGGAGTGGCTATGGGGGCAAAATATGCCCCTAGTCTGGCCAATCTCTTCATGGCCCTATGGGAGGAGGATGTTGTCTATGTTCAACGCCCGCCCCAACTCATGTTGTGGGCAAGGTACATTGACAACGTCCTCCTCCTATGGGATGGGGATCGTAAAGATACCTATATGGAGCACCTAAATAACAACACTAGGGGTATCGTCTTGAATTTTGAGGCGAGCCAGGAGGAGATTCATTTTTTAGATTTAAAAATAAGTATTAAAAATGGCTCTTTCACCACTTCCACCTTTTTTAAAAATACGGATAGGAATTCATACATACCTACCAATAGTTGCCATCATCCATCATAGCTTAAATCCGTACCCAAGAGTCAATTTATCAGGCTGAAACGTAACAAAGAATTTCTAACACAAGCACAAATCCTGGTTGGTCGATTTTTGGAAAAAGGGTATTCCAATGATTCACTCATTAACACCTTAAATGAGGTTGCATTATTGGATAGGAAAGACCTATTGGCTGAGAAACCTAGGTCCCAATCGAGAGTGCCATCCATTCCATTTGTTACCACCTATTCAACTCAATATAGGGGTATCAAACAGTTGATTAAGAAGCATTGGCACATTCTCACCAATGACCCTGTTTTGCAGGGAGTATTACCTGTCCACCCTCAGGTTATATACAAGGGAGCACCTTCTTTACAAGGGAGAGTGGCACCCAATATTCTAGATCCCCCTTCTGTGCGCAAGATTTTTCTCGATCAGTTGGTGGGTTTCTATCAGTGTAGGAGGTGTCGGGTATGTTCGTTGAGTGGTTGTACCCATAGACGTACCAATACGTTTAAGTCCACTGTAACCAATGTCGAGCATAAAATATTGCCCTTTATTATTTGCTCCACGAAGAGAGTTGTTTATCTCCTACAATGTCCATGTGGACTCCAATATGTGGGCAGGACTAAACGACCTCTCCGTGTTAGACTAAACGAACATATCACTAACATCCTCACAGGTTTCCCAAAACACCAAGTATCCCGACACTATTTGGAAATTCATGCCAAAGACCCCACCAACACCATCTTTCTGGGTATAGATAAATATTCTGCTAGATGGAGGGGTGACTCCATGATCAGAAGTATTTCCAGACTTGAGATGGCTTGGATCCACAGACTGAAGAGTTATGTACCATATGGGATGAACGTTGAAGTAGATCTCAACGCTTTCATCGATAACTCTTAGTCTGTGATAAGTGGGAGCTTGCTTTGCATATGTGGATCTTGCTATATTGGTGACCACAATTGTTTGCCATTATATATCCTTATATGTCCAATTTACCATCCAAGGGACCCCCAATGGGCCCTCACACTTTAGAATATTCCTCCCCCCCCTTTCCCTTTTTCTGTTGCTGTTTCTAGTTGAGGTATTTTTTTGTCTTTTTATTTGACCTCCACTGGTTATAATATGCAACAATACTATAGAACCTTTTTATTATCATTTTTTATGTGTATATACATTTCTATATTTATAGATATTAGTATGTATCCTTATAACATACTTTTCAAAGTATTCCTATATTTTTTAAATGGTATACCATATTGTGGTGGATGGGTGGAGGTTGTTTATTAATTTGGACATCCTTCCCGCCCACACACATGATAAGGTTAATTATAAATGAGTTTTACGACTTAAATGCTGTTTTATATGTTCACCTCCTATTTTTAATATATTTGGGGTTAACTTTGTCTATTCATATACCGCTGCTTGTGATCCAAGTGAGGCTTGGTTATGTGTTGGTTCAGGGTCGGGCTTTTCTGGTGGTATGGAATCTTGGTTTAATTGCCGTGACTCCATTGGCCGCTTAGAATGAGGCTTGACTCTTTTTTCTTCCATAGTGCTGCCTGTGATCAAAATGAGGCTTGGCTATGTGTTGGTTCATGGCCGGGCCTTTCTGGTGGTATGGAGGCTTGGTTTAATTGCCGCGACTCCATTGGCCGCTCAGAGTGAGGCTTGGTTTTTCTTATTTTATATCTCGTGATTCGTCAGCACGTCACCTGATCCCCATGACGACGTGTAGGAACACGAAACGTACGTCGGGAAGGTGAGCGTGCTGACGCCATCATCACGGGACAGGTACGGCGGACCGGCCGGTTGTTATGCTCTTTTAATGTTATATTGTGTAAGTGTTTTTATACCCCTTTTTATAAATAAATGTAACATTGGGTAATGCACTATCGAGCCTCCTCTCTCTTTTTGGGAAATCTTTGACGCAACCACTGCACATCAAGTGACGTTTGGATCTCTCTGGATTTTCCCCTGGGATTGCGGATGGGCTTATTTGTTTCTTACCTCTGGTAAGTAGTTTGTATTGTTGGTGGTGGACACGGGTGTGCATGCACCTAATTCCCATCTGATGCGGGTCACCTCTTCACGGCTTCCCTTCATTCTTAATTTTTTTGATTTTTGAATGGACTTTTATTTGGATATATTCCAGACTTACCTCCTCATCAGTGCCCATCAGTGCAGCCTATCAGTGCCCATGAGTGTAGCCTCACCAGTGCCTCCTCATCAGTGTACATCAGTACAGCCTATCAGTGCCCATGAGTGCAGCCTCATCAGCGCACATTAGAAGAAGAAAAATTACTTAATTGCAACATTTTATAACAGAAATTAAGAAAAACATTTTTTCTTCAAAATTGTTTGTCTTTTTTCATTTGTTTAGAAAAAATAAAACAAATCCAGTGGTGATGAAATACCACCAAAAGAAAACTGTTGATACAAATTTCATTCGGGTACAATGTTGCATGATCACGCAATTGTCATTCAAATTGCGACAGCGCTGAAAACTGAAAATTGCCTTGGGCAGGAAGGGGGATAAAGTGCCCAAATAAATTTCTATATATTTTTTTTTAAATATACTCTCTATACAACCTATCACGTAAAACTTTATACTTACTATCAAAAAATATTCAAACGGGTCCAGTGCCCTCCACTAGTCAGCCAGGTGACCTAACTTTACTCTACTGTACTTAAGCAAAAACAGCCTGGTTAGCACCCTGCCCCCAGGCTTTGACTAGACAGTGAAGGCGTGTCAACAGACTGATGAGGTCTTCTGCCTGCTTTTTTATTCTAGCAGCATGTTCCTTATCAGCACAAGTTCATGCAAGACATCTGTTTGGCCCCAAGTGTTGCCTCTTCCTAGTATGAGTCCTGTTGTAAAAATGTTGACACTTATGCCGCGTACACACGATCGGAAATTCCGTCAAGAAAAGTCCGATGTGAGCTTTTTATTGGAAATTCCGACCGTGTGTAGGCTGCATCTGACTTTTTTTGTCGGAATTTCCACCAACAAAAGATTGAGAGCAGGTTATCTATTTTTCCGACGGAAAAAGTTTCTATCGGAAAATCCGCTCATCTGTATGCAATTCCGACGTGCAAAAAAAACATGTATGCTCAGAATAAAGCAGAAGAGCCGAACTGCCTAATGAACTTCATTGGTCTCGGCTCGTCGTACGTCTTGTACGTCACCGCGTTCTTGACGGTCGGAATTTCCGACAAGATTTGTGTGACCGTGTGTATGCAACACAAGTTTGAGCCAACATTCCATCAGAAAAAATCCACGGTTTTCTTGTCGGATCTTCCGATCGTGTGTACGTGGCATAAGTGAAATTCATGTATTTAAATTAGTTACCTATAATACCTTGAATGCTTTTTAATAAACACATATATGAAAGAGACGCTAGATAGTGTAAAATCCCAAAAGTTTTCTTTAATATAAAGTATTACACTTACATTAGTACAGGTAATACCAGCATTGTGTACAATATAGGCGGCCGCCTTAAGATATCCAGGCACTGTACAAACAAACGCGATAGCAGGAAACGGCTCTTATCCCGACCGGTTTCATCACAAAAAAGGACTTCCAGGGCATGCAAAGATTGTTACATCAAGCCTGTTTGACCCTTCATAATAAAGGGTCCATGCTCTCTAGGAAGAGTCTATATTGCCTGTGGTGATGGTGCACGCACGAGGTGAAGGTTTTCTTCTTCTTTTTTTGGGGGGATTTACCTACTTATCATGGATTTGTGTTTTCTACAGTTGGATTTTAATAACCCAAAGAGATTTTTGTTTAGCGTATCATTTTTTCGACATGTTGTTTATCGTGATTATATGTCACTTTTGGGGTGCTGCTGGACAATTTACACTGTAATTATTGTGATTGACATTATTTATTTTTATGTTTTTACACATGTGCAGTACTCTTCATTTATATAATACATATATGTATTAGTTACTGTTTTTTTTCTCCGTTCTGCTTTAGCACAGTTTTTCTTTTATTTTTATTTTTTAAATAGATTTTATTGAAAGATGCATCATACAGAGTATAACATCGATAGTAATAGTAATTTTTGCACAAAACGGCATTTATGACAAAGTGTAATAGAACACATAACAATAACAAGGAATCTTGTAGCCTAGGGGTGGCATAGTAATAGGGCCCCACATGGGGGGGGGGTAACAAAACATGCATGTAATAGCAGTGCAAGGGTATTAACCTACTTAATGAAAATAAGTAACTGGATGAATCTAAGGATGAGGAGGGTCCCTAGGGATACCAAGAGGGTACTGTTGGATGATTCCAAGAAGAGGCGTGGGGCAGGGAAAGGTGGGGAGAGGAGGGAGGATAGGGGAGAAAAGCACCAAGTTCATGCAATGGATGTAGAATGGGGGTAGACAGTGAGGTTGAGGCTGCGGTTTCAAGAGCAGCGTTTCCGTCAGTCTGTTTGGAGGAAGAGAAGGGGTTGGTGGGCGAGAGGTGATTCATGATGTGACAAGAGTAGGATTCCTTATGTTGCGGTTCTGTCAGTCAGGAGAGAGCAGCTCCGTCCATGGTGTAGGGGGGAGGCCCATGATATGAGAAAGGAAAGTTTCTCAAAATTCACCATATCCATAGGAGTGAGTGTTGAGAACATAAAAGCTTGCCATTTGTGGTAGAAACGTGTTTTGGTCTTTTTATGTGTTAAATCCGTGTTGAGCTTGTCCTTGTAGAGTACACCCCCCACTGGCCCAAAGAAAGGCAAAAAGGGACATACTGGACCCAAAATACGTGGGCCGTCACCGCAGGACGTGACTAATGCCACTGGTTTGGCTACCGGTGGAGTCGCAACGTCCACTTCGTTACATGGGGCAATTCCTAAAGTTCTTAGTTCAATGTCTAATAAATATACTAAAGTTAATGAGGATGCCATTTTTTTAGCCCTGAAAAAACAACAGGGAAACTTAGACACATTTGTTCACAAGAACATACAACCACCCCCTTCTCTTCTACCACCACAAACAATTCCCAACACAATACCCATTTGAACATCATTAACCTTACTTCTCATAGACTTTCTGAGGATGAGTCCTCAGTTCTACATTTGGGTTTGGGTTTTTGTCCCCTGGATTCATTAAAAGTCACTGACACAATTAAGGACCTATAACTATTTGCTCGTAATCTCACCTTTAAATTCATTTATGACAAAGATCGTGCCAAGATCAATTTAGAGCGGGAGCTGTCTGAGCGCACGAAGCACTTCTCTATGGAGGAGTTCCGTGCTCTCCGCGACCTCATGCTCCTTTACGATGAAGGTGCTGTGGAAGATTCCCAGTCACCAACATCCACTACCACCCCCTCACTCTCAACACCCATTGTTCGACATCCACCCAAACCTTTCAGACTCCGTTCGCGGAAATTTCCAGACTTAATGACGTGTCCCGCTATCTGGGCTTTTGTACAGGCCACTATTCGTGATCTGAAAAGGCAGAAATGGCAGACTATACCTTCTAATCTTACGCAGGGCCAGACCAAAGCCTTGAAAATGTTACAGAAATCTCCAGATCTGGTGATAAAAAACTCAGACAAAGGAGGGAACATTGTTCTTATGACACATGAGTTCTATCAGAACATGTGTCTCTCAATTCTCCAAAATGTTAATTGGTATTGCCCTACAACCCATTCTGCCTTTTCTTCCTTCTCTACACAACTTCATACCCTTTGCACTGAGGCCTATTTATTGGGCCTCATTGAAAAGGACACTTTAGAATTTCTTCTCCCTAAATTTCCCCGTATACCTACATTCCTAAAACTCACAAAAATGTAAATAACCCCCCAGGGCGCCCTATCGTCTCTGGAATTGGATCCTTGACTGACAATGCCAGTAAATTCGTTGATGCCTTTTTGATACCGCATGTCAGCAGCTTGCCTTCTTACATTAAGGACACTTCTGACTTGCTGCGTCATGTTGAGGGTATCCGGGTCCCTCCGGACGCCCTGCTCGTGACTGTTGATGTCGAGGCCTTATACTCGAGCATCCCTCACGAGCAGGGCATCCGGATGGACGGTTCCTTCTTACATGAACAAGAGCGGACCTCTTGGCCACTCAATGAGTTCATTCTCGACCTGTTGCATTTTATTTTGACCAAAAATTATTTTCTTTTCGATGATCAACTCTTTTTACAAATACAGGGAGTTGCAATGGGGACATCCTGCACCCCCGCCTACGCCAATCTCTACTTGGGTGGGTGGGAGCGCTTTATTAATGCAGATGAACAATACACGGAAATGCTCGAGCATGCGTTGGTGTGGTATCATTATATCGACGATCTGTTTCTGGTCTGGACGGGGACCAGTACACAATTAGAACAGTTTATGGATCTACTAAATTGTAATGATTTTAACCCTACATTTACAGTACAATTTGATGATACCCAGGTCCCATTTTTGGACCTGATTATCATGAAACAATCAGATGGTACGTTAAGTACCAACTTATACCGTAAACCAACTGCTGGCAACACTTTACTTTACGCTACTAGCGCCCATCCAAAGCCATTGATACGCAGTATCCCATTTGCACAATACCTGCGTATACGTAGAAATTGTGCTTCAGAAAGTGACTTTAAAATTCAAGCCAATGCTCTACGTGAGCGTTTACTATCAAGAGGCTATTCTCGTTCCAATTTGAGAAAGGCCTACAACAAGGCATGTCTCCGTTCCAGACAATCCCTGCTTTACCCCCCTCCTAGATTGAAACCGACCCAAGAATCAGTTAGATTTGTTACCACCTTTTCTGGTCACCATCATACACTTCGAAATATTCTCAACGAACACTGGCATTTACTCACCGAACATATCACTTTGCAAAAACACCTTAAACCCTACCCAGAATTGGTGTTTCGCAGAGCTCACTCACTACGGGATCGTCTGACTCAGAGTCATTACATTCCCTATAGTGTTTCCAAACAGGGACCCAACGGCACCTATCAATGTGGGGATTGTCCCCGCTGCCCTTGGGTTCTTGAGGGCTGGAATTTTACTCTCCCAAATGGAGAGCATTTCCGCTCCTCTACACATGCTAATTGTGGCACCAAAGGGGTTATTTACCTCATGGTGTGCTCTTGCAAAGCATTCTATGTGGGTAAAACCATCAGAGAGTTCAGACAGCGTATAGGAGATCATATATACTATTCTGGCAATGGTAAATTGACTACCATCGGACGACACATAGGTCTATACCACCATTATGACCTGTCATGGATTTGCAGTAGTGTTTGCCTGTCAGCTTACCTTCCTTCCCATGTGTTCATCTTAGAGGCCAGAACCCTTTCACCTGGCTTCCTTTATAATCTCCTCCCAGCCAGACTCCACCCCAGGCCCTATCACAGAACACTATATTAACCTGTGCACTGCAAGCCTGCTTGGCTGATCAACGTGTTTGTTAGGCATTGTGTGTTTGGGTTCCTGCCTGCCGTGTGCTACGTCTGTCTCTCTGTTACGTTATTGGCTTGTCCCCGACTATCCCTGTCTGCTCGTGACCCTTGACCTTCGGCTTGTCTTTCGTTATCCTTGTCTGCTTGTGGCCCTTGACTTTCAGCTTGTTATTCGTTACTCTTATATCTCGTGCTGCTGCTTCCCCTCTTGTCCCCTTATCCTACGGGGCGTGAGCTAGGAGACTCTAGGGGCCGCGACCTGGACCCAGCCTGCAGCATAACATCCTCACCACTAGAGGCTCTGGAGAAGACCTGCTGGGTCTTAGACTCCGCGCCCTGGGGAATCTTCCCATAGGATCCCGGTTGTGCTCCTCTGGTCCCGCTTTCCACAACCACCCAGTTTCCTATCCGCAGCAGTCAGCCATAGGGTTCACTATCTTGCGGTGCACTCCTGTCCCCCTACGGTGTGTGCATCTGTCACCTGGCCACAGGTGACCTGACAGTTTGATCAGCCATGAACCCGGCTGACATCCCGCTCCCCGCGGATGATCCATTGCAGGGCATAGTTTGCAGACTTGAAACCCAGGAATCGAATCAGACTCAGGTGATGCGATTCCTCCAGGATCTGGCTTCTCGCTTCGAGCAGCTTCAGGCCTCCATGGGAACCCTGAATCCACAACCTCAAATACAACCAGCGGCTGCACCTATTGCACCAGTCGCAGCCACACACTCACTACAACTGCCAGCTCCGTCCCGTTTCTCTGGGGACTCCAAGGCTTGCAGGGGGTTCCTTAGCCAATGCACTATTCATTTTGAGCTCCAGCCCCAAAACTTCCTGTCTGATCGGGCTAAGGTAGCCTATATCATTTCCCTCCTCTCTGGTGAAGCTTTAGCCTGGGCAGCCCCTCTGTGGGAACTGAATGATCCAGTGGTTTCTAGCCTGTCTGGCTTCTTGAAACTTTTTTGGAATATCTTCGAAGAACCGGCTCGTGTCTCTTCAGCGGCCAGCGCCCTTTTACGTCTCCGCCAAGAGTCTGCTTCTGTGGGACAGTATGCCCTTCATTTCCGCATACTGTCGGCTGAGTTGAGCTGGAACAATGAGGCCTTAGTCGCAACCTTTTTGCATGGCCTGTCTGATAGAGTGAAGGATGAATTAGCAGGAAGAACCATCCCCACTGATCTGGCCGGCGTTATCTCCTTGTGTAACCAGATCGATATTTGCTTTCAGGAGAGGACCTTAGAAAAGCAACGCCAGCACTCCTTGGTTCTTAGTCAGCCTGAGCTCCCCTCTCTTCGACCTGTAGAGCATCTCCTACCAGCTGAGGAACCCATGCAGCTGGGTCGGACCAGGCTATCCCCTGAGGAACGTGCTAGGCGCAGAACTCTTGGTCTGTGTCTTTACTGTGGGGGCAAAGGTCATTTTCGTGACACTTGCTCTCTTTGTCCAGAAAAACGTTTGGGTCCACTTCATCTGGCAAGTGGAGTATTGGACCCAGAAATATCACCTTCCCCTTCTCGTCTTCTGCTTTCTGTGTTCCTTCATGTTGGTGCTTCTTCTCATTCGGTCTCAGCATATCTGGATTCCGGAGCTGCTGGTAATTTCATGGACTGGGAAATCGCATCGTCCATGAGACTTACTCTTTTGCCCCTCACCACGCCATTGGTGGTCTTGGCGATTGATGGTACTGTTCTCCCAGGGGGACCTATCCGCTTCCAGACCCTCCCTGTTAAGATGTCGGTAGGGACACTCCACCAGGAGTGGATATCCTTCCTTATCTTACCCAAGGCCTCAACGCCTATAATTTTGGGTCTCCCATGGTTACAGCTCCATTCTCCTCATGTGGACTGGACTACTGGACAGGTCCTGGCTTGGGGTCCCTCCTGTTCCTCGTCCTGCCTACCCAAGGTTTCCCCCTGTGAACCTAAGCCGGTCATTCATTCCAGGTTGCATAACCATTTACATTTCTCTGTCCCTAACCACCCTTGGACGCACAGCCAGGCTAGCTTGTCTACAAGTCCTGCAGTCGCTACGTCTTGCGATGCGATTCAGGTAGTCGCTACACCTGACTCTGCTTTTCACTCGGCCTCTGTACTAGTTATGCCAGTCCAGCCCATGCCCAGTGAGCCTCCTACTTTTTCTTGTTCAGGACATTCTGCTTGTCTTTCAGCTATTCAGCGTGACTCCGGCGACATGTCACCTTCAAACCAACCTGACTTCAGGGTTCCACTGACATCTGCCTAGTCTGATGGTCCTGTGCAAGATGACCAGTTCCCCTTTAAGGGTCTAGGGGACCCTCCTCAGATTCCTGTTGATCCTCTCATGCCCTTGCTTATTCCTAGAGAGCCTTTGGTCCTCAATAGATCTTCTTGTCATCTCCCTACCTCGTTTTCGGTCTCTGAGGATAATCTTAAGTACGAGGTTAGACAAGTTCTGGATTCTCAGCTCTGCAGAGGCATTCTTCAGTACCTTGTGCATTGGAGAGGTTTTGGTCCTGAGGAGGCGTCTTGGATCGCTACATCTGATGTCGTTGCACCTCATCTGTTGAGGAGGTTTCATCAGAGATTTCTCTTTAAGCCTAGGCCCAGGCGGGGGAGGGCCCATAAGAGGGAGGGTACTGTCATGGATTTGCAGTAGTGTTTGTCTGTCAGCTTACCTTCCTTCCCATGTGTTCATCTTAGAGGCCAGAACCCTTTCACCTGGCTTCCTTTATAATCTCCTCCCAGCCAGACTCCACCCCAGGCCCTATCACAGAACACTATATTAACCTGTGCACTGCAAGCCTGCTTGGCTGATCAACGTGTTTGTTAGGCATTGTGTGTTTGGGTTCCTGCCTGCCATGTGCTACGTCTGTCTCTCTGTTACGTTATTGGCTTGTCCTCGACTATCCCTGTCTGCTCGTGACCCTTGACCTTCGGCTTGTCTTTCGTTATCCTTGTCTGCTTGTGGCCCTTGACTTTCAGCTTGTTATTCGTTACTCTTATATCTCGTGCTGCTGCTTCCCCTCTTGTCCCCTTATCCTACGGGGTGTGAGCTAGGAGACTCTAGGGGCCGCGACCTGGACCCAGCCTGCAGCATAACATCCTCACCACTAGAGGCTCTGGAGAAGACCTGCTGGGTCTTAGACTCCGCGTCCTGGGGAATCTTGGCTCTAGCTTCCCATAGGATCCCGGTTGTGCTCCTCTGGTCCCGCTTTCCACAACCACCCAGTTTCCTATCCGCAGCAGTCAGCCATAGGGTTCACTACCTTGCGGTGCACTCCTGTCCCCCTACGGTGTGTGCATCTGTCACCTGGCCACAGGTGACCTGACATGACCTGTCTGCCGTGCGTTTCTTTGTCTTGGAAGTTGTCAAACCTAGTCCCAGGGGTGGTGATTGGGATAGGACTATCCTACAGAGGGAAACCCTGTGGATAGAACACCTCAATGCCACAACCCCCCCTGGAATTAACAAGATGAATTCCTATAAACCCTTTTTATAAGTACCCCCTCTTTCTTTTCCCCTTTTCCCCTTTTTCTTCATTTTTCCCCTCCCCTTTCCTATGTTCCCGCCCCCTCCTGTTCCCTTTCCCCTCCACACTCTTCCTTCCCTCCTTCTTCTTTCCCCCCCCTCCCCCCCTCCCCCTTTCCCCTTTTCCCAATATGGCCTGTATATATATGTTTATATCTAACCCATTTTTGCCATGATACATCCTTGTTAGTGGGTTCTTCTCCTTTCAATTTCTTAAATTGTATATCGGTGATTACTGTCAAACATATTGTTGTTGATAGGTATTGTTAATTATTCATTAAATGCCTTATATTGCCATTATACGCATAATTGTTATTGTATTATATTTTCATTGTTTTGGTCTCTGTCTGCTGACGCATCACAGCATGTGACGACTTCCTACTTTCACCCCATTGGCGGATGAGTTCTCTTCCTGGTCTGGATGACTGACGCCATCCCGTACTTGCGCTGACTGACCTGGCCTCACGGCCTTGGGTTAATCGACGCGCACTTGCACTACAGCTTTGCAGAGTGCGGAAGGGATGACCCCGTGACGTCACTCGCCGCACGTTACTCGCGGCGTGTCTGACGGCGGGGTCGGGGAACACACATAAGTGGCTTGTTCGCAAGCCGCTAGTGTGAGTGGTGCATGCACACTCTCCTTGGGAAACCGTATGCGAGGAACTGAGACGCCGAGGTGAGTGCTTTATACGGCCATAGCCGCTCAGCTGCTGTTTAGCTCGCTCAGCGCTGCTGACCTTTACATTCAATTTTTGGTTTTATTTATAGCCTACAATCCTGTCCTCCTATTTCTGCTGGACATTGGGCTCCATACCTGGGTTACCACAACCCTTCAGCTGTCTAGATCCTCGTTGGGTTTTTCCATCACTGCAATATGTTTGAGTATTGGTAAGAGCAATTCATATGTGCTGGCTATTATATAGTTCAGCCTTTTGCTTCCCCCGGGTCCCTTGGTTTGCTTCCCTCTTTTCCTTCCTCACTTTTCTGCTGGACACAGTGGCTTGTTGTTGGTATCCTCAGCCAACTGGGAGATTGAGGCTGACTGTTTCTTTCTTTCCCTTCACCCCCCCTTTCCCCCCCTCCCCTACTTCCCCCCCCCGCCCCCCCCTATCTATTTCGGTTTTTCCGGTTTTTCTCCCCTTCCTCTTTTTTCTTTTCCTTCCCCCTTTTCCCGCCCCTCCCTTCCCCATATTCCTCCCCCTTCCCCCTTTCCTTCCCTTCCTTTTCACAAGCCCTCCTTCCCCCCTCTTCCCCTTCCCCCTTCTCCCCCCTCCCCCTTTTTTCTTTTCTTTTTGCCCCCCCTTCCCTTCACTGTTCTACTGGGTGTCCCATGCCAAACTAGTTCAAACATGGATTATCTAACCAAATATAATTCTAATCATTATTATTAGATTGTATCAATCTGCACCATATACTTTTACTCCCCCTCATTCGCCGCGGGGGGTTTACCTGGGCAGTCGTTGCACCTCTGAACGTCCTTACAGTGAGCAGTCAACAGACCTTGACTTTTTGATTATATTTTTGATATTAAGTACGTTTTATTTATTGCATTAACATATTGCTAGTGTACTTATAATGTATATTATGTTTTGTATAGACCCTCCTGAAGAAGCGGTGTTGTGCCGCGAAACCGGTTGAGGTCCGGCCTGCTCCACTTTAATAGTCTGTAACGGCTGTTTTGTCACCGACTCATGCTGTTCTATACTGTGGGGTTCGGTCTATGTTTTTAAATTATTGCTTTTCTCTTTTGATAAATACCAATAAATAATATATTTTTTAATGCATTTTTGTATGTTGTCGTATCAGTGCCTGCAAAAGTCCACAAAACCTTTAATCCTTAGTGACTATTAGGGGAAAGATGGCCCTAGCAACCATCACCCTATGTCCGATGGGTTCCCTCCTCAACTTGTAGAGTAGTTGTAGGAGATCTCTTTTGACTTGTGAGGTGTTTGGGCGAATGTTGGAGATCCAATTTTTCAGGATGGATCTTCTGGCGAGTAGGAGGCATATCGGGGTCCAGTCTTTGCAAGAGGGTGTAGAGTTCAGCGACCAGGGTAGTAGCTGGGGGGCCCAATGGCCAAAGATGAGAAGTAGGGGGTCTTTGGGCAGTTTCAGGAGAGTCACCTCAAAGATGTACGATAGGACTTCATCCCAGAAGGTGGAGATGTAGGTACACGACCAGAAGCAATGTATCAGTGAGGGCCTGGGGTGTTGACAAAGGGGACACATGGGGGAGGAATGGACCTGTTTGTTTAAGAGGAAAGGGATATGAGCTTGGTGTACAATCTTGATTGATTGATATGTAAATTTATATCGCGCCAAATACTGTCTTGGAGGACTGCAACTAAGCGCGCTGTACCATAAATTCACCAATCAGCCTTGGGAAAGGAAAAAAATACTTGAGAAAAAGGGAGGAGAGAAAAAAAAAGGCTCACAAGAGGAGTAGAAAAACAAAGTTGACGTTAATTATTACAGAATTTAATGTCTCTACATCCGTAGTTAGGAAAAAGCGTTTTTAAAAAGGTCGGTTTTTAATTGCCTTTTAAAAAGAGCTTGGGGCATTGGGAGCCGGAGATGGTCGGGGAGTTGGTTCCAAAGGGCCGCGCCCATAAACTGCATTCATCGACCTCCCAAGGATGGGAGTCGGGTGGGTGCTTGGATGATCCTATTTTGAAGCCCTGACCGCAACGCTCTAATTGGTGTGTAATGGGGGGCCATTTCCGTGAGATAGAGTGGACCCAAGCCCCAATATGCTATAAACATCAGAACCAAGATTTTAAATTGTACTCTATGCACTATGGGTAACCAATGTAGCTGTGCCAGCACGGGGGTGATGTGATGTCTATATGGTGTACCCGTAATAGTACGTGCTGCTTGATTCTGTATAATTTGGATTTTTTAAGCCACTTAAGGGGAAGGCCAAGACAAAAACCATTGGCAAAGTCTAGTCTGGATTGTACTAGAGCCAAAGTAAGTGTGATTTGGCGTCGATATGAAAGTAGATGTCTGATCTTTCGAATAATTTCCGAAAAAAATTAGGCATTTTTCATACAGTTCATGATTTGCGGAATCCAGGTAAGCTTTGCATCAAAAATTATTCCAAGGTTCTTGACTTGTCTTTTAGGTTCTGGGCAGGTACCTAGGTCAGATGGCCATCGGGATAGAATGGGAGAGGCTAGAGGTTCGCCCACTTGGAGTATTTCTGTTTTGGAGCCATTAAAGGGGTTGTAAAGGTTCGTTTTTTATTTTCTAAATAGGTTCCTTTAAGCTAGTGCATTGTTGGTTCACTTACCTTTTCTTTTGATTTACCTTCTAAATGTTTTTTTTCTTTGTCTGAATTTCTCACTTCCTGTTTCTCCTCACTAAACTTCACACCATCATCCGAGTGGTGTGGAGTCAGCCAGAACAGCTTACTGAACAGCTTACTGAGGAGGAACAGGAAGTGAGAAATTCAGACAAAGAAAACAAAGAAAAAAAATATTTAGAAGGGAAATCTAAGGAAAAGGTAAGTGAACCAACAATGCACTAGCTTAAAGGAACCTATTTAGAAAATAAAAAACAAACCTTTACAACCCCTTTAAGGCTCAGACAGTTTCTATTCATCCAGGAATGGATGTGAGTCATGCATTCAGCTAGGGTCTGGGGATGTCTGTCATTTTTGGAAGTGTTGACTAGGATTTGGATGTTATCGGCATATAGTTGGCCTTGAAGGCCATGTAATTGCAATATATCGGGTAGGGGGCGCATATAACAATTGAAAAGGTATGGAGAGAGGGCAAAGCCCTGTGGTACTCCCCAGGGCACTGGGCTTATGGCTGACCTGAAAGGTCCCAGCCTAACCTGTTGGGTACGATCTTGTAGAAAAGACTGGATCCATAACAGGACAGCACCTCGAATTCCAAACTGGTCATAAAGGCGCAAGATCAGAATGTTGTGATCAATGGTGTCAAAAGCCGCAGAGAGGTCCAATAGCACTAAGGCCGCCGATTCCCCAGCGTCCCTGACCCTCAGCAGCTGTTCCCTCATGGCCATCGTGGAAAGCTCTTTTCCCCTGCCCGGTCGGAACCCAGACTGGACATCGTGGAATAGGCCCTCCCCTTCAGAGTATTCCTGAAGTTGCTCAAGAACGATGGTTTCCATAATCTTTGCCACAAAATGAATGCTAGAAATGGGTCTTAGATTATTCGGGTCTTGAAGCTCTGTTTTTTTTTTTCTTGGAATTGGCGTATGAGTGTTTAAGTTTCCCTGGTATAACTCCCAGCCTCAAACTGAAGTTGATGATTGTACATAAGTCTGGAAGGAATGCCTTTGACTGGAGTTTGAAAAACCATGCAGGGCAAAATTAATCCGCAAAGTATGTGGGCTTCAATTTAAGAATTACTTTGTGTAGTAACTCCGGCTTGGTAGGTGTAAAGTTGTTTAAGCTGGACAGAGTAGGTTGGATAGCCTCTTGTAGTGGACCAGGTTGGTCAATCAGGTGAATGTTCTTGGCAATGCCCAACCGGATTTTATGAATTTTATCTTGGAAAGCAATCCCTAATTTATTGGGGAATTCTTGTGATGGTATTATCGTCTTGGTTAACCTACGTGGATTAAGCATTTCGTTTACGATTTCAAAAAGTTTCTTATCCTGATTTCCGGCGTTATCGATCTGTTCACTGTAATATGTTTTTTTCCTGTGGTGAATGGCTTTGAAATATGCCCGAGAAATTATTCGATATGCAAGCTTTTCTTGATGTGTGGTAGTCTTAAGCCATTTTCTTTCAAGCTGTCTGCCTTTAGTTTTAATTAGGGTAGGTTGCTAGTATACCAAGGTTTAGCCTTGGTAATCTTTTTACGAAAGTGTGATGTTTTGAGAGGGGCAAGCTTATCAAGTGTATGATGGATTTTTAGTTCAAATGCGTCCAGGGCCTCTAGTGACTCTGTCAAGATGGATTTCAAAGTCAATATAAAGATCATCTTCACTGTCTAGAGTGATAGGTTCAAGAGCTAAGTATGTTGCCATGAAGGTGAGTGGACATAGGTTTTTAAGTGAACGATACGGCTTGGATTGCAGCATGGGAGTACCCAAGTCTGGGGCTGGGGGTCTAAAGTCTCTGAGTTGGTATGAAATTAATTTATGATCTGTCCATATAAGTTTGATGTTCTGGATGTCACAGATGGTGATATTAGAGGAGAAGACCGTATCTAGTGTGTGCCCTTTCTCATGGGTATATGAGTTGACATTTTGAACAAAGCCAAGGGCGTCAAGATCTTGTAAAAACTCCTGTATTTTAAAATCCAGTAAGTCCTCAAGCCATAGGTTGCAGTCGCCTTGCAGGATAATGTTTGACGTGTAAGTATTCAATTCTAAACAAAATTGAATAATCTCAGTGTTGAATTCCGTGTGGTATCCTTGCGGACGATATATAGTTGCAATGATGATAGAGGTGGTGGCATCAATTTGGCAACGTGCAGAAAGATGTTCAAAGGAAATATATTCAGAGAGAGCTAGTTCCCTACAGGTAACATTGCTATTGTGAATCAGTGCAATGCCTCCACCCTGTTTACCCTGTCTATTTTTTGTAAGTATGTCATATCCTGGTGGAACAAGGTCATCTAAGTGGATGCTATAATCCTCGCCAAACCAGGTTTCAGTAAGAAATAGAAACTGAAATTCTTCATTTGTCAATAGATCATATATATCGTTTGCATGTTTGACAACGGACCGGACATTTATTACGCCCCCTTTAATAAATTGAGTAATGCAATGAGGAACCACTCTGCTGGTGATAAGGGGGATAATTGGATTAATGGATGTACTATTTCGACTAATGCTGTTAACCTGGCATGCTTCTAGTGTTTTTGCTTACTTAGGATACCTGTCCCCTGATTAAGCTGATATAATTCTTGTTGAGAGTAAGAGGGGCAGTTACCCTTTGAGTGTTGGAATTTTGGTATTTGTATATGCGAAGATAGCGATTCTAAAGCCCCGTACACACGGTTGGACTTTTGGCCAACAAACTTCATTTTGAGCAAGTTGGACCAACAATCCGACCGTGTGTACGCTCCATCGGACAAACTTTTTTTTGTTTTTTTTTGTTTTCATTGGACAAAAGTTGGGTCTGCAAATGGACAAACTTTTGCCGAACAAAAGTCTGATGGAGCAAAGTCCGACCGTGTGTACAGAAAACCATAGGACTTTTGTCCGATGGACAAAACAACTAATGTTAAAATCAACCAACAATAGCAGAAGTTGACCAAAGGGTGGCGGTAAAGAGCAGAAAAGAGCAGAAAAACCACGTGATGTTGCAAAAAGTTTTGGGAAAGTTTGCAGAAAAGTCCTGTGGTGTGTATGCGATGGGTGTGCCCGGCCAACTCCGTTCGGCCAAAAATCCAGGGAAAAGTCAGATGGAAGTCCGACCGTGTGTATGGGACTTAAGTCAGTAACTTAATCAGTGGAAATGAGCAAACCTTGGTCCGCTGGGCCCAGACGGGCTTGCCTCTGGCGCGCCCCCGGCGCAGCCGCCGCAGGCACGCCGCGGGCTGTGCTGGTGGCATGTCTTTTATACTGGTGCTGTCTGTCTGTGGGCTGGCCGCAGGGGGCGTGGCCAGTCGGCTTAGACGATGAGACAACAGGTAGCTATGGCAACGGAAAATGCTGAGCTGGGTCACGTGATAGTCCCAAGATGGCATCTAAGGCCAGCCTCCCTGCGTTTTAGCAGGCAGGGAAACCCAGGTTGAAGTGGAGCTGGAGTGAAGAAACCCTTGCAGGTAAGTGCAGGCAAGCTGGATCAGGGAAGTCAGGTAACAATACCAGGCTGTGCTGGCGGCATGTCTTTTATACTGGTGCTGTCTGTCTGTGGGCCGGCCGCAGGGGGCGTGGCTAGTTGGCTTAGACGATGAGACAACAGGTAGCTATGGCAACGGAAAATGCTGAGCTGGGTCACGTGATAGTCCCAAGATGGCGTCTAAGGCCAGCCTCCCTGCGTTTTAGCAGGCAGGGAAACCCAGGTTGAAGTGGAGCTGGAGTGAAGCAACCCTTGCAGGTAAGTGCAGGCAAGCTGGATCAGGGAAGTCAGGTAACAATACCGGGCTGTGCTGGCGGCATGTCTTTTATACTGGTGCTGTCTGTCTGTGGGCCAGCCGCTTCTGTTGGATTTCCCTCCAAGATTCGTTGGACACCAGTTTGTGAATGGTATTGAGACCTTGTAGAAGTTTGTCCACAAGCTGGGTGTCTGGGGAGTCTTTTGCCCAGTTGGCTGCTGATGAGGATGTCAGAGAAGGAGTGGTTTTCAGGAGAAGAGGTTGGTAGATGTCCGATATTTTGTATGAGCCCTCTGAGAGAAGGGTATCCGTGAGAGATGATTGGAACCTTTTGCGATTTTCACTGCAAGCCTTTTTTAGAAAGCTGATGCATTGTCTATATTGGAAGGTATGTGATTGCGGAAGTGAGAACTTATCAGCTAAGGTTTGGAATGTGATGGGGCGACCAGTCTCCAAGTCACATAGCGAGGAAAATTTTGTGAGGCCTTTTTTCTGCCAGGTAATGTAAGGCTGCTGGTCCAGACCTGGGGGGAAACTCGGGTTTCCTTGTATTTGAAGGTGTCTGGATATGAAGGATGAGAGTTTGAGGCTTTTCCGGACTTATCTCCAAGCAATGGCTGTGTCACGAAGCAGGAGGTTATGTTGAAATGGCGGTGGAATGGATTTCCACTTACAGTGGAGGAGGGCCACCAAGGACCATCGTGGATTCCAGGGAGAAGTTGGAGTAGCGAGTTGTTTGGGCTACCCAGTCCAAACCTGTCCTCAATAGGCAGGCTAAGTTGTAGGTTCTAATGTTTGGGAGACTGATAACCCCTTCGCGTCTAGGAAGATATAACTTTGTGAAAGCTATAGGTGGTCGTTTATTTCGCCAAAGGAATTTGGAGATGGCAGTATTGAGAAATTTTGTGTCTTTATGGTGAAGAAGCAAGGGAATGGTTTGAAGTGGGTAGAGTAGGAGGGCGAAACTGACCATTTTCACTAAATGGCATTTTCCCAGGAGCGAAAGGGGCAGATCCATCCAGTTATCTAATTCTTTAGATATATTCATGAGCAGGGGGGATAGTTGAGGTGATATAGAGAGGAGGGTAGTTTCCCTAATTTTATTCCTAAGTAGGTGATGTGGGATTTTGCGACTGAGAAGATGGATTTTTGAGTCCAGGGAGGGTTGGACGGGGTGCCTATGGGGAGGATTTCACTTTTGTTGTAATTTATGTGAAGGCCCGAGCATAGTCTAAACTGGTCAAAAATGTATTTAATTGTAAGCATGTCAGAGGAGGGGTTTGCTGAGAATATAATGACATCATCCGCGAAGAGTGAGGTGCATAGTTCGTGTTTACCAATGTTGATGCCATGCAGTGGGGCTATGTGAGACAGATACCTAGACAGGGGTTCGAATGCGATGTTGAAAAGGAGTGGGGATAAATGGCAGCCCTGTCTTCTGCCTTTGTGGAGACGAAATCCGTCCGATAGAAGACCTGCTGCTACCAGCCTAGCTGCCGGGGTGGTGTACATGGAATTTATAAGGTAAGCGAAAGGGCCCGAGAATCCCATTTTAGTCATGACCATGGAAAGCCATTTGAAACGTTGTAGAAGGCTTTCTCCACATCGTGGGTTATGATAGCGTGATCTCCCTCTGGGTTACATTTGCCATGTTTAAGGGCCATCATCACGAACCCTAATTGGGCAGGGTGCATCAGAGAGGGTATGATGGCAGCTAATCTGGTGGCAATAATTTTGGAGGGGATCTTAACGTCAAGGTTTAGGAGTGAAATAGGTCTATATGAACCAGGTTCTTGTTGGTCTTTACCTTTTTTGGCTAATAATTTAACGATGGCTTGATTGCCTGTGGGTAGGTAGGCTCCGCCTGACCATATGTAGTGGTAGACTTCGTGGAGGGTGGGTTCCAGGAGTGTTTGAAGAAATATGTAGAATTCCCTCTTGAAGCCGTCTGGGCCTGGGGCTTTAGATGGGGCTAGGTTCCTAATGGCATTAGAGATTTCAGTAAGGGAGATGGGTGCGTTTAGAGCATCTAGTTGAGATGGAGAGATTTGTGTGAGAGTTGTTTTCTCAAGAAAGGAAAGTGCTGTCGGTGTATCTATGAGGTCTGTCGCATATAGGGAGGAATAATAGTGTAGCATGGCTTTATTTATGCCTTTTTGAGTTGTTTTAATGGTGCCCGATGCGTCACGGAGAGAAATGATATGTGTCAGGCGGTTGAGGCCTTTACAGAGCCTTGAAAGTAATCTGCTTGCCTTATTGCCAAACTTAGGAAGGGTAGCGTCCATGTGCGCCTTTTTGGTTAGTTCCAAAGTTTCAGCCCAGGTGTCAAAGCATTGCATGGCTGACAGGGGAGTCGTTCGTATACAGGGATCGTTGAGCTTGGTGTAATTGGGAGCTGGCCATTTTGTAATTTTTGAGAGCGCTACGTTTGAAAAAGGCTGCATAAGAAATTATGCGTCCTCTATGGAAGGCTTTGCCTGCTACCCAGAATAGATTTGGGTTGTCAGAATGCAGAGCGTTGGTCGAGGCTTACTCAGACCATGAATGTTCCATGTACTGTCGGAAGTCAGAATTGTTTTGAAGGTAGGATGGGAAGCGCCATAATTTGGGACTCGGGTGTAGATCAGGGTTGTCGAGCGTTATCGAAATAGGTGCGTGGTCTGATATAACAATGTCGTGGATGTCAGCGTCGGATATCAGTGGGACAAGGTCGTCTGAGCAGAAGAGGTAGTCAATTCTGGTAAAGACATTATGGGGGTTAGAGTAGAATGTGAATTCTCTATCAGTTGGGTGCCAGAGGCACCAAATGTCGTGGAGGTGGAGGGAGTCCATCGTGGAGGCCAAAAGAGACTGAGTATTGGGGTCCAGGAGGGAACGTGAGCGTTTTGGAGAAGATCTATCGTCAATTTGGTGTATTGTGGAGTTGAAGTCCCCGCCGATTATGTGTGGGAGATGTGGGTTACGAAGGAGCCAGTTCGAAAGATCACTGTAAAACTGTTTAGTGGGGTTATTGGGTGCGTAGATGTTTGAGATTATCAAATCTCTGGTCCCTATTTGAACATGGGCTGATAAAAAACATCCCTATGAATCTGAGTCAAATGACAAGACCGTACAGGCGAGGTTTTATGAACGAGTATCAAAACTCCTGCTTTGCGTCCATTTGAGTCAGAACCTATGACCGTGCCCACCTATAGTTTTTTCATACGGTGGAAGACAGGGGTGGAAAGGTGGGTTTCCTGTAGTAGGGCAATATCGGTCTTTAGTCTCTTAAAGCTCATTATGAATCACTTACCTGAGATCGAAGCCCCCGTAGCGGTGCTCGGACACCTTCGTCGCCGCCGCCATCTTGTTCCCCTCTGCCTTCCGTGTATCGCCGCTCCAGCGCTGTGATTGGCCCCGGAGCGGCGATGATGTCACACGCATGCGCGCTCCGGCCGGCTAACTCCATTCAGAAATTTGGCTACTAAGCCGGCCCGCTAGTGCGCATGTGCATGACGTCAGCGGCGCCGATTTTAAATGCAAATATCTCCTTAACCGTGTAGGTTAAGGAGATATTTCATGCACCTACAGGTAAGCCTTAATCTAGGCTTACCTGTAGGTGTTTGTTTACAAAGTGGGTTTACAACAACTTTAAGGTGGCAAAGAATTTTCATTCTCTTGTTGGGGGAATGAAGCCCTTTCACATTCAGGAGACTATTTTCATATTGGGGGGGCCATAAGGCGGGGTATGGGCTGATGTTGCATGAGTAGTGTGCAAAGACTTCCGATGGTGAGCTACAAGTATATTCGGGGATACGGAGGAGCCTAGGGTGTCTGAGAGTGTTGGTGTAAAGTCATTTGGTGCTGATGTACCATAAGGTGATGGTGCATGAGGGAGGGGGGAGTAAAGAGGGAGGGAGGTAAAAGGTAGAAACAATAAAACACAATTGAGAAACTTCACTTTTTTCCGCATGGAGTCACTGAGTAGGCCAGCTCCCATTACAAGACCCACAGGCTGCAATATTTAAACCCACGATTCAGAGGGTGGTGTATGCTGGCAGCTTGGGTTATGTACGGGGAGAGTGAACCGAGCCACGCAGGGATGCCAGGGGAGAAAATTGTGGAACAAGATCAATCACTAAACCAGTTATAACATTTCAGTAGTATGTAAAACATTAGAAAAGCTGTAGAAGTAACTCGGCCTACCAGTAAGTGGAGTACCTGGTGAGAAGGAGAGAACATGACTGAGAGAAAAAAAAAAAAAATAAATAAAAGAGTTTGTGAATGGACTCGAACGTTCAAAATCAAAAGTGCTAATTATCAAGGCTAATATGCAAGTTATTGTATTGTCCTAAAAAAGTTTTTTCGGGAGCAGTGATTTTAATAATGCTTAAAGTGAAACAATAAAAGTGAAATATTCCTCTAAATTTCGCACCTGGGGGGGGGGGAGGGGGTGTATAGTATGCCTGTAAAGCAGCACTTGTTTCCTGTGCTTAGAACTTTCCCTGCACTACAGAGAAAAGTCTTTGATAAAAAAAAAAAGGGGGGGTCCCCCCAAATTCAATTACCAGGCCCTTCAGGTCTGGTATGGATATTAAGGGAAACCCTGCATCAAATTGAAAAAATAAATGACGTGGGGTTCCCCCCAAAAATCCACACCAGACCCTTTATCCGAGCACGCAACCTGGCAGGCCGCAGGAAAAGAGGGGGGGAACGAGAGAGCGCCCCCCCTCCTGAACCGTACCAGGCCACATGCCCTCAACATGGGGAGGATGCTTTGGGGGTCTGTGACCCCTCAAAGCACCATGTCCCCATGTTGATGGGGACAAGGGCCTCATCCCCACAACCCTTGCCCGGTGGTTGTGGGGGTCTGTGGGAGGGGGGTTTATTGGAATCTGGAAGATCCCTTTAACAAAAGGGACCCCCAGATCCCGCCCCCCTCCATGTGAATTGGTACGGGGTACATACCGCTACCATTTTACAAAGAAAGTGTAAAAAAAATGTAAAAAAAACACACAGACACCGTTGGGAAAAGTCCTTTATTAAAAATAAAAAATAAAAAACCCATTCCAGCGATGTAATCCAGTGTCCCGCGGTGATCCGATGTCCATCGCTTCAGTCTCCACTCCACACTAAACATCATTGGCTGAGCGGACCTACACTGCGGAGGAAGTTCCAATGACATAGGCGGGGTCTGAGGTACGAGGTACGTATCTCAGACCCCGCCTACGTCATTGGCTAAGCGGCCCTGATCAGGAACTTCCTCCGCCGTGTAAAAAATTAATAGACCCGCCCCTTCTCATGTTCCCCATCAGGTCCGCTCAGCCAATGACGTAGGTGTAAGGCTGAGCGGACCTGATGGGGAACGTGAGAAGGGGCGGGTCTATTAATTTTTTTACACTGCGGAGGAAGTTCCCCATCAGGTCCGCTCAGCAAATGACGTAGGCGGGGTCTGAGATACGAGGGCGCAGTGTAGGTCCGCTCAGCCAATGACATTTCGTGTGGAGTGCAGACTGCAGCGCTGGACATCGGATCACCGCGGGACACTGGATTACATCGCTGGAATGTCTTTTTTTTTATTTTAAGAAAGGACTTTTCCCAACGGTGTTTGTGTGTTTTTTTACATTTTTTTTTACACTTTCTTTGTGAAATGGTAGGGGTAAAATGTACCCCTTACCAATTCACATGGGGGGGCTGGGATCTGGTGGTCCTCTTTGTTAAAGGGGTCTTCCAGATTTCGATAAGCCCCCTGCCCGCAAGGCAGGGCACCGGGCAAGGGTTGTGGGGATGAGGCTCTTGTCCCCATCAACATGGGGACATGGTGCTTTGAGGGGTCACAGACCCCCAAAGCATCGTTCCCATGTTGAGGGCATGTGGCCTGGTACGGTTCAGGAGGGGGGCGCTCTCTCGTCCCCCCCTCTTTTCCTGCGGCCTGCCAGGATGTGTGCTCAGAAAAAAGGTCTGGTATGGATTTTTGGGGGATACTCCACGCCATTTATTTTTTACATTTGGCGTGCAGTTCCCCTTAAAATCCATACCAGACCTGAAGGGTCTGGTATGGATATTTGGGGGGAACCCCACGTAATTTTTTTAATTTTTTTTACGCAGGGTTCCCCTTAATATCCCTACCAGACCTGAAGGGCCTAGTAATTGAATTTGGGGGGACCCCCACGCATTTTTATTTATTTTTATTAATGACTTTTCTCTGTATTGCCGGGAGCCGACAATTCATTATAGCCGCGAGTGCTTTTAAATTACTTTTTTTTCTTCAGAAATGACACTTTGTGCAGGGACAGTTCTAAGCAAGGGAAGCAAGCGCTGCTTTACAGGAATACTATACACCCCCCCAGGTACGAAATTTAAAGGAATATTTCACTTTTATTGTTTCACTTTAAGCATTATTAAAATCACTGCTCCCGAAAAAACTGCAGTTTTTAAAACTTTTTTTTGCATTGATACATGTCCCCTGGGGCAGGATCCGGGTCCCCAAACACTTTTTATGACAATAACTTGCATATAAGCCTTTAAGATTAGCACTTTAGATTTCTCCCATAGACTTTTACAGGGTGTTCCGCGGTTTTTCGAATTCGCCGCAAACACCTCAAATTGTTCGCTGTTCGGCGAACGTGTGAACAGGCAATGTTGGAGTCGAACATGAGTTTGACTCGAACTCGAAGCTCATCCCTACTGGAAGAGCACTCTCAATGAGGTGTGGAGCGATGTTGGTCTGGACCAGAGGTTCTGAACCAGTTTGGAGAGTCTTTGCGCGGGCTCCTTTGGTCTAGAGCGCGGTTGATAGGAGCTTTTTTGGAAGAGGGGCTGAGATGAGGACCTGTGCGTAGTGATCTTAGGAAGGCCTCCGCCTCGGATGGATCATGAAAGGAGAGCTGGTCGCCATTAGGGGCTTTGAGCCGGAGGGTGGCTGGGAAGGCTAGGGTAAATTTGATTTGTTGCTGGTGTAATTCCGAGCAAATTTGTTGGAAAGCTTTCCTTTTCTTGGATACTTCTATGGAGTAGTCCGCGAATATCAGGATCTTTGTTCCGTCGATCTGAAGAGATCTGGATTGCCTGAATTTTTGAAGGAAGAAAGCTTTGTCTGAATAGTTGAGGTATTTTGCGATTATAGGTCGGGGCGATTTGCGGGCAGAGGTAAAGGTTCCCATGCGGTGGGCACGTTCTACGGTGCAGGGGCCTGGGAAGCCTAGCGCTTCGGGAATGCACCTCGCACAAAAGACCATGAGGGCTGTAGTCTGTAGCAATTCTGGGATGCCTATGAATCGCAAATTGCTCCTTCTGGACCTATTTTCCAAATCGTCCAGTTTCTTTAGAATGTATTTGTTTGTCCTGTCTTGGGCCTGTTCAGTGGATTGTGCCTGGTACAGTTCCTCCTCAATATGAGCTATGCGGTGCTCAGCCTCATTCAACCTGGAGGCATGTTCCCCTAGCTGGGCCTGAAGCTGGTGCATGCCTGCGCTGATAGCCTTTTCCACTGAGGCAGTGATCATTGGGGAGAGGAGAGCTGCCACAGCCTGTGCAATGAGGTCTGTGTTATGATCCCCTGTATGCTGTGGTGCAGTGTCAGCTTGTGAGGAGGAGGGGGCCGAGCCGCCACTTACCTCCATGTTAGGCACCGTCTCCGTGGAGAGCTCCGTGTAGGCTGAAGCCAGGGCCTCGATTTGCGGCTGTGCCATTTGCGCCGCCACGGCCACGTATGATCGCGGGCCGGTCTTTTCCACAAAACAGTCCATATCGTGACCAGGTGCTGGATGAGGGTGCTGCCGGTGATTGTGGTGGGTTTGCTGGCTTTATATGCCATTTTAAGAGTCTCGCTGCGGGAGCTGAGGTGGAGAGCAGCTACTCCATGCGGCGCTGGAACCGGAAGTTAGTTCAGTTTTAATTAATGTCAACTATTGTCTTTTGAACTTCACATTTTAAAAATATATAATAAATTTTTTGCTTTGCTATAGTAACAATGCAGTAACCTACAATATCTTGGTTAATGTAGACCACACTGCCCATTCTATGCCTAAATCACACCCTATGGTGCAAGATTTTGTAAGACAGTAAAAAGATAAAAAGCAATTGTCTTGTGACTGCTAGAACAAAGAAGAGATGATACTTATACACGCAGACAAAATTTCTCTTGTCTTCAAATAAGGACCTGCAAGCTATTGTGCTTAAGGCACTGAGCCCTGCTGACTGATTCATCTAACTTACATAGCCTTTATGCTTTGGAATAAAAGCAGAATCGGAAACAGATCGAAGAAGGAAAACAGTGTAGAATATGCAAACAGAATATATGTTTTTCAACAAAATAGACCTCCTGCCATTATTAGGTAAAACTGTTAATGCAGAAGGGACTGGTTCTTTCAAGACCAATACAGTACAGAGAGCAAACATTCTTACAGGTAGACTTTTATCCACAGTAAGGGGAAACCAACACTGAAGAAAGTACTAGTGTTCTTTCCAGATGCACAAAATTTCTATAGAAGAGTGATACTGAGCAAGTTTCCACCCCCATCCGGAACTACATGTTATATTTGTAAGTATTCTTTGAGTACATTCCCTATTCTTTGCCGAGTAATTTATTTGTGCTAGTTGTTTATCGAGTGATACCATCCCTGCTGGGATCCTATGCATTAATCTGGACTGCGTAATGAATTTTAACTTTGTGCTGAATTGCAGCTTCAGGAGCAAAATATCTTGCTGTGCTGTCACTTCCCTCATAGTCAAGAATATCTTTGATTGCAAATTAGTAAAGCATCAGACTGTATCATATTTAATAATAATATTAATATTAGTTCCATGAACTAGACAAGGAATCAATACACTAACGTTTATAAAGTCTTCATTTATCAAATAGAAATCCAGACACAGCCCAACAGTCCAATACAATGCAACATCTTTTTTTAAATTATTATTATTTATTTAGAAGATTGCAACAGATAACAAGAACAAATACTGACTTCATATATAATTCCCAATGCAACATCTTAAACAAATACTTTTAAATACCTGACTGGCTTTTAGTTCTGTGGATAAAATGTCACAGTAGAACTGTTCCTGATCTGGAATTTAACCACTTAAGACCCGGACCATTATGCAGCTTAAAGACCTGGGCACTTTTTGCGATTCGGCACTGCGTCGCTTTAACTGACAATTGCGCGGTCGTGCTACGTGGCTTCCAAACAAAATTGGTGTCCTTTTTTTTCCACAAATAGAGCTTTCTTTTGGTGGTATTTGATCACCTCTGCGATTTTTATTTTTTTGCGCTATAAACAAAAATAGAGCGACAATTTAAAAAAAATTCTATATTTTTTACTTTTTGCTATAATAAATATCCCCAAAAAATATATAAAAAAAAACATTTTTTTCCTCAGTTTAGGGCGATGTGTATTCTCCTACATATTTTTGGTAAAAAAAAACGCAATAAGCATTTATTGATTGGTTTGCGCAAAATTTATAGCGTCTACCAAAGAGGGGATAGTTTTATTGCATTTTTATTAATTTTTTTTCTAGTAATGGCGGCGATCAGCGATTTTTATCGTGACTGCGACATTATGGCGGACACACAAGACACTTTTGACACTATTTTGGGACCATTGTCATTTTTACATCGAACAGTGCTATAAAAATGCACTGTTTACTGTAAAAATGACACTGGCAGTGAAGGGGTTAACCAGGAGGGGGCGCTGTAGGGGTTAAGTGTGCCCTGATGTGTTTCTTACTGTGGGGGGCGTGGCTTAGCATGTGATGTCACTGATTGTCTTTCCCTATGACAGGTAACAGACGAACAGTGACAGGCTCACTAGGAAGCACGGGGAGAGGTTTGTTTACACTTACCGCTCCCCGTTCTTCCTCTCTGTGACCCGATCGTGGGACACCGGCGGCGATCGGGTCCGCTGTTCCCACGGGGACAGTCACGGAGAAGAGGACCGGGTCGCGAGCGCGCCGGCAGCGGTGCGCTCGCGACCCATGGCTGGGATCTTAAAGGGGACGTACCTGTACGCCCTTGTGCCCAGCCGTGCCATTCTGCCGATGTACAAGGTGGTTGTAAACCTCTGACATGAATTATAAACAAAGCATATGTCTCTATAGTGTCTACTTCAGTGTCATTTCTGTCTGCTGCCTTGTTCCTCTGCTATCTGCATAAGTTACTTCTGACAAGTTTCTCTGAAAACAAGAGAAAAAATGTGACGGGGAGGAAGCTCCAGCACACAGCCTGTGATTGGCAGCTTCAGCTTTGTTCCTGTGTGCTCTGTGAACGGGGTGTGCCCCTTTCCTCTAATCCGCTCTCAACATTCCTCACTGAGCCCTGCAAAGTGTAAGTTCAGCTGCCAGTCCCCTGTACAACTTATGTAGGAGGATTTGTTTAATCTCTGCATATTAACTAGAACTAGACAAGGGTGTGCTTCCCTACATACCAAAGGGCCACTTAACTAAAACTTAACCTTTATTGTAAATCATAAAAGGTATGTAAGTGACCATAACAGGTATGCCTATAGGGTGAGGTCAATGCCACTATATATTAACCAATTTTCTATCTCTATGACCTGGTTTTCAAATGGCAAAACAATATGGGGCAAATTGACCCTATCTCAGCCTTCTCGACACCCGAAAAAACGGGTAAACATCGGATACCACCCACAGATTGGTCACCCATAGCTAGATCATCTGTAAAAAACATTCCTCACAAGAATACAAGAGACCACACAGATAGAGCTACGCCACCGAGGAGGGGAGAAATTTATGACAATAAACAACGGCAACACAACACTCCACATAATGGGGAAATTAAAGGCCCCCTCCCAACAGTGGAAAGGGCCAACCAATATGGGTGGAAGAAGCCCAACCATTGGAAAAATAAAAAAATCACATAAAAATTGGCCTAAACCCAATCAAGGATTTAAAGATACGAGAGCACCTCCATACGAAACCCATAAACAAGAGTCTAACTCAGCTTACCAGCAGACCAATCATGGATGGAGAGATTATAGAAATGAGTATGAGGGCCCCAGACACTATGATAGAAGCCCTGGAAACCACCTTCCCTATGGATCGAGAGACGGACGGGAATTTAGAAATGATCGAGGACAGCCACCCACCTCTCTAAGACCCAGAGATAGAAGTCCAGTCTATACATCCAATTATTATGCTCCCTTAAGAGATTTACGGGATGTTGATGTTAGACCACAACGAGAATACCGCTATGAACAGGGCCACAACGTATCTTTTTTAGAGAGGGGGACAGATCACCACCATCCCCCTCGGAGAGTCTAATATTAAATACCAAACTTAACGTTAGAAAGAGAGGTTGCAGAGGAGGTAAGGGTAAAAACATCAAGAAACCACCAATCGGAGAAGGTATATTTAATCTCGCGGAGGCACCGCTGTCCCAAGAAGAATTGATGACGTTGGATAGAGGGCTCAAATATGCCCCGGTTAGAAATTTAGACAAATTCCACACATACATCAATATTCAGAAATATATTAGAAAATTTAATATTAAGAAGTATATATCAGAAAATCCCATTAGTGCCAAAATACGCGAAGACAATTTGGTGGTACACAGTAACCTTAAAAATAAATCCACCTTTAACCCAAAATTAAAAGACAACAAACACATCAAGGTCTTCAAACATATGGTGACAGACGAACTTAAGAGCATGTCAGTCAAAAGACTGCAAGAACCCAGGGCCATAAAAACAGGGATGCGAAAATTATCAGAGAGAAAAGAGTTAGTGATTAGACCCTCGGATAAGGGAGGAGGGATAGTCATACTGACTGTTGAACAATATCACAAAGGGATGTGTGCACTACTGGAAGATAACAACACATATTGTAAGCTTCTTAGCAATCCAGTCTTCCGGTGGAAAAAAGAATTGGAACAGGTGGTACACCTGGGACTCAAAAAGGGAGTTCTCGATAAAAAGGAGGCAAGATACTTAATACCAGAAGCATGTAGAACCCCGATCATCTATGCATTGCCTAAGATACACAAAGATAGAGTCAACCCACCATATAGACCAATAGTAAATGGGATTGACTCTGTCACAGCAAGACTCGGGCAATACATAGATCGCTTCCTTCAACCAGCAGTACAGAGGAGCAGGGCATACTTGCGGGACACCAAAGAAATGTTGCAGATTCTAGATGAAGATAAGACAACAGGACCCATCTTGATGGCAACAGCAGATGTGTCATCCCTGTACACGATCATACCCCACTACCTGGCATGTGAAGCCACTAAATGGGGTCTGAGGAAGTTTACCAAATTGGCATGTATGCAAAGGAAGTTTATTGTTAAATGTCTCGATTTTTGCCTCAAACATAGCCATTTTTGGTATGGAAAAGAATACTATCAACAGAAGACTGGCGTTGCCATGGGGGCCAAATTTGCCCCCAGCGTAGCTGGACTATTCATGGCAAAGTGGGAAGACGAAAGCGTCTTCCTCGAACCATCAGAAGACTTAGTACTTTATAGACGCTACATTGACGATATCTTCCTAATATGGAAAGGTGACCGTGAACAACTAGTAACCTTCTTTGAAAGATTAAACAACAACCAGCAAAATATAGTATTAACCTGGCAAATTGAAGAATCGAATATATCTTTCCTTGATCTCATAATAACAAGAACTAACAACACCTTTGCCACCAAGACTTTCTTCAAAAGCGTAGATCGCAATAGCTATCTCCCAATGAGAAGCTGCCACCATCGAAACTGGCTTTATAACATTCCAAAAGGTCAGATGCTACGCTTACGACGGAACTGTACAGATATTGCAGATTTCCATACTCAGGCAAATTTATTAGGGGAAAGATTTGTACAAAAGGGATACAAAGAAGATTTCATTAAAAGTAAAATAGATGAAGTCATACATATTCCAAGAGGAGAATTGCTGCAAAAGAGGAAAAAAATCTCCAAACCCGATAAGGTGCCGGTCACTCTAGACTACAACATACAATATAAGAAGATCGAGAGCATTGTCTGACGTCACTGGCATATCCTGAAGGCAGACAAAAGCCTTGGGGATATACTACCTGACAAACCCCAATTTATCTACAGACGTGCACCCACACTACGAGACCAGCTAGTTAAAAGTGTAGTCAATCCACCAAAAAAGGCTTTCACTTTTTTCACTGGCAAAGGGTTTTACCCTTGTAAGAGGTGCTACGCCTGCAGACGCACTAAACTCCCAAATGAAAGAAGATCCACATTCCAGTCAAACAGCAATGGGAAAGAATATGAAATAAAAGAATTTGTTGGCTGCAACACGGAAGGGGCGGTTTATGTGTTGGAATGCAGCTGTGGCCTGCAATACGTAGGCCGGACCAAAAGACTTCTTAGGATCCGTGTCAAGGAACATGTACAAAATATCCAAAACGGATTTTTCAAACATAGTGTCTCGAGGCACTTTGCAGAAATACATAACCGAAACCCCTCCCATCTCAAATTTTGGGGTATAATACCATATTCAAGACCTTGGAGAGGGGGTCACAAGGTGCGAACACTAAGCCAAATTGAATCCCATTGGATTTTTTCGATGGATACGTTTGCGCCTAAAGGCCTTAACATAGAATTTGACCTTAACTGTTTTCTGAGTGATTATTAGGGTCAGTTAGTTACATTACGTTTCTTCTTACATACACCTTATGTCACTGACCGCCACTAGCTGTATGCCCTACGCTATAGGTGCCACATTGTATTTTCAATGTGGCTAGTACGAGTTCTTTGTTTCTTTCCCATTGCATGTTATTCTGTTAATATCTAGATATAGGACCATTTTGGCAATCTGGTCAGTGTATGTTGGAGTCCACCAAATTTGACCCATGTCCACATATTTTTAAGCATAGCTTTGTAAGCTTGATTCAGTAGCACTCACACGAGTGGACTATTATCACACCATATATATGTGATTTCCATTTCACTGTATATATAGACCTACCATTTTTCAGTGTCATTTAATACATTTCCGTACGTTTATCTTTTTCTACTATGATGTCATCTAATATGCATTATATATACTTTCTCTCATATGTTGGCTGGGGTGTGTCTGTGCTGTATTATTTTTATGCCAAATTCCAGCTTCACTTAATCAGAGCCTTTTTATTATAGCTTCTCGATTGGAGCTAGTTATCCTCATAGCTTACTTGTACCTGTTCACCATTATTTTATATATTTTTTATATTATATATTATATATTATATATTTTTTATATATTTTATACCCCGGTACATAATGTTCTGTTTTAAATGATATGGCATCCATAATATAATTTTTTGTATGCTGCATACATTTGTTTTCGTCCTGCAGCTCCCCCTCTTCCCTCAGTCCACACAGGCTTACATATCATGGTACTGCTGTAAGCAAGATACATGTTTATGTCAGAGCAATCATGGCCGTGCTGGCAAATATATATTAGTCCACAACAAAATGGCCGCCTCCCGCCCTGTGATGAGGACTATTTAAACCCCACCTAATGTGTCTAGTGCTAGCCTCTGATGAAGTCATGTGATATGACGACACGCGTCAGGACGTAGCACAGACACACCGCCAGCTGAACTGAGAGGAGACGAGCTCGCCGCTCGTAGGATATTGTACCCACTTTGCATTTCCCAAATGTGAGTGTTTTACCTGCTTTTAATAAACGCCACTCAGTGGTCATCGATCTACATCATATATTTTTTCTTTTATCCTGTTCAAACTCTGTGACTGCCCCCGCCGCCATCTGAGGATCGCACTGAGTGCATTACACATACCAATCCATCTCCCTATTGGCACGAGCACGGTGCTCGTTCGGATTGAGGTCCACGCTCACTACATATTAAGTGAGTGTGTGAATGCACCTATTTGCGATTCAGTCTGCTGCATTCACAGAGTTGCGCTATTGATGTCCCTTTCTTCTGTGTTTTTTTCACATGCATCCCAATGAGCGATATGGAAATTGAGTCCTAAAGATTGTATCATAAGGACAATATAATTCCCCACCGCAGAGATCTGCTTCTTACTGCCCCCTTCCAGCAGGGAGTTCAAACTCTGTGACTGCCGCCGCCGCCATCTGAGGATCGCACTGAGTGCATCACACATACCAATCCATCTCCCTATTGGCACGAGCGCGGTGCTCGTTTGGATTGAGGTCCACGCTCACTATATATCAAGTGAGTGTGTGAATACACCTATTTGCGATTCAGCCTGCTGCATTCACAGAGTTGCGCTATTGATGTCCCTTTCTTCTGTGTTTTTTTCCACATGCATCCCAATGAGCGATATGAAAATTGAGTTCTAAAGATTGTATCATAAGGACGATATATAACTCCCCACCGCAGAGATCTGCTTCATACTGCCCCCTCCCAGCAGGGAGGTAAGTTGTGTTTGATCACTGGGTGGACGCCATATCAAGACTTTCAAGCACATCCTTGGTGATGGGACTTTTTGTATATATGACTGTATTCACATATAATATTCATTTATAATACAAACTTTTTCTGCAACATTTGGAAGCTCTATTAGGAGCCTCTACCAGGATCAGGAATCCTCCTTCCTCACTTGTTTTACTCACTGATGTTTTTAGTAGACTTGTGCACAACGGAAAAATTTGTTCCGTTTCGGTTCGTTTCTTTCCGGTCCTGTTGATTCGTAATCATTCGTAATTTTGCTAGACGGGATTTTTCGTGTTCGGACTCATTCGTATTTTTGCAAGCGACATTTTTCGTTGAATTTTTTGTTGCTTTATAATTCGTACTTTCGGTAGAGTACGTTGTTTTTCGTTGATTCTGGACACAACTCCTACTTTCGTAACTTTTTTTGGGTTCGTACTTTCGGTAGAGTACGTTGTTTTTCGTTGATTCTGGACACAACTCCTACTTTCGTAACTTTTTTTGGGTTCGTTGATTCGTAATTTTCCGTGTCTCTCTCACAACGACGCTGCCTATTATGCCTAATGTGCTTCGAATGGATTTGTACTTTTCTAAATACATTGCGGTTATTTGTAACGATTCGAAATCTCGTATTTTACTTTCGTTTTTTACATGCGGCTATAGCCTCTGCCCCTGTACACCATTTTGAGAGGGTTCAGCACGGTGAGGGAGAAGCAGAGAGCAGAGCAGAGTGAGTGTTATTGTGCTTCGAATGGATTCGAAATCTCGTATTTTACTTTCGTTTTTTACATGCGGCTATAACCTCCGCCCCTGTACACCATTTTGAGAGGGAGTTCAGCACGGTGTGGGAGAAGCAGAGAGCAGAGCAGAGTGAGTGTTATTGTGCTTCGTATGGATTCGTACATTCGTAACTTTTTCATAACGAATTATGCCGAAGACATTCGGGCATTCGCTATTTGCGGTATAATTTATTTCGGATTCGGTCTTATTCGTAATTGCTTTGTTCGGAAATTCGAATGCTTCCGAATGTCCGAAAGTTGCTAAATTCGGACGAATTTCAATTCGTTACGAAACGAATTGCACAAGCCTAGTTTTTAGTACTTTTATGTTATTCATAGACATTGTTTTGTCTGACTATTGCATTTACCTTAGTGATTCACGTTTGCTTTAAGGTTGTATATTATTAGTCACGTTTGCGCATCACAGGATTGCCCAGACACTCGTTTCCATCAGCTTTTATGATTTTGTAATCAGTGGCCCTTTGCACATTATTATTTTATACATATCTGTGTCACTGGGCATATTGTACACCTACCACCTAGTTGGTCTTATAGGATTAATTTTGTAACCAGTAGCTGTTCATTTATCTATTTTACGCTTATTTGTGTCACTGTGCACATTGCACATTATTACTACCTAGCTGGTTTCCAGCCAGCGATTATTTATTACACCCCCCTTTTCTTCCCTCCCCTCACATTCCCATTCTCCCGCCTCATTTCTCCGCCCCCCCTCCCTTCCCCTCCCCTCCCCTTTATTCACTTAACTTTATTCACTACAGCGCAGCCACCATCACGATTTTAATTGTTTCACTGTCGATTTGGACCAGACCTCTCGGTGACTGCTGCAGTATCCATCCCCCATTTTCATCTTTTTTACCACCTCACATAAGTCCCACTATTTAGCTAGCGCGAGAGTTCTCTTGTTTATATATGTGGTAATATTAACATCGACCAAGTTAAATTGGTCAAACTTCTCTTGATATATATACATATAAACAATATTATCTCTTCTTAAATTCAATATACAGTAAGGCTCCAGGTCGTTTAGTGGATATATAAACTTATGGTCTACTCACCACACCACCTGGTATAAAGAGATGGGGGGTACATCTGTCTCTCCTCTCATCTATTGGCAACATATAAAAATGAGATTAACAGAAAAAGAGAACATATACTAGTAAATACTATTTTACTGAAGATGTGTATCTGTCTTATGCTCTAGGAAAGTATCAATCTCTCAGATATGTAATACGAGTACACTCATTCATGTAAACACAAATAACCACTATTGGATGAGCCCCATATGTCACCATATCTACAAAAAAGCTTCTCTATTAATCAAGACTGCATTGACACTAGGCATATCTCACCCCACAAAAATGAAAAAGGGAAGGGAAAGAATGTGTCAGGGCAAAAATGAAATCATATGAACCTAAATACAAATAATAATAAGGTCAGAAGGTGCTCCCAAAATCAAATCGCCCAAACCTAACATATTTCACTCTTCAAATAGAGCTTCATCAAAGGTAAAAAAATCGAAGAAAGTGAAGAAAATTAGCAACCAAGAGTAGCTGATTGTCACATGGTGAAAAGAAAATTGTTTTGTTTTATTTTGATTGTAGTCCCTCTGTTTATAACCTGACCATCTAAGATGGCCTCCGCACATGCTCATTGCTGAGGGGAATCCTATCATCTTGTGGATGAAAATCAGAACTATAAGGCAATCACTTATTGATTGCTCCTATCCCATATATCATTGCCCAGTATATATGTACAATTCCTTTTGATCAAAAAGGGATCAGAAGTAAATGTAGATTCTTTTCCTTTCCTAAATACCAATATGATCCATATAAATATTAATATTAAACAAGGCTATTAGACAATAAAGCTAAAGATTTTTAATCATGTACAAAAGGTAGAAATGTAAAGCCTTTATTGAAGCCAGATGGAGCTCGAGAATTGAGATGGAAAATCCATCTTGCTTCCAATTTTAATAAATGTTTATTAAGGTCACCTTTCCTTGGGCCCAATTTAAATTGTTCTATGGCCCAAAAATTTTATACCTCAGCTTTACCACCATGTTTTTCATGGACATGCCTAGCAATTGGTCTTTATCCTTTTTTGTGCAATGTCATTTAAATACTTCAATACTCTGCGTCTAAATTGACAAATTGTCTTTCCCACATACAAAAATGGGCATGGGCATCTTATAACATAAATGATTCCCTCTGTACTACAACTGAAGAATGATTGTATTTTAATAATTTCTTAATTATTGGGGTTCTCAAATTCCTTAACAGTGGGAATATAAGGGCACACCTTAGAATGTCCACATCTGTGGCTCCCTACTGGTTTTCTGGCATCCATGTGGGAATGATTTTTTTTGGACAGTTCCTAAATGACTATGCACTAGCATGCCTCTAAAGGTGTCTACCTCTTTTGTATGATCATGGGGCTTTTTGGAGGGATTTTAGATAGATATTTGTAATAATGTAGCACCTTCAACTGGTTATTCAATTCAGTGAATTAGAGTTTTTTCAAAATCATGGCGGTATTGCATCATCCTTAAGGTGTTTTCTGTTTGAAGTTTATCCCAACCTGACATAAAATCCATATTGTCAGTATGGGAATATGGTCTGATCATAATCCTAAGTCCCCTCACTTTAATCTTCTTTTTAATGTACATTTCAAGGCTTGCTACCTCCCACCAACACCTTGTATGTTTCTTATAAATCCTGGATATACATCTAAATGCGTTTTAGTCTCTTAGACTCTTAGCTATAGTAGGTGCCTCATTTGAAAACACCTGGCTAGCTTCTAGAGAGAGAGTCAAAATGAATCTCTTTCAAGAAAGCCAGCCATCTTAAAAAATTAGACCCAGGCCAGGTCCCAGAAATAATGCATCAATCAAATTACATATACACAAAAGCCTGTCATATTGATAACACTTAACTGTGGCAAAAAAATTACTAGAACTAGACAAGGGGGCGCTTCCCTACACACCAAAAGGCTACTTAACTAAAACGTAACCTTTATTGTAAATCATAAAAGGAATGTAAATGACCATAACAGGTATGCTTACTTATAGGGTGAGGTCAATGCCACTAAATATGAACCAAAGTTCTATCTCTATGTGGTAATAATAACATCTACCAAGTTTAATTGGGGAGACTTCTCTTGATATATACATATAAACAATATGAGGGTTATTAATTCCTCTTACGTTCAATATAAAGGCTCCAGGCTGTTTAGCGGGTATATAAATTCAAGGTCTACTTACCAACACCAACATGTATAAAGAGATGGGGGTACATCTGTTTCCCCTCCCATCTATTGGCCATATATAAAAATGAGATGAACAGAAAAAGAGAAAATATGCTAGTAAATACTGCCTTACTGAAGGCTATCTGTCTTCTGCCCTAGGAAATTATCTATCTCTCACATATGCAATACGGGTACACTTATCCTTTATATTTAATGTAAGAGGAGATAAAAACACTCATATTGTTTCTATGTATATATATATATATAAAGAGAATTTTCACCAACTAAACTGGGTAGATGTTAATATTACCACATAGAGATACAAATATCACCAATTATAGTTGCTAGGGTTGTTTAGCCACTTCAGCCCGAAAGATTTGGCTGCTCAATGACCGGGCCATTTTTTGGGATACGGCACTGCGTAGCTTAACGGACAATTGCGCAGTCATGCAATGTGGTACCCTAACAAAATTGACGTTCTTTTTTTCTCACAAATAGAGCTTTCTTTTGGTGGTATTTTATCACCTCTGCGGTCTTTATTTTTTGTGCTATAAACCAATAAAGAGTGCCAATTTTGAAAAAAACACATTATCTTCTACTTTTTGCTATAGTAAATATACCAATTAAAAAAAAAAAAATGTCCTCAGTTTAGGCCGATATGTATTCTTGTATGTATGTTTGGTAAAAAAAAATGCAATAAGTGTACATTGATTGGTTTGCGCAAAAGTTATAGCATCTAAAAACATTTATATGGCTTTTTTTTTTTTACTAGTAATGGCGGTGATCTGCGATCTTTTGAAGTATTGCGACGTTGCGGCGGACAGGTCGGACACTTTAACACATTTTTGGGACCGTTGTAATCTACAGAGCAATCAGTGCTATAAATATGCACTGATTACTATGTAAATGTCACTGGCATGGAAGGGGGCGATCAAGGGGTTAACTGTGTTCCCTATTGTGTGTTCTAACTGTGGGGGGTGGGACTGACTAGGAGAGATGACAGATCGTGGTTTCTACTTTGTAGAAACACACGATCTGTCTTCTCTCCTCTGACAGCACGGGGATTTGTGTGTTTACACAAACAAACCCCCGTGCTGCCGCTCGTGCACTAGATTGCGCGTGGCTGGCTGCGATCGCGTCCTCTCGTGGCTCTCCTGGGCAAAGATTTCAGGAAAGCCATTCTGCCGCAGTAAATCTGTGTGAGCCGGTTGGAAACCGGTTAGATCAGTGTAGAGCTTACCAGTGAGCACAGTCCACACCAGTAGTGCCGTTTAAGGGTTTGTTGGCTCACTTTTATTCATAAGAAAGATAATGTCCAGTAAAGCAAAGAGTTGCCCATGCAGGGGTTTCCACCATCAAACGCAACACAAAGTAAGACAGGTTCAGCCTCCAGGAGAAGTTAATGCAGGTTACTTCTGGAGGGGTTGGTTCGATTTTTTGGTAAATGTACAAATGACCTTTTAAAGGCACAAAAAAAGTCAAATGCAAGATGCATCCTGGGAACACAACCTACCTGTAAGGACAATTTTCTACATTCAAACATAGCTGAAATGCATTCTTTCACATCTCTCCCTTTTTCAGTAGATTCATGAAAACTTTTTGCTTATCTATTTGTAATGCTGGACAGATGTTCTCAAACATACCCACTGCAGTTTTTTACTGTCTTTACAGAAAGCCTGAAACCTTGATAAATTATAGAGTCAGTATGAAGTTTTTCACAGCCACCAATTATATTGAAACTGAGTTAGAAAATATGTAACTGATTTCACCTATTTTTCAACAGTTGCTCTGTGAAATTAAATATGCAAATTAAATTAAATGAATAAAATAGTATTCTGAATACAATGCGTATGCATTACTATACAAACAGGTTAGTTACAGCGCTAAATGTTTATGCAGTAAGGCAATAAAAAGAGCAGTTGAGATTTGCAAAGTACTGTAGATTTGAGATTTCACGTGGGCAGATAGAATTCAGCTTTTAGCTGTGTAGATAAAGTTATTTTCTGCAGCTAAACTCAGACAATGCATTCTTATGGCCCCATTCACACACTGCATTTAGCGACAATTTCATTAAATGTGGTTTTGTACGGTTAGAAAAAATTACTTTGATTGCCTCCAGGACTGATTTATCTATGCTATCATTACATAATCGCTTGTAATCGTAGTGCACAGTTTCACCTGCAGATAGCAGTGGCAAGAAATGAAATAAAAACAACAGGAAGCACATTAGAATCGCAAGGGATACCTGGGTACAAATAGAGAGAGGATCAATGGTGACCTGTGATATCTCTCATGTGGAGATTGTAGCCTTGGTGCAGGACTGACCTGAGATATGGGATTCTGAATGCCCAGGGTACTCGGACAGAGTCATGAAGAGGCAAAAATGGGAGGAAGTGTACTGATTTTTGACTCCAAACTGGGAAAATAAGTTTGCAAGTGAACAGGAGAACCGAGGTGAGTGAATCGATTGATTTGTGGGGTGCAGGGGTATACATACATGGGAGCAGTTGCCCATGGTAACCATACCTGAAAAATAGCAAATGCATTTTCCTAGGGTAATTGTTCACCATGTGTAATAATTGCCAATGGAATATATTGCAGGAAAGGAGATATCTACAAGATGGAGGTTCCTACGCTACTGCTACAAGAAGGTCTGCAGAAAGAAGAGGAGCACCTTCAACCTGCCGTAGACCTAGCCCTCATGAAGAGGCCTTGTCATTTTTGAGGCGCACCACAGAGATATTAGATGTTTGCATCCAAGAAACTGAGGATATTGTCTGGTTTTAACTACCTTATTATTTTCCCTGTCTCCGGATAATATTGCCCACTGCTATTTTCTGCAACACTCACTATTCAAGCATAGTGTTTCTACAATCACTTCTTATCCTAAAGGCATCTGACCAATTTTTTTAAGGTTCCATAAGCTCTTGCTAGAGGGCAATCCTGTAGTTTATGCTAGACAGGCTTCTAATAAATAAAAAAGTGTAAACACTGAAGCCACACTATTGTTTGTACAAAAATTATCCATGAATCCTGATCACCAAGGTTGTATGCTTTTATGTTAACCTAGGACCGTCTCAAGCATTCCTGCATGAGCAAGGCATGCAAGTGTGCCATCAGACAATGGAATCGGAGGCGAATCAAACTATAAAACAAATGTAGAGACAGTTGCTCCTGATGATAATCAACCACCTACCCAAGCACCTGTAGTATATTTCTTTCAAAATGTTACAATTGTCATGTCATAACCACCTTCTGCATACCACTCTTTGTTAATGCTGACAATCTCAGAAATGGCAGCTCGTGTGTTGGTGCAGTGACGACATATTTGTAGAAAATGTATTCTCATTTTTTCTTACAGGCAACTAGTGTTGAGCGAACCCGAAGTATAAAGTTCGGGTCCGTACCGAACTTTAGCTTTTTCCCGAACCCGGACTTTGCCCAAAAGTCCGGGTTCGGGTTTGGGTTCGGCAATCTAATTACGCATTTAGAAATGCTTCAGGGGCCAGCCAATCACCTTTTGATTAGCTGGTGTGCCCTTAGAGGCCATCATAGCCATGCCTACTAATGGCATAGCTGTGATTGGTCAGTGCAACATGTGACCCAGCTTCTATATAAGCTAGAGGCACACAGCACACACGTCACTCTGCTTCAGAATAGATAGGGAGAGGATCTAGTCTGCTGCTGCTTTTAGGGAGAGATAGAAAAATAGATGAGGTAGTCCTGATTCTACAATCTGAGGGAAAAGATAGAGAGATAGTGTAGTGTAGGGCCAGGTTCCTGTTGGTGCTTTTAGGGAGAGAGAATATTATATAGGAGTCCAGATTCAGAGATTAAAATCAGCGATCTGCATAGGTTTACCTGTTTGTGTTGCAGTGCAGTCTTTTTACACTGCCATGAGCCCAGTGTCAGAGAAAATCTAACTTTTAGGGGAAAAAAAAGGCACTTTATTGTGCTCTTTTCCAAAAGACCCATAGGGCAAAAAAAAAAAGCATTTTATTTTGCTCGTGCAAAAAAAGACCCGTTTAGGGCAAAAAAAAAAAAAAATTGCACTTTAATGTACGCTTGCAAAAAGAGCCGTTTAGGGGCACAAAAAATAGTTTGCAGTGTGTTATACATATTTGGAGGTGTGTGAAATAAACAATTTCTATATAGTTTTCTCCTACTGTGCTATACTAAAAAAACAACATTTTTTTTGAATAGCATTTTCTGCAGTTCTGTAGCTGTGCGATTCAGCGGTTACGTACTGTGGGTGTGTTCTGCTCTTCCAAAAAACGCCGTCTAGGGGCACACAAAATAGTTTGCAGTGTGTTATACATATTTGGAGGTGTGTGAAATAAACAATTTCTATATAGTTTTCTCCTACTGTGCTATACTAAAAAAACAACATTTTTTTTGAATAGCATTTTCTGCAGTTCTGTAGCTGTGCGATTCAGCGGTTACGTACTGTGGGTGTGTTCTGCTCTTCCAAAAAACGCCGTTTAGGGGCACAAAAAATAGTTTGCAGTGTGTTATACATATTTGGAGGTGTGTGAAATAAACAATTTCTATATAGTTTTCTCCTACTGTGCTATACTAAAAAAACAACATTTTTTTTGAATAGCATTTTCTGCAGTTCTGTAGCTGTGCGATTCAGCGGTTACGTACTGTGGGTGTGTTCTGCTCTTCCAAAAAACGCCGTTTAGGGGCACAAAAAATAGTTTGCAGTGTGTTATACATATTTGGAGGTGTGTGAAATAAACAATTTCTATATAGTTTTCTCCTACTGTGCTATACTAAAAAAACACCCATTTAGGGCAAGATCCTAAATTTGGAAAATATGAGGAGAAGATCAAAGGGACGTGGTGGCCCCGGTCGTGGTGCTGCTGGTGGAGCTCCTGTTGCAGGGAGAGGACGTGGTGGATCTGTGCCAGATACACGCACAAGTGAAACACCTTCCTCAGGTGCGAGTAGGCGACCGAGCCTGCGGCGGTATTTTGTCGTGCCTAATGAGGCTGTACGAATGTTTAGGCCAGGACAAGTACAGGCGATAGTAGATTGGGTTGCTGACAGTGCCTCGGGTTCCTTCACATTTTCTCCCACCCACTCTTCTGATGAAAGAACAGAGTTGGCACCTGAAACCCATGTCCATCAGTCTTTCACCTCACCCCCTTGCAAATCAGCCAAGCAGTCTGAGCCCCAAATCATGCAGCAGTCTCGTCTGCTTTTCGATGACTCTGTTAGCAGGGTTTTCCAGGGCCATCCACCTAGCCCTGCCCCAGAAGTGGAAGAGATTGAGTGCATCGATGCCCAACCACTTATGTTTCATGATGAGTACATGGGAGGACCATCGCAGTACATCTCGGATGATGACGAAACACAGGTGCCAACTGCTGCTGCTTTCGCAATTGTGCAGACAGACAGGGGTGAAGACTGGGTGGAAGATGATGTGGAGGACGATGAGGTCCTCGACCCCACATGGAATGAACGTTATGCAGGTGACCAGTGTAGTTTGGAGGAAGAGGCGGTGGTCGCACAGAGCCACCAGCACAGCAGAAGAGGGAGCAGGGTGCAAAAGCGGAGCGTCCATCCGCTAGACAGTATGTCTGCTACTGCCCAACGCAGCAAGGGACCGAGCACACCAAAGCCAGGTCCAAGGAGTTCCCTAGCGTGGCAGTTCTTCACACAATGTGCTGATGACAAGACACGAGTGGTTTGCAGGCTGTGCAATCAGAGGCTGAAGCGAGGCATAAACGTTCTCAACCTGAGCACAACCTGCATGACCAGGTATCTAAGTGCAAAGCATGAGCTGCAGTGGAGTAGACACCTCAAAAACCAAGAAAGGTCTCTGGCTCCTCCTGCTTCCTCTTCTGCTGCAGTCTCGGCCTCTTTATCCACCTCTGTAGTGACAGTGGCACCTGCCACCCCGCAAACAGAGGATCTGCCAGCAACACTACCACCTGGGTCACCAACCATCTCCACAATGTCCCATGGAAGCGTTCAGCTCTCTATCTCCCAAACATTGGAGCGGAAGAGGAAGTACCCCCCTAGCCACCCGCGATCCCTGGCCCTGAATGCCAGCATTTCAAAACTCCTGGCCTTTGAAATGCTGTCATTCCGTCTGGTGGAGACGCAGAGTTTTAAAAGCCTGATGGCATTGGCTGTCCCACAGTACGTCGTGCCCAGCCGCCACTATTTTTCCAGGCGAGCCATCCCTTCCCTGCACAACCAAGTGGGGGACAAAATCAGGTGTGCACTGCGCAACGCCATCTGTGGCATGGTCCACCTAACTACGGATGCGTGGACCAGTAAGCACGGTCAGGGACGTTATATCTCCCTAACAGCACACTGGGTAAATGCAGTGGCGGCTGGGCCTGAGGCAGATAGCAGTTTGGCGCATGTCCTTCCACCACCGAGGATTGCAGGGCGCTTCAGTTTGCCTCCTGTTGCTAACTCCTCCTACTCCGCTTCCTCATCCTCTACCGCCTCCTCATCCAGTCAGCGTAACACCTTCACCACCAACTTCAGCACAGCCAGGGGTAAACGACAGGAGGCAGTTTTAAAACTTTCCTGTTTGGGGGAAAAACCTCGCACCGCGCAGGAGTTGTGGAGGGACATGGAACAACAGACCAATGAGTGGTTGCTGTCAGTGAGCCTCAAGCCCGGCCTGGTGGTGTGCGATAATGGGCAAAATCTCGTAGCAGCTCTGGGCCTAGCCGGTTTGACGCACATCCCTTGCCTGGCGCATGTGCTGAACTTGGTGGTCCAGAGGTTCCTTAAAAATTACCCCAATATGCCAGAGCTGCTGCAGAAAGTGCGGGCTGTGTGTGCGCACTTTCGGCGTTCTCACCCTGCTGCTGCTCGCCTGTCAGCGCTGGAGCGTAACTTCGGCCTTCCCGCTCACCGCCTCATATGTGACGTGCCCACAAGGTGGAACTCCACCTTGCACATGCTGGCCAGACTGTGCGAGCAGCAGCAGGCGATAGTGGAGTTTCAGCTGCAGCAATCACGCGTGAGTCGCTCTGCGGAACAGCACCACTTCACCACCAATAACTGGGCCTCCATGCGAGACCTGTGTGCCTTGTTGCGCTGTTTCGAGTACTCCACCAACATGTCCAGTGCCAATGACGCCGTTCTTAGCGTTACTATCCCAGTTCTATGCCTCCTTGAAAAAACGCTTCGGGCGATGATGGAAGAGGATGTGGCACAGGAGGATGAGGAGGAGGAGAAGGAAGCGGGATCATTTCAAAGGCTTTCAGGGCAGTCTTTCACAAGTGGCTATGAGGGTGGGTTCCTGCACCAACAAACGCCAGGTACACAATTGTCCGGCAGAAAGGGCAAAGTTCTGGAGGATGACGAGGTGGAGGAGGAGATGGAGGAGGAGGAGGAGGAGCCATTTTCACAGCAGGGTGGCACCCAGACCAGCTCGTGGCCATCACTGGTGCGTGGCTGGGGGGATACAGAGGACACAGACGATACACCTCCCACAGAGGACAGCTTTTCTTTGCCTCTGGGCAGCCTGGCACACATGAGCGATTACATGCTGCAGTGTTTCCGCAATGACCGCCGAGTTGCCCACATTTTAACTGGTGCTGATTACTGGGTGGCCACCCTGCTGGATCCCCGTTACAAGGACAACATACCGTCCTTAATTCCCTCACTGGAGCGGGATCGTAAGATGCGCGAGTACAAGCGCATGCTGATAGACGCACTTCTGGTGGCATTCCCACCTGACAGCGGGCGTACGGTAGAAGCACAAGGCAAAGGCAGAGGAGGAGGAAGAGGTCGCCAACGCAGCCGGGGCACCGGCAGCACCTCAGAAGGCAGGGTTAGCATGGCTGAAATGTGTAAAAGCTTTGTCAGCACGCCACAACAACCAGCACCACCAGCTGAGATGGAACGTCTTAGCAGGAGGCAGCATTTCACCAACATGGTTGAGCAGTATGTGTCCACAGGCCTACACGTACTGGATGACGGGTCTGCCCCCTTTAACTTCTGGGTCTCCAAATTGGGCACATGGCCTGAGCTTGCCCTTTATGCCTTGGAGGTGCTGGCCTGCCCTGCAGCCAGTGTATTATCTGAACGTGTATTTAGCACGGCAGGGGGCGTTATCACAGACAAGCGCAGCCGCCTGTCCAGAGCCAATGTGGACAAGCTCACGTTCATTAAAATGAACCAGGCATGGATCCCACAGGACTTGTCCGTACCTTGTGCAGAATAGACATGTATACCGGTGTTGTGACAAAAACTGTCCGGCCATCGGATTGTGTCCGGCCCATACTGTGAAGGCGCAGCGCTTGCGCAGTACAGAGGACAAGGAGATTCACAAAATCTCCGAAGATGAACGGCGCCTGCGCTGTGAGTGCAGGTTCAAGCCCCACCATCCAAGTGGACATACGGTAGCACATAGTAACAGGGCCCCTCACGGGCTCGGTTCGATCGCCACGCTTCGGGCACGGCCTCACTTGGCTCGGCTTGAACCACGGATGGTGTGGCCTTCACCTGAACTCACCACGCAGGCGCCGTTCGTCTTGGGAGATTTTCGAAATCCCCTTGTCCTACATACTGAGCAAGCGCAGTACAGGGTGGACACTATTTGACCAGGGACAGAATTTGACACATCACCGGCCTTACCCAGCCATTGTTGTATTTTTGAATCAGTGTTGGCTACCTCGTCCTCCTCCACCGCCGCTTCCACCTACACAGCCACATCCACCGCCACCTCAACCTCCTACTCCATATGGACCTCGTCCTCCTAGGTCAAGATTATTATTTTTTATTTTTATTTTTTTATGTTATTTTAAGTTATTTCCCTATCCACATTTGTTTGCAGAGCACTTGCGATGCTCTTAACAACATTTTGCTGCCATTTGCAGCCCTCTAGCCCTTTCCATTACTTTTTTAGAGCCTTTTTAGTCCTTAGAAGTCCGGGTCCCCATTGACTTCAATGGGGTTCGGGTTCGGGTTCGGGTCCGGGTTCGGGTTAAAGTTCGGTCCCGAACCCGAACTTTTTTCCGAAGTTCGGCCGAACCCGTCGAACCCGAACATCCAGGTGTCCGCTCAACTCTACAGGCAACTATGGATAAAGGCACACGGTCTGACTTTTTGCCAACAAACTTCAAAATTAGCAAGTTTTCCAAAAAATCCGATCGTGTGTACGCTCCATCGGACAAACTTTTTCGGTTTTCATCGGACAAAAGGTTGCTCTGCAAATGGACAAACTTTTCGGCAGCAAAAGTCTGATGGTGCAAAGTCCTATCGTGTGTACAGAAATCCATCTGACTTTTGTCCGAAGTACAAATACGCATGCCCAGAACCAATGTTAAAATCAACCAACAATAGCAGAAGCTGACCAAAGGGTGGCGGTAAAGAGCAGAAAAGAGCAGAAAAAACACGTGATGTTGGGAAAGTTTTGGGAAAGTTTGCAGAAAAGTCCTGACGTGTGTATGTTATGAGTGTGCCCGGCTAACTCTCTTTGGACAAAAATCCACGGAAAAGTTTGTTTGAAGTCTGACCGTGTGTACGAGGCTTTAGAGAGTCCATTCAAGTTCAACCATGCTGCACTATTGATTTTTAGAAGTTACACTTTCATCAGCAAGAGCCCCCTATTAAAGAATATTTTGATTGCCTATTGAAGAATTGAAAAACCATTCGCAAATCTCTGCCTCAACAATTGCAGAAGAATTCTTCAATATCTCCTACCTTGATGTGATGTTTTGCAGAATGTTACTGTCTGTAATCAGGGAGGTCCCTCTTCATGGCACAGGTTACTCTTCATGGCACAGGTTAATTGCTTCAGATTTTACAATTTCAACCTCCCATTTGTGTCCTCTGCTCCAGTCACAAGCCATGTTGTCTGCACACAACCTATAAAACCTGAATGTGTCCAAGTTGGATGAATGACAGTATACTTTCCACTGTTCGTAAATCATTTTGAATCTAGCTATAACCAATTCCTAAGTTGTGACACTTCCAAAACAGGGAAAAGAACCCACCTCACTGAAAAAATTCTGTCTTATCTCCCTACTTAACATGTCATCTAAAATTTTATGCAAAGCTTATAACAAATAGATTAGTCGACATATTGCCATCCCTTATTCACAAAGACCAATCAGGTTTTACAAAAGGGCGCCACCAGAAGAGTAGTAAATGCTATTCACAACTTAGAAAAATTGGGCACTCCATCTATATTACTGTCTTTAGATGCAGAAAAAGCGTTCAATAGAGTAAATTGGAACTACCTCTCCTTAACACTGTCCAAATTCGGAATCCAAGGACACAAATATAATGCCATAATGGTCTTGTACTCGTCCCATCGGCCCAAGTATATACAGCAGACACCCTCTCCTTGCGATTCCATATCACAAATGGAACAAAACAAGGTCTCTCCCCCCTAATCTTTAATCTTGTAATGGAGCCTCTAGCTGAAAAACATCAGCTCTAACACAAAAATCTCAGGGATACCCATCGCAGATCAAGAACATAAAATCAGCTTATTCGCTGGCAATGTTATACTTATGGTAACAAACCCAGTCGTTCTCTACCAGAAATTCAGAGGACGCTGGCCTGGTTTAGAAAAGTCTCATACTACAGTATAAAGTGAACAAAACTAAGGAGGATCTCACCAGGCTGGCGCCATTTGAGTTTTCATGGATGGGGCGATGGCGGCTTTTAAAATGTTCCATCTTCCACAAATCCTCTATCTATCCAGGACCCTCCCAATACCGAATCCAACTAGCTACTTTAAATCACTTCAAACTAAACTATCAAAATATATCTGGCAAGGTAAAATAAAAAACAGGTGTGCCCATGCAAAACGAATTAAACAACGCCAGGCAGGGGGAACTGGTTACATAGATTTTCAGGACTATTACTTTGCTTCAGTGATTACACAAACAAAAGAATAGTTTATATTTTCCCCCTCTACATTATGGGGGAAGATAGAATGTTCTACCATACCAAGAGGCAATTTATCCACATGGTTATTCTCTATCACAATTGGAGCTAAAATCCCACCGCATCTCTCCACAACCATCTTGGCAACACTCAAGGCCTGGGACCGATTTCTAAAAAGTTGCTCATCATGCCCCCTTATATCTACTCTCCAAATACCCTTAGAGGCATTGCAAAATGTAATGCACGCAACATCATATTGTGGCGTGGCAATCGAAAGGAGTAATGCACATAAATGATCTGATCAGTAAGGAAACATCAAATCATTCCCCAACTTACAAAAATAATTTTGCTAACCAAACTCCGGGTGGAACCTGTCCTGTTAAACTGCTATATGGTCTTGGCCATCATACCAAAGCTCTATTTCAGGGTCTTGGCAATCTTCTTATAGCCTAGGCAATCTTTATGTAGAGCAACAATTCTTTTTTTCAGATCCTTACAGAGTTCTTTGCCATGAGGTGCCATGTTGAACTTCCAGTGACCAGTATGAGAGAGTGAGAGCAATAACACCAAATTTAACACACCTGCTCCTTATTCACACTTGAGACCTTGTAACACTGAGTCACATGACACTGGGGAGGGAAAATGGCTAATTGGGCCCAAATTGGACATTTTCACTTAGAGGTGTACTCACTTTTGTTGTCAGCGGTTTAGACATTAATGGCTGTGTGTTGAGTTATTTTGAGGGGACAGCAAATTTACACTGTTATACAAGATGTACACTCACTACTTTATATTGTAACGAAGTGTAATTTCTTCAGTGTTGAAAAGATATAATAAAATATTTTCAAAAATGTGAGGGGTGTACTCACTTTTGTGAGATACTGTATTTAACCACTTAAGGACCGGACCAATACGCAGCATAATGACCAGGCCCCTTTTTGCGATTCGGCACTGCGTCGCTTTAACTGACAATTGCGCGGTCGTGCGACGTGGCTCCCAAACAAAATTGGCGTCCTTTTTTTCCCACAAATAGAGCTTTCTTTTGGTGGTATTTGATCACCTCTGCGGTTTTTATTTTTTGTGCTATAAACAAAAATAGAGCGACAATTTTGAAAAAAATGACATATTTTTTACTTTTTGCTATAATAAATATCCCCAAAAAATATATAAAAAAACGTATTTTTTCCTCAGTTTAGGCCGATACGTATTCTTCTACATATTTTTGGTAAAAAAAATTGCAATCAGCGTTTATTGATTGGTTTGCGCAAAAATTATAGCGTTCACAAAATAGGGGATAGTTTTAAGGCATTTTTATATTTTATTTATTTTTACTAGTAATGGCGGCGATCAGCGATTTTTTTCGTGACTGCGACATTATGGTGGACACATCGGACACTTTTGACACATTTTTGGGACCATTGTCATTTTACAGCGATCAGTGCAATTACTGTAAAAATGACACTGGCAGTGAAGGGGTTAACCACTAGGGGCGCTGGAGGGGTTAAGTGTGCCTAGGGGCGTGTTTCTAACTGAGGGGGGGGCTTGGCTACGAGTGACACATCACCGATCTCCGCTCTGATTACACAGAGCGGAGATCGCTGACATTGTCAGTAGGGGAGCGGGGAGATGTTGTGTTTACACTAACATCTCCCTGCTCCATGCCTCCGTGAGACGATCGCGGGGATCCCCGCGGTGATCGAGTCCGCGGGACCCACGGTCCGACTCACGGGGAAGGCAGGGGGGTTGCGAGCGTGCCGCCGGCTGCGCGCGCGCGACCCAGACGTCGGCAGTTAAAGGGCCACGTACATGTACGTGATTGTGCCTGGACGAGCCATTCTGCCGACGTATATATAAGTGGTTAATAGTGCAACTTATAACATCCAAGTGAAAGATATAACACCAACAAAATCAAAAACAGAATCACTGAGTTGGAAACAGGATCATCCCCTTGTGTTAGTATCTTGTTGAGCCACCTTTTTCTTTAATTACAGCCTTTAGTTTGTTGGAATATGTCTCTACTAACTTTTCACTTCGCAATATTTGCCCACTCTTCTTTGCAGAACTGCTCAAGTTCAGTTAAATTTGATGTTGACAGTTTGTGGACTGCAGTCTTCAAGTCATTCCACAGATTTTCAATGTGGTTTAAGTCTGGGCTCTGACAAAGCCATGCAAGGACATTCACCTTTTTCTCCTTCAACCAGTGGGGCTGATTTACTAAAACTGGAGAGTGCAATATCTGGTGCAGCTTTGCATAGAAACCAAATTACTTTCATTTTTTTTTTGTCAAAGCTTAAATGAACCAGATGAAGCTAGAAGCTGATTGGCTGCCATGCACAGCTGCACCAGATGTTGCACTCTCTGGTTTTAGTAAATTAAAACAAAACTGTGTCTGTATTCATTTCAGGCTGCAAAGCAACAAAATGTGTTTTTTTTTTTTTTTTTTAAAGTGTTTTTTTATACCCACTGTAATTACTGCTCCACTTAGGTCAGGATCAGCCCGCTCCATATAGCTTTACCAGTTATGTTATTCTAATAAATGTTAATCATTTTAATATTTAATATAAAAAAATCTGAAAATATTCTAAAATTAAGACATATGTAAATGCCTATCATGTTGAAATTTTAAAATGACGGGTAAAAAAGGTGTATGTAAACCAACTGTTTTTTTTTTTAATAAGTAAAAGCCATCTAGTGCCCACAAAATATACTTATTAGTAATCAGTGAAGAAACAGTTTAAGCCCTGGTTCACACCAATGCGACTTGCAATGTAACTTTGGACTTTGAAGTCGCATGACAGGTCGCATCCCATGTATTTCAATGGGTGCGTCTTAATTGCCATAACTCAAAAAATCATTTCTGCACTACTTTTGTGCGGCTCTAATTGCACTTGTTCCCATAGTGAATAGAAATAAATGTGACGCTAACGCAAATAAAGTACTTATGAAAACAAAAACGATAATCAATAAATCAATCAAGTCCATAGTTAGTCCAATCAGTGAAATAACCATCCAGAGGGGCGTGACCGGAAGCCGACCTGGACGGATGCTCAGCCTGAGAGCTCTCCTCCAGCCCGCAGCTATTAGGCCTAATATCGGGGGAAAATCCACCCATCCATGAGCCTGACTCGCACCACCCGCTCCTCCTCAGCCAGGGGATCATCCCTGCCGCCGCCGGGGGCTTCCGCGTCCTTCAGGGACTATTTCAGGCTCCCTGACATGCCGGGCGGACACAGCAAAATGGCGCCGGACGCCGAGGCACACCACCACAGAGCCTCCACACCGCCTTCCCCGCAGAATCGCCACCAGCCTCAGGATCTGCCTGCATCCTCTTCCCAGGCACCGAGCTCCGCTGAGCCTTCACAAGCGGTGAGTGCCCGCCAACCCCCCACACACGTCCCACCTGCTCCGTGCGGAGAGAAGGCCGCGGCTCAGCCTCCATCGCAGTACACACAGTGTACCGAGGCCCTCCCCAGGCTGCTGAGAACAGCCCCGGAATGGGAACCGCAGGACGCCGGCTCTCTCTCCCCTTCCCCCCTGGGGGACTCACATGTCTTCCCGGCGCTCCCGAGCCCCGTACATCAATCGGGGGCCCCGGGGCTTGGGGGGGACAGGAGGCCCTCCCCCACCTTCGGGGGGATCTGGCGCTGCCAAAGGCCCAGAGGCCTTCCCGCTTAGGGGACAGCAGGGTCACCTAACGGCTCCGTCACCCCCCTCCGGGGCCCAGATGGCACAGACCAGGCCTCCATCTTCAAGGCCGGACTCCCCTGCACCCACCCCGAGCCCCCCTCACGCTGCTTCATGGTCTGAGCCTTGGGATCCGCCGTCTGTGCAGCATGCTGCCCAGGCTCGGGGGGACCCTGTTGGGGCTCATCACCTACACCCCCCGTACACTCACCCACCCTGGGATCAGGACGGAGGGGGATACCCCTCCTGGCACTCATATTTTCAAGCAATTCCCACTAAGGAGGACTTTAAACAATTAATAGCAGATGTAAAGGCCACCTGCCGAACAGAAATTCAGTCCATACAAGCAGGCCTCAAACACTTAGCGGACAGGGTGGAAATGGCGGAGGAAGAGATACAGGAGACCAAGCTGGCGGTCCATCGCACCCAAATCCAGGGCTCGGACCACCGTCTCATGTTACGCCACATGCAACGCCAGGTGGAGGACCTGGACAATAGGGGGCGCAGGAACAATATCCGAGTGCGAGGCCTACCCGAGTCAGAGGAAGCCGAAGATCTACAGACCACGCTACAGGGGATGTTCAACAACCTCTTGGGAGCCCCAGCGGATACACACATCGGTATGGACAGAGCCCACAGAGCCCTTCGCCCGAAAGGCCCTCCCTCTAAACCAAGAGACATTATTTGCCGGCTACAATCATACCCGCTGAAAGAGGACATTATGCGTAAAGCACGCTCTATCCGAAATCTGGTCTTTGACAACTCCCAAGTGCAGATCTACCCAGACCTATCGTGGATCACGCTCCAGAAGCGCAGGCTCCTGCAACCGCTGCTGCGCTCATTGCAAGAAAACGACATTCCTTACAGATGGGGCTTTCCCTTCAGCTTGAGCGCCCGGCATCAAGGAAAATCTGCTGCCCTACGCTACCCAGAGGATCTGGACTCCTTCTGTGACGCCTTAGGGATTTCCGTCCCCCAACTGCCGGACTGGGATTTGGTGGCCACCGCCCCCCCACCTCCGGTATTATGGAAAAAGGTCCTGCCGACCAAGCGCTCCAGGGGACGGGAGCCCCTGCGCAAACCACCCAAACATAAGGCACCCAGTTAATCTGCCCATGTTCCTCTCTCTGCCTGGCCAGGCAATGCTGAGAGCCACTCAGTGCTCATGGACGACTGCAAGCCTTCTTTATGTGACTATCCCCCCGATGGCCCTTGCTTTGTTTTTGGTTTTGATGCCCGGGCTGTGTTGGTTCAGCCCTCCCTAGTTGGTTGACTTCACGGTTACAGACCCCCCGTGGTTTTACCACCAGTTAGTTCCTTCTTGGACCTTGGTCCATCCGAGTCTCCCCGACCTGGGTTTTTTTTTTTTGAACCCCAGTCGGGGAGTCCAATCGGAACTGGTTAAGGCCCTGTGACCCCTCGGTCTATTAGTGCCTATTTGCAAAATGTTTGATTTGTTTGTTATTACTGTTCTTACCCTCTTTTTTCCCCTTTTTTGTAGATTTCTCTGTCTTTCTCTTCCGCAGTCTGCTTCCCGGCCCCATTGGCTCCTGGCCCTCCTCGTGTGGACGCCGCCCTCCTCAGCCTGGTCGAAACATCAGCCTCACCAGATAAGTACCGCTATAGCACACCCCTCACTGTACAATGGCTAGGATTTTCTCACTGAACGTACACGGACTTAACTCCAACAAAAAAAGACATTTGGCGCTCCGGGAATTTAGGCAGTCAGGGGCGGACATTATTATGGTGCAGGAAACGCACTTTAACAAGGGGGACTCCTTCACGTTTGCTTCTAGACACTTCCCTCAAGTATTCCAGGCCTTCGGCCAGCATAAGCGGGCGGGCGTCGCCATCCTGTTTAGGAAGGGAACCCCCTTTACTTGCTCCTCCTCCTACCTGGATCCACGGGGACACTTTCTCATACTTCGAGGTCTCTGGCGGACACAGGCCATTACCCTCTGCGTCGTATATGCCCCGAATACGCGACAAAACCGCTTCCTCAGCAGGGTTCAAGCCCGCCTCTCCCGAGAGCCCCATGGCTTCCTGGTGATCGGGGGAGACTTTAACCTGGCCCACTCCGCAACCCACGACCGCCTAGTGGCAAACCTCCGTGCACCACAACCCCGTACCCTCAGAGACTCAAAGATGTTTCGACAGCTTACCAGGAGACACGCCTGGTTCGATGCCTGGAGGGCCCTTCACCCGGGAGACCGCCAATACACGTTCTACTCAGCCCCCCACCGCACCCACTCGCGCATAGACTATTTCTTTGTGAATAATAACACACTGCGTATCACGGAATCGGCGCACATACTGCCCATCTCCTGGTCCGATCATGCCCCATCACGCTCTCACTAAACCTAGACACCCCCCTACGCCGACCCTACAACTGGAGGATGAACACCTTCCTTCTACAGCACACCCCCTCGAAAGTTGAGTTAGAGACCACCCTACGGCACTACTTTGTCGAAAACGACACTCCGGACGTCACCCCCTCCATACTGTGGGCTGCCCACAAGGCTGTCCTGCGGGGACGATGCTTGGCTCTTTCCTCAGCAATGAAGAGGGATGCCAACGCAGCTAGACTGCTGGCAGAAAAACAACTTAGGGACCTTGAGGCCCAACTCCCGCGCTCGCCGACCACCGCACTCCTACGTCGTATAGTGCGGGTTCGCATGACGCTTCGAGACCTTGCGATGGGCCAAGTGGAAAAGGCGTTGATCCGCCTAAAACAGCTTTACTACGATAAAGGCAACAAGGCGCAATCACTCTTGGCTCGGAAATTGACAGATCGGGCACTAGCATCTACCCCTTCGCAAATACGGAACAGAGGGGGCGACTTGATCACCCACCCCCAGGACATAGCAAATACCTTCGCTGACTTTTACGCAGACCTCTACAACAAAGCAGAGATCCCACACTATCCCCCCTCACCCGATTTGACAGATCGGATGACTCAATACCTAGAACAGGCGGGACTACCCCGACTCCGCGAGGAAGACATACGGGACCTTAACGCCCCAATTTCGGCGGAGGAACTAGCGGCAACTGTTAAAGACCTACCAGCCCATAAGTCCCCTGGCCATGATGGGTTACCATACGAATACTATAAAACCTTCTTGCCTCTCTTGAGTCCCCATATGACCAGGTTATTTAATGCCTTTCTCCAACAGACTCCCATTCCGAGTGACATGCAGGGTTCCTTTTTGACCCTCATTCCGAAGCCGGATAAGGACCCTGCCTCATGCGCCAGTTACAGGCCTATAGCCCTACTGAATTCAGACCTGAAGATTTTCACTAAACTTCTATCGATCAGGCTGAATGTTATCCTCCCCTCCCTGATACATCTGGATCAGGTGGGATTTGTCCCCCTACGTCAGGCAGGAGACAACACAAGGAAGGTCATTGACTTGATAGATGTTGCTAACAGAGATCAAGTAGAAGCCCTGATCCTCAGTCTTGACGCGGAGAAGGCCTTCGATCGCTTGAGTTGGCCCTTTATGTTAGCCACCCTGCGACATATGGGTTTCAGGGGCCCGTTCCTGCAGGCGGTGCAACACCTCTACACAAATCCCACCTCCCAAGTCAAAACCCCCTTTGCCTCATCCCCCTCCTTCTCAATAGCTAATGGTACACGCCAGGGCTGCCCGCTCTCGCCATTGCTCTTCGCCCTGTGTGTGGAGCCCCTGGCGGCGACCATCAGGGGGAATCCGGACATCAAGGGCGTTTCGGTGAGGGGGAAGGAATTTAAAATTTCCCTATTCGCGGATGATATCATCCTTACCCTAACTCGCCCCGAGATATCCCTGCCTAACCTCCACGCTGAATTAAATAAATACGGGTTGCTTTCGGGGTATAAAACGAACGCGTCGAAGTCCACGGCCCTCCCAGTTAACATCCCGTTAGAGGGGGTACATCAGTTAAAGTTGAACTTTCCCTATAAGTGGGAAGAGTCCTCTCTTAGATATCTGGGGGTCCGTCTGACCCCATCCTTTAGCTCCCTTTACCAAGCCAACTTCCCCCCATTGTATCAAACAATCAGGGAGCTCCTTCAAAAATGGAAAGCTCATCGTATTTCCCTCTTGGGACGAATAACGTCCATCAAAATGGTCATTCTCCCCAAGCTCCTATATCTATTTCAGAAGTTACCTATCCCTATCTCATACGCCCAGCTACGCAAGCTCCAGAGCGATATCCTCCGGTATGTCTGGAACTATAAAAAGCACAGGATACCGTGCTCGGTCATGATGGTATCACGTAGGGAGGGGGGTCTGGCGTTCCCTAACTTTGTCCGCTACTACCAAGCAGCCCAGCTCCGTGCGGTTGTCTCCTGGTTTCCCCAGAGGTCCTACAATAAATGGACGGAGGTGGAGAAGATTTGGTTAGCCCCAGTACACCCCAACAGCCTCCTCTGGGATGCAGACATGAAGGTGGACCCCGTTCGCCTATTAGGCTCCATGTCCTTGCTTCGAGGGCTCTGGCGCAAGCTGTCCCGTGAAACAGACCTCATGTCAAAATATTCACTGATGAACTCTTTCATCTGCAACCCTAAAATACCAGACAGCCTAACCCACCAGATGTCCTGGCCCTGGGCCTCGCGGAACTTATTCCACTTCGGCCATCTAGTTGACCCAAGATCCCGTAGGCTGCTGACATTCTCGGAGCTCCAAACCAAACACGACCTGCCACGACAGACGTTCTATAGTTACCTGCAGATCAGGCATTTCGCCCAGACCATAGCCCCACAACTTCAATTCTCGCCCCCCTCCACGTTTGAACGCATTGTTCTGGAGGGACGTCACAGGAGGGGACAGATCACGGACATGTACCAGATTTTGAATGAGTTTAACATCCCGGCTCACGGGAAACATGCTTACATGCTGCGATGGGAGAGAGAGCTGGGAGAGGTGCTGTCGGAGGAGGCATGGCAGGCCGTCTGGAGGCAAGCTGCTAAAAGCTCCCTGTGCACCCTGTACAAGGAAAACTCGTACAAGATTCTTTTTTTTTGGTACCAGACCCCAGATATACTCCATAAAATTTACCCCTCCACATCCGATCGCTGCTGGCGCTGCCTGCAGGACAGAGGCTCTCTCTTCCACGTGTACTGGTCCTGTCCCCTCTTGGTCCCGTTCTGGCAATCCACACAACAACTACTGACCCGTCTCCTGGAGGTACCAATTCCCTTGACACCCAAACTGTTTTTGCTGGGCCTTGAGCAGCCTAAAGTTGCCAAGCCCTACAAAAAACTACTTAGACATATTTTGATGGCAGCCAGATGCCTAGTGGCTCTCAACTGGAAAAGGACCGTACCCCCGTCCCAGGAGGCCCTGTACTCCGGAATCAAAGACGTGGAACTCATGGAGAGGATGATGGCCAGGATACGTGATAGGCTAGAGGACCATGATGAGGTCTGGAGGGAGTGGCGCCGGCAGGAGGACATCCCGGGAGCGGGCGTGGGAGCAGACGTGGTAACTTAGACCTTCTCTTCACTGTCTCTTCTCTTAATTTCTCTCCCCTTTTCTCTCTTTCTTCTCTCCCCCCCTCTTTCTTTTTTCCTCCCCTCTGAACTTATATTTTTATTTTATTTTTTTTATGTTGCAGAATACTGATGCAGTCGTGTTGGTGCTCCTCACTGTTTGATACTGCCCATTGTATTATGTTTGTAGACTTTGCCACTGACGGGGTGGGCCCTTCCATTTCCTATTTGCATCTCCCAGCCCACGGGCCCATACCCCACTATGCTTGCTTCTTGTATGACATAGGCTGCTGTCTATTGGCATATGTCCATTATCTCTTTTTTTTTGATCTTTTGGTATCTCTGTATTCTTATGACCTGTGAACTGCTTCATATAAATAATAAAAAAATGTTAATTGGAAAAAAAAAAGAAATAACCATCCAAGATTCATATATGTGCAAAAAACAGGTAATTCCTTGGTTCTATTAATCAAAAAAGTACATGTGCAAAACAATATGGGGTAAAGAGATAAAAATGTTGATAGTAGATGTGTAACAATCAAGTGCAGGGAAACATCCTCTTGGGTGCTTGCTGTGGAGGCACCTGGCAGGAGGGAGGAGGCAGGACTACCGGCGTGGGACCCAAGAAGGGAAGGATGCGGGCTGCTCTGTGCAAAATCACTACACAGAGCATTATTAACCACTTAACGACCGCCCACTGTAATTATACGTCGGCAGAATGGCACCGACAGGCAGAATCACGTAGATCTACTTGATCGTCTTTGTATAGTTGGGGGGTCCGATCGGACCCCCCTTCTGTACAGTGAGCGGTGGTTAAGTGTTCGGGAGCGATCCGGCATGAGGGGACGGCCGTTCGATTCCGGCCACCCCCTCTCGATCGCTCCCGGTGAATGAGAGAGCTTCCCCTGCCTGTGTAATGTAAACACAGGCAGAGGAAGTGATGTCATCTCTCCTCGTGGCGGTCTTTTCAATCCGGCGCGAGGAGAGAAGACATCACATAGTAAGTGCACCAACAGCCCACTGACACCAGTACACGTAGGCACACTTACACCCCCCAGTCACCCCCATATCACCCCCCAGATCACCCCCAGTACCCCCAGTCACAGTGCACCGTTTGCAGTGATCATTTTTTTTACTGATCACTGCAATCAGTGTCATTTGTGACTGTAAAAAGTTGCAGGGCAGTTAGGATTAGGCCCCTTTAGGTCCAAGGTAGCCCCCTAACCCCCCTAATAAAGGTTTAACCCCTTGATCGCCCCCCAGGTAACCCTTTCACCCCCTAACGCCAGCGTCACTAAGCGATCGTTTTTCCGATCGCTTTTTTCTTGTCGCTGGTGCCCTAGATAGTCAGTTAATTATTTTTAGGTTCGCCGCAGGTTTTTATTAGCGTCAGGTACCCCCATATATTATTTTAACCCCCTGATTGCCCCTAGAGTTAACCCTTTCACCAGTGATCACCATATAAGCGTCACTGGTGACACTGGTTACCCAGTTAGTTATTTAGTTATTTAGGTAACCCGTCAGGTTTTTATATAGCGTCGGGTACCCCCATATTTAACCTAATAAAGGTTTTAACCCCCTGATTGCCCCTAGTTAACCCTTTCACCAGTGATCACCATATAAAGGTTACAGGTGACGCTGGTTGGTTAGTTTGCTTTTTATAGCATCAGGGCACCCGCCGTATATAACCCAATAAAGGTTTAACCCCCTGATCGCCCGGCGGCTGATATCAATTAGGTTTTAGCGTCAGAGAGGGTCTGCGTCGCCCCAGGCAGCGTCAGGTTAGTGCCAGTAACGCTAACACCCACGCGCAAAGCATACACCTCCCTTAGTGGTATAGTATCTAATCAGATCTATACTAGCGTCCCCAGCGGTTTAGGGTTCCCAAAAATGCAGTGTTAGCGGGATCAGCCCAGATACCTGCTAGCACCTGCATTTAGCCCCTCCGCCCAGCCCAGCCCAGCCCACCCAAGTGCAGTATCGATCGATCACTGTTACTTACCAAACACAACACACATAACTGCAGCGTTCGCAGAGACAGTCCTGATCCCTGCGATCGCTAACAGTTTTTTTGGTAGCGTTTGATACATTTGGTGACAGTCAGGTGCTTTTTTTACCTGTGAATCTTACTAGTGTACCCCTAAATTTAGAGCCCAAAATGGCAAGACGAAGGTACACTAGTAAAGAGGCCTACGAGATTCTGAGCATGACAGATAGTGAAGAGGAGGTCACGCATCTGTCAGATTCAGGCTCAGAATATCTTCCCGTAGAAGACAGTGACGTCAGCAGCCCCACGTCAGATAGCTCTGACGACGAAGTTGAGGTCCCTGCTAAGGTCAGGCGTACCCGATCCCGATCTTCTGAGGTTGTTGAGGAGCAAGAACCGCAGGTCTCTCATATCATGGAGCAGAGTAGTACTAGCGCTATTCCTTCTGGTGAATTGGCAAGCACCAGCGGCCTAGTACAGCCTGGGCGTACATCCAGCACTGCAGTATCACGTGGTGACGTGGCGAGTCTCATAAGTGCAGTTCAAGCTGGCGAGGTGGCAAGCACAAGTAGTGTCCCGCTGCCACCAAGAAGACAAAGGCAGGCCCGTCGTGCCCATAGTGCCCTTCCTGCAGAATTCGCCTATCCTGATTGGGTCCCCACCACTTATGCAGAACCCGTACTTCCCCCATTCACTGCCCAACCCGGTATTCAGGTGGAAACAGCTGATTTTATGCCAATTGATTTTTATTCACTGTTTTTCACGGAAGATCTCTATAGATCTATTGTGGACCAGAGTAATTTGTATGCTGGTCAATTCATCGCCGCTAACCCCCAGTTGCCTAAAATTGCCAAAGATTGGAAACCAATTACGGTTTCTGACTTTAAGACCTTTCTGGGCCTTTCCCTCAACATGGGCACACATAAATTCCCATCATTGCGTGCTTATTGGTCCATGCACCCAATTGACCACATGCCCGTGTTCTCTGCCTCCATGCCCAGGACACGATACGAGCAGATTTTGTGGTTCATGCACTTCAACGGCAATGAACTTTGTCGTCCACGTGGGGACCCTGAATACGACCGGCTCTATAAAATTCGGCCCCTCATAAACCACTTCAACGAACGTTTTGCAGCCTTGTTTATTCCCGATCAAGTTGTCTGCGTTGATGAGTCCCTGATTAAATTTTCTGGCCGCTTGTCTTTCAAGCAGTACCTTCCCAGCAAGCGTGCCAGATACGGGGTCAAGCTCTACAAGTTCTGTGACAGGGCAACAGGCTATGTATTGAACTTTACGGTTTATGAGGGAAAAGATAGTCAGGTTGAGTCGGTCAACTGTCCGGATTACATAGGGAGCGCTGGCAAGATAGTGTGGAACTTGGTGTCACCCTTATTCGGAAAGGGGTACCACTTGTATGTGGACAATTATTACACGAGCGTGCCACTGTTTAGTCACTTGTTTGATCATCAGATTGGAGCATGTGGCACCGTACGACCTAATCGCCGGGGCTTTCCCCAGCGGCTTGTAGATGCCCGTCTTAGGCTGGGGGAGAGAGCCTGCTTGAAGTGTAATAACTTGCTCGCTATGAAGTGGAGGGACAATAAGAATGTTTTCCTTCTTACCTCCCTTCATGCAGACACGACAGTCCAAATTTGTACGACGACTGGTGTTGTGGAGAAACTCCTCTGTGTCCACGAATATAACCAAAATATGGGAGGGGTGGACCTCAACGACCAGTTGTTGGCGCCATATCTAATTGACCGTAAGGCGAGGCGCTGGTACAAAAAAGTGTCTCTATCCTTATTCCAATTGGCTTTGCTGAACGCTCATGTGCTATACAGAGCTTCAGGCGGGACGTTATCTCTTCTAAAATTACATAATGAGATAGTCACAGAACTCCTGTATCCAGGCGGTTCTGCACCTCACCATTCCCAACCAAATGCCGTAAGCCGGCTGCATGAGAGGCATTATCCGTATGCCCTCCCGAGTACCCCTACCCAACGAACCCCCAAAAAAGATGTCGTGTCTGTAGCAAGCGCGGATTTAGGCGTGACACCCGTGTTTTTTGTCCACTCTGTCCTGACAAACCTGGTCTTTGCCTTGGTGAATGTTTTGAACGCTACCACTCAAAAGTGAAGTTTTAGCGTAGGGTACAGCATTTCACAGACTAGGACACACTTACACAGGGTCTCCCAAGATACCATTACATTTTGAGAGACCCGAACCATTACAGTTGTTAAAGTTACAAAAAAAAGTTTAAAAAAGGAAAAAAAAAAACGTAAAAAACAAAACACAAAAAAAAAAAAAAAAATTGTTGTCGTTTTATTGTTCTCTCTCTCTCTCTCTATTTTCTCCTCTATTGTTCTGCTCTTTTTTGCTGTATTCTATTCTGCAATGTTTTATCATGCTTGCTTTTCAGGTATGTAATTTTTTGTTTTCAGGTACGCCATTCAGTTGCATCGCGGATTTATTTATCTTGACAGCAACAGCGTTTGCTCCCACGATACATAAAGCCGTGATTCCAACGCTGTAGGAGGTGATTTCACCACCACAGTTAAAAAAAAGAGCATATATGCTGAAGCATGGGGGCAGCAGGGGCGGAGGAGCGATTTTGCTCCTAATGCCGCGTATATACGGTCGAAATTCCGACGGAGGCTTGCCCGTGGAAAAGTCCGACCGTGTGTACGCGGCATAACCTTTTATGCCGCGTACATACGGTCGAAATTCCGACGGAGGCTTGCCCGTGGAAAAGTCTGACCGTGTGTACGCGGCATAACTTTTTTGCGGGAGGATGCCCCCATGCTTCGGCATATATGCCCATCATTAGAAGTGGGTGGATGAAGGGAGGTATTCTAATGGTGGGCATACCCACCGATCAATCTCTTTTTTTCGTTCAGCCAACAGGCTGCATGAAAAAAAAGATTACATGTTGGTATGTTGCTGGACTTTGAATGTTTATACCAGAATGATGCCTGCGGGTTTAGGTATCATCTTGGTATCATTCTTTTCAGCCAGTAGCCGGCTTTCATGTAAAAGCAATTCTAGCAGATAATTAGCCTCTAGACTGCTTTTACAAGCAGTGGGAGGGAATGTCCCCCCCCGGATATAAACAGCGCCATTGGGAAATTGGGAAAGCATTTTATCACACCGATCTTGGTGTGGTCAGATGCTTTGAGGGCAGAGGAAAGATCTAGGGTCTAACCCCCCAATTTTTTTCAAAAAAAGAGTACCTGTCACTACTTATTGCTATCATAGGGGATATTTACATTCCCTGAGATAACAATAAAAATGGTAAAAAAAAAAAAAAATATGGAAGGAACAGTTTAAAAATAAAATAAAAAAGCAAAATAAATAATAATAAAAAAAAAAAAAGCACCGCTGTCCCCCCCCCCTGCTCTTGCGCAAAGGCGAACGCAAGCGTCGGTCTAGCGTCATATGTAAACAGCAATTGCATCATGCATGTGAGGTATCACCGCGAAGGTCAGCTCGAGGGCAGTAATTTTAGCAGTAGACCTCCTCTGTAAATCTAATGTGGTAACCTGTAAAGGCTTTTAAATGCTTTTAAAAATGAATGTAGTTTGTCGCCGCTGCGCGTTTGTGCGCAATTTTAAAGCATGTCGTGTTTGGTATCCATGTACTCGGCCTAAGATCATCTTTTTTATTTCATCAAACATTTGGGCAATATAGTGTTTTTTAGTGCATTAAAAATAAAAAAAAGTGTGTTTTTCCCCCAAAAAATGCGTTTGAAAAATCGCTGCGCAAATACTGTGTGGAAAAAAAAAATGCAACACCCACTATTTTAATCTGTAGGGCCTTTGCTTTAAAAAAATATATAATGTTTGGGGGTTTAACATAATTTTCTTGCAAAAAAAAAATGTTTTCATGTAAACAAAAAGTGTCAGAAAGGGCTTTGTCTTCAAGTGGTTAGAAGAGTGTGACATAAGCTTCCTAATGTTGTGCATAAAATGCCAGAACAGTTCAAAACCCCCCCAAATGACCCCATTTTGGAAAGTAGACACCTCAAGCTATTTGCTGAGAGGCATGTTGAGCCCATTGAATATTAATTTTTTTGTCCCAAGTGATTGAATAATGACAAAAAGAAAAAAAAAAATGTACAAAAAGTTGTCACTAAATTATATATTGCTCAAACATGCCATGATTATATGTGGAATTGCACCCCAAAATACCCTTCGCCAGACCACAAAATCTATTTATCTGTTCAACAGTGTTTTAATACACACTCTTCAGTGGTCTGCCTTTGGTGTCACAGAAAATAAGTTATATAACTATTACAATTGGCTTTAACGATGATCTATACACAGTGGTACACTCTACTGTAAAAAATTTCATATATGTTATTCATTATTAATTTTTTTTCTACATATTAAAAACAATTTTCTTTAAGGAATTATACACTTTTCTCTCCCCCCCCTCTTTTTCCCCCCTTTTTTTTTTTCTTTTTCCAACATGGCCTCCTTCTGCGGAGAGGCATGGGAAGGTTTCATGACCAGGATACAACAGTCTCAAAACACCTTGGCAATCTCTGATCAAGATTTAGACCAGGCATTTCTGAGACTACAGAGACTTTTAGAAAAGAAGGTCCGTATATTTTGGCATAAAAAGTTTTTTGAGAAATATATAGAGAACCAAGTTGTCCCTTGGGGACTACGTATTCAGATATTTCCTAATCTACGCAAAATCGATGACACTTTAAAGAAAATTTGGGAGGGCAACCTACAAAATTGCTCTTTCCAAATGATGGTCACTTTGTGTGGCCAATATGATATTGAACTGACCGCTTTGGATGACCTTATAACAAAATGGTTTGACGAGTACTCCCAAATTCTGACAACTGTCAGATTTAACCCCTTCCTTACTGGGCACATATACCCCCTTCCTGCCCAGGCGAAATTTCAGCTTTCAGCACTGTCACGCTTTGAATGACAATTGCGCGGTCGTGCGACGTGGCTCCCAAACAAAATTGACGTCCTTTTTTTCGCACAAATAGAGCTTTCTTTTGGTGGTATTTGATCACCTCGGCGGTTTTTATTTTTTGCGCTATAAACAAAAATAGAGCGACAATTTTGAAAAAAAGCAATATTTTTTGATTTTTGCTATAATAAATATCCCAATTTTTTTTTTTTATATATTTTTTTCCTCAGTTTAGGCCGATACGTATTCTTCTACATATTTTTGGTAAAAAAAAATCGCAATCAGCGTTTATTGATTGGTTTGCGCAAAAGTTATAGCGTTTACAAAATAGGGGGATAGTTTTATGGCATTTTTATATATTTTTTTTTTTTATTAGTAATGGCGGCAATCAGTGATTTTTTTTGTGACTGCGACATTATGGCGGACACATTGGACACTTTTGACACTAATTTGGGACCATTCACATTTATACAGCGAACAGTGCTATAAATATGCACTGATTACTGTATAAATGTGACTGGCAGGGAAGGGGTTAACACTAGGGGGCGAGGAAGGGGTTAAATGTGTTCCCTGGGAGTGATTGTTACTGTGGGGGGAGGGGACTGACTGGGGGAGGTGACCGATCTGTGTCCCTATGTACAAGGGACACAGCATCGGTCTCCTCTCCCTGACAGGACATGGATCTCTGTGTTTACACACACAGATCCATGTCCTTGTCTCTGTAACCGCCGATCGGGGGTGCCTGGCGGACATCGCGGCCGCCAGGCACGCGCATCGGCATTGCAGTGAAGCGCCGGGCACGTGCGCGCGCCGCCGGCGGCGCTCGCGCGCCCCCCAGTGGCCAAATAGCGGAGGCCGTATAATAACGGCCTCCCGGCATTTGACAACCACCTTGCGGCCGTATATTCTCGTACGGCAGGCGCGAGGTGGTTAAGTCTAGAGAGAAAGAACTAAAAGATTATATAGAAGGATAAACAAAAGAAATTATACATGGTAAGGAAGGCAAATTCTTAAGAGATATCAATGCTCATAACAATGGATTTGCCTACAAATGGACACAGAATACCTTTAATAGACCCTTCAATAGACAAACTAATAACAAAAATACTAAAGTAGATGACCCAACCACTAATTTATCCTCTGCATCCTCTCTTTCTTCAAGTCAATCCACGATATACCGCGACCTTTCTGACGATAGACTTCCTAAAAAAAGAAAGGGTAATTCAGATGCGGCCTCCACGGAATCCCTAAGACATCAACTTGGCACAGCACCCTCGCACCGTTCGTTACCTGGGCGTCCCGCCCTCTCACATTCACGTTCCCTTTCTACCTTTCACCCTTCTCCAAAAACTGCACGTGGCCTCCAAGCCATGGTTACACAATCAATTTCAACGGCAGCACCACTCACTCCCTCATTAGCATCTTATGCACATTCTGGCGCAATTCCTAAGGGAGGCCAGTTGGACACTATGCCACTGCCCACACCAAACACTTCAAAGGTTAATAATCAGGAAATCACCACCTCCCTTCCAGTTATTGCAACGCCATCAGATGCCAAACTAGCCCCTATTTTTTAGGGAAAGACAAGGATCTGACCCCAACTCTCAACACATAATGCCTAAATATACTGAGATGGAGATTATTAATCTTTCCTCTTATGAGCTTTTGGAGGAAGAAATTTCAATCCTTAAATTAGGCCTTTCTTTTTGTCCTAACTCCCATACAGATAAATTTGATGTTGTTAAGGATATTCACCTCTTCGCTCGAAGATTGCTTTACAAAGTTATCTTAGATAAACCATCCAATGATCTAACTTACGAATCTAGCCAAACCGCCCCTTTCTCAAAATTAAATGAGTACCAGGCTCTGGAGGACTTGATGGATCTGTGGGAGGAAGCACACACCAGGGATGATGCCCCCGGTTCTTCATTTATGCCGGGGATATCTGCGTTCGGTGTGTCTTTTCCCCCACCCTCCTCATTCAAGCCTAAATCGCGTACTTTCCCACTACTTCATACAAACCCTAATATTTGGGCATTTATTCAACAAACAACTAAGGAAATTGAAAAAATCAATTTTGATCATTATGATCAAATGAACCTTACGAAAAAACAGCGAGAGGCATTCAAATTGCTTCAAAATAACAGTAGTATTGTCATAAAGCCAGCAGATAAGGGTGGGAACCTTGTTATCATGGATACCTTGCAATATGAAAATATGTGCAAAGATATCTTGTCTAATGAAACTTGCTATCGGAAAATCTCACAAACAGTAATTGAGAATTATGTGAAGCAATATCGTGGTATTATCTTCAAAGCTTATCAACAGGGTACTATTGATCTTGAAACTTGGAAATTTTTGAATGTAAAGGATCCCAAGATACCAACCTTTTATTCTTTGCCTAAGGTCCATAAAAGCCTTACTCAACCTCCTGGTCGTCCAATTATATCAGGCTGTTTAAGTCTCACCGAAAATGCTAGCGCACTAATTGATGACTATCTGCAACCTCATGTTGCAGCTCTGTCATCTTATGTCAAGGATACAATAGATTTGTTAAAAATTATCGAGGGAATTACTCTTCCTGTCGGTACATGGCTAGTAGCCCTGGACATTGAGGGCCTGTACAACGCTATCCCTCATAATCAAGGGATCGCGGTTGTACAGAACCATCTTCTAGAGAGAGGACCTAACTCCGCTACTTACAACTCTTTTGTTCTTGAGCTATTGAGATTTATACTCACGCACAATGTTTTCATGTTCGGACTCTCCCACTTCCTTCAGGTGCAGGGGGTTGCGATGGGGACCAAGTGTGCCCCATCGTATGCCAACCTGTACCTGGGGGGGTGGGAGAGGGAGCTTTTTTCTAGTGAGGATCTGTCGGTGTGCCTGGACAGGATTATATCCTGGTACAGGTACATCGACGATATCCTCCTTTTTTGGTCAGGTGACAGGGATGAGCTTGATCTCTTTATGAAGGGGATCTCCTCAAACCGATTCAATCTAAAATTCACTGTCTTGCAGTCAAATAGAACTCAGTTTTCTTGATTTAATGTTGCATCTGGACAGGGATGGTGTTTTACACTCATCCCTTTACAGAAAGCCTTCTGCTGGGAATACTGTTTTGCATGCGACCAGCTTCCATCCCGCACCACTTGTAACCAGTATTCCCTATAGCCAATACCTTCGCATCAAACGTAACTGCAGCCGGGACGCAGATTTCAAAAAAGCTGCTGATGAGTTATATGCTCGTTTGAAAGATAGGGGTTATAGTCACTCTGTTTTGAAGAGAGCCTATAAGAGAGTATGTGAAAAAGACCGCAGTTCCCTCATTTTTGGCCAAAAGTTCACCACTCAAACTGATCAAGTGAGAATAATTACAAGATACTCCACTGAACACCACAAAATCCGTAAGATTGTGGAGAATTTTTGGCCTCTTTTGTCTGCTGATCCAATCGTTAATAAATATATTGGGAGTAAACCACAAATAACTTACCAACGGGCACCCTCTCTTAAGGACAGTCTAGTCCATAGCCACTTTGAAACTTTCCCTAACACAAAATGCTTGAATCCAGGAACCTTTGCTTGTGGGCACTGTGACATGTGCCCATATATACTTAATAGTTCAATTTGTACACTCCCAAATGGCCAAATTCATCGTGCCAAATATCGAATCACATGCCAGACTTTGGGCATTGTATATATGGCCATTTGCCAATGTGGTGGATTCTATATAGGAAAAACCAAGCGTCCTTTTTTCAAGCGAATTCGTGACCACATTAAACCTATCCTTAAGAGACAAATGGAAACAGCGGTTAGCCACCATGTGGGTACATTTCATAATTTTGATGCAAAAAACATACGTTTTATGGCTTTGGAACATATTCCACTTCATGTCAGAGGAGGAAGTGTTGATAAAACTTTGTTACAATTGGAGGCTCGCTGGATTTACAATCTAGAGGCAACTGTTTTTCCTGGGTTTAACGAAAATCTCAGCTTTAGACCTTTCCTATGATTGGCTGATCTGTAATGACCTGTAATGTTCTTGGTCTGTCCCCATACCCTATTACCTGCTCTGGGACTATTCTGTTTTCTCATTTACCCCTCCCTCCCTTTCCCCCCTCCCCCCCTTTTTTCTTTTTCTACTTCTCCGTATAATTTCACTAGTTGTATATCAATTCAATTCAATGTATTATGTAACGTATGTTGTTTCCTTAGATCGTTCTGTAACTTCTCCCTGGAAGTTGGCGGGTACGGCTTTTTTGGATGGTTAACTGTACTCGCCATCTTTGACATAAGAGCGACCCCACTGACAGCCTTTGAGGGCTTGCAATGCGAACATGCACAAGGTGCTTGATTGTGACGGAATCTCTGGGCCTTACACTGCCCTCATATGGACGCCCAGGGCATACCCGGCGTAATTGCCGGGTCTGCCCAATTATACGTTTTGTTGCGGTCCTGCCTTTTTCAACATCCCCGTTCTCGGTACAAATTTTGTACCAAGCTCCACCCTACTACAACTCTATTACATCATGATCCAGCTTCCTCTCATTGGGAACCTATTGTTCCTAATGATGCTGGTGCGTGAGATCAAGCTCCCTCCCCTAGGGCGCTTGGTCTTCTGGGTCCTGTAGTTTTTGCGCAGCTTTGGGACTCTGGACGCATGCGCACAAACGTTGTCACGTCCGCACTCCGCCGGCGACGTCAGACGCCGGCCGAGTTGGTGATCGCTTATAAGCCGGCAGTATTAGGCTGTAAACCAACCAGAGCGGTTTGGTGAGGCAGCCTGATGTCTATCCACAGTTCCGATTTAAGGTAACTACTTGCTGTTTATCTGAGAATCTGATACATTGTCTCCTGTTTATTTAACATCACAGTCAGTCTTCCCATTCTCTGGGCTTTTTAGATTGTTATGATTGATACCCCAGTAGATGCTTTTCCATTATTTCCTCATATATTCTTTGACTAAAGGCACTGATTTGTTGCATGTTTATTAAGACAGAAAGCAATGTATCAATTTATTCAATATTAAAATTTGGCATGGGCCGTTGGTTCTTTTGTCTGTTTTGACTAACATTTTATGCAGCTATCTTTCTGCCATTTCATTCATGTATAATTTAAAATAAAAAATAAAAAATAATAAAAAAACATATGAATCTTGAAATGCCAATCTCACATTGATGAGAATACCCACTATTGGACTATCTTTATTTTTTACTAAGATGTCTACTTTTGGGTAATTAATAATTATACTTTGTTTTAGAATAATCTCACCTTCTGGAACTCTTTCTTTTTTGGACCAAGTTCTTTGAAGGTCTCTGCCTTATGAATGTACCTCAATCGGATATCTTGTATCCTGTGGATTTAACACCAATCAGGCGCCACCCCATTTGTTCTATTGTCTCCTTTTTTTCATAATTTCGATTTTAAGTGAGTATAATATAAATAACTAACTAAATAATGATCTAAGTTGCCCTATAATTGATCTGGCTAATCGGACCATTAATCTAAATTTGATTATGATCCATTGACTATCATGTGTGCCTTTCGCCTACATATGTCTATTATATTCCTTTATCTATATATACTTTTTTGATTTATTTTGGCCAGGTCTTATAAGCGGTCACTGTGAGGGTTTGTCTGCTCGGAGTTCCGTTCCGTCTCACACCGAGGAGGAGACTTTTTCTCTTCCTCTACAGTGTGTAGAGGTTTCTCTTGCCTCCACCCCCATTTAATCCATCTAGGGCTTCATTGGTGGTAAGTCGCTATCTTTTTTGCCAACTGTGGACCTGTTTACAGATCGATCTTCTAAACTTTATATAATTCTTTCTATATAATCTATTTGATAATATGCTAACATGATTTCTTCTATTGTCTATTTTAACAGCTACTTTGATGTATTTGAGTATTTGAGACATACTTCCCCTGACGAAGCCCCGATGGGCGAAACATGTTGGGACCACGTATGATCTCCTCAGTTTAACATCTTTATAACCACCATATCAGTTATGCTCTATTGTAAAACTTTGTGAAAACGCTTATATATGTATATATTTTTAATAAATGCTTTGTATTAATTGTCTAATAAATGAGAAAACTTTTTATTTTTACCAAATGAATTGAGTCTTCCACTGTTGTCTAGATACCAATACTAGCACCGCTATAGTCCCCTTTACTTCTTCTCTCACATTTTGTCCCAAAATACATTCTGTTTCTTCTCCTGAGTACGGGGATACCACATGTGTGAGACTTTTTGGGAGCCTAGCCGCGTACAGGACCCCGAAAACCAAGCACCGCCTTCAGGATTTCTATGGGTGTAAATTTTTGATTTCACTCCTCACTGCCTATCACAGTTTCGGAGGCCATGGAATGCCCAGATGGCACAAACCCCCCCCAAATGACCCCATTTTGGAAAGTAGACACCCCAAGCTATTTGCTGAGAGGTATGTTGAGTATTTTGCAGATCTCGCTTTTTGTCACAAAGTTTTGAAAATTGAAAAAAGAAAAAAAATATATTTCTTTCTTCATTTTCAAAAACAAATGAGAGCTGTAAAATACTCACCATGCCTCTCAGCAAATAGCTTGGGGTGTCTACTTTCCAAAATGGGGTCATTTGTGGGGGTTTTGGGCTATCTTGGCATTTTATGGCCTTCAAAACTGTGATAGGTAGTGAGGAGTGAAATCAAAAATTTGTGCCCTTAGAAATCCTGAAGGCGGTGCTTGGTTTCCGGGGTCCCGTACGTGGCTAGGCTCCCAAAAAGTCCCACACATGTGGTATCCCCGTACTCAGGAGAAGCAGCAGAATGTATTTTGGGGTGCAATTCCACATATAACCATGGCATGTGTGAGCAATATATCATTTAGTGACAACTTTTTGTAATTTATTTTTTTTGTCATTATTCAATCACTTGGGACAAAAAAAAATATTCAATGGGCTCAACATGCCTCTCAGCAATTTCCTTGGGGTGTCTACTTTCCAAAATGGGGTCATTTGGGGGGGTTTTGTACTGCCCTGCCATTTTAGCACCTCAAGAAATGAGATAGGCAGTCATAAATTTAAAGCTGTGTAAATTCCAGAAAATGTACCCTAGTTTGTAAACGCTATAACTTTTGCGCAAACCAATAAATATACGCTTATTGACATTTTTTTTACTAAAGACATGTGGCCGAATACATTTTGGCCTAAATGTATGACTAAAATTGAGTTTATTCGATTTTTCTTCTAACAAAAAGTAGAAAATATCATTTTTTTTCAAAATTTTCGGTCTTTTTCCGTTTATATCGCAAAAAATAAAAATCACAGAGGCAATCAAATACCATTAAAAGAAAGCTCTATTTGTAAGAAGAAAAGGACGCAAATTGTGTTTGGGTACAACATTGCATGTCCACACAATTTACAGTTAAAGCAGCGCAGTGCAAAATTCTGAAATCACCTCTGGTCCTCTAGCTACCAAATGGTCCGGGGCTTAAGTGGTTAAAAAAAAACAAGGCTTTAATATCTCTTTAAGTAGCAAGACTGTAAGGGCAAATGTGTCAGTCTAATACAAGGAGATTACTTGCATAAGTAGGCATAGTTTAACTGCAGTGGAGAAATGTAAAGCCACAGACGGACCTAACTATGCTGACTGCCGTGACTGTCTGAATCACAAGGCTAACTGAACAGAATTACAGATCTTACATATGTGTATATTTAGCTGTTTGACTGGAGTTCAGCTTTACCATACTTTTATATTGTAGTTGTTTCATTACCTCACTTCTTCCAACACTAAAAGAAGTGCTACCAAGGTCATATTTTTCTGTAAAGAAAAAAGTTCACCATCTTTTGATATTTTTCATAAAAGTTCTGCGGTATGGCTTTCATACTTGTTTTCATTGTGAAGTTGAAATGGAGTCTTTTCTGAGACAGTTTTATAGCAACTCCAGTTATTTTCTTGACGTTTTCTCAGCAGGGTGCCAGGTTTTAGTTTGTACAATGATCTTGCCTGGCACCGAAAGAATTCTCAGCTTTTTTATAGATCATATTGATACACTTTGTTATCAGGCAGAGAAGAGAATGTTTGGGGAAAAAATTATTTGTGCACTTGATAAAATGAAGATGATTGCTCATTTTTATTGTAAGAGTTCAGAAGAGCACCCTACTTTTCTTAAGGGTGTTCATAATAAAAATAACACTTAAGTAGTCTGATGATACAGCCTTTTAAGGTATTCTGTATTTGTGATATAGTTAAAGGTTTATTCCAACACAATATTTTTCTAGGTAGAGTATGAGGGTAAAACACAAACCCAAGCCAAAAGATTACATTAATGAAGAGTTGCTTAAAGTGATACTAAAGTCTCATTTTTTTTAGTTAAAAATAACAAATATGTTATACTTATCTGCTCTGTGCAGTGGTTTTGCACATAGCAGCCCAGATCCTCATCTTCTCAGGTCTCTCTTAAGTGCGCCTGTCTCCTCCCTCCTGTTGAGTGCCCCCACAGCAAGCAGCTTGCTATGGGGGCACCTTAGCTGAGCCGCAGCTCTGTGTGTCCATTCAAACACGGAGCCCCGACCAAGCTCCACCCCCTTTCTCTCCCCAATGGCTGACTGACTTTGATTGACAGCAGTGGGAGCCAATGGGACCACGCTGCTGTCTCAGACAATTGTAGTGAAATAGTATAGTCCACAGTTGACCCAATACTTAGGTTATTATGATGATGTATATAAGTTATGTTTCCCGCAGCATCACACCCAAGTTCTCCAGAGAATGCACTTTATTGACTTCCAATACAGAACAAAGTCCAATACTTAATACACAAATGACAACGAACCCAACAGAGTATATATATATGATTCAAAGTCCCATCTCTCCTAGATCATATTCTAGACCTGTGCTTTCCTATCCATGCAGAGTCTCCATGCAGAAATATATATATCCTGTGCCTTCATATTCCTACAGAATATCTCCTATGCCTTCATATTCCTACAGAATATCTCCTATGCCTTCATATTCCTACAGAATATATCAAGACTAGACTGACTATCAGTTTATATGGCTTAACTATTGAATGACTGAGCAATTTGATAGACTGTCTTTGATCTACACTCTGTCATTAAGGATGACAGAGAATGACCCCCAACCTAGCCGGAGACGACCACAGCCATCATTTGCATTCTTGCATAATAACATCAACATGCTTTCTTTTGACACATGCAATTAGATTACGGATACGAAAGGTTGCCTGAACACTGCTTTGATACGTAAAAATAGACTCGTCCTGGATTCTTGCATATTGACATAAACAAGTCCCCTTGATATGTGTAGTAGATCCTGTTTGGCCCTTTGGTCAATAAAACACCCTTCAATTAAGTTAACAGGCCACCTCACCCACCTTGCATAAGATCAACACATCAAAGCTGTTTTCTGGCCTCTCTCATATGTGTAATCCAGCTGACTCTGACAACTGAATTATCAACTGAAATCTGGCCTGGTCAATATTGTACTCACATATAAACACACATACACACATATATATATATATATATATATATATATATATATATATATACATACACACATATATATATATCTAAGAACATAACGTCCCACATAAATCAGCCAACATATTACAACACCGATGAGGAGGGGCAGCCGAGAACATCCTGCAACATTGCTGGATCTAGATGGGCTCAGGTAAGCATTAGGGGGACTGAGGGGGGCTGCTGCACACAGAAATGCATTAAGATAAAAAACCTTCTGTTTTCACAACCACTTCAAGGTCTCACCTCTTGGTGTACCATGCAGTCTGAAACCAAAAATCTTAAATTAAGTACACTGTAAATGTGAGAGAAAAACACAATTCCCAATAAGCTAGATACACTCTGTATCCTATACTTTATTTTTCCAATTGCTTCCTTTCATCTCAGATCTCTGGCACAGTCCTTGCAAATTCACAAGAAAATGTCTGCAATACTCGGTACCGTTGACATTTGCTCTCGCCCCTTCCCAATGTTACAGTACTGTATTGTGGAATCAAATAGTGGATCATATGTCCCTCCATTCATAAAAGTAAAAGAGATTTTAGAGAGGCAGAAGGGACTGGTGCTGTGGGAAAGGACCAGTGGCGGCTGGTGCTCAAAATTTTTTGGGGGGGCGCAAACAAACTGAAAAAAAAAAAAAACATCAATTGCAGCCACTGTGCCCAACAAATGCAGCCACTGTGCCCATCAAACGCCGCCAGTTTGCCCCATCAAATGATGCCAGTTTCCCCATCAAATGCAGCCAGTTTCCCCATCAAATGCAGCCAGTTTCCCCATCAAATGCAGCCAGTTTCCCCATCAAATTCAGCCAGTTTCCCCATCAAATTCAGCCAGTTTCCCCATCAAATTCAGCCAGTTTCCCCATCAAATGCAGCCAGTTTCCCCATCAAATGCAGCCAGTTTCCCCATCAAATGCAGCCGGTTTCCCCATCAAATTCAGCCAGTTTCCCCTCAAACGCAGCCAGTTTCCCCATCAAATGCAGCCAGTTTCCCCTAAAATACAGCCAGTTTCCCCTCAAATGCAGCCAGTTTGCCCCTCAAATGCAGCCAGTTTCCCCTAAAATGCAGCCAGTTTCCCCTCAAATGCAGCCAGTTTGCCCCCCCCCGCCAGGCACTTACTTTTCTCGGGTCAGCGCCGTCCTCCTCCAAGTCCTCAATGTCTTCTCCTGTCCTCGATGTCATCTCTGCTATGATTGGACACCTCATAGGCTTCCAATCACAGCGCCTGTCGCTTCAGCCAATCAGGTGAACTGTAACCAGACCCGATGCTCCTGATTGGCTGAGAGGCGGGTCAGTATTAGTGAAGCGATTCCCTAACACAGCATTGTTTAAACAGGGAACACACAGCCTGTGCGTCCTTTGTTTAACCATTTGGAAGCCGATTAAAGCCCACAGGCTCTAATCAGGAAGCCTATTAGAGCCTCTGGCTCTAATCAGGCACTTCCAAAACACACCCACCGCTATAATTCAGAATCGCCAGCGCTCAACAGGGGACCGGAGACCTGAATAGTGGGCGGCAGCAGCGACAATAGATAGATTCATGCAAAGCATGAATCTATCTATTGTTGAGTGACGGGTGCAGGAGAGAGGGGTCGGAGCTCCTGTGTCCACTATGGACGCACCGACACTGGAAAGGACAGCAAAGATAAGTATAGGCATTGGAGTTTGCATATTACAGAGGGTGGCAGTGGGTTAAATGTCTCCAGGATGTTGTATATTGACATATAATACCAATAGATTCAAAGTGAAAGAAATAAAAGTAAGACTGCTAGAGGAAAAAGCAGACCACTGGCAACATCCCAGAGCAGAAAAGTAAACTATATCGCTAAATGAAATCCCCTGCCTGAGAGTTGTTATTCAAAAATATGGAAAATTTACTTTTTTTAATGTAGGATTTTGCAGAAGCAGAATTTTTTTTTTTTTAAATGTATTACTTTTGAAGGTTGTTTTTTGTTTTTTGTAGAGGCTGCATTTTTATTTATTCAACCAATAATTATCTATTATCACTTACATATTTCACTTTCTTTCAATGTCTTTTTCTTCCTATTTTTTTTAGAACAGGTCAAGTTAATATGAGCTTCTGTTACCCTAAGGAGTCATGTAATGCCTATTGCACTTTTAAAAACCATAAAAACCACCTTAAAGTGATTCTAAAGTTTGTAATTTTTCTAAATACCGTATTTATCGGCATATAACACGCACAGGCACCTTAACTTTAAGAGGAAAGTTTCAGGAAAAAACTTTCCATAGCCCCCTGCATAGTACACAGACCCCTGTATAACACACAGCCCCCTGCATGGTACACAGATCCTCGCACAACACACAGCCCCCTGCTAGTACACAGACCCTTGCACAACACACAGCCCCCTGCATGGTACACAGACCCTTGCACAACACACAGCCCCCTGCATGGTACACAGACCCTTGCACAACACACAGCCCCCTGCATAGTACACAGACCCTTGCACAACACACAGCCCCCTGCATGGTACACAGACCCTTGCACAACACACAGCCCCCTGCATAGTACACAGACCCTTGCACAACACACAGCCCCCTGCATGGTACACAGACCCTTGCACAACACACAGCCCCCTGCATGGTACACAGACCCTTGCACAACACACAGCCCCCTGCATGGTACACAGACCCCTGCACAACACACAGCCCCCTGCATAGTACACAGACCCATGCACAACTCACAGCCCACTGCATAGTACACAGACCCCTGACCCCAACACACACACTCCTTTTTTTTTTACTGGCAGCGCTGTCCAAGGGTCAGGACAGGCGGGGCGGCCGGCCTGACACCTTCCCAATGGGTGGCACCCGGGGCAGACCGCCCGATCTCCGCCCACCCCCCCCATTGGTAAAAAAACAGATATCGGCGTATAACACGCAGGCACAGTTTACCCTCTATTTTCAGTGTAAAAAAGTGTGTGTGTGTTATACGCCGATAAATACAGTAATAACAAACATGTTATACTTACCTGCTCTGTGCAATGGTTTTGCACAGAGCAGCCCTGATCCTCTTCTTGTTGGGTGGTCCCCTGCTGACAGTCCTGGCTCCTCCACCCTGCTGAGTGCCCCCCAAAATCAAGCCTCTTTCTATGGGGGTACTCGAGCAGGCTTGCTCTTGAGCTGCGCTCCTGCGAATGGATATTGTCTATTCACACACAGAGCGCAGCTTGGCCCCGTCACCATATCTCTCCTCATTGGCACAGTAGCTGTGAGTGACAGTGTTGTGTGAGCCAATAAGCAGAGAGAGACCCAGGAGAGCCATTATTCTTATGCACATCGCTAGAGTTAAGTGAAAGGGGGGCTGCACCCAGAAGATTTTTTTACCTTAATGCATAGAATGCAATAGGGTAAAAAAAAAAAAAAAAAAAATCTGCCTTTAGAACCACTTTAATGCCACCTTCTCCATTGACACCAAAGCATTTCACCAAAAAAGACAAAATATCAGTGAAATAAAAACTCTGTTTCAATAATATTCAGTGCTACCGTGTTTCCCCGGAAATAAGTCTGGGTCTTATATTAATTTTGTCAACAATAGAACCAGTAGGTCTTTTTTTCAGGGTAGGGCTTGTCATGTGAGGTCTTCTTTGCCCATCTCCCTCCCTGCCTGTCAAGAATCCCCAGTGGCAAGTGGAACTGAGTAAAAGTGCTTGTAAAATCCTAGCATGCCCTGTATTACAGTATTATTTAATGTAAACTGTGCATGTTTCTGTAATCTATTTGTGATAAATACCTTCTTATAGCGCCGCTCTGCGCTTCTGTGACCCGCCTGACCTCTCTCCTCCGCTCTGAGCACTTCAGGGGTGGTGAGATCCCCCGCTGACAGCTGGGAGAAGAGGAGGGGAGCAGCAGGAGGTCAACTGAGTACTGAGCTGCGCTGTAACTAAGGTATTTATAGATTATATCAGTGTTTCTCAACTCCAGTCCTCAAGGCGCCCCAACAGGTCATGTTTTCAGGATTTCCCTCAGATGAAAAGGCTGTGGTAATTACTAAAGGCAGTGAAACTGATCAAATCACCTGTGCAAAATAATGGAAAGCCTGAAAACATGACCTGTTGGAGCGCCTTGAGGACTTGAGTTGAGAAACACTGGATTATATTATTATAGTATTGAAGATTATAGTATTAAATAGATTACAGAAACATACAAAGTTTACATTATATAATACTGTAATACAATGCATTCTAGGATTTTACAACCACTTTAAACTAGGGCTTATTTTCGGGTTAGGGCTTACATTGCAGTCCTCCCCGAAAATCACAGTAGAGCTTCTTTTCAGGGTAAGTCTTATTTTCAGAGAAACACGGTAATATACCACGGAAAATACATTTACTGCAGTTAAGTTAGAAAGATCATTCAATGCAACTAAACTGATAGATGATCGAATTGAATAAAAATTGCAATAAATTTTGTTGATCACTTCCCAAATATGCATGTGTATGTTGCAAAACCAATGGCAATTTAGATCAAATAAATGATTGTTTCATTAGATTTATATTGTTCAATCATTTACTCCATGATGAATCACATGCTTGCAATCACTTGTACCTAAATTGAACACAAAGGGTTAAATGAATAAATCCTCGATGGTGAAAGTCAGCTCCTGTCTGGCTTTTGGCTGCACTATGAACAGACTTCTGGATGCCAGTATAGCAGACAAGCAAACTGACACGAGATGAATAACACTGTAGGTGAGCTATGATCTTGTAGAACAATAAAGTCTGTATGCATATAAAAAAAGTTAGCTGTCTGCCACTATTACATACTTACCTGTGCTTAAACTCATGTTACATATTTTAGTCTAAATAGTATAAAAAGTTTTGTTTCCATAAGTGGCTGATGGATGTTTTTGAGTTGATAAGGTTCCTTAAAACTATTCAAAGTTGATGAGGTTTTTTATAATAGGATTATTGAGGGATTTTATAATTATGTGGGGATTATGAGGACTTTCAGAACTATTTAGGATTGGTGGAAGCTTTTAGAGCTATTTGTGCTTATGTTTGAAAATGGAAAGTGACTTGAAGAATTACAGGTTTGATGAAATTATTAAATATAAAACTATAATTTTTATTAATTTTAACTTAAATGTTCCCCATAATTATGAGATTTTTAAAATTATATTAAAGCTGAAGTTTTATATGCTTATATTTTATCACACAGAGAGGAGGAAGCCTGCAAGAGTGCGGGATAAGGTAAATTAGCGTGCATTTAGCAAAAAACTGCCTTAAATTATTTCACTGATGGGGTTGTAATCCTGCTGCAAGGGTAGTTTTGACATTTCCCAGAGTTCAGTTTGGAAGATGTCATCATTAGGCCATCCAAAGCTAAAAAAAAAAAAATTTCAGATGCTAGAGAGGTAATGAGCATTTCCTTTGTTTCTTAGACAGTCCTAAGAGAGCCCTGCATTTGAGTTCTGTATGTCTGACACGGCAACTACTAGAAGGGTTCTACTCTCCATGTTGGATTTATTTATATTTAAATAATACAATAAGGCTCTTCGTTAAGACCAGATGACCAATCCTGACAAACTCTTTACCTATTGGCAGATGCTTAGAGTGGTTGTAAACCCTCGGAGACAACATTATCTTAAAAAGTAGTCCATAACACAGGCAGCTGATCGCTGCCTGTGCAAGTGTACTTACCGCTGTATTTATCTCTAAAATCTTATTTTCCTTTTTCATGACGTCACCCGAGCTTGCGCACTTTTGCCCCTCAAAACCGGCATCTAAAGCTTGCCGGGTTTTCATTTTAATGCTTTCCGGAACTGACTCGGAGCGAACTTCCCCTCTGTCCGGCACAGAGGAGAAGTCTTGCGTTGTTTCACTCCTTCTCTTGTTCCTGATACTCCCCCGTGTGACTGAACAAGACATCAAAAAGGAGAGTGAAACAACACAGCAGCCGCAGACACATAGCCGCATAGCCGCAGATACATACGGCGCTTTGGCGCGTGCGCGAGGTTTCGAACAGGGAAACAGTAACGGTGGAAGTGACGTCAGAAACGGAATCACTAAACAGCACAAAGAATGGCACTTTCAATACCCGGAAATACAGAGAATAACAACAGGAGAAAAAAGGTATTTGCAGGCCTCGTTTTTGGAAATTTTATATAGTGGGGAGAACAAGTATTTGATACACTGACGATTTTGCAGGTTTTCCTACATACAAAGCATCTAGAGGTCTGTAATTTTTATCATAGGTACTCTTCAACTGTGAGAGGCGGAATCTAAAACTAAAATCCCGAAAATCACATTGTATGATTTTTAAGTAATTAATTTGAATTTTATTGCATGACATAAGTATTTGATACATCAGAAAAGCAGAACTTAATATTTGGTACAGAAACCTTTCTTTGCAATTACAGAGATCATACGTTTCCTGTAGTTCTTGACCAGGTTTGCACACACTGCAACAAGGATTTTGGCCCACTCCTCCATACAGAGCTTCTCCAGATCCTTCAGGTTTTGGGGCTGTCACTGGGCATTACGGACTTTCAGTTCCCTCCAAATATTTTCTATTGGGTTCAGGTCTGGAGACTGGCTAGGCCACTCCAGGACCTTGAGATGCTTCTTACGGAGCCACTCCTTAGTTGCCCTGGCTGTGTGTTTCGCAGTGGCGTATCCACGGTATGGCAGCCATGGCAAGTGCCATGGGCGCTATAGGGGGGCGCCAAAAAAAAACGCTCCCCCCACGGAATAAAATTCCCACCCGTCCTCCTGCATCTGCGGCTGCCTCCTGCACTATAGCCCCGGCGGCGGCACGGCAGTTCACCTGCAAATGCTTAGCTCAGCTGTCTGGCAGCATGGAGGAGTGTGACAGGCGCCCCCATGCTTGTTGACGAGTGTGACCGGCCAGACCGTCATTCGGCTAACTAGCGGAGGCGGAGCCTAAAGCTTCGCCTACCCTCCTCTGCGCGCCTTCATCTTTTCCCCGAGCGCGAGCGGGTCGGTGAGTGACATCACTCGTCATGCGAGGTGAGGTTTCTGAGGAGGACAGAGAGGAGACTTGCACAATTAAGGGAACCCCCCAGCCAGGCAGCAGCACACTGCAGCAGCAGGTGAGGCCAGGTACCGTCCGTACTATAGTCACAAGTGAAGTCACAACATACCTAACTTATCATCATGTGCATGTATGATGTGTGCCAGGTTCAAACTGCCAGTGCCAAGCAGCCAAATGTATAGTGATTGCTCAATATGGATTAAATAAATTAGAATTATGCATAGCCATAGATATCATAAATAAAGTGATTTGTGCAAGTAGTACCTGCTATTGCACAACTCACTTTATTTATGATATCTATGGCTATGCATAATTATAATTTATTTAATCCATATTGAGCAAGCACTATATTTGATTTTCTGCTTGCTTCTGTTTGGGCATGTGCCTGGCTACTTTCACACTGGGGCGTTGCGCCGTCGGCAGTAAAGCACCGCTATTTTAGCAGCATTTTACTGTAGTTTTTGCAGCGCTATTCGGCCGCTAGCGGGGCGCCTCAAATACTTTTTTGTGCATCCTGCCAGCACACTGCTAGCGGCCCAAAAGGCTTAAAACCGGCCGCAAAACGCAGCTGCAGCGGCGCATTGCTGGCGGTTCAGCGGCGCTGCCCATTGATTTCAATGGGCAGGGGCGCTTTAGAAGCAAAGTGTACACCGTTCCTACAGGACCTCAAAGATGCGGCTAGCAGGACTTTTTTGAGCGTCCTGCCAGCGCACTGCTCCAGTGTAAAAGCCCTCAGGCTTTCACATTGGAGTGAGAAAAGAGGCTCTTTCAGGGCACTTTGCAGGTGGTATTTTGTAGCGCTGTAGCACCTGCAAAACGCCTCAGTGTGAAAGTAGCCTAAGACCCCTTTCTCACTGAGGCACTTTGCAGGCGTTATAACGCTAAAAATAGCGCCTGCAAAGCGCCCTGAAAGAGTGGCTTTCACACTGGAGCGGTGCGCTGGCAGGACATTAAAAAATGTCCTTCAAGCAGCATCTTTGAGGCGCTGTAGGAGCGGCTCCTAAAGCGCCCCTGCCCATTGAAATCAAAGCAGCGCTTTGCGTTTTTTTTTTTTAACCCTTTCTCGGCCGCTAGTGGAGGTTAAAAGCACTCCGCTAGCGGCTGAATAGTGCTGCTAAAAATAGCGGCGCTTTACTGCCGACGCCCGCACCGCCCCAGTGTGAAAGGGGCCTTAAAGTCATCATCATGTGCGATTGTGCGTGTGTGCTAAGCAGACAGGGCTGCTGGTGATCCTACTCCCTCTCTCCCCCTGTACAGTGTCAGAGGCACTGGCACAGCATTGGCACAGGACTGTATCCATTAGGCTTGTGCAATTCGTTTCGTAACGAATCGAAATTCGTCCGAATTTAGCAACTTTCGGACATTCGGAAGCATTCGAATTTCCGAACAAAGCAATTATGAATAAAACCGAATCCGAAATAAATTATACCGCAAAATAGCGAATGCCCGAATGTCTTCGGCATAATTCGTTATGAAAAAACTTACGAATGTACAAATCCATTGGAAACACAATAACACTCACTCTGCTCTGCTCTCTGCTTCTCCTTCACCGTGCTGAACTCCCTCTCAAAATGGTGTACAGGGGCGGAGGCTATAGCCGCATGTAAAAAACGAAAGTAAAATACGAGATTTCTAATCCATTCGAAGCACAATAACACTCTGCTCTGCTCTCTGCTTCTCCCTCACCGTGCTGAACCCTCTCAAAATGGTGTACAGGGGCGGAGGCTATAGCCGCATGTAAAAAACGAAAGTAAAATACGAGATTTCGAATCGTTACAAATAACCGCTATGTATTTCGAAAAGTACAAATCCATTCGAAGCACATTAGGCATAATAGTCAGCGTCGTCGTGAGAGAGACACAGAAAATTACGAATCAACGAACCCAAAAAAAGTTACGAAAGTAGGACTTGTGTCCAGAATCAACGAAAAACAAAGTACTCTACCGAAAGTACGAATTATAAAGCAACAAAAAATTCAACGAAAAATGTCGCTTGCAAAAATACGAATGAGTCCGAACACGAAAAATCCCGTCTAGCAAAATTACGAATGATTACGAATCAACAGGACCGGAAAGAAACGAACCGAAACGGAACGAATTTTTCCGTTGTGCACAAGCCTAGTATCCATTACGAGGAAACATCCCCTGCACTACTGCGTGTCCCTGATCATCACAGTGCCATGTTGTGGAGATTTTTATGGAGATGTATTTAATATGTATTGTCATAGTGTCACCCAGTGTTCGTACTTCCGCAACCCGCTCTAAAAGAGCTGATTGGGGTAGTCTGAGGCTGGTTGAATCCCGTCTGATAGGGGAAAACGTCTTGAGGTTGGAGTGTGATATTTTCAGGGTGCGGATATGTCCACCAACGGGGGCCCTCTGTGCATTAGCATGGACGATCGTTAAGGAGGGGATATGCTCGCTCTGCAATGACATCATTGGTTATAGGCGGATACGCGCTCTTGTCTCTGCTGTGTCTGATCAACATTGGTTGGAATTCGTAGCGTGCGTCTGCAGATAGCCTCCCTCCCCCATTCAATAATAGTATAATATTAATATGCGTTATTCTATGGAATAGCGCAGAATAAGGATTCCTATCAACGGTAACTTTAGCCATCCTACGTTATTGTATTCATGTATGACATCTCCTGTTGGAAGGAATGTCCAGGTATTGCCATTTTCCTTGTATGGTCATTTTCCTGTGAGGAAGGAACATCCTGTGAGGTTCCCGCCCATGGGGGAGGGGATTGGTTGCTGCAGCCAATCACCTCCTGTGTGAGATCTTTTGAGTTTAATAAAAGCCTATGATTAGGTGTCGGCTAGTCAGTCTAGGCTGGTATGCTGAAATGAGAACATAGCTTTTGTGGTGCTGCCTTCTTGGGATGAATGGGAATGAACGGTGAGTGGATTTTAGCAAACTTAAAGATAGCATTATTCCAAAAAGATGAATCTAAAGTGTGTGCTTATAGAGCACAGGAATTATAGGCTGTGTGCTCTGCAAACAGCCTAGGAATTCCACAACAGTTTATGGCGGGCCAGGATTTTTGGGAATAGATGGAGTCCCTTTGGACATCGGATCGAGATGGGGGGAAGAGTGGATCTACGTTCCGATGTGGGGGGCTCTACTCTTTAAAAGAACATTTTTTTGTCTTTTTGAAATAATGCTTTAAGTTTGCAGCGTGTGTATGTGTGCGTGTGTATGTCTGCGAATCGTATGTGTGTGTGTGATTTTGTCATGGATCGTATGCCTGTGAATTTGATTGTGTGTGGGTATGCCTGCATGTGCCTGTGTGATTAGATTGTTTGTGTGATGTAGGACATGTGTACCCATGAGTGTGATTGAAATTGTGTAACTAAGCGAGAAATATATAGACTGTTTGTGCGATGTATTGAGCAGTTTACAGCCAGCCATGGCTGCTGCATTGTTCTGGTCCTTGTGTGAGAGAAGCTGAAAATGGCTGCCCCCATGAGGTTTAGTGGGGGAGGGGCGGGCAGCTTTTCAGTTACAAGGGTGAAAGTTGATGACTTTCTGTAAATAGCATGCAGGAGTTTTGTAGTGGAAGGGCCCTGAGAGATGATCTGATGTTACAAGCAACAATATACTGTATGTGTGTGGTGTTTGTGATTTCTATGAAAAATAGAAATGGTTAGATTGTGATTTTTGCCTTTATAGGGGACAAAGACACATGTCCCCATAAGTGTAAAAATATTTTAACGAAAGTGTTTGGTTTTTGAGTTGAAAGTTCCCGCCGCATATCCAAGTGGCCAGGCATTGCTAGAAGGCAGACATAGTATGTCTCTGCAATGGCTTGTTATGGAAGCTGAGGCCACTGTGTGTGAACTTTAGGTAGAGAAAAGTGGTGAATATCTCAGAGTATATGAACTTAGAGAAATGAATATGTTTTTAATATTGTCATGTAACTCACATTTATTGAATGTGCTGTTTAGTTGGAAAAAGGGAGGCTAAGTTTGTAAGTGTACATGTGGTCCTTGTAGAGTGTAGCTGACACCTTTTTCAGTGGATTTTGATGATAATTTAGAAAAGTTTCAATGGTGTAGTCAGTCTTTATGGAGAAAAACATTTTTTTTTAAAGAGATGCTGGTTTTGGCGGGAAAAAGTAATGGCGCCATTCTTGGCTTTTGTTAGCCTTGCAGGTTTGTCTGCCATTTTGAGGCACAGTTTTTCCTTAGCCTGTGGGTATCCTATAAGGGAAGGTGCAGCCACCTTTCTTTTGGGCACTATACCATGTGGCATTCGTCTGCTATTTCGCTGGTGGAATTTCTCAGCCTTTGGGGCAGATTTTGATGTTTGGTGTGAATATAGTGCGATCTTTTCTGCGTGGAACCTGGTGGAGGCAATTTGTGTTTTTCTTTGTGTAGGGGAACCAATGTGGTGTTCATTGTGACGTCCCATGCTGGTTTTGGCGGGAAAAATTGCATGCGTCAATGGCGCAATTTTTGTTGTCCATGAGGTGCTGTGGGGGGTCATCCACCATTTTGTAGTCCTGGCTTGTCGGCCATTTTGAGAGACGTTTACAGTTTGAGATAGGAAGTTCCAGTTTAGCAAACACGGCCCCTGAATATGCTGTATTGGCATTTGTTGATTGGCGCAGTTTTGTCTCTGGTTTAAATTGCTTTTCTAAGCATCACCTTTTGAGGTGAGTTGAGAGGTATCTTGAAATAGCGCGGTCTTACCCCGAGGGGCCACAACGTGCTTGCGGACACACGCACATGCTGGGGCCTATTTATGGATGGGATCTGGCTGACCTACCAGCAGTTGGAGTGTGGGAGGAGGCCAACGCAGACACAGGGAGGACATGCAAACTCCATGCACATGATGTTAGGTTGGGGATTTCTCTGTTTTCATTTGGGTGAGTGTGGGCTATTGCAGGATCGGCTGACTTAGCAGTATATGAGCAGGGGTTTGGGGTTTTGGATTTTGGTTTTAAGAAAAAACTTCACTTTACACTGAATTTTGATAGATTGTAAGACTAACAGAGTTTTTGTACAATGATGTGTTTTTATGTTTAAATATTTGGGAGTTTCCCAGAGGGCAATTCATTTTTTGGATCTTGTACTGAATAGCCATCTTTTGGCAGGAGTTTGTATTTTGAGTCCCAACTTATGGTTTGACTTCCAGGGAATGTGGGTCAGGGGGGATTCCCTCCCATTTGCAAAGGGGGGTTTACTCCATCATTTCCTTGACAAGGTTTTAAATGGTTTAAATATATAATGTGTAGCCATGGATTTTTTGGAGTCTTGATAGACAAGGCGATTATGGCTAACGCCTCCCCTCCCCCTCCCTCTTCCTGAACAATTGATATGTAAATAAACCAGTTTTTTTTTTTTTAAGAGCTGAGCATAACCGGAAGTTTCTTTTCAGCATTTTATATATCAGAGGGAAGTTGGTGGGAGGAGCTTGGGGTTGTCTGAAAGGTTGGCAAATGAGATTTGTGTTTGGAAGGAAGATGGAAAGCATTTTGGTGTTTAAAAGTGTTTTTATATTTTGTTCCAGTTTTGTAAAGTTTTATACTTAAATACAGTTTTGGGTAGAGAGCAAATGAGGGCATCACCATTATTGTTGTAACATCTAGATGCAGGTAGAAAGAAGCCATAATATTGTTTTGAATAGTGGAGGAATTCATGATGCTTTGAAGGTTGTCTGACAAACACGTTTACAGGGCTGCCGATAATCGGTTGAAGAGCATGTAAACGTGAGGAGTAGATTCTAGCATACCGGGAGGCCGCGTAAAATAATCGGAATACGCCGGGTGCCAGTACTGTAAAAATGGTCACTAAGCAGTACTGCTCCGAAAACTAGTGCAAGGGTGTCCTGGACGCAGGACACTTCATAAGCGATTCAAATCATCATGGGTAATGTGCCGTCCATGTGTTGGAGGAAAAAAATTAGGCTCCACACCAGTCAGACAGCTGCACCGCACATGAGGTCTGGGTTTGGGGCTCCGGACATGAGACCCCTTAAAGGATAACATAGGTGGTCCAAGGATACTATTTTGGGTATCCCTCTGGAATGGATGTAGTTGAGCTGCGGCTTCAGAAATCTGTAATGATGAGTGTGTTGATGGAGGTGTAGTCTCATGCCCGTTTGTTTGAACTTTATGGCTGGTCCATGGAAGGTTCTCGAGCTGCTCTCATGTTTTTCCCATTGTATTTTTTTCTATTGCTGAAAGAGTGAAGGGAGAATTCTGGCTGTTTGTTTTTTATTATTTTTGGTTTTGGAAACTATGAAGTATCTCCCCCACGTTTGTATCTGAGTGTTTATATGTAGTAACGTGAATATGTTCGAACTTACCGCGGCGATCCTTCGATGCGTCGCGGCTGTTGTATTTTTGTAGGAACGGGAAAAGTAAGGGTTACAGAGGGTTTTGTTTGAATCAGTTTTGAAAGATTGTCATTGACAATTTACCAATGTACAGGAATGTCATTATTATTTTCCATTCTTTGCAGGTTAAATATGAAGGATAGAGTAATGATTTTGCTTATAAGTATTTTTCAGGTCCAAGGGGTTTGTACACAGAGAACAGGTGTATGTAGACAGCTGTACATATGGATAAATATGAGTCTAAGGCGGTAAAAGTATCATAGGCTATTTCATTGTTTCTTTTTTCCTGCACCACGCATTTCTTCCTTCAGTCTGTAATGAGGAAGAAAAGGGGGGAGAAGTGATAAATGTAAGAGTGACAGTTTTTTTTTCAAACTAATAATAACCTCTGTAATTCTAACCAAGTTTGTGCCAAGACTGTCTTTCTTTGATAGAATTTGAATCGGCAAGCAGCAGTCTGGTGAAGTAGGTTCCCATCCCAGAGGCTAAGAACCTTTTGTCAGTGGTTCCAGGTATTGTAAACCACGCACAGGTTATGCAGTGACCACAGTCCCGATGTCTGGGTTATTGTCATATGAGGGTTGTTTGGAGGTCAATCAAAATCAGGGTCGTACTCTCCTCATTAGCTGTCACTTATATTCTCGGCTGATGGGGTGGGTGCGATCGTTGTGACATGAACTTCAAAATGTCCACCACAGGGTTCACGATTCCCTCCCGGACCCTGACTTAATAATCAGTTTACATTCTTTCCAACCAGGTGACTGGGTCATTGTAAAGAAGCTTGAGGGATGAGACCACGCCAGCCACTGCAAGAAGCGGCTCAACCACACCAAAGAATGAGGAGTATCTTTGTTTATTTATATTTTTGTTGTTTAGTAAATTTTAGCGAGGGTAACGATGAAGCATCCCAAGTTATTATTTAAAGTGTATGTACTGACTAGCTCAGAAAGCGAACAGGACCGATGGTCTGTTCTGAGTCTTCACCGAGTTTTAGTCCCCAGCGATGACAGCGGTACATGTCATTTATGATGTTATTATGGGTATGAGGAGTTTTAGTCCCCAGCGATGACAGCGGTACATGTCATTTATGATGTTATTATGGGTATGAGGAGTTTTGACAAACTAGTGAAGACTCCAAACAGACACTTGTCAATGGAATCTAACGATGCATTTTTAGAGGGTAAAATTGGTTTTAATTTTAATGGCTCTGCCTCTTGTCAGTTTGGGTATCTAGGCAGCCCACAAGTGTGTTTGAACTTTAGTTTGGTGTTTATGCGGATCTGCAGCTTATAAAGGTAATTCCCCCAAAGCAAGAGGTTCATGCGTGATGGTGAAGCTGTCCCAGCATCTTAGGTCGCGGCCGATCGCGAGGATCTGATGGCGCAGGAAATTAAGAATGGCAGGGACAGCTAGAAGGGATTTGTTCACCAACCCCGACCAGGTCTGGGCACGGGGTCCTGTATGTACAAGGTGGGGGGGCTCGGGCTTGGGATACGATTGAACAATTCTCATCCGTTAAGGATAGGGTTCTTCATGTAATTGTTGAAGCCAGAGCTGTAGCTAAGTGAAGGTTGGGAGTCTATTTTAAGGGTCTGGGAATCTTTGGGGATCTAATTTTTATTTTACAGCGGATCGTGGTTAAAGGAAGTGGGAATATATATACTCATGTCGTTTTATTTCTATTCTTTCTATGTCATGACGAGGTGCTCCTGTTGCCTGATTTGACGCGTGACCAGAGTTTCCTTGATGAGACGCCCCGAAGCCGGACCCACATACAAGATACAGAGGATCACAGACCGATCGGCGATTACTACAGCTCACCATGTCGTGTCCTCCTTTATAAGTCATGCCCCTGAAGAGTAAAGTCTACATGTCAAGCCGTGTTTTCCTTTTTATGGACTAAGAACTGATTCATTTCCAGGTGTAAGAAGCATATCAACTCTCATTGAGGGACACATGGGGTGCATATGACAAAAAAGGAGGACTGTTGTGGAGATTTTTATGGAGATGTATTTAATATGTATTGTCATAGTGTCACCCAGTGTTCGTACTTCCGCAACCCACTCTAAAAGAGCTGATTGGGGTAGTCTGAGTCTGGTTGAATCCTGTCTGATAGGGGAAAACGTCTTGAGGTTGGAGTGTGATATTTGCAGGGTGCGGATATGTCCACCAACGGGGGCCCTCTGTGCATTAGCATGGACGATCGTTAAGGAGGGGATATGCTCGCTCTGCAATGACATCATTGGTTATAGGCGGATACGCGCTCTTGTCTCTGCTGTGTCTGATCAACATTGGTTGGAATTCGTAGCGTGCGTCTGCAGATAGCCTCCCTCCCCCATTCAATAATATTATAATCTTAATATGCGTTATTCTATGGAATAGCGCAGAATAAGGATTCCTATCAACGGTAACTTTAGCCATCCTACGTTATTGTATTCATGTATGACATCTCCTGTTGGAAGGAATGTCCAGGTATTGCCATTTTCCTTGTATGGTCATTTTCCTGTGAGGAAGGAACATCCTGTGAGGTTCCCGCCCATGGGGGAGGGGATTGGTTGCTGCAGCCAATCACCTCCTGTGTGAGATCTTTTGAGTTTAATAAAAGCCTATGATTAGGCGTCGGCTAGTCAGTCTAGGCTGGTATGCTGAAATGAGAACATAGCTTTTGTGGTGCTGCCTTCTTGGGATGAATGGGAATGAACGGTGAGTGGATTTTAGCAAACTTAAAGATAGCATTATTCCAAAAAGATGAATCTAAAGTGTGTGCTTATAGAGCACAGGAATTATAGGCTGTGTGCTCTGCAAACAGCCTAGGAATTCCACAACAGCCACTGCCAGTGAGTGTGACCTGTCTGTGTACTACTGCGTGCAGTCACTGTCTCTGATGTTCCGTTCCACTCTGCCTTTCTGCCCAGTGCTGTGCCCATACACCGCACGATTCCTCCACACTTATGGGTGCTGATATTACTGCATTTATGGGTGCTGATATTACTGCATTTATGGGTGCTGGTAAGGGCGCATTTATGGGTGCTGGTAAGGCCGCATTTATGGGTGCTGGTAAGGCCGCATTTATGGGTGCTGGTAAGGCCACATTTATGGTTGCTGGTAAGGCCGCATTTATGGGTGCTGGTAAGGCTGCATTTATGGGTGCTGGTAAGGCCGCATTTATGGTTGCTGGTAAGGCCGCATTTATGGGTTCTGGTAAGGCCGCATTTATGGGTGCTGGTAAGGCCGCATTTATAGGTGCTGGTAAGGCCGCATTTATGGTTGCTGGTAAGGCTGCATTTATAAGTGCTGGTAAGGCCGCATTTATGGGTGCTGATGTTACTGCATTTATGGGTGCTGATGTTACTGCATTTATTAGTGCTGATGTAACTGCATTTATGGGTGCTGATATTACTGCAATTATGGGTGCTGGTAAGGCCGCTTTTATGGGTGCTGATATTACTGCACTTATGGGTGTTGATGTAGAAAGAGAAGAAACAGCAAAAACTGACTTTGAGCAGATCATAGACCAGTTTGCATCAGTGAAAGCAAGGAAGGTGCAGTTGTAATTTTTATGTAGTGCCAATCGATAATTTGTTAATTGGAGGATTAAAGAGTTTGACTTGTAGTTTTGTCAGCTGTTTTTTTTTGTTAAGGTTATCTGAAAGATGGGTTTCAAATGTTTTGACAGGGGCACAGTTTCAGTGCTTGCCATAGGCGCCATTTTCACTAGATACGCCTCTGGTGTTTCGGGTCGTTGTCATGCTGGAAGACCCAGCCACAACCCATCTTCAATGCTCTTACTGAGGGAAGGAGGTTGTTGGCCAAGATCTTGTGATACATGGCCCCATCCATCCTCCCCTCAATACGGTGCAGTCGTCCTGTCCCTTTTGCAGAAAAGCATCCCCAAAGAATGATGTTTCCACCTCCATGCTTCACGGTTGGGATGGTGTTCTTGGAGTTGTACTCATCCTTCTTCTTCCTCCAAACACGGCGAGTGGAGTTTAGACCAAAAAGCTCTATTTTTGTCTCATCAGACCACATGACCTTCTCCCATTCCTCCTATGGATCATCCAGATGGTCATTGGCATACTTCAGACTTGCCTGGACATGTGCTGGCTTGAGCAGGGGGACATTGCGTGCGCTGCAGGATTTTAATCCATGAAGGCGTAGTATGTTACTAATAGTTTTCTTTGAGACTGTGGTCCCAGCCCTCTTCAGGTCATTGACCAGGTCCTGCCGTGTAGTTCTGGGCTGATCCCTTACCTTCCTCATGATCATTGATGCCCCATGAGGTGAGATCTTGCAAGGAGCCCCAGACCGAGGGAGATTGACCGTCATCTTGAACTTCTTCCATTTTCAAAAAATTGTGCCAAAAGTTGTTGCCTTCTCACCAAGCTGCTTGCCTATTGTCCTGTAGCCCATCCCAGCCTTGTGCAGGTCTACAATTGTATCCCTGATGTCCTTTCACAGCTCTCTGGCCTTGGCCATTTTGAGGAGTTTGGAGTCTGTTTGATTGACTGTGTAGACAGGTGTCTTTTATACAGTTAACGAGTTCAAACAAGTGCAGTTAATACAGGAAATGAATGGAGAACAGGAGGATTTTCTTAAAGAAAAAATAACAGGTCTGTGAGAGCCAGAATTCGTACTGGTTGGTAGATGATCAAATACTTATGTCATGCATTAAAATGCAAATTAATTATTTAAAAATCATACAATGTGATTTTCGGGATTTTTGTTTTAGATTCCGTTTCTCAAAGTTGAAGAGTACCTATAATAAAAATTACAGACCTCTACATGCTTTGTAAGTAGGAAAACCTGCAAAATCAGCAGTGTATCAAATACTTGTTCTCCCCACTGTATGTACTATGCATTGTGATGAGCTTGTGTAACATAATAATTGAAAAAGAGAAAAAATTGGCCGGGGTTTACTTCCTCTTTAATGTGCATGCACTGATACAGAGGTATCCCAGAAACTTAAATGTCAGATTATATGGACTAAAAAAGGAGACAATTTGGCAACAAGGTTAAGCTAGGGAAATGTGGAGGAGACAAGGCAAGTAGTACTGAAAGTACCAAAAGATAAAACACAGGCATGGTCAGGAAGTGCTGCTTAAAGTGTTACTAAACCCACAACAGTAAAATCATCTCTATATGCAGTATTATACTCACTGTGGAATCTAAGAGGTAATACTCTGCATTGTGTAAAAAGGCTAGTTGATCATGTTTTCTCTGTAGGCTCATGGCTAGGTCTACAAAAGATCTGGGGATAGAGCTCATAGCAGTGAAGTAAAGAAATTCATACCCAAATATTCATTTGCTTTTCTAACATACCTGGGTGGACTCTGAGTGCAATGCAGTGCACTCCGAATCCACCTTATTTGAAGCCTATTAGAGCCTATGGCTCTAATCAGGTGCTTCAAAAAAACACCTCCGCCGCTGTAATTCAGGAGCCTGGCATCCAAAAGGGGCCGGACGCCTGAATAGGGGCTGGCCACGACAGCCACTGATAGATTCATGCTATGCATGAATCTATCCATTCTACATATTGGGGGGTGGCGTGATAGAGGGGGCGGCGCCTCTGCGCCCTTAATGTATGGGTCACCCCTGGAAAAACCTTTTTTTAAATTACTTGGGAAATTTTGCAGTTTGATTTTGTCAGCTTTGGCTGTTGACATGTGGCTGCTGTAAGGCTAAGTATTTGAAGTGAATTTTAACCTTTTTACATATTTTCTTGGGTAGGAAGTAGATATGCACAGTCAATATTTGCTTTGTTTTTTTGATTCTATATTAAATAAATAAAATCAGCACCCAATGTATTGCTTTTTTACATCTATTAGAAAGCATAGTCAATAGTACCGAGAGAGAGAGAGAGAGAGAGAGAGAGACAGACGAGAGGGAGATAGAGACAGACAGACAAGAGAGAGACAGACGAGAGAGAGAGATGAGAGAGAGGGAGAGAGAGACAGATGAGAGAGAGACAGACAGAGAGGCAGGCGAGAGAGAGAGAGACAGGCGAGAGAGATACCGGCGAGAGAGAGACAGAGAGACAGACGAGAGAGAGACAGACAAATAAGACAGAGAGACAGACGAGAGAGAGAGATGAGAGAGAGGGAGAGAGAGACAGATGAGAGAGAGACAGACAGAGAGGCAGGCGAGAGAGAGAGAGACAGGCGAGAGAGAGACAGAGAGACAGACGAGAGAGAGACAGACAAATAAGACAGAGAGACAGATGAGAGAGAGACAGACGAAAGAGAGAGGGAGAGAGGCAGACGAGAGAGAGACAGACAAGAGAGAGAGAGAGAAACAGAAAGGCAGACAAGCGAGAGAGAGAGAGACAGAGAGACAGATGAGAGAGAGACAGACAAAAGAGAGAGAGACAGAGAGACAGGTGAGAGAGAGAGAGACAGATGAGAGAGACAGACAGACGAGAGAGAGACAGGCAATAGAGACAGACGAGAGAGAGACAGACGAGAGAGAGAGAAACAAAGAGACAGACGAGAGAGAAAGAGACAGATGAGAGAGGGAGAGACAGACGAGAGAGAGAGAGACAGACGAGAGAGAGACAGACAGGGAGACAGACGAGAGAGAGACAGACAGGGAGACAGACGAGAGAGAGACAGACAAGGGAGAGAGACAGACAAGAGAGACAGAGAGACAGACGAGAGAGAGAGAGACAGACGAGAGAGAGACAGAGAGAGAGAGAGACAAGAGAGAGAGAGAGACAGATGAGAGAGAGAAAGAGACAGAGACAGACGAGAGAGAGAGACAAAGACAAGAGAGAGAGAGAGACAGATAGACGAGAGAGAAACAGACGAGAGAGAAACAGACGAGAAAGAAACAGACGAGAAAGAGACAGAGACAGATAAGAAAGAGAGACAGACGAGAGAGAGAAAGCGAGAGAGAGACAGACAAGAGAGAGAGAGAGGGGCACCTCCTTAGTACCTTAACACTTCTGCCCCAGCCACGGTCGTTCTTCGGTTTTCCTGCTGCCCTCAGGCATAATTACAGCATCAGGGGCAGACTGACAACTCATGGGGCCCACGGGAAATAGGAGTTTGTGGGGCCCCCTGTGTCCCCACTCACACTCAAGCCACACCCAAACAAAGCCCCACCCACTGTACATATTGCACTGCCCACATTGCATGTGTTTGCCACAGAAATTCCCTATACTATGCTCAAAATAAATGTTTAAGAAGTTAAGAAAAAAAAAAATCTATATTAAAGAAAGTGTAACAATGCTCCATTCCAAAATGTGCATAACAGTTCCCCATACATAACAGTGCCCTATACATTATAGTGCTGCTTACATCACAGTGTCCTGTACATAACAGTGCTGCTTACATCACAGTGCCCTGTACATAACAGTGCTGCTTACATCACAGTGCCCATATATCACAGTGCCCATACATCAGTGCCGCTTACATCACAGTGCCCGTACATCAGTGCCACTTACATCACAGTGTCCGTATATCAGTGCCTCCTACATCACAGTGCCTGTACATCAGTGTCATTTACACAGTGCCCATATGTAACAGTGCCACTTGCATCACAGTGCCCCATACATCACATTGCTGCTTACATCACAGTGACCGTACGTAACAGTGCCGCTTTCATCACAGTGCCTGTACATCAGTGCCGTTTACATCTCAGTGCCTGTATGTAACAGTGCTTCTTGCATCACAGTGCCACTTACATCACAGTGCTCCATACATCACAGTGCTACTTAAATTACAGTGTCGCTTACATCACATTGCCCTGTATATAACAGTGCTGCTTACATCACAGTGCTCATATATCATTGCTGCTTACATCACTGGGCCCCGTACACAACAGTGATACTTACATCACAGTGCCCATACATCAGTGTCGCTTACATCACAGTGCCTGTATGTAACAGTGCTGCTTACATTACAGTGCCCCATACATCACAGTACTACTTAAATCACTGTGTCGCTTACATCACAGTGCCCTGTATGTAACAGTGCTGCTTACATCACAGTGCTCATACATCAGTGCTGCTTACATCACTGTGCCCCATACACAACAGTCCTACTTACATCACAGTGCCCATACGTAACAGTGCCGCTTACATCACAGTGCCTGTACATCAGTGCCGCTTACACCACAATGCCCGTATGTAACAGTGCCGCTTACATCACAGTGCCTGTACATCAGTGCCTTCTACATCAGTGTTGCTTACATTACAGTGCTGCTTACGTCACAGTGCCCCTACATCAGTGTTACATCAGTGTTGCCTACATCAGAGCCATGTACATATCAGTGCCACTTAAATTACAGTGCCCATATGTAACAGTGCCGCTTCCATCACAGTGATTGTACATCCATTCCGCTTACATCACAGTGCCCATACATAACAGTGCCGCTTACATCACATGGCCCGTAATCAGTGCCACTTATATCACAGTGCCCATACATAACAGTGCCGCTTACATTACAGTGCCCCTTTATGTCACAGTGCCCCTTATAATGCAAGCTTCCTCTGCACAGTCCTACCTTGACAGGGCAGAGGCACTGATCAGACTGAGGTGGGTATCCTCTCTCTTTGGTCTCAAGCCAGCCACCAATGCCATGCTCACAGTGGGCGGAGGTGGGAGGTGGCTAACTTACAATGTTAAAAAGTGGGTGATTACCTGCTTGTTAATTTTACAAGTCTCCCACACTCTTTGCAGATAGTCCAGCAGCACCTCCAACCCTCCGCCCGCTCTGAGCATGGCAGCGGCGGCCGGTGGGAAATCAAGGAGAGAGGATACAGCTGCTAAGTAGCGGCCTCGGTACTGACAGGACTGTCATTTGGTCCGGACAACGGCCCTATTTAGTGATCCCTGTGATGTACCAGGAGCCTCTCATGGGGCTCCCCACTGACCGATCAGTCTGCCCCTGCACAGCGTAACTCTGGAGGCAGCAGACTAGTGGGCGTCGCTGCACCGGCTGAATGCAAGGAGTAATACAGCTTAATGGTCAATCTCCTGTTCTCCTGCTGCTGCCCTCAGGCATATCACTCCACAGCCTGGAGGTAATAGTGCAGTGGTTGGCGCCGCGCTGACCGGATGATACAGGAGGTAGAATGCAGCTGCCGCCGCTGCTAGTTGTCCTTTCTCTTTATGCAAAAATCTGCACCCATCACCCGCTAAGACACTCTGGGCTATGGACCCCAGATTCGGGGCTAAAGCCCCAAAAGCCACCCCCTAGTGACACCACTGCTTCTCTGATCTTCCCCTTCTTCCACAGTCCCCAATCCATCTCCTGGTAGAACAGAGCCTTGGGGGCCCTCTGCACCTCCTCAGTTTGGTGTGTATTGCTAGAGAGTTTTTTTTTCTTGGGAGGGTGCATGTGTTTAGCACAGGGCCAATCAACACTGTCCAGAGAGAGGGGGAGGAGTCATGCAGCTTCATAGGACAGTCAAAGGAAAATGAAAACTCCTCCTACAAGCTTTAACCAGTGTTCAGCTGGACACTGATAGAAGTCACACGACTGCTTACTAAACAACTTTATTAAAATAATTGCATTTCCATGTTCTATGTACTGACTGTGGGAGAACAGATCTAGTGAATGCAGGCTCCTGGGTTTAGTAGCACTTTAAGATTGTTGCTTTGTATAACCAAAGTCAGACATAAAAACTATAACAAGGAAGAAACACAAAGTCAAGAGGCACAGGTGAGGTCAGGACAGGTGGAGCACAGATAAAGTAAGGTCAAACCAAGCAAGGTCAGCAACTGAAATGCAAAGAGGAGTTGCATCAATGAGTTAAACAAACTCTATGATGAGCAATGTATGAGTTTAACTGTGATGATAAGGCAGTCTACCGAACCCCAAACTGAGTAGGGAGACTGGACAAATTGTACTAAACACAGCACCCCGCTAATTTCTCCAGAATTTGCAAGTCAGCAAGGAAAATGGTCAAATTTAAATCTCATGTATGTGTTAGGCATTAATGAGAAATATTATAATTGACAAAAGAAACACTTCCAGTTAACTGCGCAAATTACATAAACGACCCCATGTTAAAAGGAAAGCACTAACTTAGAAGTTAGATGCCAGGCAGGGGGTTGTAAAACGTCTGACAGAATCATAAACGGTCTTTAAGCTGGAAAGCCTCCTAATGTCGTAAATAGATAAGAGTCTTTAGAATAAAGCAGCCCCAAGATATCCAGCCCTCCCCTTACGTGAATAAGTATGGGGTACATAGTTCCTCTTTGTTAGTCATTCGTAAGAAATGTTAAATAGCAAATAAAAACACAGACTTTGTAAAAAGCAATTTATTAAAAAGAAAAATCACACCATCTAGTGATGTAGATTCAGTGTCAGTCATGAAGAATACTGCCCAGATGACCTGCCACCAAGACCCACCATCATGAAAATCTTCTCCTGTGCCTATTTCTGTGCAAATGATAATACCCAGGGATTCTGGGTGACCAGATTTGGTCAATGAGGTGACTTGGTATCTTAGCCATTTTGAATAGAATATGAAACAAAGAACAGTGGTACTCGGAAAGTGCATCAGATGATTTCTGAGCAAATGGAGCTGAGTGAAAAGTGACCATAGAATAAGCCTGCATGGCGCACATGCAATGTGGATGGACCCCAGATACCTGGCTGGATGAAAACTTGACAAATACCTATGGGAACACCCTTGTTTTACTAGAAAACAAAGGCATCAAGGTGGGCAAGAAAAGAGCCCTAAGCAAACTAAAGTCTACATTTAAAAAAACATTTAGAAATAGGAGCCAATAGCCCATACACCTACTATAACTACAACTCTTCCCATCTTTAATTACATAGAATACCCAGGTAGGTGTCAGTAGAGGTGATGGTCACTTTGTGTATGAACTAGGAAATGAGGTTCAAAGTTCCAATTAGCACCTCACCAAACATTTTAGAGTTCAGTGCTACATTGGTGTGCATGACCTATTTGCTATAAAGAAAACTCAGCAGTGGGTTGATTTAGTCTTCAGAAGCTTATTATAAATAATCAGAAACGTAATAAAGCACCCTAATATATCAGACCACCAGGGTCTTAAGGTAGCAGTGGGCGCTGGGGCTCGCTGCAACCCACAGAAATCGCTGCTGTCACATTGGCTGCCAGCACATTGCCTTACATAGCCAGGAATCCCTGTCCAAATAAGCAAAGGGGCAAGGATAGTAGTGACATCACTGCCCAAATATGATCACTGGTCATGTTTGGGCAATGATATCATTATTGTCTCTGCCCCTTCCCTCGCCACATGGAGATAGTTGCTTCTGTATACTATCCAGGCTCAAAACAAGCTGAGACTCCACATCTACTCCTGTAAGTTTAATTATGTGTTTGCTTTAAAAGTTTTCATTTCTCATGACTACGCCTATCCCTGAACTTTTGTTGTTTATTTAAAAGATGCACAAAGCTGACAGTGCTCAGGAGCAAAGAGAATGTGGTGAGTAGGTAGTTCAAGAAACCATGAAAATTCTCCAGTAGAATTATTGGCAGTTTATTCACAAAGATAAGAACAACAATGTACTTCAATTGCTTATGGGGTTATGTTACCACGCTGGTGGAGAGGCAGGCTAAAGCACTGATGGAAAATCCGTGGAAGGTGCCAACCATCACGACCATGGGATGGAAGGAGCAGACAGACAGTGTGTGCAAGCTGGACCCACCGGCGTGTGTAGATGGTGTCTGTCAGGGACATACTGGGCTTGAACCTGGGACCTCGTCTGTGTCTGGCATTGACTCTTCCCACTGAGCTATCTGGGATGCTGGACAGTTCCCTGCCTGATCTGCTGGATAACCTATCTAATGGATTAGACTACTCTGCTTGGTGTCTTGATTGATGTTGAACCCTGAACCCCTTGCTCCTCCCATGAACTTCCTATAAAAGACGTTCCAGAGATGTTGCCCCTTGCGGTTTGATCTGCTTCTGTTCCTGACTCTGTGCCTGTATCGTGTTCCCGTGTTTGACCCGGCTTCCTGACCTCCCTCCTATCTCCAGTCCTGACTCTGGCTTGTTTGACCCTGCTAAGTTACCTGTCTGATCATCTGTTGCCAAGACCCAGCCTGGACTCTGACTACTCTCTGCCTGCCGTTTATGCTGTTTACCCTGATGTGAATGACCTGGCTTGTCTGACTGCGCTGCTCTGCATACCTACACCTGCTGACCTGCATCCGCGGTCCCGCACACCTGCACCTGCTGACCTGCATCCGCTGCTCTGCATACCTGCACCTGCTGACCTGCATCCGCTGCTCTGCATACCTGCACCTGCTGACCTGCATCCGCTGCTCCCAGTTCCAGCTGTTCCAGCTTTCGCTTGGCTTTACTACACCCAGCCAAGAGGACCAAGCAGGCACCCTTACCTCACCGCGCTCTTACCACCACTGTCCCCACTCCAGTGGTCTCCGAGCCGGGGTTGTACGGGAGGTCTCCCTCTGCACGTCAGGCTCACACCAAAGGTACGTGACAGTATCAAACCGCCATGTCTGAGCCTGCAAGAGGGACCTCGCCTATGGATGACATCAGTCAGCACCTCGCAGCCCTCACCCGGGTCGTGAAGTCTCTACAAGGCAGTTACGTTCAAGTGGATAGGCAGACGCAAACCCAGACCATCACTGCAGACGCACCTTCAGTCCCAACTTCCTCCTCTGGAACGCCACCACCTCCTGAGCCTAGGGTCCCCATTCCCGATAAGTTTTCTGGGGATCGAAGCAAATTCCGGGCGTTTCGCAACGCATGTGAACTATACTTTTCCTTACTACCTCTGACTTTTTCATTAGAGGTCACCAAAGTAGGGTTTGTTATCGCTCTACTACAGGGGGAATCTCAGGCTTGGGCCCACAATCTGCTGGAAGTCCGCCATGAAGCTCTGGACTCTCTCTCATCTTTTCTTGATGCCATGGCTCGACTCTATGATGACCCTCAACGGACTTCCACCGCCGAGGCTGCCCTCCACGCGCTCCAGCAAGGCCGCAGAGCGGTCGAGGACTATGTGACTGATTTCAGACGCTGGAGCGCGGATGCCCAGTGGAATGATGCAGCCCTACGGCACCAGTTCCGTCTCGGTCTCTCTGAGGGACTGAAAGACGAGTTAGCCCGGGTCGGTGTTCCTGATGCCCTAGAGACTTTAATCACCCTGTCTATTCAGATAGACCGACGACTTCGGGAGCGCAGAACAGAGAGGGCTACCCAGCAGCTCCGTCCAGCCTGGATGCTACCCCGGGTATCTCCTGCTGTTGCCAGTTCAGTTCCAGTTAACTCCTTACCTGCCAATCAGACTTCTGTTACCATAAAGCCGAGACAGCTTGGACTGATGAGACCTTCCCTGTCGGCCAAAGAACGACTTCGCCGGCGACAGAATGATCTTTGTTTATATTGTGGAGGAGCCGGCCATTACGTTTCCTCATGTCCTGCTAAGCTGCGCAAGGTCCCAGCTACCCCTTCTCCAAGTGGTCCACCTCCCTCTGCCAACACCACCCACCTGGCCCTACCTATCTCGTTCCAATTGCCAGGAAGGACAATACCAGTCACCGCGATAATTGACTCAGGAGCATGTAATTGTTTCATCGATCTTAACTTTGCAGCACAACAGCACATCCCACTCCAGCCAAAGACCCAGGGACTTTCCATCTTTTTAGCAGACGGGTCCCGTATTAAGTCAGGAGTAGTGACTCAAGAAACCCCTCCTTTGCTTGTAACCACCTCTACAGATCATAAGGAACTATTAAGCCTGAATGCCATTGCATCCCCTCTGTTTCCAGTCATCTTGGGTCTACCCTGGCTTCAGGCCCATAACCCACAGATCGATTGGGGGTCCGGGAGTATTAGGTTCCAGTCACCTTATTGCCAACACCACTGCATGCCTCCATGTCTCAGCACTTCTGGTCCTCTGTTATGCCTGGAGCCGGATTCAGAGGTACGCGCAGCTGTGCCCAAACTATACCATGGATTCCTGGACGTTTTCAGCAAACGGGGAGCTGAGACCCTTCCGCCTCATCGTCCATACGATTGTCCAATCGAGCTTCTCCCTGGGGCTGAAATTCCCTTTGGACGGATCTTCCCCTTATCTGAACGGGAGCTAGAGGTTCTGAAAGAGTATGTTGACGAAAACCTAAAGAGGGGGTTCATCCGTCCTTCCACTTCTCCAGCAGGGGCGGGAATCTTTTTTGTGGAGAAAAAGGACCATTCTCTCCGGCCCTGTGTGGACTACCGGGAATTAAATAAAATTACGGTCAAGAATCGGTACCCTCTGCCCCTGGTACCCGAACTCTTTCAGAGGCTTAGGACCTCTTCTGTGTTTACCAAGCTAGACCTGCGGGGGGCGTACAACCTGGTCCGCATCCGCGCAGGGGATGAATGGAAGACTGCTTTTCGGACCAGGTTCGGCCATTACGAATACCTAGTAATGCCCTTTGGCCTATGTAATGCCCCTGCTACTTTTCAGCATCTAGTCAACAACATTTTTAGGGACTGCCTGGACATTTACGTAATTGTCTATCTAGACGATATTTTGATTTTTTCCACTTCAATTGAGCAGCACCGGGAACATGTCAAGGCTGTACTCTGTCGACTCCGTCAACATGGACTGTACGCAAAACCAGAAAAATGCGAATTCGAGCGACAGAGTATTCAGTTCCTCGGCTTGGTAATTTCAACAGAGGGATTCAAGATGGATCCGCAAAAGGTTTCAGCTATTCTGGATTGGCCTGCACCTTCAGACAAGAAGGGGGTGCAGCGCTTCGTTGGCTTCGCCAACTTCTACCGGAGGTTCATCAAGGGATTCTCCGCTATTATTTCCCCGATTACACAGCTGACCAAGCAGAATGTCCGGTTTTGTTGGAATCCCGAGGCACAGGCTGCCTTCACAAATTTAAAAGGACTGTTCACGTCAGCTCCTATTCTGAGTCACCCTGACCCTGCTCTACCTTATCTACTCGAGGTAGATGCCTCAGAGACAGCGTTAGGAGCCGTTATCTCTCAACGCCAGGGTCTCAAGGACTTGATGCACCCAATAGCCTTCTCTCGTAAGCTTACTCCGGCCGAGAAGAACTATGACGCGGGGGACCGGGAGCTCCTGGCCATCAAGTCCGCCCTTGAAGAATGGAGGTATCTGTTGGAAGGAGCAGCGCATCCTATACTCATTTATACAGACCACAAGAACCTGGAGTATTTGAGAGCTGCCAAGCGTCTGAGACCACGCCAGGCACGATGGGCCTTATTCTTCTCTAGGTTTTCATTTCACATAACTTACCGGCCCGGCTCAAAGAACACCAAACCAGATGCCCTTTCTCGCATGTTCGATGATCCGAAAGAAGTGTCAGCCCCTGATACCATTCTATCAGAAGGTAACTTTCTACTCTTGCAAACAAATCTAATGTCCGGCTTGAAACAAGCTTCAGCAAATATGTCAGGGCCTCCTGGGATTACCCTGTTACCCAAGGATGGGTTACTATGGAAAGACAACAAGATCTTTGTACCAGAAGATGTCAGAGTAACAGTATTAAATCTGTGCCATGATCATCCCCTGGCCGGCCACTTCGGAATGCATAAAACCCAGGAACTAATTCAACGCACATTTTGGTGGCCGGATCTTGAAAGGAACTGCAGGGAGTATGTAAATTCATGTGCCACCTGTACCCGTAGTAAGACCGCTAGAAGCAAGGCCTGCGGTCTGCTCAGACCCTTACCAGTTCCTGATCGACCCTGGCAAAGGATTGCTATGGACTTCATAGTGGAACTTCCCCCGTCAGAAGGTTGCTCAGCCATTTTTGTAGTGGTCGACCGTCTATCTAAAATGGCCCACTTCATGCCACTGAAGAGCACGCCATCTGCCATGGAAACTGCCCAGGTCTTCATAAAAGAGATAGTAAGGTTACATGGGGTTCCAACAGACATTGTTTCAGACAGAGGGGTGCAGTTCACCTCTCGCTTCTGGAAGGCTTTGTGCAAGGTCCTGAAGATCGAGCTGTCCATGTCCTCTGCCTATCACCCTCAGACCAATGGGCAAACCGAGAGGACGAACCAAACGCTCAAGCAATATCTCCGATGCTTTACCACCTTTGTTCAAGATGACTGGGTAACACTACTACCCCTGGCGGAGTTTGCCTTTAATAATGCCAGTCACTCAGCTACAGGTCAGTCTCCGTTTTTCTCCAACTACGGGTTCCACCCGACCTTCCTACCTGATCTCATTTCTGATTCAACAGTCCCAGCAGTCCAGAGTACCGTTGATTTCCTGACCCGTAACAACAAAATATTACAGGAAGCCTTGACCAAGGCCCAGGCAACCAATAAAAGGATGTTTGACAGAAAGAGGAGAGGGGAATTATGCCTTCAACAAGGCGATCAAGTATGGCTGTCTACCGCCAACCTTAGGATGACCTGCCCCGCAAGGAAACTGGCACCCAAGTTCATCGGCCCCTTCCCAGTAAAACGGAGATTAAATGAAGTCTCCTATGAACTTTCTTTACCAGATTCATTGAAGGTTCACCCAGTGTTTCACGTGTCACTATTGAAACCTACAGTGCCGGATCCCTTCCCAAACAGGGGATCAGGACCGCCTGAACCTGTGATGGTTGACGGGGATGAAGAGTTCGAGGTGGAGGCCGTCTTGGACTGTAGAAGAAGGGGGAACCAACTTCAATTCCTGATTAAGTGGAAGGGGTATGGTCTGGAGGAGAACTCCTGGGAACCCCAACGGAACATTCATGCCCGAGAGTTAATCCAGGCATTTTTTCGCAGTCATCCCCAGAAAAGAGCTCTCTTGGGCACCCGGAGGTTGCCCTTAAGGGGGGGCACTGTCAGGGACATACTGGGCTTGAACCTGGGACCTCGTCTGTGTCTGGCATTGACTCTTCCCACTGAGCTATCTGGGATGCTGGACAGTTCCCTGCCTGATCTGCTGGATAACCTATCTAATGGATTAGACTACTCTGCTTGGTGTCTTGATTGATGTTGAACCCTGAACCCCTTGCTCCTCCCATGAACTTCCTGTAAAAGACGTTCCAGAGATGTTGCCCCTTGCGGTTTGATCTGCTTCTGTTCCTGACTCTGTGCCTGTATCGTGTTCCCGTGTTTGACCCGGCTTCCTGACCTCCCTCCTATCTCCAGTCCTGACTCTGGCTTGTTTGACCCTGCTAAGTTACCTGTCTGATCATCTGTTGCCAAGACCCAGCCTGGACTACTCTCTGCCTGCCGTTTATGCTGTTTACCCTGATGTGAATGACCTGGCTTGTCTGACTGCGCTGCTCTGCATACCTACACCTGCTGACCTGCATCCGCGGTCCCGCACACCTGCACCTGCTGACCTGCATCCGCTGCTCTGCATACCTGCACCTGCTGACCTGCATCCGCTGCTCTGCATACCTGCACCTGCTGACCTGCATCCGCTGCTCCCAGTTCCAGCTGTTCCAGCTTTCGCTTGGCTTTACTACACCCAGCCAAGAGGACCAAGCAGGCACCCTTACCTCACCGCGCTCTTACCACCACTGTCCCCACTCCAGTGGTCTCCGAGCCGGGGTTGTACGGGAGGTCTCCCTCTGCACGTCAGGCTCACACCAAAGGTACGTGACAGTGTCACTGGAGCCTTGAACGGAGGTACGGTTCCCAGACGGACTGGCCTCCATGGCTGTCGTGTGTGGATGATGCCACTGGTGCCTAGAACGGAAACACGATGCTGGAAAAGGAAGCCGCCATGGCCAGCGTGAAATGCATGCGTCCCTGTTGCCATGACTTAATGAGGATCTGGAGAATTCTACTGGAGAATTTTCATTGTTTATTGAACTACCTGCTCACCACATTCTCTCAGCTCCTGAGCACTGTCAGCGTTGTGTGTCCTCTGTTTTACCGCATCCAGTCCTATACTACTGGACAGCAGCACAGTTGAGCTGTGATTATATAGAGTGACTTTTCAACTATCAGTGCCTGGAACCCAGTTTTTATTGTTGTTTATTCAAGACTGCATAGGAGATGATTCAAAATTAAAGGGGTTGTAAAGGTACAATAATTTTTTCCTAAATAGCTTCCTTTACCTTAGTGCAGTCCTCCTTCACTTACCTCATCCTTCCATTTTGCTATTAAATGTCCTCATTTCTTCTGAGAAATCCTCACTTCCTGTTCTTCTGTCTGTAACTCCACACAGTAATGCAAGGCTTTCTTCCTGGTGTGGAGTGTCGTGCTCGCCCCCTCCCTTGGACTACAGGAGAGTCAGGACGCTCTCTACGTTGCAGATAGAGAAAGGAGATGTGTGTTAGTGGGCAATAATAATAAATAGTTAAATCATCATATTAAATCATGATCAGATGCATGTTTAGATTTGTTACTCAGCTTTCAGGATGTGTCCAGAGCAAGCAAAGGGCACAGCCCTTACATGTCATTGCTTTGCTGTTCTTTGCTCTTTGGCTATTTAAATACATCTGCATTTCATTAGTGTTAATACTATTTTTCTTCTGATGAGCATTTTTTTTTTTTGCATTACTTATCTTCTATTTCTCCACCAATCCTCTCTTGAAGGAGTTTATATTTACGTTTGAAAAGCAGTGTAGAATGGGCTTATTGCAGAATCTAGAGTGTGGAAAGGCTGTAATGAGCCTGAAACAAAGTAATAAAACCACAAACATAAAAATACAAAGGAAGAATCAATAAATCCTCATGCTCTCATTCTGCCCAAGACCCAGGAAAAGGAAGCAAAATTCAGAATGTAAGAAGAACATTCTAAGGCTGCCAAGAGAATGCATTCATTCTTCTAAAATTGGCAAAGAAGCAGATCATTAATCTTCGATGAATGTCAGGTTTCATTCTACAAGTAGCAGACTCCTTCCTGTTATTGACAGGAAAAATCTGCAGAGTAATATCTTAGGCCACAATTCATTCACTTACTAGACATCCTCATGAATAGCACTCCAAACTGTGGATTTTCAGACAATACTTGCAGAGCTTTGCATATACCCTGGTTCACATAATTATCAAAAGTCAGAACACATTACATTTGTGTAATAATTATGCAGTGTTAAAAAAGTATTCTTATTAAAATGTGTTTACACAATGCTATGAAGAAGCTTATCCTTTTCTGCTTTATTCTGCTATTCTGCGCATAAATTACCATAGCTAAATGTGCATCTGGGCAAAATGTCCCTGTGTTTTGTCTCTTAGGCCCCTTTCACATGGAAGGGATCCGTCCAAGCTGAGCAGGCGGATGACAGGTCCATGTCTGCTCCGCTATGCAGATCGGACACGGACACAGGCCGCTCTCCCCTATGGGGCGGTCGGATGGAAATGGACTGCATGTCTGTTTCCCTCCGATTGTCATCCGATCCTATCCGCTGGACGGATGGCGCATGTATTGCCATTCGTCTGTTTTCAACGTATTTTGTCGGATTGGATTGGAGACCTTAAAGTGGAGCTCCACCCTTATTTGGACCTTCCCCCCTCCACTGTTACATTTGGTACTTTTTTGGGGGGAGCGGGTACCTGGTTTTGACAAGTACCTGCTCCCACTTCCAGGTCAGATCGCTGCAGCAAGATATGAGGATCTTCTGCCCCTCCTCCTTTCCCCGTAGCCTTCTGTAGCACATACTGTACAGGTCCCAAAAGACTGCGGGACCCTCCACAAAACACAGCGTGACTGTGCAGTAGGAAACCGGCTGTGAAGCCGGAAGCCTTTGCTGCCGGTTTACCTTACCTAAGATGCCAGTGCCTGCACCCGAAGCTGATTAAAGAATCAGCCTGGTGAGAACATCACTGGATGCCTGGATAGGTAAGTGTCCTTATATTAAAAGTAAGCAGCTACAATATTTGTAGCTGCTGCCTTTTAATTTTTTTTGCCCAGACACTAGTAGTACAATAAAAATATCTGTTGATCCTGCCAGGAATCCAGTGTGCTCTGAAAAATGCTGCACTATACCCTCAAACAATGTTACCAGTCAGATAAAAAAAAGTTTTTGAGAAAAAGGTTATAAAGCCCCAATTTCGGAAAAGGTCATTGAGGAAGTGAGTCAGACATCACAAGAAATGTGTTTAAGCAATAGGAAGGAATTACGCAAAGGGAAACATGAATGGGGATTCATAAGTAACTTTCACACATAATACAAAGAGGGGAAAGCCATATTTAGAAAATATTGTAAAGTGCTAAATAGGGATGGGCCGAACACCCCCCGGGTTCGGTTCGCATCCAGAACATGCGAACGGACCGAAAGTTCGCACGAACATTCGAACACCGTTAAAGTCTATGGGACTCGAACGTGAGAAATAAAATGTGCAAATTTTAAAGGCTAATATGCAAGTTATTGTCCTAAAAAGGGTCTGGGGACCCGGGTCCTGCCCCAGTGGACATGTATCAATGTAACGTTTTTTCGGGAGCAGTGATTATAATGATGCTTAAAGTGAAAAAATAAAAGTGAAACATTCCTTTAAATATCGTACCTGGGGGGTGTCTATAGTATGCCTGTGAAGTGGTGCGTGTTTCCCATGTTTAGAACAGTCCCTGCACAAAATTACATTTCTAAAGGAATAAAAGTAATTTAAAACTGCTTGCGGCTTTAATGTAATGTTGGGTCCTGGCAATATAGATGAAAAATATTGAGTAAAACAGCATGGGTACCCCCCCCCCAGCCCATTACCAGGCCCTTTGGGTCTTGTATGGATATTAAGGGGAACCCCGCACCCAAATTAAAAAAAGAAAAGGCGTGGGGCCCCCAGGCCCTATATACTCTGAACAGCAGTATACAGGCGGTCCCAGGAAAGACAGGGACTGTAGGTTTGTTCTTAAGTTGAATCTGTTTGTAATTTGGAACAGGTACATTTTGTAAGTGTAGCTCCAGACAAAAAATCTATGTTTGAGCTTTTTGGATATCATAGGGAAGGGTTATCACCCCTGTAACATTTGTTTTGCTGTCTGTGCCCCTGTTCAGAAGATTTCACCTCACTTTCTGTCCAATGACAATTGGATTTTAAAAAATTGGTGTTTTTAGGGAAACAAGGATTGGTTATGAAGCATCAGTGGAGAGGAGACACCTTTTTCCCATATTAACTCCTACAGGAGAGAATTTCCCTTCCCAGGAATGGCCTACAGTCAGGTATAGGCTTGGCTGGTCTAGAATGCAGTGGATATATATTTTATGCACTGCAGCTCACTGAATCACCTGCCTGTCTGCCTACCTGCCTGAAAGTGTCTTTGAACACGCACTCCAGGAATGGCCAACAGTCAGGTATAGGCTTGGCTAGACTATATATATATATACAATAAATTAAAGAACAATAAGCTGCGCAAAATGCAAATAGACATAAATGAAGTACAGTGTAGTATACATACAGAGAGGCTATGACCCCTCTCTATGAGGTGATAAATATACAAACAATATGGAAAATAAGAAAATTGTGAAACATTCCAGCTGAAAGGAAAATAGATGACCTATTAAGTACTTAAATTTCAAAGTCACTTTCTGATGTCAAATGAAAGAAGGACTAAATAAACCTTCCTCTCATCTGAAAATGTCACCATATGATTCCTAGTGAAAGTTCAAAAGATGTAGAGTCCTTTCCACCCAAATTCCACAGGTGATCAATAACAAGCACCCAAGAAGAAGTGATGATAGTGTGAAAAAAGGATCCTCCACCAATGTTATACTGCTGCTTACCAGATGGCGAGATCTCTATTTGGGGAGATCGTACACGCTTGGGGCTATTTCCCCAGCCCTGGGTCTCTGCACTCTGGTGTATGAAGTATCGTCAGTAGTTCCCAACCAAAGAATCCGCAACAGCATACATATTCATTTCCATGCAAATAAAAAGGGGATGCCACCATAGCGTAACTCCATATAAAACATTTATTGACATTAAAAGAATCGCACTTACAATTATGCTGATGGTATAGGCAGTTTATGTCTAAAAGTCTAGCCGGCCGGCTCTCGATCACAGCCTGTGACTTCCGCGACTGGTAGTACGCAGTGACGTCAGCACGCCGCTTCTCCCTACGCTGTTTCGTCAAAATTTACGTCTTCCAGGGGCACGGGCGGCGTGCTGACACACCGCCATATATACGCAACATCACAATAGGTAATGCCCAGCTCTGATCTCCTGGCATTCACCTTCTCAAATCACCATTTTGGAAACTGGCACTTGACCTCAGTATGCGGGAGATAAAAGAGCACTCCAAAAGCGCCCATATCTGACTCGCATCTTGAATAACACCATAGAGTGTGAGTACAAAAATATTAAAAGTAAAAATAAAAGGTTATAATTGAACTAACATGTTTCCTGAATACATTGTCCTTAGTGATCAGCTTCAGACACCTGCGGCCATGATTGGTACTACAAGAAACTATGTAGCCGACTAGCTGGATAAATTAGGACGTGTATGGTGGCCCTAAATTACAGCCTCATCCAATGCTCTATCAGAATTGAAAATTACATCCCCTTGATACTAAATAATAAAATAAGTAATAAAACAAGAATAAAAAAGAAAATGTATCTCTTTGTACATGTTTATGTAATGAGATATGAAAAAATGATTTTATGTGATGCTAGTTGTACGTTGCATCTTCTATTCTGGGTGTTAAATAAGAGAGAAAAAAACTGTTGTGAATTTCATATAAAAAAAGAGAAAACTTATATTTAGGTAACTAGCAATATTAGCTTGTTTGGGTTGAATGATATCATGACTGAGATACAATTTCACTCAAGAATCATTCCACTTGTCATGCACCCCATACTATGACATATGAGCTGGATATATTAACTAGTATAGCACCCGAAGATGTTCTTATTCTAATGGACCCTCATATGAGATCTCCCAATACCCTAGCATTATGGACATCCACAAAGTGTCCAACAAATGAAATTCAATGGAAGCAAAAAAAAGTCAGAGTTGGTTCACATTCAAACAGTGCTAACCATTATCAATGAATGCATTGACATATGTGTCAATGTTGAGACCATGCGGAGTGTAACAGCGTACCCCTCTAAAGATGACCTGAGGATTGGCAGGTAAAAAGGTTTTAATAATCCTGTCATTCCCCAATAAGTGCCAGTGTCTCCGGAGTATTTTTTTAATCTGGTAATGTTGGGTGGAAAAGGTAGTAATAAATGGAATGATAGGTCTCTCCTTCGTTTTCTTTGGGCCATCCTCTAGCAGTATTGATCTATCAATTACAGCTACCTCAAGGTTTTTCCCAAAGTGTCAGAATCGTAGCCTATTTCTTCCAATCTCGTTTTTAAAACACCTGCTTGAGCCCTGTAGTCACTTAGACTTGTACAATTGCGTCTCATTCTAATGAATTGGCTTTTCAGCACTGATTTAAGCCAGGGGTCGTGATGGCAACTACCCATTGGTATAAAGGCGTTGCGGTCTGTTATTGAAGAAAGAAGTACTCGTGAAATTACCATCTGTCATTGATATTACAAGATCAAGAAAGCTAATCTTGTCCTGGCTGGCTTCATGGACAGACCTAATCCCCCAACTGTTGTTATTAATTGTAGAAAATAATTCTTCCAATTGGGAATTCGTGCCATCCCATAGGAGGAGGATGTCATCAATATACCTGGCCCAAAAGGTCAGGTATGGGCTCCGATCCTTAAAGATGGCGTCCTCCTCCCACTTAGCCATGAATAAGTTGGCCAAGCTGGGGGCATATTTAGCCCCCATAGCAACACCACGTTGCTGACGATAATACTGATGGTCAAACCAAAAGTAGTTGTGGTTTGCCGCATATTCCAACAGATCCATAATGAAGGACTGTTGTTTTCTTGGGATGGAGGAAAAAATATCTAAATAATATTTGACCGCTGCTATTCCCAAATCGTGAGGGATTATCGTGTACAGTGATGTAACGTCTGCTGTTACCATCACCTTATGTTCACTCGGTTTGAGTTCAGAAAAAAGATTAATCATGTGCCTAATGTGCTTCAGATATGATGGTGTCTGCTGCACCAATGGTTGAAGAAAATAGTCAATATATTTGCCCACCCGGGACGTAATGGAATCTATCCCACTTATGATAGGACGTCCCGGGGGGCAAGTCAGACTTTTATGTATTTTAGGCAGACAATAAAGCACAGGGACCCGAGGGGCCTTAGAATCAAAAACAAACTTTCCTTCTCATTGAGGATTTCTGATTTTACTCCTTTTTCCACAAGAGACTTCAAAGTGAGTTTGTATTTAGTTACAGGATTACCCAACAGTGGGACATATGTGTCCCTATCACCCACTATATTGTGTAACTCCTGAAGGTAATCCTTCCGGTCAAGGACAACAATCCCCCCCTTTGTCCACAGGATGGATCACAAGGTTCTTGTTGTTACAAAGTGAGTCTAATCCCTCTTCTAACTGTTTGTCCATTTTAGAGTTGGTGATCTTGATGGACTCCAGGTCTCTCAGCATAACATCCCTGAAGACCTTTAATGAGGGTGCCAAAACTCCAGGGGGATTAAACGTGGAAGCATTGCTAAGTCCTGAATGTTGATATTTCTGTTGGACTGAGCTGGTCTGCCGGACCGAAATTGTAGCAAAATGACGTTTGATGTTAATCTTGCGTACGTATTTGTTGATGTCCATATAAGTTTGAAATTTGTTTAATTTCTTAGGGGGTGCAAATTTGAGGCCTTTATTTAAGAAGGCTGTTTCAGATTTGGTTAGAGTTTGGGAGCTTAGATTGAATATGCCGTCACCTTTCATCTTTTTCTTTTTTAGATTGTGCTCTCCTCCCCCCTCTGATTCCTCTCTGTTTTCGACTGGTCTTTTTACCCCTTGATTGGGCCTGGGAAAACCCCAATTTTGTTGTTCCTGACTTCTATCGTAAGGTCTACTAAGATGTTCTCTAAATGGACCTGACCTTTGATTGTCATAATCTATACTTTCATAGTCCTGTTCCTCATATTGAATGGGACCTTCTTTATCCCTCAAGGGAAAGAAGCAGTTATGTGTATCCACACCATACCCATAATCGTGATTATCACGCTCCCTATCTGAATAGGGTCGATTCCCATAACCTTGACCGTAATTGGGCTGAGAGTTTGGTCCATAATTAGGATATGATGTTTTTCCGGACCTCTCATGAGATGAGGAGAATCTCTCCCAGAATTATAATATTGTCCCTGATTAGACACCTGAGTATAATTTTGTTCATAATTTCCTCCTTGTCTTTGTGGGGGATGGTAATTCCACCCAGGGTTCCTTGTGTGCTACCCCCCTTTAGTAGGTGCTGATGTTCTCTGAGGTGACTGGTAAGACGCACGTCTACCCTTCTTCCCACCTTTATTGGCATTAGGGGGTTTCTTAGGGGTCTTCTGTGTTTCGTTACCAATGGGTAGATGCCGTACCTCCTCGTGTGTTACTGGCAATGACTCTTCACCCTGGGTTATTGCCTCCGTTCTGGAGTCCGATTTGGCCAATTGCTCAGCCGCCAGTTTTTTCTGCCAATCAAAGACGCTATTTGCCTGATAGTCGCCATAATCCCTGTTGTATTTTTTTCTCTTTTTATTCTTTTGTTCCTTTTCTTCCTTATCAAGAACCTTTAATAGGTGTTTAGTTCTCTCTTTATATTCCTCCCCTTCCTTGTGGGGAGCAGATTATCCCTCATTATTTTTATTTCTCCATCAAGTTTAGCCAGTTTGCTGTTTTTTCTGGATACCAGGAATCTAAGAAAACTGATTCCAGCCTCGTCGAAATATCGGAACCATTCTTCTAATTTTGTCTACCCCTTTTGTGGGCAAACCTCCCATCTCAGGCTCCTGGGCACCATACTTAATTTGATGTAGGTTTCCAGGAATGCAATATCCCACTGAGTATGGATTTCTGAGATGGTGAGATTTTTGAGTCTAACGAATAGCCCACTTAGATCGCCATCATTTTCTTTAAATGTTTTGAAAACACCCTCTGTGTTGACTATCTTTGATGCTCTGTACTCAAAGATATCCATAATGAAAAAAAGTGATAAATAATACCTTTCTTTTGTGGAAAAAAAGCGAAGTAAATTGCAAACACTTGTGATAGTGTCGGACAGCAGCTGTAAATTTGTATCTATATGTTCAAAAGTGTAAATGGTGAATTTCCAAGCCTGTATATATATATATTAAATGCACTGCAGCTCACTGAGTCACCTGCCTGCCTGCCTGAAAGTGTATTTGAACACGCACTCCAGGAATAGCCTACAGTCAGGTATAGGCTTGGCTGGAAAATAATGCAGTGGATATATATTTTATACACTGCAGCTCACTGAGTCATCTGCCTGCCTGAAAGTGTCTTTGAACACGTACTCCAGGAATGGCCTACAGTCAGGTATAGGCTTGGCTGGAATAGAATGCAGTGGATATATATTTTTACACTGCAGCTCACTGAGTCACCTGCCTGCCTGCCTGAAAGTGTCTTTGAACACGTACTCCAGGAATGGCCTACAGTCAGGTATAGGCTTAGCTAGACTATATATATATATATGTACACAAGCCTGTATATATATATTAAATCCACTGCAGCTAGCTGAATCAACTGCCTGCCTGAAGTATATTAGAAACAGTACACCAGGAATGGTCTGCAGTGACATCTAGCTGCACAGGATACAGTGATACAGTGTGTGTGTATATATTGTGAGGGGGTTAGCTCGGCAGCGGGTGTGTGTGACCCCCTGGATGGGTTCACCTCACAAAAACAGGCACAGCAGACAGAGTTTGTAGTTGCAAAAACAAAAGGTGCAGTTTATTTAAACTATTTACAGGGGAACAACAGTAAAACAAAAATAAACATAAAAAAAGAAATCCTGGTCAGCTTGACCGCTTACTACACACGTAGGTTCCCTGTCTGACAACTAGGTGCAGCCTTGTGCTGTCCCAGCCCCTATCTCCCTGTTTTTGAAGGTTTTAGCCACACAGGCTTTGTCTCACCACAAAGGACAGAAACACACTCCCCAGTCTTGCACAACACAGAACTGGTTCCAGGATGGAGCATCTCCCTTAGCATGCTGGGAGTTCTTGTAGAGGCCTTAATGAGCCACTTGATTCAGCTGGCCTCATTAACTCTTCCCCCGCAAGACTCCCAGCACTCCCCTAGTGGTATGAATTTGCATAAAGCCTGAATCTAGAGCATATATACCTACCATCCTGGATGCAACCTGGTGATTTTACCTGCCTGCTGTCACATACCCCCTCCTCTTGTTTTAACCTTGGGGTTGGAACACAAGCAATCATGCATGCATGTACTCGAGACAAAGCATCCACATTCCCCATTTGAACGCCAGGGCGATGCTTTACCATAAAGTTGAATTCCTGTAGGGCCAGGAACCACCTATTCACTCTTCTATTTGTCTCTTTGTTTTGAGACATCCACTTTAAAGGAGCGTGATCAGTAATCATGTCAAAGTGCCTACCTAGCAGATAGTACCGAAGGGAATCTAGAGCCCACTTCACCGCTAAACACTCCTTCTCAATCGTGGCATAATTTACCTCATGGGACTTCAATTTCCTGCTGAGGAAAATGACTGGGTGCTCTTCCCCGTTCCAGACCTGGGACAATACTGCTCCTAACCCAACGTCTGATGCATCACTTTGTACGACAAAGTCCCTTGAGAAGTCTGGTGAGTACAACACTGGCTGGCTACATAAGGCTTTTTTTAAGAATTGGAATGCTGCCTCAGCCTCTGGGGTCCATTTAACCATGACCGACTCTTTCCCTTTTGTCAGGTTGGTTAGGGGCACAGCCTGAGAAGCAAAGTGGGGAATGAATCACCGATAATAACCAGCGATTCCCAGAAAGGCTCGTACCTGCTTCTTGCTGTTGGGACGTGGCCAATTCTGTATGGCCTCGACTTTGTTGACTTGGGGTTTTATTACTCCCCTCCCAATGGTGTACCCAAGATATTTGGCCTCCTCCTGCCCAATGGTACACTTCTTGGGGATGGCCGTAAACCCAGCTTCCCGGATAGAGTCTAGGACTGCTTGCACTTTTGGCAGATGTGAGGCCCAATCTGTGCTATAGATAATTACATCATCCAGGTAAGCCGCAGCATACTTCTGATGGGGCCTCAGTATCTGGTCCATTTTCCGCTGGAATGTGGCCGGCGCATTCTGTAACCTAAACGGCATTCTTTTATATTGGAACGCCCCGTCTGGGGTTACAAATGCGGTCGATCAACTTATCTATACGTGGCATGGGGTAGGTGTAAAATTTTGTAACTTTGTTCAGTTGTCGAAAATCGTTACAAAATCGCCAGCTCCCACCTGTTTTAGGCACTAACACAATGGGACTTGACCAATCACTTTGGGACTCCTCTATCACCCCTAACATAAGCATTTTCTGTAGTTCCTCACGTATTGCCTCCCGTCGGGCCTCCGGGAACCGATAGGGTTTTAGTTTCACCCTTTCACCGGGTGGGGTAATAATATCATGCACTACCCCAGACGTTTGTCCCGGCAGCTCAGAGAAAACCTCCTTGTTGCGAAGCACAAACTCCTTAACATCCTGTTGTTGGGGGTTTGACAAGGTGACTGCTATTCCAACCTCAGGAATCACGCAATCAGAGTGAGCTGGTGACAAAGTTTCCACGACTAGGGATTCCCTATCCCTCCAGGCTTTCAACAGATTAACGTGATAGATCTGTTCGGGCTTTCGCCTTCCTGGTTGTCTGACCTTGTAATTCACTTCGCTCACTTTTTCCATTATCTCATAGGGGCCTTGCCATTTGGCGAGGAATTTGCTTTCAACCGTAGGGACAAGTACCAATACCCTATCCCCCGGGGAAAAGGTACGGGTCTTGGCTCCACGGTTGTACACTCTCTGCTGTGCCAACTGCGCTTGGGCCAAATGTTCCTTTACGATTGGCATTACCTGTACAATTCTATCTTGCATCAGGGCGACATGCTCAATCACACTCCTGTGGGGAGAACTCTCACTTTCCCAGGTTTCCTTGGCGATATCCAACAGCCCTCTGGGGTGTCTCCCATAAAGTAACTCAAAGGGTGAGAAACCCGTAGAGGATTGGGGTACCTCCCTAATAGCAAACATTAAATAGGGAATTAGACAGTCCCAATCCTTTCCATCTCTATCCACCACTTTCTTTAACATTTGTTTTAGGGTTTTGTTGAATCTTTCAACCAACCCATCTGTTTGGGGGTGATACACAGATGTACGCAATTGTGCCACTTTGAACAACTTACACAGCTCTTTCATAACCTGGGACATAAAGGGTGTACCTTGGCCCGTAAGCAGTTCTTTACAAATACCCACACGGCTAAAAACAAGAGATAGCTCTTTGGCTATGGTTTTGGTCGAGGTATTTCAAAGAGGAATCGCTTCCGGATAACGGGTGGCATAGTCCATTATAACCAAGATGTACTGGTGCCCCCTAGCGGACTGTGACAAATTTTTCCTTGTGAACCTCGAGATCAGAAAACTCCACAGACGGCATGTTTTCGTCTGAGGATGTTGGCTCCTCCCCAGTTTCTCGAGTCTCCCCTGACAATACCGACAATGGAAATTCTGGAGCGTCCTCACCACTCTCCGAGGAATTCTGGCTATCACATTCCTGGTATATAGGGGCACCAGTGGGGGGCTCAGGACAATCCCATAGTTCCCAGAACTTTGGAAAATCCCTTCCCACAATGGCATCATGATGCAAGTAAGACACTAATCCCACCCGATGAGAGAGGGTACCTTTGGGGGTCTCAAAACACACTGTAGTCACCGGATACTCTCGGGTGTCCCCATGCACACAAATAACCGCTACCTTGCTATTCCCAGAAACCTCTGTAGTAACTAATTCAGCCTTTATCAGTGTCACGAGGCTACCTGAATCCAGCAATACAACAACATTTCTACCATTAACACACATTTTGCATAAATGTTTCTCAGTTCCCCGAATGGCAGTGCATGCGACTGTCGCAAACAGCGACTGACGTCTGTCTGTTAGAAAGTCACATTGCATGGGTTCATCCACAACTGGGCAATTTGCTGCAATATGTCCCTCTTGTCAGCAGCGGTAACAAACAATCCTTCTTGCTGCCTCTTGAGCCCCTGACTTCCCAGGCTGTTCTCGCCAAACCTTGGGTAGAACTCCCACCCTCTCACTCTCTCCACCCTCACCCCTTGGAATCATCTTACCCGCCACTGGGGATGGTCTGGTCTTAGGGTGGAAAGTCTGTGAGTCTCTGGAAGAGGCAGTCAGGTTCTTTGTAGCCAAGTACTTCTCTACACGATCCACAAGATTATCGGCCGTTTCTGGGTCTCCATGGCTTACCCACTTTTGGATGGCAGTAGGAAGAGCTCTCAAGAAACGATCCATCACAACACGTTCCACAATCTTTGGTGCGGACAAAGTCTCTGGCTGTAGCCACTTCCTGCTCAGGTGAATGAGATCATACATTTGAGACCTGGGGGGGTTTTCCAAGCCGGAAAGTCCAGTTATGCACACGCTGAGCCCGGACAGCCAGGGTGACACCCAGCCGTGCCAATAATTCAGTTTTTAGCATCACATAGTCTTTTGCTTGGTCAGGCTCTAGGTCATAGTAAGCTATCTGCGATTCACCAGTTAACAGAGGAGCCACACCAGTCCAGCCCACTGCTCCTTAGGCCACTTTTCTCTTTCAGCAGTCCTTTCAAATGTGGTCAAAAACACCTCTGGATCATCCTCTCCAGTCATTTTAGTCAATAAACGACTCACCCCAAAGGACACGGTATTATTGGAACGACTTTCCTCACTGGTCTGCGGACGTTGCTGCATTACTGTTTCCATTTGTTGTAGTCTCTGCTCTTGCTTCTGCAACAGGTCTATGAAACGGGCCTCCGATTGCTGCAGGGCTTGTTGCTGAGCTTCCAGATTCTGTTGGTGAGCTTGCTGCTGGGCTGCAAGGCTCTGTTGATAAGCTTGCTGGTAGGATGCAAAGCTCTGTTGTTGAGCTGCAAGGCTTTTTTGCAAACCTGCATTTGTCTGCTGCTGATTGACATTTGCTAGAGCCAGCTGTTTCAATATCTCCTCCATGCTGACCTTAAAAAAAAAACTGCCACTGGTTCTCCACCAACTGTGAGGGGGTTAGCTCGGCAGCGGGTGTGTGTGACCCCCTGGATGGGTTCACCACACAAAAACAGGCACAGCAGACAGAGTTTGTAGTTGCAAAAACAAAAGGTGCGGTTTATTTAAACTATTTACAGGGGAACAACAGTAAAACAAAAATAAACATAAAAAAATAAATCCTGGTCAGCTTGACCGCTTACTACACACGTAGGTTCCCTGTCTGACAACTAGGTGCAGCCTTGTGCTGCCCCAGCCCCTATCTCCCTGTTTTTGAAGGTTTTAGCCACACAGGCTTTGTCTCACCGCACAGGACTGAAACACACTCCCCAGTCTTGCACAACACAGAACTGGTTCCAGGATGGAGCATCTCCCTTAGCATGCTGGGAGTTCTTGTAGAGGCCTTAATGAGCCACTTGATTCAGCTGGCCTCATTAACTCTTCCCCCGCAAGACTCCCAGCACTCCCCCTAGTGGTATGAATTTGCATAAAGCCTGAATCTAGGGCATGCATACCTACCATCCTGGATGCAACCTGGTGATTTTACCTGCCTGCTGTCACAATATATATATATATATATATATATATATCTCAAGCTCAGCACAAGGATAGTTGCAAAGGAGCTTAACAAATCCTAAAGCTCTATTTAAAGTTCATTGCACCCTTAAAGACACCCATAAAACACATTATTTTCATCTTTCCCTTTGACTCCAATGCATTTTGCAAACAATTTAAGATTTTGCAGGAAATTCACATTTTAGATTTTGTTCATCTGAAAAAGGTCGGTGCTCCTTCAGATGCCAAAAGTTGAAAACCTGGCTTTAAAATTTCCCATCACTTCTTCTGAAATAAAGTAAAACATTAATAAAAATGTTAAAGCTTCCTCCTCTCTTCAAAACAATAATCAATGTCGCTGCACTTTAATTTTGTTATAATTAAGATGAAGAAATAATACATTTCATATTCTTCTGGTGGAAATGTTAAATTCAGTTAGGCCTCAAGACAGGTGAACCAAAAATCTCCATGACTTCATATGTTTTCCAAGTTTCAATGGATCAACCATCCTAAAATTATACTAACCTTATGTTGAAACAGAGTCTCCTGAACAATAGTGCTCTTTTCACGAAACCAGAAGATATTTACCTGTCCTTGGTGGGTAAATAAAAGAAGAGACAAACACCGCCATAAAAAGGGTTACACAGATACAGTTGTGCTCATAAGTTTACATACCCTGGCAAAATGTGTGATTTCTTGGGCATTTATCAGAGAATATGAATGATAACACAAAAACTTTTCTTTAACTTATGGTTAGTGTTTGGCTGAAGCCATTTAATATCAATCAACTGTGCTTTACTCTTTTTAAATCATATTGGCAACAAAAACTACCCAAATTACCCTGATCAAAAGTTTACAGAATAGAAAGAAACACACATATAGGAGAGTTCGGGCAGCGCTCCCCAAGATACGGAATATAGGAATGATATGGGAAGGTTCCCCTAGGGGGGTTTTAATGCAGCAAAATAGGTCAATCAAAGTATGAATATTATATAAAAAAGTATTTAATTGAATAAATTACAAATACCTGTCAGTGTTAAAATATAGACTCTGGTTGAAAGAATGCAATAATCATTCCTTAATACAGCCAAGCAACCATGAGCGGTTGAACTGTATGAAAGGTACTGACGCGTTTTGACCTATTATATCATGGTCTTCTTCTGGAGAATGGTAGGCTCCTAAATAAATATATTTAAACATCTCAGTTATACGAACATATCTTACATTATGCACCAATTATCATGGACACAATTCTGTTATATTTACCGCTGAGAAATGAAATGAAAGACCTCGCAACCAGAAATGTTTAAATCCGTTGGATGATCCAGTGGACTCCATGGCTGTCCTGGCCTCTCCAGGAGAGGAATACGGCCCAAAGGTTTACAAGAAAGAACACTGTGAGACACCCCCCAAGGGGAGGAAGGAGAAAAATGGCACCTGCAGCAAATTGATGAATATTTTAGTAAAGTATCAAGAGGGAATCAGAGATGATTGAACTCCTGACACTGCAAATGTCTGATTAGTGTTCATATCAAAATGTACACCCACTATAGATATTCTTATCAATGTATGAGCTAATTCCATGGAAACTAGTGTTCTATAATGAGTAAAATTATTATAATGATAATTATTTTATGTGAAAGGGTAATAATAATAAGTGGTTAATATGACAAAAGTTGTGTGCTTAGTGAGCAAAAAGTGAAGGATTAAACAGTGTGAATAGTAAACAATTTGTAAATAGATTGGTGATTGGTAGTGACACATGATTATGTGGCAGGAATGAAAAAAAAAATGTGAATGAGTAAAAAACACCAACTAGATAGTTTGACTATACAGTTGTGCTCGTACGTTTATATACCCTGGCAGAATTTATGATTTCTTGGCCATTTTTCAGAGAATATGAATGATAACAAAAAAAACATTTCTTTCACTCATGGTTAGTGTTTGGCTGAAGCCATTTATTATCAATCAACTGTGTTTACTCTTTTTAAATAATAATGGCAACATAAACTACCCAAATGACCTTGATCAAAAGTTTATCAAAAGTTTACATACCCTGATGATTTTAGCCTGATAACATGCACACAAATGGACACAAAGGGGTTTGAATTGCTATTAAAGGTAACCATCCTCATCTGTGATCTGTTTGCTTGCAATTAGTGTGTGTGTATAAAAGATCAATGAGTTTCTGGACTCCTGCTAGACCCTTGCATCTTTCATCCAGTGCTGCACTGACGTTTATGGATTCTGAGTCATGGGGAAAGCAAAAGAATTGTCAAAGGATCTGTGGGAAAAGGTAGTTGAACTGTATAAAACAGGAAAGGGATATAAAAAGATATCCAAGGAATTGAAAAATGCACAAATAACTTCAGGTGAAATACAGGACTCTCTGAAAACACGTGGTGTGGCTGTTTCAAGATGCACAATAAGGAGGCACTTGAAGAAATGTGGGCTGCATGGTCGAGTCGCCAGAAGAAAGCCATTACTATGCAAATGCCACAAAGTATCCTGCTAACAATACGCCAAACAGCACAGAGACAAGCCTTCTGGCACAAAGACATTTGGAGTGATGAGACCAAAATTTAGCTTTCTGGCCACAACCATAAACACTACATTTGGAGAGGAGTCAACAAGGCCTATGATTAAAGGTACAGAGGTTGATCGCTGATGTTTTGGGGATGTGTGAGCTACAAAGGCACAGGAAATTTGGTCACAATTGTTGGCAAGATGAATAGAGTATGTTATCAATAAATACTGGAGGAACATTTGCATTCATCAGCTAGGAAGCTGCGCATGGGACGTACTTGGACATTCCAACATGACAATGGTCCAAAACACAAGGCCAAGTCGACCTGTCATTGGCTACAGCAGAATAAATCGAAGGTTCTGGAGTGGCCATCTCAGTCTCCTGACCTCAATATCATTGAGCCACTCTGGGGAGATCTCAAACGTGCAGTTGATGCAAGACAGCCCATGAATTTACAGGAACTGGAGGCTTTTTGCCAAGAGGAATGGGCAGCTTTACCATCTGAGAAGATAAAGAGCCTCATCCACAAATACCACAAAAGACTTCAAGCTGTCATTGATGTTAAAGGGGGCAATACACGGTATTAAGAACTGGGGTATGTAAACTTGTGATCAGGGTCATTTGGGTAGTTTCTGCTGTGATTATGATTTAAAAAGAGTAAACACAGTTGACTGATAATAAATGGCTTTAGCCAAACACTCAAGCCTCATACACACGGCCGGTTTTCTCATCAAGAAACAACAAGAAAACTGTCGGGAGAGCTTTCTTGCAGAGAAAACCGGCCGTGTGTACGAGGCTTTCAGATTTCTCGTCAAGAAAACTGGCCAGAATCTCGACGAGAAAAATAGAGAACCTGCTCTCTATTTTCTCGTCGAGATTCTCGTCGGCCTGTTTCCCGATGAGAAACCCGAGAGTGTGTACGCTTACCTGTCGCCGTGGAAACCCACGCATGCTCGAAATGACTTTGACGCATGCGCGGTAGCTTCCTAGGCATAGGTAGGGTGTAGCAAGATGGCGGCGGCGGAATCAAATGTGACGAGCGCACGCTCATCGTAGTCAATGACGTCACCGCGTTCGTTCCATTCAAAAGAAAGGCGGTTCTTTTGAATCGAGCGTGTGTACACTCGGCCGGGACAAGATTCTCGTCAGGAAAAACTACGTGTTTTTTTTCCTGACGAGATTCTCGGCCGTGTGTGAAAGGCTTAACTATGAGTGAAAGAAAAGTTTTTGTGTTATCATTCATATTCTCTGAAAAATTGTCACGTAATCATAAATTCTGCCAGGATATGTAAACTTATGAGCACAACTGTACTTAACTAGACTGTTATCACAAAGAAATCACCCTTGTCTAACAAAACCCATTGTATTAGACTCTAGGAATTGTGTATACAGATAAACTCTCTCTAAATATTCATTGAGTCTGTCCAAAGTTAATTTCAAAACATTTTAGGAAGATATTTGAAATTTGCACATTCAGTTTTATTTTAAAATACCTATATTTGATTATAAGTCACTCAAATTATATATTATATTCCAGGTCATAGATACAATTATGATTTTAGTGTCTACTGACCTAATGATAATTCTGTCATAAGGAAAAAATATAATATTTTGATGTAGAACAAATTAGAAGTAAGAATTGTTTTAAGATGCCAATCTGTGTTATGAAAGACATATGAATCATGAATATAACTGTATAAAAATATACACATAGCATGTGTTTTTCCTAGATAAATGAGTCTTTATGGGGTATACAAAAATTATACATTTATCCATATATAGAACCATTTTATGTGATATTGATTAATCAAAATTATACTGAGTGTATTTTATATTGGACCAGTTAGCAGAGAACATAAATAATATATATATTCCAGCACCAATATACAAACAGATACACATTATGAAAATAGAACATATCATTTAACAGATAGTTCAGAACACGTTTTTCTGCCCTCAGACATGCCTAGTGGTTGAAGGTGATATTACCTATATTCACCAAAGTAAATCATTAGATTTTTCCAACCAATGGAAAATAAGCCACACCTTCTGGACTGAGCTTATTATAATTTTATGAGCTTACTGTCCAAGATGGTAAAAGTATGAGAGGTGCCATGGAGAAGAAACACTCAAGAACACTCAATGACACTATATCACACACGCACACACACACACACTCCATTCATCAATTCACACTTTTACATTAATTTCATTCATTCATTCACTTTTACAGTAATCCCTCTTTAAGGGTAGCCATCTTCAAAGCCACGGCAGCCATTCTAAAAACTCTGGTAACCAGCATTTCAGATCACTAGCCATTTTGGAATGGGTAATTATGTTGTGTTGATTTATATCTTATATTCCTTTATGTTCTCTTAAATATTGATTTATTGAGTATTATACAATTGATAATTCTTCTCTCGAATAAATAACCGTCTTGTAGATTTTTCTCTAAAGATTAAATTTTCAATATTTTTAATTTGCATAGTTTCCATTTTATTGACATAACAATCGTCTAATTTTATTTCACGTTGTTAACACCTACTTACCTCCAGTATAGTAACGGTTGAATTTGTCAAATACAGACATTCTGTCTAATTGTCATTTTACAAGGCTATTGATTCTACAGGGAAGTTTATCATTATTGTGTCACGCCAAAGGTACTACAACCCCATTTAGCGGGTGTTTCAACTGATATTTAAGATTTTTTGTAACGCAATCGGTATTTTAATTTCATGTAATGTTTGTTATTGTCAACCAAGACATATATAACTATTTTGTATGATTACATGTCTGATGAATAAATGTAATATTTTTAGACTGTGGTCAATGGACATATTTGATTGAAGCTATATCTTAAAAATATCATTGTTAAAAAATACTTAAATCATTAATACTGTGCAGGAAAATTTTCCTTAAAGTGGAGGTTCCGCCGATTTTTTTTTTTAAAAGCCAGCAGCTAGAAAAACTGCAGCTGCTGACTTTTAAAAAATGGACACTTACCTGTCCAGCGCGCCCGCGATGTCGGCAGACGAGGTCGAGCAGTCGCTCGGTCCTCAGATGCTGCCGCCGCCATTCTCGGTGAGGGAATCAGGAAGTGAAGCCTTGCGGCTTCACTGCCCGGTTCCCTACTGCGCATGCGTGGCAAACACACTCCTGGGAAACAGTGTGTTTCCCAGAAGACGCGAAGGGGCGTGACTCCCGCGGGAGTCAATACCCGGAAGTTGTGCAAATACCTGTCTTAAACAGGTATCTGCACCACCCTCCCCCGTGAAATGTGCCAAATGTGACACCGGAGGGGGGAGGGTTCCGAAAAGCGGAAGTTCCATTTTTGGGTGGAACTCCGCTTTAATAAGCACAACAATTTCAAATAGCTTATTCACTTACAGTATACAGATCTGTACAAATATGAAAAAAAAAATGATAATTGTGAAAAAACGAGGGACACAGGAACTGGAATCTAGAAAAGGGATACGGTAGTCTTTTCCAAAACAGGGACGACTGTGAGCTAAGGATACACCTCCTGATTGTCATCTGTACTTGGTGAGAAATGTAGGACAATAGGCATCAAATGTTTGTAGGTACCTTGAAAGTCATCAGTGAATGTTGGCTGGTTATAAAGACGTCAACCACATTGAAAGTTTTGCTTTCCTTAGAAAAAAAGGGTCTTTCACACCTAACAGTTTTATTATATACTTTTTTATTCAGGGCTGTGCATAAATGTTTGTATTCATATTGCTTAATATTAATGGCGAATTCTGCACATGAAAACTACTATTTTATGTGTAATGGGCCTCTTGAATGCCTCCACAACACCATAAATAAATGCTATTTTATATGTAATTTAATATTCAAAATGCAGTCGTTTTGATAGGTACAATATAGGCACAGTAAAGTTGGACTTTTTTCTTTTTCTAATGCAGTTTATCTTTATGATCTCTTTTCTAGATCTATACAAATGAGTCACCATGCATTCAGTTTATAAAGTGAAGTGGATGTATGATTCTGATGGAAAATAACACATCCTAATCTGGCAGCTGGAAAACAGAAGGAAATTCACATTATCTGGCTGTAATCCAAAGACACATCTGTGAATGTGACAGAACCAGTTAGTGTGTTTCTCTACGAAGATTCCTGCTGCTAATAGCTCTCTACTGCTGAAACTTCATCTTACTGAGCTAGAGAAGAAATTACAGCTATAAACATACTATTAATTGGGCTGTAGTTAGTCTTATACTATTTATAGTGATCCAATAGAACTAAATTACTGTGCACAACTAAAATATAAAAAAGTTAGATAAATAAGCTGTTCCTTATTTAAAAGGGGGTTTACATGTTTAAAGAATAAGTGTATATATATATATATATATATATATATATATATATATATAAAACTTATAGTGGGTATAGAAAATAATCACATTTTATTGCTTTGCAGCCTGCAATGAAGACAGGCACAGTTTTTGTTTTATCCAGCTGTATTTACTCTTATAACATCAAAGTGAAAGATACAACACCAACATGTCAGAAAAAAATAACAAAAAAAATAAAAAACAAAATCACTGAGTTGGAAAAAGGTTCACCCCCTCCTAATCCCCCTAAATGACTTGTCAACTCAATCATGTGTAGCTAATGACCTTCTCAGTGGCACACAAAGCCATTTGACTTTCAACTGTGATCAGCTGTGGTCATTTTGATTAGCTCAGCATGAAAAGAGCTTTCCTGGAGTATTTCAGTCCATGGTAGTGCAACAGAAGCAAAGAATCAAATAAGGATGGCAAGGCACTGTCATCGGGATCTCCAGGATAAAGTTGTGGACAGGCACAAGTCAGAAGATGGATACAAAAAAAATCATAGGCTTTATCAATGCCTAGAAGCACAGTGAAGTATATTAAGAAGTGAAAGGTATTTGGTACAACACTGACCCTCCCTGGATCAGGACGTCGCTCCAAACTGGATGAAAGAGCCAGGAGGAAATTGGTCAGAGAGGCTACCAAGAGGCCTACAGCAATTGGAATTTATGACAAAGAGTGGTCATCGTGTGCATGTGACAACACTATCACATATTCTCCACAAATGTGGCTTGTATAGGAGGGATGCAAGAAAAAAAAACTCCTCAAGAAAGGCCTAATGCAGTCACGATTTAGCTTAGCCAAAATGCACCTTGAAGATTCTGAGACCACATGGAAAAAGATGTTATGGATGAGACTAAAATGGAATTATTTGGCCTCAACACCAAACGTCTGGCGGAAATCCAATACAGCTCACCATTCAAATAACACAATTTCTACAGTAAAGCATGGAGGTAGTAATATCCTGTTATGGGGGTGTTTCTCTGCAGCAGGGACTGGAACATTTGTCAGGATAGAAGGAAAAATGGACAGGGCAAAATACTGTCAAATTCTTGAGGAAAATCTGCCAGAAAGTTGTCAATAGAAAGAAGGTTTGCCCTCCAACATAACAATGATCCAAAGCACACAGCAAAACTCACCACACAGTGGTTGTAGGAGAAAAAGGCGAATGTCCTTGCATGGCCTAGTCAGAGCCCAGAGTTAAACCCCATTGAAAATCTGTGGAATGACTTGAAGACTGCAGTCCTCAAACGGTCACCATCAAATTTTACTGAACTTGAGCAGTTCTGCAAAGAAGAGTGGGCAAATATTGTAAAGTCTAGATGTGCAAAGTTAGTAGAGACATATTGGCAACTGATGAAATATTGTATATCTGTATATGTTATTTTCTTCTTTATGTACTGAACCTGTTCAGATAGACATGTGGTAGTCTAAAATCAAAAACATGTAGCGCTGTCAAACCATGACCTTAATGATCAAAGTGCAAAAAAAAAAAAACATCTAATATAATGCAATAAAGATGAAAATGTGAAAAAATGAAAAAGAGAAAAATATAAATTATTATTAATAGTCCAAATGTCCCAATTCCACATCCATAAAGTGAACTCAAAACGTGTGCTGATCCAATGTTCAATTTGTGAAGAGACTCAGTGCTCCCCACAGGATAGACAGGGTAATTATATCTGCTTCCAGATTTAAAGACCCTCCAGGGTCTATCTGCGCATTAGTGAGCTTTCACCCCTCACTATGGGCTCAAAAGCATCCACTACCCAGCCTGCTTAATTTGATTCCACAGGTGTATATTCCACAGTTATCATCAGTTAAGGAAACTTCAGAGTCCGGTCACACATTCATCATATGAAAGAGAAAGAGAAACTCATTGCGCAACATTCTTTTAAAAGCACACCGGAGTTTATTAAAAGTTGTACTTGCAATAAAAACGATAAAATTAGGCTTGTCCAATGGGACTTCTTCTGTGAGGCCTGATGAATGTGTGACCGGACTCTGAAGTTTCCTTAGCCACTTAATTTTTTCCCCTGCTGTAGCAAATTGGATAATGCTCTTCTGGGTTTTTTTTGCCTTCCTCTGGATCAACTGTGGGTATAGAATTGGGTATATGGGATTGTACGATATATGTTTATTTTTATTTTTTTATTTTTATTTTTTACGGTTGAACTGGATGGACTTGTGTCTTTTTTCAACCTGACTAACTATGTAACTATGTAACTATGTAACTATGTAACTTAAGGACCGCCTCACGCCTATATACGTTGGCTGGGCCCAAGCCCGTACAGGTACGTCCTTTTTAGGAAGCCCAGCCGTGGGTCGTTCGCGCACCGCTGGTGGCACACTCGCGATCCGGTCCTGAGCTCCGTGACCGCGCCCACGGGACCCGAGGACCCGATCGCTGCCGGTGTCCCGCGATCAGGTCACAGAGCTGAAGAACGGGGAGAGGTAAGTGTAAACGAACCTCTCCCCGTGCTTCCTAGTGTGAGTGTCACTGATCGTCTGTTCCCTGTCATACGGAACAACGATCAGTGACGTCACACACCAAGCCATGCCCCCACACAGTAATAATCACTCCCTAGGAAACACTTAACCCCTTCAGCGCCCCCTACAGGTTAACCCCTTCACTGCCAGTGTCATTTTCACAGTAATCAGTGCATTTTTATAGCACTGATCCCTGAAATAATTACAATGGTCCCAAAATGGTGTCAAAAGTGTCCGATGTGTCCGGCAAAATGTCACAGTCAAGATAAAAATCGCTGATCGCCGCCATAACTAGTAAAAAAAAATTATTGATAAAAATGCCATAAAACGATCCCCTATTTTGTAGACGCTATAACTTTTGCGCAAACCAATCAATAAACGCTTATTGAGATTTTTTTTTTTTACCAAAAATATGTAGAAGAATACGTATCTGCCTAAACTGAAGAAAAAAAATGTTTTTTTATATATTTTTGGGGGATATTTATTATAGCAAAAAGTAAATAATATAGCTTTTTTTTCAAAATTGTCGCTCTATTTTTGTTTATGGCGCAAAAAAATAAAAACCGCAGAGGTGATCAAATACCACCAAAAGAAATCTCTATTTGTGGGGAAAAAAGGACGTCAATTTTGTTTGGGAGCCACGTCGCACGACCGCACAATTGTCAGTTAAAGAGACGGAGTGCTGAATTGCAAAAAGGGGCCTTGTCCTTTAGCAACAAAATGGTCCGGGGCTTAAGTGGTTAACTGATGATAACTGTGGAATATACACCTGTGGAATCCAATTAAGCAGGCTGGGTAGTGGATGCAGTTGAGCGCATAGTGAGGGGTGAAAGCCCACTAATGCGCAGATAGACCCTGGAGGGTCTTGAAATCTGGTAAGCAGATATACTTACCCTGTCTATCCTGTAGGGAGCAAAATAGGAAGAAATTCTGGACAGCCGCACTCCAAAAAAGTTTTTGCCAAAAATTAACATCAAAAATACATGCCACAGCAGAACAGAATGGACAGAAGAGCTGACGCGTTTCACACTAACAAACAGTGCTTAGTCATAGCTGGGTGTCTACACAAATTGAACATTGGATCAGCACATGTTTTGAGTTCACTTCATAGATGTGGAATTGGGACATTTGGACTATTAATAATAATTTTTATTTTTCCCTTTTTCATTTTTTCACATTTTCATATTTATTGCATTATATTAGATGTGTTTTTTGCACTTTGATCATTAAGGTCATGGTTTAACAGCGCTACTGTCATGGTTATGCAGTAATGTTTGTCTGTCAGCTTCCCTTTCCTCCATGTGTCCTGCTTTAGAGGCCAGCCACTCTCACCTGGCTGCTTAAGTAATCTCTCCTCTAAGCATGGCTCCACCCCAGGCCCTATCAGGGAACTCTATATTAACCTGTGCACTGCAAGCCAGCCGTGCTGATCAACATTGTTTGTTAGCTATTGTGTGTTTGGTTTCCTGCTTGGCGTGTGCTCTATGTCTGTCTCTGTTTTACCGATCTTGGCTTGTTCTCGACTATTCTATGTTTATCCTTGTCTGCTAGTCGCCCCGAACTTTGGCTTATCCCCTTACTATCACTTGTTATCCTGGTCTGCTGCTTCTTCTCTATCCTCCTGTAGCCTACTGTGAGCATGAGCTGGGAGACTCTGGGGGCTGCGACCTGGAGCCAGTTGCAGCCCAGTCCATCCTTACCACTAGAGGCTCTGGTGAACACCTGCTGGCTCTTAGACTCCGCGCCCTGGGGAATCTTATGCTCTAGCTCCCTGTGGGATCCGGGTTGGTTCTCCAGTAGACCTGCCTTCCTTAACCACCCAGAATTTCATCCGCAGCAGTCAGCCGTACGGTCCACTACCTTAGCGGTGCACTACTGACCCCAACGGTGTGCATCTGTCACCTGGCCTCAGGTGACCTGCCAGTTTAATCAGCCATGGACCTGGCTGACGTGCCGCTTCCCGCAGATGATCCATTGCAGGGCATAGTCCGCAGACTTGAGACCCAGGAATAGAATCAGACTCAGGTAATGAAATTCCTTCAGGATCTGGCTTCCCGCTTCGAGCAGCTTCGGGCCTCCTTGGAAACCCCGAATCAGCAACCTCAAGTACAATCAGCGGCTGCACCTATTGCACCAGTCGCAGCCACACACTCATTACAACTGCCAGCTCCGCCCCTGTTTCTCTGGGGACTCCAAGGCCTGCAGGAGGTTCCTCAGCCAATGCACTATTTATTTGAGCTCCAGCCCTAAAACTTTCTATCTGATCGGGCAAAGGTAGCCTATATCATTTCCCTCCTCTCCGGTGAAGCTTTAGCCTGGGCAGTCCCTCTGTGGGAACTGAATGATCCAGTGGTTTCTAGCCTGTCTGACTTCTTGAAACTTTTTCGAAATATCTTCGAAGAACCGGGTTGTGTCTCTTCAGCGGCCAGCACCCTTTTACGTCTCCGCCAAGAGTCTGCTTCTGTGGGACAGTATGCTCTTCATTTCTGCATACCACCCACAGTTCCATCAGCCGTACGGTCCACTACCTTAGCGGTGCACTACTGACCCCAACGGTGTGCATCTGTCACCTGGCCTCAGGTGACCTGACAGCTACATGTTTTTGTTTTAAATTTTTGTTATGAAGTGTATATTGTTGTGAGAGCTGCTCACAACATGTTGTAGTGTAAGCATACCCAAAATAGAAAAATATATTGTGTTATGTCATCCTAACCCCATCTTATTACACGTCACCTCTGTTGCCAATTTTGGTATGTTTTGTCAACTGCACCTTTCATTTCAACTTTGTGAATTAAGTTGTTTTGATTTTTCTAAGCTCAAATATAACCTTTTGGATTGCTGTGTTCTACTTTAGTAACCCTTTCTCCTTTGTCTTGATATATCTACTGATGTCTTGTTCCTCCAAGGACTAAAACAATGTGATGAAAAGTGGTAGGACACCACAAGCAGATTACAAGAGAACACTCAGAATTTATAATCAGCCAAGAGTCCATTAAAATCCCAAATCATGAAAAAGGTCAGTAATGTGAGATGTCAATGCAAGTAGCATTGGTTTACAGGTCAAAGGGTAATCAAGGTCAGTAAAAAGAAGTTATCTAAGCATGCACCTTCAAAAATAAATACTGCATTTTCAGGGAAGGTGAGACTGGATAATGAGGCTATTTGTACGGATTCCCAGCCACTTGGTGGGCTTTTATAGACATTGTGTGCATACATACAGTATGTGAATTCTTGTTGGTACACCGAGGAAAAACAGGATGATGATGATGGAAAAGTTGTTAAAGGAGTTGTAAAGGCAGAAGGTTTTTTATCTTAATACATTCTATGCATTAAGATAAAAAACCTTCTGTGTGTAGCAGCCTCCCCAGCACCCCCCAATTACCTACCTGACCTCCTTCTCTCTCCAGCAATGTCCACGATCCCCTCACAGAGCAGCGGCACTTTTGGCTCCTTTGGCTGTCAATCAAAGTCAGTCAGCCAATCAGGGGAGAGAGGGGGCGGGGCCAGGCTGGGGCAGTATAACATGTTTGTTATTTCTTTTTTTCTTTATTTTTTTAACCAAGCCTTTACAATCACTTTATGTTACTTTTTGTTTTTTCAAAGCTAGAATATTAGAGACTCACAGTTATATATTGTGAAAACTTTCATTAAAAAAAAAATGAATGAAGATAAGAAAAAAAAAACTGTTGAAACTTGTTAATTGATATAAGAGTAATAAAACAACCCTACCTTTTCAGTTACACATATTTTTTTTATTCATACTGTTAGCAGATTTTAGCATAGTAAATATCATTGAGGAGTCCTACCTGCTGCCATTTGTTATACACATGCATTGATTCCATTAAATTTCTACTTCCTATGGCAATTCTGTTCTTCTGGGTAAAAGATTCTTCCTACTATAGTCACTAACAGACTTAATAGTGTCATAATAGAAAAACAGTTGGGAACAGCAGTTTGCCCATCACATAATAAGCAAATTATGTTACTGGGGGAGTTTTATGTATATAAAGTGCTTTGAAAAATTATTCATACCACTTGCAATTTTCCACATTCTTGTCATGTTACAACCAAAAATGTAAATGTATTTTATTGGGATTGTATGTGATAGACCAACACAAAGTGGCACATAATTGTGAAGTGTAAGGAAAATGATTAATGGTTTTCAAGATTTTTTACAAATAAATATCTGAAAAGAGTGGCATGTATTTGTATTCAGCCCCCTTTACTCTGATACTCCTAACTAAAATCTAGTGGAACCAATTTCCACTCAGAAGTCACCTAATTAGTAAATAGAGTACACCTACATGTAATTTAATCTCAGTATGAATATATCTGTTCTGTGAAGCCCTCAGAGATTTGTTAGAAAACCTTAGTGAACAAACAGCATCACGAAGGGAAAGTTACACACCAGACAGGTCAGGGATAAAGTTGTGGGGAAGTTTAAAGCAGGGTTAGGTTATAAAAAAAAATATCCCAAGCTTTGAACATCTCACGAAGCACTGTATAATCCCTTATCCAAAAATGGAAAGAGTATGGCACAACTGCAAACCTACCAAGACATGGCCATTCATCCTAAACTGACAGGCTGTGCAAGGAGTGCATTAATCAGAGAAGCAGCCAAGATAACTCTGGAGTAGTGATGAGCCGAACACCCCCGGGTTCGGTTCGCACCAGAACCCGCAAACGGACCGAAAGTTCGTACGAACATTAGAACCCTATTAAATACAATGGATGCGAACGTTCGAATTCTAAAGTGCTAATTATAACAACTATTATGCATGTTATTGTCCTAAAAAGGGTTTGGGAACCCGGGTTGTGCACCAGGGGACATGTATCAATGCAAAAAGAAGTTTTAAAAACGGTCATTTTCGGGAGCAGTCATTTTAATGATGCATAAAGTGAAAAAAAAAAAGTCAAATATTCCTTTAAATATCGTACCTGGGGGGTGTCTAAAGTATGCCTGTGAAGTGCCACGTGTTTCCCGTGTTTAGAACTGTCCCTGCACAAAATGACACTTCTAAAGGAAAAAAAAGCCATTTAAAACTGCTTGCGGCTTTAATGTAATGTCTGGTCCCGGTAATATGGATGAAAATCTTTAAGAAAAATGGCATAGCTACCCCATGACCCCCCCCCCTACCCCAGCCCATTACCAGCCCCTTTGGGTCTTGTATGGATATTAAGGGGAACCCCGCACATAAAATAAAAAAGGCCCTATATACTCTGAACAGCCGTATACAGGCGGTGCATACAAGACAGGGACTGTAGGTTTGTTCTTATGTAGAATCTGTTTGTAATTTTGAACAGGTACATTGTTTAAGTGTAGCTCCAGCCCAAAAATCTATTTTTAAACTTTTTGGAAAACATAGGTAAGGGTTATCACCCCTGTAACATTTGTTTTGCTGTCTGTGCCCCTGTTCAGAACATTTCACCTCACTTTCCGTCCCAATGACAACTGTTTTTGAAATGTGGTGTTTTTCTTGAAACAAGGATTGGTGATAAAGCATCAGTACAGAGGAGACACCTTTCTCCCATATTAATTCTTACAGGAGAGAATTTTCCTTCCAAGGGGTAGATTTCCTCTCACTTCCTGTTGTCTTCTTGCGTTTGCAAGTAGGAGTCGTTTGTAAGTTGGATGTTTGAAAGTAGGGACCTGCCGTATATACTCTGCAGAAATAGGCCCCTTAGTTGTTGGTGTTGGCACAACACTGTAAGCACTCACAGTTACTCTTGGTTGGTGCTGGAACGCCCTGCTGTCAACTATTATATCAGGAATTTTAATTACATATAATTGTTGAACAGTGGTAGTAAAAATTGGGCCTTTGATGGTGGTGCTGGTGCCACAACACTGTAAGCCCTGACAGTTACTCTTGGTGGGTGCAGCAATGGGCCCTGCTGTGAATTATTAGATCAAGAATTGTAATTGCATGCCCCTGTTGAACAGGGGCTGAAAAATTGGACCTTTCGTGGTGGTGGTGGTGGTGGTGGTGTTGCCACAACACTGTAAGCCCTCAGAGTTACTCTTGGTGGGTGCAGGAATGGGCCCTGCTGTGAATTATTAGATCAAGAATTGTAATTACATGCCCCTTTTGAACAGGGGCTGAAAAATTGGGCCTTTCGTGGTGGTGGTGGTGGTGGCGTTGCCACAACACTGTAAGCCCTCAGAGTTACTCTTGGTGGGTGCAGGAATGGGCCCTGCTGTGAATTATTAGATCAAGAATTGTAATTACATGCCCCTGTTGAACAGGGGCTGAAAAATTGGGCCTTAGGCACTGGTGGCACAACACTACAACCCCTCACAGATACTGTACTTGGAGCACAGCAATGAGCCCTGTTGCAAAGTATTGCTTCAAAAATTGTAATGACACGCCCCTGTTAAACAGGGGCTGAAAAATTGGGCCTTAGGCACTGGTGGCACAACACTCCAACCCCTCACAGATACTGTACTTGGAGCACAGCAATGAGCCCTGTTGCAAAGTATTGCTTCAAAAATTGTAATGACACGCCCCTGTTAAACAGGGGCTGAAAATTGGGCCTTAGGCACTGGTAGCACAACACTCCAACCCCTCACAGATACTGTACTTGGAGCACAGCAATGAGCCCTGTTGCAAAGTATTGCTTCAAAAATTGTAATTACACGCCCCTGTTAAACAGGGGCTGAAAAATTGGGCCTTAGCCACTGGTGGCGGCACCCATAAACAAAAATGATCTTCCAAGCTATTATCATCAATCGTATCATTGAGGACTCGGAGGAGGAGGATAGCCAGTCAACATAACAGCACAGGCACTCAGCATCAGCATCAGTCTTGAAGGGATGTGACATGTTAAAATCAATTAGTCTGTTATATCAGCATCAGGTGTGTGGTAGCTGGTGGTGACCCAAGACTGGTTCATCTTGATGAAAGTCAGTCGATCAACCGAGTCGGTGGACAGGCGCACCCTGTGATCCGTGACAAATCCTCCAGCAGCACTGAATGTGCGTTCCGAAAGAACGCTGGATGCAGGACAGGCCAGTAGCTCAATTGCATACTGTGCAAGCTCTGGCCAGTGATCCATCCTCAAGACCCAGTAAGCCAGAGGATTTTCGGTGGGGAAGGTGTCCAAGTCTGACCTTGCCCCTAGATATTCCTGCACCATGTTTATCAGACGCTGGCGATGGTTGCTGGAACCGATCATACTTTGGGGCTGCGGACTAAAGAATTGTCTGAACGCATCGGTCAGACGGCCACCTTCCCCACCGCTCCTTCTTTGACTGGCCGAAGCCTCAGCAACTCGTTGTCCAGGACCAGGAGTTTGTAACCTCCCAGTCTCTGGGAACGCGTTGCACAGACCTTTCTGCAAGGCCTCCCGGAGTTGTCTCATCCTCTGCTCCCTCTGCGACGGTAACATAAGGTCCGCAACCTTACCCTTGTACCGTGGATCAAGGAGAGTGGCCAGCCAGTAATGGTCCCTCTCCTTGATCCGAAGAATACGAGGATCCTTCCGCAGACTTTGCAGGATCAGGGAGGCCATGCAGCGTAGGTTTGCTGAGGCATTCGCTCCGGAGTCCTCTGGGTCACTAAGAACGACATGATCCGCAGCCACCTCCTCCCAGCCACGTACAAGTCCACTGGTTTCTTGGGACTGTAAATCATCCCTAAAAAACTGCTGCTGATGATGCTGAGTGCCAGCCTCCACCTCCATGCTGACACAATCCTCCTCCTCCTCCTCCTCCTCCTCCTCGTCCTCTTCCTGTGCGATGGGTGGGACAGAAGGAACACTGTCTGGGTAAAGGGGGCCTTGAGAGGCAAGGAAGTCCTCCTCTTCCTGCCTCTGTTCTGCCTCAAGTGCCCTGTCCATTATTCCACGCAGCGTGTGCTCCAACAGGTGGACAAGAGGTACAGTGTCACTGATGCATGCACTGTCACTGCTCACCATCCTCGTGGCCTCCTCAAATGGTGCCAGGACAGTGCATGCATCCCTGATCATGCCCCACTGGCGTGGAGAAAAAAAACCAAGCTCCCCTGACCCTGTCCTGGTGCCGTAGTCGCACAGGTACTCATTGATGGCCCTCTGCTGCATGTGCAGCCGCTGCAGCATGGCCAACGTTGAGTTCCACCTGGTGGGCATGTCACATATAAGGCGGTTCTTGGGCAGGTTCAACTCCTTTTGCAGCTCAGCCAGGCGAGCACTGGCATTATAAGATCTGCGGAAATGCACACAGACTTTCCTGGCCTGCCTCAGGACATCCTGTAAGCCCGGGTACCTGCCCAAGAACCGCTGCACCACCAGGTTAAGGACGTGAGCCACACAGGGCACATGGGTCAGTTGTCCCTGTCGGAGGGCGGAGAGGAGGTTGGTGCCATTGTCGCAAACCACCATTCCTGGCTTAAGCTGGCGTGGCGTCAACCACCTCTCGGCCTGGCCCTGCAGAGCAGACAGGACCTCTGCCCCAGTGTGGCTTCTGTCCCCCAAACACACCAGCGCAAGCACGGCATGGCATCTTTTTGCCTGCGTACTTGCGTAGCCCCTTGAACGGCTACGGAGCACCGCTGGTTCATAGGACAAACCACAGGAAGAGGCCATGGAGGAAGAAGAAGAGGAGGGGGTGGAGGAGAGAGGTGTGTCACAACCAGTAGTAGCATTTTGGAGGCGTGGCGGTGGAACAACCTCCAACACTACTGCACCTTGTCCTGCATCCTTCCCAGCTGCCAAAAGAGTGACCCAATGGGCCGTGACAGAAAGGTAACGTCCCTGTCCATGCCTGCTGGACCATGAGTCAGCGGTAATATGCACCTTACTGCTGACCGCCCTGTCCAGCGAGGCCAAGACATTGCCTTCCACATGCCGGTAGAGAGCCGGAATAGCCTTCCGTGAGAAAAAGTGGCGTTTGGGAACCTGCCACTGAGGAACCGCACATTGCACAAACTCACGGAAGGGGGCCGAGTCTACCAACTGAAAAGGCAGCAGTTGAAGCGCTAGCAATTTAGCCAAGCTAGCATTCAACCGCTGGGCATGTGGATGGCTGGGAGTGAACTTCTTTCGACGGTCCAGCAGCTGGGGCAGGGAAATTTGCCTGCTAGAATCGGACGTCGGTGTACTGCTAGCAGAGTGGCCGCAAGTACTTGGCTGTGACACACCTAATTCTACACCTTCATTCCTCTCAGTGCATGTTTCAGAGAGGACTGAAGTTATAGTGGGGTTGGAGATCCCAGCTGATGCGGTGCAAGGAGAGGTCCGCTTTGTTCTTTGGTGTGGGTCTTTGAGGTAGGCTTGCCAACGAGCTGCATGGCAGGTCAACATATGTCTGGTCAGGCATGTGGTACCCAAGCGGCTGATGTTTTGGCCACACGATATACGCTTGAGACATATGTTGCAAACAGCAGCTGTGCGATCTGATGCACTAGCCTCAAAAAAGGCCCACACCAAAGAACTTTTTGAATGACGGGCAGAGGCAGCGCCCTGCACAGGCGGAGCTCTGCGGTGTGATTCCGTCGGTGTACTGCCCTTACGCTGGCCACCAAAGGGCATCCTGCCTCGTTGGAGATGTGCCTCCTCCTCATCCTCCTCCTCCTCCTCTCTCCTATTAGGCACCCACGTGGAGTCAGTGACCTCATCATCCCCTCCCTCCTCATCACTGGAGCCAATCTGGCAGTATGCTGCAGCTGCTGGAACATGACTGCCAGATTGGTGTCCTTCTTGAGCATCCCCTCTGTCTGCTCTCACGCTACTGCCTTCCTGTAGCTGGGTTTCATCATCAGACCCTTCGAAACGCTGGGCATCCTCCTGGAGCATGTACCCAACACTGTGCTTAAACAGTTCGGGGGACTCCTCAGGAGGAGGACATGGTGGGTCTAGGGAAGGAGTGACTGATGATGAGTCTGACATTGATACCAGGGAAGAGGACGCTTTGGCAGCTGCTTTGCCAGTACCCTGAGCCTGGGTGAGAGAGGATGAGGAGGAGGAGGAGGGCTTGGTCATCCACTCTACCAAGTCTTCGGCATGATGTGGCTCAACATGTCCAACTGCCGAAAAGAAGGACAAGCGTGTCCCATGGCCATGTGCTGATGACAATGCACCGCGTCCACGACCAGCACTGTTGCCCCCAGACACAGAGCCTGCTTGCCCTCTTTTATTGCCTCCTGACTGTCTGCCTCTCCTTGTTTGCCTTCCAGACATTCTAATAGATGGCCTGCAGGGAGATGGGAAAAAAGCAATAAGGGCTACCTTCAGGTGTCCTTCTCTGTCCCTTTACTTAAGGATTTCTAAATATGGTTGAGGATGATTGCTTTTGCACAGAATAGCACAACGACAATTTCCCTGACTGTCCAAAAAACAAGGATTTCAAAGATGGTTGATGAGGAATGCTTTAGCACACTATAGCACAAGGAGAATTTCCCTCACTGTCCTTCCCTGTCCCTAGAAACAAGGATTATCACAGTGAAAGAAACTGACACTCTTCCTACCTATAGTTTTCTGTCCCTAGAAAAAATGTTTTTTTAAAGCACACTATAGCACAAGGAGAATTTCCCTCACTGTCCTTCCCTGTCCCTAGAAACAAGGATTATCACAGTGAAAGAAACTGACACTCTTCCTACCTATAGTTTTCTGTCCCTAGAAAAAATGTTTTTTTAAAGCACACTATAGCACAAGGAGAATTTCCCTCACTGTCCTTCCCTGTCCCTAGAAACAAGGATTATCACAGTGAAAGAAACTGACACTCTTCCTACCTATAATTTTCTGTCCCTAGAAAAACTGTTTTTTTAAAGCACACTATAGCACAAGGAGAATTTCCCTCACTGTCCTTCCCTGTCCCTAGAAACAAGGATTATCACAGTGAAAGAAACTGACACTCTTCCTACCTATAGTTTTCTGTCCCTAGAAAAAATGTTTTTTTAAAGCACACTATAGCACAAGGAGAATTTCCCTCACTGTCCTTCCCTGTCCCTAGAAACAAGGATTATCACAGTGAAAGAAACTGACACTCTTCCTACCTATAGTTTTCTGTCCCTAGAAAAAATGTTTTTTTAAAGCACACTATAGCACAAGGAGAATTTCCCTCACTGTCCTTCCCTGTCCCTAGAAACAAGGATTATCACAGTGAAAGAAACTGACACTCTTCCTACCTATAGTTTTCTGTCCCTAGAAAAAATGTTTTTTTAAAGCACACTATAGCACAAGGAGAATTCCCCTCACTGTCCTTCCCTGTCCCTAGAAACAAGGATTATCACAGTGAAAGAAACTGACACTCTTCCTACCTATAGTTTTCTGTCCCTAGAAAAAATGTTTTTTTAAAGCACACTATAGCACAAGGAGAATTTCCCTCACCGTCCTTCCCTGTCCCTAGAAACAAGGATTATCACAGTGAAAGAAACTGACACTCTTCCTACCTATAGTTTTCTGTCCCTAGAAAAAATGTTTTTTTAAAGCACACTATAGCACAAGGAGAATTTCCCTCACTGTCCTTCCCTGTCCCTAGAAACAAGGATTATCACAGTGAAAGAAACTGACACTCTTCCTACCTATAGTTTTCTGTCCCTAGAAAAAATGTTTTTTAAAGCACACTATAGCACAAGGAGAATTTCCCTCACTGTCCTTCCCTGTCCCTAGAAACAAGGATTATCACAGTGAAAGAAACTGACACTCTTCCTACCTATAGTTTTCTGTCCCTAGAAAAAATGTTTTTTTAAAGCTAAAGCACACTATAGCACAAGGAGAATTTCCCTCACTGTCCTTCCCTGTCCCTAGAAACAAGGATTATCACAGTGAAAGAAACTGACACTCTTCCTACCTATAGTTTTCTGTCCCTAGAAAAAATGTTTTTTTAAAGCACACTATAGCACAAGGAGTATTTCCCTCACTGTCCTTCCCTGTCCCTAGAAACAAGGATTATCACAGTGAAAGAAACTGACACTCTTCCTACCTATAGTTTTCTGTCCCTAGAAAAAATGTTTTTTTAAAGCACACTATAGCACAAGGAGAATTTCCCTCACTGTCCTTCCCTGTCCCTAGAAACAAGGATTATCACAGTGAAAGAAACTGACACTCTTCCTACCTATAGTTTTCTGTCCCTAGAAAAAATGTTTTTTTAAAGCACACTATAGCACAAGGAGAATTTCCCTCACTGTCCTTCCCTGTCCCTAGAAACAAGGATTATCACAGTGAAAGAAACTGACACTCTTCCTACCTATAGTTTTCTGTCCCTAGAAAAAATGTTTTTTAAAGCACACTATAGCACAAGGAGAATTTCCCTCACTGTCCTTCCCTGTCCCTAGAAACAAGGATTATCACAGTGAAAGAAACTGACACTCTTCCTACCTATAGTTTTCTGTCCCTAGAAAAAATGTTTTTTTAAAGCACACTATAGCACAAGGAGAATTTCCCTCACTGTCCTTCCCTGTCCCTAGAAACAAGGATTATCACAGTGAAAGAAACTGACACTCTTCCTACCTATAGTTTTCTGTCCCTAGAAAAAATGTTTTTTTAAAGCACACTATAGCACAAGGAGTATTTCCCTCACTGTCCTTCCCTGTCCCTAGAAACAAGGATTATCACAGTGAAAGAAACTGACACTCTTCCTACCTATAGTTTTCTGTCCCTAGAAAAAATGTTTTTTTAAAGCACACTATAGCACAAGGAGAATTTCCCTCACTGTCCTTCCCTGTCCCTAGAAACAAGGATTATCACAGTGAAAGAAACTGACACTCTTCCTACCTATAGTTTTCTGTCCCTAGAAAAAATGTTTTTTTAAAGCACACTATAGCACAAGGAGAATTTCCCTCACTGTCCTTCCCTGTCCCTAGAAACAAGGATTCGCACAGTAAAACACACTGACACTCTCCCTACCTATAGTTTTCTGTCCCTAGAAAAAATGTTTTTTTAAAGCACACTATAGCACAAGGAGAATTTCCCTCACTGTCCTTCCCTGTCCCTAGAAACAAGGATTATCACAGTGAAAGAAACTGACACTCTTCCTACCTATAGTTTTCTGTCCCTAGAAAAAATGTTTTTTTAAAGCACACTATAGCACAAGGAGAATTTCCCCCACTGTCCTTCCCTGTCCCTAGAAACAAGGATTATCACAGTGAAAGAAACTGACACTCTTCCTACCTATAGTTTTCTGTCCCTAGAAAAAATGTTTTTTTAAAGCACACTATAGCACAGGGAGAATTTCCCTCACTGTCCTTCCCTGTCCCTAGAAACAAGGATTATCACAGTGAAAGAAACTGACACTCTTCCTACCTATAGTTTTCTGTCCCTAGAAAAAATGTTTTTTTTAAAGCACACTATAGCACAAGGAGAATTTCCCTCACTGTCCTTCCCTGTCCCTAGAAACAAGGATTATCACAGTGAAAGAAACTGACACTCTTCCTACCTATAGTTTTCTGTCCCTAGAAAAAATGTTTTTTTAAAGCACACTATAGCACAAGGAGAATTTCCCTCACTGTCCTTCCCTGTCCCTAGAAACAAGGATTATCACACTGAAAGAAACTGACACTCTTCCTACCTATAGTTTTCTGTCCCTAGAAAAAATGTTTTTTTAAAGCACACTATAGCACAAGGAGAATTTCCCTCACTGTCCTTCCCTGTCCCTAGAAACAAGGATTATCACAGTGAAAGAAACTGACACTCTTCCTACCTATAGTTTTCTGTCCCTAGAAAAAATGTTTTTTTAAAGCACACTATAGCACAAGGAGAATTTCCCTCACTGTCCTTCCCTGTCCCTAGAAACAAGGATTCGCACAGTAAAACACACTGACACTCTCCCTACCTATAGTTTTCTGTCCCTAGAAAAAATGTTTTTTTAAAGCACACTATAGCACAAGGAGAATTTCCCTCACTGTCCTTCCCTGTCCCTAGAAACAAGGATTATCACAGTGAAAGAAACTGACACTCTTCCTACCTATAGTTTTCTGTCCCTAGAAAAAATGTTTTTTTAAAGCACACTATAGCACAAGGAGAATTTCCCTCACTGTCCTTCCCTGTCCCTAGAAACAAGGATTCGCACAGTAAAACACACTGACACTCTCCCTACCTATAGTTTTCTGTCCCTAGAAAAAATGTTTTTTTAAAGCACACTATAGCACAAGGAGAATTTCCCTCACTGTCCTTCCCTGTCCCTAGAAACAAGGATTCGCACAGTAAAACACACTGACACTCTCCCTACCTATAGTTTTCTGTCCCTAGAAAAAATGTTTTTTTAAAGCACACTATAGCACAAGGAGAATTCCCTCACTGTCCTTCCCTGTCCCTAGAAACAAGGATTTGCACAGTAAAACACACTGACACTCTCCCTACCTATCCTTCTCTTTCCCTAAACTAAAGGAATCCAGGTTAAGCAAGAAAAAATAAATGTCACTGTCCCTGCCTATGCTTCTCTTTCCCTGCTCCGGAACACACTACACTAGGCCGCCGTGCTGGCGGCCTTTTATAGTGTGGGGCGTGTACTAAACACCCTCAGCAATAATTTGCCACAGGCATCCTGCCTGTGGCCAATCATTGCTCTCCTCGCTGCCGGCGCTGTGATTGGCCAAGCATGCGGGGTCACAGTGCATGCTTGGCCAATCACAGCGCCTGGATGACACTGCGATGGCGTAGTGCATTGTGGGCCGTTCGCGTCACTCGAATTTGGCGCGAACGGCCCAAATCGTTCGATCTTCGAGTCGAACGTATGTTCGACTCGAACACGAAGCTCATCCCTACTCTGGAGGAGCTGCAGAGATCCACAGCTCAGGTGGGAGAATCTGTCCACAGGACAACCATTAGTCGTGCACTCCAAAATTTGGCCTTTATGGAAGAGTGGCAAGAAGAAAGCCATTGTTGAACGAAAACTATAAGAAGTCCCGTTTGAAGTTTGCGAGAAGCCATGTGGGGGATATAACAAACATGTGGAAGAAGGTGCTCTGGTCAGATAAGACCAAAATTGAACTTTTTGGCCTAAAGCAAAATGCTATTTGTGCAGCAAAACTAACACTGCACATCACCCTGAACACACACTTCCCACCGTGAAACATGGTGGTGGCAGCATCATGTTGTGGGTATGCTTTTCTTCAGCAGGAACAGGGAAGCTGGTCAGCAATGATGGGAAGATGGATGGAGCCAAATGCAGGGCAATCTTAGAAGAGAACCTGTTAGGAATCTGCAAAAGACTTTAGACTGGGGTGGAGGTTCACCTTCCAGCAGGACAACGACCCCAAACATACAGCCAGAGCTATAATGGAATAGTTTAGATCAAAGCATATTCATGTGTTAGAATGGCCCAGTCAGAGTCCAGACCTTAATCCAATTGAGCATCTGTGGCAAGACTTGAAAATTGATGTTCACAGACACTCTCCATCCAATCTGAAACAGCTTGAGCTATCTTGCAAAGAATAGTGGGAAAAAAAAATAATTTTCAAGATGTGCAAAGCTGGTAGGGACCTACCCAAAAAGACTTGCAGCTGTAGCTGCAGTGAAAGGGGGTTCTACAAAGTATTGACTAAGGGGGGCTGAACACAAATGCACGCCACACTTTTCCAGACATTTATTTGTAAGAAATTTGGAAAACCATTTATCATTTTCCTTATACTTCACAATCATGTGCCATCTATCACATAAAATCCCAATAAAATACATTTACATATTTGGTTTCAACATGACAAAATGTGTAAAAGTTGAAGGGGTATGAAAACTCTTTCAAGGCAATGTATATATCCAACAGTATACACAATGCCCCATAAAAAAGCCATGTTTAAACTAGGAAGGTATTTGTACTGACAAAGGAAATCAAATCCCAAATATATATATATATATATAAAGCCAGGAGCTGGATATATACAGTATTTCACAAAATTTAGTACACCCCTCACATTTTTGTAAATATTTTATTATATCTTTTCATGTGACAAAGCTGAATAAATGACATATCTTTTATATCTTATATTATATTTTATTATATCTTTTCATGTGACAAAGCTGAATAAATGACACTTTGCTAAAATTGTAAAGTAGTGAGTGTGCAGCTTGTATAACAGTGTAAATTTGCTGTTCCCTCAAAATAACTCAACACCCAGCCATTAATGTCTAAACCACTGGCAACAAAAGTGAGTACACTCCTAAGTGAAAATGTCCAAATTGGGCCCAATTAGCCATTTTCCCTCCCCGGTGTCATGTGACTCATTAGTGTTACAAGGTCTCAGGTGTGAATGGGGAGCAGGTGTGTTAAATTTGGTGTTATCGCTCTCACTCTCTCATACTGGTCACTGGAAGTTCAACATGGCACGTCATGGCAAATAATTATTTGTGGATCTGAAAAAAGAATGGTTGCTCTACATAAAGATGGCCTAACCTTTAAGAAAATTGCCAAGACCCTGAAACTGAGCTGCTGCACAGTGGCCAAGACCATACAGTGGTTTAACAGGACAGGTTTCATTCAGAACAGGCCTCACCATGGTCGACCAAAGAAGTTGAGTGCATGTGCTCAGCATCATATCCAGAGGTTGTCTTTGGGAAATAGACGTATAAGTGCTGCCAGCATTGCTACAGAGGTTGAAGGGGTGGGGGTCAGCCTGTTTCTGCTCAGACCATACGCCGCACACTGAATCAAATTGGTCTGCATGGCTGTCATCCCAGAAGGAAGCCTCTTCTCTAAAGATGATGCACAAGAAAGCCCCCAAATTGTTTGCTGAAGACAAGCAGACTAAGGACTTGGATTACTGGAACCATGTCCTGTGGTCTGATGACAAAAAGATAAACTTATTTGGTTCAGACGGTGTCAAGCATGTGTGGCACCAACCAAGTGAGGAGTACAAAGACAAGTGTGTCTTGACTACAGTCAAGCATGGTGGTGGGAGTGTCATGGTCACTCCAGATTATTTCGAAAATGGCCTACATGCTCAGACCTGACCTTTTTACTATTAATATATTTGAAGATTTTTTGGGGGATTTTTCCTAATGTTTGCAATCTGTTGGTCGTTTTGAATTTTTGCAGCCTTCATTTCCCTTTTACATATTCTGTTATATTCTTTGTAACATTTAAACAATGATAGTATTACTTAATTTTTATATTCACAGGTAGTCTTTTTTTAAGAATCCCTATTTCTGTTCTGTGTTCATAAATGCCAATATTCCCTCCCAGTCTTGGAAAATTTGCTCTCTTAAAGTTAAAGTGTTACTAAACCCACAACATTAGAACCAGTCTGTATATGCAGTAAAGCATGCTTATTATACTCACTGAGGAACCTAGGGGGTTAATCCTCTGCATTGTGTAAAAAGATTGTTTGATCCTGTCTTCTTTGATCTTCCCCTTCTTTCACTGTCTCCAAACTATTTGCTGATAGAACATAGGCTAGGGGACAAGGTGCACATGCTCAGTTTGGTGTGTATTTGTAGAGTTTTTTTTCCCCTTGGCAGAGTGCTTGAGATTAGCACCGAACATATCCATGCCGTTTTTCTCAATAATTTTCATCTATATTGCCGGGACCCAACATTACATTAAAGCCGCAAGCAGTTTTAAATGACTTTTATTCCTTTAGAAATTTCATTTTGTGCAGGAACTGTTCTAAACACGGGAAACATGCACCACTTCACAGGCATACTATAGACACCCCCCAGGTACGATATTTAAAGGAATATTTCATTTTAAGCATCATTAAAATCACTGCTCCCGAAAAAACTGACATTTTTAAAACTTTTTTTGGCATTGATATATGTCAATATATATGTCCACTGGGACAGGACCCGGGACCCCAAACCCTTTTTAGGACAATACCTTGCATATTAGCCTTTAAAATTCACACTTTTGATTTCTCACGTTCGAGTCCCATAGACTTTAACGGTGTTCGAAAGTTTGCGCAAACTTTCGGTCCGTTCGCATGTTCTGGATGTGAACCTAACCGGGGGGTGTTCGGCTCATCCCTACTCGCTCCTATCTGTCCTGTCACCGTCACAGCAACTACCTGGAAGGACATACAACAAGCATCCAAAGGGATCCACATAGATGCTTTATTATCACTCCCACTTCTTTCCCTGCTCCTATCTCCTGACCTGCTGATCCAACATTGGACCACAGCAGGAATCACAATAATTGGGGACCTGTTTCAGCAACAACAACTCCAAAGTTTTTAGCAACTCTCAACCTCTTACAACCTTCCCAGAAAATACTTCTACATCTTCCTCAGGGTTTGACATGTTTTATCTATGCTAACCACCACTGAGGAAACCATTTCCAAAGACTTACCTTTATTCTGCACTCAGCCATTCACTAAGACTAAAGGAATCTCATACATCTACAATTTCCTCTCATCCCAATCATCAAACTGTTGGAGGAATTGTGATACTACTGGTGACATTTTTCATATTTGGTGGAGTTGTCCCATCATAGCATCCTTCTGGAAGGACGTTTCCACCTTAATTGCTTACATCACCCATACTCCACAAAAATTTACTCCGCAAATGGCTCTCTTTGGTCTAGATCTCTCCCTCTGGCCTGTGGCAATCCTTCCCACTATAACACATATCCTGATAGCAGCACGTATAACCCTAGCGTGTGCATGGAAGGATCCACATCCACCATCTTTCTCCTTCCTCATTTATACCATTAATGACCATTGCCACATGGAATTTCTCTTTGCCAAAGCTCATTTGCAAAGTGAAAAATGTATCAAACACTGGACTCCCTGTATAGCCAATCCTTGAAGTATTAAACTACCATAGTATTAATCTCAGTGTCTAAAATGCCTAATTGCAGCGCTCAGCGCTCAGGAAATATGAAGTTCCCCAAAAAAAACATATACTGTATATAGAACACATATATATATAATGTATATGACATAAGTCTATGTACATAAATGCAGAAATATACACGTAATTTAAAAAAGTCCTTAGTCCATATAGACAAAGTTCCAATACTCAAAGCAGCTCTCCAATCAAATAAATTAAGTATTACCTGCATTCACATGTAAAGACATATGGGAAATCAGTAGTATGTTGATAGTAGATGAGAGACAGTTCAATCGACAGGTGAAGAATTCTACTTAATGATTGATAGGCCGATACCATCCACCAGAGTCCACACCACGTGAAACACACTCCCCTACACACTTATCCTACGTACTGGACCCACTCACAGCAACACTCTCTCTATCCTCTAAGCATGTTGTAATTCAATGTGTTTCCAATGCATTTCTTTGTATTTGCTTTAATTACATCAATAAAATCTTTAAACTCAAAAAATAATAAAAAAAGTTGACTTGTTATAGATTTAGAAATGTTTGCCCTTTAACTGTTCTTGCAGTGCCCTAACTCCAGTCAATTTCCAGGTAGTTAAAATCCCCCATTATTACTGTATCAATGTCCCCGCCTTGCAGCCCTTTCTATCTGTGCAAGGATCTGAGTCTCCACCACCTCATTGACACTGGATGGCCTATAACAAAATCCAATGATAACCTTTGTAGTACGCACACCCATGTGCAGTTCCACCCATAATGCCTCAGCTTCATTACACTCTCCATCAACTAGGTCCTCCTCATTCACACTCGCTTTGAGATCACTTCTCACATAGAGACAGAAATCACCACCCTTCCTCTTTACACTGTCTCTCTGAAAGAGAGCATAGCCAGGAATATTAATAGCCCAGTGATGTGAGCCAAAATTCATTAATACCAATTAAATCATAGTTCTCTTCGTGCACCAAAACTTCCAACTTGCCTGTTTTGCTTGACATACTTCTGGCATTGAGGAACAAACATTCATTCATTTATTGTCACATTTTGCACATGTATTTTGCATTTTTTTTTTAATACAAATTGTACCATTACCATTGGTTTTTTGTAACATGGGAACCTTTTTATCATCTGCCATAGCCCTCTACATGAACATAGTAGATGAACACATTTTTACATTATTACATTACATTACAATGTACATTACATTATATACACATATTGCCTATACAGCAACCTGCCTTTATTTATGTACAAAAAAAGTGATTGGTTGCCCTGTGTTACTGCACTTTGAATACAACATTAGCTTTTGCATTGCTTTACTATTTTATCCTGGTATAGGTCTGGTATTGGCTAATGTGCAAAGTGCAATAACCCCAAGCAACCAATTAGTAGTTTACTCCTAACTCAACTGATTTGAATCATCTGGAATTTGATTGGCTATTCTGGGATACTAAATGTGAATAAAAAAGAAAATCTCGCGCCTAATATAACAACAAAAATAAATTAAAGCTGCTCTCCAAATATTCCAAAAAATGGAACAAAATATTGGTTGGGATAAATATATAAATTTTATATACTAGTGGAGGCGCTGAGTAAAATTACTCGTGATAAGTAAACAAATTACCAAGTGTAAAAACAATACAAATTATAATACCAAAACACCAGCCTGCCTAGCGTGCTAAATTAAACTGTGTATAACCAAAGTAAAATTTATACAAGATTTCCCAGATCTTGCATAGGTATGTGTAAAGTGAGCTCCTGTAAATCAATACAGAAAAAAATATTTTCATACCTTAATACAAATTTACATTTGTGAAAAAAATATATAAATGGTGAGTTCATATATCAAGTGACAATCAAGTCCTTATAATCAATGAATGGAAGATAAATCAAGTGAAAAATCTGAAGAGCTGCAGACAGAAAATCCATAGATTGTGACAACTGTCAGAAATCCACCTTCACCGACTGAGAAAGACGAATCACCCAAATGTGCTCAAATAAGGATGGCAGCTTACCAAATGAAGTTGACCCTTTTACTTAAAAAAGAAGTCAAATGTGCTTGCAGCAAAGAACTTTGCTTAGGTTAAATGGAGATGATGTCGGACCAGAACCGCTGCCTCATGGAGGCTCAGATAAGGATATGAAATGAAAATAATGCAGTGATAGCGTAATTCCGTTTATTAGGCCAAATCAATGTAAAAGTTAAAAAGCCAAATGCCTGCTTACTTGTATAAGTGCCACAAACCCGGCACTGAGGCTGGATAGCATAACAGGGAGATGGAAAGGTTGTCCCGTCTGTGGATATCTGGCGTGCGTTCCACCTACGATAATGGAGGAGCCAGAGGGACCGGAAGTGGCGTCTGTACGTGACCTAGTACCGCCTCGACGTACGTTTCGTATCACACGTCATCAGGAAGCGTACTAGGTCACTGGTGAGGGAAGACTTTTATATGAATGCCAATCAGCCGCCCCAGGGAAGAATTTGAAATTTGCATCCAGCGTCCATCCCGGGTTTCTAGGCTACATAATGCTAACGTGACCAGCATGTCACGTGTAATAACAAAACCAGACCATAACAACGATCGGTGTAAGGTTTACACAATATACATATAGCAAGACATGGTACCACAGTAATAAGCAATATATATATTATTTTGGCTTATCAAACCATCTCAAATTTATAAAATTGAGCACTTTATAGTTTATTAAAATTAATTGGTAAATTAATATGAAGATAAAAATAATAATAAATGAAGAAATTTTAAAAACCCAATACATATAGTCTCTTTATTCAAAGGGGGACTGAACCATTAGCATCGGTAAGTACCCTAATGGAAATTATTACAAAAATAAAATAAATTTATTCATTAGTTAAAAAACAATTGAGGTCCAGGTCTATATTTAACCCTTGTGGCTGCATCGTCCCCAACCGGTACAGCCACTGGGTCTCATTCTGGGAGATGGCCTTTTTAAGATCCGTTCCTCGCCAGTTGTGAATAGCTCTGTCTATCCCATAAAACTTGAGTTGACGGGGATCTTTATCATGAAAATGTAGAAAATGTCTTGATACACTGTGATTGGGGAAACCCTTCGCTATGTTTGCCACATGCTCATTTATTCTTATTCTAAGTTCTCGTGTGGTGCGCCCCACATACTGAAGCGAACATGGGCACTCTAAGACATATGTGACATTTTTTGAATAGCATGTTATCAAAGGTTTAATTTTGAATTCTTGCTTGGTTACAAAGGATTGAAATTTGGTGATCTTTTTTGTATGTCTAATAGTGGTACGACAGGATTTACACCTAGTACAATAATGGAACCCTGACCCATCAAGGAAAGTTGGTGGTTTTGCAGGGGGGTCTGGGACATTTGGTGCGATCATGTTCCTCAGACCCGGTGCCCTCCTATAAATGAATTTAGGTCTATTTGGCAACACATTCTCTAAATCTTTATCTTTTAGTAATATAGGCCAAAATTTCTTAAAGACCTGTTCAACATATTTTTATTGCCTATGGAAACCTGAGATAAACGCCAATTCTCCTGTGACTGTTTTTTTCTTTTTAGAGGTTAACAAAGAGTCCCTATTCATAGCAAAAACTTCATTTTTGGCTTTAAGGAGCATATGCCGAGAATACCCCTTAGCATTAAACTTTTCGGTAAGGATTGCGGCCTGTGTGTCAAACTCTGTTATGCTATCGCAATTCCTCCGAATACGCATATACTGGCCTTTTGGTATGGCCCCTAGCCAACTGGGGTGATGGCAGCTATTAGTTGGCACAAAGGCGTTCCGATCAGTCGGTTTAAAGAACGTCCTTGTGCCAACTCGGTTGTCCTTTTTGATCAAAGTAAGATCCAAGTAGTTGATAGTAATCAAATCAAATACAGCTGTGAATCTCAGGCCATAGTGATTGTGGTTGAGTCGCTGAAGAAATAGTTCCAACGAATTCTGCGATCCCTCCCACAACACAATCACGTCATCAATATATCTTTTATAATATATTAAGGCTTTATGATTATCTCGGTAAATGGTTTCCCCTTCCCATTTGTTCAATACCAGGTTGGCTACGCTTGGGGCATATCGGGCCCCCATGGCTACCCCCTTGGTTTGATTGTAAAACCTATCTTGTGCCCAAAAGTAATTATTTCCCATTGCTTGTTGCAGTCCATCAATCAGGAAATCAATCTGGGCCTTCCTTAGCCCAGATTGATCCATTAATGCCATTCTGACTGCTACTATAGCATCTTTCTGGTTAATGTTGGTATACAATGATTCGATATCAATAGTAACCAAAAGAGTATCATCTGTCACTACAATGGTTGATAGGGATTTTATGAGTTCTCGACTATCTTTCAAATATGATTTCCCCTGAATCACCAAGGGTTGTAAATAGGTATCGAGATATTCCCCCACTCTTGAGTATAATGATCCTATTCCACTGATGATAGGTCTGCCTGGAGGTTGATCTTTATTTTTATGAATTTTGGGTACTATGTATAGCACCGGGGTGCGTGGCACCCATGGTATGAGGTATTGAGCCTCCTTACTATCCAAAATATTTTGGGTAACTCCATGGGTAACCCAAGTGGACAATTCGGTTTTCAATCTGGTCAGGGGATCTGATAAAAGTGGTTTATAGGTACTGGTATCCCCTAGTAGGCGTTGAATCTCATTATAGTAACTTTCTTTGGTGAGTATCACTACACCACCACCCTTATCCGCCGGGCGGATTACTATATTTTTATTTTCTTCAAGTTTCTTAATTCCATTTACCAAAGATCGGTTTATTCTAGTTTGTTTGACATTTAGTGATTTGATTTCGTCCTGTACCACATGTTTAAATACCTCTATATGATGATGGGTTCCTTTGTGTGGGTTGAATACAGAGTTATTTCTCAAACCACTGTGTTGGTACCCCGATTCCACCTCTTGGGAAGGGTGGGCAAAATCATGTGAAGCAAAGAATTTTTTAATATTGAGTTTCCTGACATACTTTTCTACATCAATGAATAATTCAAATTTGTTAATATTTTTATCTGGCGCAAATTTGAGACCTTTCTCTAAAACCTCATACTCTTCCTCTGTAAAAGAAGTTCCAGCTAAGTTAAAAATGCCTGACTTTAATGGTCCCTTGGCCTTTTTCTTTCTGGCTCCCCCTCTTCTACCTCTTTTTCTGTATGGTCTTTGGGGTGTTGGGGGGTAGTAGGTATAATCTTGTATGGTTCTTTCCATCCCCTCCATTCCCCCCCGAGTGGTAGTTATTGTTCTGATGTGGCGTAGGTCTACCCCTAAAGTTACCCCTATAATTACCTCTAGGGGGTCTAGGAGGGTAGTGGTTAGGTCCCTGGTTGTAATAGGGGTACCCATACTCCCCATGTCTATTGTCTAGAGGTGCATACCTATTTTGAGTGGGCACTGCATAGGGGTTGGGATAATACTCATTAGGCGGGGGGTAGTCACCTCCATAGTAAGGTGGTGGGGGTGGTCCCCTACCACCTTGTGGTCCATGACCTCTTGAGTGTGTAGGGGGTGGGGGTTTGTTGGGTTTTATTGGGGTATTTTTATTATTATTTTTGGGATTCTTGACTGATTGGGCAACTACATTATAAACCTCCATTTCTCTCTCCACTGATAATTCTTTTGTATTTCCTGAATTAAATTCTTCTTGCCATTTATAGACCTTATTTTCCTCAAAGTCTTTAATATCTCTTTGGTGTTTTTTGAGCTTTTTTTGTTTGATCTCACTATCATATTTGGACAGATGAGTCTGAAGACTCTGAGCTCTGTCCAAATAATCTTTTGTGCTCATAAATGGCTCCATTCTTTCTTTCAGGCCTGCAATATTGGCTTCAACCAGAACATTCTTGGCTTTGCGCCTTCTTATCATTAGCTGCATGAGCTTTTGCTCGCAAGCGTTAAAGAACTGAAACCATTCATCAATGAGAGTCAGGTCTTCAACGCCATCATTGGGATTCACATCCCATCTCAACCTCCTGGGTGTGAGGTTCCTCCCGACATACATCTCAAAAGAGGCTATATCCCACCAAAGCCTAATCTGCTTCTCCATGTCGTATTGGAGTTGTTTGAACCCTCTTTCTAGATCTATGTTGGGGCTAGGTGTTTGTTGGAAAATTTCCTCAATATTGGTCTGCCGACCCTTCATGAATTAAAAAACATCCATGGCTGCGTAGATAACAACAAGGATTTATGTGTAAACCCTCAAAGTACAATGTGAATAAAAAAGAAAATCTCGCGCCTAATATAACAACAAAAATAAATTAAAGCTGCTCTCCAAATATTCCAAAAAATGGAACAAAATATTGGTTGGGATAAATATATAAATTTTATATACTAGTGGAGGCGCTGAGTAAAATTACTCGTGATAAGTAAACAAATTACCAAGTGTAAAAACAATACAAATTATAATACCAAAACACCAGCCTGCCTAGCGTGCTAAATTAAACTGTGTATAACCAAAGTAAAATTTATACAAGATTTCCCAGATCTTGCATAGGTATGTGTAAAGTGAGCTCCTGTAAATCAATACAGAAAAAAATATTTTCATACCTTAATACAAATTTACATTTGTGAAAAAAATATATAAATGGTGAGTTCATATATCAAGTGACAATCAAGTCCTTATAATCAATGAATGGAAGATAAATCAAGTGAAAAATCTGAAGAGCTGCAGACAGAAAATCCATAGATTGTGACAACTGTCAGAAATCCACCTTCACCGACTGAGAAAGACGAATCACCCAAATGTGCTCAAATAAGGATGGCAGCTTACCAAATGAAGTTGACCCTTTTACTTAAAAAAGAAGTCAAATGTGCTTGCAGCAAAGAACTTTGCTTAGGTTAACCACTTCCTACCGGGTCATAGACATATGACGCCGGCAGGAACCCTCCCTCCCTCCGGGCGGACGTCATATGACGTCCTTTTTTCCCGGCCGTCTATGGGGCGCGCGCACCCGCGGCAACGCTCGTGACCCGGTGAGTGTGCCCGGCGGTCACGATGTCCGCTGGGCACCCGCGATTGCCCACGATCACGGCAGAAGTGTGGATCTGTGTGTGTAAACACACAGATCCACCTCCTGTCAGAGGTGAGGAGACCGATGTGTGTTCCCAGTACAGAGGAACACAGATCGGTCTCCTCCCCTTGTGAGTCCCCTCCCCCTACAGTTACAATCACTCAATAGGGAACATATTAACCCCTTGATCGCCCCCTAGTGTTAACCCTTTCCCTGCCAGTCACATTTACACAGTAATTAGTGCAGTTTTATAGCACTAATCGCTGTATAAATGTGAATGGTCCCAAAAACGCGCCAATAGTGTCCGATGTGTCTGCCGCAATGTCACGGTCACAATAAAAATCGCAGATCGCCGCTATTACTAGTAAAAAAAATAAAAAAAATAAAAATGCCATAAATCTATCCCCTATTATGTAGACGCTATAACTTTTGCGCAAACCAATCAATATACGCTTATTGCAAAAAAAAATTACCAAAAATATGTAGAATACGTATCGGTCTAAACTTAGAAAAAAAATTGTTTTAAAAAAAAAAAAATTGTGATATTTATTAAATCAAAAAGTAAAAAATATTGCATTTTTTTCAAATATGTCGCTCTTCTTTTGTTTATAGCACAAAAAATAAAAACCGCAGAGGTGATCAAATACCACCAAAAGAAAGCTCTATTTGTGGGGGAAAAAGGATGTCAATTTTGGTTAGGTTCAGCGTCGTACGACCGCGCAATTGTCAGTTAAAGCGACGCAGTGCTGCATCGCAAAAAGTGCTCTGGTCAGGAAGGGGGTAAATTCTTCCAGGGCTGAAGTGGTTAAATGGAGATGATGTCGGACCAGAACCGCTGCCTCATGGAGGCTCAGATAAGGATATGAAATGAAAATAATGCAGTGATAGCGTAATTCCGTTTATTAGGCCAAATCAATGTAAAAGTTAAAAAGCCAAATGCCTGCTTACTTGTATAAGTGCCACAAACCCGGCACTGAGGCTGGATAGCATAACAGGGAGATGGAAAGGTTGTCCCGTCTGTGGATATCTGGCGTGCGTTCCACCTACGATAATGGAGGAGCCAGAGGGACCGGAAGTGGCGTCTGTATGTGACCTAGTACCGCCTCGACGTACGTTTCGTATCACACGTCATCAGGAAGCGTACTAGGTCACTGGTGAGGGAAGACTTTTATATGAATGCCAATCAGCCGCCCCAGGGAGGAATTTGAAATTTGCATCCAGCGTCCATCCCGGGTTTCTAGGCTACATAATGCTAACGTGACCAGCATGTCACGTGTAATAACAAAACCAGACCATAACAACGATCGGTGTAAGGTTTACACAATATACATATAGCAAGACATGGTACCACAGTAATAAGCAATATATATATTATTTTGGCTTATCAAACCATCTCAAATTTATAAAATTGAGCACTTTATAGTTTATTAAAATTAATTGGTAAATTAATATGAAGATAAAAATAATAATAAATGTAGAAATTTTAAAAACCCAATACATATAGTCTCTTAATTCAGAGGGGGACTGAACCATTAGCATCGGTAAGTACCCTAATGGAAATTATTACAAAAATAAAATAAATTTATTCATTAGTTAAAAAACAATTGAGGTCCAGGTCTATATTTAACCCTTGTGGCTGCATCGTCCCCAACCGGTACAGCCACTGGGTCTCATTCTGGGAGATGGCCTTTTTAAGATCCGTTCCTCGCCAGTTGTGAATAGCTCTGTCTATCCCATAAAACTTGAGTTGACGGGGATCTTTATCATGAAAATGTAGAAAATGTCTTGATACACTGTGATTGGGGAAACCCTTCGCTATGTTTGCCACATGCTCATTTATTCTTATTCTAAGTTCTCGTGTGGTGCGCCCCACATACTGAAGCGAACATGGGCACTCTAAGACATATGTGACATTTTTTGAATAGCATGTTATCAAAGGTTTAATTTTGAATTCTTGCTTGGTTACAAAGGATTGAAATTTGGTGATCTTTTTTGTATGTCTAATAGTGGTACGACAGGATTTACACCTAGTACAATAATGGAACCCTGACCCATCAAGGAAAGTTGGTGGTTTTGCAGGGGGGTCTGGGACATTTGGTGCGATCATGTTCCTCAGACCCGGTGCCCTCCTATAAATGAATTTAGGTCTATTTGGCAACACATTCTCTAAATCTTTATCTTTTAGTAATATAGGCCAAAATTTCTTAAAGACCTGTTCAACATATTTATATTGCCTATGGAAACCTGAGATAAACGCCAATTCTCCTGTGACTGTTTTTTTCTTTTTAGAGGTTAACAAAGAGTCCCTATTCATAGCAAAAACTTCATTTTTGGCTTTAAGGAGCATATGCCGAGAATACCCCTTAGCATTAAACTTTTCGGTAAGGATTGCGGCCTGTGTGTCAAACTCTGTTATGCTATCGCAATTCCTCCGAATACGCATATACTGGCCTTTTGGTATGGCCCCTAGCCAACTGGGGTGATGGCAGCTATTAGTTGGCACAAAGGCGTTCCGATCAGTCGGTTTAAAGAACGTCCTTGTGCCAACTCGGTTGTCCTTTTTGATCAAAGTAAGATCCAAGTAGTTGATAGTAATCAAATCAAATACAGCTGTGAATCTCAGGCCATAGTGATTGTGGTTGAGTCGCTGAAGAAATAGTTCCAACGAATTCTGCGATCCCTCCCACAACACAATCACGTCATCAATATATCTTTTATAATATATTAAGGCTTTATGATTATCTCGGTAAATGGTTTCCCCTTCCCATTTGTTCAATACCAGGTTGGCTACGCTTGGGGCATATCGGGCCCCCATGGCTACCCCCTTGGTTTGATTGTAAAACCTATCTTGTGCCCAAAAGTAATTATTTCCCATTGCTTGTTGCAGTCCATCAATCAGGAAATCCATCAGGCAGACCTATCATCAGTGGAATAGGATCATTATACTCAAGAGTGGGGGAATATCTCGATACCTATTTACAACCCTTGGTGATTCAGGGGAAATCATATTTGAAAGATAGTCGAGAACTCATAAAATCCCTATCAACCATTGCAGTGACAGATGATACTCTTTTGGTTACTATTGATATCGAATCATTGTATACCAACATTAACCAGAAAGATGCTATAGTAGCAGTCAGAATGGCATTAATGGATCAATCTGGGCTAAGGAAGGCCCAGATTGATTTCCTGATTGATGGACTGCAACAAGCAATGGGAAATAATTACTTTTGGGCACAAGATAGGTTTTACAATCAAACCAAGGGGGTAGCCATGGGGGCCCGATATGCCCCAAGCGTAGCCAACCTGGTATTGAACAAATGGGAAGGGGAAACCATTTACCGAGATAATCATAAAGCCTTAATATATTATAAAAGATATATTGATGACGTGATTGTGTTGTGGGAGGGATCGCAGAATTCGTTGGAACTATTTCTTCAGCGACTCAACCACAATCACTATGGCCTGAGATTCACAGCTGTATTTGATTTGATTACTATCAACTACTTGGATCTTACTTTGATCAAAAAGGACAACCGAGTTGGCACAAGGACGTTCTTTAAACCGACTGATCGGAACGCCTTTGTGCCAACTAATAGCTGCCATCACCCCAGTTGGCTAGGGGCCATACCAAAAGGCCAGTATATGCGTATTCGGAGGAATTGCGATAGCATAACAGAGTTTGACACACAGGCCGCAATCCTTACCGAAAAGTTTAATGCTAAGGGGTATTCTCGGCATATGCTCCTTAAAGCCAAAAATGAAGTTTTTGCTATGAATAGGGACTCTTTGTTAACCTCTAAAAAGAAAAAAAACAGTCACAGGAGAATTGGCGTTTATCTCAGGTTTCCATAGGCAATATAAATATGTTGAACAGGTCTTTAAGAAATTTTGGCCTATATTACTAAAAGATAAAGATTTAGAGAATGTGTTGCCAAATAGGCCTAAATTCATTTATAGGAGGGCACCGGGTCTGAGGAACATGATCGCACCAAATGTCCCAGACCCCCCTGCAAAACCACCAACTTTCCTTGATGGGTCAGGGTTCCATTATTGTACTAGGTGTAAATCCTGTCGTACCACTATTAGACATACAAAAAAGATCACCAAATTTCAATCCTTTGTAACCAAGCAAGAATTCAAAATTAAACCTTTGATAACATGCTATTCAAAAAATGTCACATATGTCTTAGAGTGCCCATGTTCGCTTCAGTATGTGGGGCGCACCACACGAGAACTTAGAATAAGAATAAATGAGCATGTGGCAAACATAGCGAAGGGTTTCCCCAATCACAGTGTATCAAGACATTTTCTACATTTTCATGATAAAGATCCCCGTCAACTCAAGTTTTATGGGATAGACAGAGCTATTCACAACTGGCGAGGAACGGATCTTAAAAAGGCCATCTCCCAGAATGAGACCCAGTGGCTGTACCGGTTGGGGACGATGCAGCCACAAGGGTTAAATATAGACCTGGACCTCAATTGTTTTTTAACTAATGAATAAATTTATTTTATTTTTGTAATAATTTCCATTAGGGTACTTACCGATGCTAATGGTTCAGTCCCCCTTTGAATAAAGAGACTATATGTATTGGGTTTTTAAAATTTCTACATTTATTATTATTTGTATCTTCATATTAATTTACCAATTAATTTTAATAAACTATAAAGTGCTCAATTTTATAAATTTGAGATGGTTTGATAAGCCAAAATAATATATATATTGCTTATTACTGTGGTACCATGTCTTGCTATATGTATATTGTGTAAACCTTACACCGATCGTTGTTATGGTCTGGTTTTGTTATTACACGTGACACCCGGGATGGACGCTGGATGCAAATTTCAAATTCCTCCCTGGGGCGGCTGATTGGCATTCATATAAAAGTCTTCCCTCACCAGTGACCTAGTACGCTTCCTGATGACGTGTGATACGAAACGTACGTCGAGGCGGTACTAGGTCACGTACAGACGCCACTTCCGGTCCCTCTGGCTCCTCCATTATCGTAGGTGGAACGCACGCCAGATATCCACAGACGGGACAACCTTTCCATCTCCCTGTTATGCTATCCAGCCTCAGTGCCAGGTTTGTGGCACTTATACAAGTAAGCAGGCATTTGGCTTTTTAACTTTTACATTGATTTGGCCTAATAAACGGAATTACGCTATCACTGCATTATTTTCATTTCATATCCTTATCTGAGCCTCCATGAGGCAGCGGTTCTGGTCCGACATCATCTCCATTTAACCTAAGCAAAGTTCTTTGCTGCAAGCACATTTGACTTCTTTTTTAAGTAAAAGGGTCAACTTCATTTGGTAAGCTGCCATCCTTATTTGAGCACATTTGGGTGATTCGTCTTTCTCAGTCGGTGAAGGTGGATTTCTGACAGTTGTCACAATCTATGGATTTTCTGTCTGCAGCTCTTCAGATTTTTCACTTGATTTATCTTCCATTCATTGATTATAAGGACTTGATTGTCACTTGATATATGAACTCACCATTTATATATTTTTTTCACAAATGTAAATTTGTATTAAGGTATGAAAATATTTTTTTCTGTATTGATTTACAGGAGCTCACTTTACACATACCTATGCAAGATCTGGGAAATCTTGTATAAATTTTACTTTGGTTATACACAGTTTAATTTAGCACGCTAGGCAGGCTGGTGTTTTGGTATTATAATTTGTATTGTTTTTACACTTGGTAATTTGTTTACTTATCACGAGTAATTTTACTCAGCGCCTCCACTAGTATATAAAATTTATATATTTATCCCAACCAATATTTTGTTCCATTTTTTGGAATATTTGGAGAGCAGCTTTAATTTATTTTTGTTGTTATATTAGGCGCGAGATTTTCTTTTTTATTCACATTGTACTTTGAGGGTTTACACATAAATCCTTGTTGTTATCTACGCAGCCATGGATGTTTTTAATTTCATGAAGGGTCGGCAGACCAATATTGAGGAAATTTTCCAACAAACACCTAGCCCCAACATAGATCTAGAAAGAGGGTTCAAACAACTCCAATACGACATGGAGAAGCAGATTAGGCTTTGGTGGGATATAGCCTCTTTTGAGATGCATGTCGGGAGGAACCTCACACCCAGGAGGTTGAGATGGGATGTGAATCCCAATGATGGCGTTGAAGACCTGACTCTCATTGATGAATGGTTTCAGTTCTTTAACGCTTGCGAGCAAAAGCTCATGCAGCTAATGATAAGAAGGCGCAAAGCCAAGAATGTTCTGGTTGAAGCCAATATTGCAGACCTGAAAGAAAGAATGGAGCCATTTATGAGCACAAAAGATTATTTGGACAGAGCTCAGAGTCTTCAGACTCATCTGTCCAAATATGATAGTGAGATCAAACAAAAAAAGCTCAAAAAATACCAAAGAGATATTAAAGACTTTGAGGTAAATAAGGTCTATAAATGGCAAGAAGAATTTAATTCAGGAAATACAAAAGAATTATCAGTGGAGAGAGAAATGGAGGTTTATAATGTAGTTACCCAATCAGTCAAGAATCCCAAAAATAATAATAAAAATACCCCAATAAAACCCAACAAACCCCCACCCCCTACACACTCAAGAGGTCATGGACCACAAGGTGGTAGGGGACCACCCCCACCACCTTACTATGGAGGTGACTACCCCCCGTCTAATGAGTATTATCCCAACCCCTATGCAGTGCCCACTCAAAATAGGTATGCACCTCTAGACAATAGACATGGGGAGTATGGGTACCCCTATTACAACCAGGGACCTAACCACTACCCTCCTAGACCCCCTAGAGGTAATTATAGGGGTAACTTTAGGGGTAGACCTACGCCACATCAGAACAATAACTACCACTCGGGGGGGGGGAATGGAGGGGATGGAAAGAACCATACAAGATTATACCTACTACCCCCCAACACCCCAAAGACCATACAGAAAAAGAGGTAGAAGAGGGGGAGCCAGAAAGAAAAAGGCCAAGGGACCATTAAAGTCAGGCATTTTTAACTTAGCTGGAACTTCTTTTACAGAGGAAGAGTATGAGGTTTTAGAGAAAGGTCTCAAATTTGCGCCAGATAAAAATATTAACAAATTTGAATTATTCATTGATGTAGAAAAGTATGTCAGGAAACTCAATATTAAAAAATTCTTTGCTTCACATGATTTTGCCCACCCTTCCCAAGAGGTGGAATCGGGGTACCAACACAGTGGTTTGAGAAATAACTCTGTATTCAACCCACACAAAGGAACCCATCATCATATAGAGGTATTTAAACATATGGTACAGGACGAAATCAAATCACTAAATGTCAAACAAACTAGAATAAACCGATCTTTGGTAAATGGAATTAAGAAACTTGAAGAAAATAAAAATATAGTAATCCGCCCGGCGGATAAGGGTGGTGGTGTAGTGATACTCACCAAAGAAAGTTACTATAATGAGATTCAACGCCTACTAGGGGATACCAGTACCTATAAACCACTTTTATCAGATCCCCTGACCAGATTGAAAACCGAATTGTCCACTTGGGTTACCCATGGAGTTGCCCAAAATATTTTGGATAGTAAGGAGGCTCAATACCTCATACCACGGGTGCCACGCACCCCGATGCTATACATAGTACCCAAAATTCATAAAAATAAAGATCAACCTCCAGGCAGACCTATCATCAGTGGAATAGGATCATTATACTCAAGAGTGGGGGAATATCTCGATGCCTATTTACAACCCTTGGTGATTCAGGGGAAATCATATTTGAAAGATAGTCGAGAACTCATAAAATCCCTATCAACCATTGTAGTGACAGATGATACTCTTTTGGTTACTATTGATATCGAATCATTGTATACCAACATTAACCAGAAAGATGCTATAGTAGCAGTCAGAATGGCATTAATGGATCAATCTGGGCTAAGGAAGGCCCAGTTTGATTTCCTGATTGATGGACTGCAACAAGCAATGGGAAATAATTACTTTTGGGCACAAGATAGGTTTTACAATCAAACCAAGGGGGTAGCCATGGGGGCCCGATATGCCCCAAGCGTAGCCAACCTGGTATTGAACAAATGGGAAGGGGAAACCATTTACCGAGATAATCATAAAGCCTTAATATATTATAAAAGATATATTGATGACGTGATTGTGTTGTGGGAGGGATCGCAGAATTCGTTGGAACTATTTCTTCAGCGACTCAACCACAATCACTATGGCCTGAGATTCACAGCTGTATTTGATTTGATTACTATCAACTACTTGGATCTTACTTTGATCAAAAAGGACAACCGAGTTGGCACAAGGACGTTCTTTAAACCGACTGATCGGAACGCCTTTGTGCCAACTAATAGCTGCCATCACCCCAGTTGGCTAGGGGCCATACCAAAAGGCCAGTATATGCGTATTCGGAGGAATTGCGATAGCATAACAGAGTTTGACACACAGGCCGCAATCCTTACCGAAAAGTTTAATGCTAAGGGGTATTCTCGGCATATGCTCCTTAAAGCCAAAAATGAAGTTTTTGCTATGAATAGGGACTCTTTGTTAACCTCTAAAAAGAAAAAAACAGTCACAGGAGAATTGGCGTTTATCTCAGGTTTCCATAGGCAATATAAATATGTTGAACAGGTCTTTAAGAAATTTTGGCCTATATTACTAAAAGATAAAGATTTAGAGAATGTGTTGCCAAATAGACCTAAATTCATTTATAGGAGGGCACCGGGTCTGAGGAACATGATCGCACCAAATGTCCCAGACCCCGCTGCAAAACCACCAACTTTCCTTGATGGGTCGGGGTTCCATTATTGTACTAGGTGTAAATCCTGTCGTACCACTATTAGACATACAAAAAAGATCACCAAATTTCAATCCTTTGTAACCAAGCAAGAATTCAAAATTAAACCTTTGATAACATGCTATTCAAAAAATGTCACATATGTCTTAGAGTGCCCATGTTCGCTTCAGTATGTGGGGCGCACCACACAAGAACTTAGAATAAGAATAAATGAGCATGTGGCAAACATAGCGAAGGGTTTCCCCAATCACAGTGTATCAAGACATTTTCTACATTTTCATGATAAAGATCCCCGTCAACTCAAGTTTTATGGGATAGACAGAGCTATTCACAACTGGCGAGGAACGGATCTTAAAAAGGCCATCTCCCAGAATGAGACCCAGTGGCTGTACCGGTTGGGGACGATGCAGCCACAAGGGTTAAATATAGACCTGGACCTCAATTGTTTTTTAACTAATGAATAAATTTATTTTATTTTTGTAATAATTTCCATTAGGGTACTTACCGATGCTAATGGTTCAGTCCCCCTTTGAATAAAGAGACTATATGTATTGGGTTTTTAAAATTTCTACATTTATTATTATTTTTATCTTCATATTAATTTACCAATTAATTTTAATAAACTATAAAGTGCTCAATTTTATAAATTTGAGATGGTTTGATAAGCCAAAATAATATATATATTGCTTATTACTGTGGTACCATGTCTTGCTATATGTATATTGTGTAAACCTTACACCGATCGTTGTTATGGTCTGGTTTTGTTATTACACGTGACATGCTGGTCACGTTAGCATTATGTAGCCTAGAAACCCGGGATGGACGCTGGATGCAAATTTCAAATTCCTCCCTGGGGCGGCTGATTGGCATTCATATAAAAGTCTTCCCTCACCAGTGACCTAGTACGCTTCCTGATGACGTGTGATACGAAACGTACGTCGAGGCGGTACTAGGTCACGTACAGACGCCACTTCCGGTCCCTCTGGCTCCTCCATTATCGTAGGTGGAACGCACGCCAGATATCCACAGACGGGACAACCTTTCCATCTCCCTGTTATGCTATCCAGCCTCAGTGCCGGGTTTGTGGCTCTTATACAAGTAAGCAGGCATTTGGCTTTTTAACTTTTACATTGATTTGGCCTAATAAACGGAATTACGCTATCACTGCATTATTTTCATTTCATATCCTTATCTGAGCCTCCATGAGGCAGCGGTTCTGGTCCGACATCATCTCCATTTAACCTAAGCAAAGTTCTTTGCTGCAAGCACATTTGACTTCTTTTTTAAGTAAAAGGGTCAACTTCATTTGGTAAGCTGCCATCCTTATTTGAGCACATTTGGGTGATTCGTCTTTCTCAGTCGGTGAAGGTGGATTTCTGACAGTTGTCACAATCTATGGATTTTCTGTCTGCAGCTCTTCAGATTTTTCACTTGATTTATCTTCCATTCATTGATTATAAGGACTTGATTGTCACTTGATATATGAACTCACCATTTATATATTTTTTTCACAAATGTAAATTTGTATTAAGGTATGAAAATATTTTTTTCTGTATTGATTTACAGGAGCTCACTTTACACATACCTATGCAAGATCTGGGAAATCTTGTATAAATTTTACTTTGGTTATACACAGTTTAATTTAGCACGCTAGGCAGGCTGGTGTTTTGGTATTATAATTTGTATTGTTTTTACACTTGGTAATTTGTTTACTTATCACGAGTAATTTTACTCAGCGCCTCCACTAGTATATAAAATTTATATATTTATCCCAACCAATATTCTGGGATACTGCCCTTTACACATCCTCATTACTTCTTGCATCTTTCCTGATTAAGAATAGTCCTCCTAAAAATGTTCAAAGCAGCTAAAGAAATTTTAAGGAAAAGCCTTTGATGGTTAGCTGTAGTGTAACTAATTGTGAGGCTTCGAGGCACAGAGCTCCTTTTCATCTGAATCTACCAGGACGAAGGGTCCTTGTGCTCTAAAAGCTTGCAGTGATGTTCAGTACAGTTAGCTATTAAAATTATCACCTAAAATGACTTTCTATTTTGAACTAGAAAAATAAAATCCATTCTGTTTGAACCATTATGTAGCCAACTCAAGGCCATATTTCATCCTGAAAAATAGTCATGACCGCATGCTATTAAATTAATTTAAATATGCAGAACATATTGTCTGTTTGCAGCAATAAAAATACACACATCCTGACAAAATAATCAGTGGTGAAGACACAGCTAATGAACATGACTGCCACTTAAAATGAGGCAGGTGTGATTGCACTAGAAAATATTCAAATCATAATTTGAAATTAAATGAAACTGTCCTTTTTACAGAATTTCATAACATTGTCACAGCTATAGACCCCACACAGATAAGCAATTATTTAGCAAATTTATGCATTTTTTTACCTTATTACAAATAGAAAATAAATGTTGTAGGGATATTTTCAAATATCTACGGAGGCACATTTTAACTGCATGATAATTCAGTCTGTCGTAATGAAAAATACGTATTTTTTACTTTTCTTCTGCTGCTGTAAATGTCTACATTTCTACCCCTAATTAAAGTCAATTTCAATGCTATTAGCATAGGAAATGCCCCTTACTGTTTTTTAACATTTGGCTCACATTGACTTTAATGGGGACTGAATTAGACACCAAACTTTATTTTTGTTCTCTGAACCCACCTCGAACCAAACCCAGGTTTATTTCGACCATTCCTAGTCTACAGACAAAGCCTTGGGAACAAGGAAGGTATCACAGATTCTTCAAGAAGTGCACTTTACTTATCACAGTTGGCTGTCCCTTTTGGCCATAGCAATTTTTACATTTCAGGTGTGGATCTACTGATTTGGCAATAGCCTGAACATTTCATATGATACTTTCATGACTGATAAGCATATTTTTTTTGGTTTTTTTTAAACACATTTTCTTTCTTTGGTTATCTTTATCCTCTTTAATCCAGCCTTCCCTACGGGTCTTACCCCACAACTCTTTACTTAGTGGCAGTGGCGGCTGGTGCTCAAATTTTTTTTTGGGGGGGGGGGGGGCGCAAACAAACTGAAAAATTCTGAAAAATCCTGAAAAAAACCCTATCAATTGCAGCCTCTCTGTGCCCATCAAATGCAGCCAGTGTGCCATCAAATGCAGCCACTGTGCCATCAATTGCAGCCACTGTGCCCATCAAATTCAGCCACTGTGCCCATCATATGCAACCACTGTGCCCATCAAATGCAGCCATTGTGCCCCATCAAATGCAGCCATTGTGCCCATCAAATGCAGCCACTGTGCCCATCATATGCAGCAAATGTGCCCATAAAATGCAGCCAATGTGCCCATCATATGCAGCCACTGTGCTCATCAAATTCAGCCACTGTGCCCCATCATATGCAGCCACTGTGCCCCATCATATGCAGCCACTGTACCCATCAATTGCAGCCACTGTCCCCATCAATTGCAGCCACTGTGCCCAATCATATGCAGCCACTGTGCCCATCATGTGCAGCCACTGTGCCCCATCAAATGCAGCCACCGTGCCCATTAAATGCAGCCACTGTGCCCCATTAAATGCAGCCACTGTATCCATCAAATGCAGCCACTGTGCCCCATCAAATGCAGCCTCACTGTGACCCCCCCGCTCGCTGTCTGACTGGCACTTGCCCAATCTTGGTGGCGGGTCAGGCAGCAGGTGATGGCGGTGAGCTGTGGGATGGGTCAGGTGATGGCTCCTGTGACCTCCATGCTTCCTGTGCATCTCTTCTTCCCTTCTGCTAGGCATCCAATATGATTGCCTGTGCCTTCAGCCAATCAGGTGACGGGCATTAGACCTGTGCTTCCTGATTGGCTGTGTTAGAAAAGGAAATATTCACTTACGTTTCTATCACACCTGGGTGGGCTCCAAGCGCAATGCTCTGTATCCATCTTTTTGAAGCCTATTAGAGCCTATGGCTCTAATCAAGTGCTTAAAAAAAAACACCCCTGCCGCTGTAATTCAGTCGCTTGGCGTCTGAAAAGGTGCCGGATGCCTGAATAGGGGTGGCCAACGGCAGCCATGGATAGATTCATGCTATGCATGAATCTATCCATTCTACATATAGGTTGTGGCGTGATAGAGGGGGGCGGCGCCCATGCACCCTTAATGGACGGGCCGCCCCTGCTTAGTGGACTAACAAAGACCTCCTGCTTATAACTGATTTTTGTAATACCGGTGTCAGGGAAGTTAGCAGACCAGACTGTGTGGACTGCACAGAGGAAACCAAAAACGCATGTGAGTGAAAATATAATAATAATTGATTTACCTCAAATAAACACAGTGCAATAACCAACCCTAAAACCAAGACCCACAGATAACAATAGACATACCATATATACTTGAGTATAAGCCGACCCGAATATAAGCCGAGGCACCTAATTTTACCACAAAAAAACTGGGAAAACGTATTGACTCGAGTATAAGCCTAGGGTGTCCATCTGCATGCCTCACTGTGCCTCACTTTGCCTCACTGTGTCCATATGCATGCCTCACTGTGTCCATGCCTCACTGTGCCCATGCCTCACTGTGTCCATGACTAGACTGACATTTAACATGGGAGTCTATGGAAGGGGTGCCCGGCTTTGAAAAATCGGTACTCCCCGGCCGTAGGTCTCCCGGCAACAAATTTTGCACACTTGTATAGGAAGAGTGGGGCTACATATGTGCCAAGTTTGGCGTCCAGGGGACCTTCGGCCGGCCGGTACCGGGTCCCCAAAGTTCAGGAGATCAGGCGCAAAAAGGTGACACGAGTATAAGCCAAGGGGGGCATTTTCAGCACAAAAATATGTGCTGAAAACTTGGCTTATACTCGAGTATATACGGTATATGTACACTGATGGGAAATACCGTATTCGTAAACAAGCCAGGCTGAGGTCATACACAAGGAGATCAGAAGATAGGTAAGGACGGGAGATCAACAGGAACAGGGAGAGGACGGATGGATAGGCTGCAGAGCAGGGATCCAAAAAAATCAGGTAACAGGGGGACAGGTATCCAAGGTAATGGGGAAGCAGGAGGGACAGAACCAGGACGGGCTCGGGATAGGGATAAGGTTGGATCAGATCGGGTCAGATACAGGCTCAGAAGTTAGGATCGCAGGGTCAAGGTCAGGGAGAGAGATACCAAGGCAAACATGTGAGGGCTTGCCAGGTATTTAAGTATCTGCCAGTGATTAGGCTAGGTGACACCTGTCCGCAGGAAGAGCAGTCCGCTCCACACTGCCAGGATCCATCCGCTGGTGGAGACCAGTACTGCGTCCCAAAGATGATATAACACCAATAGGGAGAAGTTCTCCTGACAGTTCCAAACTGCCAGGAGACACCTGCTGGTGGACCACAGTACTGCAAGCCAAATAACAAATATTACCAGCGGATGGAACCTTTCCTGACAACCAGGACATCTTGTTGAGACCTGTAATGTTGGAAAAATATAATATACCACTGTGGAGACTTATCATTACACTACACCCAGATACAGTAATACATATCCTAAAAACTCTGGAACGTCAAACAGATTTACCTACTATGATGCCAATGGAGTATCTTTGTAAGAATGTCAACAACATATCTTGTCACATCTTGGTAATATACATCTTGCTTAATTTGAAATCTGACAAATTCCAATACATGGCTAGATGGGAAAGAGATTTGGGTGAGATCTTAGCAAATGGAATAAACTGGCCCTAAACACCCCCAAGTCCTACATAAATATTTCAATAATTTAAGCACATTACAAAATTCTATTGCGAAACGTCGTAGGGCGGAACGGAGCGGCGTGTCAACGTCACCACCCTCTTCCATCCAGTTAGGATGGGTTTGTCTGCGTGTGTCCGGCCGGGACCGCAGACTTAAGGCTGTTTGAACTTTGTAACACTGTAAGTGTGTTTTTTTAAATTCCTTTAATCAATAAATGTAACTTTTTTACGCTATGGGAGCCTGCCATCTTTTTTGCATATCCACCATATGAATCTGACCTCTATTGGATTGCTATAGAGTGTGTTGTAATATACGCTGCTTTTGGGCTGGATCTCTTTGGATGCTGGTTTGGATGTGATCTTTCCTACATAAACAAAGGCTCACTGTGATCCTCTGTAATGGGGGATCATTGATTTCTGGTAGGCACGCATTCTTATTTCACTTGGTGGTGGACTGTTTTTTCTACAAGGAGAAGATTCTTCACAGAACTAATTTCTCTTCACTACAGACTTTATGGTGCACGGGTGCACATTCATTAACTTTTTTTTGGCAATTTTGCCACTTACTTATGATGGGGTCATCTACATAGACTGTATCACGGTTTCACAGAATTTTTCATATACTTCATTATTGTATTTATGGTGCATTGCAATTAATTTTGAATTTGTTTTTTATGTTAAACAATCACTCCGGTCTTGGTTTCACTATCACGTCCTATGGTGTTTGAGTTTATACTCACATTAGGATCATTTATACTGGTTAATAATATATATTATATGCTGGTGTTCATCAAGTTTTCACTGTACTAATATTAATTCATTTGCTATATTGTTTTTTTTTTCATTTTTGGTTTAGTGCAACCTATATTCTTTTCCATTGCCATTTTCTGTTTTTGTTCACAGAAGGTTTGCTGCTTTCCCCCTACCCATTCCATTATTGTGGGTGTTTGTTTGCACGATTTTCTTAGCGCAGTTTCTTCCCCTTTATTTTTCAAGGCATACAGGTGCCTTATTGCAAATAATGGCAGTTCACAAATGCCTTACGGGTTTACTTCTCTACTTTTTATATACTTTTTTATATATTATGTTGCCAATAATGACTAACATAATATATACAAATGCAGACAATGTGATTTGCAAGAAAGCCTTTGCGTTTTTTTGTGGTTAATATATTCAAGTGGACTCCAAACTGCAGCCCGAGGGCCAGATGCGGCCCTTTGCTTGCTTTTATCTGGCCCTTTGGGCACTATTTCTCTGTTTCGCTATAAGAGACATTTATCCTCCCACTGACACCAACTATGGGACACCATTCTTCATACTGACACCAATGATGGGACACTATTCTTCCCACTGACACAAATACTATTCTTCCTACTGACACAAATTATGGGGTACTATTCCTCCCACTACCAATATTGGGTACTATTCCTCACACTGACACCGATGATGGGGCATTATTCTTTCTTCTCACTGACACCAATGATGGGGTACTATTCCTCCCGAGACCAACATCTGGCCCCCCTAGAGTCTGAAAGACAGTAAACTGGCCCTTTGTTTAGAAAGTTTGGGGACCCCTGATGCAGTGGCGGTGCGTCCATAGAGGGCGCCGGAGCACCGCCCCCTCTCGCTCCCGCACCGCCACTGAAAGACAATACACAGATTCATGCATTGCATGAATCTGTGTATTGTCACCGCTGCCGCGCTGCCCACTATACATATGGCCGGCCTCCTGGTGAGCGCCGGCCATATGAATTAGAGCGGCGGCCGGCAGTGGGTGTAACTTGGAAGTGCCTATCAGAGCCAGCGGCTCTGATAGGCTTTCCGAATACAGCTCTCACGCTGTATTCGGCTTCCAAAAACTCCTCCCAGGTACGCACGGGGGTGCGTTCCTGGAAGAAGACTGTGTGGAGGTTTCAGCCAATGAGGTTCACCGGATCTGGTTACCGGTAACCTGATTGGCTGAAGCGACATCGAGGGCGGGAGAACACATCGAGGACGGCGCGGACCGAGGAAGGTAAGTGCAGGGCTGGGGGGGGGGACAGGCTGCATTTGGGGGACAAACTGGCTGAATATGGGGGACAAACTGGCTGCATTTGGGGGGAACTGGCTGAATATGGGGGACAAACTGGCTGAATATGGGGGGAACTGTCTGAATATGGGGGACAAACTGGCTGAATATGGGGGGAACTGGCTGAATATGGGGGACAAACTGGCTGAATATGGGGGGAACTGGCTAAATGGGGGACAAACTGGCTGAATATGGGGGGAACTGGCTGAATATGGGGGACAAACGGGCTGAATATGGGGGGAACTGGCTGTATGTGGGGGACACACTGGCTGTATATGGGGGGAACTGGCTGTATATGGGGGACAAACTGGCTGAATATGGGGGGAACTGGCTGTATATGGGGGACACGCTGGCTGCATTTAGGGGGAACTGGCTGTATATGGGGGACAAACTGGCTGCATTTGGGGGGAACTGGCTGAATATGGGGGACAAACTGGCTGAATATGGGGGGAACTGGCTGTATATGTGGGACACGCTGGCTGCATTTGGGGGGAACTGGCTGTATATGGGGGACAAACTGGCTGCATTTGGGGGGAACTGGCTGTATATGGGGGACAAACTGGCTGAATATGGGGGGAACTGGCTGTATATGGGGGACACGCTGGCTGCATTTGGGGGGAACTGGCTGTATATGGGGGACAAACTGGCTGCATTTGGGGGGAACTGGCTGTATATGGGGGACACGCTGGCTGCATTTGGGGGGAACTGGCTGTATATGGGGGACAAACTGGCTGCATTTGGGGGAACTGGCTGTATATGGGGGACAAACTGGCTGCATTTGGGGGGAACTGGCTGTATATGGGGGACACGCTGGCTGCATTTGGGGGGAACTGGCTGTATATGGGGGACAAACTGGCTGCATTTGGGGGAACTGGCTGTATATGGGGGACAAACTGGCTGCATTTGGGGGAACTGGCTGTATATGGGGGGAACTGGCTGCATTTGGGGGGAACTGGCTGTATATGGGGGGGAACTGGCTGCATTTGGGGGGAACTGGCTGTATATGGGGACAAACTGGCTGTATATGGGGGCACACTGGCTATATATATGGGGACACACTGGCTGTATATGGGGGCACACTGGCTATATATATGGGGACAAACTGGCTGTATATGGGGGCACACTGGCTATATATATATATGGGGGCACACTGGCTGTATATGGGGGCACACTGGCTGTATATATATGGGGGCACACTGGCTGTATATGGAAACAAACTGGCTGTATTTGAGGGGGCAAACTGGTGGCGTTTGGGCACAGTGGCTGCGTTTAATGGGCACAGTGGCGGCAATTGATTTTTTTTTTTTCCAGTTTGTTTGCGCCCCCCCCAAAAATTTTGAGCACCAGCCGCCACTGCCCTGATGTATACCATGGAAAATAATACAAACTATTGGAAAGAAAAAATTCAAAAAAATGTTTTCTAGTTTGACTAGTGATTTTGAACATCTAGCATTACTATAAACACAAAATGCCAGTTTCATTCTTTGATGTGTCCTATTTTTCACTGCACTATAATTATTTTTTGTACAATGCATATTGAAGTTATTCACACATTAAAATGTGTTTTTTGCATGTGGTTTTTATTTTTAAATACTAGAAAACATTAGCAGCTAAAATTAACATGATGCTTTGGTAAAAGTAAATGAATAAATTAAATAAATAGGATTAGTTTAGGAGTAGAGATGAAGGTGTTATTCAGAAGAGTTTAAATAGAAAAAAAAACTTATTTTGCAGGGTTATGTGGCTAAGATTACAGGAAACATGCCAAAAAAATGTTGTCTTTCAAATATAACAGCTCTGGTTTACATTTTATATGTCAATGTTTACTATAGCTAGCTGATGCAGTGATCATTAAAGTGGATGTAAACCCGAAATGTATTTATTTATTTTTTGCTGTCACAATGTAGAGTATTAAGATTTCCTATCATTTGTGCCAGGTCTTGCCACAAAGAGTTAATCCAGCTTTGAGCAATCCTCTTTTATTGTTCAGTGAGATAAAACGGTCAAACAGAGAAAAACCTTTGTCCGTTCCGCCCCCTTGCTTTGAGTGACAGGTTATTTACATATCTCGTGCACTAGCTTTAGACAAGCATTATTTTTTAATTCCCACCCCCAAACCTTTTCTGAAGTCATGTGGTTACTTTTCTGGATTTTGACTGGATGTTAGTGATCATAGCAGAAGGAATACACAGGAGAAAATCCATGCTGACAAGGGGAGTGTAGAGGTGGGCAAGGAGTCTACTGACATCACGACTCCACCCACCGAGCTCCAGACAACAGATCCACCCACAGAATCTGCAGTTTTTCAGTTCTTATAACAGACAGAGGGGAGACATTTGACAGGTAAGGATACATGCAGGAGGCATGTATATCCTTATAGATCAGCACTATGGCAGTAGTTTAGAAAGGATGAGAGTAGGTTTACATCCACTTTAAGCAGTGGCTCTTGTACTGACTTGACTGGGACCTCATACTGATCGCAGATTCCAGCTGGGACATGCATAGGAGTTCATAGTGTGAAAGGAGGGTGTACTAGGTATGCCCTGTAGGTGAGGACACAGGAGAAATGTGCACCCATGCCCCTAGAGGTCGACAGAGGTATTTCCTTAAACACATGAAGTGGCTTTAAGGCGGTCGACTGTTGATGAATTGACAACGCTTCTTGCTTGTTTAAACATTTAGTATTAACGCTTTCTTCATACTTTACTCATTTTACACTTCGGCTGAACACCTTTCAGACAACTAATCACACTGAACAACATTTCTGATCCGGAGCCACATAGCGTGCATCAGACTCTACCAGCCAGTACCTGTAATCTCACTCAAAAACATAGTTGGACACATTTAACCTTAATATTTAATACATTCTCTTTAATTCTTCTTCTTAGCATTACTCTGTTTGTGTGCTGCAGGATGTAAAGTTTTAGCACCAAAGAATAGGCAGACAGCATGAGCTTGAAGATGAGCCTGGAGTTTAATCAGTAGCATCCATCTTAACAACTAACCACAGCTCCCCGCCCCAAGATCACATGACCTAAACTGTTAACTGTTTCCTAACATGCATAAGGAACTAGGCATAACAATTGAACTTGAAGTATAACATAAAACATACACATCATTACATCTTCCCTCTCAAGTATGAAACATTTAGTATGAGACAAAGTCCCTCCATATTTTTGGTTTAATAGCTCGACCATAGCGAGAGAAAGTAACCGCTGGTTCATCATCAGTAGGATTGGTGTCCAGTTGAGAGTCACTCCCAGCATTATCATATGCTGATACGTTTATGCTGACCTCTGTATCCTCAGTAGACTTAATATCCGTGTTTAGAACTTCTGTGCCATCATGGGCTTGTTCTTTATCTCCATTGTCTTCCCGTTCCTCTAATGGTTTATCCGCAGCAGTGTCTGGAGGAAGATGACGCCTGTTCCGTCTCAGTTTCTGTCCACACTTGGTCTCGATAATATATGATTTTGATGAATTGGCTTATTTGACAATTCAAGCAGGTTCCCATGTATTCCCTGTGACTCTGTGTCGCACAGCTTGCCCAGCAGAGAGGGGACGAAGGGATTTTGTAGATTTATCAAAATACAGTTTTTGCCTTTTCATGTTTATGATCCTCTGAGCTGTTACTCGACCCTGTGGCTGCATTTTCTGTGGTGCAATTGGCACTGTGGTCCTCAGTGTTCTACCCATTAGCAGCTGTGCAGTTGAGCATAAACCTTCAATAAGTGTTACACGAAAGTTTAACAGTCCTAGGTACACATCCTGCCCTGATGATTGCTTTCAGTATAATGGATTTGGCTATGCCAACATACTTCTCTGCTAGACCAGTGTTTCTCAACTCCAGTCCTCAAGGCGCCCCAACAGGTCATGTTTTCAGTCTTTCCTTAATTTTACACAGGTGATTTGATCAGTTTCAATTGCCACAGCGGTTCACTTTGAGGAAAATCCTGAAAACATGACCTGTTGGGGCGCCTTGAGGACTGGAGTTGAGAAACACTGTGCTAGAACATTGGCCTGTGGTTGATAGGGGCTTGTGGGTTTGTGCCTGATTCCCCATTCGTGCAGGAAGCACTGGAACTCAGAACATGAGAATTGTGGGCCATTATCAGACACAAGTTCTTCACACACTCCATGTCTTGAAAGTATTGTTTTGAAGGCCCATATGACTGTTGATGCTTTTAAATTTCTCAGCTGCACTAGCTCAAAGTATTTGCTGTAGTAATCTACTACTATCAGGTAATGGTTGTCCTCAAAATGAAAAATATCTGTAGCCAGTCTCTGCCAAGCCCGTGAAGGAGCATTCCACGGTGTAAGGGGTTCTTTTGCATTGTTTTTTTGAAATGTCTGGCAGGTTTCACACTTCTTCACAAGTGTCTCCATATCAAAGTCCAAATTAGGCCAGTAGACCAACTCCCGCACTCCGCGCTTACACAGAGTGATGCCCAAATGTCCCTGGTGGATTTGTTCCTGTACTCCTGCTTGCTGTGTCTTAGGAATGAGAATACGGTCACCCATAAATATGATATCCAAATTAATGCATAGCTCATCTTTCATAGGCCAGAATCCCTGTAGTTCAGGACACAGCTTCTTTCATTTTCCTGGCCAGCCATTGCACATGACACAAGTTAGTTTTTCTAGGACTTTACCCTGTTTGGTGTCTTGTCTTATCTTCTCCAGCCGTATATCCGATATTGGAATGTTCGCTAGTACAGTATGTACCTGTTCTTCCAACTCAGGTTCATCCCGTGCTTCATGTCCTTTTAGAAACACCCTAGACAGGGTATCTGCCATGGGAATTTCCTTTCCAGGCTTGTACTTTACTGTGAGATCATACTGCTGTAACTTCATAACCATCCTGACAGGACCTGGGCTTGAAACTGGGACCTCGTTGAGTGTCTGGCATTGACTCTTCCCACTGAGCCATCTGGGATGCTGGACAGCTCCCTGCCTGATCTGCTGGATAAACCTATCTGATCTATTAGACTACTCTGCTTGGTGTCTTGATTGCTGTTGAACTCTGAACCCCTTGCTCCTCCCATGAACTTCCTATATAAGCCTTGTCTCAGCACTTTCTCTTGGCCAGGTTATTGTGCCTTCCCTGCCAGTGCCTTGCTGTTGTTTTTCCTGCTGCCATCTGTACCTGCAACCACCCGTGTTTGACCCTCGGCCTGTTCCTGGACTACTCTACTGCCTGATCCCAATCTGCAACCACCCGTGTTTGACCCTCGGTCTGTTCTTGGACTACTCTACTGCTTGATCCCAACCTGCAGCCACTCGTGATTGATCGCTTGGCTTGTTTTCTGACTATGCTGCTGTTTCATCCTTGTCTGTTATCTGCTATTGGACCCCGGCTTGTTCACACCCTGGTGGGGCAAACTTGAGGACCGCAACCTGGTACTAGCTTGCAGCTAAATCTATCTCCACCATCCGGAGCTCTGGGGAAAACCATCTAGTACTTAGACTCCGCACCTCAGGTGAGCCTGTGTCATCTGCCAGAAGTGACTGCCTGTATGCCTGTCCTGCCACTGCTATTGCAATTGGTCTTCAAGCCCGACGCCTGATCATGACACATCCGCTGCAGACGTGGAGGTGTAGAAGCTAGCGGTTTCTGTAGGATGTACTCCAATGGCTTGTGGTCTGTTTCCACAACTACCGGGCGACCATATATGTACTGGTGAAATTTATCACAACCATTCACAATAGCCAGCATCTCTTTCTCAATTTGGGCATAATTGGCTTGCGTTGGGGTTAGTGCTTGTGAAGCATATGCCACAGGATGTCCTTGTTGGGTCAGTACAGCACCTAACCCAAACTGGGATGCATCCACTTGAAATACAGTGTCACAGTTTACATCAAAATATTTCAGTATTGGCCCTGGATGTTTAGTGATCAGTTTTTTCACTTTGTCGAAAGTCTTTTCCATGTTTACATTCCAACACCAAACAGCATCCTTCTGTAGCAGTGTACGTAGCGGTGCTATCTGTTCAGCAAGGCCCTGAGAGAATTTGGAGAGATAGTTGAAAATTCCTAGTGATGTCTCCAGCTCTTTTCTGAAGGTTGGGGCCTTCATGTTAAGAACTGCTGTAATCTTCTTTGGATCAGGCTTCAAGCTCTCTTTGGTTAGTAGGTGTCCAAAATATGTAACTTCTTCTACCCCAATTTGCATTTTGTTTGGATTGAGTGTGAGATTCTTCTCACGACACCGATTGAGCAAAGCAGTGAGGTTTTTGTCATGTTCCATTTGATCCTTTCCATAGACCAGCAAATCATCAACTTGTCAGGGCTGGGTTCAGCCCTTCCTTCTCTGTGCTGGCAGCTCAGCTGTTAGCTAATTGCCAGCTTCTATCTCTCCACGTTGATCCACCTGTTGATGATCCGCTCGTCAGCTTTGCCTACTTAAGGACATCCAGTTCATTTGCTCTTCGCCTTTGCCTGTGTTAACATCACAAGAGACTTTCTCCTGTGTTCCAGTTGAAGACCTGGTTGACTGCTGTCCCCTCTGGCTACGGATCCTGCTTGCTGTTCTATTACCTTTATCGCTGGCTATTGGACTTTGGCTTGGCTGACTACCCGATCCGGTTACTGAACTTTGGCTGTTTTGACTACGCTTACTCTGTTTACCTTTTTATTATTTATTATTAAACTAGTGTGATTTAACTGCACTTCTGTCTCAGTCTGATTCATGGTTTCTGACAGTAGGCGAAGACCATGAATTCAGAAGATGCAGCCAATCCACTTGTTAATAATATTTTTTCAGGATTGGATGACCTGGATCACCGCATGGATCAGTTTTCCAAGGCGATACAGACGCTCCTGAGTCACACGGCTCGTCCAGAGTCTCCCACTGTGGCTGCTCCGGTAGTCCCTGTGCAGGCAGACCCTGCTGCTGCTCCAGTCTCTGTGCAGGCACCCGCCTCGAGTATTACCTCTATTAGAGGTATGGGAAAAGGAATATACCGCGCTTAAATTAATAAAATTAATAAATAGATAACTAACCCTAAATGTGCAGCAAACTCACACGTGTAGGCCAAACACAAATATACAGAAAGAAGAGAAAAAGGAGTTGCGCAAAAACAAAATGTGGTAAAAACGAACTCAACCACTCTACAAATATGACTTAATATAAATTATGACTTAATATAAATTATATATATATGGTGTGGTGAACCAAACACATCAATGGGGATTACCCCAAAGGATAAATAACAGTAAATCAATGTAAATGTCCATATAAAATCCATATAGTCCTGAATGATGGAAAAAAACTTGCAATGCAGGATAGCAGAAGGAAAGGTGAACTCGTAGTCACACCAAAAATGCACACGTGCACCACCACCAAAATATTGCGCTTACCAGAGGCAAGCTAAAACAGTGCAAACTGTGAATAGCCCGCTTCCTCGTAGCAGATGGACCCCCAGGGATGGAACTCCTGTGTTGTTTGGAACTCAGTATTCGGCAATCATGGAAATGAAAAGGGGAAACCACATAGTGTATATCGTCCAACAGCATTTATTTAAATAAAACAGATGGCAACTTACATCAAATAGATAAAATCAAGCATGGGAAAAGCCGGCCGGCTTGCAATCTCCCGTTCGGCGATGACGTCAGCGCGTCAGCCTCCCGACGTACGTTTCACTATAGATAGCGTCTTCTGGGGAACGGCGACGCACTGACTCATCGCAATATTTATAAAGTGGGAACCACGCCTCGATCTGAGTCATGGGCAGCCCCACCACCCGGAAGCGGAACTACACAGGTCACGGAGTGGAACCAGAATAAACACACAGCATTTTTGGGGCTGGTAGTCCCAGTCGAAAGGACACCATTAGGGATGAGCTCGGTGTTCGAGTCGAACATACGTTCGACTCGAACATCGGCTGTTCGATCGTTCGACGAAGATCGAACGATTTGGGCCGTTCGCGCCTAATTCGAGTGACGCGAACGGCCCACAATGCACTACGCCATCGCAGTGTCATCCAGGCGCTGTGATTGGCCAAGCATGCACTGTGACCCCGCATGCTTGGCCAATCACAGCGCCGGCATCGAGGAGAGCAATGATTGGCCACAGGCAGGATGCCTGTGGCCAATTATTGCTGAGGGTGTTTAGTACACGCCCCACACTATAAAAGGCCGCCAGCACGGCGGCCTAGTGTAGTGTGTTCCGGAGCAGGGAAAGAGAAGCATAGTCAGGGACAGTGACATTTTTTTTTCTTGCTTAACCTGGATTCCTTTAGTTTAGGGAAAGAGAAGGATAGGTAGGGAGAGTGTCAGTGTGTTTTACTGTGCTAATCCTTGTTTCTAGGGACAGGGAAGGACAGTGAGGGAAATTCTCCTTGTGCTATACTGTGCTAAAGCATTGATCATCAACCATCTTTAAAAAAACATTTTTTCTAAGGACAGAAAACTATAGGTAGGGAGAGTGTCAGTTTCTTTCACTGTGCTAATCCTTGTTTCTAGGGACAGGGAAGGACAGTGAGGGAAATTCTCCTTGTGCTATACTGTGCTAAAGCATTGATCATCAACCATCTTTAAAAAAACATTTTTTCTAGGGACAGAAAACTATAGGTAGGGAGAGTGTCAGTGTGTTTTACTGTGCTAATCCTTGTTTCTAGGGACAGGGAAGGACAGTGAGGGAAATTCTCCTTGTGCTATACTGTGCTAAAGCATTGATCATCAACCATCTTTAAAAAAACATTTTTTCTAGGGACAGAAAACTATAGGTAGGGAGAGTGTCAGTGTGTTTTACTGTGCTAATCCTTGTTTCTAGGGACAGGGAAGGACAGTGAGGGAAATTCTCCTTGTGCTATAGTGTGCTAAAGCATTGATCATCAACCATCTTTAAAAAAACATTTTTTCTAGGGACAGAAAACTATAGGTAGGGAGAGTGTCAGTGTGTTTTACTGTGCTAATCCTTGTTTCTAGGGACAGGGAAGGACAGTGAGGGAAATTCTCCTTGTGCTATAGTGTGCTAAAGCATTGATCATCAACCATCTTTAAAAAAACATTTTTTCTAGGGACAGAAAACTATAGGTAGGGAGAGTGTCAGTTTCTTTCACTGTGCTAATCCTTGTTTCTAGGGACAGGGAAGGACAGTGAGGGAAATTCTCCTTGTGCTATACTGTGCTAAAGCATTGATCATCAACCATCTTTAAAAAAACATTTTTTCTAGGGACAGAAAACTATAGGTAGGGAGAGTGTCAGTGTGTTTCACTGTGCTAATCCTTGTTTCTAGGGACAGGGAAGGACAGTGAGGGAAATTCTCCTTGTGCTATACTGTGCTAAAGCATTGATCATCAACCATCTTTAAAAAAACATTTTTTCTAGGGACAGAAAACTATAGGTAGGGAGAGTGTCAGTGTGTTTCACTGTGCTAATCCTTGTTTCTAGGGACAGGGAAGGACAGTGAGGGAAATTATCCTTATGCCATACTGTGCTAAAGCATTGATCATCAACCATCTTTAAAAAAACATTTTTTCTAGGGACAGAAAACTATAGGTAGGGAGAGTGTCAGTTTCTTTCACTGTGCTAATCCTTGTTTCTAGGGACAGGGAAGGACAGTGAGGGAAATTCTCCTTGTGCTATACTGTGCTAAAGCATTGATCATCAACCATCTTTAAAAAAACATTTTTTCCAGGGACAGAAAACTATAGGTAGGGAGAGTGTCAGTTTCTTTCACTGTGCTAATCCTTGTTTCTAGGGACAGGGAAGGACAGTGAGGGAAATTCTCCTTGTGCTATACTGTGCTAAAGCATTGATCATCAACCATCTTTAAAAAAACATTTTTTCTAGGGACAGAAAACTATAGGTAGGGAGAGTGTCAGTGTGTTTTACTGTGATAATCCTTGTTTCTAGGGACAGGGAAGGACAGTGAGGGAAATTCTCCGTGTGCTATACTGTGCTAAAGCATTGATCATCAACCATCTTTAAAAAAACATTTTTTCTAGGGACAGAAAACTATAGGTAGGGAGAGTGTCAGTTTCTTTCACTGTGCTAATCCTTGTTTCTAGGGACAGGGAAGGACAGTGAGGGAAATTCTCCTTGTGCTATAGTGTGCTAAAGCATTGATCATCAACCATCTTTAAAAAAACATTTTTTCTAGGGACAGAAAACTATAGGTAGGGAGAGTGTCAGTTTCTTTCACTGTGCTAATCCTTGTTTCTAGGGACAGGGAAGGACAGTGAGGGAAATTCTCCTTGTGCTATACTGTGCTAAAGCATTGATCATCAACCATCTTTAAAAAAACATTTTTTCTAGGGACAGAAAACTATAGGTAGGGAGAGTGTCAGTGTGTTTTACTGTGCTAATCCTTGTTTCTAAGGACAGGGAAGGACAGTGAGGGAAATTCTCCTTGTGCTATACTGTGCTAAAGCATTGATCATCAACCATCTTTAAAAAAACATTTTTTCTAGGGACAGAAAACTATAGGTAGGGAGAGTGTCAGTTTCTTTCACTGTGCTAATCCTTGTTTCTAGGGACAGGGAAGGACAGTGAGGGAAATTCTCCTTGTGCTATAGTGTGCTAAAGCATTGATCATCAACCATCTTAAAAAAACATTTTTTCTAGGGACAGAAAACTATAGGTAGGGAGAGTGTCAGTTTCTTTCACTGTGCTAATCCTTGTTTCTAGGGACAGGGAAGGACAGTGAGGGAAATTCTCCTTGTGCTATACTGTGCTAAAGCATTGATCATCAACCATCTTTAAAAAAACATTTTTTCTAGGGACAGAAAACTATAGGTAGGGAGAGTGTCAGTGTGTTTCACTGTGCTAATCCTTGTTTCTAGGGACAGGGAAGGACAGTGAGGGAAATTCTCCTTGTGCTATACTGTGCTAAAGCATTGATCATCAACCATCTTTAAAAAAAAAATTTTTCTAGGGACAGAAAACTATAGGTAGGGAGAGTGTCAGTGTGTTTCACTGTGCTAATCCTTGTTTCTAGGGACAGGGAAGGACAGTGAGGGAAATTCTCCTTGTGCTATACTGTGCTAAAGCATTGATCATCAACCATCTTTAAAAAAACATTTTTTCTAGGGACAGAAAACTATAGGTAGGGAGAGTGTCAGTTTCTTTCACTGTGCTAATCCTTGTTTCTAGGGACAGGGAAGGACAGTGAGGGAAATTCTCCTTGTGCTATACTGTGCTAAAGCATTGATCATCAACCATCTTTAAAAAAACATTTTTTCTAGGGACAGAAAACTATAGGTAGGGAGAGTGTCAGTGTGTTTTACTGTGCTAATCCTTGTTTCTAGGGACAGGGAAGGACAGTGAGGGAAATTCTCCTTGTGCTATACTGTGCTAAAGCATTGATCATCAACCATCTTTAAAAAAACATTTTTTCTAGGGACAGAAAACTATAGGTAGGGAGAGTGTCAGTTTCTTTCACTGTGCTAATCCTTGTTTCTAGGGACAGGGAAGGACAGTGAGGGAAATTCTCCTTGTGCTATAGTGTGCTAAAGCATTGATCATCAACCATCTTTAAAAAAACATTTTTTCTAGGGACAGAAAACTATAGGTAGGGAGAGTGTCAGTTTCTTTCACTGTGCTAATCCTTGTTTCTAGGGACAGGGAAGGACAGTGAGGGAAATTCTCCTTGTGCGATACTGTGCTAAAGCATTGATCATCAACCATCTTTAAAAAAACATTTTTTCTAGGGACAGAAAACGATAGGTAGGGAGAGTGTCAGTGTGTTTCACTGTGCTAATCCTTGTTTCTAGGGACAGGGAAGGACAGTGAGGGAAATTCTCCTTGTGCTATACTGTGCTAAAGCATTGATCATCAACCATCTTTAAAAAAATATATTTCTAGGGACAGAAAACTATAGGTAGGGAGAGTGTCAGTGTGTTTCACTGTGCTAATCCTTGTTTGTAGGGACAGGGAAGGACAGTGAGGGAAATTCTCCTTGTGCTATACTGTGCTAAAGCATTGATCATCAACCATCTTTAAAAAAACATTTTTTCTAGGGACAGAAAACTATAGGTAGGGAGAGTGTCAGTTTCTTTCACTGTGCTAATCCTTGTTTCTAGGGACAGGGAAGGACAGTGAGGGAAATTCTCCTTGTGCTATACTGTGCTAAAGCATTGATCATCAACCATCTTTAAAAAAACATTTTTTCTAGGGACAGAAAACTATAGGTAGGGAGAGTGTCAGTTTCTTTCACTGTGCTAATCCTTGTTTCTAGGGACAGGGAAGGACAGTGAGGGAAATTCTCCTTGTGCTATACTGTGCTAAAGCATTGATCATCAACCATCTTTAAAAAAACATTTTTTCTAGGGACAGAAAACTATAGGTAGGGAGAGTGTCAGTGTGTTTTACTGTGCTAATCCTTGTTTCTAGGGACAGGGAAGGACAGTGAGGGAAATTCTCCTTGTGCTATACTGTGCTAAAGCATTGATCATCAACCATCTTTAAAAAAACATTTTTTCTAGGGACAGAAAACTATAGGTAGGGAGAGTGTCAGTTTCTTTCACTGTGCTAATCCTTGTTTCTAGGGACAGGGAAGGACATTGAGGGAAATTCTCCTTGTGCTATACTGTGCTAAAGCATTGATCATCAACCATCTTTAAAAAAACATTTTTTCTAGGGACAGAAAACTATAGGTAGGGAGAGTGTCAGTGTGTTTCACTGTGCTAATTCTTGTTTCTAGGGACAGGGAAGGACAGTGAGGGAAATTCTCCTTGTGCTATACTGTGCTAAAGCATTGATCATCAACCATCTTTAAAAAAACATTTTTTCTAGGGACAGAAAACTATAGGTAGGGAGAGTGTCAGTTTCTTTCACTGTGCTAATCCTTGTTTCTAGGGACAGGGAAGGACAGTGAGGGAAATTCTCCTTGTGCTATACTGTGCTAAAGCATTGATCATCAACCATCTTTAAAAAAACATTTTTTCTAGGGACAGAAAACTATAGGTAGGGAGAGTGTCAGTGTGTTTCACTGTGCTAATCCTTGTTTCTAGGGACAGGGAAGGACAGTGAGGGAAATTCTCCTTGTGCTATACTGTGCTAAAGCATTGATCATCAACCATCTTTAAAAAAACTTTTTTTCTAGGGACAGAAAACTATAGGTAGGGAGAGTGTCAGTGTGTTTCACTGTGCTAATCCTTGTTTCTAGGGACAGGGAAGGACAGTGAGGGAAATTCTCCTTGTGCTATACTGTGCTAAAGCATTGATCATCAACCATCTTTAAAAAAACATTTTTTCTAGGGACAGAAAACTATAGGTAGGGAGAGTGTCAGTTTCTTTCACTGTGATAATCCTTGTTTCTAGGGACAGGGAAGGACAGTGAGGGAAATTTTCCTTGTGCTATAGTGTGCTAAAGCATTGATCATCAACCATCTTTAAAAAAACATGTTTTCTAGGGACAGAAAACTATAGGTAGGGAGAGTGTCAGTGTGTTTTACTGTGCTAATCCTTGTTTCTAGGGACAGGGAAGGACAGTGAGGGAAATTCTCCTTGTGCTATACTGTGCTAAAGCATTGATCATCAACCATCTTTAAAAAAACATTTTTTCTAGGGACAGAAAACTATAGGTAGGGAGAGTGTCAGTTTCTTTCACTGTGCTAATCCTTGTTTCTAGGGACAGGGAAGGACATTGAGGGAAATTCTCCTTGTGCTATACTGTGCTAAAGCATTGATCATCAACCATCTTTAAAAAAACATTTTTTCTAGGGACAGAAAACTATAGGTAGGGAGAGTGTCAGTGTGTTTCACTGTGCTAATTCTTGTTTCTAGGGACAGGGAAGGACAGTGAGGGAAATTCTCCTTGTGCTATACTGTGCTAAAGCATTGATCATCAACCATCTTTAAAAAAACATTTTTTCTATGGACAGAAAACTATAGGTAGGGAGAGTGTCAGTTTCTTTCACTGTGCTAATCCTTGTTTCTAGGGACAGGGAAGGACAGTGAGGGAAATTCTCCTTGTGCTATACTGTGCTAAAGCATTGATCATCAACCATCTTTAAAAAAACATTTTTTCTAGGGACAGAAAACTATAGGTAGGGAGAGTGTCAGTGTGTTTCACTGTGCTAATCCTTGTTTCTAGGGACAGGGAAGGACAGTTAGGGAAATTCTCCTTGTGCTATACTGTGCTAAAGCATTGATCATCAACCATCTTTAAAAAAACATTTTTTCTAGGGACAGAAAACTATAGGTAGGGAGAGTGTCATTTTCTTTCACTGTGATAATCCTTGTTTCTAGGGACAGGGAAGGACAGTGAGGGAAATTCTCCTTGTGCTATAGTGTGCTAAAGCATTGATCATCAACCATCTTTAAAAAAACATGTTTTCTAGGGACAGAAAACTATAGGTAGGGAGAGTGTCAGTGTGTTTTACTGTGCTAATCCTTGTTTCTAGGGACAGGGAAGGACAGTGAGGGAAATTCTCCTTGTGCTATACTGTGCTAAAGCATTGATCATCAACCATCTTTAAAAAAACATTTTTTCTAGGGACAGAAAACTATAGGTAGGGAGAGTGTCAGTTTCTTTCACTGTGCTAATCCTTGTTTCTAGGGACAGGGAAGGACAGTGAGGGAAATTCTCCTTGTGCTATACTGTGCTAAAGCATTCCTCATCAACCATCTTTGAAATCCTTGTTTTTTGGACAGTCAGGGAAATTGTAGTTGTGCTATTCTGTGCGAAAGCAATCATCCTCAACCATATTTAGAAATCCTTAAGTAAAGGGACAGAGAAGGACACCTGAAGGTAGCCCTTATTGCTTTTTTCCCATCTCCCTGCAGGCCATCTATTAGAATGTCTGGAAGGCAAACAAGGAGAGGCAGACAGTCAGGAGGCAATAAAAGAGGGCAAGCAGGCTCTGTGTCTGGGGGCAACAGTGCTGGTCGTGGACGCGGTGCATTGTCATCAGCACATGGCCATGGGACACGCTTGTCCTTCTTTTCGGCAGCTGGACATGTTGAGCCACATCATGCCGAAGACTTGGTAGAGTGGATGACCAAGCCCTCCTCCTCCTCCTCATCCTCTCTCACCCAGGCTCAGGGTACTGGCAAAGCAGCTGCCAAAGCGTCCTCTTCCCTGGTATCAATGTCAGACTCATCATCAATCACTCCTTCCCTAGACCCACCATGTCCTCCTCCTGAGGAGTCCCCCGAACTGTTTGAGCACAGTGTTGGGTACATGCTCCAGGAGGATGCCCAGCGTTTCGAAGGGTCTGATGATGAAACCCAACTACAGGAAGGCAGTAGCGTGAGAGCAGACAGAGGGGATGCTCAAGAAGGACACCAATCTGGCAGTCATGTTCCAGCAGCTGCAGCATACTGCCAGATTGGCTCCAGTGATGAGGAGGGAGGGGATGATGAGGTCACTGACTCCACGTGGGTGCCTAATAGGAGAGAGGAGGAGGAGGAGGATGAGGAGGAGGCACATCTCCAACGAGGCAGGATGCCCTTTGGTGGCCAGCGTAAGGGCAGTACACCGACGGAATCACACCGCAGAGCTCCGCCTGTGCAGGGCGCTGCCTCTGCCCGTCATTCAAAAAGTTCTTTGGTGTGGGCCTTTTTTGAGGCTAGTGCATCAGATCGCACAGCTGCTGTTTGCAACATATGTCTCAAGCGTATATCGCGTGGCCAAAACATCAGCCGCTTGGGTACCACATGCCTGACCAGACATATGTTGACCTGCCATGCAGCTCGTTGGCAAGCCTACCTCAAAGACCCACACCAAAGAACAAAGCGGACCTCTCCTTGCACCGCATCAGCTGGGATCTCCAACCCCACTATAACTTCAGTCCTCTCTGAAACATGCACTGAGAGGAATGAAGGTGTAGAATTAGGTGTGTCACAGCCAAGTACTTGCGGCCACTCTGCTAGCAGTACACCGACGTCCGATTCTAGCAGGCAAATTTCCCTGCCCCAGCTGCTGGACCGTCGAAAGAAGTTCACTCCCAGCCATCCACATGCCCAGCGGTTGAATGCTAGCTTGGCTAAATTGCTAGCGCTTCAACTGCTGCCTTTTCAGTTGGTAGACTCGGCCCCCTTCTGTGAGTTTGTGCAATGTGCGGTTCCTCAGTGGCAGGTTCCCAAACGCCACTTTTTCTCACGGAAGGCTATTCCGGCTCTCTACCGGCATGTGGAAGGCAATGTCTTGGCCTCGCTGGACAGGGCGGTCAGTGGTAAGGTGCATATTACCGCTGACTCATGGTCCAGCAGGCATGGACAGGGACGTTACCTTTCTTTCACAGCCCATTGGGTCACTCTTTTGGCAGCTGGGAAGGATGCAGGACAAGGTGCAGTAGTGTTGGAGGTTGTTCCACCGCCACGCCTCCAAAATGCTACTACTGGTTGTGACACACCTCTCTCCTCCACCCCCTCCTCTTCTTCTTCCTCCATGGCCTCTTCCTGTGCTTTGTCCTCTGAACCAGCGGTGCTCCGTAGCCGTTCAAGGGGCTACGCAAGTACGCAGGCAAAAAGATGCCATGCCGTGCTTGCGCTGCTGTGTTTGGGGGACAGAAGCCACACTGGGGCAGAGGTCCTGTCTGCTCTGCAGGGCCAGGCCGAGAGGTGGTTGACGCCACGCCAGCTTAAGCCAGGAATGGTGGTTTGCGACAATGGCACCAACCTCCTCTCCGCCCTCCGACAGGGACAACTGACCCATGTGCCCTGTGTGGCTCACGTCCTTAACCTGGTGGTGCAGCGGTTCTTGGGCAGGTACCCGGGCTTACAGGATGTCCTGAGGCAGGCCAGGAAAGTCTGTGTGCATTTCCGCAGATCTTATAATGCCAGTGCTCGCCTGGCTGAGCTGCAAAAGGAGTTGAACCTGCCCAAGAACCGCCTTATATGTGACATGCCCACCAGGTGGAACTCAACGTTGGCCATGCTGCAGCGGCTGCACACGCAGCAGAGGGCCATCAATGAGTACCTGTGCGACTACGGCACCAGGACAGGGTCAGGGGAGCTTGGTTTTTTTTCTCCACGCCAGTGGGGCATGATCAGGGATGCATGCACTGTCCTGGCACCATTTGAGGAGGCCACGAGGATGGTGAGCAGTGACAGTGCATGCATCAGTGACACTGTACCTCTTGTCCACCTGTTGGAGCACACGCTGCGTGGAATAATGGACAGGGCACTTGAGGCAGAACAGAAGCAGGAAGAGGAGGACTTCCTTGCCTCTCAAGGCCCCCTTTACCCAGACAGTGTTCCTTCTGTCCCACCCATCGCACAGGAAGAGGAGGAGGAGGAGGAGGATTGTGTCAGCATGGAGGTGGAGGCTGGCACTCAGCATCATCAGCAGCAGTCTTTTAGGGATGATTTACAGTCCCAAGAAACCAGTGGACTTGTACGTGGCTGGGAGGAGGTGGCTGCGGATCATGTCGTCCTTAGTGACCCAGAGGACTCCGGACCGAATGCCTCAGCAAACCTACGCTGCATGGCCTCCCTGATCCTGCAAAGTCTGCGGAAGGATCCTCGTATTCTTCGGATCAAGGAGAGGGACCATTACTGGCTGGCCACTCTCCTTGATCCACGGTACAAGGTGTGAGGGGGTTAGCTCGGCAGCGGGTGTGTGTGACCCCCGGGATGGGCTCCCCACACAAAAACAGGCCCAGCAAACGGAGGTTGTGGTTTTCAAAATCAAAAAAGGTGCGGTTTATTTTCTATTTACAGTGACAAAACACAGCAAAGCCAAAAGAAACATAAACAAAATAAATCCTGGTCAACTTGACCTCTGACTAAACATACAGGTTTCCTAACTAACAACTGGGATCAGCCTAGTGCTGTCCTAGTCCCTAAGTCCCTGGTTTTAAATGTCCAAGCAAATAGCCACACAGGCTTTGTCTCACCGCACAGGGGTTCACTCTCCCTAGACAGTCCACACAGGTCTGGGTCCAGGCATGAGCTAACATCTAATGAAGCTGGGAGTTCTTATAGAGGCCTAAATGAGCTGACAAGCTTCAGCTGGTCTCATCAACTCCCTGTCTGCACGACGCCCCACACTCTCCCTAGAGGTATGAGTCATCCATGAGCCCACTAGCCTTAGCTGGGCTTATACAACTCTCCACCTAGTTGTATAAGTCGGCGTAAAGCCTGAATCTGGGCGAAATATATCTACCCCCCTGGATGCAACCAGGTGACTTTACCTTCCTGCTGTCACAAAGGGTAAGGTTGCGGACCTTATGTTACCGTCGCAGAGGGAGCAGAGGATGAGACAACTCCGGGAGGCCTTGCAGAAAGGTCTGTGCAACGGGTTCCCAGAGACTGGGAGGTTACAAACTCCTGGTCCTGGACAACGAGTTGCTGAGGCTTCGGCCAGTCAAAGAAGGAGCGGTGGGGAAGGTGGCCGTCTGACCGATGCGTTCAGACAATTCTTTAGTCCGCAGCCCCAAAGTATGATCGGTTCCAGCAACCATCGCCAGCGTCTGATAAACATGGTGCAGGAATATCTAGGGGCAAGGTCAGACTTGGACACCTTCCCCACCGAAAATCCTCTGGCTTACTGGGTCTTGAGGATGGATCACTGGCCAGAGCTTGCACAGTATGCAATTGAGCTACTGGCCTGTCCTGCATCCAGCGTTCTTTCGGAACGCACATTCAGTGCTGCTGGAGGATTTGTCACGGATCACAGGGTGCGCCTGTCCACCGACTCGGTTGATCGACTGACTTTTATCAAGATGAACCAGTCTTGGATCACCACCAGCTACCACACACCTGATGCTGATATAACAAACTAATTGATTTTAACATGTCACATCCCTTCAAGACTGATGCTGATGCTGAGTGCCTGTGCTGTTATGTTGACTGGCTATCCTCCTCCTCCGAGTCCTCAATGATACGATTGATGATGATAGCTTGGAAGATCATTTTTGTTTATGGGTGCCGCCACCAGTGGCTAAGGCCCAATTTTTCAGCCCCTGTTTAACAGGGGCGTGTCATTACAATTTTTGAAGCAATACTTTGCAACAGGGCTCATTGCTGTGCTCCAAGTACAGTATCTGTGAGGGGTTGGAGTGTTGTGCCACCAGTGCCTAAGGCCCAATTTTTCAGCCCCTGTTTAACAGGGGCGTGTCATTACAATTTTTGAAGCAATACTTTGCAACAGGGCTCATTGCTGTGCTCCAAGTACAGTATCTGTGAGGGGTTGTAGTGTTGTGCCACCAGTGCCTAAGGCCCAATTTTTCAGCCCCTGTTCAACAGGGGCATGTAATTACAATTCTTGATCTAATAATTCACAGCAGGGCCCATTGCTGCACCCACCAAGAGTAACTCTGAGGGCTTACAGTGTTGTGGCAACGCCACCACCACCACCACCACGAAAGGCCCAATTTTTCAGCCCCTGTTCAAAAGGGGCATGTAATTACAATTCTTGATCTAATAATTCACAGCAGGGCCCATTCCTGCACCCACCAAGAGTAACTCTGAGGGCTTACAGTGTTGTGGCAACACCACCACCACCACCACCACCACGAAAGGCCCAATTTTTCAGCCCCTGTTCAACAGGGGCATGCAATTACAATTCTTGATCTAATAATTCACAGCAGGGCCCATTGCTGCACCCACCAAGAGTAACTGTCAGGGCTTACAGTGTTGTGGCACCAGCACCACCATCAAAGGCCCAATTTTTACTACCACTGTTCAACAATTACAATTCCTGATATAATAGTTGACAGCAGGGCGTTCCAGCACCAACCAAGAGTAACTGTGAGTGCTTACAGTGTTGTGCCAACACCAACAACTAAGGGGCCTATTTCTGCAGAGTATATACGGCAGGTCCCTACTTTCAAACATCCAACTTACAAACGACTCCTACTTGCAAACGCAAGAAGACAACAGGAAGTGAGAGGAAATCTACCCCTAGGAAGGAAAATTCTCTCCTGTAAGAATTAATATGGGAGAAAGGTGTCTCCTCTGTACTGATGCTTTATCACCAATCCTTGTTTCAAGAAAAACACCACATTTCAAAAACAGTTGTCATTGGGACGGAAAGTGAAGTGAAATGTTCTGAACAGGGGCACAGACAGCAAAACAAATGTTACAGGGGTGATAACCCTTACCTATGTTTTCCAAAAAGTTTAAAAATAGATTTTTGGGCTGGAGCTACCCTTAAACAATGTACCTGTTCAAAATTACAAACAGATTCTACATAAGAACAAACCTACAGTCCCTGTCTTGTATGCACCGCCTGTATACGGCTGTTCAGAGTATATAGGGCCTTTTTTATTTTATGTGCGGGGTTCCCCTTAATATCCATACAAGACCCAAAGGGGCTGGTAATGGGCTGGGGTAGGGGGGGGGTCATGGGGTAGCTATGCCATTTTTCTTAAAGATTTTCATCCATATTACCGGGACCAGACATTACATTAAAGCCGCAAGCAGTTTTAAATGGCTTTTTTTTCCTTTAGAAGTGTCATTTTGTGCAGGGACAGTTCTAAACACGGGAAACACGTGGCACTTCACAGGCATACTTTAGACACCCCCCAGGTACGATATTTAAAGGAATATTTGACTTTTTTTTTTTCACTTTATGCATCATTAAAATGACTGCTCCCGAAAAACGACCGTTTTTAAAACTTCTTTTTGCATTGATACATGTCCCCTGGTGCAGAACCTGGGTTCCCAAACCCTTTTTAGGACAATAACATGCATAATAGTCGTTATAATTAGCACTTTAGAATTCGAACATTCGCATCCATTGTATTTAATAGGGTTCTAATGTTCGTACGAACTTTCGGTCCGTTCGCGGGTTCTGGTGCGAACCGAACCTGGGGGTGTTCGGCTCATCACTAGACACCATATTATTTTGCAGGTATATAGATGACCTCCTGTTCATTGTTAATGAGTCGTGTGGAAACCTCCAGTCTTGGTTAGAATATATGAATGACAACCCATTAAATTTACACTTTACAAGCACTTTGAATGTTAAAACCATTGACTTTTTAGATGTGAGACTCACAGGAGAGAATCATGGTATTACCTCTAACCTGTATAGAAAACCCAGTGCAGGCAACACTCTCTTGAGGGCAGACTCAAGCCACCCAGGTCATACGGTACAAAATATACCAGTTGGATAATTTCTCAGACTTAGAAGGCTTTGCAGTCGAGATTCAGATTTTGAAATTCAAGCTAAAGCTATGTCAGCCAGATTCGAAACCAGGGGCTATTCCAAGTCTGTTATTAATAGAGCATTACAGATAGCTAGAGGGACATCACGGGACACTTTGCTCTCAAAATCCACCGGTGCACACAAACAAAATGAATCCATGAGCGGCGGAGAGGGTGGAGACAAAAACAAAAATAAAAACAAAAACAACTATAAAACAAATAATTTTGTCACCACTTTCTCTACCGCATATAGCATGGAGTACAGTAAAGTAAAGAAAATTGTCACCAAGTATCTCCCGATTTTAACACATGACCCAGTATACGCTGAAATCCTAAAAAAAGGTATCCGTACAGTATCCAGAAGGGCACCATCCTTGGCTAGTTTTTTGTCTCCTAGCCTCTTCTCCACAAAAATACCTCTGCCAATTGGCTTTCCTTTAAAGGCACTTTTAAATGTGGAGGACGGAATTGTGCTTATTGCCCATTCATTCAGGGAGGTGACACCATCACCTCCAAGTCTACAGGCAAAACCCATAAGTTGCATCCTTTCATTAACTGTAACACACGTTACGGTATATATGCGATTACATGCAACATCTGTTCAATACAATACGTAGGCAGGACAACTAGGAGACTAAAAGACCGTCTGTATGACCACATCTATGATATTGAAAAAGACCACACTACAAATGTGGCACGACACTGGAATGAAGTCCATTGCAAAGACACTTCCAGTCTGGTCATACAAGGCGTGGAAAAACTGGTGAAACCTTTGAGAGGGGGTGATAAGTTCAATCTGTTATGCAAACAAGAGGTACGGTGGATTTTTATTTTAAACACCAGACGTCCTCTCGGATTAAACTTTGAGTGGGACATATCCCACTTTTATTAATTGATCTTGTCATCCTTTTCATCCCTTCAGCCCCTACCCCCCACCCCCCCCCCCCCTCCCTTCCTCCCCCCCTTTTTCTTCTGTTTCTGCATTCTTTCACCACTTTGCTACATATAACAGCTTCTCCTTGACAGTTCCCTTTTGACATAACACATTTATAAGATATTGACATATACAGCCTGTTGGGGGCCCGCACTTTGTGTTTTGTGTTTGATGTGTGGATACCAGTAAGGACAATTGAAATTTATATTTAAATTTAATAATATTTCATGTGTGTATTTAAGGTGGATGTGTGTGCGCATGTGGTGGGGGGGGGAGAGATTATTTTCCTCCTCTGTACATATGCGTGCACACACTCCTGCACACTGTTCCTCTTAGTCACACACAACCACATCGTGTTTAACATTATATGTATACTTCGGTATACAAATTGTATGATTGTCATCTCACATACATATGTCATGCATTTTCTAGTTTCGCTGTCCTTTTTACAATATATCATAATATCATTCTTGCCGCCGTCATATCCGAACCATCATTACACGTGACATCACATACACATTCTTTTTACATATTCCATTCAAATATAGTCATATTGTTAATAAAAAAGTATTGAATGATGTGTGTGTGGTGGACGTGTGTGCCTCTTTGGTCCGGATTGACGACGGCAATACGACATGTACCCATACCTTTATATCTTTGCTAAATGGGTTCTTCTTCCCTCTATTCATCTATCTTCATGCGCGCTTTGGAGGTTATATAATTCGATAAGATATGAGTAAAATACCCAGACGAACACACATACTTTTTATGTGTCTAATAACACACATGAGTGAAAAGGACATAAGACAATATAGGATACATAAGAATATAGAGTGATGGGAAACATAAATAGACACACAGTATATAATATCAGTAGATATACATCTTTTTGCCATATCGGAGCAATTATTGCTTCCTTTCTTTGTGCTTACTGCGTGTATATGTGTGTTTGATATCATCATTATGTCATTCTTGTTCCGCTCAATTGTGTTTTGTTTTGTTCGGTCTTGGTTTTATTTTCACCATGTATATATATTTCCTTTCTTTTTGCTCCATTATAAGAGCGCATATGCGATGAATGGGTTTTATCTATAGTTTAGAAACAACTATATATTTTTATACGTGTATTATAATTAAAACTATATTATATTGTGTTTTTAAGTTTAGGTTTTAGTTTAATTAACTTATTTTTATGTTTGGAACATGTAGGTGTTTGTGTATATACACGCTCACTAGAATCTTTTCACAATTTTTTCTATGCACACACATATATATATAATATATATATATATATATATATATATATATATATATATATTTTATGGACCTAGCGTCACATTAACACATTCACACCCCACTTCCAACCTAAATTTATGTTATTAATCACCATATCAACATCACACAGAATTTATATATATATATATATATATATACTGTATATATATATATATATATATATATATATATATATATATTAAAAAAAATTCTTCTTTTTAAACATTTTTCATGTTCGTGATGTACCACACACGTCCAATCTTGCGTTGTTCACCGACATAAGACAAAAGCACTTGAATACTCCATCAGTGCATATATTCTATACACTTTTGGATATAAGAATGCTTCCACTTTTTATTTTTATTTTCATTTTTTCCACGTGTTTATATAACTATATATGCTTATGTATACTTTATATGCAAATGTCATTTGCATTTATGTGGTTAAAATTTCTTGTCATTGGTTTTGTTCTTCCACAGGTGCTTTTCGAATACGGAGTGTGATAGATCCAATTAAATGTTTAATATCTTACAACTGTGTTCAATGGTTTTCATTGGTGGAGGGATTTTTCATGCCGCTCTTAAATACACTTTTTGGGTCACTCACACTCCAGCTATGAGTAAGCATCATCTCTGATGTGAAACGCGTCAGCCTTGTTTTCCTGCATGCCCTTTTTGATTGCTTTTGATGGATTTTTTTTTTTTTTTACATATTTTATTTTTATTTACTTTTGTCAATAACAATAACAAAAAAAAGAGCTATTATACAACACTCTTTCCTATGCAATAGGAAAATCATTGAACAAAAAGTTTATTTCCAATCTTCTTTCTCCCAAGACCCATCTTACCCAATCCCCAAAATATTCAATTTCCCTACACCTCCGCTCCCCCCTCCACTCTCCATGTCACCCCCCTGTCACAGAGGGGGGCAGGGAGAGAAACAAAACAAGAGAGGGAGAGAGAGGGGGAAGAGGGAAAAAAAAAGGGGTGGGGGGGAAAAAAGGAGAAGGTCCATCATAAACCTATTGAAATGTAATAAAACATAAACTTCCCTAAAAAAACTAACTATATAGCTATATAGCTCCCATGAATGTCTCTGTTTCATTACTATTCATACTGTTAATAATCTCTTTCCAGTTTCAGAGTTCTTAAATCTGATCCAGCTCATCCAAGTTTGTTTATGTTGATTTTCCTTATTCTTAGCTGAGAGGACAAGGTCCTCCATAGCTTCTATTTCTAGGATCCTATTTAACCACTCCGCAATTGATGGGGGCCTAGATTCTCTCCAATGCAATGGGATCCCTGCTTTAGCTGCATTAATCATATGACAGATTACTGATTTTCTATAAATTTGAATGGGAATCTGTGAACTATGAAGGAGGAGGAATGCCGGGTCATCAGGTATTAATAAGCCTGTTATGTCTTGTATAATTTTTTGAATATCAAGCCAATATTGTCTTATTTTCCTACAGGTCCAAAATATATGTACCAACATTCCGCCTTCTTCTCCACATCTCCAACATTTATCTAAATTTTCATTTGAGAATTTATTCAGTCGTTCGGGGGTATAATACGACCGTGTCAAAAGTTTATAGTTAGCCTCCTGAGTCTTACTACTTACTGAAGAATTAAAAGTCAAGTAAATAATTTGTTTTCGTTGCATAGGGGAAAAAGTTCTCTTTAGATCTCTCTCTCCCACTTAGTAAAACACGGCATCGAATAGTCTTCAATGTGATTATTTAACAACTTGTACATCTTAGAGATCCCATGAGATATTGGCTCTTTCTCGTTACAATATTATTCAAAAGTTGTTAGTTGACGTTGAAAATTTATAGAGGGTCCCAAAGATCTCATGAAGTGGCTAATTTGGAGGGCTTGCCATAAATTAATTTCAAATAAACCTCCTCTTTGCGTTAATGTTTTAACAGTTGGCCACGTTTCAAATTTAAGAAAGTGTGAAACTTGATATATACCCTTGTCTTTAAGATTTTGAAATGCTCCAGGTTCCATACCTGGGGTAAAACTTGGATTTCCCAAAATAGGGTATAGAGGTGTTTGTCTTGATGAAAACCTGGGTACTTGACAGATCTTTGCTGATATCCGTAATGTTGTTCCAATTAGAGGGTGTTTAAGAGAAATTGGTAAGTTCATAAAACACCATGGGGCTCTATTTAGAGGGATGGAACTCATCTGTTGTTCCAACTCTACCCATCTCTTAAGATTAGCATGTCTGCACCAATCTACCAATCTCAGTAGGTGCACTGCGCGGTAATATTTTGTTACATCAGGTACTGCAATCCCCCCAAGACTCTTAGGCAAGGTCAAAAGATCACGCTTAATCCTAGGACGTTTTCCTCCCCAGATAAATTTCATAAAAAGTGCCCGTACCTGATGTAAGAAAGCTTTAGGAATCGTAATTGGCAGTGCCTGGAATAGATATAAAATTTTGGGGAGAATAGACATTTTTATAATATTAATACGGCCAAACCATGAGTGTAGACCATGTTGCCATTTATCCAAAAGTGATCGAATTAAATTATATACTGGAGGAAAGTTTATCTTAAAGATATCTTCTTCCTTAGCAGGTATATTTATCCCCAGATACTTAAGTGACTTTCCCCATTTAAAACCAAAGTTTAACTGGATAGTATTTCGTAATTGAGGCAACATAGCCACACTCATAGCTTCTGATTTACTATGATTTATTTTTAAGTTGGATAGAAAGCCGTATTCCTCAATTTCTCATACTAAGTTAGGTAGAGAGGTGTGTGGTTGTGACATAGAAAACATTAGATCATCAGCATAAGCAGAGATCTTATACTGGCCCTTTCCTACCTGTAGTCCCTGTATATCTGAATTTTGACGAATTTTATTTAATAAAGGTTCTAATGAAAGGGCAAAAAGTAGGGGAGATAGAGGGCATCCCTGGCGGGTTCCATTTGATACTCCGAAAGGCCTTGAAAAGACCCCATTAACCCTTACCTTAGCTTGGGGGACCATATAAACACTTGTGATCCAGCCGATCATACGCTCCCCTAGACCAATCTGTTTCAAAACCTCAAAAAGGAACCGCCAACTCACCCTATCGAATGCTTTCTCAGCATCGGTGTTCAAGAACACACAAGGTGTATTTGTCTTATTAGCATAGTGAACCAAATTAAGTACCTTCGTTGTATTGTCCCTCCCCTCTCGAGTAGGTACAAAACCTACTTGATCCAGGTCTATTAGATAGGAGAGACATGGTTGAAGTCTGGTCGCCAATATTTTGGTAAAGAGTTTTAAGTCTACATTAAGCAATGAGATGGGCCTGTAACTCCCACACTCCGCCGGGTCTTTCCCCTCTTTGGGGACAACCGTAATATGAGCACTAAGCGTATCACGGGGGAAGGCGGAAGTCAGGCCCACCGTATTGAAAACCTTTATCAACTGGTTATTCAGTATCTCAGAGAATTCTTTATAGTAATTTATGCTAAAACCATCAGGGCCAGGGGATTTTCCGTATTTAACTCTTTTTAATGTCTCATTCAATTCTTCGACGGTGATAGGTTCTTCTAAAATTCGACGAGTTGGGGAAGGTAGCCTAGTAAGGCCGGTTGATGAAAGATATTCTTCTATTAAAGGAACTGGGGTAGAAGTTTGTGCCAGATTATAAAGGTTAGAATAGTATTCTCCAAAAGTCTGGGCAATATCTCCTGGTATTTGTATTAATTGTCCCTCTCTTCCTTTTATTTGTGGTATATACGTTAAACTATTTTTTCCTTTAAGTTATCTCCTGGTATTTGTATTAATTGTCCCTCTCTTCCTTTTATTTGTGGTATATATGTTAAACTATTTTTTCCTTTAAGTTTCCCTGCTAGCAACCTGCCACACTTGTCTCCCAGTTCATAGTTTATTTTCTTACCTCGTTGAATTAGAACTTTAGCTTTAAACCGTAAGATGTCAGTTAGCTGTCTTCTCAGGTGAACTAATTCCCTTCCCTTTTTATGTTGCATTTCCAGAACTTGGATTTGCTCAAGTAAGACCCTAGTCTGATTCTCTCGTTTCTTTTTCAGAATTGATCCATGTTTGATCAAAATCCCTCTAATCACTGTCTTATGTGCCTCCCACACCATACACGGGCCGCTCTCCGGGATATCGTTTATTTGAAAATATGATTTAATTTCTTTAATTACATCTTCTCTTACTTCCGAGTTCTGAAGTAGGCTTTCATTCAATCGCCAATTTCTTTCCCGGGAGTTGGCCGTATTGGAGAGGGAGAGACACAAGGAAATCGGAGCATGGTCAGACCAAGTTATATTCCCGATAGTAGTTTCTGAGATAGATGGTAATAAAAAGTGTGGCATCCAAAACATATCTATACGGGAATATACTTGGTGAGGGTTAGAAAAAAAAGTATAGTCTCTTTCTTCTGTATGGAAAATCCTCCAGGTATCTATTAATTGTAATTCATGCATCTTTCATAATATACTTCTTCTGATACTTCCTGGGATTGACGATATCCCTGAGGAGGTATCTATTCTAGGTTCTAGGGCAATATTAAAATCACCTCCAAGGATCAATTTACCCTCTACAAATTTCTCTAAATCCGAAAGAGTTTTCTTAACAAAAATATCTTGGTGTGTATTCGGAGCATAGAGTGTAGCAAGCGTCACTTTCGTACTACCAATGCAACCCTTAAGGAAGAGAGATCTCCCATTGGGGTCAACCCATTTATCTACCAAGGTCCAAGGAATCCAGTTGTAAATAAGTATAGAGACCCCCTTTGATTTTGCTTTTGGATTTGGTGCATGATAAACGCATGGAAAAATCTATTTTGAAACAGTGGTAGCCCCCTTCCCTAAAATGTGTTTCTTGAATGAATGCTACGTCTGTTTCTGACCGCTTCAGATAACTCAAGAGTATCTTTCTTTTCTCCGGGACATTAAGTCCTTTAACATTCAAAGAAGTGAACTTAATTTTCTCCATCTCCCCCCACCAAAAAAATAAAATAAATGATTACTCCCCCTTAATAACACCCCACCTATTTCCCTCCCACTTTACTCCCACTATCCCCTTTGGGCCCCCACGGGGACACACCCTTTACTGAACCCTACAAAAATAAAAGGCTCAGTGGGTGTAAACCTAATTGGGGGCTTGGTCCAAGACGGCTGAGGATCTTCGGATTACCCTCCCCTCCCCCCAGCAGAAAATTCAAATTTGCCATTAATCATACAGATTCTATTTCATCTATTTTATCCGAATTATCCCGGAAGCCGTTTGTGTCCAGAGGGAAAAAATAAATAAATAGTCTTCCTTTCCCCTTCCTCTCCCTCTCCCGCTGTCACGTACCTGACGGTGACGAGCCCGGATCTGCAGAGGGAGGCCTCTCTTACGGCTTCCACCGGCGGCCCCTGGTACTGAAGACAGGAGGCACGGAGGTAGAAGGGGTACGAGTGCCTGGCAGGATGGATCAAGGTAGAGTAGAGTCTGAAGACTGGGACGGATCCAGGCACCCAGGAAGTATGGCAGGCTGAACCGGAACCAGGAACACAGCAACTGGACTGGAACTGAAGAGACTGGCTGGACTGGAACCAGGATACAGCAACTGGACTGGAACCAGGAACAAGCAACTGGACTGGAACTGATGAGGCTGACTGGACTGGAACCAGGACACAGCAACTGGAGAGATTGGTCGGACAAGCCGGGTCGGTAGTATTGGCTGACGGCAAGGTACTGGAGGATCAGGCAGAAGATTGGTCAAACAAAGCCGGGGGTCAGAGGCAGGCAGGAAACTGGAAGGGTCAAGGCAAGCCGGGTCGGATACAGGTAAATACACGAATCAGGTCTCTTTGGGTACTACACGCTGTAGAGCAGACAGCAGGGACTGTCTGTCACAGGCATGTTTAAATAGCTCTTCTGGCGCGCTTTGTGGAGCGTGCGCGCGCCCCCGCTAAGCGCGTGCGCGCGCACGTGCTCGCCATCGCGCGCGCGCGTGCCCGCGCGCGTGGACGTACCCGAGATTCGGAATCAGGAAGTCCAGGAATCCTGAAGCTGACAGGATTTCTATGACATTGCCCCCCCCAAGGGGCAGCCTCCGGATGCCCAGCCGGGTGAACCTTCCAGGGTGAGTCCTTTTGAAAGCCTGTATCAAACTCCTGGCATGGATATTCTCCTCGGGTTCCCATGAGTTTTCCTCGGGTCCGTAGCCCTTCCATTTAATTAGGAATTGGTTCTGGTTATTTCTTCTCCTGAAGTCCATGATAGCTTCTACTTCGAATTCCTGCTCACCGTCAATAATGATCGGATCAGGGTGATCCGGCTTCCGATCTGGAAACGGATTAGAGACTGTGGGTTTTAGGAGAGAGACATGAAAAACTGGATGGATTCTAAGAGAGTCAGGAAGTTCCAATTTATAAGCTACTTCATTAATTTTCCTCTTAACAGGGAATGGACCTAAAAATTTGGGGCCCAGTTTTTTAGAAGGGCATGCCATTCTTAGGTTTGTGGTAGATAGCCATACTTGGTCGCCGGGTACCAACACTAATTCACCCCGTCTCTTCTTGTCATAAATTGTCTTGTTGCGTTCTTGAGTCTTGGTCATGGTCTCTTGTAAAAGCTGGTTATTGACCGAGAAAAAATTTAACTTTTCCTGGACTGCAGGTACAGGACACTCAGGAAGGGAGTTAGGCAGAAAAGTAGGATGAAAACCATAGTTTGCAAAGAAAGGAGTCTGGCAGGTAGCGGAGTGGATGGAATTGTTATACGCAAACTCGGAAGTAGGGAAACCCAGTTGTCCTGAGCAAAAGAGGAGAAGCATCGCAGGTATTGCTCGAGCGTCTGATTCGTTCTCTCCGTCTGTCCGTTGGTCTGTGGATGGTAAGCAGAGGAAAACGATAATTCGATTTTCAAGGTTTTGCAAAGGGATCTCCAGAATCGAGAGGTAAATTGAACCCCGCGATCGGAAACAATATTGGCTGGTACCCCGTGGAGTCTGACTATTTCTCTGATGAATACCTGTGCGGTTTCAGGAGCGGAGGGAGTCCCTTTCATAGGGATGAAGTGTGCCATCTTGGACAGACGGTCCACAATAACGAAGATGGTGGAATGGTTCTCGGCCGGGGGTAACTCGACAATGAAGTCGATGGACAACATTCTCCAGGGCCTATCTGGAACGGGTAAGGGTTTTAGTAGTCCCCAGGCCTTGGATCTGGAACCCTTGTTTCGGGTACAAGTTGTACAAGAATCTACAAACCTCCTACAGTCTTCACGTACTCGAGGCCACCAGAAGGTGCGCTGTACCAGGTCAGTGGTCTTGGCAACGCCAAAATGCCCGGCCAGGGCGTGGTCGTGGCAGAGTTCTAATGCGGTTACTCTTAGTTTCTCAGGTACGTAGATTCTGTCTTGGTACCACAATAGTCCATCCTTAACCTGCAATTCCGGCTCGGAGAACTGTCTCTGCCCGGTGGAAGCTTGTTTGATTTGAGTGAACAGGTTCTCCTGTAGAAGAAGGAAATTTCCGGGGGCAAGGATGGTATCAGGCGGAGAAGTCTCCTTGGACTTATGGAACATCCGAGACAGGGCGTCAGGCTTAATATTCTTGGCTCCAGGACGATAAGTAACATGAAAAGAGAACCGGGAGAAGAAGAGTGCCCACCTGGCTTGTCGTGGATTCAATCTTCTCGCGGCTTTCAGGTACTCCAGGTTCTTGTGGTCAGTGAATATTAGGATCGGATGAGCCGCGCCCTCCAGCAGGTACCGCCATTCTTCTAGTGCAGACTTGATCGCTAGTAGCTCCCGATCCCCCACGTCGTAGTTCCTCTCTGCTGCAGAAAGCTTGCGGGAGAAGAAGGCTACTGGGTGGAGCAAGGCTTTGACTCCCTGTCTTTGGGACAGTATTGCTCCTACCGCTATTTCGGAGGCGTCTACCTCAAGTACGAATGGTAGTGAGGAGTCTGGGTGTTTCAAGATAGAGGCTGAGGTAAATAGGGCCTTCAGGCGTTCAAAAGCTTCTTGGGCTTCAGGAGACCAGTGAAAACGTGTTCCTTGCTTGGTGAGTTGAGTAATGGGTGCGATAATAGCTGAAAACCCCCTGATGAACTTGCGGTAGAAGTTGGCGAATCCAACGAAACGTTGGATTCCCTTCTTGTCCACCGGTTCTGGCCAGTCCAGGATTGCGGTAATCTTTTGAGGATCCATCTTGATGCCCTCGCTGGAAATGATTAACCCCAGAAATGATATACTCTCTTGCTCGAACTCGCATTTTTCGGCCTTCGCATACAGGCCATGCTGGCGGAGCCGACCCAACACATTTTTGACATGTCTGCGATGAGAATCAAGGGAGGAAGAAAAAATTAAGATATCATCAAGATAAACAATAACAAAGAGGTCTAGGAAGTCCCGTAGAACATCGTTGATAAAATACTGGAAAGTGGCAGGGGCGTTACACAACCCGAATGGCATTACCAAGTACTCAAAATGTCCATACCGGGTACGGAAGGCGGTCTTCCATTCGTCACCTTCTTTGATACGGATCAAGTTGTAGGCTCCGCGGAGGTCTAGTTTGGTAAAGATGGTGGCAGTACCTAGTCTCTGAAATAACTCTGGTACCAGGGGGAGAGGGTAGCGATTTTTTACTGTAATTTTATTCAATTCCCGGTAATCCACACAAGGTCGAAGGGTGTGGTCCTTTTTCTCTACAAAAAAGATGCCTGCGCCCGCTGGGGATGTGGAAGGGCGGATGAACCCTTTTTGCAAGTTCTCATCAACATAATTTTTTAAAGCCCTTTGTTCCACCTCCGTTAAAGGGAAGACTCTACCGAACGGAATCTTTGCTCCAGGAAGTAGGTCGATGGGGCAATCGTAGGCCCGATGGGGTGGTAGAGTCTCTGCCTTTTGTTTACTAAATACGTCAAGAAAGTCGTGGTAAACTTCTGGGATGGATTGACGGGTGCCATCTTCGGTGTCAATGCATAGTAACGAGGCCGGCCCAGGAGGTTTATATGAGCCGCAGGACTGTTGGCAATAGGAAGAAGGAAAGGCAACTATTCCCGTAGTCCAGTTGATAGTGGGATTGTGGGCTTGTAACCAAGGCATACCAAGGATCAAGGGAAACAACGGGGAAGAGATGATGTCCAGACACAAGCATTCTTGGTGGGTTCCAGAGGTGGTAAAGATGGTAGCGGGTATAGGAGTGGTCTCCTGGGTCACAGGTCCGGACTTAATGACGGAACCATCAGCCAGATGGACACGAAGTCCGTGGGTCTTGGTACGAAGGGGAATTTGGTGTTTAATGGCAAAGGCTGAGTCCATAAAGCAGCTGCATGCTCCGGAATCAATAATGGCGGGTACTTGCAAAGTCCTTCCTGGGAGCTGTAATGAAACAGAGAGGGCAAGGTGAGATGTGGTTTTGGCTTGTAGGTTAGTCATGTTAGAAGAAACTGAAAGAAACTTACGAAGCTTCAGGGGACAGGTTCTAACGAAATGTCCGGGGTCCCCGCAGTACAGGCACAGATTATTTATTCGGCGGCGCTGGCGTTCCTCAGGAGCGAGGGATGGACGAAGGAGCCCGAGCTGCATTGGTTCAGGCGTGTCAGATGTGGGAGTTGGAGGTGTAGCAGGAGCCGAGTACAGGTGACTAGGAGCCCGAGGAAGCATCCAGGTTGGGCGGGAGAAGCCAGTGGTCCTCTCAGCCCTCCGTTCCCTCAGACGTCGGTCAATCTGGATGGTTAGATCAATCAACAGGTTGAGTGTCTGTGGTACACCAACTCTAGCTAGCTCGTCCTTCAAGGAATCGGAAAGTCCTAAGCGAAACTGATGGAGGAGGGCGGCATCATTCCAATTGGTATCCGCACTCCACCGCCTGAATTCTGCCACATAGTCCTCCGCTGGTCTGCGTCCTTGTTGAAGGGAACGCAAGGCGGCTTCTGCGGTTACTGAGAGTTGGGGATCTTCGTATAGCTGGGCCAGGGCATCGAAAAAAGCAGCGAGGTTGTTTAGTGATACATCCTTCTGTTCAAAGAGACGGTGGGCCCAGCTCTGAGGGTCTCCAGTGAGCAAAGAGACCACAAAGCCCACCTTGGTGGCCTCTAGAGAAAAGGTACGGGGCTGTAGGGCAAAATACAGTTCACACGAATTCCGGAAGGCCCTAAACTTGCTCCGATCCCCGGAAAATCTTTCGGGTGTAGGAACCTTAGGTTCAGGAGGAAGCATGACCACTGTGGGTGAGGAACTTGTTCCGGCTGTGGAAGCAGAGGCGTGGGGCCCCTCTTGGATGGCAGAGGGATTGGTGAGGACCCGCACTTGTTCTTCCAAGCGGGTGTATCCTTGTTGAAGACTCTTGACTGCTTCAGACAAACCTGCCAGGTGCCGACAGAGTTCCTCCATAGGTGAGGCTCCCTGCCCGGGCTCAGACATGGCTGTCTGCTACTGTCACGTACCTGACGGTGACGAGCCCGGATCTGCAGAGGGAGGCCTCTCTTACGGCTTCCACCGGCGGCCCCTGGTACTGAAGACAGGAGGCACGGAGGTAGAAGGGGTACGAGTGCCTGGCAGGATGGATCAAGGTAGAGTAGAGTCTGAAGACTGGGACGGATCCAGGCACCCAGGAAGTATGGCAGGCTGAACCGGAACCAGGAACACAGCAACTGGACTGGAACTGAAGAGACTGGCTGGACTGGAACCAGGATACAGCAACTGGACTGGAACCAGGAACAAGCAACTGGACTGGAACTGATGAGGCTGACTGGACTGGAACCAGGACACAGCAACTGGAGAGATTGGTCGGACAAGCCGGGTCGGTAGTATTGGCTGACGGCAAGGTACTGGAGGATCAGGCAGAAGATTGGTCAAACAAAGCCGGGGGTCAGAGGCAGGCAGGAAACTGGAAGGGTCAAGGCAAGCCGGGTCGGATACAGGTAAATACACGAATCAGGTCTCTTTGGGTACTACACGCTGTAGAGCAGACAGCAGGGACTGTCTGTCACAGGCATGTTTAAATAGCTCTTCTGGCACGCTTTGTGGAGCGTGCGCGCGCCCCCGCTAAGCGCGTGCGCACGCACGTGCTCGCCATCGCGCGCGCGCGTGCCCGCGCGCGTGGACGTACCCGAGATTCGGAATCAGGAAGTCCAGGAATCCTGTAGCTGACAGGATTTCTATGACACCCTCTCCGCCCAATCACCCATCCCCCCACAGCTCCCCCCCAGATTTCCCATTTCCTCTCCCCCGGACCCCACATATATACTCAAGAGGGTTAACCTCTGCCCTTCTATCATTAGTTTATAACTTATTTAACTAATGACTTATAACTTATTTAGGGGGATACGATATATGGTTCATACTACTAACTACATATTACTAAGTCCCCCCTTTCTCCACCTCGACCCCAAACCTCCTGTAATATAGGGTTCTTTATCTAAAAAAGGAGAAAAGAAAAAAGGGAAAAAAAAGGAAAAAGGGGTAAAAAAAGAGAAAAAGGTAAAAGGGGTGAACTGATTTTAAGCTTAGAGGAACAGTCAAGGTAGGGAGATGGGGGGTGGGGGAGGAGTCAGCACAGCCATCTAATTGAGAGACCAACTGTCCCCCCAAAAAAAAAAAAATCCCATCTTAACTTCCTAGACAGAAGGTATCTCCATAGCCATCAGGCGTAAAGGAAAAATTAGGGAGGCAGGGAAGGGGATAGGGACAGGGAACAAGACACAAACGGGTGGTGGCTAGGCCACATGACGAATGAAATGAAAGTGGTGGCCAAAAAAAACCCTGAGAGAGGAAAAAAAAAAAAAAAACGAAAAAAAAGGGACCCGGCTCTGGAGTCATAGACCTATCTTGTGTCCTTATTCCTGTATTTAGACAAATGCCTGCTTAACCATTTGGCCATTTAACCATTTAAAGGGGCCTCCATTGTCTGCTCTTCTCCAGCCTTCTGTATTGGTAGGACCTTAGTCTCATATAAGTTTATTTTACGTTTCGATGATCCTGGAATATATTGCAGCCAGTCGGGAACTTCAAACGCCCCTATCTCCATAAATTCAAACAGGTCAGGTAAATCTGTTATATATCGCAAAGAAAATGATCGCATGTTTTTCTTTACTATAAGAGAGAATGGGTATCCCCAACGATAGGAACCTCCCGACTTTTTAATTTCTTCTAAAAGAGGGCGCAACATCGCCCTGCGTTGTAAAGTAGCCCATGAAAGATCAGGCATTATCTTTATCTGGACTCCCTCATACAGAATTTCTCCGGACTCCCAAGCTTGGCGGTTTATCATCTCTTTGTGGGCATATCGGTGAAAGCAGCATATCACATCCCTTGGTCGATTTGATTCTGCTGGACGAGGCCCCAGAGATCTATGTAGTCTTTCAAACTCAAAGGTCTGAGGGAGGGGGGAGGTAGACAGCTGCATACAAATCGCATGAATAGTCTCTTGTAACTTCTCTCTCTCAATAGTCTCAGGCACCCCCCTAAACCTCAGGTTCTTACCGCGGCTGCGATCCTCAATTCCCTCAAGCTTCAATTGCACAGCGTTAGTTTGAACCGACTGGTGCATCTGCTTTTGTTCTAAATGTATAACACGCTCCTCTAACGAGTTTAATCGTGTTTCATCTTTATTTATTTTTTCTGTTAATGACAATATATCCCCTCTCATTACTTCCATCTCTTTACGGTGTAGGTCCTCTACCCGATTTATCATTGCCTCCATATCTTCCTCCACTCTTATTACAAACATCTCCATGTCTGCCCTAGATGGAAGTGCTTGCAAATCTTCTCTAGTTGGGAGTGCTTGAATTAAAGTTCTAATATCCAATTCCTGCTCTCCATGACAAGGGGATACTGGGGATACTATTTTCGGGCTCACCTGTACCGCATGCGGATCCATCCTGGTCAAAGTTGTTACAACTATTCTTCCAGTAGAAAACGGCTCTATAAGATCCTTTTGCTCTCCTTTCTCGCTCTGCTCCGTTTGTACTGAGCCAAGCTCTGCAGGTTCACTTCGCTCCCCTCTCGCACTCTGCGTGAACGGCGTGAGCTGCTCTAGTTGCGCACTCGTATCTGTACCAGTATCACCTGACCCGCTCTCACTCCCCGACTCACGGGTCTCCGCCTCGCGGGTCTGCGCAGCTGTGACTGCCCGAGTGTGGGGAAAAAATCTCCGGATCTCTTGCTGAGGGAGCTGCTGAACCGGGGCAGAAGTATTGAGTGGCTTGTTACCTGCTTTGGCCCTCGTATTCCTCCTCTTCATTCCAGGAGAGAAGCCGCCCGTTACCCGAGATCAGCAGACTTCTCCAGCCGTTACAGGTAGCTTCCACAGACTAAAGCCCGCCTGATAAATCCATTTACTAGTCTGCAAACTAACAGAGAAAAAGAGTTTCCAACTTACAGGTTCAGCAGCAAACGAGGTAGGAGAGAACGTGCAGAAGGGTATATGGAAAAGCCTTAAAAACAAAGTCCCATGTTATTATTTGTAGGAATTTGTAAAAGTTTTGTAAGAATCCGCCTTCTAGAGAATCCAAAGTGTCGGTATCTGTCTATATAAGTCTGTATAGTCTGTATAAGTCAATATGCAATCCTAAAACCAACTCGGCATCAGATCTTCAGATCTACTTCAAATCTGCTGGGTAGGTGGAGGGAGCTCCGAATGTGTGTTACTCTACTCGGCCATCTTGTGACCACACCCACCTCTTTTGATGGATTTTGATTATTCTTTGTTTGGACATTTTTGAATTTTATTCTTGGCAAATAAACGTTTGAACAGAGTGCGGCAGTCCAGACAACCTTCTTTCTCTATGCATTAGAGCAGAGCCAGTACCTGTGAGTGAAGCAGGCGGGAGCAATTATAGGAACCTGGAACCCTTTGAGCGGTGCACACTTTCTTCTCATGTTGGTATCAAAGCCTGAAGGGAGCAGTTATACATAGTGAACCTTCAGGAACCGCTTGGTGATGCTGTTTGCTGCAGGATTACCTGGTTGATAATGGTCTAAGGCTGATCATAGATGAGCAGATATTTCCAGAGAAAGATGAGCAGGAAGCCTTTGCTGCTATCTTCACCTGAAGCTGAAAGTTGTTCACAGGAGATATGTCTGACGGTATCCTCATCCATATAGTAGGGTTAAAGATTAGTCTTGCTTGCAAGGAGTTTTTCCAGAAAATTTAAAAAATCTCCCTTTTAGACGATGAGCACCTTAGACCCCGAGCAATGAGATAAAATGTTGATTAGCACATTACCAGTCTCAGCACACATTGCTGCAACCTCAATCCTAATCTCTAAATTTTTTGAAGACTCTTATCATTGATGGCTGCCAGCTGGTCTGAAAGACTGCAGAGGCCATCATCATTATTGCTGCTGCCACGGATAGGGAAGTTCTGTCCCTTCCAGTCTGCCGCCAACCCGATCTGATCTCACCTCACAAAAAGGTAAGTGCCAAATGTGTGAAATTTACACATACAGTATATGCAAAGGTTATGTCAGGGGGTTGGTGGCAGTAAAGGAAGCACATATGAAAATAAATGTGCAAGGGATTAGACAAAAAGGTGGTGAAAGGTTGACTTTGGAACCTTTGCTAGGTGCTACAAGTCCTCGTGACAGTGTTGGCTCTGCCTATAACTAAGTGTAGCAATACCCCCAGTTAAGAGGGCCGCTGATATAGATTTTGGGCCTGTAACACACTGCTGTCAACCCCCAGTAACTGGCTGTAACCTCCCTTGGCACAGATAGCAGTAAATATGGGATTGTGGAACCCGTTAGCTATGGGAATCACAATACCGCAATAAACATATAACCACACAGCGTATTTGCTTAACCACAAATACGTTTTACTGGGTATAAAACATATAGTTAAACAGTAGTACATATGCCAATGCAGAGCCCTGCAATGTTAACTGTAAAGCATATACGTTCTAACAGTATTTCACACACTCAATGTCAATCAACTGCGCTCGCGAGCTTCCCCCTAGTGGGCAAAGATGGCGCCCAAACCGTGTCTAGTTACTTTTAAAGTCAGGCCTGACTATAGCAGATACGATGCTCCATTGGGAGAGATTTTCGCTAGCAATGGTGGTGCACTTAAAAGGGTATTTGTAATCCACAGGGAAAAAGAACAGTCAACTAGTTGATATGCACTAAAGGATTCAACTATTGCTGCACAACACACGGTCCCTCTTAGGTGCAATGCAACACTCCGGTAAACTGTGGTCCCTGAACGGGGAACACTGAGCCTAAAGATTAGTCAATAAATCGTTGAGCAAGTGCTCTCTCACCCGACCGGACCAGTCCACACAACCGACTCCCGCAACCGGACTCCCGTACACAGTCTCACGACTCCCGTAGTCTCCGATCCTCTCGACAGTACTTAGAAGGAAGATGGATGAGGTAACTCTTGGGATCTCCCGTGAAGGCCGGAGGCTCTTTGGATCACAAGGCCCAATTCTCAGGCCCAGTCCAATGACAGACCCAGCGCAGGCTCCACTTGCTAGGTGAGCGATGTCCAAAGAGACGTGTTGCTCCGCTCCTCCTTAAATAGGCCTTCCCCAGGAGACCTTGTGGCGGGCAATGCACTGTGGGTGTCCCACTGTACTCTGGGTATAGTAGTCTTTCAGGCTCCTTAAAGGGACACCCCGCTACATAAGCATCACTTATTGATAAACTGCCCTTTTAAAAAGAGCTGATAGACGAAAGCTGTACAACAAACATACTCATAGAAACTATTATATACCAAAAGATCTTTAAAGAAACAACATGAAGGATGAACATGAGAGAAAGAAATGTCTTTCCACCTGAGAATCAGGTCACTAATACACATAGGGTTAACTAAATAAATAATTTAAAAGTACTGTAAAACAAATTTACAATTGAAATGTCAGCTTTTCACATATTTTCTCCTGGCTGTTTTCACATTTTTCCATTAAATGTAAAAGTAAATTTTCTGTATACCATTTGCTGAGTAGCACACATTATTAACCTAATAATATGCTGGAAAGGTGGTGGATAAAATACATCATGGCATTAAGCGTACCAAAGGAAGCATGCAAATCATCTTATAATGAGCTTATTTCACTGGAAACTAGGCTCCGCAGTCATTTATTTCCCAGAGACTTTTTATATAACACACAAACAGAGTGCATAGATCACTAATTTGGTTGTTTATGCAGAATCTTTTATTAGTTTATTGCAGCTTGAACATGTATACATCTTTTCTTCTAATTTCTAGAAGCGCTGATAATTAGCTGTTAGCAAAGTTAAAGTTAAATAGCTAATTAATTCATTTTGGCCAGTTGTACGAAATGTCGGGTCTTACAATCTGTATTTTTTTTCTCAGTCCAAAATACAAATATGTACGACATAAGTTAGATCTACCCTACTTTCCATATCTAATATATTGAATAAGATGTACTTTACACTGTATAATCAAAACTTCATGGACATCTCTCCAACTTATTGAGTTCAGCTACACAAAGCCAGGTCCATAAAGAGATGGTTTGATTTAGTTTTATGCAGAGTGACCTCAACTCTATTTTAAACCCTTGGGATAAACTGGATCATTGATTGCAAGCCAGGTCTACTTGTGCAAAATCATTAAATTATGTTTAACCAATTCATAAACAATATAGAGGTTGTAATAAATAGTTAATTCTTAAGCCTCGTACACACGACCGGTTTTCTTGGCAAGAAAACTGCTGGGAGAGCTTTTTGCCGTGAAAACCGTTCATGTGTATGGTTTCTCGCCAGGAAAACTGCAGGGAATCTCAACGAGCAAAATAGAGAACCTACTATTTTTTTGGCGTGATTCTCGGCAGAGTGTTTCCTGCCGAGAAAACCGGTCGTCTGTATGCTTACCTGTCCAAGATAAACCCGTGCATGCTCGAAAAGACTGTGACGCATGCGCGGTAGCATACAAGGTTAGTGTGGGGTGTAGCAAGATGGCGGCGACGGCATCAAATGTGACGAGCGCCGGCTTGTCATAGTCGATGACGTCACCGCGTTCTTGCCATTCAAAAGAACAGCGTTTTTTGGAGTGGCCGTCTGTACACAGGGCTTGGCAAGACAAGCTTGCCAGGAATCCTGTCAGGAAAACCGACGGTTTTCAAATAGACGGGATTCCCGCCCGTGTGTACAGGGCTTCACTGTTTGCTGATGATACAAAGCTAAGCAGGGCACTAACTTCATAACAGGACATAGCAACTTTAGAAGAAGACCCATTCAAATGAAGGGGTGGGCAGCTTTATGGCAGAGGGCAACATGTATCTATTATACGTAAAAGCCATTGTGAAGAAATATATATATATATATATATATATATATATATATATATATATATTAATGTACACACAGCACCCCATATTGACAGAAAAACACAGAATTGTTGACATTTTTGCAGATTTATTAAAAAAGAAAAACTGAAATCTCACATGGTCCTAAGTATTCAGACCCTTTGCTCAGTATTTAGTAGAAGCTCCCTTTTGATCTAATACAGCCTTGAGTCTTTTTGGGAAAGAGCAAAAAGTTTTTCCCACCTGGATTTGGGGATCCTCTGCCATTCCTCCTTGCAGATCCTCTCCAGTTCTGTCAGGTTGGATGGTAAACGTTGGTGGACGGCCATTTTTAGGTCTCTCCAGAGATGCTCAATTGGGTTTAAGTCAGGGCTCTGGCTGGGTCATTCAAGAACAGTCACAGAGTTGTTGTGAAGCCACTCCTTCATTATTTTAGCTGTGTGCTTAGGGTCATTGTCTTGTTGGAAGGTAAACCTTCGGCCTAGTCTGAGGTCCTGAGCACTCTGGAGAAGGTTTTTGCCCAGGATATCCCTGTACTTGGCCGCATTCTTCTTTCCCTCGATTGCAACCAGTCGTCCTGTCCCTACAGCTGAAAAACACCCCCACAGCATGATACTGCCACCACCATGCTTCACTGTTGGGACTGTATTGGACAGGTGATGAGCAGTGCCTGGTTTTCTCCACACATACCGCTTAGAATTAAGGCCAAAAAGTTCTATCTTGGTCTCATCAGACCAGAGAATCTTATTTCTCACCATCTTGGAGTCCTTCAGGTGTTTATTAGCAAACTCCATGCAGGCTTTCATGTGTCTTGCACTGAGGAGAGGATTCCGTCGGGCCACTCTGCCATAAAGCCCCGACTGGTGGAGTGCTGCAGTGATGGTTGACTTTCTACAACTTTCTCCCTTCTCCTGACTGCATCTCTGGAGCTCAGCCACAGTGATCTTTGGATTCTTCTTTACCTCTCTCACCAATGCTCTTCTCCCCCGATAGCTCAGTTTGGCTAGACGGCCAGCTCTAGGAAGGGTTCTGGTCATCCCAAACGTCTTTCATTTAAGGATTATGGAGGCCACTGTGCTCTTAGGAACCTTAAGTGCAGCAGAATTTTTTTCGTAGCCTTGGCCAGATCTGTGCCTTGTCACAATTCTGTCTCTGAGCTCTTCAGGCAGTTCCTTTGACCTCATGATTCTCATTTGCTCTGACATGCACTGTGAGCTGTAAGGTCTTATATAGGCAGGTGTGTGGCTTTTGTAATCAAGTCCAATCAGTATAATCAAACACAGCTGGACTCAAATGAAGGTGTAGAACCATCTTAAGGATGATCAGAAGAAATGGAAAGCACCTGAGTTAAATATATGAGTGTCACAGCAAAGGGTCTGAATACTTAGGACCATGTGATATTTCAGTTATTCTTTTTTAATAAATCTGCAAAAATGGCAACAATTCTGTTTTTCTGTCAATATGGGGTGCTGTGTGTACATTAATGAGGGGAAAAAATGAACTTAAGTGATTTTAGCAAATGGCTGCAATATAACAAAGAGTAAAAAATGTAAGGGGGTCTGAATACTTTCCGTACCCACTGTATATATATATATATATATATATATATATATATATATTGTGAGGGGGTTAGCTCGGCAGCGGGTGTGTGTGACCCCCGGGATGGGCTCCCCACACAAAAACAGGCCCAGCAAACGGAGGTTGTGGTTTTCAAAATCAAAAAAGGTGCGGTTTATTTTCTATTTACAGTGACAAAACACAGCAAAGCCAAAAGAAACATAAACAAAATAAATCCTGGTCAACTTGACCTCTGACTAAACATACAGGTTTCCTAACTAACAACTGGGATCAGCCTAGTGCTGTCCTAGTCCCTAAGTCCCTGGTTGTAAATGTCCAAGCAAATAGCCACACAGGCTTTGTCTCACCGCACAGGGGTTCACTCTCCCTAGACAGTCCACACAGGTCTGGGTCCAGGCATGAGCAAACACCTAATGAATCTGCGAGTTTTTATAGAGGCCTTAAACGAGCTGACAAGCTTCAGCTGGTCTCATCAACTCCCTGTCTGCACGACGCCCCACACTCTCCCTAGAGGTATGAGTCATCCATGAGCCCACTAGTCTCAGCTGGGCTTATACAACTCTCCACCTAGTTGTATAAGTCGGCGTAAAGCCTGAATCTGGGCGAAATATATCTACCCCCCTGGATGCAACCAGGTGACTTTACCTTCCTGCTGTCACATACCCCCCCCTCTTGTTTTAACCTCGGGGTTGGAACACCAGCAATCAGGCATTCATGTACTCGAGACAAAGCATCCACATTCCCCATTTGAACGCCAGGGCGATGCTTTACTGTGAAGTTGAATTCCTGGAGGGCCAGGAACCACCTATTCACTCTTCTATTTGTTTCCTTGTTTTGAGCCATCCACTTTAACGGAGCGTGATCCGTAACCATGTCAAAGTGCCTACCTAGCAGGTAGTACCGAAGGGAATCTAGAGCCCACTTCACCGCTAAACACTCCTTTTCAACGGTGGCGTAATTTACCTCATGGGACTTCAACTTCCTGCTGAGGTAAATGACTGGGTGCTCTTCCCCGTTCCAGACCTGGGACAATACTGCTCCTAACCCCACATCTGACGCATCACTTTGTACGACAAAGTCTTTAGAGAAGTCGGGTGAGTACAACACTGGCTGGCTACATAAGGCTTGTTTCAAGAATTGGAATGCTGCCTCAGCCTCGGGGGTCCATTTAATCATGACCGACCCTTTCCCCTTCGTTAGGTTGGTTAGGGGCACAGCCTTAGAAGCAAAGTGGGGAATGAATCGCCGATAATACCCAGCGATTCCCAGAAAGGCTCGTACCTGCTTCTTGCTGTTGGGACGTGGCCAACTCTGGATGGCCTCGACTTTGTTGAGTTGGGGTTTTATTACTCCCCTCCCAATGGTGTACCCAAGATATTTGGCCTCCTCCTGCCCAATGGTACACTTCTTGGGGTTAGCCGTAAACCCCGCTTCCCGAACAGAGTCCAGGACTGCTTGCACTTTTGGCAGATGTGAGGCCCAATCTGTGCTATGGACAATTACGTCATCCAGGTAAGCCGCAGCATACTTCCGATGGGGCCTCAGCATCTGGTCCATTTTCTGCTGGAATGTGGCCGGCGCATTCTGTAACCCGAACGGCATTCTTTTATATTGGAACGCCCCGTCTGGGGTTACAAATGCGGTTTTCTCTTTGGCCAATTTGGCCAGGGGGATTTGCCAATACCCTTTTGTGAGGTCAAGAGTCGTCATGTATCGGGCTGTTCCCAGCCGGTCGATCAACTCATCTATACGTGGCATGGGGTAGGTGTCAAATTTTGTAACTTTGTTCAACTGACGAAAATCGTTACAAAATCGCCAGCTCCCATCCGGTTTAGGCACCAACACAATGGGACTAGACCAATCACTTTGGGACTCCTCTATCACCCCTAAGTTCAGCATTTTCTGTACTTCCTCCCGTATTGCCTCCCGTCGGGCCTCTGGGATCCGATAGGGTTTTAACTTCACCCTTTCACCGGGCGGGGTAATGATGTCATGCTCTACCCCAAATGTTTGTCCCGGCAGCTCAGAGAATACCTCCTTGTTGCGAAGCACAAACTCCTTAACCTCCTGTTGTTGGGGTTGTGACAAGGTGGCTGCTATTCCAACCTCAGGAATCACGCAACCAGTTTGAGCTGGTGACCAAGTGTCTGCGACTAGGGACTCTCTATCCCTCCAGGCTTTCAACAGATTAACGTGATAGATCTGTTCGGGCTTTCACCTTCCTGGTTGTCTGACCTTGTAATTCACTTCGCTCACTTTTTCCATTATCTCGTAGGGGCCTTGCCATTTGGCAAGGAATTTACTTTCAACCGTAGGGACAAGTACCAGTATCCTATCCCCCAGGGAAAAGGTACGGGTCTTGGCTCCACGGTTGTACACTCTCTGCTGTGCTAACTGCGCTTGGGCCAAATGTTCCTTCACGATGGGCATTACCTGTGCAATTCGGTCTTGCATCAGGGCGACATGCTCAATCACACTCCTGTGGGGAGAACTCTCACTTTCCCAAGTTTCCTTGGCAATATCCAACAGCCCTCTTGGGTGTCTCCCATACAGTAACTCAAAGGGGGAGAATCCCGTAGAGGATTGGGGCACCTCCCTAATAGCAAACATCAGATAAGGAAGTAGACAGTCCCAATCCTTTCCATCTCTATCCACCACTTTCTTCAACATTTGTTTTAGGGTTTTGTTGAATCTTTCAACCAGCCCATCGGTTTGGGGGTGATACACAGATGTACGTAATTGCGTCACTTTGAACAATTTACACAGCTCCTTCATAACCTGGGACATAAAGGGTGTACCTTGGTCCGTAAGCAGTTCTTTACAAATACCCACCCGGCTAAACACAAGAGATAGCTCTTTGGCTATGGTTTTGGCCGAGGTATTTCGGAGAGGGATCGCTTCTGGATAACGGGTGGCATAGTCCATTATAACTAATATGTACTGGTGCCCCCTAGCGGACTTGATTATAGGACCTACCAAATCCATGGCGATCCTCTCAAACGGGACCTCAATGATGGGTAGAGGGACCAGCGGGCTACGGAAATGTGGCATCGGGGCCGACCTCTGACACACAGGGCAGGAGGAACAATAATTTTCTATGTCCTTCATCACCCCCGGCCAATAGAATCTCTGTAATACCCTCTCTCGGGTTTTCTCTGTCCCCAGATGACCTCCAAGAATGTGCCCATGGGCCAACTCCAACACCAACTTCCTGTAAGGTTTGGGCACCACAAGCTGCTCAACGGTTTCTTCTGCCCTTTTTGCCACCCGATACAGTAGGTCCTTCTCTACGCTGAAGTATGGGTAAGTGCAGGTATTATCTGGGTTCACTAACTCGCCATCTATTTTCACTACGTTTTCCCGTGCCTTTATTAGGGCGGGGTCTTTCAACTGTTCTGTGGCAAAGTTTTCCCTGTGAACCTCAAGATCAGAAAACTCCACAGACGGTAGGTTTTCGTCTGAGGAGGTGGGCTCCTCTCCAGTTTCTTGAGTCTCCCCTGCCAATACTGATAAGGGAAATTCCGGAGAGTCCTCACCACTCTCAGGGGAGTTCTGGCTATCACATTCCTGGTACATAGGGGCACCAGTGGGGGGCTCAGGATCATCCCACAGTTCCCAGAACTTCGGAAAATCCCTTCCCACAATGGCGTCATACGGTAACTGAGATACTAAGCCCACTGGATGAGAGAGGGTACCTTTGGGGGTCTCGAAACACACTGTAGTCACTGGATACTCTCGGGTGTCCCCATGCACACAAATAACAGCTACCTTGTTATTCCCAGAGACCTCTGTTTTAACTAACTCAGCCTTTATCAGGGTCACAAGGCTACCTGAATCCAGCAATACCACAACATTTCTACCATTAACACACATTTTGCATAAATGTTTCTCAGTTCCTCGAATGGCAGTGCATGCGACTGTCGCACACAGCGACTGACGTCTGCCCGTCAGAAAGTCACACTGCATGGGTTCCTCCACAACCGGGCAATTGGCTGCAATATGTCCCGCTTGCCGGCAGCGGTAGCAAACGATCCTTCTTGCCGCCTCTTGAGCCGCTGATTTCCCAGGCTGTTCTCGCCAATCTTGGGGTAGAGCTCCCACCCTCTCACTCTCTCCACCCTTACCCCTTGGAATCCTCTTATCCGCCCCTGGGGATGGTCTGGTCTTAGGGTGGAAAGTCCGAGTGTCTCTGGAAGAGGCCGTCAGGTTCTCTGTAGCCAAGTATTTCTCCACACGATCCACAAGACCATCGGCCGTCTCTGGGTCTCCATGGCTTACCCACTTTTGGATGGCAGTAGGAAGAGCTCTCAAAAACCGATCCATTACAACACGTTCCACAATCTTTGGTGCGGACAAAGTCTCTGGCTGTAGCCACTTTCTGCTCAGGTGAATGAGATCATACATTTGAGACCTGGGGGGTTTTCCAAGCTGGAAAGTCCAGTTATGCACACGCTGAGCCCGGACAGCCTGGGTGACACCCAGCCTTGCCAATATTTCAGCTTTTAGCATCACATAGTCTTTTGCTTGGTCAGGCTCTAGGTCATAGTAAGCCTTCTGCGATTCACCAGTTAACAGAGGAGCCACCAGTCCAGCCCACTGCTCCTCAGGCCACTTTTCTCTTTCAGCAGTCCTTTCAAATGTGGTCAAAAATACCTCTGGATCATCCTCTCCAGTCATTTTTGTCAATAAACGACTCACCCCAAAGGACGCGGTATTAGTGGGACGGCTTTCCTCACTGGTCTGCGGACGTTGCTGCATTACTGCTTCCATTTGTTGTAGTCTCTGCTCTTGCTTCTGTAACAGGTCTATGAAGCGGGCCTCAGATTGCTGCTGGGCTTGTTGCTGAGCTTCCAGACTCTGTTGGTGAGCTTGCTGCTGGGCTGCAAGGCTCTGTTGATGAGCTTGCTGCTGGGCTGCAAAGTTCTGTTGTTGAGCTGCAAGGCTCTGTTGATGAGCTGCAAGGCTCTTTTGCAAACCTGCATTTGTCTGCTGTTGATTGGCATTTGCTAGAGCCAGCTGCTTCAGTATCTCCTCCATGCTGGCTTAAAAAAAAACTGCCACTGGTTCTCCACCAACTGTGAGGGGGTTAGCTCGGCAGCGGGTGTGTGTGACCCCCGGGATGGGCTCCCCACACAAAAACAGGCCCAGCAAACGGAGGTTGTGGTTTTCAAAATCAAAAAAGGTGCGGTTTATTTTCTATTTACAGTGACAAAACACAGCAAAGCCAAAAGAAACATAAACAAAATAAATCCTGGTCAACTTGACCTCTGACTAAACATACAGGTTTCCTAACTAACAACTGGGATCAGCCTAGTGCTGTCCTAGTCCCTAAGTCCCTGGTTGTAAATGTCCAAGCAAATAGCCACACAGGCTTTGTCTCACCGCACAGGGGTTCACTCTCCCTAGACAGTCCACACAGGTCTGGGTCCAGGCATGAGCAAACACCTAATGAATCTGGGAGTTTTTATAGAGGCCTTAAACGAGCTGACAAGCTTCAGCTGGTCTCATCAACTCCCTGTCTGCACGACGCCCCACACTCTCCCTAGAGGTATGAGTCATCCATGAGCCCACTAGTCTCAGCTGGGCTTATACAACTCTCCACCTAGTTGTATAAGTCGGCGTAAAGCCTGAATCTGGGCGAAATATATCTACCCCCCTGGATGCAACCAGGTGACTTTACCTTCCTGCTGTCACAATATATATATATATATATATATATATATATATATATATAATGTTAGGGATAGGAATCCTGGTAACCATGAGTCCCAAAACTTTCTAAATTTCTAATGCCGCGTACACACGGTCGGAATTTCCAACAGAAAAAGTCAGATGGGAGCTTTTCGTCAGATATTCCGACCGTGTGTATGGCCCATCGGACTTTTTCTGTCGGAATTTCCGACGGACTTAGATAGAGAGCAGGTTCTCTATTTTTCCGTCGGAAATTCTGATGGAGGTTTGCCTGATAAAAAATCAGACCGTGTGTACACGGCATAAGAAAGAACAATGATCAAACCATCAAATACAACCAATAAACAAATGTTTCTAATGTTATTGTAAATACAGTCTATTTCCTGACACAATTATATTTTTTGTCTTTGCCAAACCCTGTCTAGTATAACATGTTGATTCTCAAAAGAACTTACAGAGAGCAGTAGAGCTATGGACTCAGGCAGGGATTGTTAACTAAATGTATTAGAGTCAAAATAAATACTTGGATGAGATCGGTGTGTGGCGGCCTAGCTTGTTTACTAGATGTTTTTATTGCTAGCTGTGCCCCCGCTGGAAAGATTTACCCTCTCAAGCTGAACTGATGATGGCCAATTAAAAACCTTACTGCTATCACCAGATTGACTGTTTTCATCGGACGAACCGATCGTGTATAGGCCCCATCGGTCTTTTTTCCATCGGTGTGAAAAAATAGAACATGTTTTAAATTTATCCGATGGGAAAAAAAACGATAGCAAAATCCGATCGTCTGTGTGGAAATCCATTGGATAAAAAACCCACGCATGCTCAGAATCAAGTCGAGGCATGCTCAGAAGCATTGAACTTAATTTTTCTCGGCTCATCGGAGTGTTTTACGTCACCGCGTTTGAAACGGTACGTTTTTTGATTGATGGTGTGTGGGCAAGACTGATGGAAGACAGTTTCATCGGAAAAAAAACATTGGATTAGAATCCATAGGATATCCGATCGTGTGTACAGGGCTTTACACCTGTTCCAGTTATAGCTGACAGTTATTTCCCCTCACTTTATAGAGATTTCTTTCATTTCCTGTCTTGTCTACCCTTTAAACCTTCCCTTCTATATCCAAAAATATTTTAATTAATAAAGCATTGAGGTTATGTGACAATTGGCCGTGTAAACAGTGTTTAATTGAGTTCTTTGTATTCAAAATTATAGCTTCCAAATTTGCTATATTTGGAGGGACTGTCCCTATTTAGGAACACTCTGTCCTCTATCCTTCCATCTGTCTTTCCTCAATTTTTGTTCCTCTTTTTATACTGCGTATTGACCTCTATAAAAAATAAAATACACTATTTAATGATCGAAAGTATTACACAATACAAAGCTTTTCATTCAATGTATATATTTTTACATTTGTTATGTTGAATATTTATATATAAATGGTCCATACTGGAAAGAATTCTCCCTTTTTCCTACACATTGCTGTTGGCAAGCAAACACCCCTTATTGTTTTAAATCAAACGTAAAATATACAGTATATACCTGTATATATAGAACTATATATACAGTATCTCACAAAAATTTGTACACCCCTCACATTTTTGTAAATATTTTATTATATCTTTTCATGTGACAACACTGAAGAAATTACACCTTGCTACAATGTAAACTAGTGAGCGTACAGCTTGTATAACAGTGTAAATTTGCTTTCCCCTCAAAATAATTCAACACACAGCCATTAATTTCAAAACCGCTGGCAACAAAAGTGAGTAAACCCCTAAGTGAAAATTTTCAAATCAAGACCAAAGTGTCCGTATTTTGTGTGGCCACCATTTTTTTACAGCACTGCCTTAACCTTCTTGGGCATGGAGTTCACCAGAGCTTTACAGGTGGCCACTGGAGTCCTCTTCCACTCCTCCATGATGACATCACAGAGCTGGTGGATCCTTCCATTTGAGGATGCACCACAGATGCCTAATAGGGTTTAGGTATACCGTATATACTCAAGTATAAGCCGACCCGAATATAAGCCAAGGCACCTAATTTTACCACAAAAAACTGGGAAAACGTATTGACTCGAGTATAAGCCTAGGATGTCCATCTGCATGCCTCACTGTGCCTCACTTTGCCTCACTGTGTCCATGTGCATGCCTCACTGTGCCTTACTGTGTCCATGCCTCACTGTGTCCATGACTCACTGTGGCCATGCCTCACTGTGGCCAATCTCCCTACCTGATCTCCGGCGCTGTGTGACTAGACTGACGTTTAACATGGGAGTCTATGAAAGGGGTGCCCGGGTTTGAAAAATCGGTGCTCCCCAGCCGTAGGTCACTCGGACAACAACCTTTGCACACTTGTAGAGGAAGAGTGTGGCTACATGTGTGCCAAGTTTGGGGTCCAGGGGACCTACGGCTGGCCAGGATCAGGCGCACAAAGTTTAAGATGGACACAGACTCGAGTATAAGCCGAGGGGGGCATTTTCAGCACAAAAAAATGTGCTGAAAAACTGGCCTTATATTTGAGTATATACGGTATATATATTATATATGTATATTATTCAAAAATCACAAATAATATCTGCGCTTTGGCTAAATGTATACCAAATGACAATATCAGCGGCAGCCAGCACTAAAGGTTTGATCATAAAACCACTCAAAACATATATTTAGAAGGTGCAGCGCCAATTAAAAAAATCCTGCAATAGAAAAACCTGCAATGGACAGTCCTGCCATGAATAGCCACCAACAATGGATGATAGGTTGGTAAAATAGATATGATTCCAGCACCAGCAGTGTGAAAAGATTTTGAATGCACTCATCACCACCAGTGTATAATTAAGACCTTTTTTTTTATTATATGAGGTCATCATATATTAACCTGGTCTAAGTTGGTTTTATCCTTTCTTATACAATGTATGACGTAATCTTTTGAGTAGTTTGATCCATGCTAAAATTGTTTTAGTTAAACTACTTTTAGTTTATGTTGGAACTACAACTCAATATTATTAGCATATATGTGATCTTTTCTTTTGCTGCCACCATATGTACTTATGTATGCTAATTGTTATAATTCAATAAACAAATTTGACACAAAATTCCAATAGGTGCCTTGCTGAATTTCAGGTATATTACTGTCTGTCCTGGGAGATGCCAAGTGGGTTTGCATTTCCACAGGTCACTTCATCTTGCACACCTCCCAACTTTCTGAACTAAGAAAGAAGGACACCATTTGAAAAATAGTAGCACAAAGACACACTGCTGACATAGCCCAGTTATGTACACTATAAAGAATGATGGGTTAAACCTGCAAGTGTTTTTCTTCCCAACTATTTTCCTTTATACTGGCTATTCAACATAACTTCATATATCTATGCCAGCCTTTCATTGCCTTTTTACCCCAGAGGAACTCCTAGAATAATTTTCAGGTCTCAGGGAACCACCACTAAAACCAATTCATCAGATGACAATGGGAAAAACACCCCTTATATTGATTGAGGGGGGTTCCCCACTGCAGGTTTAAAAGTTTGAAGAAATACACAATCTGGAGTATGGAGAGGTCACAGCCAAAAATAGGCATTGAGGGAATGTTAGTGATCCCGGTTGTGCAGAGGCACACAGGCTCATCTGGAAGTAGATAAGGTATAATGAGTAGGATCAAAATATGTAGCTGCTTAAAAAAACAAGCAGAGCTGCATAAGGATCACTTATCGGATTTTATCAGACAATCAATGTGGCAAGGGGTGGGAGAGAAGTTCCCTCTATCAGGATGCCTACGACAGATGATCGCGGTATGCAACCGCATTCATATAGTCTTCCCATCCTGGTGGCGTCTGACGTCACAACTAGGATGCGGACGTATGACGAGGATGTCCATAGGTGTGTGTGGATGATTTAAGGGTGGTGCACATGATGGGACGCTGAAAGCGTCATACCCAGAGGTGCGCATGCGCCAGATGGAGACCGCCGTGCGGAATGCAATGTCGGTCACGTTGGAAACCAAAGCACCATCTTAATGAAGGGAATACCCTCATAAACAGAGGGCAACTGCCCAAATTGATGATAAGATGAGCGGCATAGCCGCAGCTCGATCGTTTCAACAGTTGGATAGAAGAGTACAAACAATATATACCCATACCAAACTAGCCTTGGACTGAAACCTCTAGGGCTCACAGGAATGGAGCGATTGATTATTCACTTAATTCACTGAGTGCCCCTGGCGTCCGTGTGTGCCATTAGGGACCAGGAAAAGGCAAGTGGGAAAAACCTAATTGAAACCCAAGTGATGCATATAATTAGTAGCATTTTGGTAATCAAGTAGCTTTGGCAACCTGGCAAGAGATCATAAAGATCGCCTAACAAGTGACAAAAAGAGAAACATGCACATTTGTATGACATCAATAGATTACAATACTGTAACAGGATAAAATAGCAGAAATAGAATATATCAATCGGAAGGGAAAAAGGGGAAGACAAAGAAAAGAAAAAAAAATAATAATAATAATGATAACGATGTTAAAATAATAATGGAGAGGTGATGTTCAAATAATAAGAGCATCATTAAAGAAAGGGTTTGAAACTAAAGGCGTCCTTGAGGCCGGGATACTTAAGAGCTGATAAATCATGTATCCAGTGTGCCTCCCGTTGTAGAAGCATTTTGTCATAGTTGCCTCCTCTATCCCCTGGAGCAATATGCTCTAAGGCAAAAAAATGCATTTTTGAACCATCGAGGTTATAGGCCAATGTGGCAACTTATAGGGGTTTCTATTATTTTTTTAGATATCAGGGAGACATGGTCGCGGATGCGATGAAAGAAAGGTTGTTTGGTTTTACCCATGTAAAACGCCTCGCATTCACATTGCATGATGTATACAATGCCTATCGATTGACATGTTGCTGAAAATTTAGGTTTATAAAGACAGACATTGGGAAGGGAAATGCAGCATGAATAATTTTACAAAAATTGCATTTATGGCGTGGCCTAGTGCCTTTTATCAGGTCTTTGGAGATTTCTGCTTGAGCGGTATAGTGGCTATGTACAAAGTTATCCTTGAGGGATCGTGATCGTTTGAAAGTGATCTTGGGATATTGCTTGAAATGTTTGGAGACCTTGTCGTCTCCCATCAGGAGATACCAGTGTTTTTTCATAATGTCTAGCACCTGTCAGGGCAGACCCGAGAACCTGGTGATCGTTCGAACCCTAGGACTTGCTTTAACAGGTTTGGAGTCATGTATAAGGGACATTCTTGTTTAGTTTTTGGCCCTGATGTAGACTTTTTTGAGACATTTGTTGCTGTATCCACATTGTTGCAAACGCGACTGCAACATTTTAGCTTCTTTTTCAAAGTCAGAGTCTGCACTGCAATTTCGTTTCAATCTCAAGTATTGCCCGTATGGCACACTAGCTACAAGAGACACAGGATGGGAGCTGGCAGCATGGAGCAAAGAATTGCCCGCAGAGGGTTTGCGGAAAAGAGTTATTCCAATGCTGCCATATTTTGTGAGGATGACTTAGTTGTGATCCAAATCTTATCCCAATTGGCTGCTTCCAACGAAAACCCAAGATCCATCTCCCACTTAGCCACATATGATGGTGGGTCTGAGATGGGTTTAGTAATAAGATGAGTGTAAAGAGTTGAAATAAGTCCCTTAGTGCAGTGTTTCTCAACTCCAGTCCTCAAGGCGCCCCAACAGGTCATGTTTTCAGGCTCTCCATTATTTTGCACAGGTGATATGATCAGTTTCACTGCCTCAGTAATCCCCACAGACGTTTCATCAGAGGGTAAACCTGAAAACATGACCTGTTGGGGCGCCTCGAGGACTGGAGTTGAGAAACACTGCCTTAGTGTGTGGGTCACATTTAGATATATTTTAAAAGCACGTTAATTTATCTAAAATTAATTCCTTGTATATAGGGCATACATTTTTTTTAATCTGAAGATATCGAAAGAGCTCTGAATTAGGAAGTTTGTGACTTTCACATAAGTCAGGGAAAGTTTTGAATGAAGCAGAGGATGCTAGTTCACAGAGTTGAGTTTGATTAGTGGAGGTCCATATGCAAAAGTGTGTTACCGGCGCCACGATACAATTCAATAAGTGCTTATTAAGTTTGCTGCAATCAAATAAAACATACAACCCCATAGGCTGAATATTAAAAATTATATTTGGTAAGGTGGATCGCGCTAACTTTTTTTTTTCTTTTTTAAATATTACCACTCCTTTCTTCCTTATAATACCAGAAACAAATTACGTGTATAAATTATGTAAGCTCTGTGCTCTATAGGTATAGTATATCCAAAACCTGTTATAAAAATGCCAGTTCAAATTATACGTGCCATGAACAACAATTCCAATAATAAAAGTGCTAGTGCCCAAAACAAAATAATTGAAATAATGTTAAAAAATTTAAAAATTTAAAAAACTGCCACTCCAAGGAATATAAAGTGCATAAACCAAAAAAATCTATGTTGTGCAATTCATTAAGTCCATCATCTAAAAATAACCAAAAAATTGTAACAAGTGAGAAAAGTATAGCAAGTGAAAAAAAAGTGCAATAAATGTCCTCAGTGAATAATCGTTCCTTTCAAATGGTTACTTCCTGTGTTGCTACCTTCACCATATATGTGCCTGCACCACCACCTAGTGAAATGGCCACTCACCAGATAGACTAGGATAAGCGTCTTTGGTTCATTTAGGTAAGGAAACCACTCCGTATTGCAGATCCGTCAGCAATCCTTCCCAATGCTCTGTTTGAATGTCTTGCTCTATGAACTCTCATGGGACACATAAACGGCCATCATAGTGTAGTATATTGTATAAAATTTATTAAAGTTAAAAAGTGTATCATAAACTCACATGTTCAGGTGCCTCAAAGCCGGCACTAAGCTGATCCAGCCGTGTATAAGAGTATGTCTGGTCCGCATGTGTGCCCCTGTAATTCCTCACAAACGGCGTGCGTTCCAGGCCTCGTTATCGCGTGACTGGAAGTGACAAAAAGGTTGTTTCCCAGCAGCCTCTATGCATCATCAAATGCATCATCAGGAAGCTGCCTTGTTGTTGTTTGTCCTCGTATTTATACCCCCTTTTGCTTGTTGTTATCCTATCCCGTTGTCTACAGGTCAGAAACAACCATTCCGTGCGACCGGAAGTAGTTGATTCACCATCTTAATTACTGGCGGTTCCCCATTACTTATAACGTCCGGCCGGAAATTACCATTCCGTTCGACCGGAAGTGGATTAGCCGCCATCTTAGCTACTGGTGGGTATCCATTGCCATAGATGAAAACCTACTGGCAAAGTTGTCCCCTGTGGCTGGAACTATCAAAACCCTATTTCCATTATTTGTTTTCAAACAGGGCATCCTATCTAGCTTCTCCAAATTTGTGCCGGGTCACCCCTATACAGAGCTGGGTCGCTTTTACTAGGTAACATGCGTACTCCTGCATGTGATAAGCTTCTCAATTTTAAATTCTTGTTTTGTTGAATAAGATTGAAATTCAGTTACTGTCCTATTCACTTTGTTTGTAACCTTCAAGGTTTACATTTTCCACATCTGTAGAAACCTTTATGGTCAAGGAAGGTTGTCATTTTGGCAAAATTCGACTCAAGTGTGGGTCATTACAAATTATTGGCCAGTTCTTTTTCACAATCCCTTCAAGCTTTTTGTATTGTATATTAAATCCTGTAATAAATGGTACCTTGTCTTTTTCTTCATTGGTCCTGGTTGTACTCTGTAATAGTTTGGACCTATCCAGATGCCCAACCTGCTCCCTAGTTTGTTCCAGTTGTTCCCTTTCATACCCTTTGTCCACAAATCTTTCAATGAATGCTCCTGTTTGTTCCTGGTAATCTGCCATTAGGTCACATTACGTCTAATTCTGACTAACTGTCCCTTTGGTATTGCTTTTTTCCACTGCGGATGGTGACAGCTGCTATATGGGATGTACCCGTTTCTATCGGTTTCTTTAAAGTGGGTTCTGGTATACAATGTATCTCTATTTTTAATTATTTCTAGATCTAGAAAGGTGATGGGCTCTTGATGTACAATGACTGTGAATTTGATACCATATTGGTTTGCACCTATGTGCTGGACAAATTCATTTAATTCATCCCGGTTGCCTTTCCAAACAATCAGAATGTCGTCTATAAATCTTTTATAGACTAGTATGTGTGGCCAACACTTTACGAATATCTCCTCTTCCTCCCATTTATTCAGGAAAATGTTAACCACACTAGGGGCGTACTTGTTTGCCATTCCCACCCCTTTTATCTGTTTGTAGAACTGGTGATTGTGCCAAAAAAAGTTATTTCCCATGCTCATCCTTAAACCTTCTAATATGAACCTTCTCTGTTTTAGTCTTAAATCAGAGAAGTGTTTCATAGCCCATGCTACCGCTGCACATATATGGTGAAAGTAGCAGCACAGGAAGTCACCATTTAAAAGGAGCGATTATTCACTGAGGACATCTATTGCACTTTTTTTCACTTACTATACTTTTTTCACTTGTTACCATTTTTTGGTTATTTTTAGATGATGGACTTAATGAATTGCACAACATAGATTTTTTGGTTTATGTACTTTATATTCCTTGGAGTGGCAGTTTTTAAAATTTATTTTTTTTTAACATTATTTCAATTATTTTGTTTTGGGCACTAGCACTTTGATTATTGGAATTGTTGTTCATGGCACGTATAATTTGAACTGGCATTTTTATAACAGGTTTTAGATATACTATACCTATAGAGCACAAAGCTCACATAATTTATACGCCTAATTTGTTTCTGGTATTATAAGGAAGAAAGGAGTGGTAATGTTTAAAAAAAAAGCGCGATCCACCTTACCAAATATAGTGGAGGTCCATGCTTTAAAAGATTTGGGGGAAGACCAAGCAGAACAGAAAAGAGGATTTTTAAGAAATGATAAAAGATGTATATGGGGGGATTGTAGTCAATTTACTAATTTAAATTTATCCCAAATGGCCAGTGTATGTTTAGTTATAGGATTATAGAGTTTTTTACGGTCCAAGGAATTAGGCCATACGAGGTTGGTTATTGAAAGTGGGTCGCAATCTATTGATTCCAGCGCAACCCAAAGCGGAAGTTCATGTTTTGCCTGATATTTAGGGATATGGGCTAATTGTGCTGCATGGTAATAGGTGGTAAAATTAGGAAGCCCTAGTCCCCCTTTGGGCTTTGGAAGGTAAAGAGTGTGTTTGGGCAGACAGGCTTTCAAGGAGCCCCAAGCGAAAGTCAATGCCTTACTTTGTAGTATTCTGCTAGAACAGGGATAGGTAAAACTCAAAAAAGATAAAGAATTTTGGGCAGTATAGCCATCTTTATTACATTAATTTTACCTATCCAAGATAATAGTAGAGAGGACCATTGTGTCAGAAGATTAGATATTTGACACAAAATTGGAGGATAATTGGCAGTGAAAATGTCAGAAAGATTGGGTGTGAGAGTTATCCCTAGGTACCAAGTGGACCATGAGAAAGGGAGGGATGTTTGCACTTGTTGTAAAATATGAGGAGGTAAAGATATATTGAAGGCTATAGATTTTTGAGAGTTAATAATTAGACCAATCAAGTGATTGGGAGAAGAAATATGAGGGGATGACATCAAGATTAAGATATCGTCAGCAAATAGGCAAAGTTTATATTGGTGACCAGCTAAATCTAGACCTTTAATAGAGGGGTCAGTATGGATTGATTGAGCAAGGGGTTCGTCAAGTAGGGCAAATAAGAGTGGGGAAAGTGGACATCCCTGACGCGTACCCCTACAGATGGTCCAATGTGATGTTCTATTCATGTTTCTATATGATTAGGGTAGTAGATACCCCAAAAAATCATCCCTTCCTGTTCATCTAATTGGACCATCTAAAATCACTTACTTAATAAGAAATTAATGCTACGTACATTTTCACTGTTATTGTTTGTTTATTATTTTTGGGATGGTGGCTATTGTTTTTGCAACTCACAGGGCCGTACCCTTTCCGTCATGTTTCAGGGAATGGGAGACCCTCATGGCGGACTACTCCAGGAACCATGACAAAGGTGAGGCAGTTCAATCTGAACTATCCTCGCTATGTGGTCCACTGGGGAGATTAGTAGAAAGGAAGGCAGCCCTTTTCTGGCATGTAGAGAGCTTAGAGAAATATATCAGAGAAGACATTAACCCCTATGGTCTTCGTATATAAATATTCCCCATGGTTGATAATATTAACCCTGAATTTAGAAAAAAAATGGGAAAACAACTTGCAACTATGCACACGCAACATGATGCAGTTGCTTGTTGAGGAATATAAAATAAGGACTATATTGTTGGATAAAGAAATTGATGATACTTACAACAAATTGTAACCCTTCAAAAGCCTCCCTGCTTTTAAGGAACAGGTGGAGAAAAACAAGGGCCGTCTAGATCAGGTGACCATTGATATTCTAAACAAAAAAGAAAAAAGTTTTGGAGGGACAAAATGTCATTTCAGAAGGGTAAGGCCTATAAATGGCAGTCTAATTACCCCCCTCAAACCCATAAAACCAAGGGGTTAGCTAAATCTACAACGGAAAGAGGCTATAATTCATCCATTAACTATTCTGTTTTCTCTTCTTCCCAAAATCGAACCTGGAATAGAAACAAAAAACCCAAGCGCCCACTCTCTGGAGAGGAATCAAATGCACAGAAGAAACGAATTACAGATATTCAGCCTTCTACTATCTCTTCTGCTGGTACGTTAGGTAACTATGTTAAGGATGACTCATGTGGTGACATTTCTAATCGGGTTTCTGGGTCTATAAGTACAGGTCTGTTTACTTCACAACACATGGGTGTAAAACTATCTGATGGGCACCGAACTACCATTGATCCAACGGGGATATGTTTTTTTTTCCACAGGGATCGGGACCGATCCTGGGAAAGAAGAAATGGCACAGTTTGACTATGCTCAAATGGAAAACCATGGCATGGACATTAGAAATCTCTCCGATCATGTACTTTCTACGGAGGAGAGGATGGTACTGTCCAAAGGGTTAAGCTTCTGTCCGGACTCACGCCTTGATGTCTTTGAGACTATCAAGGACTTGAACTTATTTGCAAGAAAGTTAGTCCTTAAGAGCCTCTACTCAAAAAACAAGGACAAACAACGCCTGGTTATTACACAACACGATAGGGATCTGGAGGTATTGGTGTCCCTATCGGACGATCAGGATCCACTAGACCTTATTGATGTACTTGATCTGGAGACACTACTACAGCAACCTGTCATTATGGATACACCTCCCCCCTCGACAAGCCTTTTGAAGAACAAATCGGACAAATTCCCGTCCCTTAACATTAATCCAAATTTAGCAGCATTTGTCACCTTGGCAACTGCTGAAATAAAAAAAATTGCACAATTTTGGACCTTCGGGAAATCTGACACGTATGGAACAATCTTTATTGGAAAAATAAAAAAAAACTGTAATTCTCTCACAATCAAACTCTCTGATAAAGGGGACAACAATGTGATAATGACGAATGACCAATACAAGATCATGTGCCACAAGATACTCTCCAATGGGGACTGGTACAAACTGATCTCCAAGGCCAGTATCGCAAGATTTGAAGTCCAATTCTACGCATTAATTGATGGCGCCTTCTCTCAAGGCGTCATAAATCAAGACGTGTGGGAGTTCCTGTGGACTAATACCCTAGGACCCCAACATTTTATTGTCTTCCCAAGGTCCATAAAAGTCTATCCGAACCACCGGGTAGACCAATAGTGTCAGGGAACGGGGCTATTACTAAAAACTTGAGTGTGTACGTAGACACACACTTAAGACCATTTGTTGTCAGGCTACCCTCATATGTAAGGGACACTATTCATCTCTTGCAGAACCTGGAGGGTCTTCATGTACCACAACATGTTCGAATTGGAGGAATGCATTTCCGCTATGAACCAGAACAAATTCAACTTGAAGTTCACTGTTATCCCCAGTGAAACCAGTATCACCTTTCTGGATGTGATTCTAACTAAAAACTTGGATGGGAGTCTATCAAGTGGACTCTACCGGAAGTCAACCGCCGGAAATACTGTCCTCCATGCGACCAGCTCACACCCTCAGGCCCTCGTACGGTCTATTCCGTACAGCCAGTATTTGAGGCTGAAACGGAATTGCTCCAATCAGGATACATTCCTTAGGGAGGCTAACGCCTTGAGGCATAGGCTTCTACTGAGGGAATACTCCCATAGCTGTTTGAAGAGAGCCTTCAAATGTGCCAATGGACAGGAGAGATGTGAACTTTTGTTTGGACAGAAAAAAACTGATGATACACAAATCGTCAGGATTATTACAAAATATCATAACCAGCACAAAGCAGTTAAGGATATTATTACCAAGTTTTGGCATCTGTTATGCATAGACCCCACGCTCAGTCCGCATGTCTCCAAGGCACCTGCGATTACATATCAACAGGCTCCATCACTGAAGGACCATTTGGTCCAAAGTGAATTTAGAGGTAAATTCCGAAAAGACCCATGCAAGAGAATGGGTACATTTACTTGCGGGGGCTGTTCAATATGTCAGTACATGAATATTCGGCAAGACAACATACTCCTGAATGGACGTCCATATAGACCCCGCCACTTCTTTAACTGCAAAACCGAGGGGGTGGTGTACCTACTGACATGTAAATGCTGTAGATTTTATGTAGGGAAAACTAAATTGCAATTCTTCAAGAGAGCCTCTAGACACATAAGTTTTATGAAGATGATGAATCCGGAGCTCCCATTGGGGAGACATGTGGTCCAACAACACAATGGAAAATTTCCAAAAATCCAGTTTTTGATACTGGACAGGATCCACCCCAACGCCAGGGGCGGCGACTGGAACAAGGTCCTACTCCAGCGGGAAACCCACTGGATTGCGGACCTTGGGGCCACCGTACCCCCTGGACTGAATGAGCAAATTAGCTTTAGACCCTTTCTTGAGGGCTTTGCTTCGGGCGAATTTGAGAAGGAGTGACTATGCCCACCCGAAGTATATTTTTTAGTACCATCATTATTTCTCCTCTGTCCCCTTTTTCTTGCTGTTTCAGTATGTGTAATGTTTACATCATAGAAATCGCAAGTTATGTAAGGTGCAACACTCATGTTTCAATTGGGTGGATATTTTCATATATACAACTGTCCACCATTACTGTCTATAATACCTGTGTCTGATCTTTGTAAAGTCAATATGGATGACCCATTGGCCTGTATTTGTTCATCTTTTTACTGCCCTTTTTTCCCCCTCCCCATTTTTCCTCCTTGTTGTGGGTGCTCATGCTTGGACGGGCGGCGACCCCTGTTTTACTTGATGGTATCCATGAGACTGGTCTCCAATCCTCCCACCCGGCGCACGTAGGCTTCCCCTTTTGGAGCGGCCTTATTGGCCAAGCGGGTTTTCCATCAGTCGGTGGGTGCCTGCTTTGGGCTTTGCTTGCGCCGGTGGGCGAGACATGCGGGGCACTCTCATCAATATGTCCTCCTTGTGGATGGGCTGTGTGTGGGAATTGCCACTGCATTCTATGCTCAGGGTCCTTAGGTGCTGACTCATGGTGAATCACAGTTTGCTGCTATGTAACCGTTGATTTATAACCATAGCATGCTGTCCCTTTTGTTGCCTATGCTGCTCTTGGGGGTAAGCTGCGCCATGCCACCATTGACCTGTTTGTGAATCCTGTTGTCGGGTAATGAGATGCTCACTCTGGCCCAGGATATCCGTCTGCGCATGTGCGGTGAGATGCTAGGCATCTCCCCCGCTCACGCTGTTTGACCTGGTTGTCAATCATGTTGCCGTGTAACTAGATGTTTACTCTGGCCCAGGATATCCTTCTGCGCACACGCGGTGAGACGCTATGCGTCTCCCCCGCTCACGCTGTTTAAACTCACTGCTGTCACGTCGAGACTATGTAGATCACGTGACATCAGAAGGCAACACGTCACGACGTCACGTGCTGTTTCCCCTCCCCGTTCCTCCCTTTAAAATGGGCGCCTTTAGTTGCTGCGCTGTCACTGCGTTGGACGGCGGATACACCGCCACTCAAGTAACCATGCCAGGATTAAATGCTATCCAGTGAGGAGAGACCCCAAGGAGGTAAGGAGTTTTCATGAACAAGAGGGGGGTACTTTCCCCTCATTCACTCTGTTAACATGTCTGCCTTACAGGCGGCATATGAATAGACACTTGCAGTTGGATTCCTATTGATTTTTGGCTCGTGTTCAGATACAGAGCACACGGCAACTCCATTCTGGAAGATCTGGGAGGGTGAAGCAAGTTCATATCCTGATCAGTGGATAAAGGTCTCCAGGGGTGCCAGGGTAGCTTGACAACCAGGTAGGATGTTACGCAATACTTCCTCCTTTCTTCTTTAAAGGAACAGATACCCTATTTTTATACACATATACATGTCTTTTTAATTAAAGCTCCAAGGACGGCAATCAGTGTGGCTGCTGTGTTCATTCTTTGTCGGTGTGCTACTTTGGACCTGTTGGGATTGTTGGGGATCCTCCTCGCCTGTGTCTTTTTGACACAGGGGATGCATCTGTGCTTCTCTTGGGGATTCGCCTGTCCGACCCTGATTTCCTAACTATGATATGTTTTGGTATGTTTCCTGTTATATGTAATTACTGTGCCACCATTACTCTTTTTGTACAGACAATCAAATGTATAATGTTTAATGTATATATGATTTTCTAAATGATTGAACTCATATTGTACAGTGTGATCCCGTCCGGAAACAAGGCCCTGACGAAGGGACATACATCGTCCCGAAATGCGTTGGGCCTTCTGGACCTCTGTTTGGGAACCCACGTACCTACATATCATCAATGGTTTTAATCATATTTCATGTATATTTGTATTTTTGAATAAAATCCTTATTTATTGAATTTGTGGTTGCCCTTAAAGTCCTGATTTTTTGGGGGTTCATTCTCTTTTCTATGTATCCCAGGGATGTTGGCAATGCCATTTAGGTCCAATGTGATGTTTTATTCATGTTTCTACAGATATCAAATAGGTTTGATTTATATCCAGCATATTTCACATACAGTAAGCTTTGGGATTTTTGGATAATGAGGAGACCCAGCTAAGAAAATGAGGACTGAATCCCCAACGCTTCAGGACGAAATGTAGTTAATGTCACAAAACTGTATCAAATGCTTTCTTAATATCTAAAAATAAGAGACAGATGGGTATTTGTCGTGATTTAGCTGTTTGAATTAGTAAAGTAGTCCTGCGTACATTATCTGCCGCTTGGCGCTGTGGGATAAAGTCAACCTGGTCTTTATTTATTAAAGAACCTACTACACTATTTAAGTGGGTCGCTAAGACTTTCGCTAGTAACTTAATGTCAAGGTTGAGTAATGATATGGATCTATAGTTAGAACAAGATTTATCATCTGACTGAGGTTTGGGGATCATTGAAATTATAGCTGTTAATGTTTCGGGGTGAATGGATTGATCGTTAAGGAGAGAATTAAATGTGTCTGTTAACATTGGAGCAAGGATATGAGAGAATTTCTTATAGTATAGGGCAGAGAAGCCATCTGGGCTTGGATGTTTATTTGGTTTAAGAGAGTTAATTGCTAATTTAATTTCGATAGCTGTAATGGGGCTTTCAAAACAATTGTGTTGGGCTAAAGCAGGGGTCTCAAACCTGCGGCCCTCCAGCTGTTGCGGAACTACAAGTCCCATCATGCCTCTGCCTATGGGAGTCATGCTTGTAACTGTTTAGCCTTGCAATGCCTCATGGGAATTGTAGTTCTGCAACAGCTGGAGAGCCACCAGTTTGAGACCCCTGGGCTAAAGGAATAGTAGGAAGTTTGATTTGTGAAAAAAATGATTCTGCTAAAGATTGATCAAAAGATCCTTCCTTTTTATATAAGGAGGTAAGATGTTTTTGAAAGGTGTGGAGGATCTTTACTGGATTACTAGTAAATGTATCATGAGATAATTTCAGTCGAATTGTTTTAAAGGGGCGATTTTGTTTTTTAAATGCTCGGGCTAAAAGAGAGTCTGGTTTATTCGCTTTAAGATAAAATTTATGTTTAGACTTGCATAACATTTTATCTACAGATTCTAATAAAAAAAAAGGTCAAGGTTTAAACATACTTTATAAAGCTGTAATTTAGTCACAGGGGTAGGACTGGATTGAAAGATTGTGTGGCATGTACTAAATTCTGCTTCTAATTTGTGCTTTAGTTGTCGTTTTTATTTTTTAAGAAATTAGTATACAATTGGTGTATACAAACCCCACAGAGAACAGGTTTATGAGCTTCCCATAGGGTCAGTGGGAATATATCAGGGGTCTCATTATTGGCCGGGTAATCTTTTGTGGCTATTTCTAGATGAGAGGAGTGTGATGGATGAGAAAGAATTGAGTCATTAATATGCCATGTACAATCTTGTGTTTTGGGTATTAGAGAAGTGAAAATTGAAAGTACAGCACAGGGGTCAGTCCGTGTAAAAGGGATAATAGATGAAGGAAGGAGTTCAGGGGTCATGCATATTCAGATCAAAATGTGATCAATGTGGCAAAATGATTTATGGGGATGAGAATAAAAAATAAGGGCGTGGAGCCAGCAGCCGAAGGAGATGGCCGCGTGAGAGGAGAGCTCCTGGTTCTCACAGCGGATCCTAGCCAGACCAACGACTAAAGACAGCCTAAAAGTGCCTTTCAAGCACCAGCAAGCCAGCGCCACTTCACTGACCACCATGGGGAAGCGTAAACCTCCCTCGGTACCCCGCAAGCTGACAACTTACATCGGGCCTGCTGAAGCCAGCTCGCCTAAAGATGGCTCTGGCCAGGAGCAGACACGTTCTCCCTCTCGCCACAGAACCCCGCTTGGCTCGCACAATAGCGACGGGAGCCGCTCTTCTCCCAGGGAGTCTCCAGGCAACAGCCCTCTGAAAATGAACCCCAGGAAATCTCTGGCACATCAGTATGCTGGTGAGAGGGGGCAGGGCGACATTTCAGAGGAATCTACCCGGGAGTTCATTGAATGCATTGATGACTACTCTGGAGTGGGACAGCACCTCTGAGAAAACATTGAAAGACATGCTGGTATCACTGAGAGGATTGCTCCATAAGGTCATGAAGTCCATGGTCTCACACATTAGAAGGGAAGTAGATGACCTGGGAGACAGGGTACACCATGTGGAAGATAAAATGGGGGATTTTGCAGTGGCGCATAACGAACTGGTAGATGCTCACAGTGAAGCAGAGGATGAACTACTAGCCATTAAGTCCAAGTTAGCAAATTTGGAAGACCGTTTCAGGGGAGGGTGGGGGGTTGTTTCTTTTAATCCCAAAGAGAATTTTGTTTTAAAATAAACTGCACCGCCAAGTGTGCATTATCTTTATTGGGTGCATTTGGAAACTGTCTATTCCACATTCAAATCAAAAATGGCCTCAAAGCCCTGCAGCCACGGCATGTGTAAAGCCCCATCTGCCTGTAAAGTTAGGATTTTGGTAAGCGGTTGGAGGGCAGTAAAACCACAGCTAAATCACTGATCCCTAAAACCTAAATACTTTATAAATCATTACCAACCTTTTTCTGACATTTGAATTAATCTGGCAGGACTAGGGGGACAAACAGAAAAATACATCTTCATTAGCATGCAGGCAAGGTCTATATACAGTACTTGCCTGCTTGCCTATTGCTGCTTGAAGCTTTGCCAATTCTGAATAAAATAGGCGGCAGTTGTTCTGGATGTTTGCTATTCCTGGAAGCTGCTCATTATGAAGTTTGTCAGAAGCCTGCCAAATTCAGCTAGCTGGGTACACCCCTGTGCGATGGTATCTGCATATAAGTCTCACTGGAAGTTCATAGATTTGGACATACAGCCGGCAGGGATACAGCACAGAGATATATTCATTAATACCACTGTGAAGAGTGTAACATAATTCTATGACAGAGTCCTACTAGTAACATTATAACTGAACCAATATGGCTAACGGTGTTAATTACTGTGACGATGCTGATACTAATGGAAAGTGAGTTTGGTTTTGTCAGTAGTCATTATTCTTCTTCTCATTACTAATACATTTGCTATGCTCTTTATTCTTTAAACAAAATTAAAACGCTGATGTGGAATTTTTAATACAATATAATGAAAGCAAGCAATAAGTGTAGTTATAATAATTGTATAATCATAAAACTATATCATAGAACAAGCCCTTGGGAGCAGAAAAGTAAAGTGTCACTTTTGACAAATTTGATATTTCAACAGTGAAATAAGTAGCTGTATTTGTAAATGTATTTCATGTTTCGAGACCATGGCCAATTATAAAATGTGTTTGCTTATTACCATATCATTGCCTTAAGCTGAACTCCAGGCCCAAAGACGTTTTTATTTAAATATATTCCTCAATAGCCACCAAGATTATACACTCACTGGCCACTTTATTAGGTACACCCGTTCAATTGCTTGGTAACACAAATTGTTAATCAGCCAATCACATGTCAGCAACTCAATGCAATTAGGCATCTGGACCTGGTGAAGACGACTTGCTGAAGTTCAAGCCGAGCATCAGAATTGGGAAAAAAGGGGATTGAAGTGACTTTGAATGTGGCATGGTTGTTGGTGCCAGACGTGATGGTCTGAGTATTTCAAAAACTGCTGATCTACTGGGATTTTCACACACAGCCATTTTTAGGGTTTACTAGAACGTATGCGTTCACTTCTGCACACGAGCTTGTCAGGATGGGGCGCGTTAAAAAAAAAAATGTTTTTCTTATTTATTTTACTTTTTATTTTTACAGTGTTCTTTTAAAAAAAAAAAATGTTGTCACTTTTATTCCTATTACAAGGAATGTAAACATCCCTTGTAATAGAAAAAATGCATGACAGGACCTCTTAAATATGAAATCTGGGGTCAAAAAGACCTCAGATCTCATATTTACACTAAAATGCAATTGAAAAAAAAAAAATCTTATTTGAAATGTATTTTTATTATTAAAATGTCTCTTTAAGAGCTATGAGCAGAAGTGACGTTTTGATGTCGCTTCCGCCTAGGGTGACCACGGACAGTCCCGGATTTTGCAGGTCTGTCCCGGGCACGTTCATTCCAGGACAATACAGTGTCCCGGAATGAAACTGACACAGCCACCCCCCGGGCCAATCTGATGCCCCCAAAAAAGGCTGCCACATCACTGCTTTACTCACCGACAGTACTTGCCCTGGCCAGGAATGCCTGGAGGAGCACAATCCCCACCCCCTGCTTGTGATTGGAGAAATCATAAATCCCGCCTCTTGTGTCCAAACACTGTGCTGTGATTCGTTACAGCACAAGCTGATTTTTGGGAAGGGGGGTGTCCCTGAATGGTAGTTTGGAAATGTGGTCACCCTACTTCCGCCCTGCAATGGTATGGAGACAGGTGAGGACCATCTTCCCCTGACTCAGCTCCATACCACAGAGGGGAAAGGACGCGATCACCTCCGCTGCTGCAGGTGGCTCTGGTAAGCGGCAGAGGGCACCGGAGCGCAGCGGGAGGGGGTGGCCCTCTCCTAGAGCCGATAAAAGTGATCTTGCGGTGACTCTGCCACAGAGACCACTTTTATCTTAAACCAGACCGATCACTGAAGAAGAGGATACTGGGGTTATGGTAGCTATCTGCTGCCATAACAACAATTCTCCTCTTCAAAGTGCCAACGTATATCAGCATGAGTTGGTCCTGAAGTGGTTAAATCTGCAAAAGAAGGTTTTGACTGCAGCATACCTCTCAGTCTCCTAAACTGCATACTAGATCTGTCTCAATTAATTAATTTCCAGCAATGCATAAATGTATATGAGGATAAAGAGCTCCCTCTTCTTTTGATCATGCTGTTGTTAGATAATGCTGATCAAAAATTTGCTTATCTACAGTAGGGACGAGCCAAACTGTCCTGAGTTTGGCGAACTTCAAAGTAGCATGAATGCTGAACCCTATAACCCGATGGACCCGGCGCATACAACTGATCACATTGGTACTCCTGCTGAAAGACAGCTCCTCATGCTGTCATAAGCTATAGTTTAGCTGGCTGATCATAGAAGTTCATCCTGGATCTGAGCTGAAATAAGGCGAAAGCAGCATGGCAAGATCTGCCAAAATCTGAAGCCTCGTACACACGACCGGTTTTCTCTGCTGCTGGGCGAGCTTTCTTGCCGAGAAAACTGTTCGTGTGTATGGTTTCTCGTCGAGAAAACTGCCGGAAATCTCAACGAGAAAAATAGAGAACCTGCTCTCTATTTTCTCGTCAGGATTCTTGTTTTTCTCTTCGGGATTCTCGTCGGCCTGTTTCCCAATGAGAAAACCGGTCATGTGTATACTTTTCAAAGTTTTAAAAAACCTTGAATGCTCAGAATCAAGTATGAGACTGGAGCGCTCCTTCTGGTAAAACTAGCGTTCGTAATGGAGATAGCACATTCGTCATGCTGTAACGAACTGAAAGCACAAGGCTGAAAAGCGCAAATCGTCTCTCACCAAACTTTTTACTAACACGCGATAACACGAGATCAGCAAAAGCTGCCCAAGGGGTGGTGCCATTGGAATCAAACTTCCCCTTTATACTGCGGTCGTATGTGTTGTACGTCACTGTGCTTTACAACGTCGAGATTTTTAATTGACAGTGTGTATGCAAGGAAAGCTTGACAAGAATCCCGTCAAGCTTGAAAAGAATCTCGTTGAGAAAACCAACGTTTTTTTTTTTTTTTACGACATCAGGATGCGGCAGTGTCCTCGAAGCTCCAGACACTTTCTAGGTAACATGTGTTGGTAGAATATGTGTTGTGGAGGTAATAAGAAAAATGAATTAATTAATATACACGAATATATATATATATATATATATATATATATATATATATATATATATATATATATATGTATATATATATATATATATATATATATCGTGTATAATAATATAATAATATATATATGTACAAATATACAGTATGTTGGCATTTAGAAAATAAAATGATTTAAAGCAGACCCTAACTGCATCCGAGAAGCACAAACTGAAAACTCTATTTAATGAATTTTTAATGTTCAGATCAAACTCCCCCATTAACCACTTTGCATCCAGGCCAATTCTGACACTTCGCTCCTACATGTAAAAATCATCATTTTTTTACTAGAACCCCCAAACATTATATATGTTTTTTTAGTAGAGACCCTAGAGAATACAATGGCGGTCATTGCAACTTTTTATCTCGCACGGTATTTGCGCAGCAATTTTTCAGCAATTTTTCATACTTGTTTTTTGGGGGGAAAAAAAACGGTTTCATGCTTTTAAAAAAAAAAAAAAAACAGTAAAGTTAGCCCAATTTTTTTGGCATAATGTGAACGATGACGTTTTGCTGAGTAAATAGATACCTAACATGTCACGCTTTAAATTTGCACACGCTCGTGGAATTGCGCCAAACTTTTGTACTTAAAAATCCTCATAGGCGACGCTTTAAACATTTTTCTGGTTACATGTTTTGAGTTACAGAGGAGGTCTAGGGCTAGAATTATTGATCTCGCTCTAACGTCCGTGGCGACACCTCACATGTGTGGTTTGAACACCGTTTTCATATGTGAGCGGGACTTACGTATGCGTTCACTTCTGCGTGCGAGCACACGGGGACAGGGGCACTTTAAATATATATATATATATATATATATATATATATATATATATATATATATATATATATTGTTAATTTTACTTAAACATTTTTAGTTTGACACTTTAACCACTTAAGACCCGGACCAATATGCAGCATAAGGACCAGGCCACTTTTTGCGATTCGGCACTGCGTCGCTTTAACTGACAAAAGCGCGGTCGTGCGACGTGGCTCCCAAACAAAATTGGCGTCCTTTTTTTCCCACAAATAGAGCTTTCTTTTGGTGGTATTTTATCACCTCTGCAGTTTTTATTTTTGGCGCTATAAACAAAAATATAGCGACAACTTTGAAAAAAATTCAATATTTTTAACTTTTTGCTATAATAAATATCCCCAAAAAATATATTAAAAAAAACATTTTTTTTCCTCAGTTTAGGCTGATACGTATTCTTCTACATATTTTTGGTAAAAAAAATTGCAATAAGAGTTTATTAATTGGTTTGCGCAAAAGTTATAGCGTTTACAAAATAGGGGGTAGTTTTATGGCATTTTTATAATTTTTTTTTTTTTTTTACTAGTAATGGCTGCGATCAGTGATTTTTTTTGTGACTGCAACATTATGGCGGACACATCGGACACTTTTGACTCTATTTTGGGACCATTGTAATTTTTACAGCGACCAGTGCTATAAAAAAGCACTGGATACTGTAAAAATGACACTGGCGGTGAATGTGTTAGCCAGGAGGGGGCGCTGTAGGGGTTAAGTGTGCCCTGATTTGTGTTTTACTGTGGGGGGGGGCGTGGCTTAGCGCGTGACATCACTGATCGTTGTTCCCTATTACAGGAAACCGTCGTGATCAGTGACGGATCACTAGGAAGCATGGGGAGAGGTTTGTTTACACTTACCTCTCCCCGTTCTTCCTCTCTGTGACCCGATCGCTGGACACCAGTGGCAATCGGGTCCGCTGTTCCCGCGGGGACGGTCACGGAGAAGAGGACCGGGTCACAAGCGCGCCGCCGGCGCTGCGCTCGCAACCCATGGTTGGGCCCTTAAAGGGGATATACCTCTACGCCCATGTGCCCAGCCGTGCCATTCTGCCGACGTACATCGGCGTGCGGCGGTCCTCAAGCGGTTAAAAACGTTTTTTGAATGCAGAGGCCGGGCGTGACGCCATAACATCGCGCCCGGCCTCCGACGATCATAGAGACTCCGGCGACCATCTGGTCCACCGGAAATCTCTATGGTCAACACCTGGGGCTGGCGGATCCGTTCTCCAACTCACCGATCGCAGCGGTGAGTCGGTAGAAGCACCGTTGGGCGGCGAGAGGGGGGGACGTCCACTTTTGCCGCCCGTAAGAACGATCAAGCGGCGGAACAACTGCTATGATTGTTCTTATGGTGTAGGGAATCGCAGGCTGAAAATGCCGATATCTGAATGATGCCTGTAGCTGCACCCATCATTCAGATATACCCCCACAAATTCAAGGGCGTCATATGATGGCCTGGGGGTGCCAAGAGGTTAAATGTATTTTGTTGAGAGATCACTTTGAAACCCCCCCCCCCACAAATTTCTAACTGTGATCATCTTTAGTAAAGGTTGATGGTGATTCATGTAGCTGTAGCGGGTATTTGAATTATGTGAGGACCCTGGTGGTGTGAGGTTCCTTGGGGTCCCTGGGTGGCGCTGTTGCCTGGGGCCGGACTTGAACTCACACCGCGAACCGTACCTTTTTGTCCTCCCCTGGAGCTGGTACAGCGGGGCAGGGAACCCGCTGTGGCGCAAAGGGAGAGGTCATAAAAGGGGTGGAGACCCGGATTTTGGGGAGAGAGTCAGAGGACGTGGCCGCGCCCAGGCACCTTCAGCTTGGGTGCTGGAGTTCCGGTGTTCCAGGCCGAGGCGCCCTTGGCCTAGCTGGAGTGGATATGGAGTCCATCTCAGGCACCTTTAGTCTGGGGTGAGGTACTATGGCGGACGCCTGGGGCTCAGTACCTTCGACTGAGTTCCGCGAGGGTGGAGGAATCCGAGGGGGCCCTGATGCCTTGGGTGCCTGTGTCTGAGTTTGTGAGGACTGGTGCGCAGTAACTTCTCCGGACAGTCCAGCGCAGCATCGCTGGTGACGGAGAGGCCTCCACTTCTCCCTTGGACGGATTTCTTCCCCTGACAGGGGCAAAGTGAGCGAAGGTAATTCACGTTCTATATTACCTAGTTAGTGGCAGTGACTATTCACCACTGGTGACAGCACAGTGGGCAGCAGCAAAAAGGGAAAGGATTGTGCCTCGATCTGTCCCCCTCATTTCCCAAAGGAGAAAGATTTTATTGCTTGGCAAGAAGAATAAAACTGAGTTGTACCTATTCACTGTGTGGAACTTGGGTTACTAAAGCAAAGGAGTCAGGGACGAAGGACTGGACTTGACTCTAGGACACCTACACAAAAGCCCAAGCTTTTGGCCTTCACATCTTGGTTACGGATGACTTGGGCCATGGTGTGTTTCATCTCTCTCTCCCCCAGGTACCCCTAGACAACAGCCATATAACCGATAAAGAAAGGGAGAGGGGTGAGGCCGCTACATAGCATTTACTTCCTGGAATCCATCTGCCTTTAGGCCAGTCATGCAGGCTGCAACAGGTGTTTAGCTGAGAAAATTCCTCCTTGTTCTCCAGATAAAAAAAAAATGGCCATGAAGACTCCTGGGATGTATGCCATCATTTTGGCCTATGCCAGAAACCAGGAAGCAACTGAAGAAATTTAAAAAACAGTTTAAAACAAGTAAATATAATATACCTTATTATCTATTTACTAATGCTAGCAGCATATGGATTACAAATAGCTAATGTTGACTGAGAGAGTAAAGTTCAGCTTTAAAGTGGTTGTAAACCCTCCTAAATTTATTTTTATTTTTTTAACTAGCTGTAAGAGAAAGGCATAATGAGCTATTATGACTAGCATAATAGCTCATTATGCATCACTTACCTTAGATCGGGGCCCCCGAAGCCGTCCTCGTCTCCCTCTTCAGCCGCATCCATCGCTGCGGCGATAGCCGGAAGGTTACTTCCGGGTATGGCCGCTGCAGCCAATCACAGCGCCGCTCCGGCGCTGTGATTGGCCGGAGCGGTGAAGACGTGACTCCGCGCATGCGCACGTGAGCCGTTGAATTCGGCTACGTCGTCGAATTTGTGAATGGGGTTAACCCCATGCGCATGCGCGTGACGTCAGCGTCGCTGCATTTAAATGCAAATATCTCTTTAACCGTGTAGGTTAAGGAGATATTTCATGCACCTACAGGTAAGCCTTAATCTAGGCTTACCTGTAGGTGTTTGTTTATAAAGTGGGTTTACAACCACTTTAATAACATGAAAGACAAATTGCAAACTGCATTCAATATTAATCTTTCACTGATCCGATTGCAGGAAACTGAAATCTGATTGGTTTCTATGAGTTAGTGCATTTTATTCATCATCAGCTCTCTTTATACTGCCTTATCAAATAACCCTTCATGTTTCTACCTTTATTCTCCCAAATTGCTCTGGTTAGATTTTCTGAGTAATTCACGGCAGGGAATGTTACATATTTAACCTGAGATTTCCAAATGTGTCTAAAACAGATTACATTGAAATGCATTCTGAAAGGCTCTGCCTCCCACAGGGTTAAGAGTGGCAGTGAAGTGAGTAGTTCTGTAATTACAGTTTACAGCAGCAACCACACTGCTGCAGAGAATAGGAGGAAGGTCATCAGTCCAGCAGAAGTATTTTGCAGAAGATTGCCAGTCTTTTCCCTCTCTAGGGAATGCACTGACAGAAATAGCGCAGCTCGGAATAAGATTGTCTCGGAACCTCTCTAAGTAACACAATGACAGACACTGTGTTAAGCATAAGAAGTTGGGAGCAGCAGAAAAACATCCCTTTTGATAAGTAAATTGACTTAAATTAATAAACCTATTTTATGTAAATAATATTTTAATCAGGTTCAACAATTAACATAGCTTAAAGTCACATTTAAAAATGATGGACTACAATTTGCAATTTTGACCTTGAGTCCACAAATAATTTTTCAGTTATTCCATTTACACAGAAATGATGTGGAAGCTGCCCAATTATATATGCTCACGTAAGTAAAGTTTGTGCTTTTTGTTTATGCCGAAATACATTTACATTTTGGCAAAAAAGTGCCCTGTCAATCAGAATCCATATATGCTTCAAATCTGCGAAGACGAGCTGCAGATCGTATGATAGCTCTGTCGATAGGTGTAAGTGCCTGTGACGGACCACCTGGCAACCAGCTTGAGTGCCTCGGTCAAGATAAAGTTTCCTCTACTTTGGAACCAGATATTATACAGTGCCTTGAAAAAGTATTCATACCCCTTGAAATTTTCCAAATTTTGTCATGTTACAACCAAAAACGTAAATGTATTTTCTCTTTCGTTCATGGACGGACACAGCCTTAATCTTGACAAAGTGGGTATTAGCCTTCATTCAGGAGTGACTAGGCAGAAAGTGTTAACAACTTCAAAGCTGAACAGCCCCGCCTAGGGGGCGGTCCTACTAGCTATATCCCCTCAGCCTGTACTAAGCAGATCCGTTTTTTTCTGCCTAACAAAGGAGAAGGACATGGCTCCCTTCGGGCCCATAGGTCCGGGTTTTTTTTCCTATTCTTTCTACGATTTTTTGTTCCTGCGATCCTCGATCAACTGCCGACTGGGTGACAGGCTGGATCCCAGATCCTTGTAGTCTCCCCAGTTTCGGCCATCGAGCGTGTGCCGACCCTAGCTACGCGCTGGGTTTTCCACGACATGCCCGTCGCTCTACGGGTGGCCGGTGAGGTTCGCGCTCCAGGGCATGCATATGACCGGTCTCTATGGCTGAATCACAGCATGCCGGGCCAACAGTCAACTCCGTAACCATGTGGAAGATGGTCTGTCTGGGATGTTTCCAGCATAATCCACGCAGGAAGGGTAAGTAGCTTCCACTGCTTCGGCAGGAGGACATAACTGGACATTCCTGGAGAGATCAAGTAAGTGGTTTTACCCTTTCTTTCCGCTCTCCCTTCCTTCCCTCATCCCTGTGCTCTGCGAGCTAGGCTGGCTGCTGGGGGCCGGGATTTCACCTGGGGGGGCTCCATCTGGAGCGTGAACTCTGCTGTACGTCCGCTTCTGGGGTGCTAGTGGGCTGCCATTAAGAGTGTCAGGTAAAGGGAAAAAAGAAAGGTTTGGGACTTTAAATGAAGCATGTGTATGCGGCATAATAAAGGAAATGGAACTTATTCTATCTGGGTCCTGTGTTGTATGCACAGGATCCTGTAGCAATAATCTCCAGTTAACATTTGATCAATTTGAAGTTCATGAATACACATAGTACTCAATATAACATAGATTGTGTCATGTAAAAATACATGACACACGGTTTCAAAGCAGAAACATAATAATAAAAATAGGAATGAACATGATCAAGTTGACATATTTAATAAACATAATTAATACAGGAAAAAGCAATTGATATATAAGATTAAAACAATACATATACAGATCCAATAATGTATAGTCATCATGAAGAGATGATATCATACAGATTACCTGTCAGACCCTCCGATACTTGGTTGAGTGCTGAACCATTCAGAAGTCAGCATTGGTACCGACTCAACTCCTATTGTATCTGGGGTTGATTCTGGACTCCTCAGAGGCAAAAGTTTTTCTCCCTATGGGAAAGTGCAGACCCTTTAGGCTGCGGTTGCGGCAGTTGACATCCCCAAGATGGTCGTCACGCTGCTTTTGCAGGATAAGGACACACTGGGATACAGAAATAGAAACCTTACCATCAATGACCTTCTTCTAGCGGATCCTGTGGCTTGATTTAGGACAGTTTTGGGGACATTATTTATTATATTTTTGATTATAGCGCAAAAAATAAAAACTGCAGAGGTGATCAAATACCACCAAAAGAAAGCTATTTGTGGGAAAAAAAGGACGTAAATTTTGTTTGGGAGCCACGTCGCACGACCGCGCAATTGTCAGTTAGACCCCTTTTCACACTGGGGCGGGAGGTACGATGGCGGCATAGCACGCTATTTTTAGCGGCGCTATACCGTCAGAATTGCGGTGGTATTCGGCCGCTAGCGGTGCAGTTTTAACCCCTGCTAGCGGCCAAAAAAGGGTTAATACCGCGGTTTCCCATTGCTTTCAATAGGAAGGAGCGGTGTAGGAGTGGTAAACACACCGCTCCTCTCACCGCTCCAAAGAAGCTGCTAGCAGGACTTTTGGAGCGGTCCCGCCAGCGCATCGCCTCACTGTGAAAGCCCTCGGGCTTTCACATTGAGACTGCAGGGCAGGAGTTTTTCAGGCAGTATTTAGACGCTATTTTTAGCGCTAAAACGCTTGAAAAACTCTTCAGTGTGAAAGGGGTCTTAAAGCGTCGCAGTGCTGAATCGCAAAAAGGGGCCTGGTCCTTTTTAGCAACAAAATGGTCCGTGGCTTAAGTGGTTAAAGAAGCCGAAAGGGGTTTTTCATTCACTTGTACCAGTGGTTGTAGCATCTGGACTATGAGTGGTAGATGCTAAGTCCCATAGATCATAAGGTCTCAGAGTGTTTTCAAATCACATTTCTAATGCACTGAACAGCCCCACTTTCACAATACCTAATAGGAACACATGATAAGGTTTGATTGACAGCACTGGTCTCTTGCAGGAGGCATGTGCTGAACATGGGCACCAGCAAGGGTAGGTCTCAGAATGGGTCACATACAAGTACGAGAAAGAATCAGTTGGTTGCTGATAAACAGCAGTACGCAACACTGTTAAGCCGTGTACACACGATAGGTTTTACCGATGAAAACACTCCGATGGACTTTTTTCATCGGACAAACCGATCGTGTATGGGCCCCATCGGTCTTTTTTCCATCGGTGTTTAAAAATAGAACATGTTTTAAATTTATCGGATGGTTAAAAAACCGATAGCAAATTACTATCGTCTATGGGGAACTCCATCAGATAAAAAACCCACGCATGCTCAGAATCAAGTCGACGCATGCTCAGAAGCATTGAACTTCATTTTTCTCGGCTCATCGGAGTGTTTTACGTCACCACGTTTGGAACGGTCGGTTTTTTGACTGATGGTGTGTAGGCAAGACTGTTGGAAGTCAGCTTGATCGGTTTTCCGATGGAAAAATCCATCGGTTTAAAAACCATAGGAAATCCGATCGTGTGTACAGGGCTTTAGTCTCCCAGCTACTTGCTGGTCTCTCTTCTTTCTGGACTTTTCAACAACATCTTCCCTGTTCTATGGCCTCTCTCCCCTTAGTTATCTCTGCTCATTTTGTCACACACTCTCATTCACTGTTCAGTTAGTCTTTCTTTCTCCTCACAGGACCATAATAATAATTCCTAATTTCATAGTTTTCTTCACCTCATTATTACATTTCTGCAATTAGTCCTTTTATTTCCTTATTTTCCCTTTTCTCCTTTAGACAACTTTCTCAATCTTATTCTCTCACTGTCCACTCAGCATCAGGGACTTTTTTCTCAGAAAATAGGTGCAGGTACTCCCCCTTCTGAGTCACCCTTGTCTCCGCCCGCTACCCACCTCTGAGCACTGTCCCTTGGTTCAACTTACTACCCACCTCTCAGTACTGCCCCTTTTCGAGAGTACAGAACCAAGTATCATGTTGTGGTTCTAAGTAATTGGTATGGAATTTTTTTATCCCATATATGCAACTTTTGACACCACTCGCATTTTTCTGTTGATCAGAATATTTTTATGTCACATAATATTTGCGCAGCGGTTTTTCAAACGCACATTTTATTTCCACTTTAATAAATTTTAATGGACAAAAACACAATACCAAATGTTTGGTCAAATTGAAAAGATGATGTTACACTGAGTAAATGGATACCAAACATGTCATGCTTTAAAATTGCATCAGCGCGTGGAACGGCGCCAAATTACAATACCTAAAAATCTCTATAGGCAATGCTTTAAAAGCCTTTACAAATTACCAGTTTAGAGTTACACAGGAGTGCTAAATGATTGCTAAAATGATTGCTCTCACTCTGGCGTTTACAGTGATATCTCACATGTATGGTGCAATTGCCATTTATAAATGTGCGTGGGACCTACATGCGTTTTCACATTTGTGTATGAGCACAGGGGAACAAGCGCATTTAAAATTTTATTTTAAATTTTATTATTTATTTATGTACTTTTTTTTAACGCTGTACCTTTAACTTTTATTTTTATTAACTTTATTGCTATTACAAGGGATGAACAACATCCCTTGTAACTTTATGGGCCATGACAGCTCCTCTTATGAAGAGATCTGGGGTCTATTAGACACCAAATCTCTCCTCTGGCCTCCATTGCAGCCGCTGGAAGGAAGAGTGAAAAGATTCCTGGTGGCGCACATCCATGGAGTCTTATGGTGATATGGAAGAGACAACCTCAGCCTGGGCTCCCACCAGGCCACGCCCCCAATGGAGCTTAGTCATGGGGATGACGATCCCATGTGTGTGGGGAGTATATAAGCATCATTGGAAGTCACTCAGGATGTACAGTATAAAGTGCTGGCAGGTGTGTATGGTTGATCATTCAAGCTGTGAGGGCGGATTAATGAGGTGACATGAGGAGAGAGTGAAAGGTGAACTGAAATCAGAAAAAGGGGATGTGATGGGAATAAAAGTGAGAAAAAATTTAGATGGATGGGAAAAAATAAGTACAGTAGTGTATAGGTGTATAAAGTGATGGTAAAAGATGGTGAAAGTTAAATAAATAAAAAGTAAGAAATAAGAAAATATAGAGATAATGAATGAAAAATAAAATATACAAAATAAATGAAAAAAATAAGTTATATACAGTATCTCACAAAAGTGAGTACACCCCTAACATTTTTGTAAATATTTTATTATATCTTTTCATGTGACAACACTGAAGAAATGACACTGTGGGGGTGATTTACTAAAGACCTGTGCCTGTGGTGCAGTGGAGAAATTGGAGCAATTGCACAAAAAACAGGACTCAAAACATTTATCAAAAATGATGGTGCACTTATATGCACCAAACCATATTTACATAGGAAGCGCTGTTGCGCACTTGCGCAATCTTTCGTGCCTACCATTAGCAAGCGCAGCCAATGTAATCTTCAACATTTTTGTCTGAATACTTTAGATAACTTTACTAGTTTACCATCTTCTGTTACCAGGCTAAAAAGTATGTATATAATATTGTACAAATTCTGTCCAGAACATGTCGATCTGTCTTACAACTAATCAAGCCTTTTTACACCCTTCTTTCAGCTTACTCAACTGCACATGTGCATTGACAAAGCACACCATTTTATGCTCGCCTGACAGGGCGCACACGCTTTAGCTTGTTAAATATGTGTGTTGCACACGGGCATCTGCGTTCTCCAGAGTGCACAACTGCTTATACATTGAGCTTGTGCTCATTGTAATGCTGATCATGTTAATGAGCTTTTCCTTATCACATGGATAATATTGCTTCCACTTTTATTCCTTTCATTCACTTCTTTTTGAAACAACTCAATAATCATTCTAGAGATCTTCCTCCTATCAACAACTGTGCAGATGTTTACTGGACTTGTAATTGTGCATTTTATGGTGATAGTCTATAATCACTGGTGGAGCCAAAACTTCCATGAAAACATCTTCTCAACACATGTCTGTGTATTGTGCATTCTGGACAATCTGATTGCACAGTGTATGGGGAAATGAATTGCTCAGAGAAATGAGTGGATGTAAATGTCATCCAATCAGATTGGACAGTGTATGGGGAAAGAAGTGTCCAGAATGCACAATACACAGACATGTGTTGAGAAGATGTTTTCATGGAAGTTTTGGCTCCACCAATGATTGTAGACTATCACCATAAAATGCACAATTACAAGTCCAGGAAACATCCGCACAGTTGTTGATAGGAGGAAGATCTCTAGAATGAATATTGAGTTGTTTCAAAAAGAAATGAATGAAAGGAATAAAAGTGGAAGCAATATTCTCCATGTGATAAGGAAAAGCTCATTAACATGATCAGCATTACAATGAGCAAGTGGCCAATGTCTGTTTCATATTTAAGAATGTATATGCGCCCGTACGTGCAACGATTCCGCAAATCCGCCGCAAGTCGACAGCAGGACCCGAGCAGGAAGACGAGCGAGGCGCTCGTAGGATACCCTGCAGTCACCTTTTAAACTTATGTGAGTTTTATATTGTGTATTTTCAATAAAACCTTTTCGGTACGGGACTATGCTATGTTTGCCATATCTTTTATTTTATTGAATATGACGCCCATCTGAGACACCACTGCACTGGGATCCATACAGAGCCACAGATAATTAGAGGGACGACAAGTTCAGCGCTCGTGGAGATGCTCCCACATTCTCTATCTGTGAAGTGAGTACCTTTCTGGCGTGTGTGTGTATCTCTGGACACTGGTGGTACCACACTATGATCCATTTTCTTTGATTTTATACATGCCATTGGGGAGGATTGCAGCAACAGGAAGGAGATTGGTACCATCCAAGCTACTGCCCACTTGTTCTGAATAAACCTGTGACCTGGTTGTGCTAAGCTTAATTAGCAACAAGGTAAGCTGCTTACAGGCACAGAGGTGGAGCACTGAAGAGAAATCAAGTTTCAAGCACTGAACTAATGTGTGTTTTATTTTGTCACTTTTTAATTTTGGTGACGGGAATCACTTTGGATATATTTTTGGATTGCACGGTCTAAATCGGATGTACTTGGACCCTTCAACCATTTACACTATATATATTTTTTTATATTTTTTATATATTTTTTATATATTTTTAAGTGTATTTATATATTAGTATATTTCTTTGGATTTATCACTATTGGACATTTGGATATGGTTACACGATCACGTTGATCACATGATTGCATTTGAGTTTAATTAAGTCAGTCACTTTTTTATATAAGGTCATAATATTATTCAGGTTTAGTGTGTTATCAGTCACACTGTTCTCAGTTTTCCTATTCTCTCTTTGTTTAAACACAGCGCCAACACCATCACTGTTGTATATTGTTTTGAGTTTTTTTTTTATTGGATTCACAGGTGTTTGGCAGCAGTGCCCTCCTGGCCTCAGGGAATGTGTTGGCAGTTCCGCTTCCGGGCCACGTTGGCCCGAGGCCTCGCAACTGAGATGTAGGCCCAGGAGTTACTGGGGCCTACTGATCCAGGGATGATCCTGTATTGCCTTGCCTAATGGAAGGGACCGAGCAATTGAGGACTCAATTGGAGGATGTGTCCGGATCCCAAAAATCTACCACTCAGTGCTGCCGGAACGGCTGAAAGATCCTGGCACTGAGAGCTGTGTTCTTTCTGAGGGAGCTTAGCCAGTGAGGGGTTATACGAGTCTGTGGAGGAGACTATTGAACAAATTCTAATACCGAGTCTGTGGCAGAAGCTATCTTTGATCGAGCTTCGCGCCGGTTGCTAGGCTGGTGAGAGTGGGTCTATTCGGTGGTTGCTTAGTCCAGCATGGAGACAGTTGCTCCTCTGGACCTATGAAAGTTCAGTGATTGACAAGTAAGATACCTGAGTCCTCTCCATTCCTCTATCCCCTCTGTTGGAAAGTTTATTCAATAAAACCCTTGAAAGAGACTTTGTGTTGGTGCAAACATTTCTTCCGGATAAACTCTTCAAGGAGAATCCCTGAGCCGAACATTTGGAACAGTAAGGTAACATGCAGACCCAAAACTAAACCAGCAGCTCCTACGGGGGTACCGCTACATGTATAACAGTGCAAATTTGCTGTCCCCTCTAAATAACTCAACACACAGCCTTTTATTTCTAAATCGCTGGCAACAAAAGTGAGTACACCCCTAAGTGAAAATGTCCAAATTGGGCCTAATTAGCCATTTTTCCTCCCCGGTGTCATGTGACTTGTTAGTGTTACAAGGTCTCAGGTGTGAATGGGGAGCAGGTGTGTTAAATTTGGTGTTATTGCTCTCACTCTCTCATACTGGTCACTGGAAGTTCAACATGGCACCTCATGGCAAAGAACTCTCTGAGGATCTGAAAAAAAGAATTGTTGCTCTACATAAAGATGGCATAGGCTATAACAAGATTGCCAAGACCCTGATCTGCAGCACGTTGGCCAAGACCATACAGCGGTTTAACAGGACAAGTTCCACTCAGAACAGGCCTCACCATGGTCGACCAAAGAAGTTGAGTGCATGTGTTCAGCGTCATATCCAGAGGTTGTCTTTGAAAAATAGACCTAAATGTGCTGCCAGCATTGCTGCAGAGGTTGAAGGGGTGGGGGGTCAGCCTGTCAGTGCTCAGACCATACGCTGCACACTGCATCAAATTGGTCGGCATGGCTGTCATCCCAGAAGGAAGCCTCTTCTAAAGCACAAGTAAGCCTGCAAACAGTTTGCTGAAGACAAGCAGACTAAGGACATGGATTACTGGAACCATGTTCTGTGGTCTGATGAGACAAGATAAAAATATTGGTTCAGATGGTGTCAAGCGTGTGCGGCAGCAACCAGGGGAGAAGTACAAAGACAAGTGTGTCTTGCCTACAGTCAAGCATGGTGGTGGAAGTGTCGTGGTCTGGGGCTGCATGAGTGCTGCCTGCACTGGGGAGCTACAGTTCATTGAGGGAACCATGAATAACAACATGTACTATGACATACTGAAGCAGAGAATGATTCCCTCTCTTTGGAGACAGGGCCGCAGGGCAATATTCCAACATGATAACAACCCCAAACACACCTCCAAGATGACCACTTTCTTGCTAAAGAAGCTGAGTGTAAAGGTGGTGGACTGGCCAAGCATGTCTCCAGACCTAAACCCTATTGAGCATCTGTAGGGCATCCTCAAATGGAAGGTGGAGGAGGGAAAGGTCTCTAACATCTACCAGCTTCGGTAACCTGTGAAGCTCTGGTGAACTCCATGCCCAAGAGGGTTAAGGCAGTGCTGGAAAATAATTATGGCCACGCAAACTATTGACACTTTGGGCCCAGTTTGGACATTTTCACTTAGGGGTGTACTCACTTTTCTTGCCAGCGGTTTAGACATTAATGGCTGCGTGTTGAGTTATTTTGAGCGGACAGAAAATGTACACTGTTATACAAGCTGTACACTCACTACTTTACATTGTAGCAAAGTATACTTTCTTCAGTGTTCTGTCTCATTTTTGTGAGATACTGTATATACTGTATACATACACATACATGCATATATAAATATACATATGTGGTAGTGTGGTACCCCACCAGTGTATGAATACAGGATTCTCAACCAGGCAGGTTGAGGGGCTCCAGGGTATTTGCTTGTTTGGGAGGAAACTGGCTTTTCAGTTTCCTCATGATTTACTAAAATCCACTTTGGGACCCGGAGCTTAGGGATTTCTTAGAGATCCGGGTGGGATGAAATCCCCAGTCCTGGATCCGGGTTTTGAGACTCAACTGCACACTGATTGTTCAGGTGTGTGTGGGCTTGATAGTAGAGTCAGGACCAGCATTCTGGGCCCCCACCCTCCCGACGAGTGCAGGTGTGCACTGGGGAAGCCATAGAGTGCAAGTGTGCACTGGAGAAGTCAGAGAGTGCTTGTGTGCACAGTGGAAGCCAGAGACCCAGGTCTGAGGGTCAGAGCAGCAAGGGGCTGCTATCCAAATGGACGGTGTTGCAGATGGAATAGTCTATAGGAGAAAGACAAGAGCCTGAAGTGGAAGGCCTGAGCAGCACTGCTGTATGTATAAGCCAGGAGGCTGAATGTCATTTTGTTGTTGAAAAGGAGTACTGAAACCCCTGCGAGGGAAAACCTTTTGATTTTGTTTTGAACTTCTTTTAATAAAAATGGGCAAACAACCCTTAAAAAGAAGAACCAGCGAGTGGCGGTGTCCTTCAAGCTCTACACTTGATGCTAGTCCTTCACAAGTGGTGGAGAATTTTGGCACAATCTGAGATCCCTACAATCAAGTAAGTTCATCTGTTATATGAACTGTGTTTTTGGTGCATGAGACTGCATAATCTGTGTGTGTGCAGGTGAGGAGAACCTGCAAGCGAAAGGTAACTAGCCTTAAAGAGACAGTGCTCCAATTTGTTGCAGGTGGTGTACCTGTGAACAAAAAGTCAATTTTTTTTTTCTCTGCAGTGAACTGCTGCTAGCTGTGTGTGGCAGCCAGGCAAACTGCATTGCGCAGAAGTTTATTTGATGGACTGTTGCATGCAGGTTGTGTACCTGTGAAAGGAGAAACAAACAGATTTTTTATTTTTTTCCCTTTTCTCCGCCAAGAACTGTTACAAGTTGCTGTGTGCAAGACTGCAAGGATGGGGCGATCAAAACGCCTAAAAGAAGCAAGGATGGCTGAGATGATAGATAGAGCTCTGTGGCTGGAGGGGTTGTTACCGCCTGATCGAACCCCATACATGCCTAAACAGAGTTTTCCAAGGGAAAAGAGGGCTGCTGTTGTCCCTAGCAACCCTGGTGCAATGAATGCACAGATGACGGCTAGTGTGGAGAGTCCACCAGCGTTTGAATCTGCAGTGGATTGGTGCAAGCGACACCTGGCAGTATTGGACCAAGCTAAAGTGGAAGGCAAGCCAACCTTCCATACAAAAAGAGAGCTGCCGGATGTCCATGCCTGGGTCGTGACAAGTGGCTTCCGGAGGAGCCAATACAGCATGTTGGAGTGAGCCAGCAAAGCTCTGCTGGGAGACTGCGATCTCCCATGGCAACGAGAGTGGAAGTTGTGCCTGGAGGGAATCATCAGGAGAGAAATGCACTGGGGAAAAGTCATCCAGTACCATGCCTTGAATGTGGCCAGCTGGGGCACAAAATATTGTCTTGCCCTATATTCTGGGGTGCACCTAGAGGTAATGTTGCTAAACAGAACTCTTTATCTGTGGGCCAAGATCCCTTTGCAAATATGTTTGCAGTCACCCCTGGCAACAAGGAGGAGTTTTCTGTGGTGTCTGCAGGGGGTGCTAAACAGTGGGAGATGCCTGCTGAGATTTCATCCCATGGCCACCAGGGGGAGTTGGCCTGTAAATGTGCGGCTGAGGACTGGTTCTTAAGACAACGTACTCAAATGAAGATGGAGACCCCAACTACTGTGGTGGGTAAGACTATCTTTAATGAAATGATGCCTGGAACTGCTGATTTCAGGTATAAAAGAACTGGCTACGAGACTGTCCATGATGATGTGAGAGTGACCCCAGTTAGTGGGGCCACAGAATGTGCGCTTGAGAATGACTTTTTCATACCCAGTGGGAATGCAGGGGTTAAAGTTCAAACAGAACCTGTGTTGATGACTAAAAGTGTTGTGTCTAATGTCTGCCAGCCTCAAGTTGGCAGTGGGCTAGGAGAACCTGCAAAAATTAAAAATGCTATAAGTATTACTGTTAATGAAAAGTTTGCTGCTGTTGGGAAAACCCCAGGTTCTTCCAGAGCAAAAGCTGTTGTCACTAATGGGTCGTTGCCTGTAGCAATTGGTGGTAAGACAGCACAGTTGTCCCCAGAAATCTCCAGGGAACTTCATGTATTGGAGTCGGAGGTTGCCATGGACAACTGTGATGTCACTCTGCTGGGACAGAGTGGAACTACACCGTGTAATGGTAATGTGTTAGTGCAAGCTGCTAGTACTAAAAATGTGCCGCTAAATGGTGGGTTAACACAACCTGTGAAAAATGCAAAGGTGTGTGAGGCTTATGAAGCGCCGCCCGAGCAAGGTGGTGGTTGTGGTGTATTGCAACCTGCGGTGCTAAAACATGTGTTACCGAAGTCTGCCATGATTCGTAATTTGGGTGATGAATCTGAAACTAAACCCATCTGTTCTAATGTGTCTCCTTGGGCGGATGGATCAGGGCTGAGGAACGCCAGTGAATGGAGCACAGCTACAACGGATTGGGATAGTTGGGGTAAAAATCTAATGTCCCTGATAGATGAGGCTTTCATGCACAAAAATAAGGTGGACAAAGTTTCTGCTGTGCCAGCAGGAGGGACGGCAGAACAGCTTATACCTGAGGGCGCGGTGGCTGCTGCAGGGGTTAACCCTCATGAGAAATATGGACCATATAAGGGCGAGCACACAGCAGACACTTTGTCAGTAACCTACAAAAATTATGCTGACATGGTGTGTCAAAGTGACGTTGTCACTGGTAATATGAAGCAGTTCATTGGTGCTGAACCTGAGAAGTTGGGTATGAGTCAAGCACCTGGCAGCGCTCTGGTAGAGCACCAGGCTGTGGTTGTCTCCAGCTGGGAGAAGGTTCCATTAAACCTTGCAACCTCTCACGTCTCAGCAAGTGAGTCTGTCTGCATCCCCAGTGTCAGGAAAGTCCCCAGGAAGGACTTGGGTCTGGAGCCAGGGGTATGGTTTCTAACAAAAGTATTAAAGGAGATGCTTAAACTTTGAGATGTACAGCCAGTCTATACTGGCGTGTCTCCACCACAGTCAGACAGTCTGGTACTGCGGAGTACCATTAGGTGGACCCCTGAGTGGCAGGTGGTACAGCACAAAGGAAGACAAGACAGAAATGGTTTATTTATGACTGTATTACTAGTGTTAAAAATCGCCTCTAGGTATGCTGATGGGTTACTTCCTGTACAAGAGGTATATGGGAGAGGCTTTGGTGAAAAAAAAGTGTCTGAGGTTTCACCACCTAACAGCCAGGTGGAAGGCATTTCTGCTGCTATGGTCCAAGGTAGTACTGGTCAGTTGTCGGTGAAGGGTGTGTATGCTGTACCAGTGGAAGAATCACATGAGATGGAAGGGCCAAGTGTGGACCAGAAAGCAGCAGAAATCCTGACCGGGGCTCAACCGAAGGTGGTTAAAAAGACTGGGGTCCCCAGTCCGATGTTTGGTTTAGGTGACAAACCTAATAAGGTCCCCGAGACAGGGGAACGGATAAGAAGTGCGGTAAAAATGGTATGTGGATCAGACAAGAGCTTGTCTGTTCAGGTGGATAAAAATACAGATGGCATCAGAACAGGTCAAGTGGTAGGACAGCTGCCTGCAGAGTGGGTGAACCCAGGGGAGGTGACGTCCTGTGAGGTTCCCGTGGGTAATGGCGGCCCTCCATTATGTGTGCCCTCTGCAGACGCTGCCCTAGCAAATGCTGAAAAATAAGGCATTGGTGATCTGTGCAACGTTGAGAGGTGTAATGTTGGTTTGAATATGTCTGTCAATGATGAACCAAATAGTTTGTTAAAGGTACATGACAGTGTGGTGTCCAAAGGTATTGGGAAACCTGGGAACCTGAAGCGTGGAGGCAGAAGGGTTGGTAGAAAGACCAGGGGTGCCCTGTTAAAATTTCAGGAGAGGCAGTGCTTATGGAACCCCAAAAGAAGAGGGAGAAGGCTGAGTATAGGGAAATATAGGACCTTGTTAAGATCCAGGGTGGGACATACCTGGAAGCGCACCCGGAAAAAGGGTTGGGCCTACGTGGCTGACAGCCAGCACAGAGGTGTCCCAACCATAATGATGGGTGCTGGTGTTCCTCCCTCCGGATCGAAACAAAGGGGGAGGGTATGTGGTAGTGTGGTACCCCACCAGTGTATGAATACAGGATTCTCAACCAGGCAGGTTGAGGGGCTCCAGGGTATTTGCTTGTTTGGGAGGAAACTGGCTTTTCAGTTTCCTCATGATTTACTAAAATCCACTTTGGGACCCGGAGCTTGGGGATTTCTTAGAGATCAGGGTGGGATGAAATCCCCAGCCCTGGATCCGGGTTTTGAGACTCAACTGCACACTGATTGTTCAGGTGTGTGTGGGCCTGATAGTAGAATCAGGACCAGCATTCTGGGCCCCACCCTCCCGACGAGTGCAGGTGTGCACTGGGGAAGCCATAGAGTGCAAGTGTGCACTGGAGAAGTCAGAGAGTGCTTGTGTGCACAGTGGAAGCCAGAGACCCAGGTCTGAGGGTCAGAGCAGCGAGGGGCTGCTATCCAAATGGACGGTGTTGCAGATGGAATAGTCTATAGGAGAAAGACAAGAGCCTGAAGTGGAAGGCCTGAGCAGCACTGCTGTATGTATAAGCCAGGAGGCTGAATGTCATTTTGTTGTTGAAAAGGAGTACTGAAACCCCTGCGAGGGAAAACCTTTTGATTTTGTTTTGAACTTCTTTTAATAAAAATGGGCAAACAACCCTTAAAAAGAAGAACCAGCGAGTGGCGGTGTCCTTCAAGCTCTACACTTGATGCTAGTCCTTCACAATATGTATATAGATACATACAAACACATATACGTATACACACACATGTACATACACATGCACATACATACACGCACACATGCATGTGTGGAAAATAAAATTGAGAAAAATAAATGAAAAATCAAATATGAAAAATGATTGAAAAAAAATGCCGCCGTTTGGACACAGATCAGTCTGATCAGCTGCTTCCCTGGCCAGTAATGGCCAGGTAAACAAATAACCGAAACAGGAAGTGACAAAAACTTTGACACTTCTTGTTTATGACATCACACAATGGTTTAGACAACATTTGTTCCTCTCACTGTGTGCCTGGAGCTGTATGCCGCCAGTCGCATTATTACCAAGTTGTCTGATCACATGTTGGGACCCCCTTCTGCAGCCTATAAAAACAAATCTAGCAGTTTGTTAGCTGCTCAGATTACTTTTATTTTGTGCAGAATCGCTGGCTCTAAAGAATGCTATCTCCATTATTGCTGCAGCTAAAACGGAGATATCATAATTTCCATCCAAGGATGTTTTTAAACGTACGGCAGACGAGAAATGGTTAATTCAATGTTCATATTGCTCCTTTTTTATGTTATGGAGAAAATATCTACATTGGTGACATACCGTATATACTCGAGTATAAGCCGAGTTTTTAAGCACAATTTTTTGTGCTGAAAATGCCCCCCTCGGCTTATACTCGAGTCACCTTTTTGCGCCTGATCTCTCGGATTTGGGGAGCCGGTACCGGCCGGCCGTATGTCCCCTGGACCCCAAACCTGGCACACGTATAGCCCCACTCTTCTTCTACAAGTTTGCAAAGTTTCTTGTCCGGGGGACCTATGGCCGGGTAGCACCGATTTTTCAAAGCCAGGCAGCACCGATTTTTCAAAGCCGGGCACCCCTTCCATAGACTCCCAAGTTAAACGTCAGTCTAGTCATGGACACAGTGAGGCATGGACACAGTGAGGCATGGACACAGTGAGGCAAAGTGAGGCACACCCTAGGCTTATACTCGAGTCAATACGTTTTCCCATTTTTTTGTGGTAAAATTAGGTGCCTAGGCTTATATTCGGGTCGGCTTATACTCGAGTATATACGGTAAGTTAAAGTTTTTTAGAGTGAGAAAGGCTTAGACCAGGGGTCTCCAAACTTTCTAAACAAAGGGCCAGTTTACGGTCCTTCAGACTTTAGGGGGGCCGGACTAGGGCCATCGGGAGTAGAAAATGTCCAGGTGTCCAGTGGGAGTAAACAATACCATATCTTTGGTGTCAGTGGGAGGACTAGTGCCCCATCGTTGGTGTCAATGGAAAGAATTGATGGTGTCAGTTGGAGGAGTAGTGCCCCATTGTTGTCAGCAACAAGAATTATTCCCCATTGGAGTTGGTTGGAATAGTGTCCCAAGGGCAGCATTAAGGCACACAAAGGGCCACATTCGGCCCCAGGGCCGCATTTTGGAGACCCCTGGCTTAGACTAAAGCCTCTGTTTTTATTGCCCACTTTGTCATTGACTTTGATGGGGTGCATTTGAGAAACACTTAAATGCAAATGATGTAATATTAACCATTTTGTATAACAATAGTCATAGATACAGGAGCCTGTTTAGTTGATTATATAATCCTAAAACTCTTTGCACAGAATAGATCTATCGATAGGAAAACTGGTGCCAATCTCTAACAACCTGTGAAAATGTTTATCTTCAGATTCCTTCCTGTGGATTTTCTTTAGAAACACTCCTATGTTACACAGTAGAGCATTTTTTTGCTGGCATGAGCTGCAGTACATAATTGTGATAGTAATTTTTTCATAGACTGCATCTATATAATATAACCCCTTGTGACACTCTGCAGCAATGGTGTATATAAAAAATTAAACAGTCAACAGAGCAGCTACTCAAAAAAATATTACAGCAATCTAATATAAGAGCCTATTCTATACGTGAAATGTTTATCAAATATACTGTAATTGTTGCAATGATGAAACCTGTGAAAAAAAGACAGAAAGCGGGGGAGGCGGAAATCATGAAAGTCACTATAAAGCCTAATAAAAAGTCACTGTACAAATGGCTACTCTACAGCTGTAGAGTAAAGAATATTCACTCTATGGTCTGTGAAAAGCAACAAAAATAAAAACAGGAGGCGCCACCAGTTAACCACTTAACGACCGCTCACTGTATATATACGTCGGCAGAATGGCACCGACAGGCACAATCACGTAGAGCATACGTGATCGCCTTTGTACAGTTGGGGGGTCCGATCGGACCCCCCTCCTATACAGTGAGCGGCCGTTTATCGTTGGGGAGCGATCAGAGATGAGGGGGTGACCATTCGATTTCAGCCACCCCCTCGCGATCGCTCCCGGCGAATGAAAATGCTTCCTCCGCCATGTGATGTAAACAGAGGCAGGAGGAAGTGATGTCATCTCCCTCGTGGCGGTCTTTTCGATTCCGGCGCCGAGGAGAGAGGAAGCAGGTTAGTGCACCAACAGTCCACTGACACATAGGTATACATAGGCACACATTTCACCCCCCAGTCACCCCCAGATCACCCCCCAGGTCACCCCCCAGCCCCCAATCACAGTGTCACTGATTGCAGTGATCATTTATTTTACTGATCACTGCATTTAGTGTCATCTGTGATAGTAAAAAGTTGCAGGGCAGTTAGGATTAGGCCCCTTTAGGTCCAGGGTAGCCCCCTAACCCCCCCTAATAAAGGTTTAACCCCTTGATCGCCCCCCAGGTAACCCTTTCACCCCCTAACGCCAGCGTCACTAAGCGATCGTATTTTCGATCGCTGTATTTAGTGTGGTGGTGCCCTAGATAGCCAGTTATTTATTTTTAGTTTCGCCGCAGTTTTTTAGAGCGTTAGGTACCCCCATATATTATTTTAACCCCCTGATTGCCCCTAGAGTTAACCCTTTCACCAGTGATCACTGTATAAGCGTCACTGGTGACACTGGTTACCCAGTTAGTTATTTAGTTATTTAGGTAACCCGTCAGGTTTTTATATAGCGTTGGGTACCCCCATATTTAACCTAATAAAGGTTTTAACCCCCTGATTGCCCCTAGTTAACCCTTTCACCAGTGATCACCATATAAAGGTTACGGGTGACGCTGGTTGGTTAGTTTGCTTTTTATAGCATCAGGGCACCCGCCGTATTTAGCCCAATAAAGGTTTAACCCCCTGATCGCCCGGCGGGTGAGATCAATTAGGTTTTAGCGCCAGAGAGGGTCTGCGTCGCCCCAGGCAGCGTTAGGTTAGTGCCAGTAACGCTAACACCCACGCGCAAAGCATACACCTCCCTTAGTGGTATAGTATCTGATCAGATCTATACTAGCGTCCCCAGCAGTTTAGGGTTCCCAAAAACGCAGTGTTAGCGGGATCAGCCCAGATACCTGCTAGCACCTGCGTTTAGCCCCTCCGCCCAGCCCAGCCCAGCCCAGCCCACCCAAGTGCAGTATCGATCGATCACTGTCACTTACCAAACACAAAACACATAACTGCAGCGTTCGCAGAGACAGTCCTGATCCCTGCGACCGCTAACAGTTTTTTTTGTAGCGTTTGATATATTTGCTGACGACAGTCAGGTGCTTTTTTTCCTGTGAATCTTACTAGTGTACCCCTAAATTTAGAGCCCAAAATGGCAAGTCGAAGGTACACTAGTAAAGAGGCCTACAAGATTCTGAGCATGACAGATAGTGAAGAGGAGGTCACGTATCTGTCAGATTCAGGCTCAGAATATCTTCCCGTAGAAGACAGTGACATCAGCGGCCCCACGTCAGATAGCTCTGACGACGAAGTTGAGGTCCCTGCTAAGGTCAGGCGTACCCGATCCCAAACTTCTGAGGTTGTTGAGGAGCAAGAACCGCAGGGCTCTCGTATCATGGAGCAGAGTAGTACTAGTGCCGCTATTCCTTCTAGTGAATTGGCAAGCACCAGCGGCCTAGTACAGCCTGGGCGTACATCCAGCACTGCAGTATCACGTGGTGACGTGGCGAGTCCCATAAGTGCAGTTTAAGCTGGCGAGGTGGCAAGCACAAGTAGTGTCCCGCTGCCACCAAGAAGACAAAGGCAGGCCCGTCGTGCCCATAGTGCCCTTCCTGCAGAATTCGCCTATCCTGATTGGGTCCCCACCACTTCTGCAGAACCCGTACTTCCCCCATTCACTGCCCAACCCGGTATTCAGGTGGAAACAGCTGATTTTATGCCAATCGATTTTTATTCGCTGTTTTTCACGGAAGATCTCTATAGATCTATTGTGGACCAGAGTAATTTATATGCTGGTCAATTCATCGCCGTTAATCCCCAGTTGCCTTCCATTGCCAAAGATTGGAAACCAATTACGGTTTCCGAATTTAAGACCTTTCTGGGCCTTTCCCTCAACATGGGCACACATAAATTCCCGTCATTGCATGCTTATTGGTCCACGCACCCAATTGACCACATGCCCGTGTTCTCTGCCTCCATGCCCAGGAAACGATACGAGCAGATTTTGCGGTTCATGCATTTCAACGACAATGAGATTTGTCGTCCACGTGGGGACCCTGAATACGACCGGCTCTATAAAATTCGGCCCCTCATAAACCACTTCAACAAACGTTTTGCAGCCTTGTTTATTCCCGATCAAGCTGTCTGCGTTGATGAGTCCCTGATTAAATTTTCTGGCCGCTTGGCTTTCAAGCAGTACCTTCCCAGCAAGCGTGCCAGATACGGGGTCAAGCTCTATAAGTGCTGTGACAGGGCAACAGGCTATGTATGGAGCTTTATGGTTTATGAGGGAAAAGATAGTCAGGTTGAGCCGGTCAACTGCCCGGATTACATAGGGAGCGCTGGCAAGATAGTGTGGAACTTGGTGTCACCCTTATTCGGAAAGGGGTACCACTTGTATGTGCACAATTATTACACGAGCGTGCCACTGTTTAGTCACTTGTTTGATCATCAGATTGGAGCATGTGGCACCGTGCGACCTAATCGCCGGGGCTTTCCCCAGCGGCTTGTAGATGCCCGTCTTAGGCTGGGGGAGAGAGCCTGCGTAAAGTGTAATAACTTGCTCGCTATGAAGTGGAGGGACAATAAGAATGTTTTCCTTCTTACCTCCCTTAATGCAGATATGACAGTCCAAATTCGTACGGCGACTGGTGTTGTGGAGAAACCCCTCTGTGTCCACGAATATAACAAAAATATGGGAGGGAGACGCTGGTACAAAAAAGTGTCTCTATCCTTATTCCAATTGGCTTTGCTGAACGCTCATGTGCTATACAGAGCTTCAGGCGGGACTTTATCTCTTCTAAAATTCCAGAATGAGATAGTCACAGAACTCCTGTATCCAGGCGGTTCTGCACCTCACCATCCCCTACCAAATGCAGTAAGCCCGCTGCATGAGAGGCATTATACGCATCTCCTCCCGAGTACCCCTACCCAACGAACCCCCCAAAAAAGATGTCGTGTCTGTAGCAAGCGCGGATTTAGGCGTGACACCCGTTATTATTGTCCACTCTGTCCTTACAAACCTGGTCTTTGCCTTGGTGAATGTTTTGAACGCTACCACTCAAAAGTGAAGTTTTAGCGTAGGGTACAGCATTTCACAGATGCCATTACATTTTGAGAGACCCGAACCATTACAGTTGTTAAAGTTTAAAAAAAAAAGTGTAAAAAAGAAAAAAAAAACGTAAAAAACAAAAACACAAAAAAATATAAAATAAAAAAAACAAAAATAGTTGTCGTTTTATTGTTCTCTCTCTCTCTCTCTCTCTATTTTCTCTCTATTGTTCTGCTCTTTTTTACTGTATTCCATTCTGCAATGTTTTATCATGCTTGCTTTTCTGGTATGTAATTTTTTGTTTTCAGGTGCGCCATTCAACTGCAGCGCGGAATTATTTATCTTGACAGCAACAGCGTTTGCTCCCACGATACATAAAGCCGTGACTCCAGTGCTGTAGGAGGTGATTTCACCACCACAGTTAAAAAAAAAGAGCATATATGCCGAAGCATGGGGGCAGCAGGGGCGGAGGAGCGATTTTGCTCCTAATGCCGCGTATATACGGTCGAAATTCCGACGGAGGCTTGCCCGTGGAAAAGTTTGACCGTGTGTACGCGGCATAACCTTTTATGCCGCATACATACGGTCGAAATTTCGACAAAGGCTTGCCCGTGGAAAAGTCTGACCGTGTGTACGTGGCATAACTTTTTTGCGGGAGGATGCCCCCATGCTTCGGCATATATATATTTTAGGCACAGGTTGCGTTAAAAAAATGTTTTATTTTTTACTAGGTTTTGTTTTGGTATTTGCTTTGCAGGTATGGTATGGTAAGGTCTTACTGTTGTACTGTAATGTTACTTTGTTTTAATGTTAACCATCATTTGCTTAGCAGGTACGCCATTCAGTTGCATCGCGGATTTATTTATCTTGACAGCAACAGCGTTTGCTCCCACGATACATAAAGCCGTGACTCCACCGCTGTAGGAGGTGATTTCCCCACCACAGTTAAAAAAAGAGCATATATGCTGAAGCATGGGGGCAGCAGGGGCGGAGGAGCGATTTTGCTCCTAATGCCGCGTATATACGGTCGAAATTCCGACGGAGGCTTGCCCGTGGAAAAGTTTGACCGTGTGTACGCGGCATAACCTTTTATGCCGCGTACATACGGTCAAAATTTCGACAAAGGCTTGCCCGTGGAAAAGTCCGACCGTGTGTACGCGGCATAACTTTTTTGCGGGAGGATGCCCCCATGCTTCGGCATATATGCCCATCATTAGAAGTGGGTGGATGAAGGGAGGTATTCTAATGGTGGGCATACCCACCGATCAATCTCTTTTTTTCGTTCAGCCAACAGGCTGCATGAAAAAAAAGATTACAATACATGTCCAACAAGGACCAGCAACGTACTGTTATGTTGCTGGACTTTGAATGTTTATACCAGAATGATGCCTGCAGGTTTAGGTATCATCTTGGTATCATTCTTTTCAGCCAGTGGCTGGCTTTCATGTAAAAGCAATTCTAGCAGATAATTAGCCTCTAGACTGCTTTTACAAGCAGTGGGAGGGAATGCCCCCCCCCCGGATATAAACAGCGCCATTGGGAAATTGGGAAAGCATTTTATCACACCGATCTTGGTGTGGTTAGATGCTTTGAGGGCAGAGGAAAGATCTAGGGTCTAACCCCCCATTTTTTTTCAAAAAAAGAGTACCTGTCACTACTTATTGCTATCATAGGGGATATTTACATTCCCTGAGATAACAATAAAAATGATAAAAAAAAATAAATATGGAAGGAACAGTTTAAAAATAAATAATAAAAAAAAAAAAAAAGCACCGCTGTCCCCCCCTGCTCTTGCGCAAAGGCGAACGCAAGCATCGGTCTAGCGTCATATGTAAACAGCAATTGCATCATGCATGTGAGGTATCACCGCGAAGGTCAGATCGAGGGCAGTAATTTTAGCAGTAGACCTCCTCTGTAAATCTAACGTGGTAACCTGTAAAGGCTTTTAAATGCTTTTAAAAATGAATGTAGTTTCTCGCCGCTGCGCGTTTGTGCGCAATTTTAAAGCATGTCGTGTTTGGTATCCATGTACTCGGCCTAAGATCATCTTTTTTATTTCATCAAACATTTGGGCAATATAGTGTTTTTTAGTGCATTAAAACTAAAAAAAGTGTGTTTTTCCCCCCAAAAATGTGTTTGAAAAATCGCTGCGCAAATACTGTGTGGAAAAAAAAATGCAACGCCCACTATTTTAATCTGTAGGGCCTTTGCTTTAAAAATATATATAATGTTTGGGGATTCAACATAATTTTCTTGCAAAAAAAAAAATGTTTTCATGTAAACAAAAAGTGTCAGAAAGGGCTTTGTCTTCAAGTGGTTAGAAGAGTGGATGATGCGTGACATAAGCTTCCTAATGTTGTGCATAAAATGCCAGGACAGTTCAAAACCCCCCCAAATGACCCCATTTTGGAAAGTAGACACCTCAAACTATTTGCTGAGAGGCATGTTGAGCCCATTGAATATTTTTATTTTTTTGTCCCAAGTGATTGAATAATGACAAAAAGAAAAAAAAATGTACAAAAAGTTGTCACTAAATTATATATTGCTCAAACATGCCATGGTTATATGTGGAATTGCACCCCAAAATACATTCTGTTGCTTCTCCTGAGTACGGGGATACCACATGTGTGAGACATTTTGGGAGCCTAGCCGCGTACAGGACCCCGAAAACCAAGCACCGCCTTCAGGATTTCTATGTGTGTAAATTTTTGATTTCACTCCTCACTGCCTATCACAGTTTCGGAGGCCATGGAATGCCCAGATGGCACAAACCCCCCCAAATGACCCCATTTTGGAAAGTAGACACCCCAAGCCATTTGCTGAGAGGTATGTTGAGTATTTTGCAGATCTCGCTTTTTGTCACAAAGTTTTAAAAATTGAAAAAAAAAAAATATGTCTTTCTTCATTTTCAAAAACAAATGAGAGCTGTTAAATACTCACCATGCCTCTCGGCAAATAGCTTTGGGTGTCTACTTTCCAAAATGGGGTCATTTGTGGGGGTTTTGGGCTATCTTGGTATTTTATGGCCTTCAAAACTGTGATAGGTAGTGAGGAGTGAAATCAAAAATTTGTGCCCTTAGAAATCCTGAAGGCGGTGCTTGGTTTTCGGGAGCCCGTACGCGGCTAGGCTCTCAAAAAGTCCCACACATGTGGTATCCCCGTACTTAGGAGAAGCAGCCAAATGTATTTTGGGGTGCAATTCTGCATATAACCATGGCATGTTTGAGCAATATATCATTTAGTGACAACTTTTTGTACATTTTTTTTTTCTTTTTGTCATTATTCAATCACTTGGGACAAAAAAAAAAATATTCAATGGGCTCAACATGCCTCTCAGCAATTTCCTTGGGGTGTCTACTTTTCAAAATGGGGTCATTTTGGGGGGTTTTGTGCTATCTTGGCATTTTATGGCCTTCAAAACTGTGATAGGTAGTGAGGAGTGAAATCAAAAATTTATGCCCTTAGAAACCTTGAAGGCGGTGCTTGGTTTTTGGGGTCCCGTACGCGACTAGACTCCCAAAAAGTCCCACACATGTGGTATCCCCGTACTCAGGAGAAGCAGCAGAATGTATTTTGGGGTGTAATTTCACATATGCCCATGGCATGTGTGAGCAATATATCATTTAGTGACAACTTTGTGCAAAAAAAATAAAGTTTGTCATATTCCCGCAACTTGTGGCAAAATATAAAATATTCCATGGACTAATCATGCCTCTCAGTAAATAGCTTGGGGTGTCTACTTTCCAAAATGGGGTCATTTGGGGGGGTTTTGTGCTATTTTGGCATTTTATGGTCTTCGAAACTGTGATAGGTAGTGAGGAGTGAAATCAAAAATTTGCGCCCTTAGAAATCCTGAAGGCGGTGCTTGGTTTCCGGGGTCCCGTACGTGGCTAGGCTCCTAAAAAGTCCCTTACATGTGGTATCCCCGTACTCAGGAGAAGCAGCAGAATGTATTTTGGGGTGCAATTCCACATATAACCATGGCATGTGTGAGCAATATATCATTTAGTGACAACTTTTTTTAATTTTTTTAATTTTTTATTTTTTTGTCATTATTCAATCACTTGGGACAAAAAAAAATATTCAATGGGCTCAACATGCCTCTCAGCAATTTCCTTGGGGTGTCTACTTTCCAAAATGGGGACATTTGGGGGGGTTTTGTACTGCCCTGCCATTTTAGCACCTCAAGAAATGAGATAGGCAGTCATAAATTAAAAGCTGTGTAAATTCCAGAAAATGTACCCTAGTTTGTAGACGCTATAACTTTTGCGCAAACCAATAAATATACGCTTATTGACATTTTTTTTACTAAAGACATGTGGCTGAATACATTTTGGCCTAAATGTATGACTACAATTGAGTTTATTCAATTTTTCTTATAACAAAAAGTAGAAAATATCATTTTTTTTCAAAATTTTCGGTCTTTTTCCGTTTATATCGCAAAAAATAAAAATCGCAGAGGCAATCAAATACCATTAAAAGAAAGCTCTATTTGTGGGAAGAAAAGGACGAAAATTTCGTTTGGGTACAACATTGCATGTCCGCACAATTTACAGTTAAAGCAGCGCAGTGCAAAATTCTGAATTCACCTCTGGTTCTTTAGCTACCAAATGGTCCGGGGCTTAAGTGGTTAAAAATGCACTCAGGGTTAATAAAAGCATGTCACATCCTCTAATACCAACTACAAAGCTCGGCAGGGTCACGGCGTGTGGAGCAGAGCAACACCAGGAAGTGGCTGGAAAGTTCTATGCAGAGATCATCTTAAAGGTGCTGTTGGAAATGGCGGACCAGTGTGGGAAGCAGCTGGGGCAGAAATTGCCTTCAGGAGCGCACTACTTGCCAGGGACCGGAACCGGAGTGGAGATGCAGAAGAGGCACAGCAAGATGACCTGGAAGGCGTGGGGGCATGGCTACGCGTTTCAGTGTGTCAGTGACTGCCCCTATCTCAGACCTGAATGGGATCTTTGTGGCACGCTTATAGGGAGGGGAAGAGCCTGGGCAGAACTATACAAATGTTCTGTGCCAATCACAAACAAATAAAACACGTCTGACACAAAAGCCCTTTTATAATTTTTGTATATATTGTGACATTATTATAGTGTCTAGTAATCTAAACTGGTGCCAAAATGTTACGTTTTTCACCCTCTTCCTGCTACATCATAATAATATGCCTAAAAGACTTACAAATGCTCATTGATCAACATGATATTCAATACAGCAAAAGCGTGCTTTCTAGAAAATTGGTGCTGACGGTACCCCCCTGAGCTGTCACAATGGTTCACCTGGCATAATGAGGCAAAATGGATGAAAGATCTGACAGCAAATGTTGAGGGCAAGGAGGAGGCCTTCTGCCGAAATTGTTTTTTTGCAAAACGTTTCTTTACTGAATATATTGCAACTCTTTGCAGACCATTGAACCGAGGTCTGTGTGACGCGCCAAATACGTTTCCATGGGCAAATACCACATCGTGGGAAGGTTACCTTTTTTTAACTCGCCACTAATACTCTATTACTGTATTTTAATTTTACTTTTTTCTTCTTTCTAATCCCCTGCTCCAAGATTTCTACTTTTCTTCCTTTCTTATTTCCCACTTTTTATGTCCTGTTACTACACAACTAACATGTTTAGAATATGACAGTACATCTTTATCTGGGGAGCTATTGCTCATTTCCTGGTTTTTCCATGTGTTTTTTTCTTGTTCAATGAAAAATGCATTATCACGGAGATGATGGAAATACAGCTAGAAAATCCTGAAAGATATATTAGACCAGGGGTCTCCAAACTTTTTATCTAAAGGGCCAGTTTACTGTTCTTTAGGCTTTAGGGGGCAGGATTGTGCCAGTGGAAAATGTCACGGGCCCAGCATCAGTGAGAATAAACATTACCTCGGGGGTTTGTGTTCAGTAGGATAGTAGGAGGAGGAGTAATGCCCCATCATCGGTATCAGTGAAAGATATAGTGTCCCATTGTTGGTGTCAGTAGGAGGAATATTGCCTCATATCTTTTGCCAGGAATAGTATTCCAAGGGCCAAAAAAAAGGCTAGCAAAGGGCCGCATCCGGCCCTCGGGCCACAGTTTGGAGACCCCTGTATTAGACCATTCTTACAGTATTATCTATATTTAAAACCTGGAAATCTTTTGTTACCGGAACACACTGTCTGACTACTACACTCTTGCATGTGTGATTGAAACCATTACAACTTCTCAATATGCCAATGTATGTGTAGAAGCAAGAATGTTTTTCATATCCCTGCAATTTCAAATTAAAAAAATGTGAAGCTTCTTCTTAAACTCCAAAATGGTATTCACTACGTGTACAACCACCCAGTGGAATCGCACTAACCAACTATTATGACCCCCAAATCATAGGAAGGTCATAATGAGCAAGTAGTGAGATAAGACTCCAGGCAAATTCAATTTAACTCCCAGATTGTAGAACCATATGAGGAAACTTAGTCACCCATTAGAGCTCAGTTGGAGGAGTACCCAAAAAGAGAAAAACACTTCTTAAGGAGTAATAACATTTTAAGATATTTAAAAGCAAATAAGAGAACAACTCACACCTTAGGTTGCACTACACTGATCAAAAGCATCTTAATATGGCTGTTGGGTGACCAGTAAATAGCTGCTCATGTGTGAGGGGAATTACTGAAATTCTTACTAACCAAAACAAGAAGGAACACCAGTGAGCCTCTCCAACATGCCACATGTGTGTGAAGACATCAGTGCTTGATGTGTTTTGGTGTAATGTCTTCATCAGGAACCGAGTTGAGAGTTATGCTAATTTAAACTTGATGACCCATAATGTTTTTTTAAGCATCACCTATAGAAAATTTAGTATACCGAAGGTTGTCACTGCTTCATGGGCACGTGCAAATTTAAGGCTTGACATGGTATCTATTTACCTGGCGCAAGCTCATCTTATATGGGTTTGATAAATCACCTTCAATTAATTAACATTTCAGCGTGCAATTAACATAAAAATGGCTCTGGCAGTGAAAAGCTTAAGGGTACTTTCACACTGAGGTGCTTAGTGGGCTGGCGGTAAAGCGGCGTTTTACCGTTGTGTTTGCCATGATTTTCAGGCGCTAGGGGGGAGATTTTAACCCCCGCTAGCGGCCGAAAAGGGTTAAACCCGCCCGCAAAAACACCGCTTTGCGTAGCTTTGCGGGCGTTTTGGAGGCGCTACCCCATTGATTTCAATGGGCAGGGGCGCTATAGGAGTGGTATTTTTACTGCTCCTACCGCGCCTCAAAGATGCGGCTGGCAGGACTTTTTTTACGCTCCAGTGTGAAAGCCCTCAGGCTAGATAGAAAGGAGCGGCTCTTTCAGGGCACATTGCAGGCACTATTTTTAGCGCAATATCGCCTGCAAAGCGCCTCAGTGTGAAAGCAGCCTAAAGGTGTATTTTTAATGTTGCCCTTTTTTTTTTTGGTACATGTCCACAGCTACCCATGCCCTTTTTTACTAAAAACCTGCAAACTAGCATTGAAAAAAACAGATAAATAAAGTTTTGTCTCTTTTTGACTTTAATAGGGTTCCAGCGCTATGTGTGTGGTTTGTGGAACCAAACCAAATACAGTCCAGTTCATTCACTACTAGCCATGGCAAGCGAAGGGCATATGAAAATTGAGCTTTTTCACACAAAATACATTTTAGCTTTAAGCTCGTGATGAGCTTCTTAGCTCATTTTTGGACCCTAACTGGACAAGTGCCCCCCCCACCAATGAAGGGTCTTCTACTTTATAAGTGCAGATAAAAACATATCTTTAAACATAGACACGTTCAAGCTAATTCAGTGTTGCCAAATACAACTTTGCCCACAGCAGTGTTACATTAATGCTCTAGAATTATCCTCACGTTAATTATCGTCATTTAAAAGTCCAAGTAAACGACACTAGTGCATTAGCAGAAAGACATGTGCTCTCATGGCAATCTGGCTATATTTATTTAATGCTCTCCACATTTATACGACTCATTAACATTTCCAACTCCTGGATTATGTATGAACTTTACACAGAAAAGCATTCCACAGGACTTTTAATAGAGCACAATGCCCTTCTATTATCATACATCAGTCAGTTTTCTTTGGTAATTGTTATGCAAAATTTCCTAACCTGCATTTTAAAATGAAAGCCTGAAAAGTCTATCAAAATAGTTAATGTTAATAGTTTCTTAATTGCCTTCTAGTATTGATCCTGGGGTGTGTATGAATGTATTTTTTTCTGCTTTTATCTTGCAATACTTGTATTGCATTTACATTGCCTAATGTTTATTCCCTAAAGCGGAACGTCTGTGATTTTTTCATCTTTCCTATTAAATCTTCTGGCCTTTGTTGTTTTAACTTTGGATAGTAAAACATATATTTTTTTCTGCCAGTAAATACCTTATACAGCCCACTTCCTGTTTCTTGTCTGATAAAAAGCCTAGGCCTATGACATCATGCACAACTCTCTCTCTCCCTCTCATGAGAGTTTGGCAGGAAGCGAGGGGGGGTGCGTCATAAGAGGGCCAATGAGAGCTGCAGAGCTGGAGGTGTGCCTCTGTGTGTCTGTGTAAATCCATGAAAAGAACAGGCAGCAGCTTCAGCTGCCCAAAGTTAAAATGGCTGCAGCCAGACTTAGTGGAGGGAGATTTTTGCAGAATATTTGCCAAGTACAGAATCACAGTATATATAAAATAATATGCAAAGTGGTGGAGAGGTGAAGCTTCAGAATGGCAAAGGTGTTTTTATTACAAATTATGCGAGCAGACTGCAGTTTCTCTTTAAATACTATTTCCATTTGAAATATTTATTCAGACAAGCAGAGAGGGGTCTAATGTGTATCAAAATCAACAAAACAAAAATGTAATATTTCCACTTTAGGCCCAGGCCAATTCTGACACTTCGCTCCTACATGTAAAAATCATGATTTTTTTGCTAGAAAATTACATAGAACCCCCAAACACTATATATATATATATATATATATATATATATATATATATATATATATTTTTAGCAGAGATCCTTGAAAATACAATGGCGGTCATTGTAACTTTATCTTGCACGGTATTTGCGCAGCAAATTTCAACACCTTTTTTTGGGGGGAAAAACAGTTTCATGCTTTAAAAAAAAAAAACAGTAAAGTTAGCCCAATTTTTTTGCATAATGTGAAAGATGAAGTTACGCCGAGTAAATAGATACCTAGAATGTCACGCTCCAAATTTGCACATGCTCGTGGAATGGCGCCAATCTTCGGTACTTAAAAATCCCCATAGGCGACATTTTAATTTTTTTTACTGGTTACATGTTTTGAGTTACAGAGGAGGTCTAGGGCTAGAATTATTGCTCTCGCTCTAACGTTTGCGGCGACATCTCACATGTGTGGTTTGAACACCGTTTTCATATGTGGGCGGGACTTACGTATGCGTTCGCTTCTGCGTGCAAGCACACGGGGACAGGGGCACTTTAAAAAAAATATATGTTTTATTGTTAGTTTTACTTAATTAATTTTATTTTGACACTTTAAAAAATGTTTTTTATCACTTTTATTCCTATTACAAGGAATGTAAACATCCCTTGTAATAGGAATATGACATGACAGGACCTCTTTTCAGTGAGATATGGGGTCAATAAGACCCCACATCTCACCACTAGGCTGGGAAGCCTAAAATGAAGAAAAAAAAATGAAAAAAAAACGATCTTCGCTTCCAAGCTAGACGATCGCAGGTCGCCGGTGGACATTGAGTCCGCCCAACCCAAGGGCACGGAGCAGTGTGCAGCGGGTGCAAACGTGCTGCCGGTGGTGCGTGCCTGCAACTGCGCCTGCATGAGCTGCCGTACAGCTACGGTGATTCACGCAGGAGAGCCAACCTGCCGCCGTATAACGACAGCGGCTGGTCGGCAAGTAGTTAAAAAATAAAAAAACAATGTCCCCCAATGTAGATCCATCGTCAATCACGGCACTTACTGCACCGCCGGACTCTTAAAAAAAAAAAAAAAAACCTCTGGTCTCGTCAAACACTCCCCACCAGCTGCCTGCTTCTCCATCTGACATTTCTTAAATGGCTCAGGGGCAGAGTAACCCGCTGACATCATTGGGTGACTCCACCCCTTAGCTATTTAAGAACTGTCAGATGGAGGAGCAGGCAGTCGGTGGGGAGCCTTCGACGAGACCGGAGGGTTTTATTTTTATTTTTTTGGGTGCGGCGAGCGGCGTGGTTGACGATGGATCCCATTAACCAAAATAGTGTACAAAGTGAGTAAAGACAGTACACAAGTTTTTGACAATTCCTTTATTAAAAAATTAAAAACAATGTGCCCCAATGTAGATCCATCGTCAATCACGCCTGCCGCATCAAAAAAAGAAGAAGAAACCCTCCGGTCTCGTTGAAGGCTCCCCGCCGACTGCCTGCTCCTCCATCTGACTGTTCTTAACTAGCTAAGGGGCGGGGTCACCCAATGATGTCAGCGGGTGACTCCACCCCTTAGCTATGCAAGGAAAATAAAAAAACAGCATTTTTGCTTGCACATGATTGGATGATAAAATCAGCAGAGCTTCCCTCTAATTTCAGACCTTCCCCTCAGATCTACAGCGACTGCACTCACAAGTGCACTTGTAGTGCAGAGTGGATTTCCCTTTAGTAAATCAACCCCATTGTTTTTTATTTTTAAATAAAGGAATTGTCAAAACTTGTGTACTGTTTTTACACTTTTTTGGTGAATAGGTAGGGGTACTATGTACCCCATACTCATTCCCATGGTGGCTGCTGGGATCTGGGGGCCCCCTTGTTAAAGGAAGCTTCCAGATTCTGATACGCCCCCTGCCCACAGACCCCCACAACCACAGCCCAGTTTTGTGGGGAAGATACCCTTGTCCCCATCAACATGGGTACAGGGTGCTTTGGAGTGGGGGGCAGAGCTCCCCACCCCAAAGCACCCCCGATGTTAAGTACAGGTGGCCTGGTATGGTTCAAGAGGGGAGGGGCACTAGCTCTACCCCCCAATTTTCTGGTCTGCCGGGCTGCATGCTTAGATAAGGGTCTGCAATGGATTTTGGGGGGATTTTTTTTTTAACCGCCAGGGAGGTTAAGGTTCCCCTTAACCTCCCTGGCGGTAATCCCAGGTCAGGCTCAGGGTGAGTTTTTACTACCAAAAGCAGTAACCCCGAGCCCGACTCGGACTGCATCGCAGTATCCAGGGAGAGTTACTTACCTTGTTCCCTGGATCCTGCGATGTCTCCCGCAGTGTTTGCGAGCCGTGTCTCGCTCTATTCACACTGCCGAGTGCCAAATTCAAAAAGTGAAAAACACAGTATAGGTACAGTATACTGTAATCTTACTGATTACAGTACTGTATCAAATAATTACACATCCCCTTTGTCCCTAGTGGTCTGTCCAGTGTCCTGCATGCAGTTTTATATTATAAATACTTTTCTTTCTGCCTGAAAACTGGAGATTGTCCATAGCAACCAAAAAGTGTCCCTTTATGTCAAAAGTGGTTTTAGACCAGCTAGAAAACAGCGATAATAAATTAGAATCACTGGAATTGAGCGATAGCGATTTGTGGGGAAATTCGTCATCAAACACTAAATCTAATGACAGCGACAATTCTGCAACTGAGCAAATTTCAGTGTTTTTGATTTGATTACATTATTGAATAATTTTTATTATTATTATATTATTATTTGCTATAATTATTTATAGTTATTTATTATATTATAATTGATGATTTTGTGTTTCAAACTTTATCATGCCCGGGATGTCTACTCTGGTTTGGACAGATTTAAGTGAGTTATGCCTAAGAATTGCAGGCTTACAATATAAAATGCCAAATTTTCATGCAAAATAATTGTACCGCTTTCAGCACCTAAAATCTGACAGAATCATCCCGCCAGGGAGGTTAAAATCCATACCAGATCTGAAGGGCCTGGTATGGATGGGTGGGGGGGGGGATCCCATGCTGTTTTTTTCCGGATTTTCTGTTGCCGGCATTCTTTTGTTTACACTTCAGCTGTCCCGGCCCGCTGCTTAACAACCAGCTATTCTTCAAACAGGATTCCAACTTTTCCAAATTTTGAGTTTGTAAGGAAATGAATAAAAGAAACAAGTTTTAATAAATTTCAACGAAATTCGTTACTAATACATCCGAATCTCCGAATAACCAAATTCGTCGGAATATGTATTTGGACCAAAATGAATTGAAGGTGTCTAATATTTGCTGCATAATGGTAAACAATGGTTTAGGAAGTACACAAATACTAATGTTAACATGTGTAAAGGCAAAAAAATCAAGAAAGACAATCTAGCCCAAAAAAGATTATTATCTCAGACAGATACATATAATATTCAAAGAAAATATTGGCAGCACAGTTTCAGGTGTATAACACAGCAGTGAATACATTTGAAATAAATCATAAAACAAGGGAGAAATGTTGCAAATACGTTATACAGCCTTCTGAAGAAAATATAAACTAAAACAAGGTTTCTGAATGAGGAACTACAAGCTTGTAGGCTTCATAAGCATCTGCTGGAAAATGGAAAACTGTTTTCAGAAGAAGGGACCTGTGAAGTGGTGATCAGAGAGAGAACTACGAACATGTTTTCTTGCTCTGTTCCAATCTTCCTTCTGTCTTGGATTTGGATCAGAGGGTTTCTGCCAATTTGATTTGATGTTCCATGATCAAATATAACCAGTTCGGTCTAGTTCATTCAAAACACCTGGGATAGGATGCTTAAGTGATGATGTGCAAGTAAATTACTGTTTTCACAAGGTTATGTATGTAAAATTCACACAAAATCAATGTTAAGGAAGACTGGAGCAAACCAAGCTCTGTAATTAAATGGGAGTGTCTAAAAGATGCCCTTGACCCTACAAATTGAACCCCTTGCAATTCTGTGCAAATTTTAGTCTAGTTAAACCTGTGTTTCAACAAGAGCAATGGAGGATAAAACATTTGTCTGTTCTTGAGGTGCTACTAATCAAATGCAGTGAAAGCTAAATTCTCTTACCTTCAAATAATATGGAAGATATCAGCTACTGGTCACAAAGAGATTTTCCAACATATTATAAAAATAGGTGTAGCGGGTATGTACTTTCCCGGGTGTAAATTTGAATTTGGCAGAGACATTAGTGATGTGTAATTCCCTGCAGCCCAGTGGGTGGCGCTGTTGCCCTGGGCTGGGGTTGAATCATTGCTATGTGCTGTGCCTCCTTTTTGTCCTCCCTCGGCAGCGGTATGGTGGGGCGGGGAACCCGCCGCGCTTGCTGGGAGAGGGTATAAAAGGGCCGGCCATCTTTGTCATGGGGTCGAGTCCCAGGCACCTTCAGCTTGCGGACGGTGGTTCGTGTCGGTCCTCTGGGTGGCCTAGGCCTAGAGGACAGCCGAAGGTCGTGTTCCATCCCAGGCACCTTTAGCCTGGGGTGAGGTACTCGGATGGAGGTCCGGAGCTCAGTGCCCAACACTGGGTTCCGCGAGGGAAGGAGATCCTAGGGAACCCTGGGAGTGGGTACCCGAATCCGGAAGGCGCAATGGACCGGGGGAGCTCCTCACTTGAAGACCCGGTGCAGCATATTGCCGGTGACAGGTGAGCCTCTCGTCGGAGACCGCCTGGAAGGAAATTCCCCCTCATGCGGAGACCGTAACCCACTTTCAGGAAGGAAAGTGGAGAACTACATTGTGTCTGGGCCTATTCGCATCCACACCTCCTTTTTCTGTTCTGTTCCTGCTAAGGGAGTTCAACTGATTGTGTTCATTCAAGAAGAATAAAGGAGTGTTGAACTTTAATGGTGTGGGGCTCATTTCCTGACAGACATTGTTCAAGGTGACTCTTGGAGGGAGGATCCAGGTGCACAACCCTGACCCGAAGGTAAGACAAGAACGTTGCTTATACCGCACTGACACATGTGGTGGAAGCCAGGTGTGGTGTCCCCGCTCCCTCCCCTCTAAGATACCCCTAGACAAGAGACGAGACGAGAAGAGAGAAACAGGGGAGTGAGGAGGCCGCTACATAGGGATGAGTGAACCTCCCTGGGTTTGGTTCGCAAACAGTTTATGAAACTTGCTCAATGTTCAAAGTTTGAAAACTATAAAGCAAAACCTTTTTGGACAAAAGTTTGCGAACTTCACAAATCCTTGGTATTTGCGGAGAATCCCCGGTAGTGATAAACCTTAACCTCAACCCTATTTTAACATCTTTTTTATGTGATAACAAATACTTCTGATGATGAAAAGTATTTGATACTATACCCCTACACTGCCTGACTGGCACAAGGTACTCTCGAAATGGCTGCATTGCTGACTTTTATTAGGCCATTTGGCTATCAGCATCTTGCCACTAAACAGAAATTAAATGCAGAAGTAAATATTTGCCGTTATTTACAGTACAATAAACCATACTAAGTGCTCAGAGCAAGAAGTACACTTGAGACACCAATTCATCAACATTCATGAAAGTAATCTTGATATTTATTGAGATAAATCACTTGCCGATGCATTCTGTTCCCACACAGACTGTAGAAAAAGAAAAGCAAATATTCCTTAATGAAAACCATTTTAATCCCACTTTAATGATCTAAAAATAAATGTAATTATGCCACTGAGGAAAATTAAAACATATAGCAGAAAAATTGAATATGACATACTATCCTGCAAATAAAGGTCCACAGACATCTGTGTAGAGGCAGTTCAATGTTTTTTAGACAATTTATTAAAAATGGAGTGGTAAATGGTTAGTACATCCTTTAGGTTTGTATAAATAAACAGTATTCAGCGCAGACTAATGAAATACAAAATTAAGCAACAAAGTTGCAAGCTGACATATAATGTCAATTCAAAATAATACCTCAACTGAACAAATACAAACAAAATAGTGCAGCGCAATTATAAATTAATAGTCCATAAAAATAATCCAATAATGACACTTAATGCATATGAGTAAATCGGAGCAGCTTCCCCAAGTGAGGTGGCAGACAAGACAATAAAAGCGGTGATTGAGATCCCTCCACCACAGATACTCTAGCCTCTCACCTCATACATTCGACATGAAACAGGTCACTGAGCCTGATAACCCACTGAGTCCTGGGGTAACGATTGTGAATCGATACAGCTGTTGATCTCCCACAGCATAAGTTTAAAGAGAGGAAGGGGACAATCTAGTGCTCTCTGTATAAAACTTTTTATTTCCGAATAAAAATAGAAGAATCTACTTACAAACGTTGCACTAAAATAGTTTTACAACATACTAACAGATTTCCATAGCGTGGCAGAAAGCCCATAAAAACTTCTGATTTTATGCAGGACATGGAAGTATGTCTCACATTCAGTCAGTTTGCTGGATAAGCTTCTTTGTTTCAATTAAGTTGGGTTGCTGAGGTTGCTTGGGTTAGCTGATTAGATAATGAGCCCAGTCAGGGGCGCTGATAGAAATCATGGGGCCCCGTACAGCCTACATGAGGGGGCCCCCTTCAGCTCCACCCCTGGCTCCGCCCATGGCCCCTCCACAGACCATGCCTTGAAACTGTCTCTGCAGCACATTACAGCATCGGCGGCATGGGTGGCACTGTCTCTGCAGGCAGCACATGCGTTATGGGCCATAACGCATGTGCTACCTGAAGACAGTGGCACCCATGCCGCCAAAGCCATATTGTGCTGCAGACAGTGCCACCCATGCCGTAATGTGCTGCAGACAGTGCCACCCATGACGCTAATGCCATAACGCATGTGCTGCCTGCTGACAGTGCCATCCATGCCTCCAATGCCATATTGTGCTGCAGACAGTGCCACCCATGCTGCCAATTCCATAATGCATAGATGCTTCTGCAGTAGTAGTAGATCTTTAAATCCCCCCCCCAAGCAAGCACACACCTGTTAGCCAGGCCCTTGATCCTGCTGCTGCCTGGACTGGAGTGCGAGTGTCCACAAACTATTCCAATCAGATGCCAGCTGCTTTGTTTTTTTCTTCTCCCACCGGCGCCGCCGCTCGCCTCACTGCTTCTTCTCTCAGGCCGAGTGAGGAACAGAGCAGAGGGAGAGGAATCACTCTGCGCTGCCAGGGAAGGCACTATAGAGGACACGCTGGCCGGGACTTGAGCCAGCATGAGGAGCAGGCGCGGAAGAGACATTCTGACATTCTTCCGCGCCCGAAATAGGGGAAATAGTCCCTCCCCCTGCCGTCACACATTGAGCTATCGGAATAAATAAAAAAAACTAAAAAGTACAGGGGGGTAGGTGGTGGGTGAGGTGGACAATGTTTGGTCATGGTGGCTGAAGGATTATTAATTTTTTTACATTAATTAGTTCCCTGTTCAGGTTGCCAGTTGTACTGGCCTATCAGCTGCCCTGAGCCCAGCTGAAGCAGGTCTGATAGGTTTGGGTTCTATATAAACACAGAGATTTTAATTCTTTCCAAAACCAGTTTTTGTGTATCTCAGACTGGGGAGCGCTGGACTACCTGTGTGGTGAAAGACAGCTCATGTTTGGAGAGACACAGCAAGGCAAGGTTGGTTGCTTCAGGTCTATTACCCAGGGCATCTATGTTGATGTGAACCCTCTAGCTACACTATTAGAAATAATTAGGAGAGATGGTAGTCATACTCAAGAAGTATAGTATTACAGCTGGATCAAATGACAGCAGGACACCACAGGGCAGATCAGGTCAGGGAGCTGGATCTGTGGAGTTGGGACCATGTTGGAGGACTCTGGGAGAGGATAGTCCCTCAGAAGAGGAGGTAATGTGGAATTCACCAGGGTGCTGAGTGTAAGGGCCAGCTAGAATGCAACAGAGCACCTGGAGATGGGCTCCACTACATGTTGACCCCTGGTCGCAAACCCTGGGTTCACCCTATTGAAAACCAGGGACTCAGAAACCAAAAGGTACCAAAAAGTGGGTCTAGATGGAGCTAGTTGGCAACTGACAAGGGAAGCTACAGGTCAGAGGTCAGATCTAGCAGCAGACTCAGATAACTGGGAATAAAGATAAGAGGCATGTAGCAGACTCAAAGTGCCAAAAATGAAGCCAAAAGGACAGAGCAGGTTGTAGATTGCTTGGGTAGTGAGCTGAGCCAGTATACAATAGAGCTCCTAATATGCATTGCAGTTGCTGTTGAAAATTATCCATGTACCTTTTTTGGTGAGTTTTAGTGCATCAGGCATTAGGTGCATAGGCTGCCTTAATAAAATGAATGCTAAAAACCCATTCACACCTTGGCATCCTGGTACATTTTCATTGCATTAAAGTGGTTGTAAACCCTCCTCTAGTACTTTTCTACATTCAAAGCACGCTGCAATAACTTACATATAGCTCCGTTTTATTTTCCCCACAGCTGCACCGTTCCTGAGAAATCGACCTCTGTCCCCTGCAGTGACGTCTTTCACGCACGTGCCTTTCTGCGCCGATTAACGGCACACTTATGCCGTGTACACACAATCGGTTTTACCGATGAAACTACTCCGATGGAATTTTCTCATCGGACAAACCGATCGCAAATTCCGATTGTCTGTGTGGAACTCCATCGGACAAAAAACCCAAGCATGCTCAGAATCAAGTCGACGCATGCTCAGAAGCATTCAACGTAATTCTTCTCGGCTTGTCGGAGTGTTTTACGTCACGGAGTTTGGGACGGTCGGATTTTTGACTGATGGTGTGTAGGCAAGACTGATGGAAGTCAGCTTCATCGGATTTCCGATGGAAAAATACATCGGTTTAGAATCCATAGGAAATCCGATCGTGTTTGCAGGGCTTTAGAGGCTATTAAACCCTTCACAAATGTGCCGTACCGACTTCATCAATACTCGGCGGCATCTTTTTTAATCCCGCAAGAGCTCCGGCACTTGCAGGCCGTGTAAACATCGGGTCTATGGCCAGCAACATAAGAAGAACCGCACATGCGCGAGATTACAGCAGGAAGGGTGGAAATATACTCCGCTCTGGAACACGATTCCAGGAGTCGACATGGCGCAGCCTGCTGCCAGGAGATCGATATAGAAAGTAAGGACAATTTATATAAAACCTGACCTTAATAGAAAAACTGACATGGCAGTGTACTTTGTAATATTTGAAAGTATTGATACAAAGATGAATGTGGATTCTGTAGGCTGGGTTTACTCCCTCTTTAAAGGTAAGTTCATTTTTTTCATAAAAATATGAAAAGGTGAGCTACAGTTGCTCACAGCACCCTCCTTATCCCCCCAGTCCCCGCTGAACTATTATAATCACCTTTTCCAGACACCTATGCCAGCCAGGGTAACTGCACATTTGAACATTTCACTACACGGCCACAGAGGCTGTTTGCTATCACAATGCACGCAACAGAGCCTACTTTTTTCTTGGATGATGTCTCCGAAGAAAGATGAGATTCTCATTGGTCAGCACAATGACAGGGCCACACTTACCAGTGACAGCTCCCCCTGGCATGTATTGGGATGGTATACAGTTACATGGTGAAATCTTCACATATGTGGAATGTTACACCGGCCGGTTTGAGTGGCAGTAGAAGGTGATCATAAAAGATGTGTATGGGGAGGGTGCTGTGAGCTAGTTCACATTTTCATTTCTTTGAAAAGGTTAACTATACCAAAACATGTGTTACCTTAGGGTGCTGTAACACTTATGCTACTGCAAAGAAATTTCAGCACAAAAGTGTGTTTCAGTGTTAATATATATACGCTAACAGTGCAACAGCGTGAAGAGGCCTTTGAGCAATAACTTCAGAAACCTTCTTGAGATGTCGTTCTGAGTATTTTAGCATTCCAATTCACACTTGTGTGCTGTGGCTATGTGCGTGCCTTCAATGCACCTGTTCTATGTGTGATACATTGCGGTAACATTCATGTGAATGGCACTCCAACACACTATACAGTAGACTGCAACAGACAATGTGTCATGTGTAGAGTTGAGCGGACACCTGGATGTTCGGGTTCGACGGGTTCGGCCGAACTTCGGAAAAAAGTTTGGGTTCGGGACCGAACTTTAACCCGAACCCGAACCCCATTGAAGTCAATGGGGACCCGGACTTCTGAGGACTAAAAAGGCTCTAAAAAAGTAATGGAAAGGGCTAGAGGGCTGAAAATGGCAACAAAATGTTGTTACGAGCATGGCAAGTGCTCTGCAAACAAATGTGGATAGGGAAATAACTTAAAATAACATAAAAAATATAAAAAAATAAAAAAATATGCTGGAGGCCCCCTTTTCAGCAGAAGAGGTACGGGAAGTCATTAAGAACCTCAGAAACTCAACGGCACGATGCCACACATATGGTGGGAATGCCCCAGAATACGCCCTTTCTGGAATAAATTATTCAATTTAATGGATAAGCTAGTGGGAAAATAAAATACTTTGAAATAAAAATGTAGTGGGGTGCTAAATTTAAGGGAAGTGTTTGAGTGGTAAATAGGCTCAAACACCCTAATTCTGTAGGATTCATGGACCATTTTGTCCTCGGGGGACAGTATTGGTGTGCAGTTCCCTGTGGTCTACAGGTGGCGCTGCCATGGTAGGCTAGGGTTGAACCACGATACAGTGCTGTGCCTTTTGTGTTCCCTCTTGGCAGTAGTACAGCGGGGCGGTGAACCTGCTGTGCATGCCGGGAGAGCATATAAAAGGGGCAGACCTTTGACCTGGGGGCTGATGTCCAGTGGGGTCCGCGCCCAGGTGCCTTCGGCCTGGGTGCATGTGTTCCTGTTCCATCTCGGGCACCTTTAGCCCGGGGTGAGGTACTATCCTGGAGTTCCTGCTGCCCTGGGTATGGTGGCCTAGGGGCGGGAGTAAAGCCTGGAGTCCAGAGCCTTCGTCTGGAGTCCGCTAAGGGTCGAGGAGTCTTAGGGTGCCGCCTCGTGTAGGGGACCCTGTTCCAGGGAAGGGAGGATCATTCTGATGGACCGATGCGGGAGTCACGGTGAAGGAAGGGTCTGTTGACTCCCTGGAGAGATGTCTTCACCTTGATATGGGCTAGGTACGTAGAAGGAGAAGCTCAAGGTCATCTTGAGTGTATCAGAGGCCTTATTCACCCGGCCCGTGGCAGGGGCCTTATACACCCTGGTCTGTGGCAGAGACCAAAGTTCTCCAGGTCCGTGGCAGGGGCCTTGTACACCCGGTCTGTGGCAGAGACCAACCTCAAGGTCTGTGGCGGAGACCGTGCACCTAAAACTGTTTGAGAAACCTAAGCAGTGAAGTGAATGTGCTACGTTTGTGCCTGGACCTCCTCCACACCTTAAGCTATCCTGTTTCTTTGCTCTAACCTTTTCTATCAGTGTAGAGTTTATTTTGCCATGAGAGAATAAGAGTTGTAGTTTCAGCTGGTGTGGACATTGACTTTACTGGGAATTAAAGGACTTGCCTCTACCTACAGTAGAGGTGAGAATCATCCTCTGGAGGAGTTTTGACTCCGGCTGTGGACACGGCCCGTCAAGTACACCGCTCAACCTCTTTATATAGGAGGGTACGGGCTGGTAGTGCAGTGTGCCTTTCTCCCTCCTGCGAGGAGCCAACAACATAAAGGCAGGTAAGGGGGAAAGGATCTGTGGGCTACAAAAAAATAAAATAAAAATGATAATCTTGACCTAGGAGGACGAGGTCCATATGGAGTAGGAGGTTGAAGTGGCGGTGGATGTGGCTGTGTAGGTGGAAGCGGCGGTGGAGGAGGACGAGGTAGCCAACACTGGTTCAAAAATACAAAAATGGCTGGGTAAGGCCGGTGATGTGTCGAATGTTGTTTTTTTAGCATAGCACAGTAGAAGACAAATATATAGAAATGGTTTATTTCACACGCCTCCAGATATGTATTTCACACTGCAAAATATTTTTTGTGGCCCTAAACGGCGTTTTTTGGAAGACCACAACACACCCACAGTACATAACCGCTGAATCGCACAGCTACAGAACTGCAGAAAATGCTATTAAAAAAAAATGGTTTTTTTTTAGTATAGCACGGTACAAGAAAAATATATAGAAATTGTTTATTTCACACACCTCCAGATATGTATTTCACACTGCAAAATATTTTTTGTGGCCCTAAATGGCGTTTTTTGGAAGACCACAACACACCCACAGTACGTAACCGCTGAATCGCACAGCTACAGAACTGCAGAAAATGCTATTCAAAAAACATGTTTTTTTTTTAGTATAGCACAGTACAAGAAAAATATATAGAAATTGTTTATTTCACACACCTCCAGATATGTATTTCACACTGCAAAATATTTTTTGTGGCCCTAAATGGCGTTTTTTGGAAGACCACAATACACCCACAGTACGTAACCGCTGAATCGCACAGCTACAGAACTGCAGAAAATGCTATTCAAAAAATTTTTCGTTTTTTTAGTATAGCACAGTAGAAGAAAACTATTTAGAAATTGTTTATTTCACACACCTCCACATATGTATAACACACTGCAAAATATTTTTTGTGGCCCTAAATGGCGTTTTTTGGAAGACCACAATACACCCACAGTACGTAACCGCTGAATCGCACAGCTACAGAACTGCAGAAAATGCTATTCAAAAAAAATGTTTTTTTTTTTAGTATAGCACAGTAGAAGAAAACTATGTATAAATTGTTTATTTTACACACCTCCACATATGTATAACACACTGCAAAATATTTTTTGTGGCCCTAAATGGCTCTTTTTGCAAGCGTACATTAAAGTGCAAATTTTATTTTTTTTTTTTGCCCTAAACGGGTCTTTTTTTGCACGAGCAAAATAAAATGGATTTCTTTTATTTTTTTTTTGCTCAATGGGTCTTTTGGAAAAGAGCACAATAAAGTGCCTTTTTTTTTTTTGTCCTAAATGGATCTTTTTCCAAGAGCAGAATACACCCACAGTATGGAAACGGTGTATCTCTCAACGTAATATATGCAGTGCTGGTGCACTGAGCTTGCAGATAAAAGGTAGATTTTCTCTGACACTGGGCTCATAGCAGTGTAAAAAGACTGCACTGCAACACAAACAGGTAAACCTATGCAGATCGCTGAGTTATATCTCTGAATCTGGACTCCTATTCCTATATAATATATCTCTCTCCCTAAAAGCAAAAAACAGGAACCTGGCCCTACACTACACTGTCTCTCTATCTTTTTCCCTCAGATTCCAGAATCAGGACTAACTCATGTATTTTTCAATCTCTCCCTAAAAGCAGCAGCAGCAGACTAGATCCTCTCCCTATCTATTCTGAAGCAGAGTGACATGTGTGCTGTGTGCCTCTAGCTTATATAGAAGCTGGGTCACATGTTGCACTGACCAATCACAGCCATGCCATTAGTAGGCATGGCTATGATGGCCTCTAAGGGCACACCAGCTAATCAAAAGGTGATTGGCTGGCCCCTGAAGCATTTCTAAATGCGTAATTAGATTGCCGAACCCGAACCCGGACTTTTGCGCAAAGTCCGGGTTCGGGTTCGGGTTCGGGAAAAAGCTAAAGTTCGGTACGGACCCAAACTTTACAGTTCGGGTTCGCTCAACACTAGTCATGTGCATTGTTATGTTGACAGCCCATTCATTATGAATGGGCTGCCTTAACGCAATGCATATTAACACATAGGCGATAATGCACCACAATGGATCAATAAGTGTGAATCAACCCTTGAATACATAAGAAGGGCAGACTGAATGTGAAGTGTCAGCATTCTGTCTTTCTAAGTAAAATCAGCACTCGTTTTTTTGCTGTTGTAAACTGGAACAACCAAATGTGGGCTCATCATTTTACTTCCAAGCATGCATTACTATCTTTTCCATGAGCTGAGAGACAATATAAAGCTATTCCAACTCAATTATATTGAATGAATGCAAAGGGTTAAAGTAAACTGTGCTTGTTCATTCATTACCAATGTTCATCCTTTTTTTTCCCTCTAAAATACCACTGAGCAGAGTTGCATCACTCATCCCTGAAACCATTACTTTGATGGATTGAGAAATTACCAAATGTCTTTTAGTGCACATAACATGTTGTTCCTTATTTCAGAATCATCACTCATCTGTGTCTGTCACTTCGCCATGAGAAATTATATCGAATGTCATTTCTTATTTATCCTCCATACCTTCACCAGGGAGAAAAGCTCATAAAGATTGGCATAGGCAATCGCTAGAACAATATGTTCCAAAGCATGTATCATGATTCAAATTAATTTATATTACCAGCAAGAACACTTATTAAATAAAAGTCATCTTGTTTGCTGCAGACTTCAAAGACAATAAATTGCAAGAGATAAAATATGTAAATGTTTATTGTTTTTTAAAGAGTGGACCTCTGGGTAGTTGGTAATTAAATGTGCATTGCCATGAAACAGGTACATTTATTTATTTGATGCCCATATTTCTTTTTATGCTGATCATTTCTTATTTTGGTGTTTTGTTTTCTTAGTAAAGTGATGGCAAAACTGCAGGGATGATGTCGCTTGCAGGTTGAATCATTTCTTCTTGTAATGGTACCTGAGTCATTTATTTAGCTGCCACTCACCTGCCAGAATTAAGCACAATGCCTTGTCTGGAAATACTTGAGGAAACTAGGGGTCAGATTACAATGAGAACTTTGGGGTTGATTTACTAAAGTCAAATAGACTGTGTGCTTTGCAAAGTGCAGTTGCTCCAGAGCTTAGTAAATAAGGTAACGCTTCACTTTGCAAAAGATACCCAATCATGTGCAAGGATTTTCACTTGCACATGATTGGATGATGGAAGTCAGAAGAGCTTCTCCTCATTTACTAAGCTCTGGAGCAACTGCTCTTGCAGAGTGCAATTGCACTTTGCAAAGTGCACAGTCCATGTGCCTTTAGCAAATCAACTCCTATGTGTCTAGCCACCTGTAGAGAGCATTGCCTAAACCAACATTGTCATCAATACAAGGTATAGCCTTAGAAATGCTATCTATGCAGAACTGTACACAATATACAGTATTATTGAATCCCATTACCCTCTGCCATTAATTATGTGTCTTCCCCTGATTCATCCTATGAAACCTAAGGCACACTAATAGGTACTGTAGACATGCCAAAGTGTCTGTTAGTATTGTTGAATATCATTTTAGTAATTGGCCATGGATGGCTTATGGGGTAGTTATCAAAGGGTGTATGCTGCACTTCGACCATGATGTGTCTCATGGTAAAATATTTCACTTCAGGTTTTGTATCTAGCTGAAAAGCCAAATGTGGGGTCCCACAGTCTGTGTGAGAGAGATTCTGACTAGCAGTGTGGTTGGACACAACAAAAGAACAACTTTTGGACAGGAGGCTAGATGTTTGTACTCTACTTGAAGTACCCCTATGAAGAACTTTGTGTTAAACTTTGTTGACCAATACAAAAGCCCCTCAGATGAGTAAAGACATCACATCTGCTATACATAAAGCTAGACGAAATATCACCAAATCTGGACTTTTTAGGTGTTACAGAATCATAACTTTGACTTACTGCAAGTCATATAATAAAATCATCACTGTTTTAGCTGAACATTAAAACATGTCTAGAATGCAATTTCACAGTCAGACTGTAGAGACATACTGGCTACTCTTTAATCATTCACTAGACATAATTTATGTAGTCTGTAGCTGTAAACTTCCAAGATGTAAATGGAATGGTGGTAGCTTTTTCAAGCCTTTCTCAGACCCTAGATCTGCTTCACCAGGAAAATATGGGAACACATATATTTGGTGTCACCCATCATATGTCTCAGTAGAGACTACAGGGGATACTGGGAGTTGCACCAAAACCAGTGCCACAAATATCTTGGTAAATAAAGACATGAAGAAATATTAATTTAGGTAGTTGCCATGTTACCACATAAGACTAAAAGGCCTTAATAAGCAGAGGCATCAAAGTAAGGGGCAAATCAGCATAAATTTTACTTTGGAAACCAAAAGACAATGGAGTAAGTAAATACAGCTAATCAATTCCTGGTACAAACTCATATATGGCTCCGAAATTTCATGTGACCAATGGGACAAACTGCACAATTTTCCTGGGGGGGGGGACTATTCCATGACATTATCCATTGCGATTATCCTTACATCATTGAAGTTTACGGCTATAAACTACCTACATTTTGTCCAGTGGATGGTGAAAGGGTAGTCAAAATGGGTGCAAAATGTATCATGTCTCTGTATCATCTCTATATTCTGATTTTGAATTTGCATTTTAGACATGTTTTATATTTAGCTAAATTAACGTGATGCTTATTATATGACACAGAGTGTAAGTTATGACCTTGTGACACCTAAAAGTCCTGAAAAACCAAACATAAACATCGCAGAAAATTTGAGCGCCGCGGAGTGCCCCATAATGCACCGTGAAATCGCAGTGCATTGATGGCTGCTGATTGGCCAAAGCATGCACCTGACATGCATTCTTTGGCCAATCACAGCGCGATCTGCTGTGAGAGCCATGATTGGCCAAAGGCAAGGTGCCTTTGGCCAATCATGGCTCAGGGGCTAAGTCCATGCCCCACACTATATAAGGCTGCTTACACAGCGGCCATATATAGTATTTATGAAAGGAGATTAGGCAGGGTATGTAGTGTAGTGTACGGTCAGTCAGCTTAGTGTATATAACAGCGTAAGGCAGAGTATATATGACAGTGTAGCGTAGAGTATATAACAGTGTAGGGCAGAGTATATAACAGTGTACTGCAGAGTATATAGCACAGTGTAGGGCGGAGTATATAACAAGTGTACTGTGGAGTATATAGTACAGTGTAGGGCAGAGTGTATAGCACAGTGTAGGGCAGAGTATATAAGACAGAGTACTGTGAAGTATATAGCACAGTGTAGGACAGAGTATATAACACAGTGTATATATATATATATATATATATATATATATACATATATGGCAGTTCAGAGTATATAGTTCAGCCTGTATAGTATATATACTGCAGTTCAGAGTATATAGTGGAGTCCGTATAGTATATATAATGCAGTTCAGGACATATAGTGCAGTGCAGAGTATATAATACAGTGTATTGAAGTGGTTAAGGGGAACCCTATGACAGAATTAAGAACAAAACAGCATTGTGGCCCCCCAAAATCCAAACCAGGCTCTTTGGGTCTGACATAGATTTTAAGAGGAACTCCACGCCAAAGTTAAAAATAAAATTGGCGTGGGGCCACTCCATACCAGACCCTTATCCGAGCAAGCAGCCTGGCAGGCCAGAAAAGGGGGGGCGAGCGCCCCCCTCCTGAACCATAACAGGCCACATGCCCTCAACATGGGAAGAGTGCTTTGGGGTCCCCCCAAAGCACCTTGTCACCATGTTGATGGGGACAAGAGCCTCTTCCCGCCAACCATGGCAAATGGTTGTAGGGGTCTGTGGGCGGGAGGCTTATCGGAATTTGGAAGCCCCCTTTAACAAGGGGGCCCGCAGATCCCGCCCCCCGACCCCAAAGCACCCTCCCCATGTTGAGGGCATGTGGCCTGGTATGGTTCAGGAGGGGAGGCCGCTCGCCCCCCCTCCTGACCTCCAGGCTGCATGCTCCGATAAGGGTCTTGTATGGATTTTGGGGGAACCCCACGCCAATTTTTTTTTTATTTTGATGTGGAGTACCCCTTAAAATCCATACCGTTCCCGAAGGGCCTGGTATGGACTAGGGGGGAAGGGACTGCATGACGTTTTTTTCCTTAATTTTTAATCTATATTGCAGCGAGCAAGTTTAATTTTAGAAATGTAATTTTGCTGCGACACTGTTCTACACATTGCACAGATGTGCCACTTTACAGGCAGACTAAGGGGACCCCCCAGGAATTATATTTAAAGGAATTATTTTTTATTGTTTCACTTTAAGCATTATTAAAATCACTGCTCCTGAAAAAAACGGTTGTTTTAAAAACTTTTTTTTTGCATTGATACATGTCCCCTTTGGCAGTACCTGGGTCCCCATACACTTTTTATGGTATATAAACCTTTAAAATAAGCACTTTTGATTTTTCATGTTCGTGTCCCATAGACTTTAATAGGGTTTGCATGTTCTGGTGCAAACCGGACCGGGGGGTGTTTGGCCCATCCCTACTGAGATCCTTGTTTCATGCCTATGCCATCTGATATGTAATACTTTAAGTGCATTTTTTACTGCTATATGCAGTGTTAATTTAGTCAACAAAAACGTCACAATTTTCGTTAGTGGCCTTTTACAAAACAAAAATTACACCACGTTTTCGTCCACTGACCAAAACTATGACAAAAATCAATTCAGTTTTTGTTAACGAACAAAAAAACAAAAATGTGAAGGGACGTTTACCCTCATGAATTTCTGGTTTCCACAGAGCTCCATGCTTAGGGCTGGACAGCACATTCCCCCCATGAATGGTAGAGGCTGGATCTGGTCTCCCTCCGTGCAGCCCATCCATGCACTGTACATGTGAAGAGGATGTGTGGGTGGGAAAGTTTAATTCAAGCAGCCAAAATATGAAGCCACTGAGTGAGTGAGCAGTTCAGCACTGTAACCATACTCTCCCACTTCTCCATCCTTCAATCCCTTCCTGCCATCTCTCCCCCTCCTCCTTTTTCTTATGTCGTCCCCTAGCAGAACCTTTCCTTAGCTTTCTCTCTTCAGGTTATAATAGTGTTTGGTTCTAAGTGCATTAAGGTGGGCTCACCATGCCATTACCTTGGGGAATTGGCTTTTAAGAGGTTAAAAACCCTAGACTAATGCTGGATACACTATACAAAAAATCAGACGAACCATTTTCAAAAAACTAACATTTGACCGTGAGAGCAAACGATAGTGCCATCCTGTAATGACCGATAAATCGTTCAGTGGTCATAAATAAATACATTTTTTGTTCGTATTTTACATATACCTAGTGCAAACAGTTTGGACGGAAAGCACATTAACCTTTCAATTTATCGTTCATTCGGCAGAAAATTCCCAAACTTGTCCTTCACAACGATTTTCGATTTTGTGCCCATTAACAGGCCAAAAAAACAAACAAACTTCGTATAGCGTATTGCCAGCATTAGACTAAAACAAAATCAAAATTTGCTGCCAAAATTAACACTGGCTACATGGAGTTGGCAGGTTTGATACAGCTGTTGTTTTTACCTAGATATAAAGATCCTGGAACACTATAGCATCTCATACCTTCAAATCGTGGATTATGTGCAAAAGTAAATATCCTCTCTCACATATACATGATTATCTTTACTGAGTAATTCAGACTTTTTTTTCTGCATCTCAGGATGTTTAAAACATTTTATTTAGAATTATGTTGTTTGCATTGCCTCTTTAAGCATAATACAACTCACAAGACCAGGAATAATTTATGTATTTCCAAAGTAAAACTGTTTTACTCTTTTTTTTTTTTTGGGCAGGTGTTCCTGATTCTATACTCAAGCATCAAATACACTACCTGGTATCACTTTTGATTGGTGCCTATAGGAAAAAAAATCTAACATGTCCAAACGTTAATAAATGTAACAATAAAATTCCACTGATGTGCTAAAATTCCACTGATGTGCTTCATAAAATTTCCATCATGTCTTCTTACGATTGCAAAGGTGTTCCATTATGGTACATTAAGGCCCCTTTCACACTGGGGCGGGCAGGTGCGGTGGCGGTATAGCGGCGCGATTTTCAGCGCCGCTATGCCGTCGTTATCACCCCAGTATGCGGCCACTAGAGGGGTGAATTTATCCCCCCCTAGCGGGCAAAAAAGGGTTAATACCGCCCGCAAACCGCGGCTATTGCCGCGGTTTGCGGGCGGTATTACCGCGGTGTCCCATTGATTTCAATGGGCAGCCGCAGTAAAGGAGCGGTGAACACACCGCTCCTTCACCGCTGTAAAGATGCGGCTAGCAGGACTTTTGGAGCGGTCCTGCTAGCGCAACGCTTCAGTGTGAAAGCCTTCGGGCTTTCACATTGAAGAATACAGGGCACGATTTTTTCAGGCGGTATAACAGCGCTAATATTAGCGCTAAACCGCCTGAAAAACGTGCCAGTGTGAAAGGGGCCAAATGCATTTTTTTTAGAGACCGTAGGGTGAAGCAGTTCTAGTTATTTTATCATGGATACCTGATAGTTTACATTTTTGGGATTGTATTCAATATGTGCAAAGAGAGATCACACAAATACTTATAAGTATAACATTTAATTAAGTAATGACAGATACAGATAATACATATTAGAAAATATAACAAGAATACTTAACTAAGGATGCTATTTCACCATGGAGTCCCCTCATGATGGAATGGCCAATGACCAGATTCAGATGCATGCCTAATGGCAGCTCTAATGTGAGACGGAATGTTCCAAGTTATAAATTAAGTATATATAGGATTTGTGTATAAGGAATGGCCAAACCCTGTCCAACTCCCCTTGCAAGCAAAATTACCTTTTAACCTCCCTGGCGGTATGATTCTGTCTGGAATTATGTACCAAAAGCAGTACAATTATTTTGCATGGAAATTTGGCGTTATGTATTGTAGGCCTGCACTTCTTAGTAATTACCTACTTAAACCTGACCAAACAAGACTCTAGTAGACATCCCAGATGTGATAAATTTGAAACACAAAATCATGAATTATAATCTAATAAATAATATAATTTTATTAAATAATGTAGAAGAAAATAATGACATTTATCAAACAAAGAAAATTCAATAAACTTCCTGAGTGTGATACATTTTAAAGCATGGAACTAGACAAAGTCCAACGTCACAATCTGGACAATGGTACCTTGTTTCTTTTCGGACTTTCTTTCCATTGCCATCTCTCTTTGTACAGCAGACCACACACATCCTGGTAGGTGCTTCCTTTTTTGCGGTTGGCGGTATGTAGTCCAAAAAGTGACGACCAGTCAGGCGTTCTGGGTTGACAATGCCAACAGCACGTCGTCTGTGTCTGTTCACAGCTACTGATGGCGTCTGGTGGTTGACAAAAATCTGCTCAGCCACCTTCCAGATAAAGTCAGAATGAACAAGAGGCATGCCACTCTTTGCTTTGTATAGGATATACGTATTCCAAAGGCATTGTTCCAGAAGATGCCTGAAAATCTTTTTATAATATTTTTTTTGCTGTTTGCGCATAGCCGGGTAAAATGTCATTGCCTGATCGGCTCTGCCGACACCTCCTATTGTATTATTGTAGTCCATCACGACTTTCGGCTTCAGCAGATCTTTCCCACCTTTTGTGTGGACTATGGCAGTGGAGGTATTGTGCACAGTACTCATGAGACACACGTCCTTCTTGTCTCGCCATCGCATTGCCATCATCTTACCCTTCTGCCAGGCAACCATTTCTCCGGTTTTTAGTTTTTTCTTGCCAAACATAGATGGCATGCCACGTCGGTTAGGCCTAACGGTACCATACCCATCAGTTTTGTTTTGTAGCAAAACCTCAAAAAGTTCCAGAGACGTGTAGAAATTATCCGTGGTCACACAATATCCTTGGTTCAGCAATGGCTCCAGCAGTGTAAGGACAGATGATGTGGCCATCCCATAGCCGCTGTACCTGGGGTTGAACTTCGTGCCTTTACCTACGTCCCTATCTGGCACGTAGGTCCACTGGAAATTGGCCACGATTATTTGGCATACCTCCCAGATTTTTTTTAGCTTGGGCGCAGGATGCATGGCCTCATCAAACTCCTCATTGTTTGCAAAGTGGAAATACTTCATGATGAGGGAAAAATGGTATTCTGACATCACGGTGCCAAAAAATGGAGTGGCCAGTAGCTTATTGGTGGTACAGTACAATTTATGGAGCGGTTTCCCCACCACCCCCTGAAGAATGATGAGTCCCAGAAACTTCCAGATGTCCTCTTTCGTCACCGGTTCCCACTTTCTGCTTCGGGAAAATCTGGCATGCAGCGTAGCGGATTGCTGATCATGGTAGCGATTTGTCTCTGTAACAATTTTTTCAATTACCTTTTCAGTGAGGAATAATTGCAGGTATGCCAGAGGGTTGTCACACTCAACATCTACCTTCATCCCAGGTGATCCAGTGAACGGAAATCTTGGGGGCGCTACCTGGTCCATATTAGAGTCTTTAGGGCACCAAGTGCACACATCGCTGAGGTCGCTGAGGTCAGGTGCAGGATCACCGCCGTTGTCACTTGCCAGATCCGTGTCAGTGTCAGACGACAAATCTCCCCACGACTCACTATCGCTCAGTTCTGCGAGCAACTCCGTGTCACTGCCGCTGTCACTCATCTGGTCCAAAGCGCCCTTGTGGTAAAGTGGCGCTTTTTTGATGCCATGTTTTTGTGGGCACAGATGACAGGCAAGGGGCACTGTACAGTGATCAGAGATGATACAGTGTAATAAGATACAATATAACCTATTTTATATTTGTGTTGTGTTGTGTGAACTTTTGAACTTTTGAATTTGCCGCCCAGTTCCACTCCCATGCGACGCTGCGGCTCGCAGGGAACGGAACCAGGAAGTCAGAAAGTGCCGACACTCGCCGGTGATCTCGCTGGCGATCACAGCAGAGGACATCATCGCTGGATCACCAGGAGAAGGTAAGGAAACTCCGCTGCGGGCTCTGCAATGTTACCCGAGTGTGACTTGGGGTTACCGATCCTAGCAGAAAAAAACAACCCAGAGTCACGCTCGGGATTACCGCCAGGGAGTTTAAGGACCTGGTCAGATTGTAGCGACATTCCTTTGGTATGAGTCATTTACAGTAACCAAGATAACCAGGATATTAGAGGCTTTCTTATATGTTTGTATGGCAATTAGACAACTATAAAAAGGAGATATGAAATGTACAATTTCCCCATCACTAGCCCAGGAATAAAGATGCCATTAATGAGAAATTGACCAACAATGTGAAACCATGTTTTTTCTTGATATATTTATCCATCCCACACTGTTTTAGTTCTTTAAAGAAACATTTCTTATGATAGTGGGAGCAGTGAAACATAGCTGTAATCATTCTTGGTTAACTCTCATCCTCCCAGTTACTGAAATCAATGCTAAAATAGATATCTGTCAGGTCACCTGAAGCCAGGTGACAGATGCACACTGTTGGGATCAAGAGTGCACCGCTAAGGTAGTGGACCCTATGGCTGACTGCTGCTGATGGAACTCTGAGTGGTTCATGAAAGCAGGTCCACTGGAGCACCAACACAAATCCCACTGGGAGCTAGAGCATAAGATTCCCCAGGGCACGGAGTCTAAGAGCCAGCAGGTGTTAACCAGAGCCTCTAGTGGTGAGGATGGACTGTGCTGCAACTGGCTCCAGGTCCCCCAGGGTCTCCCAGATTATGCTTACGGTAGGCTACAGGAGGATAGAGAGGAAATAGCAGCCCAGGACAACAAGGGATAGTCAGGAGATAAGCCAAATGTCGGGGCAACTAGCAGACAAGGATAGACAGGGAACACGCCAAAGGTCAGGGTAACAAGCAGGCAGGGATAGTCAAAGAACAAGCCAAGATCGGTAACAGAAACAGACATAGAGCACATGACAAGCAGGAGACAGGAAACCAAACACACAATATTGATCAGCACGGCTGACTTGCAGTGCACAGGTTAATATAGAGTTTCCTGATAGGGGCTGGGGTGGAACCATGCTTTGAGGAGACATTACTTAAGCAGCCAGGTGTGAGTGGCTGGCCTCTTAAGCTGAACACATGGAGAGGTAAGCTGACAGACAAACATTACTGCAGAACCCCTCCCCTCTTACGAGGCCTTCCCCTCCCCCGCCTGGGTCCAGGCTTACAGGGAAACTTCATATGAAATCTCCTCTACAGACGAGGCGTGAAGACATCAGATGCAGGGATCCAAGACCCCTCCTCAGGACCAAACCCTTTCCAATGTACGAGGTACTGAAGAATGCCTTTACAGAGCCGGGAATGCAGAACTTGACTAACCTTGTACTTTATATTATCCTCAGAGACAGAAACCGTGGTAGGGAGAGGATGAGAGGGCTTATTGAGGACTAAAGGCTTTTTAGGAATGGGCAAGGGCATGAGATGACCAGCAGGAGTCTGAGGAGGTTCCCCCAGACCCTTAAAGATGAGCTGGACATCCAGCACCGGACCATCAGACTGGGCAGATGTCAGTGGATCCGTAAGGTCAGGTTGGTTAGAAGGTGACGTGTCACAGGAATCAAGCTGGATAGCTGAAACACAAGCAGAATGCAGAGAGCCCTGAAAAAAAGGTTGAAAGTCCCACCTGGCCGAATGAGGCAGTCTATCCAAAGGATGGATTGAGCCTCTTAGACAGGTTTGAATGAACATAGTAGTAGTAGGGTAAGGCCAGGTTACAGAAGGTTCTGAATAAGAAAAAGCAGGAGGCTCACTGGGCATGGGCTGGACTGGCATAACTGGTGCAGAGGCCGACTGAATAGCATCGCCAGGTGTAGCGACTACCTGAATCTTATAGCAAGGCATAGCGACTGTGGAACTTGCGGACAAGTTACCCTGGCTGTGCGTCCAAGGGAGTTTAGGGACAGTCAAAGGTAAATAGTTATGCAAACTGGACTGAATGATCGGCTTAGGTTCACAGGTGGGCTCCTCATCCCGAGTGCCACACGACCTAGAGAGTGCATCAGCCCGACTATTGCAGGACACATCCCAGAAATCGTTATATGCAGCGGGAATAGCAGAAGATACTGGGATGGTGGCAACAGGAAGTTTCTCTTTTGGGGCAACCTTGCGTAGGCAGGATGGGGAACAGGAGGAACTCCAAGCCAGGATCTGTCCAGCAGTCCAGTCAACGTGTGGAGAATGGAGCCGTAACCAAGGAAGACACAAAACAATAGGAGTTGAGGCCTTAGGTAAGATAAGGAAGGTCAGGTGAGAGTGGCTGGCCTCTTAAGCTGAACACATGGAGATGTAAGCTGACAGACAAACATTACTGCAGAACCATGGCAATACCATTGTAACAGCTGAACATCTTGCCCATCTTATCAATGACACTGTCCATTAAATGTCACATAATCAGAGACAACTAGGTTTGATACAATGAGTCATTTAAGTTTCTTTTTTTTCTGTTTTTTTAAACACCGTTATCCACTCATTTGCTTGAGTTTTATTTTATTACACATTTCCATGGTCTCTGATGTTCAGTGTTTCACAAAAATGACTTATAATTACTAGATCAGCCGTATTAATAGTAATTCTCGCTGCACGCTTGTTTTAACTGCTTCCCGACCGCCGCACGACTATATACGTCGACACAATGGCACTCCTGGGCAAAAGGACGTATATATATATATATATAAGGATGCGCCATTGTGCACACGTGCGTGCCGGCGGCGGCGCGCGCACGTGACCGCCGCAAGCTCCGTGAACCCGGGGTACCCGCGATCGTCTCACGGTGAGTTAGAACGGGGAGATGCTGATGTAAACACGCATCTCCTCGCTCTGCCTAGTGACAATGACACTGATCACCGCTTCCTGTAATCGGATAATGTAATGTCTTGTCGCATGTAGCCCATCCCCCCTACAGTAAGAAACACCGACTAGGGTACCATTAACCCCTACAGTGCCACCTAGTGGTTAACCCCTTCACTGCCAGTGTAATTTTCACAGTAATCAGTGCATTTATATAGCACTGCTCGCTGCAAAAATGACAATGGTCCCAAAAATTTGTCAAAAGTGTCCCATGTGTCCGCCATAATGTTGCAGTCATGATAAAAATCGCTGATCGCCGCCATTACTAGTAAAAAAAATTATTAATAAAAAATGCTATAAAACTATCCCCTATTTTTTAGACGCTATAACATTTGCGCAAAACGATCAATAAACGCTTATTGCGATTTTTTTTACCTAAGATATGTAGAAGAATACGTATCGGCCTAAACTGAGGAAAAAAAATATTTTTTATATATTTTTGGGGGATAATTATTATAGCAAAAAGTAAAAAAATATTGAATTTTTTTCAAAATTGTCGCTCTATTTTTGTTTATAGTGCAAGAAATAAAAACAAGGTGATCAAATACCACCAAAAGAAATCTCTATTTGTGGGAAAAAAAGGACGTCAATTTTGTTTGGGAGCCACGTAGCACGACCGCGCAATTGTCAGTTAAAGCGACGCAGTGCCAAATTGTAAAAAGACCTCCGGGGCTGAAGTGGTTAATATGTAACATTTAGCAAAATGACTGTGATCAATAAATTCTCTCACACTATAGTTGTATTTTGTCATCTTTATATGACACATATGAAAAAAAAAAAAAATTTTTAAACAGAAAATGCTAAGCACCTTTTTTTGGTAAATTCAATAGTTCTCCTTTTTTTTAAATAAATTAATTAATTTAATGGACTTCCAATATATTTTTTCCTTTTTGAAAAGTGTTGACAGCTTATCGATGCTTCCATTGTTAGATTGTAGTACTTTTCAACGATTTTGGAACCAAGTTTTGTGCTTTCTGTATTTTGCTATGGTGTGCAATACAAAAAAAATTGAATCCAAGATTTTATGTTTTTTGTAAAGATAGAATAAAAAAAAACCTTCCTAATTCACAAAGACACTTTGGCCACATGCATATGGTAAGTGTACACATTAACTGTTACATCACAAGTTAATATGATAAAGAGTTAGGCCAGGTTTACATCATGTTAACATGCATTATGTTTTACATTGACATGCATTGTGATGAGGAAGTTCTTTTGGAATCATTGGGCTGCCAGAGCACAACAATGAACCTAAACTGCAAACTGACCTTTTTTTCTAATGCAGCACAATGTGTAGGTGGTTCACATCTGTATGTTGTGGTGTGTAAAGCACTGGTCCATTGTGGCTTGCTGAGGATTAGAGATGAGCTTCGAGTTCGAGTCGAACTCATGTTCGACTTGAACATTGCCTGTTCGCCCGTTCGCCTGAACAGCGAACAATTTGGGGTGTTCACGGCTAATTAGAAAAGCCGTGGAACACCCTGTAAAAGTCTATGGGAGAAATCTAAAGTGCTCATTTTAAAGGCTTATATGCAAGTTATTGTCATAAAAAGTGTTTGGGTACTCGGGTACTGCCCCAGGGGACATGTATCAATGCAAAAAATTGTTTTAAAAACTGCAGTTTTTTCGGGAACAGTGATTTTAATAATGCTTAAAGTGAAACAATAAAAGTGAAATATCCCTTTAAATTTCGTACCTGGGGTGTGTGTATAGTATGCCTGTAAAGTAGCGCTTGTTTCCCGCGCTTAGAACTGTCCCTGCACAAAATGTAATTTCTGAAGGAAAAAAAGTCATTTAAAAGTACTCGTGGCTGTAATGAATTGTCGGCTCCCGGCAATACAGAGAAAAGTCATTGAAAGTCATTGATAAAAAAAACGCGTGTGGGTCCCCCCAAATTCAATTACCAGGCCCTTCAGGTCTGGTATGGATATTAAGGGGAACCCTGCGTCAAATAAAAAAAATGACGTAGGGTTCCCCCCAAATATCCATACCAGACCCTTAAGGTCTGGTATGGATTTTAAGGGGAACTCCGCGCCAAATGTAAAAAAAAAATGGCGTAGAGTTCCCCCCAAAAATCCATACAAGACCCTTATCCGAGCACGCAACCTGGCAGGCCGCAGGAAAAGAGGGGGGACGAGAGAGCGCCCCCCCTCCTGAACTATACCGTATTCCTGAAAAAAACAAAAAAACTAATGAAATAAAAACGAAAAAAACGAATTTTTCGAATATCCTGAATTTCCGAATTTCCGAAAAAAGCAAAAAAACGAATAAAACGAAAATGAAAAAAACTAATTTTTTCGGCAGTGCACATGTCTAATTGTTTGTTTTCAATCCGTTTAAATCTGCACTGTTAAAAAAAAAAAAAAAAACTCAATGATTCAAAAATGAAGGTCCTTCTAAGGACTTCCTGATGTATGGTAACAGTTGTTCCCCAATTGTTCTCCTGTATTATAATACAGGATATATATAACGCCAACAGTTTTTGCACGGCTTCTGCAGAGTGTCCCCACAGCAAGCAGCTTGCTATGAGGGCATCTGAGCCGAGCCACTGCTTGGTGTGTGCATTCAGACACAGAGCCATGGCACGGCCCCGCCCCCTCTCCTCATTGGAGCCAATGGTGCCCACTGCTGTCTCAGCCAATGAGGAGGGAGAGTCCCCAGACTTTGTGGCTCTCGTGCAACATTGCTGGATCGAGATGGGGCTCAGGTAAGTGTTAGGGGGGCTGAGAGGGGCTGCTGCACACAGAAGATTTTTTATCTTAAAGGGGTTGTAAAGGTTCATTTTTTATTTTCTAAATAGGTTCCTTTAAGCTAGTGCATTGTTGGTTCACTTACCTTTTCCTTTGATTTACCTTCTAAATGTTTTTTTTCTTTGTCTGAATTTCTCACTTCCTGTTTCTCCTCACTAAACTTCACACCATCATCCGAGTGGTGTTGAGTCAGCCAGAACAGCTTACTGAACAGCTTACTGAGGAGGAACAGGAAGTGAGAAATTCAGACAAAGAAAACAAAGAAAAAAAACATTTAGAAGGTAAATCAAAGGAAAAGGTAAGTGAACCAACAATGCACTATCTTAAAGGAACCTATTTAGAAAATAAAAACGAACCTTTACAACCCCTTTAAGGCATAGAATGCAATTAAGATAAAAAAAACTTTTGCCTTTAGAACCGCTTTAATGCATCGGATCTCCCCCAGTCTTTTTTCAGCTACTTCCTTGTTGCTTCCAGTATACTTTTCTTTTTTAGATTCCATCTGGGTTGTGTGTGACAGGATGACAATGCAAATGCACAAATGAAACATAGTTGTTACCCCATAACAAGAAGTGTTTGAACAATGACCTTCATTGCAAGGTAACCAAGTATTCTTTCAATGAAAGCAGCAAACTGAAAACATTTTTGAAATTATACTAACATATTAAATCTTATATTATATTTGATTAATTTGGTTTACATGTTTTTCAAGATGAAAAGCAAACTTGAAAAGACTGCATGAAAAACGAACGATTCAATTCTAATTAACAGCAAATAGAAAATCATCATGTATAAAATATGTTAGAAATCTTACTGATCTTTATTTGCAATTCTCATGTTTCAACTTTGACTTTATTTTAATTAAAAAAGGATTTCAAGCGTTGGATTTTCAGCAAATATGTCCGCCTTGCCATCATCAGAACCATAAGCCTGATCTTTTTTCTTATTTTGAGAAATGTCATGTGGTTTTTTATGTAATGTGAAAGTTAATACTTGATACTTCAATGTAATCCCGAAATATGTACGGTTCTTACTGGTGGTGCTGCTTCAGTTTTCATGTTTTATTTGTGTCGAGAATGTGCTGCTGAAATCCATAGTACTAATCTGCAGATTTATTTCTACAAAATAGAAAATGTGTGGCTTTAGATGAAATGAAAGCTCTGGATCAGAAGAGTGGATGCAACTAGGTTAAATAAGTACAATAATCATTTATTAATGTTCTGTCTCTTATTCATGTATCTTAGACCTAGGGAGCTGTTAACTCATCAGTGACACTTGGTTCTCTATGGGGTATATTTAATACAAAATGAAAATATTTGCGTGCTTGGACTCAAACACATTCTTCAGTCATCCATCCCCACTATTTACAATTTGCAGTTTCAGATGCAGGGGAGTATAGTAGCGAATGAGTGGGACCAAGTGTGACAGGTCTCCATATTAACCATTAATACCATCAGTGGTCTGCCATTTCAAAACAGTAAATGTTTGAAAGAGATCAGTGCCATCTAATGTAATACTGGCAGTACAATAAAAATGGCAGATGTTACAGAGACCTGGTAAATCCAAATGGTGGCCAGATGGTACTTAAAGTGCTTACTTTAGGGTTAGGGACCACACTTGTCCGAGCTGCCTTGACTTGACAGTTTGGCTTTACACCTACAGTATATGCAACAAAAACCTCTGTTTTGACAGAGATATTTAAACAGTTTAATTTACCGTATTTATAACACGCACCCCAAGTTTAGGAGGGAATTTTATGGAAAAAAACTTTTAGGAGGGAAGTTTAAGGAAAAAAAAATTACATTTAAATGCAGCTTTATCAGTGTCATTTGCAGCCTTGTCACAGTGCAGCCTTGCCCCAGTGTCCATTGCAGCCTTGTCACAGTGCAGCCTTGCCCCAGTGTCCATTGCAGCCTTGTCACAGTGCAGCCTTGCCCCAGTGTCCATTGCAGCCTTGCCCCAGTGTCCATTGCAGCCTTGTCACAGTGTCCATTGCAGCCTTGTTACAGTGTCCATTGCAGCCTTGTCACAGTGTCCATTGCAGCCTTGTCCCAGTGTCCATTGCAGCCTTGTCCCAGTGTCCACTGCAGCCTTGTCACAGTGCAGCCTTGCCCCAGTGTCACCTTGCCCCCAGTGTTCATTGCAGCCTTGCCCGAATTTAAAATTGGCGCCGCCGAGATCGCAGCCGAGACTGGGCGGACGGGGCGAACGCCGCCGAGAACGCAGGGAACGCAGGGACTGGGCGGAGCCGAGATACACATAGCCGGCTCTACTCTGCTCTTCTCGGCTCCACTCACAGTCACGCAGAGTCACGCCCTATGATGGACATAACACAGGTCCAATGGCAGGACTGGGCGTGACTGTGAGCGGAACCGAGAAAAGCAGAGTACACTCGGCTATGTGTATCTCGGCGGCGATCGCTCCGGTCCGCTCACAGTCAGCGGAGATCGACGGGGATAGGTGGGTATTGGCGTATAACACGCACCCACGATTTCCCCCTGATTTTAAGGGGAAAAAAGTGTGTGTTATACGCCAATAAATACTGTAGTTATTTTACACCGACAAGCTGGACTGAGTTCAAGGAATTTTTGTATTGTTCAGTGAATTGCTCTGCCCAGGTGACGTATTTTTTTGCTGTTTAAAATTTAATCTAAGCCATACCTCCCAACATTTTGAGATAGGGAATGAGGGACACCTACTAGCAAACATATGTAGGCATAGGACACGCCCCCTGCCACACCCCTTTAAAGGAAAATTAACCCCAAAAAAAGGTTAATTAAATCCACTATTGTTCCTTTATACTGTCTTTTAAAATTTATAAATGCAGCAATTTAAAAATTGGATGAAAGGTTTAGCACTGGGAAACACTTTTTGAAAGATACATAGTTCATTTTATATACAACTATATAGATCAGACCAAAATGAGGGACAAACGAGGAGGAAAGAGGGACAGAGGGACATTGATACAAATCAGGAACAGTCCCTCGAAATCAGGGACAGTTGGGAGCTATGTCTAAGCATTTGCCATTTCTTTTGATTTTCTTGGATTTGGGCCAGTCTAAGACCCCTTTCACACTGAGGCGGTTTTCAGGTGTTTTAGGGCTAGAAATAGTGCCTATAAAGCACCTGAAAACTGCCTCCCATTCATTTCAGTGTGATTTTTCACACTGGGGCGGTGCGCTTGTGGGATATTAGGAAAAGTCCTGCAAGCAGCATCTTTGGGGCAGTTTGGGAGCGCTTTCGAAGCACATCAACAAGGGCACTTTTAACCCCTTCTTAAGCTGCTAGCGGGGGTTAAAAGCACCCTGCTAGCGGCAGAAAAGTGACACTTAAACAGCAGTAAAGCGCTGCTAAAACGAGCTGGCGGCCCAAGTGTGAAAGGGGTCTTAAGCTAACCTTAAAGTGGTTGTAAACCTTAGTCATGCAATCTGAACAAAGCACATACTGTATCTGTAGAGTTTTTATTTGTCTCTCTCCAAAGCTCTAAGTGTCATTTCTCTCTGGTGCTTCGTTCCTCTGTTATTATTATTATTATACACAATTTTTATAGCGCCAACAGTTTACGCAGCCCTTTACATTGTAGAGCTGTAAATGACTTTTATTTTCCAGACTATCCTGAATAATCCCGCAAAATTTTCTTTAATATGTTAAAATGTTTGACTATGATATTTTTGTCATTTAAACCACCTGCCTTCCTCAAAAACAAGATTTTTTGCCATCATGGGTCAGCTTGGAGTACCTGTCTTCCTGATATGGAATTACACCACAAGGCAGCTTCGCTCTCATATCTTCAAGACTGGTTCAATGTCCCACCCAGAAAATATTTTGTCTGTATTTAGACTCATGGGCATTCTCCTGGATTACCCCTATTGCAGGACTGTCAAAGATTGGCCTCCGTGATATGGTGACTGCTAATTTTGTAGATGTGGGATTCTATCAGTGATAGGTTGCAATCTTCTATTCCTGGGCACTGCATTCCACTATTTGACAATCTCAATTTGCTCACTGGCATACATAAGCTCACTTTTGATGACTAATGTAGGGAGGGACACATAGCCCCAAGCTAAACACTTTATAGTGCCCAGTGACAGTTTCTTAGTTGTGCCCAACACTTACACAAACCAGACTACCAAGATCAATTGTCTAACCAGACTCCAAATAAATAATTTTGGCACAAAATTACATTTCTCTTATCAAACATAATGAGCACTCACAGGTTTTGAACAGCTGTGGTCCCTTCCTGTAGCCCCACCATACCCTAGCTACGATCTAAATGATGTTGATGATGGGTTTGGATGTCTCAATACTGTACTGCTGTAAGTGAAAAAAAAAGAGACCTTAATTGCTAGATTTCCCAGCAAGATTGGGATAAATCACATTTATTCACAAAGCTTTGTTTTTAAGCTATACTAAGAGAAAATCTACAAAATCATATCCCATTGGTATAGAGATCTGGTTTCACTATCATGAATATTTTTACAGATGTATTTTTTTAATACAGTATATGCTGAAGCTGCAGAGCAAAGAAAGGTACTCACCTCCACATTACATTGAAGAAAATATTTAAGATCTAAAATCACATTTATCTGGATCATATCAATCTCTCACCAGAAACAGTTTCCCTATTTGTCTTCCAGGGGTCAATTTTTAGCCAGAAAAAAAAATTACTATGCCGCTTTGCAGCCCAGCCATTTATCCCTCTATTTTGATGTAGCGGACCCCCAAAATTGGGGTCGCTATGCTCTAAATTTAGGGGCAGCCTGAGCAATAGTTTGGCTCAGGTTCTCCAATTCTGTTAGTTTGGACTCAGCTCTGCTGTAATGTTGCCTGGAGTATAGTTCCCCTTGACCTGTGGGTGGCGCTGTTGCCCAGGTCTTGGGGAGAACCACAGGTGGCGTTGTGGTGTGATTGGGTGTCCTCTCTCGGCTATCATGCGGTGGGCGGGTTCTGCCTGCTGTGCATGCCGGGAGAGGGTATATAAAGGGCAGACGCCATGATGTGGTGTGGTGTGCCGTGGGATTCCAAGGAGGACCCCTGGTGGCAAAGTCGTGCCCTTTGGCCCTGCTGGCCGGGGGGTGCGTGAACTGATCGAGGAGTCTCGGGCACCTTTAGCCCGAAGCTACAGAGTTCCAGGTAGGCCCAGTACCTTCAACTGGGTCTACAACCAACCACTGGAGTCCCAGGGAGCCCAGGTGAGGGTGGCCCACTCTGAATCAGAGGAAACCGGGGGAGGACCTGTCCGATGGATTGGTGAAGGAAGTCACGGTCTCGTGGAGGCCTGGTTGCCTATCAGAGGGAAGGATTCGTGAGTTGCAAGATAGCTCCTGTAGTGTGCCCCATTGGCACCTATGATCTCTAATAATCTGTAGGCGTTAGGAAGTTCTAAATTCAGGAACTAAAGGATTCTGTGGCAGAGGATCTCCTGAACTTGTCTTTGAAGGGGACTAAATCTGAAGTGTCATGTTCGTGCTTCACTCCGGCTGCTAGAACTGTGAGAGGGATCTATCCGGGTGAGCAATACCCACTCAGGCTTGAGTGGAGAATAGTGATGAGCCGAACACCCCCGGGTTCGGTTCGCACCAGAACCCGCGAACGGACCGAAAGTTCGAACGAACATTAGAACCCTATTAAATACAATGGATGCGAACGTTCGAATTCTAAAGTGCTAATTATAACAACTATTATGCATGTTATTGTCCTAAAAAGGGTTTGGGAACCCGGGTTCTGCACCAGGGGACATGTATCAATGCAAAAAGAAGTTTTAAAAACGGTCGTTTTTCGGGAGCAGTCATTTTAATGATGCATAAAGTGAAAAAAAAAAAGTCAAATATTCCTTTAAATATCGTACCTGGGGGGTGTCTAAAGTATGCCTGTGAAGTGCCACGTGTTTCCCGTGTTTAGAACTGTCCCTGCACAAAATGACACTTCTAAAGGAAAAAAAAGCCATTTAAAACTGCTTGCGGCTTTAATGTAATGTCTGGTCCCGGTAATATGGATGAAATTCTTTAAGAAAAATGGCATAGCTACCCCATGACCCCCCCCCTACCCCAGCCCATTACCAGCCCCTTTGGGTCTTGTATGGATATTAAGGGGAACCCCGCACATAAAATAAAAAAGGCCCTATATACTCTGAACAGCCCTATACAGGCGGTGCATACAAGACAGGGACTGTAGGTTTGTTCTTATGTAGAGTCTGTTTGTAATTTTGAACAGGTACATTGTTGAAGTGTAGCTCCAGCCCAAAAATCTATTTTTAAACTTTTTGGAAAACATAGGTAAGGGTTATCACCCCTGTAACATTTGTTTTGCTGTCTGTGCCCCTGTTCAGAACATTTCACCTCACTTTCCGTCCCAATGACAACTGTTTTTGAAATGTGGTGTTTTTCTTGAAACAAGGATTGCTGATAAAGCATCAGTACAGAGGAGACACCTTTCTCCCATATTTATTCTTACAGGAGAGAATTTTCCTTCCTAGTGGTAGATTTCCTCTCACTTCCTGTTGTCTTCTTGCGTTTGCAAGTAGGAGTCGTTTGTAAGTTGGATGTTTGAAAGTAGGGACCTGCCGTATATACTCTGCAGAAATAGGCCCCTTAGTTGTTGGTGTTGGCACAACACTGTAAGCACTCACAGTTACTCTTGGTTGGTGCTGGAACGCCCTGCTGTCAACTATTATATCAGGAATTTTAATTACATATAATTGTTGAACAGTGGTAGTAAAAATTGGGCCTTTGATGGTGGTGCTGGTGCCACAACACTGTAAGCCCTGACAGTTACTCTTGGTGGGTGCAGCAATGGGCCCTGCTGTGAATTATTAGATCAAGAATTGTAATTACATGCCCCTGTTGAACAGGGGCTGAAAAATTGGGCCTTAGGCACTGGTGGCACAACACTGCAACCCCTCACAGCAACTGTACTTGGAGCACAGCAATGAGCCCTGTTGCAAAGTATTGCTTCAAAAATTGTAATGACACGCCCCTGTTAAACAGGGGCTGAAAAATTGGGCCTTAGGCACTGGTGGCACAACACTGCAACTCCTCACAGATACTGTACTTGGAGCACACCAATGAGCCCTGTTGCAAAGTATTGCTTCAAAAATTGTAATGACACGCCCCTGTTAAACAGGGGCTGAAAAATTGGGCCTTAGGCACTGGTGGCACAACACTGCAACTCCTCACAGATACTGTACTTGGAGCACAGCAATGAGCCCTGTTGCAAAGTATTGCTTCAAAAATTGTAATTACACGCCCCTGTTAAACAGGGGCTGAAAAATTGGGCGTTAGGCACTGGTGGCACAACACTGCAACTCCTCACAGATACTGTACTTGGAGCACAGCAATGAGCCCTGTTGCAAAGTATTGCTTCAAAAATTGTAATTACACGCCCCTGTTAAACAGGGGCTGAAAAATTGGGCGTTAGGCACTGGTGGCGGCACCCATAAACAAAAATGATCTTACAAGCTATCATCATCAATCGTATCATTGAGGACTCGGAGGAGGAGGATAGCCAGTCAACATAACAGCACAGGCACTCAGCATCAGCATCAGTCTTGAAGGGATGTGACATGTTAAAATCAATTAGTCTGTTATATCAGCATCAGGTGTGTGGTAGCTGGTGGTGATCCAAGACTGGTTCATCTTGATGAAAGTCAGTCGATCAACCGAGTCGGTGGACAGGCGCACCCTGTGATCCGTGACAAATCCTCCAGCAGCACTGAATGTGCGTTCCGAAAGAACGCTGGATGCAGGACAGGCCAGTAGCTCAATTGCATACTGTGCAAGCTCTGGCCAGTGATCCATCCTCAAGACCCAGTAAGCCAGAGGATTTTCGGTGGGGAAGGTGTCCAAGTCTGACCTTGCCCCTAGATATTCCTGCACCATGTTTATCAGACGCTGGCGATGGTTGCTGGAACCGATCATACTTTGGGGCTGCGGACTAAAGAATTGTCTGAACGCATCGGTCAGACGGCCACCTTCCCCACCGCTCCTTCTTTGACTGGCCGAAGCCTCAGCAACTCGTTGTCCAGGACCAGGAGTTTGCAACCTCCCAGTCTCTGGGAACGCGTTGCACAGACCTTTCTGCAAGGCCTCCCGGAGTTGTCTCATCCTCTGCTCCCTCTGCGACGGTAACATAAGGTCCGCAACCTTACCCTTGTACCGTGGATCAAGGAGAGTGGCCAGCCAGTAATGGTCCCTCTCCTTGATCCGAAGAATACGAGGATCCTTCCGCAGACTTTGCAGGATCAGGGAGGCCATGCAGCGTAGGTTTGCTGAGGCATTCGCTCCGGAGTCCTCTGGGTCACTAAGGACGACATGATCCGCAGCCACCTCCTCCCAGCCACGTACAAGTCCACTGGTTTCTTGGGACTGTAAATCATCCCTAAAAGACTGCTGCTGATGATGCTGAGTGCCAGCCTCCACCTCCATGCTGACACAATCCTCCTCCTCCTCCTCCTCCTCCTCCTCCTCCTCCTCCTCTTCCTGTGCGATGGGTGGGACAGAAGGAACACTGTCTGGGTAAAGGGGGCCTTGAGAGGCAAGGAAGTCCTCCTCTTCCTGCCTCTGTTCTGCCTCAAGTGCCCTGTCCATTATTCCACGCAGCGTGTGCTCCAACAGGTGGACAAGAGGTACAGTGTCACTGATGCATGCACTGTCACTGCTCACCATCCTCGTGGCCTCCTCAAATGGTGCCAGGACAGTGCATGCATCCCTGATCATGCCCCACTGGCGTGGAGAAAAAAAACCAAGCTCCCCTGACCCTGTCCTGGTGCCGTAGTCGCACAGGTACTCATTGATGGCCCTCTGCTGCGTGTGCAGCCGCTGCAGCATGGCCAACGTTGAGTTCCACCTGGTGGGCATGTCACATATAAGGCGGTTCTTGGGCAGGTTCAACTCCTTTTGCAGCTCAGCCAGGCGAGCACTGGCATTATAAGATCTGCGGAAATGCACACAGACTTTCCTGGCCTGCCTCAGGACATCCTGTAAGCCCGGGTACCTGCCCAAGAAGCGCTGCACCACCAGGTTAAGGACGTGAGCCACACAGGGCACATGGGTCAGTTGTCCCTGTCGGAGGGCGGAGAGGAGGTTGGTGCCATTGTCGCAAACCACCATTCCTGGCTTAAGCTGGCGTGGCGTCAACCACCTCTCGGCCTGGCCCTGCAGAGCAGACAGGACCTCTGCCCCAGTGTGGCTTCTGTCCCCCAAACACACCAGCGCAAGCACGGCATGGCATCTTTTTGCCTGCGTACTTGCGTAGCCCCGTGAACGGCTACGGAGCACCGCTGGTTCATAGGACAAACCACAGGAAGAGGCCATGGAGGAAGAAGAAGAGGAGGGGGTGGAGGAGAGAGGTGTGTCACAACCAGTAGTAGCATTTTGGAGGCGTGGCGGTGGGACAACCTCCAACACTACTGCACCTTGTCCTGAATCCTTCCCAGCTGCCAAAAGAGTGACCCAATGGGCCGTGAAAGAAAGGTAACGTCCCTGTCCATGCCTGCTGGACCATGAGTCAGCGGTAATATGCACCTTACCGCTGACCGCCCTGTCCAGCGAGGCCAAGACATTGCCTTCCACATGCCGGTAGAGAGCCGGAATAGCCTTCCGTGAGAAAAAGTGGCGTTTGGGAACCTGCCACTGAGGAACTGCACATTGCACAAACTCACGGAAGGGGGCCGAGTCTACCAACTGAAAAGGCAGCAGTTGAAGCGCTAGCAATTTAGCCAAGCTAGCATTCAACCGCTGGGCATGTGGATGGCTGGGAGTGAACTTCTTTCGACGGTCCAGCAGCTGGGGCAGGGAAATTTGCCTGCTAGAATCGGACGTCGGTGTACTGCTAGCAGAGTGGGCGCAAGTACTTGGCTGTGACACACCTAATTCTACACCTTCATTCCTCTCAGTGCATGTTTCAGAGAGGACTGAAGTTATAGTGGGGTTGGAGATCCCAGCTGATGCGGTGCAAGGAGAGGTCCGCTTTGTTCTTTGGTGTGGGTCTTTGAGGTAGGCTTGCCAACGAGCTGCATGGCAGGTCAACATATGTCTGGTCAGGCATGTGGTACCCAAGCGGCTGATGTTTTGGCCACGCGATATACGCTTGAGACATATGTTGCAAACAGCAGCTGTGCGATCTGATGCACTAGCCTCAAAAAAGGCCCACACCAAAGAACTTTTTGAATGACGGGCAGAGGCAGCGCCCTGCACAGGCGGAGCTCTGCGGTGTGATTCCGTCGGTGTACTGCCCTTACGCTGGCCACCAAAGGGCATCCTGCCTCGTTGGAGATGTGCCTCCTCCTCATCCTCCTCCTCCTCCTCTCTCCTATTAGGCACCCACGTGGAGTCAGTGACCTCATCATCCCCTCCCTCCTCATCACTGGAGCCAATCTGGCAGTATGCTGCAGCTGCTGGAACATGACTGCCAGATTGGTGTCCTTCTTGAGCATCCCCTCTGTCTGCTCTCACGCTACTGCCTTCCTCTAGCTGGGTTTCATCATCAGACCCTTCGAAACGCTGGGCATCCTCCTGGAGCATGTACCCAACACTGTGCTGAAACAGTTCGGGGGACTCCTCAGGAGGAGGACATGGTGGGTCTAGGGAAGGAGTGACTGATGATTTGTCTGACATTGATACCAGGGAAGACGACGCTTTGGCAGCTGCTTTTCCAGTACCCTGAGCCTGGGTGAGAGAGGATGAGGAGGAGGAGGAGGGCTTGGTCATCCACTCTACCAAGTCTTCGGCATGATGTGGCTCAACATGTCCAGCTGCCGAAAAGAAGGACAAGCGTGTCCCATGGCCATGTGCTGATGACAATGCACCGCGTCCACGACCAGCACTGTTGCCCCCAGACACAGAGCCTGCTTGCCCTCTTTTATTGCCTCCTGACTGTCTGCCTCTCCTTGTTTGCCTTCCAGACATTCTAATAGATGGCCTGCAGGGAGATGGGAAAAAAGCAATAAGGGCTACCTTCAGGTGTCCTTCTCTGTCCCTTGAAACAAGGACTTGCAGAGTGAAATAAACTGACACTCTCCCTACCTACAGTTTTCTGTCCCTAGAATAAATGTTTTTTTTAATCACAATATAGCACAAGGACAATTCAGTCACTGTCCTTCCAGGTCCCTGGAAACAAGGACTTGCAGAGTGAAATAAACTGACACTCTCCCTACCTACAGTTTTCTGTCCCTAGAATAAATGTTTTTTTTAAGCACAATATAGCACAAGGACAATTCACTCACTGTCCTTACAGGTCCCTGGAAACAAGGACTTGCAGAGTGAAAGAAAAAAAACACTCTCCCTACCTACAGTTTTCTGTCCCTAGAAAAAATGTTTTTTTTAATCACAATATAACACAAGGACAATTCACTCACTGTCCTTCCAGGTCCCTGGAAACAAGGACTTGCAGAGTGAAATAAACTGACACTCTCCCTACCTACAGTTTTCTGTCCCTAGAATAAATGTTTTTTTTAAGCACAATATAGCACAAGGACAATTCACTCACTGTCCTTACAGGTCCCTGGAAACAAGGACTTGCAGAGTGAAAGAAAAAAAACACTCTCCCTACCTACAGTTTTCTGTCCCTAGAAAAAATGTTTTTTTTAATCACAATATAACACAAGGACAATTCACTCACTGTCCTTCCAGGTCCCTGGAAACAAGGACTTGCAGAGTGAAATAAACTGACACTCTCCCTACCTACAGTTTTCTGTCCCTAGAATAAATGTTTTTTTTAATCACAATATAGCACAAGGACAATTCAGTCACTGTCCTTCCAGGTCCCTGGAAACAAGGACTTGCAGAGTGAAATAAACTGACACTCTCCCTACCTACAGTTTTCTGTCCCTAGAATAAATGTTTTTTTTAATCACAATATAGCACAAGGACAATTCAGTCACTGTCCTTCCAGGTCCCTGGAAACAAGGACTTGCAGAGTGAAATAAACTGACACTCTCCCTACCTACAGTTTTCTGTCCCTAGAATAAATGTTTTTTTTAATCACAATATAGCACAAGGACAATTCAGTCACTGTCCTTCCAGGTCCCTGGAAACAAGGACTTGCAGAGTGAAATAAACTGACACTCTCCCTACCTACAGTTTTCTGTCCCTAGAATAAATGTTTTTTTTAATCACAATATAGCACAAGGACAATTCAGTCACTGTCCTTCCAGGTCCCTGGAAACAAGGACTTGCAGAGTGAAATAAACTGACACTCTCCCTACCTACAGTTTTCTGTCCCTAGAATAAATGTTTTTTTTAAGCACAATATAGCACAAGGACAATTCACTCACTGTCCTTACAGGTCCCTGGAAACAAGGACTTGCAGAGTGAAAGAAAAAAAACACTCTCCCTACCTACAGTTTTCTGTCCCTAGAAAAAATGTTTTTTTTTAATCACAATATAACACAAGGACAATTCACTCACTGTCCTTCCAGGTCCCTGGAAACAAGGACTTGCAGAGTGAAATAAACTGACACTCTCCCTACCTACAGTTTTCTGTCCCTAGAATAAATGTTTTTTTTAAGCACAATATAGCACAAGGACAATTCACTCACTGTCCTTACAGGTCCCTGGAAACAAGGACTTGCAGAGTGAAAGAAAAAAAACACTCTCCCTACCTACAGTTTTCTGTCCCTAGAAAAAATGTTTTTTTTAATCACAATATAACACAAGGACAATTCACTCACTGTCCTTCCAGGTCCCTGGAAACAAGGACTTGCAGAGTGAAATAAACTGACACTCTCCCTACCTACAGTTTTCTGTCCCTAGAATAAATGTTTTTTTTAAGCACAATATAGCACAAGGACAATTCACTCACTGTCCTTACAGGTCCCTGGAAACAAGGACTTGCAGAGTGAAAGAAAAAAAACACTCTCCCTACCTACAGTTTTCTGTCCCTAGAAAAAATTTTTTTTTTAATCACAATATAACACAAGGACAATTCACTCACTGTCCTTCCAGGTCCCTGGAAACAAGGACTTGCAGAGTGAAATAAACTGACACTCTCCCTACCTACAGTTTTCTGTCCCTAGAATAAATGTTTTTTTTAATCACAATATAGCACAAGGACAATTCAGTCACTGTCCTTCCAGGTCCCTGGAAACAAGGACTTGCAGAGTGAAATAAACTGACACTCTCCCTACCTACAGTTTTCTGTCCCTAGAATAAATGTTTTTTTTAATCACAATATAGCACAAGGACAATTCAGTCACTGTCCTTCCAGGTCCCTGGAAACAAGGACTTGCAGAGTGAAATAAACTGACACTCTCCCTACCTACAGTTTTCTGTCCCTAGAATAAATGTTTTTTTTAATCACAATATAGCACAAGGACAATTCAGTCACTGTCCTTCCAGGTCCCTGGAAACAAGGACTTGCAGAGTGAAATAAACTGACACTCTCCCTACCTACAGTTTTCTGTCCCTAGAATAAATGTTTTTTTTAATCACAATATAGCACAAGGACAATTCAGTCACTGTCCTTCCAGGTCCCTGGAAACAAGGACTTGCAGAGTGAAATAAACTGACACTCTCCCTACCTACAGTTTTCTGTCCCTAGAATAAATGTTTTTTTTAATCACAATATAGCACAAGGACAATTCAGTCACTGTCCTTCCAGGTCCCTGGAAACAAGGACTTGCAGAGTGAAATAAACTGACACTCTCCCTACCTACAGTTTTCTGTCCCTAGAATAAATGTTTTTTTTAATCACAATATAGCACAAGGACAATTCAGTCACTGTCCTTCCAGGTCCCTGGAAACAAGGACTTGCAGAGTGAAATAAACTGACACTCTCCCTACCTACAGTTTTCTGTCCCTAGAATAAATGTTTTTTTTAATCACAATATAGCACAAGGACAATTCAGTCACTGTCCTTCCAGGTCCCTGGAAACAAGGACTTGCAGAGTGAAATAAACTGACACTCTCCCTACCTACAGTTTTCTGTCCCTAGAATAAATGTTTTTTTTAATCACAATATAGCACAAGGACAATTCAGTCACTGTCCTTCCAGGTCCCTGGAAACAAGGACTTGCAGAGTGAAATAAACTGACACTCTCCCTACCTACAGTTTTCTGTCCCTAGAATAAATGTTTTTTTTAAGCACAATATAGCACAAGGACAATTCACTCACTGTCCTTCCAGGTCCCTGGAAACAAGGACTTGCAGAGTGAAAGAAACTGACACTCTGCCTACCTACAGTTTTCTGTCCCTAGAATAAATGTTTTTTTAAGCACAATATAGCACAAGGACAATTCACTCACTGTCCTTCCAGGTCCCTGGAAACAAGGACTTGCAGAGTGAAAGAAACTGACACTGTCCCTACCTACAGTTTTCTGTCCCTAGAATAAATGTTTTTTTTAAGCACACTATAGCACAAGCACAAAACACACTGACACTCTCCCTACCTATCCTTCTCTTTCCCTAAACTAAAGGAATCCAGGTTAAGCAAGAAAGAAATAACAGTCACTGTCCCTGCCTATGCTGCTCTATCCCTGCTCCGGAACACACTACACTAGGCCGCCGTGCTGGCGGCCTTTTATAGTGTGGGGCGTGTACTAAACACCCTCAGCAATAATTGGCCACAGGCATCCTGCCTGTGGCCAATCATTGCTCTCCTCGCTGCCGGCGCTGTGATTGGCCAAGCATGCGGGGTCACAGTGCATGCTTGGCCAATCACAGCGCCTGGATGACACTGCGATGGCGTAGTGCATTGTGGGCCGTTCGCGTCACTCGAATTTGGCGCGAACGGCCCAAATCGTTCGATCTTCGTCGAACGATCGAACAGCCGATGTTCGAGTCGAACGTATGTTCGACTCGAACACGAAGCTCATCCCTAGTGGAGAATAGGGTGACTGGGTGCCGCGTGCCTGAACCTATCTCCCTACCTAATCCTATTGCTGTCTTCATCCTTTTTCCCAATTTGATTCAAGCAAGGAAAATAAACTCAACTGTTGGAGTTTAAATACTGTCTGGACATTGGCCTTCTTTCGGAAAAGAATAGACTTTTCCCTACATTCTAGGGATGAGAACCAATGGAGGGGAGGTAACTCGCTGCAGGACCCAAAATTGTAAGAACACCGCTCAACCTCTTATACCGGGAGGATACGGGCATGTGGCATGGTGTGCCTTTACCCCTGCAAGTGAAGGTAGGCAGGAAAAAAGGGTCTGTGTGCTACATTGGAAAACTTCATCCACCCTAACTATAACCCTTTGGGTAGACAAAATTAATGTCATCATAGAAATTAATAAACTATTTACAGATGATAAAAATACCACAGACAAATTTCTAGTACAATGGTAAACTTGCCTAGCATTTTCAAAATACAGAAAAAAGTTGCGCAAAAAATTAGCATCTGTGGCTCTAAACCGTGAATGGGTGGAAAATCGTGATCATAAATTGTCACGATTTAACCAAAGATAGATTTGTCCAAAATTTTTTTATTGAAAAAGTGTAAAAAACTGAATGTGAAAACCAACATGTGCAGTGATTGTGACATACACACCTAAAATAAACTTGCCTATATTATCACATGTGAAGTGTAATAGGAAATATGGTACACCATATGAAATGAAAAACTAAATGTGTAACCAATGGATTGGTGAACAAAGTTCTGTGGCTTCTCACTGTGATAATAGTGTTTTAAACCAAATGATTGGAATCAGAACTGAGTCTGGAGCAACTGCATGAGAGAAGTCATACAAATAAATAATGTTAATACTGCGCCAACCCTAAAAATTATATATTAAAGTGAAAAGCAGCCAAACACCAAAATCAGACAAGATATTAAAGTGTGTATATGTGCGCTAAATAAAAAAAAGGTAAGAAACCTTAATATGTATAAGCCTCAAATTACACAATGAAGTGTGATGTGCAACACAGAAATTGTTTACACAAAATTGATACTAAATATTATCCACCGCGGTCCACCCGTGGTGGTATATTACACATAAAACACTGATAATCAAACCAGTGCATTAATAAATGATGCAAAAAAATGAATATTAGTGACAAATAAAACAAATTATTTTTGAGAACGGACTCATGTAGGTCATCACAGGTGAGTATATGTCCTTAAGATGCCATAAGAAGTATCAATTAAAGTTCAAAAAAATCAGGATCCAGTAGAAAACTTGCATCAACTGCAGGACTATATAGGAAGGTGAGTGGATCAGATGATCTATGCAGACATATGAAGTGTATAACATCACCCAGGAGTGCCTCTACCTTAGGCCAATAAAGAATAAATGGGTACTCTTACCAGCCAGAGTGGATCCAGCACACCATACGGTGGTGGATCATCAGAGCTTTGTCCACTCTATGGACCGTTGGAGCAACAGGGATCTGTAGAACACCTCCTCCTAGTACTGACGACACTCCAAGCCAGAGGGAAGATCCAGATATCAAGCAGCAATCACATCAAATTGCAATGACCATGGAAAAAGGAAAATTCATCCACATAGTGTAAATCCGTAAAAGATTTATTCGAAATCCATAAAAGTTCAAGCAGTTGAACATCAATAAAATCCAAATACAGGAAGGCAGCGTGGGATGGACAGCTGGAGCTGGCATATAAAACCGGACCGGTTTCATCTAAACAGACATCAACTGGGGTATATTGAGGCCAGTTTAAAATATATAGCATATAAAAATATATAGCATATATAGCATCTTAACTAGTGTCAGAGATTGTTTATATTAAGCTTATCATATGAAAGAATAAAGATGTATGTCAAATGAAAATGCATGTAAGTGCCAAAAGGGAGTATCAACATTCAAAAATTACAGAATGTTGATCCTGCCAACGGGGGATCCTGTTGTGGCAGGATGAACCATTTTGTGTACTCTTTAAGTTGATGAGAAAACCCCTCCTTTGGCAGGTGGATCTCACCTTATAGTGGCCTCTGGTTAGGGGAAGATATTCCATATTAAGGTACTCCCTTTTTGGCACTTACATGCATTTTCATTTGACATACATTTTTATTCTTTCATATGATAAACTTAATATAAACAATGTATGACACTATTTGAGATGCTATATATTTTAATACTTGCTAATCTGAAGCTCCCAGTTATTTAGCAGGTTTTTAGTGACAAAATAATTTTTGTCAGTTTTTTAACCATTTTACATTGATATATTGATTTCCATTTTCTTGTTAATATTTAAGGTTTTCCTATATTGCCATATTTGTAGATTTATATTTGCATTCACAATGGTATATTTGATGCCCGGAAGCACAGAGCGGAAATCAGTGACAGTGTCAGTAGGCGAGCGGGGAGATGTTGTGTTTACACTAACATCTCCCCGCTCCATTCCTCCGTGAGACGATCGCGGGGATCCCCACGGCGATCGAGTCCGCGGGACCCGCGGTCCGACTCACGGGGAAGATAGCGGGGTCATGACCGCGCCGGCGTGCGTGCGACCCCCACATCGGGCAGTTAAAGGGGATATACAGGTACGTTGATGTGCCTGTCCGTGCCATTCTGCCGACGTATATCTACTGGAGGAGGTCATTAAGTGGTTAAGTAGAATTACACATCCTACAGTTAATCTAACAAGGTTTTCCCCAGGTCATTCGTGGCAGGGCTGAATTTCTTACCAGGCAACCTTGGCAAGTGTTCACAGCCTTGTCAAAGAAGGGGTGTTGTCTGTATCTCTTCTTAACATTCTCTGCAAGGAAATGTTTTCCAAATCCTTCTTTTGCCTAATACAAGTAGCCCAAGGCTTTTCTACAGAAGCAGCAACTCATACATAGTTAATCTGATTGAAAAAATACATAAGTCCATCCAGTTCAACCAACAACTCAGTGCCTGTTCCTGCCACCACAGAAGGTCAGCTGGAAATATCTCCTTGCAAGACACATTGGCATATGTAAACCATCATTAATATGCTACAGATAATCCCAATTTAATTGTTGAATAGAGACAGTAATGCCGCGTACACACGATCATTTTCCCCGTCGGGAAAAATTTCATTTTTTCCTTTGGACGAGAAAAACGATCGTCTGTGGGCTTTTTGCCGTCTTTCCCGACGGGAAAAACGGCATTAATCACGATGAGAAAAATTAGAACATGTTCTAATTTTTCTCGTAGTTTTTCCTGACATTTCTTCCGCGGCAGTGTTTCCCATAGGGAAACACTGCCGCGGAGCCCATAGACGATCGTTTTTCTCGTCATTTTAAAAAATGACGAGAAAAATTACCGTGTGTGGGGAACAAGCTGTTCCCTCGTTTAAAATGTCATTATTCACGGCGGTTTTTAAACCACCGTGAATAATGATCGTGTGTACGCGGCATAAGAGTGAAACCAGCCTTGAACCCAGTGATTGTAGAAATGATTCAATATAGAACTTGATGGTGAGGTAAATTAGCATATGTGGCCTATCATCTGTGTGACTTTTTATATATATCACTTTATGCATATAACTTGTTATATTTATGTTATTTATCATTCTTCGTTTTTGGATCACATGTAGCGCTGCACTGATTTTTACACTAATCTTGGGTCAATGTATATCAACTGATGTGCGATCAGCTGTAGTTGACCTCTAAGCACAAATTCCTTTTCTTTTAAGGAGGAATGGGGACCCTGATGTAAAGTGGAGACTCTGGGGACCTAATGCAACTAGGAAAACTCTGGTTACTCACCTTTAAGGGAGTGTCTCTAGGGACCCTGGAGTAATGAGGGAGGGGCTCTGGGAACCCTGATGCAAGAGAGGGCAGCTCTCACATAAGAGGGGTCATGCTAGGGGTCCGGATGTGGGGGGGGTGACTCAAGGGACCCTCATGTAAGGTGGGTGGTTCTGGGGACCCTAATGTAAGGAGGGTGACTCTGGGAACCTTTAGCCAGTTAGCAAGGATAACTTGCCACAAAGTCTGTTAACTTGCTGAACATTTTCACTGGCAAGTTGTGCACTTACAGAGCACTTGAAGCACAAGTTCTAGTTGACACTTTTCCAATTTGTAGCAAATTTGCATGGCAAGTCTCTAGCAAGCTCAAAGTTGCAGTGGTGAGTCTATAGCAAGAGCTCTGCAAGTCTACAGCATGAAAATTCAGCCACAGTGACCCCTGTGATGGGATGACTATTGCACAACATAGCTGAACCAGACCTTGCAGCAGACTTGCAGAATGTTTGCAAAGAAAGTTGATCTGAAGTTATGCAATGTGGACTTGCTGCAATTGTGCAACAAACTTGTGAAGCCCGGCAAGTCTAGCAATAGCTTAGCAAGTCATGTTAAAACTTGCAGCACAATTTCTTACTACCTGGGTAAGTACGGTGGGTTCTGAGGACCCTGAGATAGGGTTGAGGAACCCTGGGGCTCCCAGTCTCAACCACAGCTTTAGCAAATGTAAACAAACAGCACTGAAGCTCTGATCAGGAGCTGCTCTTGTGTACACAACCTCAGATAGGGTAAAATCAGAGCTGAGCCTGTGTTCAGAGAACCACTCCTGATCACAGCCTGACATCTGCTTACAAATGCTGAGATTATAATCTGAACAAAGACTTATGCGGGGGATACACTACTGTTCCACCCAGTGGGCTGAAAAAAAACCACATACAGATCGCTGTACTTGCATGAACGATGTTAGTGTAGGGATCTCCTCCAATGAGCTATTGCGTTCTGAAAAGGGGACTGCCCCCTTGCCAGAACACACTGATTATCGCTCGCAACCCTTGGCTTTAAGCGCTGATCTGATGCAGGTTTTCCAGGATGCTCATTCTACAGAAACCAGGCATAAGACAGCTTCTGTCAGACAGGGAGATGTACACACGGGCCAAAAGTCGGCCGGTGTCTTGCCGAAAAAGGTCCCCCGGCAGATAAGTTCCCCCCTGTACTGCGCAGGCGCGGCGCTTGCCTCCGAAAATAGCCGAACATGTAGAGCTGAGAGTCAGCTCTAGATGGCGCCTGCGCACACCAAATTGTGCTACACTTCTGACATCCAGGCTTATTCCTTACCATCCCCATGGACATGTAGCATGTTAAAAAAAAGAGCCAGGAGGCCGAGCGAGCGAAGCGTGCCGTCCGAGCGAAGCGAGGACGTGAGGCCGACTGGCCACTTACAGCGAGGTCCACGCAGGCGCCGTCTAGAGCTGGCTCTCAGCTCTACATGTTCGGCTATTTTTGGAGGCTCAGTTGAAGTTTGTACTGCGCAAGCGCCACGCCTGCGCAGTACAGGGGGGAACTTATCCGCCGTGCGGAACTTATTCGGCAGAAAACCGACTCTTACAGAACCGATCATTTTCGGCCGACTTTTGCTCCTTGTGTACCCAGCCTCAGCTGTCCTTCTACCTGCCCTGGGGCTGTGTGCATTGAATTAACTGCTCCCAAGCACAGTCTGAGCAAATGTAAACGGTCAAGACTGTGATCAGGAGCTGTTACCCTGCACATAGTCTCAAACTAAGTAGAATGACAGCTGATTCTGTGCAAAGGAGAATTGTTCAATTACAGCCTCTACAGATCACCAGATGACATCTGGAATCAGCAGGGGACCGCCAGAAAGTAAAAAATCCAATACAGCTGAAAATGTTGAATGCTTCAAAATTGTCTCCTGCTTGCTCAAAGAGGGATATATTATGTACAAATAGAGCACTATTAAATTTAGAAATGAGAAGAGAATGTTTGGTCTGGTGGCAGTGTATCTTTAAATGAAGCTATCACCAAGAAGGTCTTCTTTTATATGTGTATATTCCCATATGCTTATTGCCAACATTTCCATTGTTTGTCTTTTTTCCTTATCTGCTTTAAAATACAACATGTCGCAGTTTAAATCCTTGAAGTTTCTGTTTTCTTCTAATGTAGTCAGCCAGAAAAAGGAAAGACTGAAATAAAGACTTAATGAACCTAGATGAATTGTTTAAAAGAAAGAAGTAAAAACTGAATAAAGAAGGGACAAAGCCTACAGGGAAACAGCCTGCATTTTCTTACAGTCTTTACTTCTGCTTTTTATGATGGAATAAAAACATTCAGGTGCACTTAGCTGGTTCCGCCAATTAAGTTTTGTTCACCACACTTGCTCACTGCTGAATGATGATGGCCTTAAAGAGGAATGTATTCTCATACTGTCTTCATAGAATACAAAAGTGCTAGAACTGTATAATAATAATAATAGAACTACTAACTGAAAAATTATGTGCAAGGAGCTGTAGGATGAATTGCACACTAGGAATCAATTTGTATTGTTACCTGTAGTCCCTGGTTGCATGTACATTAAGGTGACCAGATTTTTAAAATAAAATCCGGGGACATATTTTTTTTTAACTAGTAATGGCGGCAATCAGCGACTCTCTGCCCGTCGCCGCCCGCCTCACAGCCTGTCAAGTCTTACTCTCCGGGCCCCGGCTACTACTGGGTGGGGAGCGGAGGAAGATCACTCCGCCAGGGAAGGCAAGGAGATAAGCAGGCAGGCGGCTGGCCGGGACTTGAGCCAAGGCAGAAGAACATGCTAGCGGAGCTGAAAGGGTATGCACCCCAAACTGAAGAAATATTTCCTCCGCTCCGACCAGCACATGATCATCAGAAAGGGGCACAGATAATGGAAAAAAAACACCCCCCTAAGCTAGTAGGAGCGGCGGAGCGGGGGTGTGTAATTATGATTTATTTATTTTTTATTCTGCACTGACTGTCTTTGAAATTGCCCCAGCCCCTGTTCAAATCCAATCCGGGGACAAAACCGGGGACAGATTTGGTCCGGGGACAGTGTCCTCAATCCGGGGACTGTCCCCTGAAACCGGGGATGTCTGGTCACCCTAATGTACATGTCTACTGTCTTCTTCTGTATCCTTAGGCTACATAATGGATTCTAGTCTCTAGCCACTTGGAGATTTAACCAGATGTTGGCAGCCACCATATTTTACACACTGCAGTCAATGCTTCAAAATGTTAAATCGGGGTCAAGAGATTCAAATCACTCATGTAACCCAAGACTAATGCCGCAAACACAAGATCGGAATTTCCGTCAGAAAAACCTTGGATGGTTTTTCCGACGGAATTTTGCTCAAACTTGGCTTGCATACACACGGTCACACAAATCCTGTCGGAAATTCCGACCGTCAAGAACGCGGTGACGTACAACAGGTACGACGAGCCGAGATCAATGAAGTTCAATAGGCAGTTTGGCTCTTCTGCTAGATTCTGAGCATGTGTTTTTTTGTGCATTGGAATTGCATACAGACGATCGGAATTTCCAATGGGAACTTTTCCCGTCGGAAAATTTGAGAACCAGCTCTTAAATTTTTCTTGGGGGAAATTCCGATAGAAAAATTCCGATGGAGCCTACGCACGGTCGGAATTTCCGACCAAAAGCTCACATCGTACTTTTCTTGTCAGAATTTCCGATCGTGTGTACGCGGCATTAGATGATTGGAAACTGTTTAAAGAAACAAGTTATAAATGACAGGTATGAAGCAGATTCATATGTTTCTCAGTGTCAACCCTCTTGGGAAAACAAGAAAGGACAAGTGTATAAATAGCCATAACCTATGCAATAAAGGGCTCAAGCTACTTACCCAGTATTGACCAAAGACACACGAACAAAAAGGTGGAACTTTGGACATGGTGAGTACTGGGATGTAAAACTTGAATTCTTTAGAAATTTATGGAACCTTTATTTTTAATATAATGTTGAACTTGGCAAGTAATGAAAAAGCTAAAACAAAGAAACATTAAAATTAGCTATGCAATAAAAAAATAATAATTAAAGTGGAAGTAAACCCTTTTTTTGATCCTGGGAGGGGGGGGCCCGTTCGCGGGGGGGGGCGATCGCGGGAGGGGGGCCATCATAAGGTATTACAGTGAATATGGGGGGGGATGTCTTACCTCCTCCACCCATGCTGCCTCCTCGAGACCTCTGGCTGTGCTGCCCTCTGTTGCCCTCTGGACAAGTCGGGGCCCCAAGCAGCTGCTTGGTTTGCCTGTCCTGATCCGACGGCCCTGCCTACAGGTAAGTCTATAATAAGACTTACCTGTAGGTACAGTGATTATCTCCCAAACCTGCACAGTTTAGGACATATTCACACTGCATGAAGCCAGTTACATCACCGGCGCATGCGCTCTAAAGGGACAGCATACCCATACCATTCCTTCAGAGATCTGTGCCGTAGTCTGACTCACACGCGCATGGGCAGGAATGATGCCATTACGGCGCGGCCAATCAGATGACCGGAGGATGCAAACTGGAAGGAAGACCGCACACTTCTAAAGGGCCTCGTTCTAAGGTCAGTATTTCATAATGTGCTAGTATTATGTGATGCATACTAGCACATTATGCCATTGTCTTACTGGGTAAAAAAAATATGTGGTTTAAGTACCTAAACTATTCCTGATATCAGTCTCCCATTATTTTAAGTTAAGCCACACTCAAATTGGAAGTGGGTCACCATTAGGAGCCAATTAGACTCTGCTGTATGCACAAGAGAGCGCAGAGTGAGCAGAAGGATAATTTCATCAGTGCCCTGCTACAATTTCATGGCCCAATCAGTGGCCTTGGGTGATCAGTGTTTTTTGACCAATCCTCGCTGCTTCAGAAGTTGACGTCCAGGACGTTACTGTCCCATAGGGGGTGTCTGGATCACAAAAGCAATATAGATGGTCAAGATGTCAAAAGAAAAGTGAGCTGGGAACCTATAAACTGTTTTGTATGTTGCCCTGTCCACGTATACCTTTCTTCTGTTTCAAACTGATCTGAGCTGCTGCCATTGTTGCTTTTATATTACAAAAGCAACTGCACAGAATTATAAATGCAGCAGCAATCCTTTCCATGAATGTATTTGAATTGTATTTAGCTGCCTTTCTAAAGAAGGATTTGACATACTGTATGAATAGGTAAAGTAAAAAAATTGAAATCACTTTTAATTTCATTAGACATTGTTATCCCTTCCTTTCACACAAACTCTACCTCATCTACTGCTGATCAGCATGCTCTCTTTTTTTTCTGACATGTCACAGACAACCTTTCCTAAAATTAGTATACAGGGATTGCTATAGTTGACAACTTTAGAAGAGCAATGAGGACTGATTCATGAAAACTACAGAAAGAAAGTGAGCATAAAAGTGGGGCTGTCACCTATAGCATCAATTTTCTTTTCTCCGGTTTTTATGTATCAGTCCTTGTGTGTTCATTGCAGGGCTTATTACTTATGACTCATGTCTCTGCAACTTTTGCTATACTCTAAAATAGAAGACAATGGCTGCTATTGAGGGAGGTGGGTAAACATTCATTGTGTCAGGACAGCGCCACTTGAGACAGGATTATTATCTTGTTGAAGGTAGGATTCTTTCCAATGCAAGTTTTAAAAAGAATATTATTATATTCATATTTTAAATAGTATGTTTAATATGTTTGTGATGTAGTCCTGTTAATATCTTCTTATCAATATGTCAAAATGTTAAGGAAGCTCATAAGGCTTGCTTGTCTTCTTTAGTTTGTCCTCCCTTTTTTTCATTATTTCCTTGAAATGTTCTTCTTCCCTTTTTTTATGTTCTAGTTGCTCTTGTTTCATTTCTTCCTCTTCCTTGTCCATCGTGATTTTTAGCTCTTTTTCCCACTATTGGAAAACAGCACAATATTAATATTGCAAATAATGATGTAGCAAATTCCTAATTTCAGCTTTTTACATGTATTACATTTTTTGTCAACATCCTACAGATAGGAGGAGGATAGGCTGAACAGGAGACTCTTCACATAAAGCATCAACATACTCATTATGGACTGTTTTACATGGGTTTCAGCTTGTATAAGAGCAGTGTGAAAAGCAAGCTTTGACAAACCATTTGCAGAGCTTTGTTGAAGCTTTTAAAGTACCATTCAACTCCAGTTTGAACATAGGATCCTAACATGAGTGCTGATTGCCACAAGCAAGTTGCTAGTAGGCTTCTGCAGGCTTTCAACAAGCTTCAAGTAGTGATGAAGCCTGCTAGCATGTTGTTTAAAGTGTCATTTAGCACTCCCATTAGGATCTGTGTTCAGCATTTACAAACTGAGGCTGAACGGTACAAGCTTCAACAAAGCTTGCTGAAAGCTCTGCAAATGCTTTGTCAAAGTTTGCTTTTCACACTATTCTTATACAAGCTAAAGCCCGTGTGAAACAGGCCTTAAAGCAGGGGTGCCCAACCTTTTGAAGAGCGAGGGCCACTTAAGTGACTTGGTAACCGGTCGCGGGCCACAATGAGTGGAACAGGTGGATGACAGTTCCATGTCCACTCTGCATATGCAGAGCGGACACCGACACATCAGGTACTCTAGTAACCCGCAGGTGTCCTGAGCTAAACCTGCAGATCAGTTTGAAAGCAGCCCAGTAACCACTGCAGAACAGATATGCCCATCTATACACTGTGATTTTAGTAACTTACCTTTTAATAACAGTCTTCCATTTAGGTATCGCCGGCTGTTGCTGTCCCAGGCAGAGCGCATTTGGTATCACTCCGCCTGTGATAGGAGTTGGCGCTATACAGGAAGCATCAGCTTATGCGGCTCTGCTCTGCAGCCGCTTGCTTCCTCTACCCCTGGCTTTATTCACAACACTGATGCTCTGGGATAGGGGGGGGTCGGCAACCCATGATCTGGGCTTGCCAACCCACCAGCCCACCATCCTAGAGCAGGAGGTGGTGGGCCACATCAGAGGGCTCTGCGGGCCACATGTGGCCCCCGGCCACTGGTTGGGACCCCTGCCTTAAAGTAAAACTGTCATGAGAGAATAACAGAAGGTGCCTTGTGGACATCCTATTCTGTAAATGCTAGTACCCTAAATGGATGTATTGACAAGCCTCTGGCTTACTTGTATTGAGGCTATGTTACTAAATGAGTGGCAGGGATAACTTATTAGGATAGACTTGCATCACGGGCCAGCAGGGCTGGTTTCTGCCACTACAAGCCAACAGGAGTAGTGACAACAGCATCACTTCTCTTGTCAACTCAGCACATCAGGTATCAAGTCGAATCCAAAAGACAGAAGAGAGTCATGAGGTGGTGCTCTCTCCCCTCCAGCTCATCCTTCTGCTGCTGATTGCTGGAACTGTCAGATCGGGACTGTGCAGGGTAAGCTGACTCTGTAAATTCCTGATCTGACAGCAGGTGTCCCAGAGACGCTTTCCCAGGGTCGGGACAAGGGGGAAGGAGGGCAGGCCGCCCCAGGCACTGATAGCATGTGAGGGTGATTTGGGGGGGGTTGTGATAGGAGGGAAAGTTTGGGGAGGGGGATCTGTACTATGAGGGGAAATTGGGGGTGGTGATTTGTGCAAGGAGGGTGTTTTGAGTTGTGGGGAGGATTTATGCTCATGGGGAAATTTGAGGTAGAGTATTTGTGGTAGGAGGGGAGATTTGGCGGCGGGGGGGGCTTTTTGCTCAGAGGGAAATTTTGAGGGGTAGAGGATTTGCCACGATGAATGTTGGGTGGATCTGTGTTAGGAGGAGAGATTTGGGGACAGAATTTGAGGTGGGAGGGGGAATTTGTGCTGGGAAGCAGGACAATTCTAATTTAGGGAGAATTTTGGCTTGCAAAGGGAAAATATATGCTTAGGGGGTCCACGTGTAGAGTATTGCTTTTTTTGGGGGGGGAGGGGTGGATTTTTGCTGACACATAATGCTTTATATATCTTGGGGAGGCAGGGTTGCCAACTTTCAGTAAATATACAGTTTGTAAAATCTGTACTTTTTCCATCTGTCCTTGAATGTCCATTGTGGACATGTAGGCTGCATGTCCGTAACTGACATTCATGGACAGATGAAACAATTATGGATTTTACAAACTGTTTGTAAATTTACTGAAAGTTGGCAACCCTGTGGGGAGGGGGCGCAGTTTGGCATCTTCACCCTGGGCGCTAGATAACCTTGTCCTGGCACTGCGGGCCAGCATGCCCCCCCCCCCCCTGAATATATGATTGTACAGCATTTGTGAACCTTTAACCCATCCTACGCTGTTCAATGGGTTGCCACCAAAGGTAATGTTGTGCCACCTTTTCCTATAAGGTGTGCTAAAAATGTGCATGTCAACATTTTAAAAATCAAAAATCACTCGATTAAACTGTCACATGTACATGCACTGAACTAAATATGTAACTTTTTTTAATGCAGGGAATGTTCACCAAATTTTCACTTTGGGTGATCTTCCATGTGCATGCGTTTTAAACAGTGATTGATTCACCTGCAGTGAATGTCTGGTTTTAATGCAAATTAAGCATTTTCTAGTTATTCAGTAGTTGGATTATATGACCATCTTTAAGAAATTAATAACAAAAAATATAACAAAATTATATGACATTTTTTAAACTAAAATGAGTGGGGCGCTAATTGGATTGCATCCAACAAATGCATGTGTGAGATACATTTGATATCCTGTTTTCAGGAACTAAACAATACCTAATTAATAGCCCTGTTTCCACATTCTGAGCTTCAGCTTGCCATCTTGCAGTTTTATGTTACATTTAATAAGTGTTATAAACAAATTAATAATTCAGTAATTGGCTTTTGACATTGCACGGCTTAAAAATAATTAGAGAGATGTTATGAATTTGTTGAAGATCCTATTAATTAGCAAGAAACAACGCAATATAAACTGCAGGCTATTCTATGCATTTAATGGTTAAGTGTAATAAAAAAAAAAAAAAAACATTAGTTATTTTAATATACAGTATCTAGAGATACGAAGCAACCTTGCACAAAAAAATCTTTCCTGTGCTTTTTATTGTACTGTTCTGTGCTGTGACCACAGGGTCTGGCTATTCTAAACATTTATTTGTTCAAATTTAGCTTGTATATGTCTGCCTTATACCTGCAGACAAGGTTAACAAACAAGGGAGGCATTTTCTTCACATAGTCACTTGGATTTATGGTCTTAATTGCCAGGAGCCATAAAAGTTTACCTCTATACTGTGAGGCACGTATGTGGTTAACGGAGATCAACTAGATACTAGAAGCAGGCAGACCCTACATAAGTTTTGCTAAGGCCTGCCTGTAAACAAGTTCATGTGGGGACGTGAAGTAATTGGCGCTTATGTCCATAGAGGCTTCCAGAGATAATTGTCTAAACATGGTGTATGGTGATAAGACGGCACTCTCCATAATAAGGGATACTTTTTCTATTTTATGTTGGTTCTTTCACTGTTTGCTGTTGTCACTGTAATGACTACCGCCTGCATGCTTTTTACATCAGCCCACTACTTTTTTGTGCAGCATTTCTGAGCCTGTCCAGCATACTGTGCACCAGCCTCCACCAGCCATTGCACTTTGGCTTCCCATTAAGACATAGTTGAAAACCGTTATCTCTTACTTCTCAGGACACTGACTTCTGCCCTTCACATTATTTTTTTTAGCCCTGGATCCAAGAAAGCACAGCAATGTGCTTGAACCTCTGAGGCCTCTCTCTCTTCAACGACCAGTACCGAGGACACCCCATGCCACAATAAGCGCTAGTATTGGGGTGCTGACCACTAGAGAAGGAACCCAAGTACATTAGTTCCTTCATTACCAGAGATTTCCGACACCCACGCCATGTCACCGCACTTCCTGGATGGTTGGCTCCTATCTTGCAATTAGACACGTCTACTGTAGTCGCTGGCAACGGTGACGCAACCCTCCAACTCAGCCACTCTTGGGACACCTGTACTGTATCTTCTCCTTGTGATCTTTCCTCCGTTTGGTATTACAATCAGGGCAGGACTTAGGGTGGTGGGGGCCCCTGGGCTTGAGTCACTTTCGGGCCCTACCTTCTATACATTACAAAAAATGGGCGTGGTTCACGCAAAATAGTGGACGTGATTCAAATGGGCGTGGTTTGGAAGGGTGTGGTTAGAGTCTGAGATGAATGAGGGATGGAGGGTGAAAGAAAGCAGAGTCATGGGGGACGCCGGTCAAATGCACCTTGCACTGAGAGGGTCATTAGACACTCATACATTATATAGCGATGCATGGCACTTAGTGAGGCATGGTGGCACTGACCCTAAAGTGGCACTGACAGGGGCATGGGGGCACTGACCATAAAGATGCACCCTGCACTGACAGACAACGGACACCGACCATTATGTTGCACATTGCAGTGAGTGAGGCATGAGGCACATACCAAAAGGTTGCACTGAGGGGGGCACTAACCACAAAATTGCACCTTGCACCGAGCGAGGCATTGGGCACTCATGCAGTATATAGTTATGCATGGCTCTTAGCGAGGCACTGACTAGGGCATGAGAGCATTGGTCATAGAGTTGCACCTTGCACTGACAGAGGCATCAGACATGGACTACTATAAAGTTGCACCTTGCACTGAGTGAGGCATGAGGCACTAACCATAAAGTAGCACCTTGGACTAACAGAAGCCTGAAGCACTTACCATAAAAAAGTTCCACCTAGCACTGAATGAGGCATAAGGCACATACCATAAAGTCACACTGACAGAGGCACTGAGGACGAAATTGCAATGAGTAAGGTATGAGGCACTGACCTGGAGCAGTATATAACGTTATGCATGACACAGAGAGAGGTATGAGGCACTGATCTGCAGTATAGAAAGTTATGCATTGCACTGATTTAGGCAGCACTGACAGAAGTATGAGGCACTGTCGCTGACCTGGTGCTGGCGATATAGGTAGGTATTTAGGGTGACTTTCCTGGTTGATCACTCTTCCGAGTCTTCCATCCCCTACTACAAGCAGGACTCAGGAGAAGCCGACTGTCCACTTTGAGCGCCCGCCCTGCAGTGCATTCTGGGAGGTGTAGTCTCTGCAGCGTGTAGGCACAGCCCGGCCGAGTCTAGTGTGTGCTGTTGAGAACTACATCTCTCATCATGCAATGTGGTGCCAACTAGGACAGCGGTGGAGCCTGCTATTGGCTGCTGCCGCTGATGAGGGTGTAACGGGGGGGAACTTTTAATGTGTGTCGGCGGTGATGTTCTTTCTGTCACGCTAATCTGACAGAAGGCCGGCCCGCTCACGGCTCACCCCGCCAGCCTTTGCCTAATTAGAGAGCCGCCTCTGCAGGCAGGGGCCCCCTAGTGGACGGGGCCCATGGGCTTGAGCCCAGTCAAGCCCAATGGTAAGTCCGGCCCTGATTACAATGTTATGTGATACACCATGCATGCACCCCTGTAATGTGTCCTTGAACAACGTCAGACCAGGCAACTGAATTCTCATTATTTGGCATATCCTCCACAAGTCCTCCACAAGTCCTCCACAAGTGCAATTCAATACATCTTCACCATAATGACAGTCTTTACATAGCCCTGGTGTCCCTGCCCTGTTGTTAGGAACATTCCTTTCGGTGACCTGAAATCAGTTCATTTGTCAGGAGTCAGCACAGAAGATGACCAGATAAATGTAGTTACACAAAGAAACTGGGACCAAACCATATGTATACCGGTATATCTTGAAAGTTTGACCTATTTACAGTGGATGTATGAGAACTACACACCAGCAAGCAATAAAGATGCATGAAAATCAAAACTGAAAGACAAAATTAAGCAGCAACCTAAACATCTAAATACATAAATCAATATATACAAATGTGACACATGCAAGGCTGGGGAAAACTGGAAAAGTGGATGAGAAGGGGTAAAATTGGGAAAGGAACAATAAGGAACAAGGCAGCATGGTGTGGGTACAGGGCAATATTAAAAGTAAATGTCAATAGGGTCAGGCACCAGCACGACGTACAGGGTACAAGGCAGGAGCAGCCAAAATGACTAACGTGAGGAGAGATAGTAGAGGTGGGACTTAAAGCGGAGCTACTCCCAAATGGGGAAGCTCCGCTTGTTTTTGACAGGTACCCATCCACACTTCCAGGTGACCTCGCCGCGGCGAGGTCCCCCAGAAGTTTGGCCCCCTCCTCCTTCCCCCGCCGCTGGGCCATTCGCGCACGCTCATTAGGGAACTGGCAGTGAGGCCGCAAGGCTTCACTGTCAGTTTTTCCTACAAGGAATGGTGGTGGCAGCACCTGAAAAATCGGCTGGGGTGCCAACATTGCAGGATCCCTGGACAGGTAAGTGTCCTAATATTAAAAGTCAGCAGCAACAGTATTTGTAGCTGCTGACTTTAAATTTTTTTGGTGGGGGGGCTGGAGCTCCTCTTTAAGTACCCTCCCAGCAGCCATGGCCAGGTGGAGCTGATTGACTGGAGCCTGCTGGCTGCTGGGAGACACCCGCTGGTGGACACTGGAACTACAGTTTTCCACCCAGAGAACCACAGTGCCACCAGCAGGTGAACCAGGCCCTGACACCATATAGAACACAAATTCTGTACCCTGGAACCTCGATCAGGTTCTAGGCAAGGGGCTGAAGAAGTGCAACAGTCAAACCACATATCTCTCACAGGTCCTGCTCCTTTTTCATTTACAAATCGATCTCTCCTAGCCTCCCCTTGTATTTATAATCCATCAGAGGAGGCGGAATTATGAACACAGTTAACTCTTTACAACCCTTAAGGCACCAATTCAAATGCAGCCACCAACTCAAATACAGCCACATAGCACAGTATAACAGCCGTAACATTTCAACATAACATAAGGCAGCAGTATAAATGAGTTAGTCACATAAAACATACATTGGGCATCTGCCTACATGCCCCCCATCTAGCACACACATGATTCCAGGCAACCAATTGTGGTAAGTAGAATGCACATTTAGAAGAAATATACCAGATCCTCCACTCCCATATGTACAAATCACTCTGCTTCTGATAACCCCTCCAACCTTCTGAGGGAAATCTCCTAAACTTGTGCCTGGGTTTGAACCTGGGTCCTTCTGTTTTTGGGCCGATTGCATGCTCGCTTCTGAGCCCACTCTCTGCATGCATAAGACACAGAGAGCGCAGCTCAGCCCCGCCCTTGCCTTTCTGGTGGATGTTAGAGACCTTGCGCTCCTCCACCTTCCATTTGAGGATGCCCCACAGATGCTCAATAGGGTTTAAGTTTCGGGACATGCTTGGCCAGTCCATCCCCTTTACCTTCAGCTTCTTTAGCAAGGCAGTGGTCGTCTTGGAGGTCTGTTTGGGGTCAATATCATCTTGGAATACTGCCCTACAGTCCAGTCTCCGAAGGGAGGGGATCAGGCTCTGCTTCAGTATATCACAGTAAATGTTGGCATTCATGGTTCCTTCAATGAACTGTAGCTCCCCAGTGCCGGCAGCACTCATGCAGCCCCAGACCATGACACTCCTACCACCATTCTTGACTGTAGGCAAGACACACTTGTCTTTGTACTCCAGTCCTCACCTGGTTGCCGCCACACACGCTTGCCATCTGAACCAAATACGCTTATCATAAGACCACAGGACATAGTTCCAGTAATCCATGTCCTTGTCCTTAGTCTGCTTGTCTACAGAAAACAGTTTAGGGCTTTCTTGTGCATCATCTTTAGAAGAGGCTTCCTTCGGGGATGACAGCCATGCAGACCAATTTGATGCAGTGTGCGGCGAGTGGTCTGAGCATTGACAGGCTGACCCCCCCCCCCACCCCTTCAACCTCTGCAGCAATGCTGGCAGCACTCAAACATCTATTTCCCAAAGACAACCTCTGGATATGATGCTGAGCATATGCGTTCAACTTCTTTGGTAGACCAAGGAGAGGCCTGTTCTTTGTGGAAACTATCCTGATAAACCACTGTGTGGTCTTGGGCACCGTGCTGCAGCTCAGTTTCAGGGTCTTGGCAATCTGGGCAATCTTCTTTTAGCCTTCTAATAGCCTGGGCCATCTTTATATAGAGCAACAATTCTTTTTTTCAGATCCTCAGAGAGTTATTTGCCATGAGGTGCCAGTTTGAACTTCCAGTGACCAGTATGAGTGAGTAAGACCGATAACACCAAATTTAACACACCTGCTCCCCATTCACACCTGAGACCTTGTAACTCTAATGAGTCACATTACACCGGGGTGGGAAAATGGCTAATTGGGCCCAATTTTTGGACATTTTCACTTAGGAATGTACTCACTTTTGTTGCCAGCGGTTTAGACATTAATGGCTGTGTGTTGAGTTATTTTGAGGGGACAGCAAATTTACACTGTTATACAAGCTGTACACTCACTACTTTACATTGTAACAAAGTTTGATTTCTTCAGTGTTGTCACATGAAAAGATATAATAAAATATTTACAAAAATGTAAGCGGTGTACTCACTTTTGTGAGATACTGTATATGTGGTGATAGTGTTCACAAAAAACAAGGTGTTCCCTGAATGGACAAGAAGGTAAGAGGAGTGAATAAGTGACCATACAACTTATATGTATGAGAGCTACAGCCCTCTTAGTCACAGCAGTGGAAGCATATTGTCTAGCATGAATGAAACTGTAAAAAGTAGAAAAATGGTATGCACCCCATGTGAATAAACCTAAACTTTGCCCAAGGGAAAGCAAAAAAACCTAATAAAACATTGTTCAATCTGCAAAGGCAATCAGATAACCCCCTGCATGAGCATTCTACAATGTTAGTATTATCTGTGGAACAAAGTAATGACACTGTGATGGTCATTCTAGTTCACTAGTGCTTTATCAAGATTGCTACGTACCTGATCCTCCATAACTTTTCGTAAGTCCATACTAGTACGTGTGATGAAATCTAATGGTGAAGGGGGAGATGACTTATCAAACATAAGTTCTTGCCTGTTATAAAAATATAAACATAATTATAAATAGTGGGTAATACTGCACTGTCCTAAATTAAACATATAAATGAAATTCAAAATCAAACGGTGACATGAAAGCAGCAACTTTTCTGTGAGACACACACAGCACAAATCAAATGGTACAAATTAAAGTTGCGCTGTGTATTGAATGAAGAGGAAAAAACAAAATATAAACACACGGCAACAAAGGAGTCCATTAAGTGATAGAAAATACAATGAATCCCACGGTGCACTTAAACATTCACCAGAATGGTGTGTGTATTTCAGAGAAAGCCTCCACCTCATATGAATGGCTGCTTACCAGCTCCTTATGACCTCCTATTACAGAAGGTCTTTCCCACTTGTGGCTATAAACCCAGCCAGGGCCTTGGTTTATCCAGGGGGATCACACTGCAAAGCATCGGCCACTCAGGAAGGACCCAATCATATAAGAACCCCAAAAAGAAATAAGGCTTCCATAGTGTACAATCTTTTACGTTTTAATAATATATAAAAGAAGGGTTGCGCTTACAAAAAGAAGTGTTAGAACACGCATGAAAATAGATAAGCCAGCTGGCTCAATACAGCTACCCGTCCTTCCTGGGGCCTGCGCAAACGCAGTGACATCAGGGAGGAGCGACGTGTTGACGTCACCGCAACAGAAGTGGTAGTAAGATCCCTTTTAAGGGATTTCATCTACTTAGACATGGTTTGACAAAGTAGGGTACAGGGCAGAATCTGCAAGTGAGAAAGAGTTTTCAATCAGTTGAGATCTCAAAAGCAGGTGTATCCTCCACCAATGTAGCATTTACCTTAATGGGGTTGTAAAGGTTCGTTTTTTATTTTCTAAATAGGTTCCTTTAAGCCAGTGTATTGTTGGTTCACTTACATTTTCCTTTGATTTACCTTCTAAATTTTTTTTTTTCTTTGTCTGAATTTCTCACTTCCTGTTTCTCCTCACTAAACTTCACACCATCATCCGAGTGGTGTTGAGTCAGCCAGAACAGCTTACTGAACAGCTTACTGAGGAGGAACAGGAAGTGAGAAATTCAGACAAAGAAAACAAAGAAAAAAAATATTTTGAAGGGAAATCTAAGGAAAAGGTAAATGAACCAACCATGCACTAGCTTAAAGGAACCTATTTAGAAAATAAAAAACGAACTTTTACAACCCCTTTAAGACACGACTGAATAAACAGTAGGAACGAACTACCGGTAATTCAATTTAATTAAATCCACCCCAAATGAATAACAACCACTTAGGAAAGCAAACAACCTATGAGGGCACTTCCTATCTTCATATAGAAACAACTGGAAAAGCAGGTGCAAAGGAAAAGTTATTTAACCACTTCAGCCCCGTACCATTTTGCTGGTCAAAGACCAGGCCACTTTTTGCGATTCGGCACTGCGTCGCTTTAACTGAAAGCTGCACGGTCGTGCGACGTGGCTCCCAAACAAAATTTACGTCCTTTTTCTTCCCACAAATAAAGCTTTCTTTTAGTGGTATTTGATCACCTCGGCGGTTTTAATTTTTTGCGCTATAAACAAAAATAGAGCGACAATTTTGAAAAAAATGCAATATTTTTTACTTTTTGCTATAATTAATATCCCCAAAAAATATATATAAAAAAAAAGGTTCCCCTCAGTTTAGGCCGATACGTATTCTTCTACATATTTTTGGTAAAAAAAATCGCAATAAGCGTTTATTGATTGGTTTGCGCAAAAGTTATAGCGTCTTCAAAATAGGGGGTAGTTTTATGGCATTTTTATAAAAAACATTTTTTTTTACTAGTAATGGCAGCGATCAGCGATTTTTTTATCGTGACTGTGACATTATGGCGGACACATCGGACACTTTTGACAAATTTTTGGGACCATTGTCATTTTTACAGCGATCAGTGCTATAAAAATGCAGTGAAGCGGTTAACCAGTAGGTGGCGCTGTAGGAGTTAAGTGTTTCCTAGGGAGTGCTTCTTACTGTAGGGGGGATGGGCTGTGTGTGACATGACACTGATCACCGCTCCGATCACACAGAGCGGAGATCAATGTCATTGTCACTAGGCAGAGCGGGGAGATGCTTGTTTACACTAGCATCTCCCCGCTCTATCTCTCCGTGAGACGATCGCGGGTATACCCGAGGCGATCGAGTCCGCGGGACCCACGGTCGGGCTCACGGAGAAAGCAGCAGGGTCGCGAGTGCACCGGCGGCGGCGCGCGACCACACGGCGGCATCTTAAAGGGGACGTACCTGTACGTGCTTAGGCCTGTCCGTGCCACTCTGTCTACGTAAATATACAGGAGGCGGTCCTAAGTGGTTAAGGACCAATATGCCCCATGGCTGGAAACAGCATCGGTAGAAGCTACAGATTGATCCTCTAGTTTCTACCTCCTTTGCACTAATAAAAGCTAAAATGGTCTCCTTTAATCTAGGAGTAATAGCAGAAGCCTGTGACTTCTCAGGGGTATCCTCATTCTAAAAAAGATTTGAGTGACTCAAAATCAGACAAGGTTTGTGGCCCATGGCTCAGAAGCCTCTAAGGCAGTTGGTAAATCAAATACAGAAAGGACTGGAGAGGGCACGGGAGTGTGCATGTTGTGGGCATGCGACATACAGGCCCAGGGTAAGAGTACCTTCATGTACTCACAATGTCAGACAGCTGGTAGCAGATGAGGGTCAGTGACTAGAAGGTTGGATGGCCAAAAGAGACCAAAGTCACCATAGAAGGGCAGAAGGACTGAAGATCAAACTTCCACATCCTCGTAGGACACAAGAAAAAAAATGAGGCTTACTAGTAGATGTATACATTGGGCTGGTCTACAGGTTTTTTTTTTTTTTTACAGTGTCTAATCTTCCTGTAAGTGGCAGTATAGTTTGAAGGTTTAAGACTTCCTGTGTCCCTAAATTTATTTTCAACATGAATAGCGAAATTCTTTAATGTCGATTATATACAAAAGAAATACACATTTACTTTTTCTGGATATAATAGAAAATGTGCTGTGCATATCCACTGAACACTCTGCATAATTGAATTTATTCTGGTATTGTCAGTATTGTCGTCCTCTCTTGTGCTTGCTGTCACCAACATTTGAGCTGGCTACATGTCTAACAAGGGCTCTTCAGTGTCTGGCATATCAAACAGCTTCACGTCCATTTCTTGCATATTTAACATGATGTACTGTAAATTTGTGATCATTCAGTAGCTGTTCAAACCAAAAACAGAGCAAAAGATAATTTCCCAAGAGGAACCATTCACATACTAGAAATTTTGACCAAAAGTAAATGTTTGTACTAAGATAACTGTAACAATATGCAATCTATAACAAAATATAGGACCTTCCTGATAATGAACATCTTCTATTGCATATTACTTCTGTGCTACCTTTTTATGTGTGGTCTCAGCACTGAAAGGTTTCACCTAACTTTAAATGGTATTTATAATAATTTGTAGTATACATACGGACAAACTTTTAATATATAAGGACACACATTAATTACTAACAACATTTTAGCTACATTATACATGTGTAATGTTTAGGGAGCTTTATAGAATAAATGCCACCCAAACATAATATATCAGCTGTAGGTCTACAGTGGTGGATTGAGTATTCTCTTGGTTTCTTTTATCATTTGGGAATTTCATCATTGAGAGAGATCTCCGTACCATAATTTCTTGTTCTATTCCAATGCACCTTGGAGTTGTTTTTGCCAAGCTTTCAGGGTGTTTCTACTGCACCAGCTGTATACCCTATCTTCTTAATGGCCAAATCCAGCTTTAACATAATTTTAGCTTTGGACAGAGTGGGGAAAGGTTAGAACGTTTGCTAAATTTCTGTTGTCTGTGTCTCCACTGAGAAGATTCTCTCACTTCCTCTTCATATGATATGCATAAAACAGTGCAAGAAGTATTGGGAAGTATCTCCGAAGGGGAAACAGACAACATTTAAGTTTTCACAGAGGTTTTAACATTTCCTGTAAGTGAGAAGTTTGGAATCTTTATCACAGAATCTTCTACTTAAAGTCTCTGATAGATATGAAATAATCTGTTAGGTAATTTAACTCTCTTGTACGTCTACAGGGAAAGTGGTACTCCTAAAAAAGAGTTTAGCAGGTATGAAGACCTGGAAACTTCAATAGAAAATCTCACCATTGGAGACTCAAAAGGGACAAAAAAAAGTGGTTAAACCGCATAAAAGTGGTTTAACTATGCGACATCTATGAAACACTGACAATGGTTTTGGATGTGCTGACCCTACAAAAATAAATATCTCACCAAACAGCACAACTGTACTCTCCATTTCAGTTTTTTTAAAGTCTGTCATTGGTTGACCAATGTAAGGTATATCAAGGCTCTAAGGCCTCGTACACACGACCGATTTTCTCGTCGTAAACAGTCAAGAAAAGTGCCGCGAGAGTTTTTTTGTCTAGAAAAACGTTCGTGTGTATGGTTTTACGACGAGAAACTTGACGAGAATCTCGACGAGAAAATAGAGAACCTGCTCTCTATTTTCTCGTCAGGAGTCCAGATTTCCTCGTCGTGTTTCTCGTCGGCCTGTTTTGTGACGAGAAAATGGTTCGTGTGTATGCTTTTACGACTCTTCCAAAAGCGCGCATGCTCACAAGCAACTATGAGACGGGAGCGCATCTTCTGGTAAAACAAGCCTTCATAATGGAGAGAGCACATTCGTCACGCTCATAAATATTTCATCGTTTAAATGTTCTGCATTGAATTCTTCGTTAGAATGTTACATTAATCAAAACGAGAGACCTTCTTTTGCTGCTGATATTCACACAGAGTTATGCCTTATTTTTAACCTTTTTCATGCTGCTCTTTATAAGATTTATGTGTATTATATCGTGCAAGTTTTTAGGAATAATTTAAATGGTTAGATTTTTCAAAATGATGTTAATTATAATTTCTCAATGTTTTGATAGCGATCTCCCATTTAATTTTCTAATCTATATTTTTAAAATTTCACACCATGTTTTTGAGCTAATCAGATTTAGTTATTCTTTTGGGGGGGGTGATATCTGTGCCTTTTATTGTCAGTCAAATGTATCTGCTTACTCCAAAGCTTGTTTTTTTTTATTTAAAAATACACATAGTCAAGTATGAACTTAAACAAAAAACACATTTATTCATGTTTATAAATTAAATAAAGAGAAGGCAGCGCTGGAGAAGCTGCTGCCATTTGTGCATCCCAGGGACCCCAGAGCACACAGCAACCCTGTGTGGACACTAAAATTGGGAGCTTGAGAAGGCCCACATTTCAGAACACAATCTGATGCTGGCCTCCCAGAGGTCAGGAACAGCAGCAGGTGAGATATATGTCCCAAGTGTGTGGTACTACAACAGGCTGCCTTCTGTCCGACCAGTGCGACCACAATGAAGCAAGGCCATCACTTCCTCTTCTTCCTGGCAACCTTCCCTGCAGCCTTTACTGAAGCCTTCCTTCTTCGTTTAGCTGGAGGCTGGCCCACTGGAGGGGTACTCCTGTCAGGAGGAGGAGGTGGAGGTGTAGCAGAAGGGGGTGGGGCAGAAGAAGAAGGTGGAGGTGTAGCAGAAGGGGGTGGGGCAGAAGGTGGAGGTGTAGCAGAAGGGGGTGGGGCAGAAGGTGGAGGTGTAGCAGAAGGGGGTGGGGCAGAAGAAGAAGGTGGAGGTGTAGCAGAAGGGGGTGGGGCAGAAGGTGGAGGGGTAGCAGAAGGGGGTGGGGCAGAAGAGGAAGGTGGAGGTGGAGGTTGAGGTTGGGTCAGTTGGGCCACCTCACATATGGCGGTATTGGGGGTAATTTGCTCCATCACCCCCTTGTTGAGCAAGGTGATGAGCAGGGGTTCGCATAGGAGGCGTTGCTCCATGCTCATCACCTTGAACTTAGCCTCCACTAGGCCGGCAATGGCCTCTTCAGGGGATGTGGGCTCCTTGAGGGTGGCATGGGCCTCTTTAATAAGGGCCATTGCTGCCTCACTGGTGGTCCTGTCCCTCCTGCCTCTTTTGTGAAGCCTGATGGGAGGCACCTGGGATCTGGTGCTTCTCCTTTGCCCTGCCACCTCCTGTCTGCCACTGGGCCCTGCCACCTCCTGTCTGCCACTGGGCCCTGCCACCTCCTGGCTGCCACTGGGCCCTGCCACCTCCTGGCTGCCACTGGGCCCTGCCACCTCCTGGCTGCCACTGGGCCCTGCCACCTCCTGGCTGCCACTGGGCCCTTCCTCCTCCTGCCTGACAGTTTCCAGACCCTCCTCCTGGCTGATTTCATCCTGTGTATGAAAAAGAAACATAGTTTAATATGTTGGTTTAATCTTTGCATCAAACTTTGTAATCCTGATGGAAGCAATTAGAATGTAAATGCATAAATCCTTGCTTTAAATTTACCACTACATCAGCTTGACTATTTACCACACAATTAAGTGCAGAATAATGTCTACAGATCATGATTTCACTTGTTGAATACAAAATAATGTATGTTTCTCATCCTGACATATTTGGGAAACATTAATTTTATCCCACTACATTTTCAGTTAATACTATACCTGGCTCCAGATGGCCAAATCAGGATCATCCAGGATGGCTGCCTCCTCTTGCTCCAGAGAAGGCTCAGGTTGGCTGCAGGGAAGTCTGGGGGGAAGAGTGGAGAGTGATGGCCTTGGCTCAATGTGGTCATCCAGGAAGGACATCCTGCTGTAGTACCACAAAACCGGGACATAAACATCATCTGCTGCTGCTCCTGACCTCTGAGAAGCCAGCACCTTAGAGCGTTCAGTCCTGTAGGTACCTCTCAAGCTCCCAATTTTAGTGTCCACTTGTTTTGCTGTGGCTGTGGGCACCTTGGTATGCACAAATGGGAGCAGCTTCTCCAGCGCTGCTTTTCTCACCCCTTTTTTTTTATGGATGGGGTTTTTGGTCTCCCACAGAGCCGGCAGCTCCCTTACCCGGTCAATAAATTCCGCCAGGAACTCTTTGTCGCTAATAAATACATTCATATTGTATCTGCAAGTAAAATAAATTATATTTAAATAATGTGAGGCAAACAGTCTAACCTCCTTCACATCCTAGTCACCATATATATCCTACAACAATCTCAAGACAGTATAGGCCAACAATTTTAACAAGTCTCACAAAATCACATACCTTCGTTCGCACGTCCGTCACTTGAACTCCTCTCTCCGCACACCGAACGTACTATAGTCACATGTGTGTTTGCTATATACACACCACGCATGCGTCCAAATTCGAACACGTCGCTCCGCACACGTCGCCCGCCCATGACGTTCTAACTAACATCTTTTCCCCGCCCCTTCTCTTTCGGCGCGCAGACAGATATGGCGGAGTTACAGCAGGTGTCTGATAATTCCGCAACTAGCGAGGAGACAAGCCCGGAGACCGAGGACACGTCACGATCAAGGAGGAGATTCAAGGCATCGAATATGTCTTTGGCGGAGATGGCGGAGATGGTGGACATCTTGGTCAAGGCTGATTATGATGCCAAGCATGGGCCGTATAGCAAACCAAATAGAAGGAAGGCCAAAATCCTCACTAAAGTTGTGAAGAGTCTGAGGGCGAAGTTCGGGGTGAAACGCTCAAATGAGCAGCTCAGAAAGAGGTGGTCAGACCTCAAACTGAGGGAGCCAGACCAGTTGAGGAGCATAAAGAGGATGCTCGCTAAAAGTAAGTAAAATGACGACCTTTCTGCTATTAATCTTTTTAGAAACTGACTTTTTTTTTTTTTAAAGCATATTGGACTCCCTTCCAAAATGTATTATTTTGAACTAGGTTGGGCACAGTAATCGTTCGTTACGTTACCGACACTTCGTTCGGCCACTATCCGTGGTTTTGGCTTATTTAAGACCCCCAAAAGTAATTAGACATCTGCCATTTTTGATCAAGTATTGTGGATAATTTTTAAGTCTAGATGATGTGTTTGTAAGGAGAATGAAATGCAAACTTTAATCAGTGTAAAGGAGAGGACACTCAGCAGCTGCTTCCACATCTGTACTTTGGAGCACTATAGTGTGGGCCACCAGACCCGCCTTTTTTGGGTGTCCCACACAGGTGCATCAGAGTTTATTTGTGGTGCCTCCATGTCCAAAAAATTACATCCAAATGTGAATAATAAACATATTTGGGGTCATAAAGAATGCATTTTTCTTTAAATTCCGCACAAACACACACTTGTACCCCACTTCCAAACAATTTAGCCTGTTTTAAGTTTAAAAATGAGATTTTTACAGTGTGATAAATAGACCTTTGGTTTTATTCTCATAGGGGAGAGAAGACTGGGAGGAGGACACTCCAGGGAGCACATGCACCCCACAACTTCCAAGCAACCCCAAACTCCCAAAGATCCACAACCGAAAGATGTGCAGGAAGTTGAGGTGGAGGAAGGAGAAGTGCAGGAAGGAGAGGTGGATGACGTTGTGGATCTGGTCACCACAACAGGTCAGTATCTGACACCACAGCTTAAGGTAAGCGAGGTAGGCCTGCAGAGTTTTATTAATTTTTTTTTATGGTTTTTAGGGGATGGAAATGTTGTGAAGGATAGCACACCGTTCTCTGCTGACAGTGCCCTCCGCCTCATCCAGCAAGTGATGGAATGTAGCACGGAACTGGACCTAATTAAACAAAGAATCCATGTGATGGAACAAACATTTAAAGACATTCTCGATGTTTTGGGGAGAATTCAATAAGCCATCCAAACACATTTGTTTTTACATGTTTGTTTTTATATTTTTACTAATTTTTTGAGTAACAAAGCAGCCAAAAATTGAATATGCACACAGTGTGTGAACATGTGCTATCTGCCATCAGGGGATATCCATGTACGTCTTTTGTGGGTGCAACCCCTTCCTCGTATCAAAAGTCGGTGAACTGAGGAAGGGGATGCACCCCCAAAACACATCCATTGATCACCCCTGATGGCAGATAGCACATGTTGACAATAGGGATCAGGATTGTAAACTTCCTATTTGCAAAAAAGTAAAAATGTGTGCATATTGAATTTTTGGCTGGGCAAGGGGTGGCAGGACCCCATATTAGGATGGGCACATAGAGACATAGTTTGTGTAACTGAATGTCTCAGATTGCTCAGAGGTATCCAATGTTGTCATTTTAGAAATGCAAGTGGTATTTTTGTATTTTCATAAGCCAAAATTTGACGGGTTGTGGTCAGGCCAACCCCAAAGTAAAACAAAAAAAAATGTGCAGAGAGTAAAATATTTGACCACAAACAACGTGTAGCTTCTTTTTATAATACACTCTAAGCTTATTTGGTTCTTTTGTAAGGTAACATAGTGAAATTGGTTGTTATTTACTAAAGTAAAATACACTTGCCACTACAAATGCCCAAAGACAAACTAGGAGACAGGAAAGAACAAATAATTAAAGGTTTAAACAAGATTTTTATTGGGATACTTAGACATAGGCTGGCATAGGAATTGCCCCCCTACCCGTGAAATACTCCATGTATTTGTCCCGAACCACACGGGCATTTTGGGGGGGCAAGCCAAGACGGGCAGATTCCAGGCCCGGAAGGGGATTTGCAGGGGAAAGTCCAGCCTCTGGCAAAACTGAGGCCATATATGAATTCGCTTTGCGGCAAAGAAAATTGTGTAGCACACAGCAGCATAACACTACATAGTTTATTTTGTAGTCCGCCAAGTGGATGGAAGTCATAAAAAGGCGGAACCGGCTGGCCATTATGCCGAAGGCATTTTCAACGACTCTTCGGGCCCTGGCCAGCCGGTAATTGAACACACTCTTCTCTGGGGTCAGGGTCCTCTGTGGAAATGGCCTCATAAGATGCCGTCCGATTCCGAAGGCTTCATCAGCCAAGAAAACAAAGGGGAGTCCTTCAATATTCCCTGCATCCGGTGGCAATGCAAGGTCGTCACTCTGGAGACGGAGGGCAAACTCCGTCTGGATGAAGGATCCCCCATCGGACATCCGGCCATTCTTCCCTACATCAACATAGAGGAATTCATACCGTGCTGACACCACCGCCATCAGCACAATGCTATGAAACCCCTTGTAGTTGTAGTAGAAGGATCCAGAACGGGGTGGCGGCATGATGCGGACGTGCTTCCCGTCTATGGCACCACCGCAGTTGGGGAAGTCCCACCGCGTGGCAAACTCCGATGCCACAGTCTGCCATTCCTGTGGCGTTGAAGGAAGCTGTGGAGTGAAACAAGATGAAATAATATTAGAAAAACAAAGGCATACATTACAAGCAAATTCAAGACCAAAAAATTAGAGACCAACATCAATCTAATTATACGTTTATTAAGGTGTGTAAAAAAAGTATAATGGAAGGCTCATTTATCATATTCATCACCCCCTCTGATGGGCCATTACTAAATTATTTTGGGGGGGGAGATGTGTTTGGCCACAGGATAGCATTGCAGTGGCGGTGCGTCCAGAGTGGGCGCTGGAGCACTGTCCCCTCTCTCCTGTGCCCATCACTCAGAACAATACATAGGTTCATGCGTTGCATGAACCTATGTATTGTCTATGCCGCACACTATTCAGGTGGATGGCCTCTTGTAAAGCGACCGACATATGATTAATTGCGTCATTTAGGGGGTTAAAATTGCAGAGCAGAAACAGGTATTAAAAAAGTCTTGCAAATTACAACCTGAGGGATGTAATTGGCTTCCTCAAAGAAAAATCGGGGACGCAAGGAGGGGGCATTCCTTGTGTAAACACTGACAGGCAGCTCTGGCAATCATGTTCACCAAGTCTGTTTAATGGTAACATGATTGGCTGATGCAACATGAAGGGAAGGAGAAGACATCAAGGACAGAAGAAGGATGGCGCTGACCACAAGAAGGTAAGTGCAGGGCTGGGGGGAAACTGGCTGCAATAGAGGGGACTAAATGGCTGCATTGGAGGGGACAACTGGGGGCGTTTATTAGGCAACAGAGCAAAAAAGGAGGAAGTTTATTTCCGAAATTGGGGTTGTAACCCCCCAACATTTGGAGCAACAGGCGCCCCTGCTGGAAAAGTTAGTGAGGGGAAATATTTAGGGAGGATAAAAAAGGGGCATTTAAAAACTTCCAGCATGCATGGGGACAAAGGGGACATTCTCAGCATATTACAATCATGGTAATTAGGAAAGGATGAAAGAAATACAATACATTAGCATACATGTAATACATAAAATGTGATGTGAAGGGAGAAAACTTACCCTAATATAGTCCTCCTGCAGGACTTGTATAATAGCAGAACAGGTGTCTGGGATTATGAGGCCCAGAGCCTGGGGGGAGATGCCTGTGGTGAACTTCAAGTCCTGAAGACTTCTCCCTGTCGCCAGGTAACGCAACGTGGCGATGAGCCTCTGCTCAGCACTGATGGCTTCCCGCATAACGGTGTCCTTCCTGGTAATATAGGGGGACACCAAAGCCAACAGTTCCTGAAAAACGGGGTCAGACATCCTCAGAAAATTCCTGTAGTCCTCAGGATTATTCTCGACGATCTCCCGCAGCAGAGGCATGTGGCAGAATTGGTCCCGCTGGAGCAACCAATTCTTGGTCCATGAACTCCTCCTCACACCATTCATGGACTGGTCTTGGTCCAAAACAAGCAGACCAACACCAAGCGCACGCACAGCACGAACTCGACGACGAGAACGTCCAGGCGACATGGCTAGGAAACGGTCGTCTAATCAGAACGTACAGAACAGAACGCACTTTAGAACAGCAAGGCCTATGAATAACGAACTGAAATTCAGAAACGAACAGGCAAGAACGCACTGTAAAACAGATACGACCTGCCTAGACGCCCTGAAAGTCAAGATACGAACCCACAAGCACAAACTGAACGGCAGAAAACGATCTGAAAAGTACGAAGACTGAAAAGCGCGAATCATCTCTTCCCAAACTTTTACTTCACACGCGGTAACACGAGATCAGCAAAAGCAGCCCAAGGGGTGGCGCCAAGAAAAAAGATCTTCCCCTTTATAGTGCCGTCGTACGTGCTGGACGTGAGCGCAGAGAACCACGAGGAAATTGGGAAATGACAGTGTGTACGCATAGAAAGCTTGACGAGAAAATCGACAAGCTTAACAAGAATCTCGTCGAAAAAAACGACGTGTTTTTTACGACGAGAAAATCGGTCGTGTGTACGAGGCCTGAGATGTGTTGTGTGTTTTGTTAATCCCTGAGTGGCTGACCCTTTACACATTGATCCTAATTAAACACTGCCTTCCCAGACATTTTTATATTTGCCTTGACTTATCTCCTGTTAGTTCTGCCCAGACACGTGGCATATGAAATTCCCAGTATTGGCCTATTGCGTAACAATGTCTCTGCATCTGACCCGCTGGATCAGCCCATGACTTGATCACAACTTTTCTACATCTGACCTCCTGACATTTCTTTTAGGTATGTCTTATTTGGCTATTCCTTGGTAGTGTAGGGTCACTCAGTTCATATTCTGGATCATAAAAATCTGGGGGCAGGCGGCTATAGTGTGAGTGTGTAAAGCTTGAGCTTCACTTCAGACCCTAATTCTGAAGGCACTAATGGTGTTTATTTACTAAAGGAGTAGAAGCTATTCACTAAGAAATTCACTTCACTTTAAATACCAAATCTTGTACTAGTAAAAATCCTGTTTTAATTTCCCTTGCACATGATTGGGTATTCAGAGCAAACACAGGTTCATCCTATTTGTCAAAATTCACTTTAAAAGGGAACATTCACTTTGCTAAGTGAACAGCCTCTTCTCCTTTAATAAATCATCACACTGACCCTATTACAATCATACCAGGACACAAACATTAACACTTGGCCCGGTATCTTCTGCCATGTTGTGTCAGGAATCTAAAGCACCTTGAGAAAACTTCTGCAAATAAAGGAACTACTTACAAAAGTCCTTGGAGAATTTGCATACAGGAGCCTCACGCTATAGCGCAAGAATGCCAACCACTTGGAACTATTGCTGTTATTGTTATTGGTATTGTTAAGTTAACAAAAGACATAAAACACATCTAACCATTTGAAATAAAGTTACCAATAAAGAAAACAATGATGTAAAAGGCTCAAAAATAATGGGGATTCATATACACATAGTAGTATTATTCTTTAATAGTTCTTTAAATAGTTGGTGTGTTAATTAAAGGCCTTTCATTTCTCCCCAACTTGTCAGTTTCACACACTCTTAGTTCTAATGTACCTAATTAATTTGTGATGAAGACAATGGCTCTAATTCCTTTCATGAAAGCAGTGTATGAATGCATTTCAAAGTCACTCACACAAGGCATCTTGTATACTTAATTTTCAAGAACAATGTCAAAGCCTAACTTCAGTATTTGGAAAGTGAATCTAATTATCGAGTGATGCAACCTTGCAAATTAATGGTCATGAAGTTTGATTCTAATCCAATTTAATCTCTTGGGAAGTAACTTGATGCTTTCAAGAAATAGTGGGTCGTATATTATTAGCTACAGTGTGTACTCAAAGGCTACATTTGCCTTCCTTATCTGAAAACTAGCGTAAAGGTTAAACTACATGGGAGATTTTAATGTCATGCTACCAAGTGATTTATCCTCTTGTTAACAATCACCTCATTTTCAATACATTGATTACCACTTGTTGTTATCAAACTGTTTGTCCACAGGAAGTTTAACTACTGAGCGGTCTAGCCCTAAAGCCATTAAAGGCAATATGTCATGAAAGAAATATGGAAGCTGCCATTGCTGACCTACTTATAAAAAATCAATTTGGCTGTCAGACTGACCTTCTGGTGTTCGTCCTTTCTAAGCTACTCACCTAGAAAAAGAATTCTGATCAGGAGTCCTAAGTTTACTATGGCTTCATGTAGTGCATACATGTGACAAAGAGGAAACAATTACAATGTATTGGCATCCATCCCTTTGACAATAATATGTAGATGCTGCCATATAGAAAGTTGATTGTGTAGTAGTTTGGGGAGGTTTATGTATTAACCACTTGAGTACCAGCGGTATTACCCCTTCATTACCAGGCCGTTTTTCCATTTTGAGTGCTGTGCCAGCTTGCCTGACAATGATTCCATCATCTAACACTGTACCCAAATTCATTATATTACTGTTTTGAGACAGAGAGAGCTTTATTTTGCTGGTATTTAACTGCTTGCCGACCGCCGCATGCCGATGTACGTCGGCAGAGTGGCACGGCTGGGCATATTGGCATACAGGTACATTCCCTTTAATATGCACAGCCGTGGGTCGCACACGCGCCGCCAGCGGCACGCTCGCGACCCGGTCGGGTACACCGTGACCGCGCATGCGGGACCCGCGGACCCGATCGCCGCCGGTGTCCCGCGATCGGGTCACAGAGCTGAAGAACGGAGAGAGGTAAGTGTAAACAAACCTCTCCCCATGCTTCCTAGTGAGCCTGTCACTGATCGTTTGTTCCCCGTCATAGGGAATGACGATCAGTGACGTCACACGCCAAGCCATACCCCCCTACAGTAAGAATCACACATTAGGTCACACTTAACCCCTTTAGCGCCCCCTACAGGTTAACCCCTAAACTGCCAGTGTCATTTTCACAGTAATCAGTGCATTTTTATAGCACTCATCGCTGTAAAAATGACAATATTCCCGAAATAGTGTCAAAAGTGTCCGTTGTGTCTGCCATAATGTCGCAGGCTCAATAAAAATTGCTGATCGCCGGCATTATTAGTGAAAAAAAAATTATTAATAAAAATGCCATAAAACTATCCCCTTTTGCGCAAACCAATCAATAAATGCTTATTGCGATTTTTTTTTACCAAAAATATGTAGAAGAATACGTATCGGCCTAAACTGAGGAAAAATTTTTTTTTTATATATATTTTTTGGGATATTTATTATAGCAAAAAGTAAAAAAGATTTTTTTTCAAAATTGTCGCTCTATTTTTGTTTATAGCGCAAAAAATAAAAACCGCAGAGGTGATCAAATACCACCAAAATAAAGCTCTATTTGTGGGAAAAAAAGGACATCAATTTTGTTTGGGAGCTACGTCGCACGACCGCGCAATTGTCAGTTAAAACGACGCAGTGCCGAATCGCAAAAAGGGGCCTGGTCCTTTAGCAACAAAATGGTCCGGGGCTTAAGTGGTTACTAATTGCTGAGTTTTTATTCTTTACTATAAAAAGGAAACAAGACCAACATTTTCAAAAGGTGTTTACCTTACTTCCTATTAAAATAAAAATACAGAGAAGTATAGAAGAGTACAGATTAGCATAAAAAAAGCAAATTGGCTTTTTTTTTTAAGTAGACACCCAAAGGTGATATCATTTTTTCCACAATATTTTTGAAATGAGGAAACATGTCAGTATTGAGGAGGTGCTTGAGAATGGTGCAGATACTGACAATGCTGCTGTCAAAAGGTGCCCCTATTCTCCTTTATCCAAAGTGGCGGCACTCTAATACAGAAGGTGTGCTACTGGCCAGATCACCAGGTGAAAACAGATGGAGAAAAGCCTGAAAAAAGAAAGCTAATGCAGCCACCACACCTAAGGATTGGTTAGCAGCAATATATTAAATTTTTTGGTATTTGGTTTAATATAGGGATGCACTGATGTATTGGCCGCCGAAAATAGGGTCATCAGCATTCTGCCAATAGGAAAAAAGGTGCCGATAATGGCCACCGAATACGCACGCGATTTTGCTGCAATTTTACTGTGATTTTACAGCAAAATTCATAGATCATGTGACTCAAAAACGCATTAAAATCGCAACACAGGTGTGTTTTTTTATGCATTTTCAATGCATTTCAATTGGGTGGTGCGTGACACCGCAATGGAAGCACAATGGACCAGTGTGAAGACATTTAAAGGCAAAAGCGCTTCAAAAACTATTAACTAAAAAGTTGACTATAATACAATTATATATAAAGAAATATATATATTTTTAAACTGTCCATTTCAGTTTCGGTTTTCAGCCAGGTGCATCCTGAATTTTCGGTTTCAGTGCAGAATTTTCATTTCAATGCACCACTAATTTAATACCACATTTATACACTGCCATTTATGAATGGCACTGGGTAAATATAGGGCCACCAATTTTTTTAATGGCATACCCTGGTAGAAAAGGGGTTAAAGCCACATTGCAGCTTGAGCGCAAACAAAGAAAAGGATCCCCCAGCAGCTCCTAAAATAAAAAAAGCAGCTATAGCTGCCTTACTCACCTGTGCCCTTCCACAGACTCACCCACTCACTGATCCAATGACGTCCCCATTCTGGCTTGAATTATTGATCTAGCGCAGCTTCTATTGAACCCAGTTCCTGTGAGCCCAGGGTGTCATGGCTACACCCCTGTCTTGGACTCTTGGAGAAGAATACTGTATAAAGCAGAGCCACATCATTAACTGGTACCAGTTTCTGCAGAATTTAGGATCCACCCATCGGACAAATAGGGTGAAGAGGCCATGTGACATCACCAGACAATATCACCCTCACTCCTGTCCTCACCTTATTACTGCAGGTATCAGCTCCTGCTAATTCTGAACCCATATACCAATAAAACCTGCAGGACACTAGGACATGTCCCCCCACATAAGTCACACTCCCATATCACCTCTCTCACCCTTCTGCTTCTCCTAACTTGTGGAGATATTTGCCCAAATCCTGAACCATCATCAATTACCTTCAGACAACATACCCAGCACCCTCCATCCTCTGATAGCAGCCGCAATCCACACAATCTCATTTCTATTCCTCTTCAGCCCAGAACCAGCCTTCCCTTCTCCTGTGCCCTTTGGAATGCCCGCTCTGTTTGTAACAAACTTACCACCGTACATGACCTATTTATCACAAACTCCCTGAACCTACTTGCAATTACTGAGACCTGGATTCAAGAATCTGACCTTCCTTCTCTTGCTACTCTCTCCTATGGTGGCCTCCTGTGGACTCACACTCCCAGGCTTAGATGACGAAAAGGAGGTGGTGTTGGAATCCTCCTATCCCCTCAAAGCACTTTTCAGGTTCTTCATTCACCCCCCTCTCTGTCCCTCTCCTCATTTGAAGCTCACTGTATTCGTTTATTTTCTCCAGTTTCATTGAGAATTGCTGTGATCTATCGGCCTCCTGGACCAGTATCATGCTTCCTTGATGACTTCTCTGCCTGGCTACCCTACTTTCTCTCTTCTGAAATTCCAACAATCATTCTTGGTGACTTCAACATCCCTGTTAATCGTAACACTCCCGCTACTTCTAAACTGCTAAGCCTAACCTCCTCTTTTGACCTAAAACAATGGACAAATGCTTCTACTCACTCTGTTGGCAACTGCCTTGACCTCATAATCTCCTACCTATGCACTCCGCACAACCTCTCCAATATTCCTTTTCCTCTTTCTGATCACCACCTTATTAGTTTCACTATCTCCCTGTCTGCCTCCTCCTTGCCTTCCAACTACAAAACTATTAACCGTAGAAACCTTCGCCATCTTAACCCTTCTCTTCTTTTTTCTGCTACAGATTGTCTCTACGACAAAATCTCATCCTTGTCCTGCCCCAACTTGGCCACTTCTATCTACAACAGTTCACTGTCGTCCACCCTGGATACCTTTGCCCCCCTCACTACACACAGAATCAGGCCCCGACCGCTACAACCCTGGCAGACAGACAATACCAGAAGCCTCAAAAAACTTAGCCGCGCTCTTGAGCGTCTGTGGCGTAAAACTAAGTCACAGCAAGATTTCAGCCAATATAAATCTGCCCTCTAAACATACCATTCCTGCCTCCACACTGCCAAACAGACCTACTTTATCACTCTCATTAACACCCTCTCACGCAGTCCCCGTCAACTCTTTTTTACCTTTACCACTCTACTTCGTCCTCCATTACCTCCACCCACTAACTTACTCACTGCCCAGGAGATTGCTAATCACTTCAAAAAAAAAGATTGAGACAATTTGTCTCGAGATCTCGGCTCTACAGATATCTCCCTTGCTCTTCACTCCTTGTCCTCCTGCACTATCAATACTTCCCTTTTTTAACCCAGCTACTATAGCGGAAGTCATTAAACTTTTTTCTAACGCCCACCTAACCTCCTGCCCCCTGGACCCTGTTCCTTCTCAAATACTACGATCACCATCTGACCCTATCCTACACTCTTTAACCTCTCACTCGCTACTGGCATCTTCCCCAACCCTTTAAAACATACGCTAGTCACTCCCATAGCAAAAAATCCCTCACTAGACCCCACCAATCTTAACAACCTAAGACCCATCTCTTTACTTCCTTTTGCCTCCAAACTCCTTGAACGTTTAGTCTACAACCGACTGAGCAACCACCTTCATGAGAATAACCTTCTTGATCCCTTTCAGCCTGGATTTTGCCCACAGCACTCCACAGAAACTGCCCTCCTAAAACTCACAAACGACTTGCTAACAGCGAAAAGCAACGGTCATTATTCCATACTCTTACTCTTGGACCTTTCCGCTGCCTTTGATACAGTTGACCACCCCCTCCTCCTCAAAAAACTCAATGTGCTTGGTCTCCATGGCTGCACTCTCCGTTGGTTCGAATCTTACCTATCTCACAGCACCTTCAGTGTCACTTACAACTCCACTTCCTCCTCTCCAACTCCTCTTACCGTTGGGGTCCCCAGAGGTTCTGTCCTTGGACCTCTGCTATTCTCTATCTACACATCCTCCCTGGGTCAGCAGATAGCCTCCCATGGCTTCCACTACCATTTATATGCTGACGACACCCAAATCTATCTCTCTACCCCTCAGCTCACCCCATCAATCTCCTCACGCATCACAGATTTACTAACAGACATATCAGCCTGGATGTCAAACCACTTCCTCAAACTGAATCTATCTAAAACTGAGCTCTTAATATTTCCTCTCCCACGTTCCCCTTCCCCTGACTTCTCTATCAAGATCAATGGCACATCTATCAGTACGTCTCCACATGCCAGGGTGCTAGGGGTAACCTTAGACTCTGAACTGTCCTTTCACGCCCACATTAAATCCCTGTCCAAATCATGCCGCCTTGGCCTCCGCAACATTTCCAGAATACGCCCCTTTTTAACTAATGACACCACTAAGCTTCTAATTCACTCCCTGGTCATCTCTCGCCTCGACTACTGCAACTCCCTCCTCTTTGGATTACCTTTACATAGACTATCCCCCCTTCAGTCCATCATGAATGCTGCTGCAAGACTCATACACCTTACCAACAATTCAGTGTCCTCCACCCCTCTCTGCCAATCTCTCCACTGGCTCCCACTCACCCAACGAATAAAATTCAAAGTACTAACAATAATTTACAAAGCCACCCACAACCTTGGCCCCCAGCTACATCACTAACCTAGTCCCAAAATACCAACCAAGATGCTCTCTTCGGTCCTCCCAAGACCTTCTGCTTTCTAGCTCCCTTGTCACCTCCTCCCATGCTCGCCTCCAGGATTTCTCCAGAGCTTCTCCCATCCTTTGGAACTCCCTACCACAATCTGTCCGACTGTCCCCTAATCTATCCATATTTAGACGATCCCTGAAAACTGTACTCTTTAAAGAAGCCTATCCTGCTTCTAACTAACTTGTACTTCCTCCATCAGCTCATCCCCCACAGCTATTACCTTTTGTATCAATTGACCCTCCCTTTTTAGATTGTAAGCTCTAATGAGCAGGGCCCTCTGATTCCTCTTGTACCAAATTGTAATGTAACTGTAATGTCTGCCTTTATTTTGTAAAGCGCTGCGCAAACTGTTGGCGCTATATAAACCCTGTATAGTAATAATAATACTAATAATAATAATATCAAAGGCACTTGGAAATAAGGTAAGTATAAAGATTAAAAAAAAATGCTGGGAGTGCTTCAATGGCAGGGAGGCAAGTTGATAGGAGGGGGATTCCGAGCCCAAACTTGAGCTGTAATGGATCTGCTTACATGATTTTATCTAGCAAAACCCCAAGAAATATAATAATATTTCCCTTTTACACTGGCTGTGGACCAGAGACCCAAGAAATGGGTGAGACATGCAGGCTAAGTCTATCAAAAGAAAAAAGAAAAACAATTATTTCAGATATTTATGCAATGGATGAATTTTACATACACTACAGAACTGGTCTTATCTTGAAGGATTAAAAATAAACTTTTAAAAGCTATATCTCGCTTTTCTGGAAGCAAACACAAGCACTGTCGATCTCCGTCTGGCAGAAAAGAGTCTCTGAAATAAATGAGATGCAGAACCTGGTGGCCATGGAGAGGGGCCTTAGAAACAAATTCTTCAAAAAGTGATTCTACTGGCAGGACTTTAAATACTCTGAGGAGTACCCATTCATGTTGGGTTGAATTGTCTGGGATATCGCTGCTATGATAGACATTTTATTTTATTGCAACTTGATTATGAAGTAACATGGTTCCCTTTTGTTAAACCCTTGACGGTGCATGTTGTTGTCTCTGATGTTCATACCTCTCTTTTTCTGTGTCATTGCCTTGTGACGAAAAGAAAGACTTGGAAATACTTTCAATTAATTTAAACATTAGTCCACCTTTACAATAAAAATCTTAGCAAAGCCTGTCTCAAACATTTTAACACAGGGGAATTCTTGAAATAACTTTCTGGTACTAGGAAACCCCTGCTTATAATTACAAAACTACAGGTCACTGCACATTAGTGTGATGAGCAGGGTTGGTCAGACTGTTCCTTACATTTGTAGTCAGAGTCTTCACTTGGAAATGCGATAACCCTAACTACCAAGACCTGAGGTGTGCCCTTGGCCTAGCTGGTCAGTACGCCTAAAAGAGGGCATACCCTGAATAAATGTATATGGAATGTGCAAGATGTAAATAAAATAATAAAAGTTTGGGGGAAATGGGAGGGTGGGAACCAAGAATACGAGCCGATGAAGGATCCGACAGAGAAGGAGGGATATATACCCCCCAGACTCCTACAAATGCAAGCTAGCCTCCGGCCAGCCTTCTTACTTGTAGTCAGAGTCTTCACTTGGAAATGCGATAACCCTAACTACAAAGACCTGAGGTGTGTCTTGGCCTAGCTGGTCAGTTAAGCCTAAAAGAGGGCAAAAAGACAGGAAAGTAGGTGTGATATGAAGGCTTTAATGAAGGGCAGGTAACAACCATCAATCCAGTAAAATAGCAAATTCCCATACAGGGTTCCAGTATGTAACTGCTATAACAGGAGGATCTCAAGCGCCCCGTGTACTTGATGATATAAGAAGGGACCCCCTGTTTGGAACCAGCAAAAGCTGCCCTGATCCTAACCGAATGTCCAGAAAATGGTTTTGGACTTAAGCCTTATTTGGCAAGTAAAACCCAGGCATGAGAACGAACTGCTTGTAGTGAGAAGATGCGTGGCAAAGGGAGCGAAGAGCTGTCCAGAAGGATGATTGCTCCCATACCCTTCACAACACATAACTACACATATTCTGCTAGCAGCAAAACTTAACATCACTAAAAGATGGAAAAAAACCCTAACCCTCCCACCATACGGGATGTGAAAGATTTAACCCAACAACACTACTCTCATGAGCAAATCACAGCAATCCATTCAGACAAATTAAAACAATTCACTCGCAAGTGGCAACCGTGGAGTAAATGGAAAATGTTAAATCTATGAAAAATTAACCCTCCATCTTCTCTCCTTATTTCTGAAGAAACCAAATGCAAACCTGATATATGCACAACACTTAGGATACTGCACCCCTGAAATTTCATTACAACTGCTGATAATGTCCTGTTTTCTTTCTTTATCTTGTCAATTGAAAATTCAATAGGGGTTGGAGGGGTTGTCTCCTCTACAAGACACAGAGGGGCTGATTTACCAAACGTTTGCGCCATGAGTATTGGCGCATCTGCGTGCGCAATGGCTGTTTTGGTATTTACAAAACATTAGCGCCTGTAGCGCAGCCCTATTTCCCATTTACTATAGTGTTCTCTGCGCCTGGGAGGAGGCGCTCAGTGCGCTACTATGGACCTGGCGCACAGCATGTTAAAATATAAATATAAAGAAGCTGGAAATGAGAATATAATGGGGGTGATGTGGGGTGATGTGAGGAAGTGTAGGGACACCTGCCCAAATAACTAACATGCCCAAAATAGAGTGGGAAAGTAAGTTTTTCAAAACCAGCCCGCTGCGCCGGCAATTCCGATTCGAGCTGCGGGAGGTTTTTTTGAGCTCAGCGCGGGAATTTCAATGGTTTAAATGCGCCGGGACACTGCGCCGGCAAAATCTTAGTAAATGTCAAGTCACCTAAGTCAATTTGCATAAGTTGAACAGGCGCAGCCCTGAACTTCCCAGTGCGCCAGCAAAATGACATTTCTAAAGGAAAAAAAAAACATTTAAAAGCACCACGGCTGTAATGAATTGTCGGCTCCCGGCAATATAGAGAAAAGTTACAGAAAGTCTTTGCTAACCAAAAAAAAAAAGCGTGGGGGTTCCCCCAAATTCCATAACCAGGCCCTTCAGGTCTGGAATGGATATTAAGGGGAACCCCGCTGCAAATGTAAAAAAAAATGACGTGCGGGTTCCCCCCAAATATCCAAACCAGGCCCTTCAGATCTGGCATGGATTTTAAGGGGAACTCCACCCCAAATTTTCAAAAAAAACGGCGTGGAGTCCCCCCAAAAATCCACACCAGACCCTTTATCCGAGCACATAACCTGGCCGGCCGCAGGGGAAAAGGGGGGGACGAGAGCGGCCCCCCTCCCTCCTGAACCGTACCAGGCCACATGCCCTCAACATGGGGAGGATGTCCCCATGTTGATGGGGACAAGGGCCTCATCCCCACAACCCTTGCCCGGTGGTTGTGGGGGTCTGCGGGTGGGAGGCTTATCGGAATCTGGAAGACCCCTTTAACAAAGGGGACCCCCAGATCCCGGCCCCCCCTGTGTGAAATGGTAATGGGGTACAAATGTACCCCTACCATTTCACAAGGAAAGTGTCAAAATGTAAAAAATGACAAGAGCCGGTTTTTGACAATTCCTTTATTAATGTATTTTCTTTTCTTCCATCTTCTTCCTTCTTCTTCTTCCATCTTCTTCTTTTCTCCATTCGGGTTTCTTCCTCCATCTTCATCTTCCTCTTCATCTTCCTTCTTCCTTCAGTGTTCTCGTCCACATCTTGCCCCGGCGTCTTCCCTTCTTCTTTCTTCTCCGGCCGCTCCGTTTAAATTGGAGGTTCCCGCTGTGCGACGCTTCAGTTCCCCACTTGGTCCGCTTACACCCGGTGGCTCCGCCCCCCTCTGTCACCACGGGGAAAGTCCCCGTGAAATCCATGTGCGTCAGAGGGGGCGGGGTCATGGGTGTAAGCGGACCCAGAGGTGAACTGAAGCGTCGCACAGCGGGAACCTCCAATTCAAACGGAGCGGCCGGAGAAGAAAGAAGAAGGGAAGACGCCGGAGCAAGATGCTGGACGAGAACACCGAAGGAAGAAGGAAGATGAAGATGAAGATAAAGATGAAGAGGAAGATGAAGATGGAGGAAGAAACCCGAATGGAGAAAAGAAGAAGATGGAAGAAGAAGATGGAAGAAGAAGAAGGAAGAAGATGGAAGAAAAGAAAAGACATTAATAAACGAATTGTCAAAAACCGGCTCTGGTCATTTTTTACATTTTTGACACTTTCCCTGTGAAATGGTAGGGGTACATTTGTACCCCATTACCATTTCACACAGGGGGGGGCGGGATCTGGGGGTCCCCTTTGTTAAAGAGGTCTTCCAGATTCCGATAAGCCCCCCGCCCGCAGACCCCCACAACCACCGGGCAAGGGTTGTGGGGATGAGGCCCTTGTCCCCATCAACATGGGGACATCCTCCCCATGTCGAGGGCATGTGGCCTGGTACGGTTCAGGAGGGAGGGGGGGCCGCTCTCTCGTCCCCCCCTCTTCCCCTGCGGCTGGCCAGGTTATGTGCTCGGATAAAGGGTCTGGTGTGGATTTTTAGGGGGACTCCACGCCATTTTTTTTTTAAATTTGGGGTGGAGTTCCCCTTAAAATCCATGCCAGATCTGAAGGGCCTGGTTTGGATATTTGGGGGGAACCCCACGTCATTTTTTTTAAAATTTGCAGCGGGGTTCCCCTTAATATCCATTCCAGACCAGAAGGGCCTGGTTATGGAATTTAGGGAAACCCCCACGCATTTTTTTTTTGGTTAGCAAAGACTTTCAATGACTTTTATCTGTATTGACAGGAACCAGCAATTCATTACAGCCGCAAGGACTTTTAAATGACTATTATTTTACTTTAGAAATGTCATTTTGCTCTCCAACTGTCATAAACATGGAAAACATGTGCTACTTTACAGGCATACTATAGACACCCCCCGGGGATGATATTTAGGGCCAGTTCACACCGGATGCAGTGCAGTACATTTTTTTGATGCCTGAAAAACTCAAAGAAAGTTGATCACATTAATGCCAATGGCATAGTTCACACCACTGCAGTCCGTTCCAGTGCATTTCAGAAAGCCAAAAAATAATTGGTCATGCTGCATTTTTTAGGTACAAAACTGTACTGGACCCCAGTAAAACACATCAAAAACGCAACGGAACGTACCAAAAATGCACTGGAATGCACCGCAACGCACCTAAATGCACCAAAGACGCACTGCAACACACTTGTCCTAAGTGAAAAGAGGCGGAAAAAAACACTGGACTGCATCAAAAACGCCTCAAAAATGCACTGGAATGTGTCAAAAATGCGCATGCAGAAAAGCACCTGGAACGCACCCAGACTGCGTTTCTATAGTGTGAACTAGGGCCAGTTCACACCATAGAAACACAATCCGGATGCGTTCCAGGTGCTTTTCTGCATGCATTTTTTTCATGCGTTCCTGTGCATTTTTGGTACGTTTTTGGTGCAGTCCAGTGCTTTGTTTTCACCCCTCTTTTTTATTAACCATAGATAAGGACAAGTGTGTTCCAGTGCGTTTTTGGTGCATTTAGGTGTGTTCCTGTGCGTTCCAGTGCGTTTATGATGCATTTTGATGCGTTCCAGTACAGTCCAGTGCAGGTAAAATGCAGCATTTTTTACTTTTTTGGTGGAACTGGAACGCACTGGAACAAACACTGCCATTTAGAACCATATAACCAACTTTCCATGCATTTTGGATGCATAAAAAACGCAATGGACTGTATGTGGTGTGAAATGGCCCTTAAGCAATTTGGCATATTTAAAGGCACTTCTCCTTGTTTTGTTTTTGGTGTTTTTCAAATTGGTGACATTGATATATGTCCCTTAGGGTGGGACCTGGGCCCCCATTTTAAGGCCAATAACTACTAGAAGATAAGCCAGCCAAGTGGGGACTAGCAAAATTAACAAGTCAGTTCCCATAGACTGCAATAGTATTTGTTGGTGGGGGGGAGGGGTGATTGCCCCATCTCTAATTTTGTAGCATGCTGGATGATGTGCAAAATGTACATGTTGGTGTCCTTATCGAGTTTGTAACACATGTATTTTATTTGTTATGTCTTTGCAAAACAAGTGATTGGTTAACTTATGTGGATTGTATATTTTTGGTGTGGGGGAGATATGTTCCCCTGAAATAATTCTGATGTTGTTAATGTGTGTTGTTTGTTCACTTTGATTTAATTGTCTGCTGCATTTTTTTGGCCAAAAATTGCTCAAGATGTTGAGTCTGTAACCATTTCAAATTGACCATGTTTTTTATTTTGGCTTCACTTTTGTTTTGTTGAACAATAAAATTAGATGCAAAATTTTGATGTTTGTTTTGTGTTTTCTTTGCAGCAAATGTGACAGCTGATTGGCATGTCAAAACAAAACAGGTGTGATTTGTCTACCCTGGTGCCTTCATGGTAGTATATGCATGGATTGTATTGTGTGCTGCCATGGAGCGTCACCAGGAAATGAAAAATACAGAGTGGTAAGTATTCAATTTTACTTTTTTACTGCAGTGGTTCTCAGCCTCAGTCCAACAGGACATGTTTTGTGAATTTATCTTATCGAGAATTGCTGTCCAAAAATCAAAACCATTGACTGATTTAAAGCACATGTGCAAGATGAAGGAAAACCTGCAAACATGGCCTGTTGGGGGTACTTGAGAAGCACTGATTTAGAGCACTGCACTTAAAAATAGCTCAAGGCCATACAATTCTAATTGTGGGCATTTTGAGGGAAACAAAGTAAGTGTTAGAACCCCTGCGTGTGTGTTTTTTTTTTTTTTTGTAGTTTGGCCTTTGTGTCTCCTTTTCTTAACATTGGCTTCACTTCCTGTCACACAGCTAAACAGGAAGTGAAGGTAAAACCCTACCAATGGCTTTTCTTGGGGACACACAGATCAATCTAACTAGTGTCCCCATTAAGCAAATTGCACTCTAGCACTTTGTTGTGTACACCCCAAATCATTGGGTAGTTTGGGGTTTAGTAAAGACAAATCCACTCTGCAGTAAAAGTGTAGCTGCTGAAAATCTGAGGGAAAGTACTGGTGATTGGATGTTACAATCATGTAAAAGCAAAGATGTTTTTTTTTTTTGGCTTGCATGTCCCCCTCAGATATACAGCAAGTGCACTTGTAGTGCAAAGTGGATTTGCCTTTGGTAAATAAACCCCACAGTCCAAACTACCTAATAATAATTTGTGGTTTACCCCGCAATATGCTGGAGTGCAATGTGCATAATGGGGAAAGTATTTAGACTGACCTGTGTGTCCCCAAGGAAAGACATTGTTAGGGATTTTCCCTCACTTCCTATGTGGCTATGTGACAGGAAGTGAATTATTTGGAAGGACAAAGTGGCCAAATTATTTAGTTTAACTTTTCAAAGACTCATTCCTAAGTTCAATTGTGATGCATGTCAATGGCCCATTTTGACCCTCTTTAATCACTTGAGATCAGCGCTATAACTGATCGACGGCCACAGCATGGTCCTCAATTCCCGGGAGTCCCTCAATAAACGTCCTCCCCTTTGCGCGCGCTGTGGTCACAGAGTCACTGTGACTCGGGTGATGACAGATCCGAGAAAGGGGCCGGTCCCTGCCCTTTACCATGTGATCCGCTGTCAGCAAATGACAGCTGATCACGTGATGTAAACAAAAGCTGGGTAATGGTTTTTGTTTTCTCCTTGTGCTGACAGCGTGAGCAATCACCGGCTTATGTGCAAGGGACATGGGGCCCGAAGAGGAAGAGGCAATTCTGCATCATCTGTGACAATTAGTAGCCCCTGCCAGTGCCACCTATCAATGCCCACCACTGGTGCCAATCAGTGCCACCTAGCAGTGCTGCCAGTGCCTATCAGTGCCCATCACTGCCAACTATCATTGCCACCTAGCAGTGCCACTTCTCACTGCCCACCAGTGCTAAATAGCAATGCCATCTCACAGTGCCCACCCTTGCCACCTTATCGGTGCCCATCAGTGCAGTCTCATCAGTGTACATCAATGAAGAAGAAAAATTACCTTTTTTAAAAATATTAACCAGTTTCCTACCGCCCACCGTCAAATGACATCCTTGGCTTTGGGCGGTGACATCTGAATGATGCCTGCAGTTGCAGGCATCATTCAGATATCATTCTTTTCAGCCGGCGATTCTGTGCACAACAAAAACAATCATAGTGGCAGTTCCGCCGCTTGAACGTTCTTATAGGCGGGGGGAGGGGACCCCCCCCCCCTCTCTTGCCGCCATCCGGTGCTTCTCCGGGCTCTCCCATGCCATCTGGGGCTCGGAGAACGATTTGGAGATGACTGGTGACCAGATGGTCATCAGTCATCTCTATGACCGTCGGAGGTGCGGGCACGACGTTATGACATCATGCCGTGTTCCCGTATGTTAACCAAGCCGTGATCTTGGCTGTCAGCATGAGATTGGTGATTTTTTTGGAACAATATCATGCTTTCCAGCCTGGAGGAGAGATGCAGGGTCTTATTGACCCTGCATCTCTCCATAAAGAGGACCTGTCACACACATTCCTATTACAAGGAATGTTTACATTCCTTGTAATAGGAATAAAAGAGATCCCAAAAAATTAAAAAAATTAAAAAAGAGTAAGAAATACAAAAAAGTCAAAAAACAAAAACAAAAAATAAAAAATAAATAAGAAAAAACGCCGATGTCCCTGGTAGCTCGCGCTCAGAAGCGAACACACACGTAAGTCCCGCCCACATATGTAAACGCCGTTCAAACCACACATGTGAGTTATTGCTGCGTGCGTTAGAACGAGTGCAGCAATTCTAGCACTAGACCCCCTCTGTAATGCCAAAATGGTAACGTGTAAAAAAAATTTAAGCATCGCCTAGGGCAGGGATATGCAATTAGCGGACCTCCAGCTGTTGCAAAACTACAAGTCCCATCATGCCTCTGCCTATGGGTGTCATCCTTGTGGCTGTCAGAGTCTTGCTATGCCTCATGGGACTTGTAGTTCTGCAACAGCTGGAGGTCCGCTAATTGCATATCCCTGGCCTAGGGAGATTTTTAATTACTGAAGTTTGGTGTCATGCCATGTGTGTGCGCAATTTTAAAGCGTGACGTGTTAGGTATCTATTTACTCAGCATAACAACATCTTTCACATTATACCAAAAAATTGGCCGTAACTTTACTGTTTTGTAATATTTTTAGCAAACAAAAGGCGTTTGAAAATTTATTGCGCAAATACCGAGCGAGATAAAAATTTGCAATGACTGCCATCTTATTCCCTAGGGTGTCTGCTCCAAAAAAGTATATAATGTTTGGTGTTTTGAAGTAATTTTATAGCCATAAATTTATGATTTTTACATGAAGGAGAGAAGTGCCAGTATAGGCCCAGTGCTGAAGTGGGTAAAATATCAATTTTTTTTTTTTTTTAACTCGGTCTTTTGTATTTATAGAAAAAAAATAAAAATAAAACACAAAGGTGATTAAATAGCACCAAAAGCAAGCTCTATTTGTGTGCCAACAAATAAAACATTTTCATTGGGTTACAGTGTTGTATGAGCGCGCAATTGTCATTAAAAGTGCATCAGAGCTGAAATGTGAAACTTGGTCTGGGCAGTGCGCAAGTGGTTAATATAAGGCTACATGCACACGGACGTTTTTCCAACCGCTTGTTTGAGCGTTTTTTGCAGCTTAAAAACATCTCTCCATGTTAGCCTATGGCCTCATGGCCACCATGGCATTTTGGAGCTGTAAATGGCATAGGCGTTTTTAGGCCCCATGTAGACGGGACGCTGGTGCAAAGTGTTCTGAACTAAGGTTGAAAGTGGCGTTTAGAAAGGCACGCTTTGTGGCGTTTGCATGCCGTGTTTTACCACATTTGCATGTATATGATAAGGAGCCGCCCTAAGCTCCAAAAACAGTATTATTTACGCTATTTAGTGAGACCAGAGTGATATGAGCAGCTGCTAGCAGCAGTGTAGTTGTATTTAGGCTGGGTTCACACTAGTGCGACACGACATCTGTCCTACTTTGGATCCGACTTTGCCCTGCGACATGAAGCCGACATATGTCCGACTTTCAATGAACTGGGATCCGACTTGGATCCCCGCCAATAGCAGGCACTGTGTTTGGTATGAATCTTGAGGGGGAACTCCAGGCCAAATTTTAAATAAAAAAACGGCATGGGTTCCCCCTCCAGGAGCATACCAGGCCCTTGGGTCTGGTCTGGATTTGAAGAGGAACCCCTACGCTGAAAAAACGGCGTGGGGGTCCCCCCCAAAATCCAAACCAGACCCTTATCCGAGCACACAACCTGGCAGGCCGCAGGGGAAGAGGGGGGGACGAGAGAGCGCCCCCCCTCCCTCCTGAACCGTACCAGGCCGCATGCCCTCAACATGGGGGGTTTGGTGCTCTGGGGCAGGGGGGCGACCTGCGGCCCCCCCACCCCAGAGCACCCTGCCCCCATGTTGATGAGGACAAGGGCCTCTTCCCGACAACCCTGGCCATTGGTTGTCGGGGTCTGCGGGCGGGGGGCTTATCGGAATCCGGGAGCCCCCTTTAATAAAGGGGCCCCCGGATCCCGGCCCCCCACCCTATGTGAATGAGTATGGGGTACATCATACCCCTACCCATTCACCTGGTGGAAAAAAATTGCAATAAAAAAACCACACAGCTTTTTAAAGTATTTTATTGCACAGCTCCGGGGGTCTTCTTCCGACTTCGGGGGTCTCCGGTGTCGTCGCCGCGCTCTCCGGTTTTCTTCTGCCGGGCCACCGCTAACTTCTTTAGCTCTTTTGCTAGCGGAGGCCCAGTCTTCTCCGTCGCCTTCCTCTTCTCCCGCTATTCGGTTCTTCTCCCGGTTCTTCTACCGCTTCTTTCTTCTGCCGGCCCCTCCACTAACTTCTTTAGCTCTTTTGCTAGTGGAGGGGCCGGTCTTCTCCGTCGTCGTCTTCTTCTCTCTTCTCCTCCTCGATGTTGACTTGTCGCTTCCTCTCGCAGTAATGCTAAATTTTCGGTCCGCAGAGATTAATATAGGCTTCTCATGACGTCACAGTCACATGTTCCCATGACGTCACACTCACATGCTCCGGGGCCATGTGCCCCGGAACATGTGACTGTGACGTCATGAGAAGCCTATATTAATCTCTGCGGACCAAAAATTTAGCATTACTGCGAGAGGAAGCGACGAGTCAACATCGAGGAGGAGAAGAGAGAATAAGACGCCGACGGCGAGGACGGAGAAGACCGGCCCCTCCACTAGCAAAAGAGCTAAAGAAGTTAGTGGAGGGGCCGGCAGAAGAAAGAAGCGGGAGAAGAACCGGGAGAAGAACCGGATAGCGGTAGAAGAAGTTGACAGAGAAGACCAGGCCCTCCACTAGCAAAAGAGCTAAAAGAAGTTAGCGGAGGCCCGGCAGAAGAAAGGAAGAACCGGAGAGGAGAAGAGGGGAGAAGGCGACGGAGAAGACCGGAGCCTCCGCTAGCAAAAGAGCTAAAGAAGTTAGCGGTGGCCCAGGAGAAGAAAACCGGAGAGCGGCGGCGACGACACCGGAGACCCCCGAAGTCGGAAGAAGACCCCCGGAGCTGTGCAATAAAATACTTTAAAAAGCTGTGTGGTTTTTTATTGCAATTTTTTTCCACCAGGTGAATGGGTAGGGGTACGATGTACCCCATACTCATTCACATAGGGTGGGGGGCCGGCATCTGGGGGCCCCCTTTTTAAAGGGGGCGCCCTGATTCCAAAAAGCCCCCCGCCCGCATGCCCCGACAACCAACGGCCAGGGTTGTCGGGAAGAGGCCCTTGTCCCCATCAACATGGGGGCAGGGTGCTTTGGGGTGGGGGGGCCGCAGGTCGCCCCCCTGCCCCGAAGCACCAAACCCCCCATGTTGAGGGCATGCGGCCTGGTACGGTTCAGGAGGGAGGGGGGCCGCTCTCGTCCCCCCCCCCTTTTCCCCTGCGGCCTGCCAGGTTGCGTGCTCGGATAAGGGTCTGGTTTGGATTTTGGGGGGACCCCACGCTGTTTTTCGGCTTGAGGGGTTCACCTTAAAATCCAGACCAGACCTAAGGGTCTGGTTTGGATTTTGGGGGGACCCCCACGCCGTTTTTCGGCTTAGAGGGTTCACCTTAGAATCCAGACCAGACCTAAGGGCCTGGTATGCTCCTGGAGGGGAACCCATGCCGGTTTTTTCATTAAAATTTGGCCTGGAGTTCCCCTTCATGATTCATACCAAAACATGGGACAGCGAGGCTGCCGAGGACCAGCGCGATGACATCGCGCTGGACACATTCTCGGCCGGCTAGTCGCCTCTAGGACACGACTTGAGCGGCTGCTGCACGCTCAGGTCGTGTCCAGATCGCCTCGCAAAGTCGCGCTGTCCCTGTGTCAGCCGGCACACGAGTCGCCTGCAAGTCGGATCCGACTTCCCGGGCGACCTCTATTCAAATCAAGGGGCTCCCATAGGGAACCATTCATTTTCAATACAGCGCCGCTGACATTTCTATTTACTATAACAGTGCGCCGCTGCTTCCTGCGCCCAGTGAAGGAGTTATCAGGCGCACCAATTAAGGTTAGAACCACTGCAGCGCACTGTTATTAGTAAATCAGCCCCAGAGTGTTCCCAGATGGGGTGTCTGTGGTGGAAGACAATGACCTTCACCTCTTACTAAGTAATTGAATATACTTATGAAGCTCCAATATTAGGGATGAGCTTCGTGTTCGAGTCGAACATACGTTCGACTCGAACATCGGCTGTTCGATCGTTCGACGAAGATCGAACGATTTGGGCCGTTCGCACCAAATTCGAGTGACGCGAACGGCCCACAATGCACTACGCCATCGCAGTGTCATCCAGGCGCTGTGATTGGCCAAGCATGCACTGTGACCCCGCATGCTTGGCCAATCACAGCGCCGGCAGCGAGGAGAGCAATGATTGGCCACAGGCAGGATGCCTGTGGCCAATTATTGCTGAGGGGGTTTAGTACACGCCCCACACTATAAAAGGCCGCCAGCGCGGCGGCCTTGTGTAGTGTGTTCCGGAGCAGGGAAAGAGAAGCATAGGCAGGGACAGTGTCATTTTTTTTCATTTACTAATCCTGGATTCCTTGTGTTTAGGGACAAATAAGGATAGGTAGGGAGAGTGTCAGTGACAGTGTGTTATTCTGTGCTAAACCTTGTTTGTAGGCACGAAGAGGTACAGTGAGGGAAAGTGTCAGTGTGCTATTCTGTGCTAATCCTTGTTTGTAGGGACAGAGAGGTACAGTGAGGGAAAGTGTCAGTGTGCTATTCTGTTCTAAACCAATTTTGCTGAACCATATTTTCAATCCTTGAGTTTAGGGACATAGAGGTACAGTGAGTGAAACTGACAGTGTGCTATTCTGTTCTAAACCAATTTTGCTGTTCCATATTTCAAATCCTTGAGTTTAGGGACAGAGAAGGACACTTGTGGAAATTATCAGTGTGCTATTCTGTGCTAAATCTTGTTTGTAGGGAGAGACAGAGTAGGACAGTGAGGGAAAGTGTCTGTGTGCTATTCTGTTCTAAACCAATTTTGCTGTTCCATATTTCAAATCCTTGAGTTTAGGGACAGAGAAGGACACTCGTGGAAATTATCAGTGTGCTATTCTGTGCTAAATGTTGTTTGTAGGGAGGGACAGAGTAGGACAGTGAGGGAAAGTGTCAGTGTGCTATTCTGTTCTAAACCAATTTTGCTGAACCATATTTTCAATCCTTGAGTTTAGGGACAGAGAGGTACAGTGAGTGAAACTGACAGTGTGCTATTCTGTTCTAAACCAATTTTGCTGTTCCATATTTCAAATCCTTGAGTTTAGGGACAGAGAAGGACACTCGTGGAAATTATCAGTGTGCTATTCTGTGCTAAATCTTGTTTGTAGGGAGGGACAGAGTAGGACAGTGAGGGAAAGTTTCAGTGTGCTATTCTGTTCTAAACCAATTTTGCTGAACCATATTTTCAATCCTTGAGTTTAGGGACAGAGAAGGACACTCGTGGAAATTATCAGTGTGCTATTCTGTGCTAAATCTTGTTTGTAGGGAGGGACAGAGTAGGACAGTGAGGGAAAGTGTCAGTGTGCTATTCTGTTCTAAACCAATTTTGCTGTTCCATATTTTCAATCCTTGAGTTTAGGGACAGAGAAGGACACTCGTGGAAATTATCAGTGTGCTATTCTGTGCTAAATCTTGTTTGTAGGGAGGGACAGAGTAGGACAGTGAGGGAAAGTGTCAGTGTGCTATTCTGTTCTAAACTAATTTTGCTGTTCCATATTTCAAATCCTTGAGTTTAGGGACAGAGAAGGACACTCGTGGAAACTATCAGTGTGCTATTCTGTGCTAAATGTTGTTTGTAGGGAGGGACAGAGTAGGACAGTGAGGGAAAGTGTCAGTGTGCTATTCTGTTCTAAACCAATTTTGCTGAACCATATTTTCAATCCTTGAGTTTAGGGACAGAGAGGTACAGTGAGTGAAACTGACAGTGTGCTATTCTGTTCTAAACCAATTTTGCTGTTCCATATTTCAAATCCTTGAGTTTAGGGACAGAGAAGGACACTCGTGGAAATTATCAGTGTGCTATTCTGTGCTAAATCTTGTTTGTAGGGAGGGACAGAGTAGGACAGTGAGGGAAAGTGTCAGTGTGCTATTCTGTTCTAAACCAATTTTGCTGTTCCATATTTTCAATCCTTGAGTTTAGGGACAGAGAAGGACACTCGTGGAAATTATCAGTGTGCTATTCTGTGCTAAATCTTGTTTGTAGGGAGGGACAGAGTAGGACAGTGAGGGAAAGTGTCAGTGTGCTATTCTGTTCTAAACCAATTTTGCTGTTCCATATTTCAAATCCTTGAGTTTAGGGACAGAGAAGGACACTCGTGGAAATTATCAGTGTGCTATTCTGTGCTAAATGTTGTTTGTAGGGAGGGACAGAGTAGGACAGTGAGGGAAAGTGTCAGTGTGCTATTCTGTTCTAAACCAATTTTGCTGAACCATATTTTCAATCCTTGAGTTTAGGGACAGAGAGGTACAGTGAGTGAAACTGACAGTGTGCTATTCTGTTCTAAACCAATTTTGCTGTTCCATATTTCAAATCCTTGAGTTTAGGGACAGAGAAGGACACTTGTGGAAATTATCAGTGTGCTATTCTGTGCTAAATCTTGTTTGTAGGGAGGGACAGAGTAGGACAGTGAGGGAAAGTGTCAGTGTGCTATTCTGTTCTAAACCAATTTTGCTGAACCATATTTTCAATCCTTGAGTTTAGGGACAGAGAGGTACAGTGAGTGAAACTGACAGTGTGCTATTCTGTTCTAAACCAATTTTGCTGAACCATATTTTCAATCCTTGAGTTTAGGGACAGAGAAGGACACTCGTGAAAATTATCAGTGTGCTATTCTGTGCTAAATCTTGTTTGTAGGGAGGGACAGAGTAGGACAGTGAGGGAAAGTGTCAGTTTGCTATTCTGTTCTAAACCAATTTTGCTGTTCCATATTTCAAATCCTTGAGTTTAGGGACAGAGAAGGACACTCGTGGAAATTATCAGTGTGCTATTCTGTGCTAAATCTTGTTTGTAGGGAGGGACAGAGTAGGACAGTGAGGGAAAGTGTCAGTGTGCTATTCTGTTCTAAACCAATTTTGCTGAACCATATTTTCAATCCTTGAGTTTAGGGACAGAGAGGTACAGTGAGTGAAACTGACAGTGTGCTATTCTGTTCTAAACCAATTTTGCTGTTCCATATTTCAAATCCTTGAGTTTAGGGACAGAGAAGGACACTCGTGGAAATTATCAGTGTGCTATTCTGTGCTAAATCTTGTTTGTAGGGAGGGACAGAGTAGGACAGTGAGGGAAAGTGTCAGTGTGCTATTCTGTTCTAAACCAATTTTGCTGTTCCATATTTTCAATCCTTGAGTTTAGGGACAGAGAAGGACACTCGTGGAAATTATCAGTGTGCTATTCTGTGCTAAATCTTGTTTGTAGGGAGGGACAGAGTAGGACAGTGAGGGAAAGTGTCAGTGTGCTATTCTGTTCTAAACCAATTTTGCTGTTCCATATTTCAAATCCTTGAGTTTAGGGACAGAGAAGGACACTCGTGGAAATTATCAGTGTGCTATTCTGTGCTAAATGTTGTTTGTAGGGAGGGACAGAGTAGGACAGTGAGGGAAAGTGTCAGTGTGCTATTCTGTTCTAAACCAATTTTGCTGAACCATATTTTCAATCCTTGAGTTTAGGGACAGAGAGGTACAGTGAGTGAAACTGACAGTGTGCTATTCTGTTCTAAACCAATTTTGCTGTTCCATATTTCAAATCCTTGAGTTTAGGGACAGAGAAGGACACTTGTGGAAATTATCAGTGTGCTATTCTGTGCTAAATCTTGTTTGTAGGGAGGGACAGAGTAGGACAGTGAGGGAAAGTGTCAGTGTGCTATTCTGTTCTAAACCAATTTTGCTGAACCATATTTTCAATCCTTGAGTTTAGGGACAGAGAGGTACAGTGAGTGAAACTGACAGTGTGCTATTCTGTTCTAAACCAATTTTGCTGAACCATATTTTCAATCCTTGAGTTTAGGGACAGAGAAGGACACTCGTGAAAATTATCAGTGTGCTATTCTGTGCTAAATCTTGTTTGTAGGGAGGGACAGAGTAGGACAGTGAGGGAAAGTGTCAGTTTGCTATTCTGTTCTAAACCAATTTTGCTGTTCCATATTTCAAATCCTTGAGTTTAGGGACAGAGAAGGACACTCGTGGAAATTATCAGTGTGCTATTCTGTGCTAAATCTTGTTTGTAGGGAGGGACAGAGTAGGACAGTGAGGGAAAGTGTCAGTGTGCTATTCTGTTCTAAACCAATTTTGCTGAACCATATTTTCAATCCTTGAGTTTAGGGACAGAGAGGTACAGTGAGTGAAACTGACAGTGTGCTATTCTGTTCTAAACCAATTTTGCTGTTCCATATTTCAAATCCTTGAGTTTAGGGACAGAGAAGGACACTCGTGGAAATTATCAGTGTGCTATTCTGTGCTAAATCTTGTTTGTAGGGAGGGACAGAGTAGGACAGTGAGGGAAAGTGTCAGTGTGCTATTCTGTTCTAAACCAATTTTGCTGTTCCATATTTTCAATCCTTGAGTTTAGGGACAGAGAAGGACACTCGTGGAAATTATCAGTGTGCTATTCTGTGCTAAATCTTGTTTGTAGGGAGGGACAGAGTAGGACAGTGAGGGAAAGTGTCAGTGTGCTATTCTGTTCTAAACCAATTTTGCTGTTCCATATTTCAAATCCTTGAGTTTAGGGACAGAGAAGGACACTCGTGGAAATTATCAGTGTGCTATTCTGTGCTAAATGTTGTTTGTAGGGAGGGACAGAGTAGGACAGTGAGGGAAAGTGTCAGTGTGCTATTCTGTTCTAAACCAATTTTGCTGAACCATATTTTCAATCCTTGAGTTTAGGGACAGAGAGGTACAGTGAGTGAAACTGACAGTGTGCTATTCTGTTCTAAACCAATTTTGCTGTTCCATATTTCAAATCCTTGAGTTTAGGGACAGAGAAGGACACTTGTGGAAATTATCAGTGTGCTATTCTGTGCTAAATCTTGTTTGTAGGGAGGGACAGAGTAGGACAGTGAGGGAAAGTGTCAGTGTGCTATTCTGTTCTAAACCAATTTTGCTGTTCCATATTTCAAATCCTTGAGTTTAGGGACAGAGAAGGACACTCGTGGAAATTATCAGTGTGCTATTCTGTGCTAAATCTTGTTTGTAGGGAGGGACAGAGTAGGACAGTGAGGGAAAGTGTCAGTGTGCTATTCTGTTCTAAACCAATTTTGCTGAACCATATTTTCAATCCTTGAGTTTAGGGACAGAGAGGTACAGTGAGTGAAACTGACAGTGTGCTATTCTGTTCTAAACCAATTTTGCTGTTCCATATTTCAAATCCTTGAGTTTAGGGACAGAGAAGGACACTCGTGGAAATTATCAGTGTGCTATTCTGTGCTAAATCTTGTTTGTAGGGAGGGACAGAGTAGGACAGTGAGGGAAAGTGTCAGTTTGCTATTCTGTTCTAAACCAATTTTGCTGTTCCATATTTCAAATCCTTGAGTTTAGGGACAGAGAAGGACACTCGTGGAAATTATCAGTGTGCTATTCTGTGCTAAATCTTGTTTGTAGGGAGGGACAGAGTAGGACAGTGAGGGAAAGTGTCAGTGTGCTATTCTGTTCTAAACCAATTTTGCTGAACCATATTTTCAATCCTTGAGTTTAGGGACAGAGAGGTACAGTGAGTGAAACTGACAGTGTGCTATTCTGTTCTAAACCAATTTTGCTGTTCCATATTTCAAATCCTTGAGTTTAGGGACAGAGAAGGACACTCGTGGAAATTATCAGTGTGCTATTCTGTGCTAAATCTTGTTTGTAGGGAGGGACAGAGTAGGACAGTGAGGGAAAGTGTCAGTGTGCTATTCTGTTCTAAACCAATTTTGCTGTTCCATATTTTCAATCCTTGAGTTTAGGGACAGAGAAGGACACTCGTGGAAATTATCAGTGTGCTATTCTGTGCTAAATCTTGTTTGTAGGGAGGGACAGAGTAGGACAGTGAGGGAAAGTGTCAGTGTGCTATTCTGTTCTAAACCAATTTTGCTGTTCCATATTTCAAATCCTTGAGTTTAGGGACAGAGAAGGACACTCGTGGAAATTATCAGTGTGCTATTCTGTGCTAAATGTTGTTTGTAGGGAGGGACAGAGTAGGACAGTGAGGGAAAGTGTCAGTGTGCTATTCTGTTCTAAACCAATTTTGCTGAACCATATTTTCAATCCTTGAGTTTAGGGACAGAGAGGTACAGTGAGTGAAACTGACAGTGTGCTATTCTGTTCTAAACCAATTTTGCTGTTCCATATTTCAAATCCTTGAGTTTAGGGACAGAGAAGGACACTTGTGGAAATTATCAGTGTGCTATTCTGTGCTAAATCTTGTTTGTAGGGAGGGACAGAGTAGGACAGTGAGGGAAAGTGTCAGTGTGCTATTCTGTTCTAAACCAATTTTGCTGAACCATATTTTCAATCCTTGAGTTTAGGGACAGAGAGGTACAGTGAGTGAAACTGACAGTGTGCTATTCTGTTCTAAACCAATTTTGCTGAACCATATTTTCAATCCTTGAGTTTAGGGACAGAGAAGGACACTCGTGAAAATTATCAGTGTGCTATTCTGTGCTAAATCTTGTTTGTAGGGAGGGACAGAGTAGGACAGTGAGGGAAAGTGTCAGTTTGCTATTCTGTTCTAAACCAATTTTGCTGTTCCATATTTCAAATCCTTGAGTTTAGGGACAGAGAAGGACACTCGTGGAAATTATCAGTGTGCTATTCTGTGCTAAATCTTGTTTGTAGGGAGGGACAGAGTAGGACAGTGAGGGAAAGTGTCAGTGTGCTATTCTGTTCTAAACCAATTTTGCTGAACCATATTTTCAATCCTTGAGTTTAGGGACAGAGAGGTACAGTGAGTGAAACTGACAGTGTGCTATTCTGTTCTAAACCAATTTTGCTGTTCCATATTTCAAATCCTTGAGTTTAGGGACAGAGAAGGACACTCGTGGAAATTATCAGTGTGCTATTCTGTGCTAAATCTTGTTTGTAGGGAGGGACAGAGTAGGACAGTGAGGGAAAGTGTCAGTGTGCTATTCTGTTCTAAACCAATTTTGCTGTTCCATATTTTCAATCCTTGAGTTTAGGGACAGAGAAGGACACTCGTGGAAATTATCAGTGTGCTATTCTGTGCTAAATCTTGTTTGTAGGGAGGGACAGAGTAGGACAGTGAGGGAAAGTGTCAGTGTGCTATTCTGTTCTAAACCAATTTTGCTGTTCCATATTTCAAATCCTTGAGTTTAGGGACAGAGAAGGACACTCGTGGAAATTATCAGTGTGCTATTCTGTGCTAAATGTTGTTTGTAGGGAGGGACAGAGTAGGACAGTGAGGGAAAGTGTCAGTGTGCTATTCTGTTCTAAACCAATTTTGCTGAACCATATTTTCAATCCTTGAGTTTAGGGACAGAGAGGTACAGTGAGTGAAACTGACAGTGTGCTATTCTGTTCTAAACCAATTTTGCTGTTCCATATTTCAAATCCTTGAGTTTAGGGACAGAGAAGGACACTTGTGGAAATTATCAGTGTGCTATTCTGTGCTAAATCTTGTTTGTAGGGAGGGACAGAGTAGGACAGTGAGGGAAAGTGTCAGTGTGCTATTCTGTTCTAAACCAATTTTGCTGTTCCATATTTCAAATCCTTGAGTTTAGGGACAGAGAAGGACACTCGTGGAAATTATCAGTGTGCTATTCTGTGCTAAATCTTGTTTGTAGGGAGGGACAGAGTAGGACAGTGAGGGAAAGTGTCAGTGTGCTATTCTGTTCTAAACCAATTTTGCTGAACCATATTTTCAATCCTTGAGTTTAGGGACAGAGAGGTACAGTGAGTGAAACTGACAGTGTGCTATTCTGTTCTAAACCAATTTTGCTGTTCCATATTTCAAATCCTTGAGTTTAGGGACAGAGAAGGACACTCGTGGAAATTATCAGTGTGCTATTCTGTGCTAAATCTTGTTTGTAGGGAGGGACAGAGTAGGACAGTGAGGGAAAGTGTCAGTGTGCTATTTGTTCTAAACCAATTTTGCTGAACCATATTTTCAATCCTTGAGTTTAGGGACAGAGAGGTACAGGGAGTGAAACTGACAGTGTGCTATTCTGTTCTAAACCAATTTTGCTGAACCATATTTTCAATCCTTGAGTTTAGGGACAGAGAAGGACACTCGTGGAAATTATCAGTGTGCTATTCTGTGCTAAATCTTGTTTGTAGGGAGGGACAGAGTAGGACAGTGAGGGAAAGTGTCAGTTTGCTATTCTGTTCTAAACCAATTTTGCTGTTCCATATTTCAAATCCTTGAGTTTAGGGACAGAGAGGTACAGTGAGTGAAACTGACAGTGTGCTATTCTGTTCTAAACCAATTTTGCTGTTCCATATTTCAAATCCTTGAGTTTAGGGACAGAGAAGGACACTCGTGGAAATGATCAGTGTGCTATTCTGTGCTAAATCTTGTTTGTAGGGAGGGACAGAGTAGGACAGTGAGGGAAAGTGTCAGTGTGCTATTCTGTTCTAAACCAATTTTGCTGTTCCATATTTTCAATCCTTGAGTTTAGGGACAGAGAAGGACACTCGTGGAAATTATCAGTGTGCTATTCTGTGCTAAATCTTGTTTGTAGGGAGGGACAGAGTAGGACAGTGAGGGAAAGTGTCAGTGTGCTATTCTGTTCTAAACCAATTTTGCTGTTCCATTTTTCAAATCCTTGAGTTTAGGGTTTAGAGAAGGACACTCATGGAAATTATCAGTGTGCTATTCTGTGCTAAATCTTGTTTGTAGGGAGGGACAGAGTAGGACAGTGAAGGAAAGTTTCAGTGTGCTATTCTGTTCTAAACCAATTTTGCTGAACCATATTTTCAATCCTTGAGTTTAGGGACAGAGAAGGACACTCGTGGAAATTATCAGTGTGCTATTCTGTGCTAAATCTTGTTTGTAGGGAGGGACAGAGTAGGACAGTGAGGGAAAGTGTCAGTTTGCTATTCTGTTCTAAACCAATTTTGCTGAACCATATTTTCAATCCTTGAGTTTAGGGACAGAGAGGTACAGTGAGTGAAACTGACAGTGTGCTATTCTGTTCTAAACCAATTTTGCTGTTCCATATTTCAAATCCTTGAGTTTAGGGACAGAGAAGGACACTCGTGGAAATTATCAGTGTGCTATTCTGTGCTAAATCTTGTTTGTAGGGAGGGACAGAGTAGGACAGTGAGGGAAAGTTTCAGTGTGCTTTTCTGTTCTAAACCAATTTTGCTGAACCATATTTTCAATCCTTGAGTTTAGGGACAGAGAAGGACACTCGTGGAAATTATCAGTGTGCTATTCTGTGCTAAATCTTGTTTGTGGGGAGGGACAGAGTAGGACAGTGAGGGAAAGTGTCAGTGTGCTATTCTGTTCTAAACCAATTTTGCTGTTCCATATTTTCAATCCTTGAGTTTAGGGACAGAGAAGGACACTCGTGGAAATTATCAGTGTGCTCTTCTGTGCTAAATCTTGTTTGTAGGGAGGGACAGAGTAGGACAGTGAGGGAAAGTGTCAGGCCTCGTACACACGACCGATTTTCTCGGCAAGAACCAGCAAGAAACTTGCTGGCAGAGAGGTCTTGCCGAGTAAATCAGTCGTGTGTACGCTGCTATCGGGTTTCTCGTCGAGAAAACCGTCAAGAAACCTCAACGAGAAAATAGAGAACCTGCTCTCTATTTTCTCGTCGAGATTCTCATCGGCATGTTTCTCGATGAGAAAAGTGAGTGTGTGTACACTTACCTGTCCTCCCGGAAGCCCGCGCATGTTCGAAATGAATTTGACGCATGCGCGGTAGCTTCCTAGGCATACGTAGGGTATACCAAGATGGCGGCGACGGCATCGAATGTGACGAGCGCATGCTCGACGTAGTCGATGACGTCACCGCGTACGCTCCTTTCAAAGCACCGCGGGTGCTTTGAAACGAGCGTGTGTCCACTCGGCCGGGACAAGTTTCTTGTCCAAGAATCTCGTCGAAAAAAACGACGTTTTTTTCAACGAGAATCTCGGCCGTGTGTACGAGGCCTCAGTGTGCTATTCTGTTCTAAACCAATTTTGCTGTTCCATATTTCAAATCCTTGAGTTTAGGGACAGAGAAGGACACTCGTGGAAATTATCAGTGTGCTATTCTGTGCTAAATCTTGTTTGTAGGGAGGGACAGAGTAGGACAGTGAGGGAAAGTGTCAGTGTGCTATTCTGTTCTAAACCAATTTTGCTGAACCATATTTTCAATCGTTGAGTTTAGGGACAGAGAGGTACAGTGAGTGAAACTGACAGTGTGCTATTCTGTTCTAAACCAATTTTGCTGTTCCATATTTCAAATCCTTGAGTTTAGGGACAGAGAAGGACACTCGTGGAAATTATCAGTGTGCTATTCTGTGCTAAATCTTGTTTTTAGGGAGGGACAGAGTAGGACAGTGAGGGAAAGTTTCAGTGTGCTATTCTGTTCTAAACCAATTTTGCTGAACCATATTTTCAATCCTTGAGTTTAGGGACAGAGAAGGACACTCGTGGAAATTATCAGTGTGCTATTCTGTGCTAAATCTTTTTTGTAGGGAGGGACAGAGTAGGACAGTGAGGGAAAGTGTCAGTGTGCTATTCTGTTCTAAACCAATTTTGCTGAACCATATTTTCAATCCTTGAGTTTAGGGACAGAGAGGTACAGTGAGTGAAACTGACAGTGTGCTATTCTGTTCTAAACCAATTTTGCTGTTCCATATTTCAAATCCTTGAGTTTAGGGACAGAGAAGGACACTCGTGGATATTATCAGTGTGCTATTCTGTGCTAAATCTTGTTTGTAGGGAGGGACAGAGTAGGACAGTGAGGGAAAGTGTCAGTGTGCTATTCTGTTCTAAACCAATTTTGCTGTTCCATATTTTCAATCCATGTGTTTAGGGACAGAGAAGGATAGGCAGGGGACAGTGTCAGTGTCATTGTTGCTAAGCCTCCTGCACAGTATACACCTGAAGGTAGCCCTTATTGCTCTTTTTCCCATCTCCCTGCAGGCCATCCATTAAAATGTCTGGAAGGCAAACAAGGAGAGGCAGACAGTCAGGAGGCAAAAAAAGAGGGCAAGCAGGCTCTGTGTCTGGGGGCAACAGTGCTGGTCGTGGACGCGGTGCATTGTCATCAGCACATGGCCATGGGACACGCTTGTCCTTCTTTTCGGCAGCTGGACATGTTGAGCCACATCATGCCGAAGACTTGGTAGAGTGGATGACCAAGCCCACCTCATCCTCCTCATCCTCTCTCACCCAGGCTCAGGGTACTGGCAAAGCAGCTGCCAAAGCGTCCTCTTCTCTGGTATCATTATCTTCATTAGTCAATCCTTCCCTAGACCCACCATGTCCTCCTCCTGAGGAGTCCCCCGAACTGTTTGAGCACAGTGTTGGGTACATGCTCCAGGAGGATGCTCAGCGTTTGGAAGGATCTGATGATGATACCCAGCTAGAGGAAGGCAGCAGCGTGAGAGCAGAGAGAGGGGATGCTCAAGAAGGACACTAATCTGGCAGTCATGCTCCAGCAGCTGCAGCATACTTCCAGATTGGCTCCAGTGATGAGGAGGGAGGGGATGATGAGGTCACTGACTCCACGTGGGTGCCTAATAGGAGAGAGGAGGAGGAGGAGGAGGAGGAGGATGAGGAGGAGGCACATCTCCAACGAGGCAGGATGCCCTTGAGTGGCCAGCGTATGGGCAGCACACCGACGGAATCACACCGCAGAGCTCCGCCTGTGCAGGGCGCTGCCTCTGCCCGTCATTCAAAAAGTTCTTTGGTGTGGGCCTTTTTTGAGGCGAGTGCATCAGATCGCACAGCTGCTGTTTGCAACATATGTCTCAAGCGTATATCGCGTGGCCAAAACATCAGCCGCTTGGGCACCACATGCTTGATCAGACATATGTTGACCTGCCATGCAGCTCGTTGGCAAGCCTACCTTAAAGACCCACACCAAAGAACAAAGCTGACCTCTTCTTGCACCGCATCAGCTGGGATCTCCAACCCCACTATACCTTCACTCCTCTCTGAAACCTGCTCTGAGAGGAATGAAGGTGTAGAATTAGGTGTGTCACAGGCAAGTACTTGCGGGCACTCTGCTAGCAGTACACCAACGTCCGATTCTAGCAGGCAAATTTCCCTTCCCCAGCTGCTGGACCGTCGAAAGAAGTTCACTCCCAGCCATCCACATGCCCAGCGGTTGAATGCTAGCTTGGCTAAATTGCTAGCGCTTCAACTGCTGCCTTTTCAGTTGGTAGACTCGGCCCCCTTCCGTGAGTTTGTGCAATGTGCGGTTCCTCAGTGGCAGGTTCCCAAACGCCACTTTTTCGCACGGAAGGCGATTCCGGCTCTCTACAGGCATGTGGAAGGCAATGTCTTGGCCTCGCTGGACAGGGCGGTCAGCGGTAAGGTGCATATTACCGCTGACTCATGGTCCAGCAGGCATGGACAGGGACGTTACCTTTCTTTTACGGCCCATTGGGTCACTCTTTTGGCAGCTGGGAAGGATGCAGGACAAGGTGCAGTAGTGTTGGAGGTTGTTCCACCGCCACGCCTCCAAAATGCTACTACTGGTTGTGACACACCTCTCTCCTCCACCCCCTCCTCTTCTTCTTCCTCCATGGCCTCTTCCTGTGGTTTGTCCTCGGAACCAGCGGTGCTCCGTAGGCGTTCAAGGGGCTACGCAAGTACGCAGGCAAAAAGATGCCATGCCGTGCTTGCGCTGGTGTGTTTGGGGGACAGGAGCCACACTGGGGCAGAGGTCCTGTCTGCTCTGCAGGGGCAGGCCGAGAGGTGGTTGACGCCACGCCAGCTTAAGCCAGGAATGGTGGTTTGCGACAATGGCACCAACCTCCTCTCCGCCCTCCGACAGGGACAACTGACCCATGTGCCCTGTATGGCTCACGTCCTTAACCTGGTGGTGCAGCGGTTCTTGGGCAGGTACCCGGGCTTACAGGATGTCCTGAGGCAGGCCAGGAAAGTCTGTGTGCATTTCCGCAGATCTTATAATGCCAGTGCTCGCCTGGCTGAGCTGCAAAAGGAGTTGAACCTGCCCAAGAACCGCCTTATATGTGACATGCCCACCAGGTGGAACTCAACGTTGGCCATGCTGCAGCGGCTGCACACGCAGCAGAGGGCCATCAATGAGTACCTGTGCGACTACGGCACCAGGACAGGGTCAGGGGAGCTCGGGTTTTTTTCACCACGCCAGTGGGGCATGATCAGGGATGCATGCACTGTCCTGGCACCATTTGAGGAGGCCACGAGGATGGTGAGCAGTGACAGTGCATGCATCAGTGACACTGTACCTCTTGTCCACCTGTTGGAGCACACGCTGCGTGGAATAATGGACAGGGCACTTGAGGCAGAACAGAGGCAGGAAGAGGAGAACTTCCTTGCCTCTCAAGGCCCCCTTTACCCAGACAGTGTTCCTTCTGTCCCACCCATCGCACAGGAAGAGGAGGAGGAGGAGGAGGATTGTGTCAGCATGGAGGTGGAGGCTGGCACTCAGCATCATCAGCAGCAGTCTTTTAGGGATGATTTACAGTCCCAAGAAACCAGTGGACTTGTACGTGGCTGGGAGGAGGTGGCTGCGGATCATGTCGTCCTTAGTGACCCAGAGGACTCCGGACTGAATGCCTCAGCTAACCTACGCTGCATGGCCTCCCTGATCCTGCAAAGTCTGCGGAAGGATCCTCGTATTCTTCGGATCAAGGAGAGGGACCATTACTGGCTGGCCACTCTCCTTGATCCACGGTACAAGGGTAAGGTTGCGGACCTTATCGTACCGTCGCAGAGGGAGCAGAGGATGAGACAACTCCGGGAGGCCTTGCAGAAAGGTCTGTGCAATGCGTTCCCAGAGACTGGGAGGTTACAAACTCCTGGTCCTGGACAACGAGTTGCTGAGGCTTCGGGCAGTCAAAGAAGGAGCGGTGGGGAAGGTGGCCGTCTGACCGATGCGTTCAGACAATTCTTTAGTCCGCAGCCCCAAAGTATGATCGGTTCCAGCAACCATCGCCAGCGTCTGATATACATGGTCCAGGAATACCTAGGGGCAAGGTCAGACTTGGACACCTTCCCCACCGAAAATCCTCTGGCTTACTGGGTCTTGAGGATGGATCACTGGCCAGAGCTTGCACAGTATGCAATTGAGCTACTGGCCTGTCCTGCATCCAGCGTTCTTTCAGAACGCACATTCAGTGCTGCTGGAGGATTTGTCACGGATCACAGGGTGCGCCTGTCCACCGACTCGGTTGATCGACTGACTTTCATCAAGATGAACCAGTCTTGGATCACCACCAGCTACCACACACCAGATGCTGATATAACAGACTAATTGATTTTAAAATGTCACATCCCTTCAAGACTGATGCTGATGCTGAGTGCCTGTGCTGTTATGTTGATTGGCTATCCTCCTCCTTCTCCTCAATGATACGATTAATGATGATAGCTTGGAAGATCATTTTGGTTTATGGGTGACGCCACCAGTGGCTAAGGCCCAATTTTTCAGCCCCTGTTTAACAGGGGCGTGTAATTAAAATTTTTGATGCAATACTTTGCAACAGGCCTCATTGCTGTGCTCCAAGTACAGTATCTGTGAGGGGTTGCAGTGTTGTGCCACCAGTGCCTAAGGCCCAATTTTTCAGCCCCTGTTCAACAGGGGCATGCAATTATAATTATTGATCTAATAATTCACAGCAGGGCCCATTGCTGCGCCCACCAAGAGTAACTGTCAGGCCTTACAGTGTTGTGGCACCAGCACCACCATCACCACCACCACCACCACCAAAGGCCCAATTTTTCAGCCCCTGTTCAACAGGGGCATGCAATTATAATTATTGTTCGAATAATTCACAGCAGGGCCCATTGCTGCGCCCACCAAGAGTAACTGTCAGGCCTTACAGTGTTGTGGCACCAGCACCACCATCACCACCACCACCACCACCAAAGGCCCAATTTTTCAGCCCCTGTTCAACAGGGGCATGCAATTATAATTATTGATCTAATAATTCACAGCAGGGCCCATTGCTGCACCCACCAAGAGTAACTGTCAGGCCTTACAGTGTTGTGGCACCAGCACCACCATCAAAGGCCCAATTTTTACTACCACTGATCAACAATTATATGTTATTACAATTCCTGATATAATAGTTGACAGCAGGGCGTTCCAGCACCCACCAAGAATAACTGTGAGTGCTTTCAGTGTTGTGCCAACACCAACACCTAAGGGGCCAATTTCTGCAGAGTATATACGGCAGGTCCCTACTTTCAAACATCCAACTTACAAACTACTACTACTTGCAAACGGAAGAAGACAACAGGAAGTGAGAGGAAATCTACCCCTTGGAAGGAAAATTCTCTCCTGTAAGAATTAATATGGGAGAAAGGTGTCTCCTCTCTACTGATGCTTTATCACCAATCCTTGTTTCAATAAAAACACCACATTTCAAAAACAGTTGTCATTGGGACGCAAAGTGAGGTGAAATGTTCTGAACAGGGGCACAGACAGCAAAAAAAATGTGACAGGGGTGATAACCGTTCCCTATGTTTTACAAAAAGCTAAAAAAAAGGAATTTGGCATGGAGCTCCACTTAAACAATGCAGCTGTTCAAAATTACAAACAGATTCTACATAAGAACAAACCTACCTGTTCAGAGTATATAGGGCCTTTTTTATTTTGTGTGCGGGGTTCCCCTTAATATCCATACAAGACCCAAAGGGGCTGGTAATGGGCTGGGGTAGGGGGGGGGGGTTGATGGGGTAGCTATGCCATTTTTCCTAAAGATTTTCATCCATATTACCGGGACCAGACATTGCATTAAAGCCGCAAGCAGTTTTAAATGGCTTTTTTTCCTTTAGAAATGTTATTTTGTGCAGGGACAGTTCTAAACACGGGAAACACGTGGCACTTCACAGGCATACTTTAGACACCCCCCAGGTACAATATTTAAAGGAATATTTGACTTTTTTTTTTCACTTTATGCATCATTAAAATGACTGCTCCCGGAAAACGTCCGTTTTTAAAACTTCTTTTTGCATTGATACATGTCCCCTGGTGCAGAACCCGGGTTCCCAAACTCTGTTTAGGACAATAACATGGATAATAGTCGTTATAATTAGCACTTTAGAATCCGAACGTTCGCATCCATTGTATTTAATAGGGTTCTAATGTTCGTGCAAACTTTCGGTCCGTTCGCGGGTTCTGGTGCGAACAGAACCCGGGGGTGTTCGGCTCATCACTATCCAATATACATGTCATTCATACTCTGTCATCCTTATCCAAGTTACTGTATACCTTTATTCAGTTTTGCTATATGACAGATACTGTTTTCCTCTGTTATTTTTGTGAAAACTTAATAAAAACCATTGAACAAAAAAAAAGTATTAAAACTCATGCCAACTGCAGAAAGGAAAATGCGAAGTAAAAATATAATGTAACATAGAGCTGCACGATTAATCGTTAAAGAATCGAGATCGCAATTCAACCCCCCTCACAATCTTAAAACAGCATTTCCTCATTTCAATGCAGAGCCATTCTTTGCTCACTGCTGAAAGCTGTCCAAAAAAAAAACAGGCAGCCTGCCAAGTTTATCACAACATCGTGGAGATAAAGAGAAACATTGTAACATTTAGTTCTTTTAGATCAAAGGGATGAACTTCGGTCTGTAAATGAGGTCAGTTCAACCATTTAAAGACTAAAGCCCTGTACACACGATCGGATAACCTATGGATTTTCGTCCGATGGATTTGTCCATCGGAAATCCGATGAAACTGTTTTTCATCAGTCTTGCCCACACACCATCAGTCCAAAAACCGACCGTTCCAAACGCGGTGACGTAAAACACTCCGATGAGCCGAGAAAAATTAAGTTTAATGCTTCTGAGCATGCGTCAACTTGATTCTGAGCAAGCGTGGGTTTTTGATCCGATGGACTTGCCCATAGACGATCAGAGTTTTCGATCGGTTTTTTATCCATCGGAAAAATTTAAAACATGTTATATTTTTTAAAACCGATGGAAAAAAGACCGATGGGTCCCATACACGATCAGTTGGTCTGATAAAAACCATCCATCGGACGGTTTTCATCAGTCAAACCGATCGTGTGTACAGGGCTTTAACCTTTTTCTGACACTTAAAATCAGTTTTTTTTTTGCTAGAGAATTACTTAAAACCCATAAACATTATATATTTTTTTAACAGAGACCCTAGAAAATAAAATGGCGGTTATTGCAATATTTTATGTCACACAGTAATTGCACAGCGGTCTTTCAAACGCAATTTTTTTGGGAAAAAATACACTTTAATGAATTAAAAAACTAAACAGTAAAGTTAGCCCAATTTTTTTTTGTATAATGTGAAAGATGTTATGCCGCAAGAATCATGAGAGAATTGTGATCTTTATTCTAAGCAAAAAAATTTGTGATTCTCATTTTAGCCAGAATCGTGCAGCTCTAATGTAACGCTATGAAAGTCTGCATCTGCTGCTGTTGTTTTCTTCCAGATTTCAGAAAAACATATACAGAAACAGAAGGAACAGACATACAAGTGAATGTGTACATACAGTATACTCCAAGGTAAATGCATAATTTGTGAAGTGTATTTTATTTTAACCTTATAATAATATACAATAGTACTATTGAGACTGTGAAAAGAGTATTTTTTTTTCATACATATTTATTTTTCCATTATTTACTGTTTACAGCTTGTCTTGCATTCTTTAAGTGTTATTTGGCATTTTTAACTCTTTCCTGATATTGGTGATGGATTGTGGCTTAAAGCGGATTTCCACCCAAAAATGGAATTTCCTCTTTTTGGAATCCCCTCCGGTGTCACATTTGGCACCTCTCAGGGGGAGGGGGAGCAGATACCTGTCTAATCCAGGCATTTTCTCCCACTTCTGGGCATAGATAGCCACAGCTGCAGTGCTCTAGTCCAGTGCCTCCTCGTTCCCCCCCTGCTATCTTCTGGGAGACACACATGTTCCAAAAGACAGCAGGGACCAGTGGGATTGCGCAGCGAGACTCGCGCATGCGCAGTAGAGAACCAGGCTGTGAAGCCGCAAGGCTTCACTTCCTGATTCCCTAACCGAAGATGGCGGCGGCAGCACCTGAGAGCCGAGGGAGAGATCGGCTTCGGGTGCCGACATCGCGGGGCGCCCTGGACAGGTAAGTGTCCATATTTTAAAAGTCAGCAGCTGCAGTATTTGTAGCTGCTGACTTTAAAAAAAAAAAAACAATTGTCGGAACTCCGCTTTAATATTATTATAGATGCTACTTCAGGCAATATAGTATTTGAGTTTACATCTTAGGATGCTAATGGTTAGGTCAGAAACTCTCAGTTTTTGGTATTATGCATTTATTTTTCAGTTATAGATACAATATATGCCAAAATGTTAGTTAATGACATAATTAATGTGCTGAAAATTTGGACACAAAATGTCCATGCCCAAAACAACCACATTATGTTTTAGGAGCTAAAAACGAAAATACTAATGCGTATCTCCCAATCAGTATCTCCATTTGGATTTCATAATAAAGCTCTTCTAAACTATTTTAACAGGTATCATACTATAGAATGCATTACAAAAAAAAACAAAAAACATCACAATTGTAAACTGCTGAACAGTTCTATTTTTTTTAATTCTGCAATAACCATGTACTATGGATGGTTGATGTAGAAAAAATAAAGTGAAGAATGTTAGAGCTTCTTGCAGCATTCTTGGAAACATTGCCATCTGAAATATTTCTAAATGCCAACACAAAGCCCCATATAATCATACAATGTGACCTATTTGACCATCTGTTGTGATGTTGGAGCTGTGTAGGAGTTATTTAGACAAAGATAATCAGGTTGATTTATTAAAGGAGTAGAGGTTGTTCAGTAAAATGACTGTTTTGAAGGTTGTATTTACTTTAAAGTGGGTTTGAATAGTGCATTGAGGTTGGCTTATAAATTGGAGACATCCTGTAAGAACATTATTCCACTACAAGGTTGGTGTCCTCTGGAAACACAGAAATAGTATGTTTAAAAAAACTGTATATCATTTATAAATAGGTTAAAAAAAGAGTCCCAACACTGAACCTTGGGGTACACTACTAATAAACTTAGACTATTCAAATCAAACATATTGATTTAAAACAGAAAATACTGCATTTGGAAACTAGATGGAATTAAAGAGGTTGTACCCTGTTCCTTTAAAGCATGGTAAACTGCAAAGTGCTTCTCTTGTTAAAAAAAACTGCAAAGTGCTTGTGCGGTGATATTTGTCCCATTCTATGTTGTAATATACCTTGTTGATCCTGCCTGTTCCTTTGTATCCCTTAAGCCCTGTACACACGATAGGTATTACCGATGAAAACAGTCTGATGGACTGTTTTCATCGGACAAACCGATCGTGTATGGGCCCCATCGGTCTTTTTTCCATTAGTGTTTAAAAATAGAACATGTTTTAAATGTATCCGATGGTTAAAAAACCGATAGCAAATTACTATCGTCTGTGGGGAACTCCATCGGATAAAAAACCCACGCATGCTCAGAATCAAGTCGACGCATGCTCAGAAGCATTGAACTTAATTTTTCTCGGCTCATCGGAGTGTTTTACGTCACTGCTTTTGAAACGGTTAGTTTTTTGACTGATTGTGTCTGGGCAAGACTGATGGAAGACAGTTTCATCGGATTTCCGATGGAAAAAAACATCGGATTAGAATCCATAGGATATCCGATCGTGTGTACAGGGCTTTAGAGTGCTAACCACAGTAATCATTGCTGCTGATCCATGATACCGTGGTCAGTTTACATTCCGCCATCATCCCGCTGCTCTCTCTCTCCCCCTCCCTCTCTTCCTGTCACTTCCTAGTGCTGATAAAAAAAACACCCCTCACCTCCCCTCCTGCCGCTATTCCGTATGGCAGTCAAGTTAGCAATCCCAATTCCTGCCAGCCTCTCTGTAATAATAAGATATAATACAAGTGACTGCTCGGCTGATGTCACGGAAATCTCAGCCCCTCCCACTGTAGTCCTTAGTTGAGGGAATGAGAGCGGAGGGTGGTCACTTGACCACACATCGGCTATGTGAAAAAAGGTATTTAGCTGCCGAATTTTCAAAAAACACACCCACACTGTGTACTGTAGTACAGGGCTCAGAATTTCAAATCCTGAGCTACTAGCCAGGCCTTAAGAGTTACTTGCCCCCAGTTGCCCCACCAACACCTACCCACCCCTAATTCCACCCCTAAACATGCCCTCATAAATGATCTCATGAAATCACACTGTTAAATGTTTTATGCAGAATGAACTTACAAAAATAAATATTAACAACAACAACTTTAAAGGGGTTGTAAATCCTCGTGTTTTTTTACCTTAATTTATCCTATGCATTAAGGTGAAAACATTTCTGACCACCCCCCCCCCTGTTTTACTCACCTGAGCCCGTTCGTTCCCATAGCGGAGACGTGCTCTACCTCTCTGCCCGTTGTCTCGGCTCTTGATTGGATAGACTGATAGCAGCGCAGCCATTGGCTCACACTGCTGTCAATCAAATCCAATGATGCGGCACCGGGGGGCGGGCCGAGTCCTGCTTTCTGTGTGAATACACACAGAAGCAGGACTAGGGAGCGCACGCGCATGGGTGTCCACCAATGAGAGCACTTCTCCAGTGTGGACACCCGATGCGGGAGGGGCTACCAGAGTCGCCGGGGGTCCCCAGAAGTGGATAATTGGGGCCACTCTGTGCAAAACGAACTGCACAGTGGAGGTAAGTATGACATGTTTGTTGTTTCTTTTTTTTTTAAATGAGGGTTTACAACCCCTTTAACAATATTAACATAAAGCATAACAGTACCCATCAGTGCAGCCTTATCAGTGCACATCAGTGCAGCATCATCAGTGCCCATCAGTGCAGCCTCATCAGTGCTCATCAATGCAGCCTATCAGTGCCCATGAGTGAATCCTCCTCAGTGCCCAAATAATGCAGCCTATCAGTGCCCATCAGTGCATCCTCATCAGTTCCCAATAATGCAGCCTATCACTGCATGGGGATCACAGGGAGGAATCAGGAGGAGAGCTGGCCAGATCACACAGAGAGAGGATCTCCTGCTATGAGACAGCTTGGATCTGAAACGCTGACCGCTGTCAAACAAAGTGCCACCTCCTGGACTGGCTCCTATGATAGACAGTGCACTGATTTAATTTCCCAGCATTGGACCAGTGTGTTGTCTATCATAGGAGCCGGTTCAGGAGGCGGAACTTTGTTTGACAGTGGCCGGCATTTCAGATCTAAGCTGTGTCACAGTGGGAGATCATCTCTCTGTGTGATCTATTTGTGACTTTTGTGCTAATGTTAAGACTTTTTTTATTTTAGACCCCTTAGTTTTAGTTATTTGCATGCATGAATTATTGATAATAATCATTGATATACACTTTTTATTAGTTTATCTGTGTAATTGTTGGTAATTTCCATTATAGCAAGGCACATTTTATAATCCCAATGAGTTCTTCTGAGATATTCTATTTGCAGAGAGAGTTTTTAGCTGGTTTTGTAAGAAAAAGGAAAATAACTTTCTTAACAGCACACAGCATTACTTCATAAGCTAGGAAGATAGCAGTAGTGAATCCCAAAAGTGTGGCATACATTTTTTACTAGTAAAAGTGTTTTCTATTTGGAGAAATCTTAATTTTTCTACCGGGAACACACCTGAGATTCAAGATTTGATTCAAATTGTAATTCCCAATATCATCCGTGAAACTACAGAAACCACCAGATGCACCAGAATACAGAAGCTACAATTCCACCGCTGAGAGCTGAGGAATACTCTATAGGTTTAACAATAATCATTGGAGGCTGCCAATGTGCTTGTCACTGCTTGATAAGATTTGTGTCATCATCATTGCCACCTTCCTCCAAAGGTAATCATGTAAACTTGTGGATGCATGGAAGAAAATATTCTAAACATGGGAGCCTTTATTCACTAAGCAATAACATGTATGTTAATTACTACAATGATCAATACACTCAGTCATGTTGATTTCATTTCTTTTTTACCTTAGTTGCTGAAAATAATAGTCATTTTAGTTGAATAATGAACTGAACCTAATGTATACATTGCAATCTTTAATTGCTTGAAATTTTTATTTTTTTTTGTTACTGGGGTTTCTCTATAGAGCACCACTAAACTCCAAACAATACAGGGAATTCTCTGGTCACAGTATACACATTCAGTTTATAACATCAACATTGTAATAACAGTACAAACAATAGGTATTTTTGACAATTTAATATAACCTTACTCGAAAATTCTCTTTTCATGTTTTGAGCGCTGCCTGTCTATTGGACATCCCTTTCCACATCCTCCTGAATTGCTTTGCTGCTTCTCCTCTGCTCATTCCTTGGTTTACTTTCAAGGACTATATATCCCATGATACCATGATGCGCTGTGTTTCTTGTACTGACTTTGTCTCCAAATTAGGATAGCTGGCTCTGTAAAATGTGTGACACAGCAGTGCATGTTCACAGGGCAAGTTCAATCATTGAAATTCAATGCCTCTCATAGAGTTTAACAGGCTGCCAGCACCTGTACCCTCCACCCACAGCTAAATGCCAGAGTCCCATGCAGCAGTGTACATCAGGCCAGGTAGGTAGGTACTTTGCTTTACAAGTATTATTCTATTCTAGAACAAAAAGAAAAAAACTATAGGTAGTTTTTGTCTGTAAAAGTATCATATCATGTATGCTTCCTTCATGTTAAAGCTGAACTCTAAGCACACATAAATTCATTTTAATAGCTATATATTCTTCAATAACCAAAATGAATTTAAAATCACTTTGTGTGCACCAAATGCCTTTAAACATGGCTATCATCATGGACAAGTAACAGTGACACCATCACTGTGCTGTACATAACCTGTGCAGACAACAGAGCTATGGAGGTGATAAGCAGACCTAGCAGTCTCCACCTACTACAGGCAGGGCCGCCATCAGGGGGTACAGGCAGTACACCTGTAAGGGGCCCGGAGGTCCCCAGGGCCCCGGATGGCAACCCCCCTTTTTTTTGTAAGGGGCCCATAGGTCCCCAGGGCCCCGGACGGCAACCCCCCTTTTTTTTTTTGTTATTTTTTTTTTGGTCGTCAGCACCCAAAACCCCCCCGACCTCAACAATTCACGGCGGCAGCACCCCCCCGCTTCTCAATTCGTGGCACATCCCCCCGCTTCTCAATTCGTGGCAGCCCCCCCACTTCTCAATTTGCGGCGGCAGCACCCCCCCTCTCGTTTCTCCTCTGCTCCAGGGGGCCCATGACTGAAGCTGAAGCTGTGTAAGGGGCCCCAAAATTCCTGATGGCGGCCCTGACTACAGGCTACCTGTAGAAAATTAGATCAGGGGGCAGATAAAAGACTTCATTACAGGAAGCTTCTGCACAAAGCCAATGTTCCATGCTGGATTATTGCACAGATCTGAAATAAATACACAAATGAAACAAATATAGGTAAGAATACACATGCCTCCTCTATTTAGACAGTGTTGCTTATCCCAGATCTCACCTAGCAGTATCTTCTGGTATGATTTATTCTTAAAAGTTTACATATTTATATATGTTACTAAAATGTTTTTGTATAATCCCATTGTAGTGGGCGTTTAATAATTCCTGCTTTATACATTAAGTCAAGAATGAGTTAAGCATTTTATAGTAGGATGGTGAAGAGATAATAACTTGAAAGGACTGAATCAGCCTCCCTCATCACTAGCCATTCCCCATCCATGACAGGCAATTTTCAAATATGCTATGATACAGAAACAAATGTCTTCTTTACACGTTACTAAACGCCTTACATCATCATTTTGCAATTCCACTCATGTACATTTAATCCGGTGTATGATTGATCTGCACATCATTTTATCCGGAAGGGAATTATTCCAATTGTTTCATTAGAGAGGAAAAGGCAGCACTCATTGATAGACAAGTAACACTAGCAAATTTGACGTTCAGTTTCCCTTCACTTCATGATTAAGAGGTGTAAGTAAAAGATTTCCTACACAATATTAGACTGTAAGACATCAGAATAAAGGAAAGGCTTCCGCCTAGAATACTAGATGTGAATAGGCAATGTTCTATGGAAATGCAAATAATGTTCAACTGAATAAGAAGGGTACAATCCATTTTACATAGCAGGCCTGTTAGGGACTGTCTCAAGCACTGGAGGCTTAGAATCTCACGTGGACAAGACAATACCTCATGTCCTGTTCTGGTGACAACTGTAAAAATTGTGGATTCCCCATTCATCTCTATCCTGGTGACTAGAATCACTGAAACAAATGGATAAACAAAAAAATTAAAAGACAATTGGAGAGGGGAAAAAAACTTTTATGAACGCTCATCTCCAGTCAAACATAAACCCTTCTCCCTTCAATTCAGTATTTGTTTTCTAAAGAAAAAGCTTGGTCATATACAAGATCCTGATGAAACAGGGCCCCTTCAGTGTTATCCAAGCTCTTTACACAACAGAGCAATTATTGCTGAGGATGTAGAGCACACACACATACACTCATTCATATTTTTTGGGATTGACCTCTTCTTCACCCTTTTTGGCAGTAAGCCCTTCACATAATCCAAAAACTCACATATTTTTCCCTTTCGACAACTTGGCAACAGTCTTGCTAAAGCTGCCAAAAAACGCTACCACAAATCTCTTCTCAAACCTTTACTGAATGACGCTAGAGCCTCCATCCCTACCATGTAGAAACAACAGTCCTCACCTACTGTAACACAATGGTTTGCCAGGGTGAATGATATACAATTCCTGGAACAACTGACCCCTGCCCTCTGGGGAAAATCTGAGGAACATAAGACCAGATGGTTTTATTGGGATCTGTTTTGATTGCCTTATAAGTACCTTCAGTATGCTTTAAAGGGACTGTAAACAAAATGTTTTTTTTTTTTAAATAACAAACATGTTATACTTACCTCCACTGTGCAGCTCGTTTTGCACAGAGTGCCCCCGATCCACGTCTTCTGGGGTCCCTCGGCGGCTGTGTCGGCTCCTCCCCGCAATCACTCACCACCTATATGCGAGCGAGCTCGCATGGTGGTGAGTGATTGCGGGCGCGCTCCAGTGATACAGCCAGCGGCTATTGCCGCTCACTGTATCACTCGGCCCGCCCCCCGTCGCGTTGCGTCATTGGATGTGATTGACAGGCTACCTGAAGAAAATTTCAATCTATCCACTGTAGCCAATCAACAGCCAGGCTGAATGGCAAGGAGGATGACGGGGATGAGCGCGGGACTTTCGAGGGACCAGGTAAGCAAAACGGGGGCTCGGGGGGAGGGGGGTGGTATTGTCGGATGTTTTTTCACCATAATGCATCCTATGCATTAAGGTGAAAAAACATTTACATTTACAACCCCTTTAAGTTTACAACCATACCTTGACACAGGAGGTGCCCTCCCCCAGAAACCCCCCTCTATGGCCCCCCTCCCTTCCCCTTTCCCCTTCCCATTTACAGTTAATCCTTTCCCACCCTCTCCTAAGAATGGAAAAACTTGGTGCACACCGATTCATTTATGTGATTGACAAAATTCATATTCTAAATTGAACTGACTCCACATTCTTACGTTAAACCTCCTAATGTCTACTCTGACTTCAGGTTTAAAGCAGTAGTGGATATCATTTCTATTAACCAGTAATCCACTCTCTGCTCTGGGTGATATTGTACTGTCTATTGTAAACAGCCACAAGAAACAGTGTTATTTGTTAATTTGTTTATTTCAGATGCAAATCTTTAAATGAAGAATTAAAAAAGAAAAAAGCTTAGTGAATGAGGTGAAGCATGCGATTAGGTATTGTTTTTGAAATTTTATCACATTCTCTAAGCCAGTCATTCTCAACCAGGGTTCAGTAGAACCCTAGGGTTCCTCCAGAGGTTGTTATAAGTTCCTCTCATCTTTATCTCCCTTTTGATGGTGCCTGCATAGTTGCAGGTTCAACACCACTTGGCAAGGCTAGCAGCATGACACCAATGATATTTTTAGCTGTCTGTAAGGGTGGTATTCACACCAACACTCTAAAGCCCTGTACACACGATCGGATTTCCTATCGATTCTAATCCGATGAAGCTGACTTCCATCAGTCTTGCCTACACACCATCAGTCAAAAATCCGACCGTCCCAAACGCTGTGACGTAAAACACTCAGACGAGCCGAGAAAAATGAAGTTCAATGCTTCTGAGCATGCGTCGACTTTATTCTGAGCATGCATGGGTTTTTTGTCCGATGGAGTTCCACACAGACGATCGGAATTTGCTATCATTTTTTTTCCCATCGGATAAATTTAAAACATGTTCTATTTTTTCTCACCGATGGAAAAAAGACCGATGGGGCCCATACACGATCGGTTTGTCCGATGAGAAAAGTCCATCGGACTGTTTTCATCGGTAAAACCAATCGTGTGTACATGGCATCAGAGGAGCATTCTTCCTACTTAACACCAAAGTAAAGGGCATTTTTCCCTATTTGAATAATTAGGTTTTAGTAATGGTTCCTCAAAACCTAAAAATTATCTTAGGGGTTCCTCTGGGGTATAGGGGTTGAGAAAGATTGCTCTAAGATCTAGTAAGTCACCCCCAACGGATGTCCACCCACGTTCTGAGTCTAACTGCTTAATTTATTTTCCCCTTGCTAAAAGTAATGACATCTGAATTTGAAAGTTGAAGAGAGATGCTAAAAATGAAAAACCTAATCGATAAACCTGAACTATTAATCCAAGCTGTTAGTATGAAACAAGGTGGATTCTTTACCCAGACGTTTGCCTTAATTTGCATGACAAATTTTTCATCTTTATTTTAGATGACTGTTTCAAACAACTTGTTGCCTTCTAAATGTCTTACATATTACACTGTATTCCTTTAAAGAGTTAATTTATTTAGTCAATGATCATTTGATCACCAATGTATGCAGCTAAAGCAAAAGTTTGGCTCTATGGGACTTTGTGCCAGATGCTTAAATATACTGTGGGTCACAGAGCTCCCGTAATGGATTATAATAATGAAAACTGTAGCTGCACAACAGCTGGAAAGCCACAGGTAAACAAACCATTCTGCTTTGCAATGCAAGGAAAATGAAAATGGTCATAGTCATGTTGTTAATTCAAGATGCACCAACAAAAGAAGAAAAACTGAATAATTTCAGACTGTCTAAGGTTTCCATCATGTTCTTATGCAGGACTTGAGGTGCATTTACACAGTGTAAATAATAACCTTAGAGCTAAAGTCCAGGCAGATATTATCATTCAAAATATTTATTCATTTCAGCATAGAAAAAACATCAACATGACGACAATGTCACATTGTCTGAAACAATACATGTGATATGAATCCAAAACACAGGAGTATAACTTCAAAATTACAGTCATGGCAAAAGGATCCTGAGTTTAATACCAAGAACCATAAATCGGAAGCAAAAAAATGCATGGTAGTGATTATTAAAGCCCCTGGTGATTATTAAAGCCACTGAGCATGCTACGAAATAAATCATTCTTAAGGTGCTCCTGATAAGTACAAAATATTATTTGTTGCCATAAACATCATAGCAAAGAAGATACGATGGTGGATATCAAATGGGGACAACAAGGGGTCCAAGAAAAAGAAGAAAGAAAAAGGGAGAAGATGAAAATCAGAAGAAAAGAATCCCAGGGACACAGAGACCTAGGCTGGAGAGGAGGTTAGGGTAGGAGAAGATGGGTCCTGTGTTTATACAGCACCTGGGTGTCAAGGACAGGGGCACATGTATATAAGTCACCCAAGGTTCTCAGGTCTGGTCAAACAGCTTACTTCTATCATTAATAATACTTGCGATCTTTTCATGAACCATAATCCAAGAGCATTTTTGTTTCAATTGTCTAAAGGTTACTGAGGGTGTCTTCCATGCTTCTGCTATAGTAATCTTGGCCACTAGTAGAATAAAATAAATCAGGTGATTCAGTGGACGTGGCCATCCAGATGGCAAGTCATTACCTAACGCTAATGGGGTCGTTGCTTAACAGAGAGCCCCATTACTTTCCGGAGCATCGAAAACACCCTGTTCCAAAAGCTCCTAATATTGGGACACTCCCACCAAATGTGAAGCATGGAGCCTTGCAAATTACAGCCCCTGATGCATTCTGCAGTGGCTGTATTATACATCATGGCCAGGTGCATAGAGACTAGATACCATCTGGTCAGTACTTTGAGACTGTCCAGGCAGATATTAAATTAACACATTAATGCAACACTGTAATCACAAATACATCATTAAATGTATTTTAAATGCAGGCAGTGTAAGAACCAAGAATTTATTTAGTATCAGCCACTTGCAGTCTTTGCACAGCAGAGCTCAGAGGCCAGTCAAGGTTTCTGCAGTGTGAGAAGCATGCTTATAGGAGGAGAAAGCATAGTGACAGAGAGACACGTTCACCAATTTTCAGCTTCTCTATGCACTGTCCACTCAAAGGGTGAGAATAGGGCAAGTACCTGTGAGTAAAAGTGAAACTACAGCAGAGAAAGATCAGGTCTCTATCATTGCCAAGCAGGACTGTGCTGTGTGGCAGATTGTAGTAAATCTCTGGACTGGATGGACAGAAAAACTAATTCCTCTAGCATATAAGAGGCATGGAGGAGCTCAGCTATGAGGAAAGATTAGAGGAACTGAATCTATTCCCTCTTGAGAAGAGGAGAATAAGGGGGGATATGATTAACATGTACAAATATATAAGGGGTCCATATAGTGAACTTGGTGTTGAGTTATTCACTTTACGGTCATCACAGAGGACAAGGGGGCACTCTTTACGTCTAGAGGAAAAAAGATTTCATCTCCAAATACAGAAAGGTTTCTTCACAGTAAGAGCTGTGAAAATGTGGAACAGACTCCCTCCAGAGGTGGTTCTGGCCAGCTCAGTAGATTGCTTTAAGAAAGGCCTGGATACTTTCCTAAATGTACATAATATAACTGAGTACTAACATTTATAGGTGTAGCGGGTATACACTTTTCTCTCTATTTAAAACTGGCAGAGACACCAGCGATGTGCAGTTCCTTGCGGCCCAGCAGGTGGCGCTGTCGCCCTGGGCTGGGGTTGAACCATTGCTGTGTGCCGTGCCTCCTTTTTGTCCTCCCTCGGCAGCGGTATGGTGGGGCGGGGAACCCGCCGTGCTTGCTGGGAGAGGGTATAAAGGAGCCGGCCATCTTTGTCATGGGGTCGAGTCCCAAGCACCTTCAGCCTGAGGGCGGTGGTTCGTGTTGGTCCTCTAGGCGGCCTAGGCCTAGAGGAGGTCCGGAGGTCGTGTTCCATCCCAGGCACCTTTAGCCTGGGGTGAGATACTCGGATGGTGGTCTGGAGCTCAGTGCCCAACACTGAGTTCCGCGAGGGAAGGAGGTCCTAGGGAACCCAGGGCTTGGGTACCCGAATCCGGAAGGCGTAATGGACCGGGGGGGGGAAATACTCACTTGAAGACCGGGTGCAGCAGATTGCCAGTGACAGGTTAGCCTCCCATCGGAGACCGCCTGGAAGGAAACCCCCCCTCCGCTCGGAGACCTCAGCCCACTTTCAGGGAGGAAAGTGGAGAGTTCATTGTGTCTGGGCCTACTCGCATCCACACCTCCTTGTTTGTTCTGTTCTTTAAGGGAGTCTAACTGATTGTGCTGTTCACTTGAGAAGAATAAAGGAGTGTTGGACTTTAATGGTGTGGGGCTCTTTTCTGATGGACATTGTTCAAGGTAACTCCAGGTGCACAACACTGACCCGAAGGTAGAGAAAGAACTTTGCTTACACCGCACAGACATCTGTGGTGAAGGCTTGGCGTGGTGACCCCGCTCTCTCCCCTCTAAGGTACCCCTAGACAAGAGAAAGACGAGCTGATGCAAAGAGGGGAGTGAGGAGGCCGCTACATAGGTAAAGTTGATCCAGGGTAAATCCGATTGCCTCTCGGGGAATCAGGAAGGAATTTTTTCCCCTGCTGTAGCAAATTGGATCATGCTCTGCTGGGGTTTTTTGCCTCCCTCTGGATCAACTGTGGGTATAGAATTGGGTATATGGGATTGTACGATATTTTTTATTTTATTTTATTTTTTATTTTTTTATGGTTGAACTGGATGGACTTGTGTCTTTTTTCAACCTGACTAACTATGTACGGTAACTATGTAACTATATAAAATAGCTGCTATATATGTCTTTCATCTGTGAATTTATTCATTTACCTAGAATTAAGCTTTAACCCTTTTACTGCCAATGCCATATTCCACGTCACAGTTGCAATAGCGCCATGAGTCTCTTTGGCTAAGTCCTGTCATGGGTGAAATGCTTTAGTGGCATGGCTTCAAGTGGAAGGCTGTGGCTGCTGTGTGAGCCATCAGTCAAAAAATATAGCTGGATCAAGACGTCATTGGTGTGTGGCCCATTTCATTTGATCTGTAGTCATGAGTTTTTATTTTAGACAGTAGGCTCCTGGATATTTAGTAAAAGTGATACGGTGGCTGTAGAGCCACCAGATCACATTTATGGGACTCATACTGTGCTTTCCCTCCCCCAACTGAACCCCCCTCTGTGGTCACTTCAGTCTCCTGCCTCTCCTGGGACTCTCACAATGTCCTCTGCAGTGTGAACCCGGAAGCAATCAGCTCTGAGCATTTCTGGGTTCAGAGCAGTCAAAATCCCAGCTGGAAAGCCAGGTAAACAGCAGATCAAGCACTGTCTGTCTGTCAGTCATCCTGCCTAGTGCTATCACTTTCATTTTTAACGCAGATTTGTTTCCTCTTAAGAAAAAGTGTTTACAATAAATCAGTGTGCGTGAAGCCGTAAGGGGCTTTTTAGCCCCCTTATTATAGAAATAATCTTAAGTGAAAAAAAATTAAAAGTGTTGAAACATTCATATACAATGACTTTAATAAATATTTAAAAAGCACCCCTACAATAAATGCCATTCATAAATGCACACCATTCATAATGGCACACACTTATGTAGCGGGTATTTGAATTTAGGGGAGGCATCTGGGTGGTAGTGTAACCCAGATGCATGGATTGTAAGGGAATCTGGGACCTTTATTATTGGTTCTTGGAGGACTCTGGTGGTGTGAGGTTCCCTGCGGCCTGCAGGTGGCGTTGTTGCCCTGGGCCGGCTTTGAACCCTCACCGCAAGACTGCATCCTTTTTGTCCTTTTCCGGCGCTGGTACGGCAGGGCGGGGAACCTGCTGTGACGCAAAGGGAGAGGAGATAAAAGGGGCGGACGCCCTGAACACGGGGTTCAGAGTCAGAGGTCAGAGTCGCGCCCAGGCACCTTCAGCCTGGGTGCCGGCATTCCGGAGTTCTGGGCCCAGGTGCCCTTGACCTGGCCGGAGCGGGAGATGGAGTCCATCCCAGGCACCTTTAGCCTGGGGTGAGGTACTATTGAGAAGGCCTGGGGCCCGGTACCTTTGACTAGGTCCCGCAAGGGTGGAGGAATCCGAGGGGGCCCTAAAGCCTTGGGTGCCCGAGTCTGAGATGAGGAGGCCAGGGAGCGTAACCCCTCCGAACAGTCCGGTGCAGCATTGCTGGTGACGGCGGGGCCTGTGGTAACTCTCTTGGACTGATGTCTTGCCTCTGACAGGGGCTGCGCTTAGCGAAGGTAATTCACTTTCTGTTCTACACAGTCGGTGGCAGAGACTGTACGCCATAACCGTTGGTGACACCACAATGGTTGGTTCTATCTAAGGATTGTGCCTCGACCTACCCCCCACCTATACTGAATTGTTCTTAGGTCACAACCTGTCTGTGCTAAGTGTCGATTTATTGCTGTTGAAGAATAAATACGAGTTGGACCTTTTCAGTGGTGTGGAACTCCAGTTACTGTGAGCAGAGGGGGTCATTTACAGGAAAGACTTGGCTCTGGGTTATACACACATGACCCGATGGTAAAATAGGTTCTGGCCTTCACCTTTATCCAAAAGAGGACATGGGCCGTGGTGTATCTCATCCCTCCTCCCATACTACCCCCTAGACGAGACAACAAGCCGAGAAGAAGAAGGGGTGAGAGGGGTGAGGTCACTACACTTACAAATGCAAACATGCATTATGTTGGATGAACATGTGTATACAAACAAGGATTGCACAACATATGTCGGGTATTGTCGTGCACATCAGAGTAAGGTTACCTATAAACTGATGAGCTGTAAAGTCATTTTTTTATTTATAATAAACTGTATTTTGTATTGAAAATATATATATACCGATGCACAAAAATCATGCAACATGTAAAATTGCAACAACCATCTTTTCATTATACAGGGCCTATGCTCAGAAAATATATAAGGTTTTGGAGTGTTTTAAGAATTTTCTTTGCCAAAAATGCAAATTTTAAAATGTGTGTGTAAAATTAAAAGATTGCTCTAGAAGCAAAAGGGTTAAAGACAACTAGCCATGTCTGAGTTTTTGAAAGAATCTGAATAATAAAGGATATGTAAACCCAACATTTCCTATTCCTGATATGTGCCTGCTCTACCATGTACTTGTATGAGAAAGTATCCTGTTCTCTTTGTATTGCTTCCTTTGTGTGAAATCCTTGGTGTTCGTACCAGTCTCTCTGCTGTCCTATTAAAATCTGACGACACTGAGCAGGAAAACACACCATGGTCAGTTCTCTAGCTATGCTGGGAAGCCTGCTCTCCTCCAATGAGCAGATATGTCCTGACAAACCCCCACACACGCACACACACACATAGCCTTTCACTGAGATCAGTGTGCTGCTGTTTCTCCTTCTCCAGCTCTTATGCAGCTGAAAACATGTGATCACTAATGAAAAGGGAAAAAAAGGGTATTAATAATGTTTTTTATATCTATACACAAACATTTTGCCTTTTATTTATATTTTAAACTGAATGAGTTGTTTTACAAGGTGATCGTTTACCATAACTTTATGGGGTCGATTTACTAAAGGCAAATAGACTTTGCACTTTGCAAGTGCAGTTGCTCCAGAGCTTAGTAATTGAGCAAAAGTTTACTAGGCTCTGGAGCAACTGTCCTTGCAGAGGGTCTGTTTGCCTTTTGTAAATAAACCCCTAAGTCTTCAAGTGAAGAAAGATACAAACTACAGTGGAACCTCGGATTGCAAGTAACGTGGTTAACGAGCGTTTCACAATACGAGCACTGTATTTTTTAAAATCTTAACTCAGTTTGCGAGTGTTGTCTCGCAAAACGAGCATGATTCAGGCCAAAGCGGTGTGCAGTACCACGTTTGACCTGAGGTGGGGGGCGCCGGAGCCGAGCAGAGCCTAACGTCACTGATTGCAGTCAAACGGCGCCGTTCGGAAATGCACGGAAAGGCCCAAGGACAGCACGGCTGACCTCGGCAAATCTCAGGAACAAAGTCTTTCCGAGGTTTGCCGAGGTGTCCTCGGGCCTTTTTTCGGACGTTTCCAGGGGTTCTCCGGCACCCCACCCACCTCTGGCCGCATCCGCATGCCATTGAAGTCAATGCGGAACAAATTATTTTCGTTTCCATTGACTTCAATGGGGAAACTCGCATTGATATGCGAGTACTTTGGATTACAAGCATTCTCCTGGAACGGATTATGCTCGTAATCCGAGGTTCCACTGTATGTGGTTTATTTACTAAAGCTGAAGAGTGCAAAATCAGGCTCACTTCTGCATAGAAACCAATCAGCTTCTAACTTCAGTTTGTTCAATTAAGCTTTGCCAATAAAACCTGGAAGCTGAATGGTTTCTATGCAGAAGTGAGTCTGATTTTGCACTTTCCAGCTTTAGTAAATAAACCCATATGTGGCTCTGTTATCTGATGGAGTTATGAGCACGTAGAGTGTGGGAAACAATTGCTGATTTGCTTGTATGGAGTAAGTTTAACTGCAGCAATAAGGCCCTGTGTTTATTTCAGTGTATTCACTCAGCATCATGCCATTAGGTTAGGTATTTGACAGGGCAGACATTTTCTGAATTTAAAGGGGTGACCAGATATGGCCCACAGTTCAGAAAACATAGGTAACGCCAAATAATGGGGCAAATATAAATTCCTAATTAATAAGTCTACAATAGGGGAGGATTGACATGGAGGACATTGTTGTAAATAAGATATGTATCAGATGATACACAGGGATGAAACAAATCTTCCTACATAAGTTTTACATGTATTGTATAGCTGCTGTGTATTCTTTAGAAACTGCACATCGTGTTAGATTTTTCCTTCCTGTTAAGCATGGAAGTGCAGTCTGGGCATACAGCCAAGACAGCTGATTGGAGGAAAGGCACACACTCCTTCTCCACATTGGCAAAGGAAGAAAGTACTGTACAGAGCTCTGCTCAGAATAGACCAGCGCTGTAATCTTTTTATAGCATCCTCCCACGACACCATCTTCAGGCTGCTTTTATCTCTAATTTCGGAGAACTTGTCAGAAGTTATCATGCTAATAACAGAGCTCCAGGACAGAAGAAACACACGGGACATAGTGCTTTGGAGAGAGATAAGAAAACACTACAGATATATGTGTCCAGCTCAATTTTCATGAATGAGGTTTACATCCACTTTAATTAATTAAGGCGTTTCTCATTGTTGAGAAAAAAAAAACATTTCCACCTGGGTGATCTACAGTAAGTACATCGCAAGGGTTATAACAACCTTTGTTGCAGATTCCTACCTTTTGTTATTCTGAAGAAATCCCTGTGTGTTTGTCTGTGCCTCTGGGCTAAGTGGGTCTAATGGGAGTGGTTTTATAATTATCAGTCAGCTGTGGCAGCTGCAGGGCACTAATGAGGAAAACTGCTGGGCCTGCATCCCTTTAGACATGTTCCTATTGGAAATATCTCACCAAAAATGAAATTTTTGTTGCAGGGGATCCCTGAAATCTGACTTGTATCTTAGGGAGACTTCTGGGAAAATTGGAGAGCCAATCCCACAAGCAGGAAAATAGGATTTTTTACTCACCGTAAAATCCTTTTCTCTGAGTCCATGGACCGACACAGCTTCTCTATTGACAAAGTGGGTATTATCCGTTAATTAGGAGTGACTAGGCAGAAAAACTTGTAAAAAGTGTTGCATCACACCTTCTACAGTACCGCCCAGGGGGCGGACCCTCCGGGTATAACCTCTCAGTCTGCATCTTCGCAGATCAGTTCGTCAAAAAGCAGTACAAACTTAAAAGGAGGGGTGGGTCCTGTGTCGGTCCATGGACTCAGAGAAAAGGATTTTACGGTGAGTAAAAAATCCTATTTACTCTTTCGTCCATGGACCGACACAGCTTCTCTATTGACAAAGTGGGACGTCCCAAAGCAGTGTCAGAGAAAAAACAAGGGGTGGTAACAGCATAAAAATAAACTTCACCCCAAACACAAAACAGCACTCCTCCAACGGAGGAGCTGCAACTCTAAACAGCCGCTTGTAAAACCTTGCGGCCAAAAGAGGCATCCGAAGATGCACCTACATCAATTTTGTAGAATTTTGTGAAAGTGTGAGCGGACGACCAAGTCGCCGCTTTACATAATCGGGAAACAGACGCTTGATGTCGGAAAGCCCAAGAGGCACCTATTGCCCTGGTCGAATGCGCCGTGACCGGGAAGGGGGCGCTTGACCCTTTAAGGCGTAAGCCTGGATTACTATCTGTCGGATCTACCTAGAGATGGTGGCCGATGAGACTGCTTGGCCCTTCTTGGGACCAGCCACCGAAACAAACAGTGAGTCTGACTTCCGGAATCGGGAAGTAGCAGATAGGTATACTCTCAAAGCTCGGACAACGTCCAAGGAATGCAACGCCGACTCCTTAGGATTCGACGGCTGAGGACACAAGGATGGAAGTACAATGTCTTCACTGAGATAAAAAGCCGACACGACTTTTGAAAGGAAGGCTGCGGCCACAGCACCACCTTATCCTTGTGGAAAATCAAATAGGGAGCCTTGCAGGACAAGGCTGCCAGCTCAGAGACTCGTCTAACTGACGTAACAGCCACCAAAGAGACCACTTTCTGAGAAAGTGTCAACAGGGGAATATCTCTAATATTCTCAAACGGTGCCTTCTGAAGCACCGAGAGGACCAGGTTCAAGTCCCACGGAAGAAAAGGGGGACGGACCGGAGGGGCCACATGTCGAACCCCCTGCACAAATGTACTCACGAGAGAGTGAGCCGCCAGGGGTCGCTGAAAAAAGACAGCCAGGGCAGATATCTGTCCCTTAATCGTACTTAGGGCAAGCCTTTGGTCCACCCCATGCTGTAAAACCAGCAGGATTCTGGAAACCAAATACGTACGCGGATGCCATTTCATTTCCTCACACATGGAGATGTGGGCCTTCCAAGTGCGGTGATAAACCTTCCTAGAGGACGGTTTCCGAGCACTTCTCATAGTAGAGATTACTGAATTTGACAGGCCCCGGTCTCTCAGTACCTGGTTCTCAATAGCCATGCAGTTAAAGCCAGTGACCGTAAAGCAGGATGGAGTATGGGACTTTGCGATAGCAGGTCCTTCCGTAGTGGTAGGCGCCAGGGGACGTCTGCTTCCAGACGTACTAGATCGGCGTACCAAGGACGCTGAGACCAATCTGGAGCGATTAGGATCATTGGAATTCCCTCTGCCTCCACTCTGCAGAGCAGAAGAGGAAGAAGCCTTAAGGGAGGGAAGGCATAGATTAGCCGATACTGACCCCACGATGCTACCAACGCATCCGTTGCGTCTGCCCATGGGTCTCTTGACCGGGCCACAAATCTCAATACCGTCAGATTGAGTCGGGAAGCCAGAAGATCTACGTCTGGTGTGCCCCATCTTTGGCAGAGGAGTTGGAACACCTCCGGGTGTAAGGACCCTTCTCCCTGGTCCAGCATCTGGCGGCTCAGGTAGTCCGCCTGCCAGTTTTCCACGCCCGGAATGTACACGGCCGATAGTGCCGGTACGCTCTTCTCTGCCCACTTCAGGATGCGAGCAACCTCCGATGCTGCAGCTGAGCTTCTTGTTCCTCCTTGATGATTGACATATGCCACCGCTGTGGCGTTGTCTGACTGGATCCTGACTGGACGCCCTTGCAGCCTCTGAGACCATTTGAAGAGGCACAGCTTGATCGCCCGGATCTCCAGGACATTGATCGGCAGGAGGGCTTCCTCTGGGGTCCAGCGACCTTGCGCCGACTGGACACCCCAGACTCCCCCCCAACCTGTAAGGCTGGCGTCCGTCGTGATCACTATCCAGTAAACCGGAAGAAATTACTTCCCGGCCATTAGAGCCGGTGCTGTCAGCCACCATACCAGGGTTCTCCTGACTAGGTGGCTCACTCGGATTTGATAATCCAGAGATGAAGGGCATCTGTTCCATCTGGACAGAACTTCCTTCCGTAACACTCAAGTGTGGTATTGAACATATGAGGCCGCCTCAAAGGAGGCTACCATGAGGCCCAACACTCGCATGCAAAAACGGAGTGACGACCAATTCCTGGAAGTCAGCTGCCGTACTGCAGCCCGGAGGGTCTGCAACTTCTCCACAGGGAGGAATTCCTTTGCCTCTGAGGAATCCAGAATCAACCCCAGGTACACTAGGCGTTGAGTGGGCACCAATACTGACTTTTGCGTGTTTAGTATCCAACCACAGTCTCGAAGAGTCTGACAGGTAATGGACACGCTTACTGAGCTTGGGGCTCAGCAGAAGGTCGTCCAAGTAGCCTGTGATAGCGATACCCCACTGTCTTAGAAGTGCCAGAATCGGAGCGAGCACCTTGGTGAACGTCCTGGGTGCTGAGGCAAGGCCCAACGGGAGGGCCACAAACTGGTAGTGGTCCTTCCTGATAGCAAATCGCAGAAACCTCTGGTGTCTGGAGTATATGGGGACATGCAGATATGCGTCCTTGATGCCCAAGGAGGCCAGAAAGTCCCCCGGATAGAGAGCCGTGACTACAGATCGAACCGACTCCATCTGAAATCTTTGTACCTTCACAAAGCAATTGAGGGCTCTGAGATCCAAGCTTGGACGAACCCCTTCCTTCTTCGGCACAAAGAACAGATTTGAGTAAAAACCCCGTTCCAGTTCTGGAACTGGAATAACTACCCCGCGTTCCAGTAGACCCTGGACCGCCCTATACAGGGCCTCCCGTCGGGTCGGTAGTAGCTGGAGATTGGAGGTGTTGAATCTGTCCGGTGGACAAGAGAGAAACTCTATCTTGTAGCCTGAGGAGATTACTTCGCAAACCCACCTGTCGGAGATTAGAGCTGTCCACTGAGTCGCGAATTTGTGAAGACGTCCCCCCACCCGAGAGCTGGGTGGGGGTGGACCTTCATGCGGACGCAAATTTGTCCGCAGGCTTATTGGGTATGCGGGACCGAGGACGCTTTTGGCCTTTGGGCAGGCGCTTTATCGGCCTGGGGTCTTTTCCCTGTCGCCCTAGGGGGACGAAAAAACCACTTGCGTGCAGTAAAGGAGGGCCCTTGCCCCTTGGCGTGGCCCCTTACCCTTGCTAATTTGGGGAAGCAAAGTGCTTTTACTTCCTGTGGCATCCTTGATGATGTCATCCAGAGAAGCCCCAAAAAGTCTGTCGTCCTTAAAAGGCAGATCCAACAGGGCTTTCTTGGAAGTCTGGCTCTATTAAGTCTGGACACCGGAGGTCCACTATAGGGGGAGAGGTCCATTTCTTCAGAAAACTCTCCTCAAAGGGGTACCGTACCGCAAACCTCTTTGGGGCTGTAAAGACCCTCACTGGGTTCTCCCATTCCTTGTATAAGTGTTTATTAAAAGACACACAAGGGAACACCTTAGCAGTGCGGGCAGGTCTATGAAACCCAAGTGGACCGGAGTCTCTGCTGCTTCTGCAGTATTTTCCAACTTTAGCATATCCCGCACTGCAGTAATAAGGCCAGATACCAAAGCCGTCTTGCGTACTGACCTGGACTTGGAGTCATCCTCACTGTCTGGTCACGGTCTGCAGTCTCTGATGCGTCAGAATCTGGGCCCCGAGCCGTAGCTGGACCTGGTTCTGCATCAGAATTATCCCCAGAAGCTTGCAGGGGACGGGGCGTTTACTACCCCCTGTATTCCCGTGTGCTGCTTCCACCCTGGCAGAAAACGCCTCTAGGATTGCCGTCATAGCGTTCATAGACACCTCAGGGGCACCAGCTGCTAAATCTGGTGTTTCAGGGGAGAAGACATCTGGCTCAGATGCCATGCTGACCACACGCTGACACTCACAGGGCTCCAGGCAAGATATCAATAGGCCACCCTCCTGTGCTGCAGAGAGGCTGGGTCACCCAAAGGACTCAACACCCTGGATAGGTACTGCTATGCTGCCGTGTGCTGCGCCTGTGATGCTGTTTCTCTGCTGCTGTGTCAGTCTGCTTCTTTTATCAGCATTTCCTGTGTGAATTTTTGCACCAGTGTAATGCACCCTAGAGGCCGGAGGCTCTCGCAAAATGGTTGCCAAAAACGTCTGTATGGAAGATAATGTGGGCTCTAAGAAAATGGCCGCCGACCGAAGATAGAGGTCAAGCAGCCATAGCCCACAAAAAGATGGCCGCCGAACGGCAATATATGCATACAGGGTGGACAAACATGGCCGCCGATCAGCTGATAGGGGCCAGTGGGTGCAGCCGAACCACAGGAAGATGGCCGCCGGGCAGTCACAAGAGGCCGAACTCGGCATGGACCACCTCAAAATGGCCGCCGACAGCATAGAGGAGGAAGCACACAAACACAGGTAAGCAGAAATGACATTTCTTTTAAATGTTAGTTACAGCAAGCCCCGCTCCAGTGGAACCCCCTAGGTGACCCCCAGCACCCAGCAACCTTTAGCTAGAAGCCCAGGGAGGAGGGAAAGGCAGGGAGAGAGGGAAGAAAGGGGCCACAACCACTTGCTTGATCTCTCCAGGAATGTCCAGCTAAATCACCCAGCCGAGGCAGGGTAGTTTTACTTACCTATCCTGCATGTATTATGCTGGAAGACATTCCAAACAGGTCATCGTCCACGCACGGAAGGTGACTGTTGGCCAGGCATGCTGTGATTGGACCCAAAAGGGACGATCATATGTATGCCCTGGAGCGTGACGCTCACCGGACAGGCTGCTGCGACTCGGCCGTAAGGTCAGCCGAAGCTGAGCGGTCCGATGCAAGCCTTGGAGCGTAAGCTCACCGACCAGGCTGCTGCGACTCGGCCGTAAGGTCAGCCGAAGCTGAGCGGTCCGATGCAGGCCCTGGAGCGTAGGCTCACCGTAGCTAGGTTCGGCACACGCTCGATGGCCGAAACTGGGGAGACTACAAGGATCGAGGATCCAGCCTGTCACCCAGGCGACAGTTGATCGAAGATCTTAGGAAACAAAAATGTAGCAAAAAAATATATATCTTTTTCCCCCGGACCAATGGGCCCGAAGGGAGCCATGTCCTACTCCTTGCTAGACAGAAAAAAACTGATCTACGAAGATGCAGACTGAGAGGTTATACCCGGAGGGTCCGCCCCCTGGGCGGTACTGTAGAAGGTGTAATGCAACACTTTTTACAAGTTTTTCTGCCTAGTCACTCCTAATTAACGGATAATACCCACTTTGTCAATAGAGAAGCTGTGTCGGTCCATGGACGAAAGAGTAATGATGTTTCTGGGGAGTGGTCAGTATACATTCTGTGTACAGAACAACTCCATGTAGCCATATTGCATTGCATTTATAGAAAATTACAGCGGCTGCAGATTGAAAAGGAAAGGTCATTTTTAAGAACATTCAACTACAATATCACTTTTATCGCAATTGTACACGCTATATTATTTTTTCTTCATTTGCTATTTTTTTTCCCCACGAATGTGGAGTTACACTTTAAGTGACAAACACCCCTCCAACCCATATCCTTATCAATTTAGAACAACCCTTGAGAATGGCATTTTGCAATAGAGTCTTAGGCATTTGCCAAGATCATTTCTACATACATGAAATAGAAGGTTACAGGACAGTTCAACTATTGCAAAATCAAGAATGTATTGACAAGCAACAGTGCTTCATCCCAGATAGACTTCAAATGAACCTACATTTCCCCATCCAGTTCTTTTGCTCTAAAGCCGTGTACACACGATCGGTTTTACAGATGAAAACAGTCTGATGGACTGTTTTCATCGGACGAACCGATCGTGTATGGGCCCCATCGGTCTTTTTTCCATCGGTGTGAAAAAATAGAACATGTTTTAAATTTATCTGATGGGAAAAAAAACGATAGCAAAATCCGATCGTCTGTGTGGAAATCCATCGGATAAAAAACCCACGCATGCTCAGAATCAAGTCGACGCATGCTCAGAAGCATTGAACTTAATTTTTCTCGGCTCATCGGAGTGTTTTACGTCACCACGTTTGAAACGGTCCGTTTTTTGACTGATGGTGTGTGGGCAAGACTGATGGAAGACAGTTTCATCGGATTTCCGATGGAAAAAAAACATCGGATTAGAATCCATAGGTTATCCGATCGTGTGTACAGGGCTTAAGTCTGATTCCTACTCTCTCCACTCTGTAATATGCTCTCTTTAGCTTTCTTTTTCACAATGATGTCCTCTCTCCTCGAATTCTCATTCCTTTACCACTTTTTTTTAGCCCACAACTTTTATATATCACCTTCACTCCTGACCTCTCCCTATTACTGCACCCATCACTTACTGCTATTTCTGAGCCCACGTGCCAACCTAACCACTAGGACACTGGGGGAATGTGACCTCACTCCCATCTTACTTTGCCTGCCCTCCTGGGCATATTTCCCATAATCCTGGACCTTCTATCTCTGGCAGCAGCCATAACCTGCACAGTCTAATTTCTATTCCCACTTCTAGCAACAACCTGCCTTCCACCCCTTCTCATGTGCCCTATGAAATGCCCGCTCTGTCAGTAGCAAGCTCACCTCTGTCCTTTACCATCTTATCCCAAATCCCTTAACCTTCTTGTTGTTACTAAAACCTTGCTTAACCACTTCAGCCTCAGAAGGATTTACCCCTTAACCACTTCGCATCTGGGCCAATTCTGACATTTCGCTCCTACATGTAAAAATCCTAATTTTTTTGCTAGAAAATTACATATAACCCCCAAACACTATATATGTTTTTATAGAAAAGACCCTAGAGAATACAATGGCGGTCATTGCAACTTTTTATCTTGCACGGTATTTGCACAATCATTTTTCAAACGCTATTTTTTGGGAAAATAAACGGTTTCATGAATTAAAAAATATAAAAAAAGTTAGCCCAACTTTTTTGCATAATGTGAAAGATGAAGTTACGCCGAGTAAATAGATACCTAACATGTCACCCTTCAAAATTGCACACGCTCGTGGAATGGCGCCAAACTTCGGTACTTAAACATCCTCATGGGCGACGCTTTATTTTTTTTTACTGGTCACATGTTTTGAGTTACAGAGGAGGTCTAGGGCTAGAATTATTGCTCTCGCTCTAACGTTCGCTGCGATACCTCACATGTGTGTTCTGAACACCGTTTTCATATGTGGGCGGGACTTACGTATGCGTTCGCTTCTGCGTACGAGCTACCGGGGACAGGGGCACTTTACATTTATTTTTTTTATTTATTGTTAATTTTACTTGAAAAATTTTTACTTTGACACTTTAAAAAAAATTAAAAAAATGATCACTTTTATTCCTATTACAAGGAATGTAAACATCCCTTGTAATAGGAATAAGCATGACAGGTCCTCAATAAGACCCCACATCTCACCTCTAGGCTGGGAAGCCTGAAATAAAAAAAAACGATCACCGCTTCCTAGCCGAAGCGGCGCCGTTTTTTTTTAATGCAGAGGCCGGGCGTGACGTCATAACATCGCGCCTGGCCTCCGAACGATCATAGAGACTCCGGCGACCATCTGGTCCGCTGAAAATCTCTATGGTAAGAAGCCGGGGCCAGAGGATCCTGTCACCCACTCACCGATTGCACAGGTGAGTCGGTAGAAGCGCCGGAGGGCGGCGGGAGGGGGGGCGTCCCCTCTCGCCGCCTGTAAGAACGATCAAGTGGCGGAACAGCCGCTATGATCATTCTTACGGTACACAGAATCGCGGGCTCTAAAAAACAATATCTGAATGATGCCTGTAGCTGCAGGCATTATTCAGACATCCCGGCTCAAAGTCCAGGACGTCCATGGACGTCCTTGGATGCGAAGTGGTTAATAACCAGGTTATTTTTTGCGATACGGCATTGCATCGCTTTAACTGACAATTGCGCAGTAATGCAACACTGTACCCAAACAAAATTGATGTCATTTTTTTCCCAACAAATATAGCTTTCTTTAGGTGGTATTTGATCACCACCGCTTCAGCTGGGGAAGTTCCTTGCAACTCCACAGATACTGCTGTTGGTGCTGGGCAGAGCACAGTGAAGTTTAGCCCTGATACCAGCTCTTCTGCTGGAGGCTCATCAGGTTGTTCTTCCTCAGGCAGAAAAGTCTATCAAATCCCCAGTCTCTGCAAATAGTGTCTGGGGATAGAGGTTCACCATAGCATCTTCTGGGTTCCACGGAGAGGAGATCAGTGCTGGGCAGAGGTTAGCAGAACTCTGCCCTGTTGTCAGCACTTCAGCTTTGGGGATGGCAATCTCCATATTTTCCACTGCCGATTCTCTGGCATGCTGCTGGAAAGGCATATTCCTCCATCCAAGATCATCCCATGCAGAAACAGGATCATCAAGGTCAGTCAGCACTTGCTGCATCCGCCATAAGACCTCCATGTCCATAGCTGCGGGGGCAGTTTGACAAAGCACACTGTTACTCTGCCACCTTGCCGACTCTTCAGCCAGGATTTCAGAGTTGTCAAATGATATTTCCTGACAGTCCCAGGCGAAGGGAGCCCAGCCCTGGTGCTGAGCAGAGTCTAGCAGCTGTCTGTAGGCAATCTCCAGCTCCCATTCTTGAACGGACAGAAAATCTATATCTTCCAGTGCCCAGTGCACTTCCGAGACATTCAGTAGCCCTTCTCTGTAATCCATGATTTCGTCCAACCGCCACTCCAATTCACTCCCAAAGTTGGGGTCCCCTGTCAGCTTCACATATAACAGTCCCTGGCCGCCGTAGCCAAAGCCTTCTGTTGGGCTTTCATCTGCTATTCAAGGACATGCTTGGGATACATGCCACCGTAGGGCTCTGTAGCTCTCATCCAGCCGCATTTCTGCCCAGACCAGCCTGCTTAATTCAGCTGTCTGTTCCTTGTGTGGTTTTTCTCCCAAAAACAGCACCCACAATCCATACTGCGACCAGTACCTTTCCTGGATGGAGGGGAGAACTTTTCCCTGGTGGCGCTGCTCACAGGCTAGCGTTTCCTTCCAGAGTTCGCAGTGGATAGAATCAAACTATCCCAGTAGGACCTGCTCTGATACTGGTCCTCTGTGCTGTATCTGCATCTCTCGCAACCTCCTTCTGAATTCCTCTTCCATGCCGGCTGGTATCTGTACCTCTCCTCTCCTCTCCTGCTATCCAGACCTTGGATACAGGTGGAAGTTTGGATGTCCCAGAATGCAGGAAGCATCCCAATGCTTGCCACCACTTGTGACGAAACGTCCTACACTCCGCTTGAGTGCTTTCGTCATATACCACTTCCTATCAGTCTGAATATAGATATCAGATATTCCAACCGCTCACAAGCATAAAACGAGACGATACTTGTTTGTCTGCTGAACATGGACTGTTTAGTAGAACCAAAATACAAGTCTTATATACAGTAAAAGAGGAGGTTCCTACATCCTGCTCATATTACTCTAGCAATACACAATAACATAAATTAACATGAGCTAATTAACTAATCCTATAAAGCAGCCGTTGTGACTCCCTAACTACAATACACATTATCATACATATCAACACAGAACTTCTTCATACAATTGCAGGGTTAATTAGCACAAGCAACAATGGGTGAAAGAATCTTATGCCGCATACACAAGGTCGGAATTTCTGATGGAAAAGGTCCGATTGGAGTTTTTCATCGGATATTCCGACCGTGTGTATGCCTCATCTGTCGGAAAAATCATCCCAGTAACTGTCTGCCCATACAAGAGATATGGGCAGACAGCAGTATTGAGCGTCTGCAGGAGCCTGACATTGCACCTATGATCTACTGATCATGGGTGCAATGTTCTGCAGGCTCCTAGGAAAAAAAAATGTGCATTTTTTTAACTGTAAAAAAACGTGCATTTTTTTTTAAGTGAACTTAGTTCTTAACTGTACATACCAGGGACCCATTGTGAAACCATTACAGGGCCCCTGACTCTTCAAGCCCTATATTAAAGTGTTACTAAACCCACAACAGTAAAATCAGTCTGTATACTGTATGCAGTAAAGCATGCTTGTTATACTTTTACTGTGGAACTTAAGGAGTGAATCCATCGCATTGTGTAAGAAGGCTGTTTGATTCTGTCTTCTCTGATCCTCCCTTCTTTTACTGTCCCTATCTGCTGATAGTACAGAGCCCTAGGAGGAACTCTGCACATGCTTAGGGTTCATGCTCCCTTTTTGGAAGGGTGCATGTGATCAGCACAAGGCCAATCAGTTCTGTCCAGACAACGGGTCAGGAGTCATGCAGCCTCATAGGACAGTCAGAGGAGAATGAAAACTCCTCCTACAAGCTTTAACCAGTGCTCTGCTGGACACTGATAGAAGTCACAAGACTGGTATATACTGCTGATGAGAAAAGGCATTTAGCAGTTTATATTTATTAAAGTACGGTAATTGCATTTCCATGTTCTATGTACTGTGAGAGACCAGATATAGTGAATGCAGGGTCATACGCACATCATGAATGTTTGGAATACTGACGTACATGATTCTCAGCAACGCAGACAGCTCAACAGCATTAGGTGAAATACTAATTCTCTTCATTCAATCTTCACTAATCACTGTTATTCTGAAATAATAAAAATCACAGCAGAATATGAATTGCTTTCATAGCTATTTGACAGAGGTGCCTGAAGCAATTACACCTTTCATTTATCCAAACGGAATTGTTGCCTGGATACATTTTGTAAACAGGTAGTAGCTGGCACTCTACATAGCAGGGTCTTGTATGGCTATAGTTACCTTTTGTAATGTATCTACTATTATATGATCACCTGTTATGTTCTGGAAGTCCGGGTCTGGCAGTAAACAACCTGTGCAATTGGCCATATGTGCATGTTGCAAAGTCTGCAAAAGTTTCAGCCTAATATGAAGCAGGTTGAGCAGTCTGCGCACATGGGATCAACTGAGAAAACCTATTTATGGAACTCCTTACCCCAATCTGTCCGTCTATCTCCTTCTCTATTAGCTTTTAGAGGATCCCTGAAAACCCTCCTCTTTAGAGAAGCCTATCCTACCCACACCTAACAACTGTATTTTCATTTTTGTCCATCTGATCATCCCCCACAGCTACTACCCAAACTTGACCCTCCCTTCTAGACAGTAAGCTCTAACGAGCAGGGCCCTCTGATCCCTCCCGTATTTAATTGTATTGTGACTGTACTTGTCTTCCCTGATGTAAAGCGCTGTGCAAACTGTTGGCGCTATATAAATCCTGTATAATAATAATAATAATAATAATAATAATAATAATGGATAACCATCAGGGAGACTTTAAATTATTTAAAGTAATTTGACCGCTGATCAATGTGTTCCCAACCAGACAGGCATACAAATTTGAGCTATACACAAATACACAAAAAACAATGTAGCGCAACATGCAAAGAATAAACACAATATAATCAAACAATGGTGCAAAAGTTTGTGCAAATATATTTGTGCAAAAAATAGTCCAATGAAAATCCAACCATATCAAAAAGAAAATGATATCCAACTTGAATCCACTCCAATCACCAATGTGACCTGTAATACCAGATGTGAATCATCCACCCTTGTAAATAAGCCTCGCACCTCACTGCCGTGACCCCTGCATTACCAGTAGATCTCACCACATAGTTTTCTCTCTCTGGGGGTGAAGACAAACAGCTACCGCTTCAAACGCCTCTTATTTGAATGGATAGGTGGGTTGATGAATTTCCAATCCCCACAGCATGCATGCAGGAAGAAAAAGCACGCAGACTTAGTGCTCTCTGTTTAAAACTTCACATTTAATAAAATAATAAAATATTATGCCACGTACACACGATAGGAATTTCCGTCGGAAAAACCTTGGATGGTTTTTCCGACGGAATTCCGCTCAAGCTTGGCCTGCATACACACGGTCACACAAAAGTTCTCTGAACTTTCGACCGTCAAGAACGCGGTGACGTACAACACTACGACGAGCCGAGAAAATGAAGTTCAATGCTTCCGAGCATGCGTCGAATTGTTTCCGAGCATGCGTAGGAATTTTGCGCGTCTGAATTGCTATAGACGATCGGAATTTCCAATTGGAATTTTTTGGGTTGGAAAATTTGAGAACCAGATCTCAAATTTTTCTTCTAGGAAATTCCAACAGGAAAAGTCAGACGAAAAGCTCACATCAAACTTTTCTTGTCGGAAATTCCGACCGTGTGTAAACGGCATTACACTTACAAAGATGGCACTATAGGCAGTGTTAATCATAAATTACATGTCTGTCATGTACAATCACAGGACTGCTAGATGCAGAGATGGCCATGGGATGACGTCATATACGTGAGACTGCGTCCTGTGTGCTTTTTCTTCCTGCATGCATGCTGTGGGGATTGGAAATTCATCAACCTATCCATCCATCCATCCAAATACGAGGCATTTGAAGCGGTAGCTGTTTGTCTTCATCCTCAGAGAGGGAAAAATATGTGGTGAGACCTACTAGTAATGCAGGGGTCACGACATCTCGTATTAAATGTCACATTGGTGATTGGAGTGGATTCAAGTTGTATATCATTTTCTTTTTGATATGTTTGGATATTCATTGGACTATTTTTTGCACATACATTTTTGCACAACTTTTTGCACCATTGTTTGACTATATTGTGTTTATTCTTTGCATGTTGCGCTACATAATTTTTTGTAAATATCAGTTTAATAAGGTTAGAATCACTTATAGGTGTTGACTAGCAACGTTTAAAAATAATGTGGTTCACATATTATTGGATTGTGCAGATTGAATATTGGTATACTATATAAATATGAGCACTCGTGTCCTGTCATCGTACATTCAGTATGCAAGTATGTGTACTGCAGGTACACCCTCATCTCAGGGAGTAATTATTATAGGCTATGTCTCCCAGAAAAATAAAACTACCCAATTCTGAGCTTTTAAGATTGACAGGGGTGCTGAGGGTGCCTGCTGACGTCTGTGTTTTTTCACACACATTGTGATTAAATCTTGAAACTGATGATCGAGGAAAGACTAGACAGCAATTATTGAATGTCTATGAGTACCTTTCCTGGGGCTACAGACATGCGGATCTTTGACATTCTGCCAATGACTCACCTTGATGTTCAGCCCTTTTCAAGAGAAATATGGTACTTAAACATCGATAGTTTGGTTCCAGGATATAAACAGGTCAAGTCAACTGGCACCCATATCCTATTGACAAATATATGTGTGTGCAATAATGAGTAAAGAGCCTATAAGGTTCTGTGTATAACCAGCCTTAGTTACATACAGGTGTAGCGGGGTATCGCTTTAAATGAGCACAAAGACTACCATACCCAGTGTGCAGCGGGGCACCCACAGTGCATTGCCTGGCGCAAGGTCTGCTGGGGAAGGACTATTTAAGGAGGGAGGAGCAACACGCGGGTCTCTTCAGACGTCGCCCCCCTAACAAGTGGAGCCTACGTTGGGGCCTGTTGTTTGGACTAGGCCGGAGAGCCTGGGCCTAGAGGATCCGGAGAGATTGCCAAACGTCACTGGAGAACCCAGAGTCGTCTCATCTATCTATCTCCCGCGGATGGTTGAGAGGATCGGAGACTACGGGTATCGTGAGACTGTGTTCCAGGACATCAGTTACTAAGTCGGTTGTACGGACTGGTCTGGTCAGGTGAGAGAGCACTTGCTCAGTATACTTTGACTATCTTTTAGGCCCAGTATCCTTTGGCCAGAGCCCACCATTACCGGAGTGTTATACTGCACCCCAGAGAAACAGTCTGTTACAGGCCCAAAACGATACCTGCAGCCCTCTTAACTGGGGGTATTGCTACACGTGGGGGCTCGAGTCCGGGATCCTGTATGCTGCAATCAAGCCTGCCAGAAGTACCGGCATGGATCCTTTAACAGTGACCCAATGGTGCGCATGAGCCAGCGCTTTTCCAGACATGGCTGTAGTCGTTGAACTCCCCGGGGAAGACTGGTCGGGGAGCGATGTAGACAGGCTCATGGAGTTCCTGCCCCAGAGCCAGAAGGCATGGCTAATTGACCTCAGGCCAGACAAAGAGGCCTCCCATACCTATGCATTGGTAGAATGGAGGGATGAGATACCTGAGAGCTTAAGAGGCCAGAGTGTGCAGTCCATAGACCAGAAGACGTATCGCTTAGCACATGCGAAGCCTATAAAGAAAGAACCCCCCGAACCGCCCCCTAGGGTAAAGCAGCTAAAAGAGACAATGACCACTATAGGCCCCAAACTCCTAAACGCTTTAGGGGACCTTGTCACGAAGTGCCAGAAGAGTAACACGGTGTGTGTGTGTGGAGACTGGGTACCGGAAGCTGAGATTTTTTTCGGGTAAACAGCCTGTACCACTCGGGGAAGAGGACTTTGATACGTGGATGGAACAAGCAATGCAGGCTGTGGAAAGATGGGAAGTGACGGAAGCCCAAAAGAAACAGCGCATAAATGAAAGCCTAGAGGAGGCTGCTGCAGAAGCTGTGAAGAATCTTAGATTTAGCAATACCTCTTGCACTGCCTATGACTACTTAACAATGCTGGGAAAATGTACCGCTCGAAGGTTCCAGGTTCATTCAATTAGCTCCCGCCCTGCTTCACTTCCAGGTGCTGGCTATGCTATGAGTAAGCATCACACCCTGATGTGAAACGCGTTAGCTGTCACCTGCATGTCCCTTCACCTTCGATTGTCTGTGGATGGATTGTTTATTTATTTATTTTTGGATTTTTTGGGCATTTTAATTTTCTTCATTAAATAAAACGTTTAACCAGAGTGTGGCAGTCCAGATCACTTCTTCTACTTAACAATGCTGCAGGAGGAGTTTGGCCAGTTGGAGAAAGTTACTGACCTAATCTACCAGTTTGAGCATACCCTTCAACAGCCAGGAGAACGCTTTTCTGAAAATGTCCGAAGGTTGAATAAGATGCTCTGCCAGATAGTCCTGAAGAAAGGGATGGTACCACAGGCCATAAATGCAGCCAGGATGCGGCAGGTCATGAGGGGAGCACTGCGCTCTGATCCAGTTTGGCTCCATCTAAAGACTACCAGAGGAGTTATGTCCTTAAGCTATCCAGACCTTGTGCGTGTAGTGAGAGATGAAGAGGCTTTGCTCAATGACCAACAGGCAACTGAGAAACCCACTCCCCCTCCCTCAGCAGGGGTTGGATCTGTTATGGCCACAGAACGGGACTCTGAGGTGGCTGTCCTAAAGTCACAGATGGCCCAAGTGTTGGAAATGTTGACTTCTTTAATGGCTAAAAGTTCAGGAGCTACAAAAAAAGAAGACTTAAAGAAGGAAGTGTTTCAGAATGCCCCAACATCAGTCTTCCAGCAGGACAGAGAAGAAGAAGTTTGCTTTAACTGTGGAGGGGTTGGACATTATGGACGGGTGTGTCCCAGCCCGAAGAGATCCCAAAGCACATATCGCAAGCCTGTGGAAAACTCCAGAGGGCCCCGGTGAAGGAGTCAATCAGCCCATCAGTTCCAGCAAGCTCCAAAGGAATCAGAGAACAGGAGAAGCTAAGAAGGGGGGACAATTCCCCACCCCACCAACTTAATACTTCTCACTTTAAGTCAAAACCTAAACCTTGGCAGGAAATTAATGCATACCAGGCCCAACAAGGCTTAAGGTCCAGGAAAAGATTAAAGGAGAAGAAATTACAGAAGGCCAAACCCATGGAACCAAGGAAGGAGACCTCCACGAAAAAAAATTCTGCTAAATTGGTAGGACCCTCTCCAGTGGTCCCCATTCAAGTAGAAGGGATCTACACGAAGGCCATTCTCGACACGGGAGCTCAAGTAACCCTTCTGTACTGAGACTTCTACCAGAAACATCTGAGGCATTTGCCCTTGCAGAAGCTAGAAGACTTGGAAATATGGGGACTTGGAACTCAAAACTTCCCGTATGATGGATACTTCCCAATTAGACTGGCCTTTGACCCCTCAGTAGCCAGAGGTGCAGAGATCTTCGACACATTGGCGGTAGTTTGTCCTCGCCCGCCAGGAGCCAATAAAAGTTCCCTCATAATAGGGACTAATACTGACCTGGTCAGGAGATTACTGGCCCCTATAGCCCAGGAGCAAGACGCCTCAACAGCCAGAATTCACCCTAAGTTACAACGGGCCTATCAACGGCTGGTGTTGGAACAGAAGGCTCCAGAATAAGGAGTGGGAAAAGTCTGGAAGTTAGACAAGAAGGAAAGGATCTTACAGCCCGGTGAAGTAACTTGCCTGAGAGCCACTGTAAAACTCACCTGGGAGCAACCTGGTCCCTTCGTAGTCCTGGAACCAGATTCTTTGGATACCCATCAAGGGCTGGAAGTGATTCCTGAGGTGGTCCCATTGAGAGCTCTGAAGAAGGCTAATGGCAGGGTGTCGGTGAGCGTCAGGAACACCACTGACACACCTGTGAAGATCCCGGCCCGGATGCTGTTGGGCCAAGTGAACCCTGCCACCCCGGTTGCCTTGTCAGACTTAAAGAAGGAAGAGGGAGATAGAGCCATTGTGGAGAGACTCTGTTTGGAAGATACGGCTTTACCACCGGCTTGGAAGGAGAGGGCCAAAGCCCAGTTGATTAGGTGGCGGAAGATCTTCTCCAAGGATGAGTTCGATGTGGGGTGTGCAAAAAGTGCTACCCACAGCATCCACCTGCAGGAGGACAAACCGTTCAGGGAAAGAGTTCGGAGGGTCCCCTTGGCTGATTTGGAAGATCTACGAGAGCAACTATCATAGCTCAAGAGAACCGGGGTCACCCGAGAGTCTAGGAGCCCATACGCCTCTCCAATAGTGGTGGTCAGAAAAAAAATGGGTCATTGAGACTATGTATTGATTATCGGACCCTCAATAGGAGAACGATACCCGACCAATACACCACTCCCCGAATAGAAGATGCTTTACAGAGTTTATCTAGAGCAAAGTGGTTTAGTGTGATGGACTTAAAGAGTGGGTATTACCAGATTCCAATGCACCCTGAAGATCGAGAAAAGACAGCATTCATCACCCCTGTGGGGTTCTATGAATTCTATCGCATGCCTCAAGGCCTCTCGGGAGCTCCAGCCACCTTCCAGCGACTCATGGAAAAGACGGTGGGAGATATGAACCTTATTGAAGTGCTGGTTTACCTGGATGACATCATTGTATTAGGGAAAACTCTAGAAGAGCATGAGGCAAGGCTGGAAAAGGTCTTGAAGAGACTCAGTGATGAGGGACTCAAACTCTCTTTGGAGAAGTGCCAGTTTTACCAATCTTCAGTCCACTACCTGGGGCACATCGTGTCTGCCGAAGGAGTGTCCACAGATCCAGGGAAGTTGGAGGCAGTTACCTCCTGTCCACGGCCCACCACAGTGACTGAGCTCAGGTCGTTTCTGGGGTTTTGCTCCTACTACAGAAGGTTTGTTGCAGGATTTGCAAAAATCGCCAAGCCATTGAATGAACTCCTGAAGACTGACGGAGAAGAAGATGAGTCAGGGCCCAGGAAACCAGGGGAGTCTATAGAAGACCAGTGGACTGTGAGGAGGCTTTCGCCAGATTGAAGGAGAGCCTGACCACTGCCCCCGTCTTGGCTTTTGCGGACACCAGAAAGCCGTGTGAACTGCATGTGGATGCCACTCATGATGGTCTGGGAGGAGTGCTGTATCAAGAGCATGATGACCAACTGAGGCCCGTTGCTTATGTGAGCAGGAGTTTGACCCCAGCCGAAAATAATTACCCCACCCACAAGCTGGAATTCTTGGCCTTGAAGTGGGCTGTGGTGGATAAGTTGAAGGACTACCTGTACGGAGCTGAGTTTGTGGTAAAGACAGACAATAACCCACTCACCTACCTCCTAACTATGGCCAAACTGGATGCCACCGGCCACCGTTGACTAGCAGCCCTCTTAGGATTCACTTTCAGTCTAAAGTACAGGCCTGGGACTGGAAACAGAGACGCTGATGCCTTATCCAGAAGGTCCCATGCTCCCCCTAATCTGACGGAAGACTGGACTCGGCTGGCCCCAGAGGGAGTGCGAGCCTTGTGTCAGGGAGCAGAGTTCCAGACAAGTGGAGAGCCCAGAGCCGAAGAAATAGGAGTCTCAGCTGTTTGAGTACCCAAGTTCTACTGCAATGTGACCCAGATTGGAGAAGAGAATCTACCCAAACTTTCAAAGAAAGATTTGAGAAGAGATCAAATGGAAGACCCACTGGGGAGATTGGCTCTGGAAGCATTGGAAAGCCAGAACCCCGACTTGCTTCTGAAGGACCCCTCAAAGGAGGCTCGTCTATTAAGAAGAGAATGGGACCGGCTACAAATGCATCAAGGGGTGGTCTACCGAAGGGGCCCCTCTGATGACTTGGAGGATAAGCGGCAACTGTTTCTGCCAGAGAAACACCGGAAGACTGTTCTAACTAGACATGTGCACACTGAAATATTTCGTTTCGGAATTTCGTTTTCGTTAGAAAAATTAATTTATTTAGTTACTCCCGAAATTCGTTTTTATTTATTTCGTTTTTCGTTAGAAATTGCATTCGTCCGAAAATCTGAATTAATTAAGGTCGAATCTGTCATTGACGGCTTATGATGTCTGTCGAATGTTCAAAGAAGATTCGACGGAGCAGCGAAACTGTACGACGCTGCAATCATACATTTCCGGTCGAATGTTACGCCTACAAGCTAGCTATAGTAGAATTATAATGTTGTATGGCTAGTAATAATTATATTTATTAATTATGATTACTAGTCAACCAACATTAGAATTCTTCTATAGCCTATGGGCCGAGCATTTGACCGGAAATGTACGATTGCGGCGTTGTACAGTTTATCTGCTCCGTCGAATCTTCTTAGAACTTTCAACAGACACCATAAGCCTTCAATGACAGATTCGACGTTTGTATGTTTTTCGATGCTTTGTCGAATCTTCGTCGTTCACGTTGAATTGTCAAGTTAGTTCTAGCTATTTTACTGCTCCTCCTCGTTGGTTACAATCAGCCAATAACATTCATCATCATCATTTATTTATTTTACTTCCCCCACCCAATTCCAGCAGCGATCTTTTCTCTCTATGTCGAATCTTTTCTCTCTATAATGTCAAATCTTTTCTCTCTATGTCAAATCTTTTCCCTCTATGTAGAATAATCTTGGACTAATAGAGTTAAAGCTAGGCACATTCGACCACAGGTTCGATGGACACAGATTGTTATTGTCAGCCTCATGTCGAATCTCCTATCTGTATCGAACTGTTGTTGCAACGAAAACGAAAATTAAGCATTAGTTTATGTCGGATCTTTCGGTTTTCGGATTCTGCATTTTCGTTTTCGTTTGTTAAAACGATAACGAAAATACCTGAAATTTGGACGAAAATGCATTCGGACGAAAACGAATGCACATGTCTAGTTCTAACTGCTTTGCATGACGATCATGGCCACCTGGGGTCGAAAAGAACCTTTCAACTCGTAAGGAACAGATTCTACTGGCCCTGCATGCGGGTTGAAGTGGAGGAATATTGTCACTCATGTGCAAGATGCATACAAAGAAAGACTCTGCCTCATCAAGCTGCCCCAATGGGCCACCTACAGAGTCAAGGGCCCTTGGATCTGGTATGCATTGATTTTCTTTGTCTGGAACCTGATTTGAGTGGACATGGGAATGTTCTGGTGATAACCGATCATTTCACTAGATAGGCTCAGGCATTCCCAACCAAAGACCAGAAGGCCTCCACAGTGGCTAAGGTTCTTGTGGAAAAGTTATTTGTACATTACGGACTACCTCAACGCCTCCACTCAGACCAGGGAAGGGATTTCAAAAGCAGACTGATTCGGAAACTGCTAGATTCACTGGGTATAAAGAAGACCCGAACCACCCCATACCACCCACAAGGGGATGCCCAACCTGAACGATTCAATCGGACATTATTGAATATGCTGGAGATATTGAGTATTGAGAAGAAGCAGCACTGGGGCAAGCATGTGGCCGCCATTGTGCATGCACACAATAGTACGACTAGTGATGCTACTGGGTATTCTCCATACAGACTGATGTTTGGCAGGGAAGCAAGACTACCGGTAGATCTGGCTTTTGGCACTTCAATAGATCATACTTCAGCAGCTTCCCACAAGGGGTATGTGGATCGGTTGCGACAGAGCTTGAGACTGGCGTATAAGAAGGCCCAGGCGACTTCCAATCAAAGAGGGGCCAGGAATAAGCGGAGTTATGACCTTAAGGTCCGAATTCACGACTTACAGCCAGGAGACCGGGTGCTGTTGCGGAACTTAGGCATTCCAGGGAAGCATAAGCTGGCCGACCGGTGGAGATCACAGCCTTATGTAATCTGTAAACAATTGCCAGGATTGCCAGTGTATCAACTTAAACCAGAAGGGAGTGTGGGGCCGTTAAAGACATGGCACAGGAATCACTTGCTGCCCCTCTCCGAAGCAGTTCGTCTGCCTCCCACCTCGGATCCTTCTGAATCCCTTTCAGCCTCTAACACCCCCAGACCTGTCACCAGATCCCAAATAACTCTTTCAGGGGAAATGGATGCCCAAGATCTGAGTGAAGATGAGGAATTGGAACTCGATTGGCTATGGTCCTGCCAAATACATGAACCCATGACCATGGCCTCTTCATCATCTGAAGTTATCACTGGGGACACTTTGAATGCTGAGGCTGCTGAGTTCATACCACTTGATACTCTTACCGAAGAATGGGAGGATGCTCTGGACTCTTTTCCAGTAGAGGACCCCATGGATTCCTTGTATCTCTCTGCACCTGAATTGGATGCCCCTGGATGAGTGGAGCCCAATACACCTGACTTAATAGAGGAAGAATTGGAAGGGCCCATTGCAGTTGACACCCCGGCTCCTAGGGGACAAAGACAGAGAAGGGCCATCCACCCCCCAAGAAGACTAACCTACACTCAAATGGGGGAGTGTTCGGAAGAGACTGTTGTTACAGCAAGAAGGACAGTAGATAAGCCTCGTCCCTCTACTGTGAATTTAGTAGAGGGCAACCCTAGCTCGCTCCCTAGCACAGTTAGACAGGACACTTCCACTAATGTGACCTGTGGGCAGGACAACCTCTCTCCCAAAGCTTAGTGGGAGGTTCCTCTGCCAGGCTCCTTTGTAGCCGTGAACTGTATTTCATGTACATATGCTAACAATGATCTTTACTGCTTATCTTTGGGGACCAAAGATTTTAAGTTGGGGGAGTGTGTAGCGGGGTATCGCTTTAAATGAGCACAAAGACTACCATACCCAGTGTGTAGTGGGGCACCCACAGTGCATTGTCCAGCGCAAGGTCTGCTGGGGAAGGACTATTTAAGGAGGGAGGAGCAACACGCGGGTCTCTTCGGACGCCGCCCTCCTAGCAAGTGGAGCCTACGTTGGGGCCTGTTGTTTGGACTAGGCCGGAGAGCCTGGGCCTAGAGGATCTGGAGAGCTTGCCAATCGTCACTGGAGAACCCAGAGTCGTCTCATCTATCTATCTCCCGCAGATGGTCGAGAGGATCGGAGACTACGGGTATCGTGAGACTGTGTTCCGGGACATCAGTTACTAAGTTGGTTGCACAGACTGGTCCAGTCGGGTAAGAGAGCACTTGCTCAGTATACTTTGACTATCTTTTAGGCCCAGGATCCTTTGGCCAGGGCCCACCGTTACCGGAGTGTTATACTGCACCCCAGAGAAACAGTGTGTTACAGGCTCAAAACTATACCTGCAGCCCTCTTAACTGGGGGTATTGCTACACAGGAATATGTAGGTTTTAGAGCCCCACATACTATGTATTCCTATTAGATTAAAATTTTCACTGTGATCACGCAATAATATACCATTAAAAAAAACAGCACCATTACATACATATATGTAGCGCCCTCTAGGCCTGGCTGAGCCAGTGTCAGACCTAACCACTTTTTGCTAGCTGTGCCTGAACATTAGAGAGAAAGCGATGTGCAGGAGGAGAGAGGAGTGAACATTAGAGAGGAAGCGATGTGCAGGAGGAGAAATGGAGTGTATATACCAGCGTGTATATAGTTGTCCCAGCAAGTTCTGCAAAATTCCATTGGGCATCCCATACTTCCTATACCCCATCCAAGTTCAAATCCCTCAATAAAACATAAAAACAAGCACATGGACTGTTTTATGTCTTGGAGTGTCTGAGAGGTGAACACCGGGCTGGGCAGGGTGACAGGTGGGCCACATAACTTATCAGCGCCTACGGGGGTACCGCTACATTTGAGGGCTTGTTCTGGGACCATCTGTTCACAGGTAACCTGCCAGTCATTGCCCCTAGCAACCAAAGTTGTGTGAGCTGGGGAACTGTGCTTTGTTCCACCACCGTTAAGGAATTATATCTTCCAGGGGAAGGACTTATGTGCTCTGCCTGCTATTCAGTACTGCAATAATTGCCCATAGCAACCAGTGTGAGCCGTTTGCCAATTACTGTTGCATGCTTACCCAGTTGCCCCAACAGTTGCTGGGACGGACACTTGTGCCAATCCATTGTGGCGAACCACTAACCCAGCTTGCATCCAGCCAGCAGGAGCCACAGTATTACAATGTGGACCTGCACTCTGGACTGTGTGGTGTGTAGCCGCGGAAGTCCCGGAGGGCCAGAGAGGGCCTGGAATCATCCCTGAAAGGCGGAATGGAGTCAGGACCTGGTGACTCCCCTGCAACACAAGGGAAGAGGAGTCCATCGTGGCCTGCGGCCTGGTCAGAGACCTGACGAGTGTAAGTACTGCCATGCAGGAGCCAGAAGATCCTAAAATGCCAGCTGCCCCTGTGCTTATTGCTAACCTTTTCTAGAAGGAGACAGTGTTGGTGGGGGATGCGCCCTCAGGTGAGCCAGAAGGGGGGTGGGAGGTCAGGGCCATAGATTGGGGTTCCCCAGACTGCAAGCTGTGTTTAGGTCCTTGGAGAGGCTGGCAGAGTGGTCATCTCACAGTAGCAGCTCAGAGAAGGAATGGGAGACAGGAGCTTCCCAAGTCCTGGAGGTCCAGTCTGAGGGTGAGGATGTTTCAGAGCCAGCTATGGGGACTGAAGAAGCTGCAGAAGCCCCTGTCAGCAGTAGACAGCTCTTTTTGAACAGGCCTTCCACCACCCAGACCAGAGCACCTGCATACAGGAAGTGGGTTGTGAGGCCCCCTGCCGGGGAAAGGGAACTGCCTAGGTTTTCCCTATTCCAGCGGGAGGTGCAGCAGAAAGTTTCTTTGAAATGGGGTCTGGACTACCCTTATGACCCTCCCGAGACCATGGACGTCATCCAGAGCTCCTGGGGGGAGTGGTAGAATGATATGGTCTGGGGCTATTTGCATAGCCCCCAAGCCTTTGCGGGTGCCAGATTGTGCTGAAACCTGGACCCGCTTTGAGGACATTCGTCGTGAATGGCGGTTGGGGAGAGTAATTTATGGAGACCGGGTGCTTATTGTGAAGGCAGGACGGCCTATGAAGAACCATTCAGTCTCCATCAGGGTGAAAAGGGGAGGTAGGAAGAGACTGTCAGACACACATTTCTATGTGTGAGGGACTGTTGGTCCCACCTTTGAAATGTCCACATAGACTGCTGTGAAGGTTGCAAAGTATGTGTGTTCCTTCTCTCCCTGACTTTGCAGGATCAGACTGGCCTGCCACCCTTGTTGTGCCCAATGGATGAACATTTCCCTATTCCTTTTCCTTGAACTTTTCTAAGGAGCCTGTCAGTCCAGGGAGGGGCCCCTTCCACCAGGAATTCCAAAGAGAATTGTCTACTAACATTGCTTTATGTTTTTTTTTTTCTTCCCCACTTGTTTCTGTCAGCAGGTTATAAGCCCCTACTGGCATAACAAGAAAGAAAAATGTATGCTGAAGTAATGCTAACAGGTTATAACCCCCTACTGAAAGAATACTCTACAAAAGTGTGTAGACAGTGTTTAGTTTAGGATGCTGTGGTGTTTTTGTTTCCTTTAGGATTTACTGGGATGGGACGGCTGAGCATCCCCCTCCGGCTGGAGACAGGATTCCTGTGAGCAGAGTATCTCTCTTGAAGGAGAGATGCTCTGGCTCAAAATCTGTATTATGTTATGTGACTGTTAGCTAAAGGGACCTGTAGGTAGGAATGTGTTAATTTTTAAATGATGTAGATCCTTGCCAGATATTTATATATATATTTTTTGTACGTATTTATTTGTACATATCCCCTGCCCAAGTTATTTCCCTTTCCCCTTCCAATTTATTTTATGTGATGTCCTTGCTCCTGGGCTCAGGAGCCATTTTTCAAACGTTCCCAGCCAAGGGACTGGCTGTATTTGGTGGGGGATTAGTGTAGTACCCTCTAGGTAGGTAGGTGCTAGAGTAGGATTTTTGTAGGTTAGGCAAATTTAGGCAGGCCAGCCAGGCCTGTTTGTTTTGATTTGGTCTGGGCTGGGAGTGGCTCAGGGTAGCAGCTGGTGACTCACAGGCAGCATCACTGGGACCTCCCTCTTCTTTCCAGAAGGTTCTGTAAAGAGAGGAGGAGAGGTGGAGCTGCCTGGGGTATTCTGAGGAGCCCTGACCAATCCCCAACTTAGATTGGCAGGGGGCATGCCTCCTTAACCAGTTACCAACCGCGCTATAGCTGAATGATGACTACAGCACGGCTGTCACGGATGCCTAACACAGCATCCAGCACAGGGTACGCAGATCAGTGGGCTGCACTAAAGGAACTAGGCACAAGGTAAGTAAATATATATATATGAGTTTATTGAAAGGATAATTCCTAAAACAATAAAGGCAACCAGCAAACAACCACAGTGACACACAAAACAACTCCCTACACCAACGTGAATACAGTTTAGAGATTAAAGCGTAAATGTAATCAAGCCAGGGTCATACACGAGAGATCAGTCCGATTGAACAGGGAGCCGGAAGGGACAACAGGAGGAAGGGATGAGTCTGCAAGACAGGGGTCCAGGGATGGATGCAGGGTTCAGGAACACAGGATACAAGGTACAGAGGCAGGGGTCCAGGGATGGATGCAGGGTTCAGGAACACAGGATACAAGGTACAGAGGCAGGGGTCCAGGGATGGATGCAGGGTTCAGGAACACAGGATACAAGGTACAAAGGCAGGGGTCCAGGGATGGATGCAGGGTTCAGGAACACAGGATACAAGGTAACAGATAACAGGTCACAAGGTTCAGGTTCAGGTTCAGGTTCAGGCATACAGGTCTGGGTTCCAAGACAATACCAGAGCAAATGCTTTAGTGTCTGCTGGGTATTTATACACACCTCCTGCAATCAGTCTCAGGTGACGCCTGATTGCAGGAGATGATTTCGGCTCCAGACAAATGGGAGACACCCGCTGGTGGCCACCAGAACTGCACCCTTTGGTGCTGAAAGCAATAGCACCACCAGCAGGTGACCCAGGCAATGACACTGATCATGACAGTTCCCCCTCCCAAGGAGTGGCCTCCGGACGCTCCATTCTGCCCTTGATCTGGCAGTGCTGGTAGGTGCGGAAAGGTCCCAAAAAGTCTCCCCTGTGTCTGCGGACTACTTGTGCTCCTCCGGCCAGAGTCCTTAAACTTACTGGGAGGCGTGGCACCTGAGTCCGGCAATGGAACACGCACCCCACCACCAGGGTCTGGAAGTTGGGATCTGGAAATGAAAACAGGCAGGGCAATGTGCATGAACCTAACGGAGGCGAACAACACAAGGGCATCACAGTCAGGCTGGGAATCAAGCAGGGCAAAATCAGCGGCAAGCCGGGCATCGAGAACTGGTTTAGCAGGCACCATGTCAGCGGGCTGGGCAAATGGCGCTGGGTCTTCAAGCTGGCCACCGGGCAGAGGCACTTCAAACTGGCCACCGGGCAGAGGTTCAGCAAGCCAGATGGCAGGCACTGGTTCAGCGGGCTGAAAGACGGGCACCAAAACATCAGGCTGGGTGACGGGCACCGAAAATCCAGGCTGGAACAGGTTGGCTGGTGTGGAAACAGGCTGGAACAGGTTGGCTGGTGTGGAAACAGGCTGGAACAGGTTGGCTGGTGTGGAAACAGGCTGGAACAGGTTGGCTGGTGTGGAAACAGGCTGGAACAGGTTGGCTGGTGTGGAAACAGGCTGGAACAGGTTGGCTGGTGTGGAAACAGGCTGGAACAGGTTGGCTGGTGTGGAAACAGGCTGGAACAGGTTGGCTGGTGTGGAAACAGGCTGGAACAGGTTGGCTGGTGTGGAAACAGGCTGGAACAGGTTGGTTGGTGTGGAAACAGGCTGGAACAGGTTGGCTGGTGTGGAAACCGGCTGGAACAGGTTGGCTGGTGTGGAAACAGGCTGGAACAGGTTGGTTGGTGTGGAAACAGGCTGGAACAGGTTGGCTGGTGTGGAAACAGGCTGGAACAGGTTGGCTGGTGTGGAAACAGGCTGGAGCGAATCGGCTGGTGTGGAAGCAGGCTAGAGCGGATCGGCTGGTGTAGAAGCAGGCTGGAGCGGATCGGCTGGTGTGGAAACAGGCTGGAACAGGTCGCTTGGTTTGGAAACAGGCTGCAACAGGTCGCTTGGTTTGGAAACAGGCTGCAACAGGTCGCTTGGTTTGGAAACAGGCTGCAACAGGTCGCTTGGTTTGGAAACAGGCTGCAACAGGTCGCTTGGTTTGGAAACAGGCTGCAACAGGTCGCTTGGTTTGGAAACAGGCTGCAACAGGTCGCTTGGTTTGGAAACAGGCTGCAACAAGTCGCTTGGTTTGGAAACAGGCTGCAACAGGTCGCTTGGTTTGGAAACAGGCTGCAACAGGTCGCTTGGTTTGGAAACAGGCTGCAACAGGTCGCTTGGTGCGGAGACAGGCTGCAACAGGTCGGCTGGTGCGGAGACAGGCTGCAACAGGTCGGCTGGTGCGGAGACAGGTTGCAACAGGTCGGCTGGTGCGGAGACAGGCTGCAACAGGTCGGCTGGTGCGGAGACAGGCTGCAACAGGTCGGCTGGTGCGGAGACAGGCTGCAACAGGTCAGCTGGTGCGGAGACAGGCTGCAACAGGTCGGCTGGTGCGGAGACAGGCTGCAACAGGTCGGCTGGTGCGGAGACAGGCTGCAACAGGTCGGCTGGTGCGGAGACAGGCTGCAACAGGTCGGCTGGTGCGGAGACAGGCTGGAGCGAATCGGCTGGTGTGGAAGCAGGCTGGAGCGGATCGGCTGGTGTGGAAGCAGGCTGGAGCGGATCGGCTGGTGTAGAAGCAGGCTGGAGCAGATCGGCTGGTGTAGAAGCAGGCTGGAGCGGATCGGCTGGTGTGGAAACAGGCTGGAGCGGATCGGCTGGTGTGGAAACAGGCTGGAGCGGATCGGCTGGTGTGGAAACAGGCTGGATTACTGGCAGGATCGTGTGAGTTGGAAAGAACTTCCGTTTTTTCTTTGGTTTAGCCACCGAAGATTTGTATATGTATACAGGGCTGTAGGTGGTGGATGCAGCTGGTAGAGGCGAAGAGCGGAAGGATGGTTAAGCAGAGGGTGCGGATTTTGAAGGGGGTCTTAGGGGAACTGATGGAGGCAGCCGAGACGAAGCAGGAGGGTTAAAGGCAGGGTAAGTGCAGCAGGGGGAAACAGGGTACTGGTACTTCATAGGTAGGAGGGTGTATTGGTTGGCCACTGCGGTAGTTGGGAGTAAAGGAGACGCAGACATCCCAGCAGGCTGGTGTCTAGACACAGGAATGGGTGGCAGGGAACCGACAGGGGCTGAGTACAATAAACTTGACCAGGCCTGTAGTAATGATTGCACAAAGTTAGGTTTGCATACTGCTTGTCTGACCAGAGACTGCACTGACTCAATACATGCTGCAAGCACCTGTGTAGGACAAGTTGAGTACTGCTCAAGGAAAAAGACTGAGTCATCTTCCAACAGCCACACCAAGGACTCTACCTGAGCTGCACTAAAAGGGGGTGTATAGTCATTGTCTCCACTGGAGGCATCAGACAGGGCCAACTCTGTACAGATACAGATCAGATCTTGCACATCCTCAAACACAAAACTGCCCAGATCCACAAAAACATCGGCTATGCGGATGCATTCCAACAACTGCTCTCTAGTGTGTTCACTTAATGTTTGAGAACAAAACTCCCTGTCCTCTGTTGCTAGTAGCGAAAAATACAGAATATCGTCAAGCTGCATTTTTAAAGCAATAGCAGTGCCCAGACCCAATTCCCAAGTGCAGCCGATCTGCTTGAATGGCTCTGGTATTCTGTCACGGATGCCTAACACGGCATCCAGCACAGGGTACGCAGATCAGTGGGCTGCACTAAAGGAACTAGGCACAAGGTAAGTAAATATATATATGAGTTTATTGAAAGGATAATTCCTAAAACAATAAAGGCAACCAGCAAACAACCACAGTGACACACAAAACAACTCCCTACACCAACGTGAATACAGTTTAGAGATTAAAGCGTAAATGTAATCAAGCCAGGGTCATACACGAGAGATCAGTCCGATTGAACAGGGAGCCGGAAGGGACAACAGGAGGAAGGGATGAGTCTGCAAGAAAGGGGTCCAGGGATGGATGCAGGGTTCAGGAACACAGGATACAAGGTACAGAGGCAGGGGTCCAGGGATGGATGCAGGGTTCAGGAACACAGGATACAAGGTACAGAGGCAGGGGTCCAGGGATGGATGCAGGGTTCAGGAACACAGGATACAAGGTACAGAGGCAGGGGTCCAGGGATGGATGCAGGGTTCAGGAACACAGGATACAAGGTAACAGATAACAGGTCACAAGGTTCAGGTTCAGGTTCAGGTTCCAAGACAATACCAGAGCAAATGCTTTAGTGTCTGCTGGGTATTTATACACACCTCCTGCAATCAGTCTCAGGTGACGCCTGATTGCAGGAGATGTTTTCGGCTCCAGACAAATGGGAGACACCCGCTGGTGGCCACCAGAACTGCACCCTTTGGTGCTGAAAGCAATAGCACCACCAGCAGGTGACCCAGGCAATGACACTGATCATGACAACGGCTCGATAACTCTTGGAGGGCGTACTATGATGTTCTCCCAGAATCACGCTCCCTGGCGCCCCTTGGGGAGCACACCCGGGAATATCGATGACAGCGGCCATTTACCATGTGATTGCTCCGTTAAATGATGGTACAGTGGGAGAGGAGAGGGGGAGAGATTGGGTGCAGCAGCGCTGTTGGCTGGATCTGTTGTGCGCACAGCGCTGATCTCTGCCCATTCCTGCCTCATCCAAACATCCATGCTCAGCCATCCCATCCATCCCCATCCATACTCATCCATCCCATTCATGCTCAGCCATCCCCATTTGTGCTCAGCCATCCCTCCATATTTATTCATCCATCTTCATCCATCCCATTCATGCTTAGCCATCCCCATTCATGCTTAGCCATCCATGCATACTCATCCATCCCTCCATACTCATCCATCCCATTCATGATCAGCCATCCCATCCATGCTTAGCCACCCCCATTCATGCTCAGCCTTCCCATCCATACTCAGCCATCCCCATTCATGCTCAGCCATCCCCATCCATGCTCAGCCATCCCCATCAATACTCATCCATGGCTCATCTATCCTCATCCACGGCTCATCCATCTACATTCATGGCTCATCCATCCCCATCCAAAGGTCATCCATCTCCATCCATGGCTCATCCATGCCACATCAGTTCTCATCCGTGCCACATCCATGCCACTACAGAGCCCATCAGTGCCACTACAGTGCCTCGCAAAAAAGTGTAATAAGTAGTCACATTAGATTTGAAATGTATGTCCTAGAACACCTGAGGGTGCTCCCTACATGTTGGGCCTCAGTATGTGTGTAAAAGTCTCACACATGTGGTATCATCAGACTCAGGAGGAGTAGCAGAATATATTTTGGGGTGTAATTTTTGCTATGTACATGCTATGTGTTAGAAATATTGTATAAATTGACAACTTTGTGTAAAAAAAAAAATGTGTTTTCATTTTTTTTCCACATATTCCAAAAACTTGTGGAAAAAAATGGCATGTTCAAAAGACTCGTTATGCTTCATAGAATATACATTGGAGTTTTTGCTTTCCAAAATGGTGTCATTTTGTGGGCGTTACTATTGTCCTGGTGCTCCAGGGCCTTCAAAATTGCAAGAGGAAATCAAGAAATTATATGTGTAATTTATGCTCCTAGAACGCCTGATGGTGCTTTTCCAAAAAGGGGTAATTTGGGGGGTATTTGTACTTTCCTGGCTTGTTAGTGCCTCAAGAAATGAGATAGGCAGTCAGTACATCAGGTGTGATCAATTTTCAGTGATTGGCACCATAGCTTGTGGACTCTAACTTTCAGAAAGACCAAATAATATACACTGATTTGGGTTATTTTTACAAAAGGTAAGGAGCAGTATAAATTTGGGCAAAATTTATGAAGAAAAATTACTAATTTGCCAAGCTTTATAACAGAGACAAAGAAAAATGCATTTTTTTACAGAATCTCCAGTCTTTTTCATTGATAGCGCAAAAAAATAAAAACCCAGAGGTGATTAAATACCACCAAAAGAAAGCTCTATGTGTGTGAAAAAAAAGGACAAAATTTTCATATGAGTACAGTGTTGCATGACAGAGTAATTGTCATTTAAAATGTGAGAGCACTGAAAGTCTAAAATTGGTCTCGTTAGAAGGGGGGTTTAACTACTTAAGCCCCGGACCATTTCCGTCGCCAAAAGACCAGGCCATTTTTTGCGATTCGGCACTGTGTCGCTTTATGGGAGAAAAAGAAACCCTGGACTGCCGCACTCTGTATAAACAGTTATTTATTCCAAAATTTCAAGTAAAAAAGCCAACGCGTTTCACGTCACGAATTAACGCTTACTCATAGCTCAATTCGTGACGTGAAACGCGTTAGCCACCCTTCCCTGCATGCACACTATCTGCATTTGTTGTTTTGGATTTATGGATTTATTTTGAATTTGGATTTTTTACTTGAAATTTTGGAATAAATAACTGTCTATACAGAGTGCGGCAGTCCAGGGTTTCTTTTTCTCCCATGCATCAGTGCAGAGCCAGCACCTGTGTGAGTGACTGGGCGGAAGCAGCCATTTGGTGAATTCTCAAGCTTTTGAGCGGTACGTTTTTCCTTTCCACTGCGTCGCTTTAACTGACAATTGTGCGGTCATGCGACATGGCTCCCAAACAAAATTGATGTCCTTTTTGTCCCACAAATATAGCTTTCTTATGGTGGTATTTGATCACCTCTGCAGGTTTTTATTTTTTGCGCTATAAACAAAAATAGAGCGACAATTTTGAAAAAAATGCAATATTTTTTACTTTTTGCTATAATAAATATCCTCAAAAAATATCTAAAAAAACATTTTTTTTCTCAGTTTAGGCCGATACGTATTCTGCTACATATTTTTGGTAAAAAAAATCGCAATAAGCGTTTATTAATTGGTTTGCGCAAAAGTTATAGTGTCTACAAAATAGGGAATAGTTTTATGGCATTTTTATTAATAATTTTTTTTTTACTAGTAATGGCGGCGATCACCGATTTTTATCGTGACTGGAACATTATGGCGGACACATCGGACACTTTTCACACCATTTTGGGACCATTGTAATTTTTACAGCGATCAGTGCTATAAAAATGCACTGATTACTGTAAAAATTACACTGGCAGTGAAGGGGTTAACCTGTAGGGGGCGCTGACGGGGTTAAGTGTGACCTAGGGAGTGAGTCTTACTGTTAGGGGGCGTGGCTTGGTGTGACACGTCACTGATTGCTGTTCCCGATGACAGGGAACAGACGATCACTGACCGTGTCACTAGAAAGAACGGGGAGATGTTTGTTTACACTTACCTCTTCCCGTTCTTCAGCTATGTGACCTGATTGCGGGACACCGGCGGCGATCGGGTGCGTGGGTCAGCCACTCTATTAGAGGCTGGCATACCACACTGTGCAAATCCTTTCTAAAAATGAGCATTCTAAATAGCTATTTAGAGCTGTCTTCAGGCCGGTCGCGGTTGCTTTTCAGCTCCGATACATGGCTACTGCAGGAGGGACCATGATCTCCCTCTGACGTCAGCTGGGGGGATTACGTGGCCGCTTGGCTCCTCCCACAGAAGCCCTGTCTCAGAGCTGTAAAGCGGTTGCGATTCACGTGACCGGCCTGAAGACAGCTCCAAATAGCTATTAAGAATGCTCGTTTTTAGAAAGGATTTACAAGTGTGGTATGCCAGCCTCTAATAGAGGGGCTGGCAGTGACTATTGTAGATATTTTTTATAATAGCTGCCGGGGGCGGGGTGGAGCGATGACAGACACAGAGAGTGTGCTGGCAGGCAGGAAGGATTGGGTGAGGGGGAAGAGAGGAGAGCAGAGCAGGGCAGCGCATGAAGGAGGGACGCACTCTGACCACGGTGGTCAGGGCTGAGTAGCCCTGGTTATCGTGGTCAGTATAGAGAGGGCATACAGGAAGTGGCAGGTTCAGGGAGTTTTTTTTTTACAGTTTAGAGGGGGGCAGATTACACAGCACAAGCACTGTGCTGTTTAATCTGCTTTAAAGGACCAGGATGTTTTTTTTTTTAGGTTAACGAACACTTTAAGTGTCCAGTGGGTACGTGGTTAAATACCCAGGGTCAGGCCAGCTGGGGAGGAGTTGGAGTTGTTCAGAGCTTGAAGATGGAATGCTAGGCTGTCGGGGCCTTTGAGGGAGTTCCCAGTCTGGGGGGGGGTGACCTTGGGCCTGGGATTTGGGTGCGGACAGGGCCCTTCAAGAAATTGTGAAGGCACAGGAGGAGCAAGAGAGGACAGCAGGAGAGAGCATTGCCGGGCAAGTTTTCAAGGATAGGAACAACTGGTCACAGCCAGGAGGGCTGGTGAATGACATGCACAGTCAGGAGGACTGGAGAGGCACGTGCCTCCTTATTGTGCATCTTGAAACAGCCACACCACATGTTTTCAGAGAGTCCTGTATTTCCCCTAAAGTTATTTGTGGGTTTTTCTTTGCATCCCGAACAATTTTCCTGGCAGTTGTGGCTGAAATTTTAGTTGGTCTACCTGACCTTGGTTTGGTTTCAACAAAACCCCTAATTTTCTACTTCTTGATTAGAGTTTGAACACTGCTGATTGGCATTCTCAGTTCCTTGGATATCTTTTTATATCCCTTTCCTGTTTTATACAGTTCAACTACATTTTCCCACAGATCCTTTGACAATTCTTTTGCTTTCCCCATGACTCAGAATCCAGAAACGTCAGTGCAGCACTGGATGAAAGATGCAAGGATCTGTCAGGAGTCCAGAAACTCATTGACCTTTTATACATACACACTAATTACAAGCAAACAGATCACAGATGAGGATGGTTACCTTTAATAGCCATTCAAACCCCTTTGTGTCAACTTGTGTGCAGGTGATCAGGCCAAAATCACCAGGGTATGTAAACTTTTGATCAGGGTCATTTGGGTAGTTTCTGTTGCCATTATGATTTAAAAAGAGTAAACACAGTTGATTCATAATAAATGGCTTCAGCCAAACACTAACCATGAGTGAAAGAAAAAGTTTTGTGTTTTCATTCATATTCTCTGAAAAATGGGCAATAAGTCATAAATTCTTCCAGGGTATGTAAACTTATTAGCACAACTGTACATACATATGGAATAGTAAAAGGTTACTAAACGATAAGTCCTGTTATAAATCTTGTTCAGATTCACAAGTACTTTACAGCCTAGGGGGAAAACATAAGAGAATGTCTTCTGCAGCAGAAATGTCATTGTAAAAAAGTGGCATCTTACAGAGCCTTCCATACTTTTGCAGAGGCTCTAATCATCTGCTCACCCCAAGCATGCATTCTTGAGGTGAGGACACATGGCCTGTGACATTCTTCTTTTATTTTTTTCATACGTTTTTGCCTGTGACATTCTGACTCTCATTAAAAAGGACTCCAGTATTTTTATTAAGTTTAACCCATCTGAGACCAGAAACATTTGAAGCCTAAAGGCCCAGACCCAGCTAAATATATCAGTGTCTGCATGCATGGGTTACCTTGACTATAAAGTGTAATTCATTTTCATACATCAATAACTTTTATATTCCTTTTTTCAGGCTTTCTTCCCTTTATTTTCACCTGGTGATCTGGCCAGTAATGCCGCATACACGCGGTCAGAATTTCCGACAGAAAAAGTCAGATGGGAGCTTTTCGTCGGATATTCCGACCGTGTGTATGCCTCTAAAGAACTTTTTCTGTCGGAATTTCCGACGGACTTAGATAGAGAGCAGGTTCTCTATTTTTCCGTCGAAAATTTAGACGGAGGTTTGCCCGATGGAAAGTCCGGTCATGTGTACACGGCATAAGTCAGGTGATTTTGCAGATGAATTAGTTACAGTGATGAGACAAACCATTTAAAAGTAGTAGGAGTGCTTACAATGATCATCTTTTATTTATTTATTTATTTAAAACCTTTATCCCAAAAGGATTTTTTTTTTTGCTGTAACTGCCTATAAAGTGTTATCTAGAGTTCAGTTTCAGTTTGTCAGTGTATTTAAATCTGCTAGTACATCCAACACTCCCCACCCCCCAGACTGACAATGCTGCTGTCCAAATCTGCCCCCGGTGCTCCTTCATCCAGAGTGGTGTCTGTATAGTATAGGAGAAGTGTTACTGGCCGGAGCATCAGGGGAAAAGAGAGGGGAAAAGCCTAAAAAAAGAAAACCAATGCAGCCACAGAATCTAATGATTGGTAAGATGCAATATATTTCATTTTTGATTTTAAGTTTAATACCACTTTAAGGCATACTTGTTTTATTAAAAACATTGCCTTTTTTTTCCTTACAGTTAAATAAATAAAGGCACACTGTTATCTCCATACTGCAGTACTGAATTATTTGCCCAATCTTCTTTGCAGAGCTGCTAAAGTTCATTTAAATTTGATGGTGACAGTTTGTGGACTGCAGTCTTCAAGTCACTTCACATATTTTCAATGTGGTTTAAGTCTGGGCTCTGACTAAAGCCCCGTACACACGGCCGGACTTTTGGCCAACAAACTTAATTTTGAGTAAGTTGGACCAACAATCAGACCATGTGTACGCTCCATCGGACAAACTTTTTTTGCTTTTTTCTTGTTTTCATCGGACAAAACTTGGGTTTGCAAACGGACAAACTTTTGCCCAACAAAAGTCCGATGAAGCAAAGTCCGACCGTGTGTACAGAAAACCATCGGACTTTTGTCCGATGGACAAAACAACTAATGTTAAAATCAACCAACAATAGCAGAAGTTGACCAAAGGGTGGCGGTAAAGAGCAGAAAAGAGCAGAAAAACCATGTGATGTTGCAAAAAGTTTTGGGAAAGTTTGCAGAAAAGTCAGAGCGTGTTATGCTATGGGTGTTCCCGACCAACTCCGTTTGGACAAAAAACCACGGAAAAGTCCGATGTAAGTCCGACCGTGTGTATGGGGCTTAAGCCATGCAAGGACATTCACCTTTTTCTTCTTTAACCACTGTGTGGTCATTTTTGCTGTGTGATTTGGGTCATTGTCATGTTGGAAGGTCAACCTTCCCATTGACAACTTTCTGGCAGAGGGCAGCAGATTTTCCTCAAGAATTTCATGGTATTTTGCTCCATCCATTTTTCTCTGACAAGTGCTCCAGTCTCTGCTGCAGAAAAACACCCCATAACAGGATATTACCACCTCCATGCTTTACTGTAGGAATGTTGTTATTTAGATGGCGAGCGGTATTTGATTTCCGCCAGACATATACTTTGGTGTTGAGGCCAAATAATTCAAATTTAGTCTCATCTGACTACCTTAAATGCACCTTGAAGATTCTGAGGCCACATGTAAAAAGGTGTTATGGTCAGATGAGACTAAAATTGAATTATTTGGCCTCAACACCAAACAATATGTCTGGCAGAAATCCAATACAGATCATCATCCAAATAACACCATTATTGCAGTAAAGTATGGAGGTGGTAATATCTCCTGTTATGGAGGTGTTTCTCTGCAGCAGAGACTGGAGCACTTGTCTGGATAGAAGAAGAAATTTATGGGGCAAAATACCATCAAATTCTTGCGGAAAATCTGCTGCCAGAAAGATGTCAACGGAAAAAAGGTTTACCTTTCAAAATGACAATGAGCACACAGCAAAAATTAACACACAGTGGTTATAGGAGAAAAAGGGGAATGTCATTGCATGGCTTAGTCAGAGCCCAGACTTAAACCACATTGAAAATGTGTGAAAAAGACTGGAGTCCACAAATGATCACCATCAAATTTTACTGAACTTGAGCAGTTCTGCAAAGTCTAGATGTGCAAAGTTAGCAGAGAAATATCCCAACAGACTAAAAGATGTAATTAAGGCTCCATGCACACTGGACGCTAAAATAATGTTATAAAAACAACGGTAGCTTTGCAGTGAGTCTTTCTTTGAATGTTTTTTAACGTTTTTGCAATAGCGTTTATTTGTGTTTTTAGCGTTTTTCCACTGGTGAGCCACGTTTTTGAGCGTTTATCGATGTTTATGAGCGTTTGGCGGTTTTTGTGGTCAGAAAAACGACTCCTGAATGTGATTTTAGGGCGTTCAGAAAACAGCCAAAAAACTCCACTGCTGATACCGTAAATGTCCAAAAACGTCCATGTGTGCATGGACACATAGGATAACATAGAGTGGAGTTTATGGGTTTATAAAAAAAAATGCCCAAACTCCAAAAAACGGCCGTTTATGAGCTCCAGTGTGCATGGAGCCTAAAGCACAAGGTGGTTCAACAAAATACTGACATAAGGGGGGTGATCCTTTTTCCAACTCAGTGATTCTGTTTTAGAATTATTCTTTTTTTTATTGTTGGTGTTATATATTTCACGCGGATGTTATAAGTTGCACTAGTAAATAGATCTGGATAAAACAAAAACCGTGGCTGTCTTCATTTCAGGCTGCAAAGCAACAAAATGTGATTATTTTAAAGGGGGGTGAATTTTTTCATATCCATTGTACTTGAGCCCTTATTCGATCCAGTTCTGTGTCTGTCTGCAGTGGCTCTCTCCCCTCACTTCCTGGTCTCACAGGCTTTGCCGAGACAATGGGAGCCATTGACTCCTGCTGCTGGCAATCAAAGCCCATGATGAGGGAGCGGGGGGGTGGGTACTCACCAGAGAGGAGGAGGCAGAAACACCCGCATGGGACCCAAGAAGAAGAGGTTTGGGGTGGCTCTGTGCAATTCCATTGCACAGAGGAGGTAAATAAAAATCCTCAATGAAACAAAAAAAGCTGCTCTAGGTGAGTAAGTCTCTGGTTAATCTCCACACACTAGTCAGGTGCTAGCCCAGCTCGCATGCTGTGTAACATAAGGAAATGATTCCAGGCGGCTGCACTTCCAAAAATCCTTTTATTGAAGCTTCATATGACCAGTGGTTGACAGATGGAGCAGGGCACAAAGAGGTAGACACAGTTCGCGCAAAATGTTAGTGCTTAGTCATTACTTCTTTGTCCCTTCTCCATCTGTCAACCACTGGTCATATAAAGCTTCAACAAAAGGATTTTTGGAAGTGCAGCCGTCTGGAAGCATTTCCTTATAAATAAAAATCCTGTTTGTTATTTAAAAAAAAAATGCATTTACAACCCCACTATTCAAAATAAAAAAACCTGTATACCATTTTCAAAATATAGTATTCTTCACATTAGTTGTTCATTAAGCCCAGTCTGTGAGCAATGCCAAATTAGAGGAGATCACAAGGATCACTATAACCACTATTAATTCCAAAAGAAAGAACAAGGTAACTAATAAAAATATAAAGACAAGTTATTGCCAAATCAACTATAATGCCGCATACACGCAGCCGTTTTTCTCGTCGAGAAAAACAAAATTTTTTCCTTTCGACGAGAAAAACGATCGTCTGTGGGCTTTCTGCCGGTTTTTTCGATGAGAAAAACGGCATTAAAAACGACGAGAAAAACGGCATTAAAACGACGAGAAAAATTAGAACATGTTCTAATTTTTCTCGTCGTTTTTTTCGACATGTTTTCCGCGGCAGTGTTTCCCATAGGGAAACACTGCCGCGGAGCCCACACACGGTCGTTTTTTTCAACCCAAAAAAAAATGACATTTAAAACGGCCGTGTGTGGGGGGAACAAGCTGTTCCTCGTTTTTCACGTCGATTTTCTTGATGGTGTTTTCAGCAAGAGTTAGCCACTAGCAAGAGTTAGCCACTAGCACTAGTTAGGCTCCTAAAATTATTTAACAATACAAAATGTACCAATAGGGATCTCATGTACATTAAAATGGAGTAAATTAACACTAAAAGGGACAGGTATGAAGAATATTTTCTCCCTTTCAGTGTTCTGAAGAATGAAGGCGCAGGAGTTGAACCCTGTCCTTTTAGCCGGTGTGCCAGCCAACCTACAGTGTAGCAAGGGGGATATTTTTTAACCACTTCCTTACTGGGCACATAACCCCCTTCCTGCCCAGGCGGAATTTCAGCTTTCGGCACTGTCACGCTTTGAATGACAATTGCGCGGTCGTGCGACGTGGCTCCCAAACAAAATTGATGTCTTTTTTTCCCACAAATAGAGCTTTCTTTTGGTGGTATTTGATAATTTCTGCGGTTTTTATTTTTTGCGCTATAAACAAAAAAAGAGCGACAATTTTGAAAAAAAACACAATCTTTTTTACTTTTTGCTATAATAAATATCCCCATTTTTATTTAAAAAAAATTTTTTTTCTCAGTTTAGGCCGATATGTATTCTTCTACGTATTTTAGGTAAAAAAAAATCGCAATAAGCGTATAGTGATTGGTTTGCGCAAAAGTTATAGCGCCTACAAAATAGGGGATAGAATTATGAAATTTTTATTGTGACTGCGACATTATGGCGGACACATCGGACACTTTTGACACATTTTTGGGACCATTCACATTAGTGCTATAAATATGCACTGATTACTGTATAAATGTGACTGGCAGGGAAGGGGTTAACACTAGGGGGCGGGAAGGGGTTAAATGTGTACCCTGCTAGGTGATTGTTACTGTGGGGGGAGGGGACTCACTGGGGGAGGAGACCGATCTGTGTCCCTATGTACAAGGGACACAGCATCGGTCTCCTCTCTCCCTGAGATCCACGTCCCTGCTCTGTGACAGCCGATCGTGTGTACCTGGCGGACATCGTGGCCGCCAGGCACGCGCATCGGCACCCGCGTGACACAGCGGGCACAGCTTTTCCCTGATGCGCGCCCGCGGCGGCGCGCATCGCAGAAGTAAACAGGAGGACGTCCATGGACGTCCTCCTGGCAATTGAGCGCCGCAATGCGGCTGTCTTTTGACCACGGCCCGGGCACGAAGTGGTTAAAGAGTGCATGCACAACTCAGCTCTGTAGATTATATCGTAATTGGTAAGCTGTTCGATTTTGGTTACCTTACAGCTCTAATGACGAGAAAAACGACCGTGTGTGGGCTTTCCTGCATTTTTCCAGATGAGAAAAACGTCAAGAATCACGACGAGAAAAATTAGAACATGCTCTAATTTTTCTCGTTGTGATTCACTGCCTACACACGGTCGTTTTTCTCGACCAAGAGAAAAAATGTCAGGAAACCCGGCCGTGTGTAGGGGACCAAGCCGTTCCTCGTTTTTCCCGTCGATTTTCTCGACGGTGTTTTCACCGTCGAGAAAATCGATCATGTGTACACGGCATAAGACTAAGGACAGAGTTATACCCTGGCTGGGCCACAGTGAGTATAACATAAAGCTAGTCTGAGATGTAAACTCTGACATTTGATATTTGTCCATGTTAGAGAGGGCAAGGGGGGATTGAGAGCAAAATTTAAATTTAAAGCTTATTCTGAGCTCAATTTCTACCAGCTATCTCTTCTGGGTGAGTGGGTACGACTGTAATAGATGCTTCCACCTTGACTTCCATGGCTAATACCACACATTCCAACCTACTAATTGCCTTGCACAATGTACAGGGCCTAAACTCTCCAACCAAAAGGAGAAACATTTTAGATTATTATAAAACTCTTAAAATTGATATTCTCCTACTCCAAGAGACACACTTTCCTATACGGTATACTCCTACTTTCCTACATTCACATTATTCACAATTTCACCTAGCCAATGCTGAGAATAAGACAAAGGGGGTAGCCATTCTTTTTTCAAAATTTTGTAAATTTGAAAAGATTGCTGAATACTTAGATCCTGAGGGACGATTTATTCTACTAAAAGGTACAATTGAAGGGCACCTTTATTCTTTAGTTTCCTACTATGCCCCTAATAAGGGTCAAGCTTCTTTCTTTAAAGTCATGATGGATTCCCTCAATCCCTTACTAGAAGGCACAATCCTTCTTGATGGCGATTCCAATGTTGCTTTGGACCAGACTTTGGACAAATCTAAACCCCAAGGTACTCAACTAACTAGACCTACTAGAGAAAGCCACAAATTTGCAAAATTACTGACATATGGAGGGAGCTGAATCCTTCAAAAAGAGATTTCACTCACTTCTCTCATCCGCATAATACATATGCTAGAATTGATCATATTTTAACATCCACATCTCTTCTCCCATTTATTCTCAATGCTCGTATTAAAGATACTGTCCTTTCAGACCACTCAATTGTACTTATAGCTCTTCACTCTAATGCTTTGAGCGGAAAGAGGGGCAATTGGAAACTCAATGAATCCATTCGTTCTGATACATTAAGAGTTGAGACGATTAATAAAGCTCTTCAAGATTATTTTCTTCTCAATGATACTGGAGAAGTCTCTGTTGAAACGCTTTGGGCGGCTCATAAGGCTTTCATACGGGGTAAAATAATTCAGCTAGCAACGCAACTCAAAAGGGAACGTAAAGATAAAATAGACCGCTTAGAAAAAGAATATGCCTCTCTCAGAGCCAAACACAAAAAGGACCCGTCCAAAGTTCCTATTGCCCTCATTGATAAAGCTAGACTTGATCTAAACATACTCCTCACTACTCAAGCTGATAAAGCTATTCGCTGGACGAGTAACAAATTCTATGTTCATGCTAACAAAATAGGACCCTTATTAGCTGCTAAGCTTTCCCCCCAGGTTCGAATCAATACACTCCTAAAATCAGAATTTCTGGTCAGCCTCCCACAGCTAACCCTGTCAAAGTTCTGGAGGCCTTTCATGAGTTTTTTTCCGACCTCTATAAATCTTCCTCCCAAATTGATACAGACTCAGTTACTAAATTCCTTGATGATCTTCCCATTCCTACCCTTCTCTCTTCGCATAGGGATTTACTTGAATCTGCCTTTACTGAGGAGGAGGTTCTTGAAGTCATTAAAGGTCTCAAAGCGGGTTCGGCTCTGAGTCCTGACGGGTTCTCTATTCCCTATTATAAGGCCTTCGCGGAAACATTAGCTCCACATTTAACTACATTTTTCAATGCTAAAACAGTGGGTATTCCTTTAGATGTCCAATTAAATACTGCATATATCACAATTTTACCTAAGCCTGATAAAAATCCTGAAGAAATTAATAACTACCGTCCAATCTCTTTGATAAACAATGATATAAAAATAATGACGAAGATACTAGCCAATCGTCTAGCCTCTTTTATTAATATGTATATACATAAAGATCAAGTTGGCTTCATCCCTGGTAGACAAGGGCCTGACCAGATAAGGAGAGCAATAGATTTAATCTCTATACTTCAGACTAATTGGGAGGGGGGCACGAGGCAACAGGGATTCCTTTTATCATTGGACCTTTATAAGGCTTTTGATTCGGTTTCATGGACTTATATTTTTACCCTTATGGAACGTTGGGGTTTTGGAATGCGCTTTAGGGGTCTTCATCAATCCCTATACTCTCATCCCACAGCATTGCTTCATCTCCAAGGTCATTATTCAAAACCGATTAACATAGAAAAAGGCACTAGGCAAGGTTGCCCGCTTTCTCCGCTCATCTTTGCCATTGTGATAGAAACCCTGGCAATAGCAATTCGTCAAAACCCTAGCGTTCAGGGGGTGGTATGCGGAAATCAAACACATAAATGTGGGCTATTTGCGGATGACATTCTTTTGTTTGTTACTTCCCCTTTAATTTCTTTACCAAACATTTGCAAAGTACTTAATGACTTTTCTAAAATTTCAGGTCTAACAGTAAACTATACGAAATCACAGGCCCTAAACATCTCGCTCCCCTGTTCCGTTGTTTCCTCATTACAGCAATCATTCAAATTTGAATGGAAAGATTCTATCAAATACCTAGGTATAACTCTAATTGCACGAACGGAAAATCTATATGACTGTAACTACCCGCCCCTATTTAAGAAATTGGAAATTGATCTCAAAGCCTGGTCCAAATATGATATGTCCTGGCTTGGCAAAATCAATTCTGTCAAAATGACTTTACTCCCGAGGATTCTTTATTATTTTAGATCATTGCCCATCCCTATTAAAAAAAATAATTTGAAGTAATTTCAGAGCAAGATTCTCAAATTTATTTGGGGTTCCTCTGGTTACCGTGTATCACAGAGCACTCTTTTTCTTCATAGAAATAGAGGGGGACTAGGTCTCCCAGACTTATACAAATACATTGTTTCAGCAAGATTAGCACAACTCTCCTCAATATACTCTAAGACTGAAAAGCCTGATTGGGTCTTAATAGAAAATCAAGCAGTACCCTGCTTTTCCTTGGATTATATCCTATGGTGCCCTACCAAGTTTCGTCCTCCTATAATGTCTCCTACCTTGTCGCAATCTATAGCGCTTTGGGACAAATTTAGAAATCTTCCAACCCTTACATCTGCTGGACGGCCTCTCACACCTGTATTTAATAATCCAGATTTTCCCCCTGGTCTGAATGTTGATGATTTCAGATGGTGGACTAATAGGGGACTATACCGTATAGGAAACTTCATTAAATCTGGGTGTCTTATATCCCTAGATCATTGTATCAAAATATTAAAACTCCCAGACTCTGAAAAATTACATTATCGCCAAATTTCACAATTCCTGACTAGTACATGGAAGGATATCCCTTCCTCGATCCAATATACTAATTACGAAACATGGTGCGATAGAGCTATGGAACCAGGGGGAGGTATTTCTCTAGTGTATTCGTCCCTCACTCATTCTAATGAGAAATCCCCCTACATGACAGCTTGGGAAAAGGACTTCCGTTGTACTTTGGACCTGAAAGTCTGGCATACTGCTTGTTCGAAGTCCTTTAAAGGCGTTCTGAATGTATATCTGGTGGAAGCCAATGTAAAAGTTTTAACAAGGTGGTATCTTACCCCTTCTAAATTAGCTACTATTTACCCTTCAGCTGATCCTTCATGCTTCAGAGGTTGCCAACTTATAGGATCAATGGCCCATATATGGTGGGAGTGTCCTAGGATTCGCCCCTTTTGGAATAAAGTTTTTAATTTAATCTTTAAAGTCACTGGAAACCAGATTCCCAGATCCCCATTTGTTGCTCTCCTGAATGCACATCTTCCTCGTATATCTAAACCTACTCAATTACTGATTCACTTCATTCTCACCGGAGCCAAGATCACTATAGCAAAAGCTTGGAAAAAACAAAAACCCTTCCTTTTTGATGTCAAACGAAAGATTTCTTGGATTATGACTCAAGAAAAACTAGCTAGTATATTAAATAACACAGTTCCAAAATTTGAAGAGATATGGGAACCTTGGGCGAATTATATTGGATTATCTCTTCATTGAATTGTTCCATTGTTTTCCAGCTTGGGATCGTTAGGTCAGGCATGTACACCCCTCTCCTTTTCTCCCCCCCCCCTCCTTACATCTTTTATTGTGCTTTTGTCTTCTATTTTTATTTTTATCTTTATTTTTTCTGATATGAATCTTGGAGATCCTTATAAGAAACATATTCTTATGATATTCCTAGGGTCTTTACAACATTTTTTGATTGAAAGGTTATAGTGTGGATGACCCTTCATCCTATTTGATTGGTTTTATCTCTTGATTTGTAACGGTTAGAGGGCTTTATTAAGAGCCCATTTAAATACACGTGGGTAGGGCTGGGAAAAAATAGATTTTAATCTTGAATCGAGTTTTGAGCTCAAATCGATTCAGTTTTGAAGAAAATCAATTTTTTTAGATTTTTTTTTTTTTTTTGAAAAAAAAAAAAATTATATATATTTTTTTTTTCCTTCCCTTCAAAGTTTCCGTAGCAGGACTGCAGGGGGCGTATCCGGAATGGCACTGGGCAGCGTTACCCCAATTACATCTACTCGCTGCAGCCGCCGTCTGCCTACCTGATCAGCGTGTCATGCAGACAGACGACGGCCATTGCAGTGTTCAAAAGCCGTGCCTCCCGAGTCCTCGTCGTCTGTGATAGGCGGAACACTCAATTTCACAGCAGGCAGTATTCAACCTATCACGGACATCCTCTCATCCTCGTCTGTGTTATGAGGATGACCATGATAGGCGGAACACTGAATGCTGGGAAATTGAGTGTTCCGGTTATCACAGACGAGAAGGAGGCGCGGCTTTTGAATACTGGAATGGCCACCGGTGTAGCAGTAAAATCCGTATACCATGAAAATCTGCATCAGGTACGGGCACAGTGATTGAAGCATGGGCACAGTGAGACACGGGCACAGTGAGACAAGGGTACAGTGAGACACGGACACAGTTCAATTCAACTAAAAGTAACCTCAGGATTTTTTGTTGTTTTATTAGCTAAATCCAAATACAGTATTAATAATTTGGATGTTTAACAATCTTTGTTGCACACTGCAAAAAACAACAAAAGGTCACAAGCGCTAAATTGGTGGATAAAGAAAAAAATATAATGGATGATAATAATAATAATAAGAAAAAAATCCCAAATATTTTGGGAAGTACAAAGTATCCAAAAGGGGGAAAAAACAGGATCCAGCGCAGCAAGAAAAAATCCGTACCCAGAAGTACAAAATACACAACATGCACACAATATAATCCAGCGCTCATGGAACATACATTATTAACTATTGAAAACTCTTGAAGAATTGATAAAAAAGCTTAGTCCATTTATTAATCACAATAAAGAGAGGGATCCAATCCCAAATGTGCAGAGGGCAAATGAATCTTAACTCTCCAGTTGCTAGTGGTGACAAACTTGTTAAACTTGCAGTGACATCCGTGGAGCAAGGAGGGGTTAAAAAAGTCAAAACAAAGCCTGTGGCATGATCTCCGTGTGAGCACAGTACCTTGAATGATGGACAACAGGCAGACCAGCGTGTGGAGGGCCCTCCAACACAAAAGGATGCAGAGCCAGGATCGCAGCAAGGCTGGGACAGAAGTAATCACACACAGAGTTTCAAGAGTTTTCAATAGTTAATAATGTATGTTCCATGAGCGCTGGAATATATTGTGTGTTTGTTGCACACTGACTTTGCAGTTAGAGAAAGGGTTTGCCTTTGCAATTTTGTTTGTTGATGCACTTTAATTAATATAATAAAAAAAAAAAAATCGAATCGAATCGTAAATCGAGTTTTTTATAAAAAAATCGCAGATTTTTTTTGGGGGGAAAATCGCCCAGCCCTACACGTGGGATCCCCTCTTCTGGCACAGCATGATCCCTATAGGGGTGCCATGGAGGGGCGTGGATCTCGATTAATTCATTTTTTCTTTTTATTCTGGTTTAGCTAAAGTAAATCTATATAACATTTTTTAGGCTTTCTGGCCTTTATTAGATAAATCTTCTATCGAAAGTAAAGATACGTATTGCTCTTTTATTTATTTATTTTTATTACATTTTTTGAATATGGAAATTATTTGTGCTGTCTATATTATTATTCTCCTGTATGAATTATTTGTATGTTATACTGTATATTATTTGTTTTATTTTATGATTTATTTTATGATTATTGAAAAATAAAATATTTTGAAAGAAAAATTTAAAGCTTAATTATTATTGCACTCGGTGTCCCTAAAAGACAGACTCACTCTCTCTATTTGTCTTGGTGACCATTGTGATACATATCTAAAATACTAAAGTTGTCACCAGAACAAGACCTAAGAGGAAATTCTCTTCACTTGCGGAGATGCCCTCTCACTTCTTATTGGCCTCTCGCAAAAGAAGTATAAAGATATCCTTCCCAAGAGGACACAGACAACTAAAAATAAATTGACTGGGGTTTTATCTCTTTCCTGCTCTATCCTAAATTAAAACAAAGGTTTTGGGTATGCATATACTTTATTCATAAATTCAGTTTCAAAGTAAAGCTATATAGATATTGGTTAAAAATCTTAAAGCTAAACTATACTCACCTTGGCTCCAGCATTGCGACGTCCTGGAGCTTCCCGTCGGTCACTAACACCTTTAAGTGTCCAGCTTCTGGGTATCAAACACCTGTCATTTTCATTGGATTGCATGCGCAGGAGTTCTGTTGGCTTAGATTCTGCCAAATCTCTACAGTGAGCTGCACATGTGCAGCTCACCGTACAGGGGTGGACAGGCAGGTACAGTAGGTACGTTTATTGCAGAAGAGACAAAGCATCTCTTCTGCATCAAAAATCCTGCCTGTTCGCCCATTTGTAAAATGTACATAAAGTTTTACTTTAGGTTATATTGGAGATTTAATTAATAGAAGAAAATACAAAAAAATACTACTATTAAAAAAAAAAAACTTTAGTGGGAACTTTTCAGATGTTTTTGAGCGTATAGGAAAAGTAATGAATTATACAGTAGGTGATAGGAATCCATTATTATTCATCCTTTTGTTTGAAGTTCAGTTTACATCCTGAATCTAATGCACCTGTTTCTTTATTCAGTTCCGCGGTTTCTAATAATAAGCTCATTAATATTTTACAGACAGATGTTTCCTTTTTGGACACGGAACAGAAGGCTTTTTTATGTTTGTAGCTGAAGATCTTGTTTATATGCGAAGAAACAGGTTCAGTATTGCTGCTTACAACAGTCTGAAAAACAAACTCGGTTTATTGATTTACTGTACTGCCAGACTATGTGCACATGCCGTAAAGTTCAGGTGTTCTGAAGTGTATACCAGAAAACATTAATGAAAAAGTAGAGAAAAAAAAAGTAAGGAAACCAAATAATAAACAAAACAAAATCTGCATATTTTTTCAGCTTTTAGTGCACAAACGTTCTTAGTGATAATTTAAACATAGAATATGCAACCAACAGGTAAAGACCCAAAGCAGAGGCACAAGAGAATTCCTGGGGGTCATGGCAGTGGGAAAAAATCTCCCACTTTGTGTCATTAGAGTACATGAGGAGAAAAAAGGAAAAAGGGTCGTGGGACTTTAAATGAGGCAAGGATGTGTGTCTGAAAAGGTCTAGGATAACAAAATATATATACTGTCACAATCCCAAAAGGGAAATTTCTGTAGCCATGAGAGACTGCTGTTTGGTCAATCCAATAAATGAGATAACAAAAGTGGATATGAAAAATATATATATATTTTCCTTGGCTGTTGTTTCCCGCCACCCTTTCTCGGGCTCCCCTTGTCGGCTGGAGAGTCCTTGATCTGTGGGGGGCTCTGTCCCCGCCTCAACCTCAAGGGGAGACAGCTTGTCTGGGACCATCAGCCTATTCCAATCTGTTGGGACCATTGGGCTATTTATTTGGGCTTTGTCACTGGTAATGTATATAATCTTTTACCCTGCTCTTTTTTTTTTAAAGCATAACCTCACCATATATTTTTGGCCAACATTCACACTCCCCCATTCCCTTGTTAGTTTACACATATACTTCACTCCATCTTCTGTCCACTCTTCACTTTAACTTCTCCCCCCCACTCCCTTCCCCTCTCCCTCATCTCCTCTCTAGCTAAACACTCATTTTCCTCCCCTCCCTGTACCTTCCCCTCCATTCCTGTTTACCACTTTTCTTAGCTCACGTTCCCACATTCCCAGCTTCCCTCACTGTTTTCCATCACTTTTTCTTCCTGGCCTTCACCTCTCCCTTTTTTCCTTTCTCCCCTCCCCCCCTCCCTTGTGTCCCCACTCTTGCAACACCACATCTTTCACAACACTTCCCCCCTTCCCTTCTCTTTCCCTCTCCCTCCCTTCCTGTCCTTTTTCTCACACACACACTGCACCACCATTACACTGCCCGACCCCTCCCCCTGTTCACCCACACACACAGCACTCATCCCACATGAAAGGTTCTGGTTCTGTTTGGTTCTGTTGGACCTTCTTGGCTCGAGCTGGACTCAGGGATATGTGGAAGTCTCTGACCGGTCAGATATTCAAGACACCAATACACAGTGAATAGGTATACAAGAATATGTGGTTTAATGGTTACATGTCCTTTTTTATACACAGCGAGAAAATCGTATGGACCAATCAGCAATAAACAAAAACCTCATGAGTTAGACAAAAATAGACTCCAACAGGTTTTTTTGACTTCTGCAAAAGCGGTCAATCAACATACGTCAATTGCGGTCAAACTAAACATGTCCTGACATTTGAAACAGGAAGATAAGAAACACCATATGTGAGTGCGGTTCAACCTGGCAGTTAAAGCAGAAGTGAGATAAACTTTTTCCCGGAAAAAGCCTAACCACAAAGTTACATTTCAACCTAAATATACATGCCTGTCAGTTAAAACAGAAGAAAGATAAGTTTGACCAAAAACATTCTGCTCACACTTATGTCAGAGAAACATGAACCAAACAGAACCAGAACCTTTCACCACACACTCACCTATTTCATCCCACACACCACCTCACCCAGTTCGCACACACCTCCATCATCGTTTGTAATATCTAATATTCCAACAGATAACTTTACTCAATCCTCCTTGGTACTTTACTACATAACGATTCTAACAGTAAAATCAGTGTTTATAAACACTCCAATTGTTAAGAATATTTCATGACCTTAACCAAGTAGAGACCCCAATTTCCATTCTACATTACTCTCCCTCCTTATCTTATCTCAAGATATATGCCTGCCCTAATCCCTTAAGATATATACTAATATTATTTATGTATTTATATATCAAAAAATCTCTTTTAAAAAACTAAGAAAAATCTTTATTTCTCCAAATACTTTCTCCATTAAAAATCTTTTATTTTTACTACCTTCAGGTGCATGCTCTAGGCACCTAGGTGCCTGCCCACCCACCTGCCCATGGTCCGCCAATCATAGCCTCCGCAGTTTAAGTGTGATCCCCTGAGGGCAGCCTCTGTTGGTTGGGGGGATGCGCCTAGGGGCGGGGGGGAAGGACACCACTGCTCCGGGGACCTCACCCCCGGTGAGAGCTAGAGGCATCAGAACTTGCAAATCTTCGGTATCTGGCCTACTCATGTAACTTAAAGGTAAATACACTATATATGTTGCTCCTTCTCCCATCATGCTTCCTTTTGTAAATATTAAGATAATACTATTATGAAGACTAAGTTGGTAAAAATTATGATGTATACTTATTACTCTCATGAGAATTGATGGGGGACAATCCCTGCAACATGGCACACATTAATGTATTTACTTATCTGTACCTTCTAGAACATAAGATACCCCCTGAAGAAGACCTGGATTTTAGGTCGAAATGCATCGGGGCTTTTCTTCTTGGTCACATGTGTATATACGTATGATGATTTGATTTAACCTTTTATATATATTTTTTATGCATTGTATTATCTGTCTGAGTTCACATGTATTTGGCCTCTACTAATACCGGAGCTCATAAGAACAACCTCATCATTGACTTTTAAAAAGTTTACTGTACCAAATAAAGCAAATTTCCTTTTTTTACCTAAATACTTGGTTTCATATCATTCATTGCTGCTAAAAAATCCCACGGGAAAAACTACTTTTCTTTTTTCAATATCCATATCGGGATGTGCAGCCCTCTCACACATGCCTCAGTGTCTATTCAAAGCTAAATTTAAAGCATCACCTAACCCATTTGAGACCTTAGTGACCTAATTGCCCATTTATCTACTATTTCAGTTAACACTTACGCACCCCACTCCTGATGACTGGCTTTAAACGCCAAGAAATGCATTGAGTCTATGATCAGGTATGCCAAGTCAAGTCTGCCCAACAATGAATTTTAATCAATCGTATTATGCATGTATTTTAAAGGATAATCATGTTCACTTTATCTGTATGTCCATTTATTGACTGTGATTGCTTTATTGGTCTTGTATCCCCCTCTAAATGAATATTGAATATGTTAATGTTATTATTATGACTTGTATTATGCCTTTGTCTGCATGATCCATGTATTATTTGAAATGATACATAATATATATATATTTTTTTTTTTTTCATATCCACTTTTGTTAGCTCATTTATTGGATTGGCCAAAGAGCAGTCTCTCATGGCTACAGAAATTTCCCTTTTGGGATTGTGACAGTATATATATTTTGTTATCCTAGACCTTTTCAGACACACATCCTTGCCTCATTTAAAGTCCCACGACCCTTTTTCCTTTTTTCTCTCCATATATAGGGATGGAGGCATGGATGTGTTATTTTTAGGGTTCCATTCGGTCTTTCTCTCTTTATCATTAGAGTACATGAATAAGAGATCTCCAATGATTAATAGTCAAAATTGTGAGTGACTGTCTTTGTTATTAAGCTGAATTGCGTTTGTAATGCTGCATCCATGTGACAAAAGAACGCTCAAACAGAGGAGAAAGATTCAGATGTGTAATTGTATGAAGGGTGCCACATCAGTGGTGATAGAGTCCAGAAGGATATTTAAATGGATAACAGTATGAAAAATCTGCCACGTTTCAGTTCACACACTCCCCCTTCATCAGGGCTACAAAGTAAATAAAAACTATATAAACATTTAAAAGTTCATAAAACTCTGGAGATGATTAAATGCATGAAACAATTGACAACTAAAAAACAAAATAGACAAAAAAAATTTTTTCTTTAACCACTTAACAACCACCTGCCGACAAATAACGTCGACAAGGTGGTTGCTTAACTCTGGGAGGACGTTATATAACGTCCTCCCAGAATCGCGCTCCCGCGCGCCCCCTGGGGCGCGCACACGGGAAACTCCGTGACCGTCGGGTCCTCTGGACCCGGCGGATCATGAATCGCGGTAAATCGCCGCTGATAGCGGCCGTTTACCACGTGATCGCTCCGTCAAATGACGGAGCAATCACTTGTAAACAGACCGGCGTCATTTGATGACGCCGGTTCCTCCCTCCCCTCTCTGTACCGATCGGTACAGTGTGAGAGGGGAGGGGGAGGGAGCGGATGGCAGCAGCAGCACTGTGGGCTGGATCTGTGACAATTGCAGTCACAGATCCAGCCATCCATCCATCCCTGCTCAGCCATCCCTGTGCTATACCCTGCCAATACTCTGCAATACACCCTGCCAATACTCTGCAAAATACCCTGCCAATACTCTGCAAAATACCCTGCCAATACCCTGGTGCAATACTCTGCAATACCCTGGTGCAATACTCTGCAATACCCTGGTGCAATACTCTGCAATACCCTGGTGCAATACTCTGCAATACCCTGCAAAATACTCTGCAATAGCCTGCGCAATACCCTGCAAAATACTCTGCAATGCCCTGGTGCAATACTCTGCAATACTCTGGTGCAATACTCTGGTGCAATACTCTGCAATACCCTGGTGCAATACTCTGCAATACCCTGGTGCAATACTCTGCAATACCCTGCAAAATACTCTGCAATAGCCTGCGCAATACCCTGCAAAATACTCTGCAATGCCCTGGTGCAATACTCTGCAATACTCTGGTGCAATACTCTGGTGCAATACTCTGCAATACTCTGGTGCAATACTCTGCAATACCCTGCGCAATACTCTGCAATACCCTGCGCAATACTCTGCAATACCCTGCGCAATACTCTGCAATACCCTGCGCAATACCCTGCACAATACTCTGCAATACCCTGCACAATACTCTGCAATACCCTGCACAATACTCTGCAATACCCTCCACAATACTCTGCAATACCCTCCACAATACTCTGCAATACCCTCCACAATACTCTGCAATACCCTCCACAATATCCTGTGCAATACCCTCCACAATACCCTGTGCAATACCCGTGCAATACCCTGCCATACACCGCAATACCCTGCCATAGTCCGCAATACTCCGCAATGCCCTGCAATACTCCGCAATGCCCAGCAATACTCCGCAATGCCCGGCAATACTCCGCAATGCCCGGCAATACTCCGCAATGCCCGGCAATACTCCACAATGCCCGGCAATACTCTGCAATAACCACTTCCCGCCCTCCGGCCGTCATATGACGTCCTTGACTTTGTGCGGGGATATCTGAATGATGGGAGCAGCTACAGGCATCATTCAGATATTAGCTTTTTCAGCCGGCGATTCCCTACACCATAAGAACAATCATAGCGGCTGTTCCGCCGCTTGATCATTCTTACGGGAGGCGAGAGGGGATGTCCCCCCCCGCCGCCCTCCGGTGCTTCTACCGACTCACCGCTACGATCAAAGCCAGGATTGTTGGTTTTTTTTGTATTTTTTTCAGGCTTCCCAGCCTAGAGGTGAGATGTGGGGTCTTATTGACACCCCCCCATATCTCACTGTAAAGAGGACCTGTCATGCCATATTCCTATTACAAGGGATGTTTACGTTCCTTGTAATAGGTATAAAAGTGATCAAAAAAATGTTTAGGGCGGAAAAACATGTCAAACTAAAATAAATAAAGTAAAATGAAGAATACATTTTTTTTTTTAAAGCGCCCCTGTCCCCGTGAGCTCGCATACAGAAGCGAACGCATACGTAAGTCCCGCCCACATATGAAAACGGTTTTCAAACCACACATGTGAGGTATCTCTGCGAACGTTAGAGCGAGAGCAATCATTTTGGCCCTAGACCTCCTCTGTAACTCAAAACATGTAACCAGTAAAAATATTTAAAGCGTCGCCTATGGGGATTTTTTAAGTAGCGAAGTTTGGCGCCATTCCACGAGTGTGTGCAATTTTTAAGGGCGACATGTTAGGTATCTATTTACTCGGCGTAACTTCATCTTTCACATTATGCAAAAACATTGGGCTAACTTTACTGTTTTTTTTTTTTTAAGCACAAAACATTTTTTTTCCGTAAAAAACGCGTTAAAAAAATTGCTGCGCAAATATCGTGTGAGATAAAAAGTTGCAACAACCACCATTATATTCTCTAAGGTCTTTGCTAAAAAAACATATATAATGTTTTGGGGTTCTATGTAATTTTCTAGCAAACAAATGATGATTTTTACATGTAGGAGAGAAATGTCAGAATTGGCCTGGGTGCTCCAGAACGCCTGAAGGTGCTCCCTGCATGTCGGGCCTCTGTATGTGGCCACGCTGTGTAAAAGTCTCACACATGTGGTATCGCCATACTCGGGAGTAATAGCAGAATGTGTTTTGGGGTGTAATTTGTGGAATGCATATGCTGTGTGTGAGAAATAACCTGCTAATATGACAATTTTGTGAAAAAAAAAATGAGAAAAAAAAAATCTTGATTTTGCAAAGAATTGTGGGAAAAAATGACAACTTCAAAAAACTCACAATGCCTCTTTATGAATACCTTGGAATGTCTTCTTTCCAAAAAGGGGTCATTTGGGGGGTATTTGTACTTTTCTGGCATGTTAGGGTCTCAAGAATTGAGATAGGCCGTCAGTACTTCAGGTGTGATCAATTTTCAGATATTGGCACCATAGCTTGTGGACTCTATAACTTTCACAAAGACCAAATAATATACACCAATTTGCACTTATTTTTACCAAAGATATGTAGCAGTATAAATTTTGGCCAAAATTTATGAAGAAAAAATAGTAATTTGCAAAATTTTATAACAGAAACGGAAAAAAATCATTTTTTTACAAAATTTTCAGTCTTTTTTCTCTTATAGCGCAAAAAATAAAAAAACCAACAGTGATTAAATACCACCAAAAGAAAGCTCTATTTGTGTGAAAAAAAGGACAAAAATTTCATATGGGTACAGTGTTGTATGACTGAGTAATTGTCATTCAAAATGTGAGAGCACCGAAAGCTGAAAATTGGTCTGGTTATTAAGGGGGTTTAAGTGCCCAGTGGTCAAGTGGTTAAAAAATTATTAAAAACAAAATCAAATTGATACTTAAATATATATAAGAGGACATGTGTAAACACAACCTCTATTCCCAATGAAAACACAATAAGAGGGGAAATGAATGCCCATAAAGCTATGTATATATAGTCTTGAACTTCATCATCAATAGGAAGTATTCTTAAAAACAAGGTTCAGCCAGAAATAAATGCTCATACTTTTGGGATTTATGAATGTACTATACTTATATTACTAACTGGTATTCATTATGGTCAGTAAAATAGAACAATCATGGTCATAAAATTCAAGCAGTCAGTGGGATAAAACATAAATTATTAATAAATTAAAAAAAGATCTAGGAAACTAGATGCTTATACCGCTAAAACATATTATACATAAAATGTGCATATGCATAATGCTGCAAAGATATTTCTAAAAAAAATAGATAGATGAATAATTTAAAGCGGAGCTCCACCCTAAAGTGGAACTTCCACTCATCGGAACCCTCCCCCCCACAATTGACACCTTTCAGGGGGAGGGGGTGCAGATACCTGTCTAAGACAGGTATTTGCACCCACTTCCGGGAATCCTCTCTGCGGGAAATACCCGTTGTGTTCTGGGAGACACTCGGCTCCCAGAACACAGGGGGACCAGTCAGAATGGCGCAGCGCGACTCGCGCATGCGCCGTAGGGAACCGGGCAGTGAAGCCGCAAGGCTGGTTCCCTCACCGAGGATGGCGGTGGGGGCAGCAGAGTGACGAGCGATTGCTCGTCCTCTGCTGCGGACGTCGCTGGACTCCAGGACAGGTAAGTGTCCTAATATTAAAAGTCAGCAGTTGCTGTAGCTGTAGCTGCTGGCTTTTAATTTTTTTTTCGGCGGAGCTCCGCTTTATTAATAAATATGTTACCTAACATTTTTGTTCTTACTACAGTATATAGTAATATAGTATTGTGGAAAGAACCTCAAAGAACTTCATGCTTATCTCAAAAAGACATTTAAAATGTTTTGTAAAGATAATTGCAAGTTTTTTATTCTTTACATACCTTGTTTCTTTTCCTCCCTATTCTTCTCATGGTACCCATTTTCACAAAGGACAATTTAATAAATCTACCTTTACTTCCTGAAACTCTGGGTCTGCCTGGAACATGTGACAGTGCACCTCCAAGATCTCATGGGATTTCATAAAGTTTACATACAAGATTTCCCAGGTAGTCACTGGCAATGTAGCCTTCCCAAGATGCAGATGTGAGGCCAGGGCTACATCACCAGTGCCTCACTTATCCGTAAAAGGAAAAACCAGTAATTGTAAATAAAAAGCAATAAATTATTAAATATATTTAATATATTATTGTATTTGAATATTAAATGTTATTGTTTAAATAATGCATGCAAGATGGTTTAACAGCAACATGCAGAGTTGCATGCTCATGTAAGTTTTAGTGAAAATTATAAAGTCACTTTTGAAATATTAACAGAAATATATGAGTAGTCGGCATACTGATTGAACTAAATGGAGATGTGATGTATAAAAAGACCAAATTACTTACAGATCTCTACAGATGAAAAATTTGTATGAGCAGGTTGTGCAGCATGAAGCTGCCCTGGCTCTGGAGAGCCATTATTTAAACTAAAAAAGGCGACAGGTTAGAATAAGAACAGAGATGGAGGGGAGGAGAGTGGGAACTGAGGAGTGAGGAGGAGAATGGAGACCAAGGGGAGAGAACGGGCTAAAAATGATAGATGTTGTCAGAGGAGACTAAAGCTGATCATAGCTGGATAGAATTTCAAACAAGAATTCTTAGGAAAAGTCTTAAGAAAACTCCTAAAAAACGTCTCAGATAATTTGTTTGTCAGTCGAAAGATTTCATTTGCTTTTAACATTTGATTTTGGAAGGAATGGACTTTAGCAAACAAAAACCACATACCGGTATACTGTTAGAAACTAGTTCATTCAAGAAAAAATTTCCATCCTGCTCCTTCAAATTTTCCCATCACTGGGGTCGAAAACGAATGTTAATTTGGCCCACTAATGATAAGAAAAACAACCGAACAAAAAAAAAGGAGAATGGGAACTGAGGGAAGGAAACAGAATTAAGAAATGGGAGGAGCTGAAGGCAAATGCATTCATTAACCAGTTCGACTCCAGAGCAATTTTTTTAAATCTTTCGCATACATGAAAATATCTTAATTTTAGGCACTAAAATTACTTAAACCCCCAGAACATTATATATTTTCTGAAAGCAGAGACCCAGTAGAATTAAAAGGTGATAGTTGAAAAATTTTGTTTCACATGATATTTGCGCATTTTCAGAAAACATTATAATAAAATAATTTTTAGTGCAAAATTACACCATATACTAAAATACCCATTTTTGGTTAAAATATAAAAGATGAGGTTGCATCGAGTAAATAGATACCAAACATTTTTATGTCTTATAATTGCGTTCACCTGCGATATCGCCAAAAAACAATGGTACCCAAAAATCGCCATAGGTGAGGCTTTAAAAGCCTTTGCAGCTCATCAGTTCAGGGTTAACTAGAAGTTTTTGTGCTAGAATTATTGTTCTCACTCTGACATTCACGGCATAATATCACACGTGCGGTGGGACTGCGGTTTACATGTACGTGATCACCTTCGCGCTTGCGTTTGCGCAGGTGTGCAGGGCTAAGGGGGTTTTCAGCCATTTTTTTCATTATAGTATATTTTATCATCATTTTTTTTTTACTTTTTTCTTTTCTTTTCTTTTTACTTGATTGCTATCACAATGGGTTAATAAACCCCTATGTGATAGCATTGGGCAGGTGACAGGTACTCTTTATGGAGACATTAGAGGTCTAATATACCCCAATGTCTCCCTTACCTCTCACAGCAATCTCTCTCTCCCAGTCAGCAATTGTGTTCCTGGGCACTGTTGAGCGCAGGAGAGTCCAGGAACCACGGGAGGAGGGGAGAAAGGTCTGAAATAACTCTTTAGCCACTTGGAGTATCTTGGCGTGTCGTGGAAGCAGCAGGTGGTAGTGGGGAGGGGGGTGCCCCACCGAAGCCACACGGAAGCTCCACCAAAGCCCCACAGAAGCCCCATGGAAGCCTCATTGAAGTACCAAGCAAAAGCAGGTGCAAACAGGACTGTAAGCAGTGGCGGTGCGTCCATAGAGGGCGCCGGAGCGCCGCCCCCTCTCGCTCCTGCACCGCCACTGAAAAACAATACATAGGTTCATGCATTGCATGAACCTATGTATTGTCACCGCTGCCGCCCACTATTCAGATGGCCGGCCCCCTGGTGAGCGCCGGCCATCTGAATTAGAGCGGCGGCCAGTGGTGGGTGTGTTTTGGAAGTGTCTATCAGAGCCAGCGGCTCTGATAGGCTTTCCGATTACAGCCCTCAGGCTGCATTCGGCTTCCAAATAGTTCACCGAGGGACGCACGGGGGGTGCGTTCCTTGGTGAACACTGACAGGCGTTTCAGCCAATCAGGTTCACTGGATCTGGTTACCGGTAACCTGATTTGCTGAAGCGACATCGAGGACGGGAGAAGACAAGAAGGACGGCGCTGACCCGAGGAAGGTAAGTGTAGGGCTGGGGGGGGGAACTGGCTGTATATGGGGGACACACTGGCTGCATTTGGGGACACACTGGCTGTATATGGGGACATACTGGCTGTATATGGGGGACAAACTGGCTGTATATGGGGGAAAACCTGGCTGTATATGGGGGACAAACTGGCTGTATATGGGGACACACTGGCTGTATATGGGGACACACTGGCTGTATATGGGGGACATACTGGCTGTATATGGGGACACAATGGCTGCATTTGGGGACACACTGGCTGTATATGGGGACATACTGGCTGTATATGGGGGACAAACTGGCTGTATATAGGGAACAAACTGGCTGTATATGGGGGACACACTGGCTGTATATGGGGACACACTGGCTGTATATGGGGGACACACTGGCTGTATATGGGGGACACACTGGCTGTATATGGGGGACACACTGGCTGTATATGGGGACACACTGGCTGTATATGGGGACACACTGGCTGTACATGGGGACAAACTGGCTGCATTTGGGGACACACTGGCTGCATTTGGGGACAAACTGGCTGTATATGGGGACATACTGGCTGTATATGGGGGACAAACTGGCTGTATATAGGGGACAAACTGGCTGTATATGGGGACACACTGGCTGTATATGGGGGACACACTGGCTGTATATGGGGGACACACTGGCTGTATATGGGGGACACACTGGCTGTATATGGGGACACACTGGCTGTATATGGGGACACACTGGCTGTACATGGGGACAAACTGGCTGCATTTGGGGACACACTGGCTGCATTTGGGGACAAACTGGCTGTATATGGGAACACACTGGCTGTATATGGGGACACACTGGCTGTACATGGGGACAAACTGGCTGCATTTGGGGACACACTGGCTGCATTTGGGGACAAACTGGCTGTATATGGGAACACACTGGCTGTATATGTGGACAAACTGGCTGCATTTGGGGACAAACTGGCTGCATTTGGGGGGACACTGGTTGTATTTGGGGACAAACTGACTGTATATGGTGACAAACTGGCTGTATATGGGGACAAACTGGCTGCATTTGGGGACAAACTGGCTGTATTTGGGGGGAAACTGGCTTTATTTGGGGGGAAACTGGCTGCATTTGGGGACAAACTGGCTGCATTTGGGGACAAACTGGCTGCATTTGAGGGGGCAAACTGGTGGCGTTTGGGCACAGTGGCTGCGTTTAATGGGCACAGTGGCGGCAATTGATGGGTTTTTTTTTCAGTTTGTTTGCGCCCCCCCCAAAAATTTTGAGCACCAGCTGCCACTGACTGTAAGCTAACCATGTTATTTAGTGACGGGGCTTTGACTGGTGTTCAGAGAGCTTTACCAAAGTGTGTCTGAAACCATGTTTTGAAGCAAGTGTAAACTAGCCCTAAAAGTTAGTAATATGCTTCTAAAACACCCATAATGTGCTTGCAAATCTCTCAATTAAAAATGCCTGAAATGCGCTCTGTTCAGGTGTAAACAGGGCCTTACATAGCAGGAATACAAAAAGGTTTCCTCCATTGGGTGGGACTGCAGGAACCATAAGGGATTTCAAGTCAAAATTGGTTCTAGATACTCTCTGCTGTACCCATGAGGTTTTTTTACATTTACATTTGTTCACTCCTGTCATTCTAGCTTATCCCGAACAACCTGTCGGCTAGACCGAACATATCCATTTGAGGTGGTCTCAGTGTATGACTGGCTAGCCTCACCGGGCTAAAAAGCTTCCACCCACCCCTCCTAATGTACATCTTAGTGGGGGGTATGGTCCTTTGATGTATATGATAGTGGCTGAACACTTTTGATGTTTTTATTCGATGTGTCATTTTATGTTGCAGTTTGGGAACACTCTATCACATCTATACTACCTGCAGAGCTATCCCTGAAGAAGGAGCTAATTGCCTCTGAAATGCGTCGGATAGGCTTACACAATCTCAGCATGTATAAATAGACATACACATTGTGTGATTCGTCTTGTGTGATTTTGTACCTATTTTACTGTATAATACATTTTTGTATACAACTTTTACATGAAATCAATAATAAAAATGTATGGATTTTAAGATAAACCATTACCTTTTGAGCCTAGCCAATGGGGGAAACCTTTTTGTATAATTGTAACATAGTGATGTGGCTGCTACAGAAAAAGAACCTCTAATTCATGTTACATAGCAGGAATGCCTTTCAAAATGCAGCTGCTCCTGTGTAAAACGGCATTTATAGATAGCCTTCAAGTGTCATTGAGTAATACTGTGCAACAATCTATTGTTACATCGTGTTTACTATTCCATTTACTGTATATTCTGATCAAGGTGCAACTTTTCATCTGCATATGATATCAGTTAACCCTAATCAGTCCTATTTAACTCCTTTCTACCCTTCTTCCCATAGTTATTATTTTTCTGCAAAATATTTTTCTACCATTAACCACTTTCTGTCTGTCATACGTATACATGCGTCCTCGGATGGGAAGGGTAATGACTTGGTCATCCCAGTGGCTGCAGCAAAGATCAAGAAGCCATTTTTTTGCCAGCGATTTCTTGCAAAGTAATAGTGATTGGAGCAGCTACAAAGCCACTGGACCAGTTGTGCTTTCTTCAAGGGCTCCAACTTTGACAGGGTAATGTTTTTTTTTCCATCATTCACTGGTCAGTGTGACAAATTGTGTGGCAAATTGGGGATTTTTATTGGGGATATTGGAGTCTGTTTATATAATGTTGCTAGGTAAATGAAGTTCAGTTAATTACTGTTCATCAGAATACTCATCTCTCAAAGTAATGTTATTGTCCTATTGATTTTTTGCATAAGTACACTTGCTAATCCTCTATTCTTTTAGGTCATGCTTGGCCTAATAAATTCTTTAACTACTTCAATACCGGGCACTTTCACTCCCTTCCTACCCAGGAAATTTTTCAGCTTTCAGCGCTGTCACACTTTAAATGATAATTGTGCGGTCATGCAACACTGTACCCAAATGAATTTTTAACAATTTTCTCCCCACAAATAGAGCTTCCTTTTGGTGGGATTTAATCACTGCTGGGTTTTACACAAAAAAAGAAAAAAGACGAAAGTTTTTGAAAAGAAAATATTTTCTTAGTTTCTGTCAGTAAATCTTGTAAATAAGTAATTTTCTCCTTCACTGATGTGCGCTGATGAGGCTGCACTTATGGTCACTGATGAGGTGGCACTTATGGGCACTGAGGAGGCACTAATATGCCACACTGATGGGCACTGATATGCGGCACTGCTGGGCACTGATACGTGGCACTGCTGGGCACTGATAGGCGGCAAAGATAGGCAGCACTGATGGGCGGCACTGATGAGTATTGATGGACAGCACTGATAAGCAGGCACTGATGGGCACTAAAAGGCTGCACTGACTGGCATCACTAACTGATTGGTGTCACTGATGGGCACTGATTGGTGTCACTGATGGGCACTGATGGGGATTTCTTGTAATCACAGCACTGATGAGTGCCCTGATTACCTGCCCTGGTCTCCCCTGTGAGGAGATACTGCTGATCGGCACTCCTCGCCACACACTCTGTCAGTGTGCGGCGAGGAGAGCCGATTAATGGCCCGTCCACATTTACATGTGACCAGATGTGATTGGACTCAGTTGTCACTGGTTAAAGAGCCATGTCATTGGCTCTTTACAGAGATTGGGATCGCACCGTGTCCTAGGAACATGGCGTGGCCACGATCGCCGCACTTCACGCCACCGCGGGCACGTGAGAGTGGCCGCTCTGGGGTACCGTCATATGACGTCCTCCCAGAACGAGAGCTGCATCGCTCCTCCTTCATTTGAAGGTGGGCAAGCGGCAAATGGTTAAAATATCTCAAGGTGTGTTGGTAAGTGCTGGGTATAGACTTCAGGTGTGCAGAGAAGTCACAAAATAATTCACCGGCTCCACTGAAGATAGCGTTAAATTATATTGTTGTATAATTAAAGCATGTACCTGACTCCCATTGAAATGTACAGTATTGATAGTGTGTGACATCCGTTATAAAAGTAATAATATCGGCAGTAGATACATCATTAGGATAAAAAAAAAAAGAAAAAAAGAAAACCTGCAAATTACTTTTCACAAATCCTTATGAGTCATAAAGTCTCCCACAGTTCAGATAAAACTGTTGAAGGATGACTACTATGTGACAAAAGACATCACTATGGTTATTTTCAGAACAATATGTATTCAAATACTGCAAATATAGCACATTGAAATGAAGCATAAACACATGTATACCTGCTGAGATACTTTCAATATTTCCCAAAAGGTAGCTACTATAGCTAAGAGCATAAACATTCTGAAATAAATGCATTTTGCCTGCTGAGCTGTAAGCTGCATCCTTCGCTCTTACTAAGCATGCACACCTGAAATGTGACATTTTCTATTTTTAGAGAGATCACTGATCTCTAAGACTGCATCCAATGTATTGTGGACATAACCAATAGAACTACAGCAAGATATTTTCCTTTAATGTGTCACTCCACTTTTGAGTAGGTTTTCACTAGTAAATAAAATCTAAGTATATTACAGTACTCAGCAATAAATCATTTTCTGCCCCTTTTCTGTAGGTTTTCAGCCAACAGTTCTATTTCTCAAATAAATCACAAATCATTCTGTTCTCCTCTTTTTTAAATGTCATTGATTGCAATGGGCAACAACACTTCATTTGTGCACACATATACTTAAATGAGCAGTCAAGTGGGCATGTGTAAAAAAAAAAAAAAAAGCAAACATGTCATACTAACCTGCTCTGTGCAGTGGTTTTGCACAGAGCAGCCTAGATCCTCCTCTTCTCGGGTCCCCCGCCGGCGCTCCTAGCTCCTCCCTCCTTTCGAGTGCCCCCAGAGCAAATAGCTTGCAATAAGGGAGCCCAAGCAGGCACACTCCTGAGCCATGGCTCTGCATGTCCTTTCAGACACAGAGCCATGGTTAGGCTCCGCCCCTCTCTCTCCTCATTGGCTGACTAGCTGCGATTGACAGCGACCCACGATAGATTAGTGTGCCGCTCAGGCTCCGTCAGTATAGGAAGTGATCTAGATGATTCCACATCCGCAGCAGTAGTGCCAGCGAGGGATGGAGCTTTTCCCAGCTCCTGTGTTCACTGGAGGTAAAGGAGGAAAGACTCCCTAGTGCCGCACATCTATGAAGTCTAGTAGTAGTGATAAGAGTGGAAAACTCAGCCTGGGCTCCCGCCAGGCAATGCCCCCAATGCGTTTGTCTTAGCCAATGAGGGAGAGCCCCTGGAGAGCCGAGGCTCTCGTGCACATAGCTGGATCAAGAGGGAGCTCAGGTAAGTATAAAGGGGGGCTGCTGCACACAGAAGGTTTTTACCTTCATGCATAGAATGCATGAAGGTAAAAAACATTCAGCCTTTAGAACCACTTTTAAGCAGTGGTAAACCTCCAAAAAAAAAAAACTAAAAAAAAAATGGTCCCCTGCAGGATAATAGCATAATGTGCCAGTATGCTGTGTATACTAGCACATTGTGAAAGACTTACCTTATAATGAAGCCCTCCAGCAGTGCGCTGTCACTGCTGACAGGGCTTCCATCTTCAGCGAGCTTCAGTTGCTTAAATAGCCAAGCTGTGATGACGTCAGTCCTGCACGTGTGCCCGGAAGTCATGGCACGTCGTCCATTGAGAGCGCAGTGCGTATATGCCGGTAACGTCAGCAGCTGCTACTAAATATCTCATAAATGATGCACATTTAGGAGATATTTACTATTAGGGATGAGCTTCGAGTTCAATTCGAACTCATGTTCGTCTCCAACATTGCCTGTTCGGCGAACATCGAACAATTTGAAAAGCCGCGGAACACCCTGTAAAAGTCTATGGGAGAAATCTAAAGTGCTAATTTTAAAGGCTTATATGCAAGTTATTGTCATAAAAAGTGTTTGGGGATCGGGTCCTGCCCCAGAGGTCATGTATCAATGCAAAAAAAAGTTTTAAAAACGTCAGTTTTTTCAGGAGCAGTGATTTTAATAATGCTTAATTCACATAGGGGGGGAGGGCGGTATCTGGGGGTCCCCTTTGTTAAAGGGGGCTTCCAGATTCCGATAAGCCCCCCACCTGCAGACCCCCACAACCACCGGCAAGGGTTGTGTGGATGAGGCCCTTGTCCCCATCAACATGGGGACATGGTGCTTTGAGGGGTCACAGACCCCCAAAGCATCCTCCCCATGTTGAGGGCATGTGGCCTGGTACGGTTCAGGAGGGGGGGCGCTCTCTCGTCCCCCCTCTTTTCCTGTGGCCTGCCAGGTTGCGTGCTCGGATAAAGGGTCTGGCATGGATTTTTGGGGGGAACTCCATGTCATTTTTTTTTTTAAATTTGGCGTGGAGTTCCCCCTAAAATCCATACCAGCCCTGAAGGGCCTGGTAATTGAATTTGGGGGGACCCCCACGCATTTCTTTTTATTTTTTATCAATGACTTTTCTCTATATTGGCGGGAGCCGACAATTTATTATAGCCACGAGTGCTTTTAAATTACTTTTTTTCCTTCAGAAATTACACTTTGTGCAGGGACAGTTCTAAGCACGGGAAACAAGCGCTGCTTTACAGGCATACTATACACCCCCCCCCTCCCCCCCCAGGTACGAAATTTAAAGGAATATTTAACTTTTACTGTTTCACTTTGAGCATTATTAAAATCACTGCTCCCGAAAAAAACGGACGTTTTATAAAACTTTTTTTTGCATTGATACATGTCCCCTGGGGCAGGGCCCGGTCCCCAAACCCTTTTTAGGACAATAACTTACATATTAGTCTTGATAATTAGCACTTTTGATTTCGAACGTTCGAGTCCATTGTATTTGATAGGGTTCTAAAGTTTGCGCAAACTTTAGGTCTGTTCGCAGGTTCTGGTGCGAACCTAACTGGGGGGTGTTCGGCTCATCCCTATTTACTATACCCAAAGGTAAGCCTTATCATAGGCTTACCTGTAGGTACGAGTAAACAAGGTGGGCTTTACTACCACTTTAACCCATGAGAACTTTTCTCTTTTTGTGGCTTCCTTCTGCCTCTTACATGGGAATAGGTTTCACTATTATTTTTATATTGTAGTACCTTTTTCTGCTGCAAGGCTTCCTGCTTTCTGGCCTAAACTGGGCCCTATTGCCTCCTGTGATTGCCATGTCACACCTATCCTGGGAAGCAATATGTTACCATGGGTGCATATTCGTGTGGATTTCTGCACATGTGCAAGGATGCCATGGCCACTACAGTGCCTATATACAAAAAAATTACCAGCATTGATGCACATGTGCAGAGGATTTCTGATTGGTTTCAAACACCTGGCAGAGATTGTCCGCACATCTGCGCATGCACAGAGGATCTCTGAAGAGGGCAGGGGGAGTTGGTGAAAAATATTGGGGTGGTAAAAACGTACTTTAAACATTTATTTTAGTTTTGGATAGAAAGGTGTAGGATTAGAACCCAAATAATTTTTTTTTGTTGTTGTTGGTGTCCCGATTGGAAGCATTTCCTATTCCAGTGACACCAGGAGAAGAACTGCGGGGAACAGGTGTCACTAGAAAAGTACAAATACAGCATTAAAAATCAGACAAAGTTCTAACATTTTCTCTACTTTATAAGAAAGTGTTTTTGTTGTTTTCCCTATTTAAGACACCACTTTGTGTTATTTTTACAGCTAGTCCCCAGAACGGGGAATGGAAGGAAACCTGTCCACAGAAGACAATAGAGACCTGCAAGGGGTTGTAATTCTTCCCAAACCTACCCAAAACTAAGGATGTTAAAGCATGTTCACCAAAACTGAAACACAAATATATGGTAAATACTAGCATACATGCAACCTCCTTTTATATCTCTGGATGTTTAGCATCAACATTTCTCGGCTGCAAAATGCCCCAGACTGCGGGAAAATTAGTGCTTGACCTGCTTTTGAAAATGCACTGCACCAAATCACATGGTACTGCGGTATCATGCAATTAGGTGCCCGCACGAGCACTGCATTTGGGGTGCTGTTAACAATACATTGGAACCTGCATGCAGATCGTAATGGTAGTGTGTTTGAATGTGGTGCGGAACACATAAAATGGAACGTGTGTTTCCCATATTGCATTCTGGTGATAATTAATCATAATGTTTTTGCCGACTTGTTTTTAGGCCCATCTGAAAAATTGCTCTGATCCATTGGGGATCCAGATGTGAGAGCTGAAGTGGTCAATATGGGGGCAGGTAGTATCACATTTTGAGCCAGGAATTAGGACTCTTCACCTATACTACTGTAGCGGCCTCACTCTCTCCTCGTGTGAATCAGGTTTCCGATAGCTCTTTTCTAGGGGTATCTTGTATGTGAGAGTGAGATGCGCTACGGCCTATGTCCTCCCCATTGCAGCGGGTGAGGTGAAGGCCAGTACCTATTGTTTTCCTCGGGCCTGTGTGTTTCTGCAGGAATACCAAGTCCTTCTGTGCTGACACTTCCCTTCGCTCCCATTAACCAGAGTACCACACACCGACAAGGATCCAACACTTGTTTTATTGTAACACACAATTAAAGAGTTCTTTGTCAGCCGACTGGTTGGGACCCATAAACAGTTCAATACGGTGGGGTGAGCAGGTCGAGGCACTGTCCTAATAATAAACTAAACCACTGTGGTTTCACCAGCGGTTGCTATAGCCATCGGCTAAAGAGAGAAACTTGAAACCTTTGAGTCTCTACCAGCGACTCTGGAGAACATGAACTGGAGTACCTTCGCTGCGTTGTGGCCCCTGTCAGGGGGAAGATGTCCCTCCAAGGGAGTTACCCAGAGGCCCCTCCGTCACCGGGTTGATGCTGCTCCGGGCTCTTCAGACGGGTAACCTCTCCGGCCTCCTCACCTCAGACATGGGCCCCATCCACCTCAGGGTCCCTCGGACTCATCCGCCCTTGCGGAGCCCAGTCGAAGTCACTGGGCCCCAGGCCTCCTGTGTAGTACCTCACCCCAGGCTTAAGGTGCCTGAGATGGACGCCAACACTGCTCCAACCAGGCCATGGGCGCCTGGGCTAGAACTCCGGACCGGCCGCACCCAGGCCTAAGGTGCCTGGGCGCCGGATGCAGAAGACCTCGTGGCGAGGGCGTCTCTCCCCTTTATCTCCTCCTGTGATGCCACAGCAGGTTCTCCGCCCCCGCTGTACCACCGCCGGAACGGGACAAAAAAAGACAGCACTGCGGCAGTGATTCTACCTCGACCTGTGGGAACACTGCCACCCCCAGGCCAAGGAGAATAATACACCACCAAAGTCCTCCACGACTGAAAATGGTCTAAATCCATTTATGATTTATACACACCTGGGTCATACTACCACCCAGGTGTATCCCCTAAATTTAGACCCTCACTACACTACTATATAAAGACACTGCGTCTGCCCATCTCTGGGATTAGAGCCCCCCCCATTTATCCCTATCACCCCCAATTATGCACCCTTTACCCTAAAGAGGTCCCCTTCATCCTCTGGCAGTGGATGAATTGTAAAAGCTGCACAGAGCAGGGTGGGAGGCATTTCCTCCTAGCCCTAAGCAAAAAGGAAGTAGGTTGAATGACACTGGACATCATTCAACCAGTAAAAGGAGCAGGGCAAGACTGATGACAGGGTAAGTATAGCAAGGCGAGTATAGCAACCAGTATTGTTTTTTTTTTTCAAAGAGCTGCTGATGGGTCTAAATAAGATAAAAAAACATTTTGCTCAAGCTGAACTTGGACTTAAGTACTAGACAGTGAAAACCCATATTGTAAACAATTAATTACTGTTCAATAAGATACTTTAAAATAAATGATAGCCCAGTGGGAAACTGAAAAAAAAAAACAGCAAAAGAAATCAATTTGCAGATTGTACCGAGATAATAGCTCGACATCTGTGTGGACAAAGCCATTAAATCTACAACACAGCATTACCATAGGTAACAGAAATGACTATCTTTGACAACTATGATTCCTTCACAAATATAAGCTATTAAAGTTCTTGCCATTAGCCATGCGTCATACTTTAATAAACTTCAATACCAATGTGTTGCATGCATAAAAAGCTGTTGTGGGATTTCTATAAGCCCAGGTAATATAATGTGGCACTTACAGAGGATATTTACACTGGATGTGGGGCATTGTCACCCCCTGAAGGGAACTGTAATTGTTTCAGACCCCATTTCCATCAGCAGAAGCTGATGTTTTTATTGTGATTGCCACTGTTAGGAGCAAGAATAGCCTTATGCCAGGTAACGGAACAAATTACAAGTGAAAGCTTTTAAGACAATTTGGGTCTCTTTGTCAGGAATGTTCACCGGATGAAAGGCTGTATGTTGTGGTGAATGCTCGCAATTTAAATCTGCCCACGTAGTAATAACAGTATTACTTTTACCGTCCATGTATTCATCACTCAGGTAACCAGGGCACTTGCTCAGAAAGCGTACACTTTCACTTTTGACACTGAGTTCTTGACAGGTCAGTGAACAGAGAAGAGTAAATTAAATTAACAATGATTAAGAGTTAGGAGTGTGTGACTTTTGGATTTAATTTTTCATAGTGCAAAATAATACATTTAAACTGACAATAGAAAGATAAATGGCACTTTACTGATTACACAAGAAAAGAACAGAGACATTTAAAGTGTGTGGCATTCTGTTTTAACAATTTCACCTTCAACATGAAATTTTTGGAATAGTCAAGATCTTAAAGCGGAGGTCCACCCAAAAAAAAACATTAAAAGCCAGCAGCTACAAATACTACAGCTGCTGACTTTTAATAAATGGACATGCCATGGTGCCCGCGATGGTGCCCGCTATGTCGGCAGCCGAAGCCGAACAATTGCTTGTCTCTCGGTTGCCCCCGCCGCCATCCTCGGTGAGGGAATCAGGAAGTGAAGTGTTGCGGCTTCACAGCCCGATTCCCTATTGCGCATGCGTGAGTAGCGTGGCGCGTTCTCAGTGGTCCCCGCTGTCTCCTGGGACCAGTGTGTTTCCCAGAAGACAGCGGGGGGGGGGGGTGGAGTGATTCCGAAAAGCGTTCCGAAAAGCGGAGGTTCACTTTTTGTGTGGACCTCCACTTTAAGTCAGGATTACAATCAAATATGGAAGGATTTTTTTCCTTACCATCTACCCTCTAAAATTAAAATTACCCCCCCCCCCCCCATTTCCATGATAAGTCTTTTGTCTAAAAATAGAAAAGTTTGTTTCCATCAAACCTTTTATCGAACAGTTCCGGGCATATCACAACTTACAGTAACTCAACATATGTCTCTGTAAATTTAAAAAAACATTTAGATGGGCATCTTAGCAAACACAATACAGGCGGTCCCCGAGTTACAAACAAGATTCTGTAGGTTTCTTCTTAAGTTGAATTTGTTTGTAAGTCGAAACAGGTAAATTTTTTAAGTGTAGCTCCAGCTAAAAAATATATATATTTATTTTTTTGTTGGGATAGTAAAGAAAAGGATTAACAGCCCTGTTACATTTGTTTTGCTGTCTGTGTCCCTGTTCAGAAGATTTGCTGTCTGTGTCCCTGTTCAGAAGATTTCACCTCACTTTCTGTCCCTGTGACAATTGGATTTTTAAAATTGTGGGCTGTTGTGGAAACAAGGATTGGCGATAAAGCTTCAGTGGAGACACCCTTTTTCCATGATAACTCTTACAGATGTTAATTTCTCTTCCTATATATAGTTTTTCTCTCACTTTCTGTTGTAATTATGAGTCGTTTGTAAGTCGGGGACCGCCTGTATAGAGGAATGCAGGAAATGTTATTGACATAAACATACACACACACACACACAGGTTGAACTAGATAGATTGTCAACCTTGACACCTTGGCAGCTATGACTATGAATAAACTTGCACATATTACCATTTACAATGCCAATTGCTGAGTCCTTTCACACACTGGGGCTGATTTACTAAAACTGAAGAGTGCAAAATCTGGTGCATAGGAAATTGACTTCCAGGTTTTTTTTTTGTCAAAGCTTTGTTGAACAAGCTGAAGTCAGAAGCTGATTGGCTACAATACACAGCTTCACCAGATTTTTCACTTTCCTGTTTTATTAAATCAACCCCATTATCAACCCCACTATGTTACTGCCAAATTTGTTAGTAGTGGTGGAACTGTTAAATTAGGAATTAAAAAGGGAAGGGTTTATTGCATAACTTATTATGGCCATTTCACACACTTTCTAATACGTTGTATCTATATGCACAATCATGATGCTTAGGTTATGTCAGTCAGTGCGCCCATATTCCAGCTACACTATGTTATGTACTATGATATAACGGAAGAAGACATAATAGAGACCAGGGATATAAGAGAAGTAGATGGAGTCGAAAGGTGAATATGGAACATAAGTAATAAATATAAAGAGTAGAAAAGAATGCAACAAATAAAAAGAAAATGTGTAACACCATGCTCTAATCCATTCATAATATTGTATTCTGGTTGCTGCTTCTCCAACCCTGAGCAAAGTAAAGGTCTTCTGACATTCTTTCCATTAATAAAAGCCATACCAATCCCCTTTCTCTTTTTGTATCATTCACCATTCCCCTATTAAAGAATCCACTTGCTTGAATCCTTGTGACCATTCAAAGTTGCTCCCACAGCACTCGGGATGAGCCCCATTCTATGTCTCTGTGCTCACTTTGGGTTATGTCCTCTCAAACGGTTTGTGCTCAATGCATTTATAATGATCCCTCAGCAGAAGTATTCTGAATAGCAGGGCTTTAGAGTGGTGAGATGCAAGAACCTGCAGTTTAACTGATTTATTCAAAAAAAAATTAAACAATGTCAGTTATACATTAAAAAACCTTTACCAATGTGCCAACAATGTCCAATGCATTTTGACCATTTGACTTGATAAAGGACTTCCTTTATCAAGAAAATTCTGGCAAATGGATTTTACTACAGGGAGCGGTACTAAACATCAGAGAGAAGAAATATATAATACAGTCTGCATTGCCCAAAGCAACCAGGGAAGTTCTTTTATTCATTGCATTAGTGTCTTACAGGTGGATGAGAAGAAAAAAGAAGTGCTAACTATGGACAGCACAGACTTAGAACCCTTCTACCTCAAGCATTTTGATATTTGGCATGTTTACGATTCAAGGAGGTGCAAAAAATAGGCCTAGATTGCACTTTCCAGCGCCACAGTAGTAAAATACTAATTCACAGTCTTCCTTTAATAGCCGTGAAGCTTCAAAGGGTACTGATTAAGTGTAATTAATAGATATATAAATACACAAAAGAACAGATAAATCAGAGTTAATAAATCACTAAATGTAAAATAAATACCATAGACTAATATTACACTGGATGCACGTCGAATCTTTCGACCAACTGACGGCTGGGAGTGAGTATTTAGATCAGCATACTAGTGCCATGTAGCCACGCCTTCTGTTGAAGTCGATTGGACGAAACCGGTCAAGGCGTGGCTACAACGACACTTCTCTAACTAAGAACTAATGGATTCTGTTCCCTGCTGACTGGCCACAACAAGGAAGTAAATCCCCAGGAATACAGACGCTGCTGTGGTCAAATGCAAAGCGGTGAATATACACATACACATGCTGTTTGACTGATTTTTTTCTGTACGTGCATTTGTAGCAGGGGTTTACTGCATGGGGGTATTTTTATTCATTAAAGCAAGATTACACTATGTTAGTGTCTTTTGTGTTTTATATTAATGATATATGGAGTTAACCCTTGCTGTCCCCTGCTTGGTGATGACGGATGGTCGAGTGAGAGAGCCCACCAGTATTAATATCTCAGGCTCAATTGTGTCATTATTGTGGTGAGCTTGCACCCCGACGGGTGAGAGTGCCTCACGTGTGGTGAAGTCTGGGAACAGGTGTAGGATGCACTTTTAATCAACTGTTTACACGCACTCACATATTTAAAGACTTACAACTGTATCATCACCCGAATGTTTTTATGTAAGTGGACATTTATCCAACTATAGCGCTGTTTTATCATTTGGACTTTTATGTCTCAGGACTTTTTGATAACTTTTATTTATGTTTACGATTCAGTAAAGTGGTTTGCTTCAACTTGTAAGCTAATATAATGACCTTAGTTTTGCACTGAAGCCTACTCTGCCCCAACTTCTCCTCTGGAAGTCAGGTAGTAGAAATTCTCAATATACAGTCAAAATACAGTTGATACTGGAAGCAGTCATAGATAGACAACACTTGGCTAGTACCCAAGGTACTAGCCAAGTAATAAATAACAGATTGATATTAAAGAAAAACAAAAAAAAATGAAAATTGATTGAGGACAGTAGCTCCAAACACATTCCGGGAATGCCACAGTTTACGTGCATTCCATGGACCATACGTGACATTGCCAGGAACCTGAAATTCCATTAGCGCATTTCGCCCCTCCCACAGGGCATCTTTACCACTTAGCACAAATCAGTGTCATTGTACGTCGGTACTTTAACGCTGAATACCGTTGTTATGGCAGCAGATAGCTGCCATAACCCTGGTATTTTCAACAGCGGCGATCAGCTGGCCTTTAGATAAAAGTGGTCTCCATAGAGGTTTCGCCGAAAGATAATTTTTATTAAGGGCGGTAGAGAGCCCGCATTGTTCCGGTCACCTCCGCCGCTTACTGGAGCCATCAGTAGCAGCGGAGACGACCGTGACCTTCCCACAGGCATGGAGCCGAGTGAGGGAAAGATTGTCCCCGCTCGGCTCCATAACATTGAATGGCGGAAGCGACGTCTAACGTCACTTCCGCTTAATGGTCTTCAAGGGGAATTTGTTTATTTTTTGCAAAAAAAATAAAAAATGAGCTTTCCTTTTTTTTATTGCATTTTAGTGTAAATGTTAGATCCGAGGTCTTTTTGACCCCAAATCTCACATTTAAGAGGTCCTGTCGTGCTTTTATTATATTACAAGGGATGTTTACATTCCTTGTAATAGGAATAAAAGTGACTCAATTTTTTTTTTTTTTAAAAAAGGACAGTGTAAAAATACAAAATAAAAAGTAAAAAAATAAGAAAAAAATCTTTAAAGCGCCCTGTCCCGCCGAGCTCGTGCACAGAAGCACGCCCGCATATGAAAACGGTGTTCAAACCATCTTCTCTGTAACTCTAAACATGTAACCTGTAGAAATGTTTAAACGTCTCCTTATGGAGATTTTTAAGGGTAAAAGTTTGTCGCCATTTCATGAGCGCGTGCAATTTTGAAGGATGATATGTTGGGTATCAATTTACTCGGCGTAACATTATCTTTCACAATCTTTCACAATATAAAAATAAATTGGGCTAACTTTATAGAAAAGAAAAATCAGCACAAGGGTCGTTGCTATGCAATGCAATGTGATGTGCCCTTTGTGCTGCTGTCTCCTGGTTCAGTAGAAAATGTCCTCCTCCGATTCTCCCCACCCCCTTGGCCGTAATCTTCTGGTGCAAAGGGGGTTAATAAAGCTGAGAGAGCTGTAACCAGCACTCATCAAGAATGCCCAACCTTCTTCATTCACAGAAGCCATTCCTAAAGCTTCTGTGAATGAAAATCTATCTATAAATGGAAGCCAGGCAGATAATTGAAAGACCTCCATTCATAAAGTGCTTTATAGATTTATAGAAGCTATAGTACAAACTCTACGAATGAAGGAGGTGGGCAGAAAGGGCGGGAATAGCTGAACATTCATGAGTGAGTGAGTGATAACTTATATAGCGCTGCAAATGCGAACTAAATCGCCTCAAGGTGCTTTGCATCAGGTGTCATCCTGATCCTTCAGAAGAGGTGGGTCTTAAGTTTTTTCCTGAAGGCTCGATGGTTTTCTTCCATACGGATGTCCGTGGGTAGAGCGTTCCATAGCCGTGGTCCTTGGACTGCAAATCTTCATTCTCCTTTCCATTTGTAGCAGGACTTGGGGATGTGGAGGAAGTTTTGATTGGTTGATCGGAGAATGCGTTTGGGGGTGTAGTGTTTTATCTTCTCGCATAAATATTGAGGAGCTGTTAGGAAAGACGTTTCCATACTCTGCCTGGCAACAGTGTTGCCAGGAGAACACCTGTGCGCGGAAGGACCATCCAGCACATGCACGCTCAGTGACAGCGTTTGGCGCCAGAAATGGCATTTAAACTACTCTGACATTCTGCTCCTTGCTGTCTGGTCTACAGCGTTCCTGAGACCCCTGCTATTTGACTTCTGATCCTGAATACCAGTTATCTGACCCGGCTTGCCTCTGTTACCTCCGATTGCTGCCTGCCCTGACCTCAGCTTGTCTTGACTACTCTCCCGGTCTCCCCTGAACCTAGTCGCTGCTGGCCTGATAAACTGGCCTGGCCTGAACCTGCTTACCCGCACCTACCTGCTCTTGCAGTACTATCCGGACTACAGTGCACCTCCCTGCTGTTGCAGTTCTATCCAGACTACAGTGCACCTCCTTGCCATAGCAGATCAACCTGGATTACAAGTACCTTCCCTACTGTTGCAGTTCAGCCCGACTACAGCACACCTCCTTGTTGCTGCAGATTAGTTCTGGACTCTAATACCCTAACCTGCTGTTGTATCCAGTTTAGCTTCACCGTGCACCTCTCAGCTGTCGTAGGCCTGCTTCAGTTCGCTGTGCACCACCTGCCGCTGCATCGGCCTTCTACCCTGCTCACCAACCAGGCACCTGTGCCCTCTGTCCTCCGGAGCCCCTGTCTGCTCTATCAGGGGCTCTCGAGCCAGGGGATTATGAGAGGTCACTCCCTGCACGTTGGGCTCCCTCACCAGGTACGTGACAGGAGCGTTTCCTTGTGTGCACTTGTGGATCAGGCAGAGGGTCTTGAACGTGACCCGATCCTTTATGGTTAACCAATGCAGGGTCCTCAGTGAAGGGGTGATCGATTCCCAAGGTTTTTTCCCCGTTACCAGTCTGGCTGCCGTGTTCTGGATGACTTGTAGGTGCGAAATCTGATATTTAGGAAGTCCTATGTAGAGGGAGTTTGCATAGTCGAGTCGGGAGTTGATGATTGTTCCAACTACTACTGCTGTGTCCTCTTCCGGGATGAAGGGGATGAGTCTACGCAGCAGGCGGAGGAGATGGTGCGATCCGCTGACTACTGATCCTATTTGTGCATCCATTGACATCTCCGAGTCAAAGACGACTCCGAGACTTTTGACTTTGGTGCTCGGGGTAATGGTCTGTCCAAAAATGGTGGGTGGTGTACAAGAAGTCTTTGCTTTTGTCTTTAGGTTCACGTGGAGGAGAAGAAGTTCTGTTTTGGATCCATTGAGTTTGAGGGAACTCTCAGTCATCCAATCATCGATCAATGTGAGGCACTTTTCCAGTCCGTGATATTGGTCTTTTTTTCCGGTGATACGAAAGTAGAGTTGGGTGTCGTCAGCGTATGAGTGGTAGCACAGGTCCTGTTTGCTGATGATTTTGAGGAGTGGCCGGAGGTAGATGTTAAAGAGCACGGGTGAAAGGGGTGATCCTTGAGGGACTCCGCAAGAAATTGCACGAGTTTCAGAGGTGAAGGCTCCTAGTTTCACTGTCTGGGAACGGTTTTCTAAGAAGGATGCGAACCAGGGTTGGTCAGGGTCTGCGACTCCTGCTACTTCTTTGAGGCGGATGAGTATGGTTTTGTGGTCTACTGTGTCGAACGCTGCACTGAGATCCAGCAGCACCAGAAGACATGATTCTCCGTCATCTGCTGCTTCGAGGGCGTCATCCCATATTTTAAGAAGGGCTGTTTCTGTGCCATGGCCTGGGCGGAAGCTTGATTGTAGTGGATCCAAGAGTTTGTGGGTGTCCAAATGATGTTGTAGCTGTTGTACTACTGCTTTCTCCATGATTTTTGAGATGGTGTTGAGACTTGTTACCGGTCTGCGGTTATTTGGGTCTTTAGGGTCGTGGTTGGGCTTCTTTAGGAGAGGTTTGACTATGCCTTGCTTGAGGGAGATCGGAACAATGCCTTCTTTGAACGATTGATTTACGAGATGTGTTATGGTGGGTGCCAAGATGTCGGTACATTCTTTCAGGAGTTTTGTAGAAATTATGTCATTTGGTGATGTGCTGTCTCTGAGACTTCTGATGATGTTTTTGGTGATGTCGATGGTGATCGGAACCAGCGAAAATTTAAACGATTGTATATTGATTTCCTCTTCTTGTTTAGGCTGAGTGAGGTTGTTTTTTTCTTTTGAATCATTTCTCGAATGTTTTCGATTTTGTCGATAAAAAAATCCGATAGTTCATTGAAGAATTCTTGAGTTTCGTTTGCTGGGGGGTCCAAACAGGTGGGGTTCATAGTTTTAGCAACTAGTTTGAAAATTTCGCAAGGTCGGTTTAGGGCCTTTGAGATGGTGTTTGAGAAGTGTTCTTTTTTTGCTTTGAAGATCGCTTTGTGGTATTTATTAGTGAGTGCTTCATAGTTAGTGTGGTTTTCCTTTGTTGGGTTTCTTCTCCAGGCTCCTTCAGCTCTTCTGCGTTCTTGCTTCAGTAGAGTCAGAGAGTCATTAAACCAGCCCGGATTGTTTCTGCGGATGAGTGTTCTGCGTCTCGGAGCGACTATGTCTGCTGTTTGTAGTAATGCTTTGTTTAAGGAGTTGAGTGTTTGTTCCGTTGAGTGGTTTTGATTTAGCGTTCCTATTTTTTTTGATAGTGTAGTTTTGAAGAGTTCAGAGTGTAGTTTCTTCTGAGATCTTGTCCAGTGGGTGGTTATCGCGTGTTTTGGCTTTTGGGAGATGGTGTTGGTGGTGATTTTAAATTTGATAGCGTGGTGGTCCGTCCATGGTAACGGCATGTTGTCCAGTGTGTTGACGTCCATATTTTGTTTGAAGATGAGGTCAAGAATGTGACCCGATCCATGTGTGGGGGCATTTATCAGTTGCTGCAAACCTAGTTATTCCAGTTGGTTGATGCAGGAGGTGGCGATGGGGTCGTGAGTGGAGTTAGCCCAGAGGTTGAAGTCCCCGAGTAATATAAAGTTTTTGGTTTTCAAGGTGTATGTCGAAATGAATTCGGTGAAGGGTGTGAGGAGATTTGTCTTCGGTCCTGGTGGTCTGTAGCATAGCAGTATGTGAATGGTGTCTTGAGGTGTTGTTTGAAGATGCAGCGTGAGTGTCTCCATGAAAGGTGAGGAGTTCTGTTGATTTGGTTTGGTGAGAGAGAGGTGGGATTTGAAGATCACTGCTAGGCCTCCTCCTCTTTGTCCTCTTCTATGCTCGGTTAGGATGGAGTAGTTCTCAGGCACCAATTTTGTTAGGATGGTGTTACAGTCAGGTGTTAGCCAGCTTTCCGTGATAAAGAGGCCATTTATGTTGTTTTGGGTGATGAATTTGTGGATTTCCTGTCTGTGCTTGACTGCAGATCTTGTGTTGATCAGGGCGCATGATATGTGTTGTAGTGGCAGTGGTCCCTTCGTGTTTTTGATGGTCGATTGTCGATTGATCCTTAGCAGTTGTTCTTTTCGTAGCATTTTTTGGGTGGAGGTTGGTAGTGTTGAGGCGGTATTCCTTAGCCTGTGGAGGGTGTCCGCTGAGTATTTAAAATTGCACATGATGGGAAAAAAACAAGGCTGAATGGCGAGGTGAATAGGGCCCCAATGACCTAAACCACCCCCCGTTGGTCCAGAGGAAGGCGAAAAACCTCAACTGAGCCTAGCCAATTACTGAAGCAGGGCAAAAATTCCTTCCTGACCCCCCGAGAGGCGATCGGGTGAACCCTGGATCAACTTCCTATCGGTTAGAGGTGGCCCAATGTACTTACCAGGTCGGCGTACGCGGGCCCGCTGGAAGGAGAATTGGGGAGAGGATTATGGGTTGGAGGGAGCTATGCTGCAGCCGCGGTCTGTCCTGCAGGTCTAGCGGTCTAGAGGCGTGTGCCTAGATGGCGGCAGGCGGCGGCTGTGGGCGGTGCGATAGTGAGCTGGGGGACTTAACTAGGGGGGGAGTGGGGTCCAAGTGAAGCCACCGGTCGTCAGGTTCCCGTTTGCTATGGGAGAGAAAGTGTAGGAGTCCAAGGATGAGTCCTAAATGGTCTGATGGCCAGAGCTCCTGCCACACACGTCCGTTTCCCTAGACCATGCGTGTGGATTGCTCTGTGAAGTGGTGCGACCAGAGCTCCTGCCACACACGTCTATTATGCTGGACCATGTGTGTGGATTGCTCTGTGCAACGGTCAGACCAGAGCTCCTGCCTCCTGCTCTGTGCAGCGGAGTAGCGGTGGTCAGTGTTTTGGGTCGGGGTATCCTGGGTGTGTCGGGGGGGCTAAAGATCTGTAAAAAGTAGAGAAAAAAGTTTTGAAGAGTTTTTAAAAGATAGTGGTGCCTGGTGTTGCAGGTTTGGGAACCCGGTTATGCTGGGGGGTGCAGGGGGGATGTCAGTAGAAATCGGAAAAAAAAGAAAAGGAGTAATGTTTTTGGGGTTTTTTTTGTCAGTGTTGGAGCAGTTCTTGGGTATACCAAGATGGCCGCTACTTACCAGGCCAATCTCAGTTTCGTCCTTCTGGCTGCCGCTTCAAAGTGACCCAGTGGGGGGCACAAGCAGTCGACCCTTGAGGAGGTGCAATCCGGTAGTTATCCGGGTGGGTCTATTCCAGGGGGGCCGGGAGAGGGTGTTAGGAGCCGATCTGGGTGGACCAAGATGGCCTCCGGGGGCTAGGCCGAAGCCCCAGTCTATCCTGAACTGGCCAGGCAGCTGCTGGTGCTGCTCGGCAGCCCGCTGCCGTCCGGGGGGAGCTCCGAGAGTGGGGCAGTAAGGGTGATCCTGGTGGATCGCTGAGTGATCCGGATGCTGGTGGAGGCTTGGATTGGCGGAGCTAGGCTGCAGCCGTGGACTTTCCTGCTGGCGGCTGCGGGGGGGTATCCCTAAGGCGGCTGGTGAAGGCCTTGGCGGTGAGATGAGGGACATGGCTGGGGGGGACCCCGGGTCTGTGGGAGCAGTATCCGCAGCCCGTAGGGAACTCTGGCTGGGAGGGGGGGTGGAGGACTGTGCAACCCTGGAAGGAGCGGAGCTCCTGCACGCAACGTCCGTGCTGCTGTACTGTGGGATGGGATCCTGGAAGCGGTGGATGGCGGTCTCGGTGGTGCCCGAGGTGAGCTGGGGGGCTGGGTTTGGGGGTTGCTGGGTCTATGGGGAGCTGTGGACCCCTAGGCATGAGGGACATGGCTGGGGGGGACCCCGAGTCTGTGGGAGCAGTATCCGCAGCCCGTAGGGAACTCTGGCTGGGAGGGGGGGTGGAGGACTGTGCAACCCTGGAAGGAGCGGAGCTCCTGCACGCAACGTCCGTGCTGCTGTACTGTGGGATGGGATCCTGGAAGCGGTGGATGGCGGTCTCGGTGGTGCCCGAGGTGAGCTGGGGGGGCTGGGTTTGGGGGTCGCTGGGTCTATGGGGAGCTGTGGACCCCTAGCTGGTGAGGGGGAGGACAGGGGAAGAAAACAAAAAGTGCAGCCCTGGATGGCAGGAGCAGGAGCTGCTGCACACACACGTACGCTCAGTGTCACCATAATAGAGGATTTACAGAGGTGGTAGGGAAATCACTACTAAGACTAATGCCGCGTACACACGGTCGGAATTTCCGACCAAAAGCTTACATCAGACTTTTGCTGGCGGAAATTCTGAACGTGTGTACGCGGCATAAGATTTCTACTAAATTAGGAAACAGTAGCACAAGCAACACTTCGAACTGATAGTAAGTAACATTTCTTCTGCATTTTTTTTTCCTTTTCTCTTTTTCTTAAACTTAAGCTTTAAGCACTACATTCTAACAGTTGGGTTGAACTATCCTTTAATCTTTTGGCTAATAAGTGATTTAAAAGTGGTGATGCTGCATATGTAATGTTCTGGTATCTCAAACATCCTTTGAATTTTTGAGTAAATATCTTAAGTTCCACAAACTATTAGGGAATATAAACTTGTTCTTGTAAATCATTAATCAGTGCAAAACATCATATCTCTATTAAAAACACTCATTAAAATGTAAGTCACATAAAGCAGATCCTGTTATAGAACACAAGGGGAAGTCTGTCAAATTCCCTGAAACATACAGTAACTCTTCTAATTAAAACTGTGAATTAAAAATAAAAATACTACATTAATGGAAACTATGTGAGCATCTTTGCAATGTAAATGCTAATCCATCCCAATTAACAAACAACACTAAACTAATTACTTTCATAAACAACATGATTAATTCACTATCACAGTGTGACATTTGTGGTATTTTAGGGCTTTGCAAATATCTCTATCCTGCATGGGAAATAGCTTCAGGTTGCCATCTGCTGTTTAGGTAGTGTAAAACAATCTAATAAAACTGGCATTATCATTGAGAGATACCACTTGCTAAATAGATACTGCACGGCTGCAGCCATAAGTAAGATGTAGAACCAAATGTATAATGCCACACGCTAAACTGTCATCCTGACGATTCAGGAAGAATCCAAAAATATGAAAAGCTCTAGATTAACACAAGACCTTGTTTTAAAGCAGGATACTGCTGAAATAAATACTTATATATTTAATATGCAGCTTAGGACCTGACAAATGCTGCCTGTCAACCCTCTCCAGAGTAGCAACATGCTAAATATAAATTACATAGTGCAAAACTGGATAAGATACTATTACAACACTGGAGTGGAGTATGTTTTTTCAGACCCACTCAGCTATGACATCCTGAGAACAATGAATAGCACTTGCTAATGTCCTAAAATCTTCACGATATACCAGACATTCACAAACATTTTCAGACAATTTCAATCACTTTTAACCAGCTTTCAGTTGCAACCAAATGGTTTAATGCAACATTTTACCTACTAAAACGGTGTAATAACGCAAACTATCAGAACTTACCTTGATTAGTTTGGTCATTTCTGCAACCAAAAGTGGGTTAAATGTGGCTAAAAGTGCCTGAAAACATCCAGCATTAGCAGAGGAACTACTTAAAGAGACATTAGGCTCAACTCACAAAGCTTTAACACAAGCTTTAGCCATGTGATAGCAATTTTCAACTCTTAAGCCCTGTACACACGACCGATTTTCCCATCGGATAGAAAACTGTTGGTTTTCCCAACGGGATTCCTGCCAAGCTTGATGGGATTCCTGCCAAGCTTATCTTGCGTACAGACTGTCAGACAAAATCCCGCCGTTCCAAAGCACTGTGACGTACAACGCGTACTACGGCACTATAAAGGGGAAGTTCCCATTCCAACGGCGCCACCCTTTGGGCTGCCTTTGCTGATCTGTTATCGCGTTAGTAAAAGTTTGGTGAGAGACGATTCACGCTTTTCAGCCTTGTGCTTTTCAGTCCGTTACAGCGTGATGAATGTGCTATCTCCGTTAGGAAAGCTAGTTTTACCAGAGAGCGCTCCTGTCTCATACTTGATTCTGAGCATGTGCGTTTTTTTTGCCCTAGGAAAAGCATACACACGACCGGTTTTCACAACGGGAAAAAGTCCCGGCAGGAAAAAAAGAGAACCAGCTCTCCTTTTTCCCAACCCGATTTGCGGCAGTTTTCCTGTCGGGAAAACTGCGATGAAGCATACACATGGCCGGTTTTCCCAGCCAAAAGCTCTCATGGCAGTTTTCCTTCCGGGAAAACCGGTCGTGTGTACGAGGCTTTACTGGACTCGACTGAAAATAACTGTCACTTTAAAAAAAAAAAAAACTATACTTATCCTGGGTTTCTTAGATTTTGAATTAATCCCCTTGCCATCATGTTAAACATTCTTAAGTAAACATCACATTTAAATACAGTAAATTAAACACTTATAGGCATGCCACTTTGTTTCTCCAAATGATACAGAGGAGTCTAGAAATACGTTTTTGAAAATTGCAAGGATGCCAACATTTCTGTGAGTATGAGATCCCCTGGTCTTCTGGTCCCTTAGTGCTGATCTCATTTACTCCCCATACATTTGCTGTTTCTGCAGTAGCTCCCTGAACTGCCTCATGAGTGCTCAGTTGAGCACTCACTTCGTGCTCAGGGCAAAGGCATCTATGTGCTTGCATAGAGGCAGCTTAACCAGTAAGTGCTGTGCTATAGTGCCCGTGTTACTCATTATTCTATACTCATGCTCTTTAGATTAGACCTTTCTGCTGCCTGTGACGCTGTTGGCCACACACTCCTCCTCACTAAACATTACTCCCTTGGCCTCCATGACTGCTCTTTTTTCTGCATCTCCTCCTACCTATTTCAGCGCACTTCAGTGTCACCTACATCTCTATCTCCTTCACTCCTCTTCCTCTTTCAGTTGGGGTACCCCAAGGCTCTGACTGGGCCTCTCCTATTCTCTCTCTAAACCTCCACCCTGGGTCAGCCGATAACCTCCCATGACTTCCAATACCACCTCTATGCCAACGCCATCCAGATCTATATCTCCACTCCCCAGCTCACCCCCTCGATCTCGTTTCACAAATTTACTGAGCGACATATCAGTATGGATGCAGGTCCGGACTGGGAATAAAAACCAGCAATGGAAATAATTTAATACCAGCTCCACAGCATTATCATACCAGCCCAAAAGCATAACACCATTATTTTCTTTTTCACAAAAGGGAAAACCATACATTATCAAGCACATTTGAAGAGCGTATTATATATAGATAAGACAGATATGAAAGCACATAGGGCTAGGGATATAGAAATATATATCTGCAAATTCCAGGTAAATGTGGAGCAATCATCAAGGGGGACACCTGGGAATGTGGGCGGACGCTGGTGACCAGAGACCACCTTCCACAGAAAGAATACACCAAGGTGGTTGGGGTTACTGATATAAGGGGGAAACCTTTATATCAGTGCCCCTTACATTATTGTATTCACTCCCCCCTTACATCAGTGACCCCCCCCCAGACTGGCCTGGTGGCGCTGTCACTGACCTCCTCTCAGGTGCACCTTGCAGGGCTCAGTCAGTCGGCTCCAGGTTGGTGGCTCTGGTTTTAATATAGTCTCCTCTCCACACATGTCTGACTTCTCCCATGATCCCCATCCCAGCAGCGCTCTTACTCTTGACTCCTCCCCTGACTCCCTGAGAGAGAGAGGGGGGTACAATGGTGATAGATAGAGCGGGGGTGCAATAGTGAGAGAGAGGGGGTGCAATGGTGAGAGAAAGAGAGCGGGGGTGCAATGGTGAGAGAGGGGCTACAATGGTCAGAGAGAGGGGCTGCAATGGGGAGAGAGAGAGGGGCTGCAATGGGGAGAGAGAGAGGGGCTGCAATGGGGAGAGAGAGAGGGGCTACAATGGTGAGAGAGAGCGGGGCTACAATGGTGTGAGAGAGAGAGGCTGCAATGGTGAGAGAGAGAGGGGGTGTAATGGTGACAGAAAGAGGGGGTGCATTGCTCTGCAGGCCAAAACAATTATAAATGCACATTTTTTTACCTGAAAAAAAGTTTGCTTTAAAAAAAAAGAAAGAAATCCATGAGAGAGCCAGAGAGGGGCTGGGCTGCAATGGTGAGAGAGAGAGATGGGGGGCTACAATGGTGAGAGAGATGGGGGGCTGCAATAGTGAGAGAGGTGGTGGGCTGCAATGGTGAGAGCAATGAGGGGCTGCAATGGTGAGAGAGAGAGATGGGGGGCTGCAATGGTGAGAGAGAGATGGGGTCTGCCTTGTGTGAGAGAGAGAAATGGGGGGCTGCCTTGTGTGAGAGAGATGGGGGCTGCCTTGTGTGAGAGAGAGAGAGATGGGGGGCTGCCTTGTGTGAGAGAGAGAGATGGGGGGCTGCCTTGTGTGAGAGAGATGGGGGGCTGCCTTGTGTGAGAGAGAGAGATGGGGGCTGCCTTGTGTGAGAGAGAGAGATGGGGGCTGCCTTGTGTGAGAGAGAGAGATGGGGGGCGTCTTGTGTGTGAGAGAGAGATGGGGGGCTGCCTTGTGTGTGAGAGAGAGATGGGGCGCTGCCTTGTGTGAGAGAGAGAGATGGGGCGCTGCCTTGTGTGAGAGAGAGAGAGATGGGGCGCTGCCTTGTGCGAGAGAGAGAGAGATGAGGGGCTGCCTTGTGAGAGAGAGAGATGGGGGGCTGCCTTGTGTGAGAGAGAGAGAAAGATGGGGGCTGCCTTGTGTGAGAGGGAGATATGGGGCTGCCTTGTGTGTGAGAGAGAGATGGGGGCTGCAATGGTGAGAGATAGAGAGAGACAGAGGAGCAGCAAAGGTGACAGAGAGAGTGGGGGTGCTGGCCGTGCTGCACCATGCAATCAATGGTGAGAGAGATGGGGGGCTGCAATGGTGAGAGAGGTGGGGGGTGCAATGGTGAGAGAGCAATGAGGGGCTGCAACGGTAAGAGAGAGATGGGGGCTGTAATGGTGAGAGAGAGAGATGGGGGCTGCCTTGTGTGAGAGAGAGAGATGGGGGCTGCCTTGTGTGTGAGAGATGGGGGGCTGCCTTGTGTGTGAGAGAGAGATGGGGAGCTGCCTTGTGTGTGAGAGAGAGATTGGGGCTGCCTTGTGTGTGAGAGAGAAATGTTGGGCTGCCTTGTGTGAGAGAGAGAGATGGGATGCTGCCTTGTGTGAGAGAGATGGGGGGCTGCCTTGTGTGAGAGAGAGATGGGGGGCTGCCTTGTGTGAGAGAGAGAGATGGGGGGCTGCCTTGTGTGAGAGAGATGGGAGGCTGCCTTGTGTGTGAGAGAGAGAGATGGGGGCTGCCTTGTGTGTGAGAGAGAGATGGGGGGCTGCCTTGTGTGAGAGAGAGAAGGGGCACTGCCTTGTGGGAGAGAGAAAGATGGGGCGCTGCCTTGTGTGAGAGAGAGAGATGGGGGGCTGCCTTGGAGAGAGAGAGAGCTGGGGGGCTGCCTTGTGTGAGAGAGAGATGGGGGCTGCCTTGTGTGAGAGAGAGATGGGGGCTGCCTTGTGTGAGAGAGAGAGATGGGGGCTTCCTTGTGTGTGAGAGAGAGATGGGGGCTACCCATTCTCCCAGCCCCCCTTTTCCAGCCCCCCTCTTTCCCCTCTCTACTCTTCTCTCTCCCCTCCCCCTCTCTCTCCCTCCCATCCCTCTCTCTCCCTCATACCACTCTATTTTCCCCTCTCTCCCACCTCTTTCTCCCTCCTCTCCCTCTCCATTTCTCCCTCCTCTCCCCCCTCTCTTTCTCCCTCCTCTCCCCCCTCTCTTTCTCCCTCCTCTCCCCCTCTCTTTCTCCCTCCTCTCTTTCTTCCTCCACTCCCCTCTCCCTCTCTCTCCTCTCTTCCTCCTCCCTCTCTCTTCTCCCTCTCTCTCCCCCCAGTCAGTTGCCAGTCAGCCTCAGCACTGGGATCATATGATGTGTGTAGAGGCTGCACATGGTAGATTAACCCTGGTCCTGCATCCTCTGATGTGTGTCCCTAAAACACATGATTAGCTTATGCTTAAATAAATCATTTCTGTATTCAGGTTTACTGTCATTGACCATAGTCATAACCATTGGTTGTGTCCACAGCAGGCATGGGGCATAGGTTTAGGAAAATAGATGATGGATCTATGGCCAAGGAAAAGTGAAATGTAGGCATAAAAGTGAGCTGTCTAGTAAGTCACTATCACTATATGGAGGGAGCTTGTGTTGCAATGCATATCCTGGTGTGATATGATCATGGCATGCTGAACTAGCCATGGCTGAATTGTCATCAGTTCATTTCACAGTGCAATGAATTATTATTTTGTATCACTTTAATTATTTTTCCCATTATGGGCGTGAGTGGGGCCTCATGTCTAAGTTTTGCCTAAGGCCTCACAAAGCCTAGAGCCGCCTCTGTCTTAAACCCTCGTTTTTTGGGCAAGGTAGGTGTATAACATGAGGGATGTTGCCAGTCAAAGCCTCCAAAGAACTCTCATATTCATAATATCTTATCTAAATGGAAAATTAAAATGGAGAGAGAACAATAGCAAAAGGATAGCAGTATAGTTGAAAAGGGGAGAGTTGGGTGACGAACAATACCTATAGAAGAGCCTAAAAGCTGGGGTGTAGCTAAATTGAGACATCAATAGGCAAAAAATTGGCAGCAAGAGCAGAAGTATAAGAAGGAATCCTTGCTATGTATTTATATAACTCCTGGAGAAATGTGACAGCTTTATTAAACCTTGTCTGACTGAGCTTAAAATATATGATTCTAGGAATCAGTAAATTTTGGACAGTAGGAAGTGGAATCTACCTCAGAGGATTTGGATAAGGAATTTCAATGCCCAAACGAGACGGAAAAATAAATAAATCTGGGCTGATGAAAATCAACTGCTTTTAGGAAACAGGCTGGGAGGAGTACTGTTCTTGAAATAAAGGAAATAATAGTCTTCATTTTAAAGGAGAATACAACATAATCCCTTTGAACTATGGACAAATAGTTTCCAGATTAGTCCTAAAATAATTTTAGGAGGGCAAAGGAACAGAGCCCTATGTATGCAGAAACTACTAGGGCAGGGATATGTAATTAGCGGACCTCCAGCTGTTGCAAAACTACAAGTTCCATCATGCCTCTGCCTCTGGGTGTCATACTTGTGGCTGTCAGGGTCTTGCTATGCCTCATGGGACTTGTAGTTCTGCAACAGCTGGAGGTCCACTAATTGCATATCCCTGTACTAGGGTGTAGGACATTGATATTATTTTTTTTTTATTAAAATGTGTAAGACATTCCACTAAATAGAAAAAAAAAAGAATAGAATGTATTAGGAATAAAATAGTATGCTGTGTTATGGGTACAAATCAGAAGCACAAGAAGTACAAATTACTGAAGCAGTGAAAACTGATTCCTATATATACTGGAAGTTAGAAAATCCCTAAAGAAAGGGATAGGGCCTGAAGAAAAAACATCATAAGAAGTAAAAACCAAGTAATAAGAAGAACTCCATAGCTCTGTAAGGGAACAAAAAAAAATGCTGGCAAATAAAAAGAAGGGATGCAAGAATAGCAAAAAATCAAATTAAAGGTATATAAAAGAGCTACAGGGGAAAACCTGAGCATCAAAACTGCTAAGATACAATCAATAAGTGATCCAGTACAAACATCACACAGCCTCCCACATGGAAATGGGTGAGTTTTTATACAAAGGGCTATGCAAGGATTTGTGGCTTCGAGATAGGCTGCTTGAATGAGAAACAGACTGTGAACATTTATGAGGTGCTGCTGTAGAAGTAAAGGAAGATTTAAGATGAATCACCTCATCGACAGACTTTCTACGGTGCAGAGGTTGTACACTGAAGTGATCTGAAGTGGCGTCTATTATTTGAAAGGTGTGTAAATATAATGCTCCTAAAGGATATTACAGTATTAGCTTCCAGACATGGAGCCAAAGTGCTCTATACATGTAAACGGACATTGGGCCCATGAGAGAGGCAAACTTGGTTGCTTGTAAGAGACCATCATAGCCGAATGAAAAAAACTGTAGACATTTCCTGTAGACATGTGCACTGGCAAAAAATTATTTTTTTTTCGTTTTTTTTGCTTTTTTCGGAAATTAGGGAAATTCGAAAAAAAAAATTTTTCGTTTTTTTGCTTTTTTCGTAAATTCGGGAAATTCAAAAAAATTTTTTTTTCGTTTTAGTTTTTTTGCTTTTTTCGTAAATTCTGGAAATTCGGAATTTCCGAATTTCCAAAGAACGAATAAAACAAAAACGAAAAAAACAAATTTTTAGAATTTCCGAAAAAAGCAAAAAAACAAAAAAAAAAGAATTTCCGATTTTCGGAAATTCTAAAAATTCTGAGTTTCCAAAATTCAACTTTCCAAATTTCCCATTTTCGAATTTTAGATTCGGAATTTCGGAATTTCGGATTTTCGAATTTTAGATTTTCGAAATTCGGAAATTCGGAAATCCGAAAATTCGGAAATTGAAAAGTTCGGAAATCCAAAAATTCGGAAATTGAAAAATTCAGAAATTCGAAATTTCGGAAATCCGAAGATTCGGAAATTTAAAAATTTGGAAACTCGAAATTTCGGAAATCCGAAGATTCGGAAATTGAGAAATTTGGAAACTCGAAATTTCGGAAATCCGAAAATTCGGAAATTGAAAAATTCGGAAATTCGGAATTACCTAATTTCTCTAAATTCGTGAAAAAATAATTAGAAACTAAACGAATTGCACATGTCTAATTTCCAGGGTTCCAGGGTATTTGGGTCTGTCCTGGAAATGGAACAGTCTGTTTTACAAGAATTCTGAAATAAGTATTTTGACATGGATGCACAAATCTGAGTCACTGCCAATATGAGAAAGACAGTTATGCCAGACAACTCAAACAGACAACTTTAATCAGAATTCAAGTGAAATTCTTAAAATGAAGGACATCATCAACCTGTTTGGTGGTAGGTTTGTTACAGCAGAAGACTGGATCCCCAGTAGAGATGAGCTTTGGGTTCGGGTCGACCACAAAGTTGACCTGAATTGAAGCTGTTCACAGTTTGCCAAATGGATACTTTGACCAGCACTAAATGACAGCTTCCATTTACCCACCCAACGGCTTGATTCAAATTGTAAACAATCTGGAAGGCATCCTGGGTGACATCATTGACTGATAATAGTTATTCCTATATATCCCGAGCCGGTTTGTTGACAATCAGCAGCCAAACAGGGAGCTTTTATTTGTAACGGGAGTGCGATGGGAGAGGATTGTCATAGTACATGTAACATTTTCAAGTTGCCGGTTGTCACTTGTCACGATGGACAATGGATCCATATTGCTGGATGATGATTGTCCTTGGATTTACATCATGGGGTTATTTTTTTTAAATAAGCAACATTTTCAAAGGTGCCATTACTTAAAGTAGATGACAATGGATCTACTTTTCTAGACAACAGAACTGATGTTGAATTTACATTGTGGGCTATTTTTTTATTTTTTTTAAAAGGACATTTTTAACAGTGGTATTGTTTTTATGTATTATCTAACTATTTTCTTTAGTGAGCAACAAGGTATAGCATGTACCCTATACTCATTTACATGGGGGGGGAGGTGCAGATATTTAGGGGCCTTCTTTATTTTAAAGGGGACTTCCAAATTCCAGTAAGTTTATCCCCTCCCTTTCCTCCCACAGACCCCCACATCTACCAGGCCAGGTTGAAAAAATATGGTTTATCTGCTAACATAATGTGTATTCAATCTTCAATCACACATGTTCGCCATGTATGTCAGTTTATTATGTTCATATTGTATACAAAGATTTGAAACTATTATACTAGCAATACTAAAATTGTTTACACTACTTTGGAAGGAAAATGGGCTCAGGGGCATTGGAATGGTCCACTCTCCTAATAGTCGATGATTTCTTTATATGTTTTCACTGTTTGTCGTTTGTTTGTCTCACGCAGGAAGGGTCCCTGTGTGGTCCTGAAACTTTGCTTTTCTATATGATCGTACAAGTATAAAGAGCTTTGAACTGGACTTTGAAAGACACTGACTGGTCTGGTGATATATATTATCTATGTTTTATATCATGACTAATCAGGAGTAATTTCATCACCCTTTTAACCACACAATCAATTCCAGTATGGTGTGCAAAAGGAATTTACTCCATCTCAATATTTGGATGGTACCTAGACACCTTTTTGATATATGGATGGGGACAAGGGCCCCATCGCCACATCCCTGGCCCAGTGAATGTTGGAGTCTGAAGGGGGGATTTATACAGCCCCCCCCACACTTGAATGAATATGGGGAACTACTTGTTACTCATTCAAAAAAAGAAATTACATAGTAAATAGAAACAAAGATATCTTGTAAGACATCCACAAAGCATACAGTGCAAACATACATAAAGCATACAGTGCAAAAAAATCTTTTTGTAGTCAGTACTGATGGGCCTTAATCCAGCTTAATGGTCTGCTATGCATATTTACCAAGGAGCAACACCGATGCACAAAGTTCAGATACCCAAAATTACACATTACATTTTAATTTACTGAAATTAGATCACTAAATGCCTCATTCTCGGATGCTTTGGGGGGTTTATATATACATTTGTACAGTGCTCTTTGTATTATACTCATAATTAAGAACACAATCTAAAAATGTTATTGAAAATCAATATAATAGTTGCTAATTATTAGGCACTTTTTTATTATCTCATCGATTCCAAACTGATGGCAAGCATTATACAAAGCAAATCATAATGGGCAAGGATAGTTTTCTAGGAAAATAATTAGATCACCCACTTAAAATGTAAGTGATTACTAGCAACACAAGATTGACAGTCTTCAAACAAAGCACTTCTGGCATGAAGCCTAATGGACTTGATGCTATTGTATATGGTTACTGATGGTTTTGTATAGGGTTTCAAACTGCTTGACTAATATTTCTCAGTGCAGAATATGAAACATATTAAAATACACTATACGCTACAAACACTATAGCTGTATTATTAAAGTAGCAGCACAAAAATGGATATGTTTTGTTTTTTCAATTTAAATGCTCATTCTCAGTTTTAAATACTGTATACATTATTTAAGGGCAGAATAGGTCCTACATTTTCAGATAACATAAAACTTTGATGTGTGAAAAAACAGACTACAGTTTTACAAAGTGTTTAAAACACATTAAAGCTACTAAATGTAAGCAGATTAAACTGTATTGAATTGTATTGTAACTGTACTGTCTGACCTCATGTTGTAAAGCGCTGTGCAAACTGTTGGCGCTATATAAATGCTGTAAATTAATAATAATTGAAAAATTATAATAAATGCATAACTACAAATTTATTTTCAGTGGTATCAGATAAGTGAAAGATGATTTGTGATTGGTTGCTATGGGCACAGCATCAGTACACATAACACTGCAATACTGAATAAGCCTTACAGGCACTATATAAAACCTCTACGTGATTAATATGAACTGACTAATAGGCTGACATTGGGTACAGTACAGTGTAATTTTGCTCTTTGGATCATGTCATAAAGTAAATCCCAAGGTAATGTTTAAGGAAGTCAGGCATGGAACATGGAAGTGGGGCATAATTATTGATGCTTTCTGAATAGTAGCCTAAGGTTCAGCCCAGGCCACCTCTTTAAACTCAAATTTTACTTTAAAAAAAAAAAAAGAAATAAAATGAGCACATGTTTTAGCAAGCTTTGTGAAAGGTTTGTGTGCATGGAGTAAACTTCAGCCCCCTTTTTAACAACAGTGCACACATTGAAAACAACAGTATTTATTAGCAACTGGGCATTTCAAAAGGAAAGGTGTTGAAAACCTGGAAGAAACTGAAAGAAATACCACAGTGCAAAACAGCAAGGCATAACATCTTTCTGAAATTTAAAGCTGATGCACACCAAGAACACACATAAGCCAGATTTAGCTTGGCATAATTATCCAAAAATAAGTCGCAGCATGCAAGGCAATGATAACCAGATCTGATGTCAAACAAAGTTATAAGTTTAACATATTGTACTCCTTCTGTAGACAGACAGCAATATTGCATATTTATTTATTTCATCACTGTAATGCTGCACCAACAGCTTTGCCACGCCCCATCCCAAAATCACAACTAAGTCTCCCTACCTCTATCTCTTAGACTAGTGCACATGGCATGTATGAGGAAGCTGTACAAAGCAAAAACACCTGCTACTGGAGAGTTTAGTAATTCCCTAAAAGTACTAAAATGTCCCAACTCTAATCTAATCAGCTCAAAATACAAAAATGTATAGGTAATCATCTTGTCATCCTAGATCATCAAGAAGTGATTGCGAAGGCAGCAAGATATGGGATAGCCAACATGGTGATGGAAAGTTAACCAAAAGAATGTGCATTTGTGATTTTGTAAAGCATTTGCCAATCAGGGTTGTAATGCCACCGTCCTGCACACTGTCTGTGTAGCTGTCTACCCCTACCTTCGATGCGGGCAGGCTGTTACTGAATCACAGGAAGCTCAATGAACTACCCTAAGTCACTCAACAGTGCCCTGGTAGTTCATTGAGAACTACAAGTCGACAACCACAAAGGCTGTTGGTACTTGTAGTTTATTGATTGACAGGAATCTTTAAATTGTGACAGTGGGTGCGTGGAGAAGATCCCCAGCTTGCTGTCACAAAGAGGAGGGGAATCGGGGGAGAGGGGTCTGATGCTGAAAATGTTACACCCTAAATATGGGTGTAAAATGTTCGAAAGGAGAACTTATCCTTTAGGAACCTGCTGAAAAATAAGCTGAAGAGAAATAAATATGATTTTTAACTTTCAACCCGTTGAATTCTTATGTCTTTTAATTGAAAGAACTACAAAAAATCTAAAATCAATTAAAAAAGAAAGCATAGAAAAGGCAGAATAATAATTAAGTGCTCTTCATGAAAATTAAGGAAACGTTGATTAGAAACTAGAGTCAAAGTGAGGAAATTAACATGTTTTATTTAAAAAAAGAGTAAGAATGTTGAAAAAGGAACTAAGCGAGCAGTATAGACAACAAAAAATGATGTAGCAACCAGGAAAATGTAAGACTAAAGAAATGCCTACAGACCAAGTACAAGAATGGTGAATCCGCTTGTTGGAGGAAAGCTTCTCCCATTTTACAAAGAATATCAAGTGTACATTTTTGAATCTCGGATGGCCGTTAGGACCCCATTTTTCTTATGGGTATTAGATGCCATGAAAATATGAGGAAAGTGCTTCAAAGTAAAGGTAGGCGTTTTAGACATGGTGAAATGTGTTTCTTGTATCAGAAGTATATCCGCTTTTAGAGATCGAGCTTCTTTTGCAAGGGATGAGTGTTTGAAGGGTGAGTTGATGCCTCACACATTTAGAGAGGTGAATTTAGCCACCATGATGTTGCAAATGTTTAGAGGGACTTGGTTGGTTTGTATTTTTTCTCGTATTTGGTGAATACTCTTTGTATTTTTGGTGGTATTTCGAATTTTGACACAGAACAGTCATTGGGAGTAGAGGTGAGGTAAATGTGATCTTCAAAGGTTTGGTAGGCTCATGAGGTGTTGGCGTAGTGGAGTGAGTGTTCCAGAGATAAAGTTCAAAGAATAGAGTGAACAAGGACTGGTTTGTTGCATAATAGGGAAAGGAGTCAGAGAAAGAATTTGAAAAAGACTTGCAAAAAAAGCAAGGGTGATGGGTAGGGATGAGCTTCGTGTTCGAGTCGAACATACGTTCGACTCGAACATCGGCTGTTCGATCGTTCGACGAAGATCAAACGATTTGGGCCGTTCGCGCCAAATTCGAGTGACGCGAACGGCCCACAACGCACTACGCCATCGCAGTGTCATCCAGGCGCTGTGATTGGCCAAGCATGCACTGTGACCCCGCATGCTTGGCCAATCACAGCGCCGGCAGCAAGAAGAGCAATGATTGGCCACAGGCAGGATGCCTGTGGCCAATTATTGCTGAGGGTGTTTAGTACACGCCCCACACTATAAAAGGCCGCCAGCACGGCGGCCTAGTGTAGTGTGTTCCGGAGCAGGGAAAGAGCAGCATAGGCAGGGACAGTGACTTTTATTTCTTTCTTGCTTAACCTGGATTCCTTTAGTTTAGGGAAAGAGAAGGATAGGTAGGGAGAGTGTCAGTGTGTTTTGTGCTTGTGCTATAGTGTGCTTAAAAAAAACATTTTTTCTAGGGACAGAAAACTGTAGGTAGGGAGAGTGTCAGTTTCTTTCACTGTGCAAGTCCTTGTTTCTAGGGACTGGGAAGGACAGTGAGTGAATTCTCCTTGTGCTATAGTGTGCTTAAAAAAAACATTTTTTCTAGGGACAGAAAACTGTAGGTAGGGAGAGTGTCAGTTTCTTTCACTGTGCAAGTCCTTGTTTCTAGGGACTGGGAAGGACAGTGAGTGAATTCTCCTTGTGCTATAGTGTGCTTAAAAAAAACATTTTTTCTAGGGACAGAAAACTGTAGGTAGGGAGAGTGTCAGTTTCTTTCACTGTGCAAGTCCTTGTTTCTAGGGACTGGGAAGGACAGTGAGTGAATTCTCCTTGTGCTATAGTGTGCTTAAAAAAAACATTTTTTCTAGGGACAGAAAACTGTAGGTAGGGAGAGTGTCAGTTTCTTTCACTGTGCAAGTCCTTGTTTCTAGGGACTGGGAAGGACAGTGAGTGAATTCTCCTTGTGCTATAGTGTGCTTAAAAAAAACATTTTTTCTAGGGACAGAAAACTGTAGGTAGGGAGAGTGTCAGTTTCTTTCACTGTGCAAGTCCTTGTTTCTAGGGACTGGGAAGGACAGTGAGTGAATTCTCCTTGTGCTATAGTGTGCTTAAAAAAAACATTTTTTCTAGGGACAGAAAACTCTAGGTAGGGAGAGTGTCAGTTTCTTTCACTGTGCAAGTCCTTGTTTCTAGGGACTGGGAAGGACAGTGAGTGAATTCTCCTTGTGCTATAGTGTGCTTAAAAAAAACTTTTTTTCTAGGGACAGAAAACTCTAGGTAGGGAGAGTGTCAGTTTCTTTCACTGTGCAAGTCCTTGTTTCTAGGGACTGGGAAGGACAGTGAGTGAATTCTCCTTGTGCTATAGTGTGCTTAAAAAAAACATTTTTTCTAGGGACAGAAAACTCTAGGTAGGGAGAGTGTCAGTTTCTTTCACTGTGCAAGTCCTTGTTTCTAGGGACTGGGAAGGACAGTGAGTGAATTCTCCTTGTGCTATAGTGTGCTTAAAAAAAACATTTTTTCTAGGGACAGAAAACTCTAGGTAGGGAGAGTGTCAGTTTCTTTCACTGTGCAAGTCCTTGTTTCTAGGGACTGGGAAGGACAGTGATTGAATTCTCCTTGTGCTATAGTGTGCTTAAAAAAACATTTTTTCTAGGGACAGAAAACTGTAGGTAGGGAGAGTGTCAGTTTCTTTCACTGTGCAAGTCCTTGTTTCTAGGGACTGGGAAGGACAGTGAGTGAATTCTCCTTGTGCTATAGTGTGCTTAAAAAAAACATTTTTTCTAGGGACAGAAAACTCTAGGTAGGGAGAGTGTCAGTTTCTTTCACTGTGCAAGTCCTTGTTTCTAGGGACTGGGAAGGACAGTGAGTGAATTCTCCTTGTGCTATAGTGTGCTTAAAAAAAACATTTTTTCTAGGGACAGAAAACTGTAGGTAGGGAGAGTGTCAGTTTCTTTCACTGTGCAAGTCCTTGTTTCTAGGGACTGGGAAGGACAGTGAGTGAATTCTCCTTGTGCTATAGTGTGCTTAAAAAAAACATTTTTTCTAGGGACAGAAAACTGTAGGTAGGGAGAGTGTCAGTTTCTTTCACTGTGCAAGTCCTTGTTTCTAGGGACTGGGAAGGACAGTGAGTGAATTCTCCTTTTGCTATAGTGTGCTTAAAAAAAACATTTTTTCTAGAGACAGAAAACTCTAGGTAGGGAGAGTGTCAGTTTCTTTCACTGTGCAAGTCCTTGTTTCTAGGGACTGGGAAGGACAGTGAGTGAATTCTCCTTGTGCTATAGTGTGCTTAAAAAAAAACATTTTTTCTAGGGACAGAAAACTGTAGGTAGGGAGAGTGTCAGTTTCTTTCACTGTGCAAGTCCTTGTTTCTAGGGACTGGGAAGGACAGTGAGTGAATTCTCCTTGTGCTATAGTGTGCTTAAAAAAAACATTTTTTCTAGGGACAGAAAACTCTAGGTAGGGAGAGTGTCAGTTTCTTTCACTGTGCAAGTCCTTGTTTCTAGGGACTGGGAAGGACAGTGAGTGAATTCTCCTTGTGCTATAGTGTGCTTTAAAAAAACATTTTTTCTAGGGACAGAAAACTGTAGGTAGGGAGAGTGTCAGTTTCTTTCACTGTGCAAGTCCTTGTTTCTAGGGACTGGGAAGGACAGTGAGTGAATTCTCCTTGTGCTATAGTGTGCTTAAAAAAAACTTTTTTTCTAGGGACAGAAAACTGTAGGTAGGGAGAGTGTCAGTTTCTTTCACTGTGCAAGTCCTTGTTTCTAGGGACTGGGAAGGACAGTGAGTGAATTCTCCTTGTGCTATAGTGTGCTTAAAAAAAACATTTTTTCTAGGGACAGAAAACTGTAGGTAGGGAGAGTGTCAGTTTCTTTCACTGTGCAAGTCCTTGTTTCTAGGGACTGGGAAGGACAGTGAGTGAATTCTCCTTGTGCTATAGTGTGCTTAAAAAAAACATTTTTTCTAGGGACAGAAAACTGTAGGTAGGGAGAGTGTCAGTTTCTTTCACTGTGCAAGTCCTTGTTTCTAGTGACTGGGAAGGACAGTGAGTGAATTCTCCTTGTGCTATAGTGTGCTTAAAAAAAACATTTTTTCTAGGGACAGAAAACTGTAGGTAGGGAGAGTGTCAGTTTCTTTCACTGTGCAAGTCCTTGTTTCTAGGGACTGGGAAGGACAGTGAGTGAATTCTCCTTGTGCTATAGTGTGCTTAAAAAAAACATTTTTTCTAGGGACAGAAAACTGTAGGTAGGGAGAGTGTCAGTTTATTTCACTGTGCAAGTCCTTGTTTCTAGGGACTGGGAAGGACAGTGAGTGAATTCTCCTTGTGCTATAGTGTGCTTAAAAAAAACATTTTTTCTAGGGACAGAAAACTCTAGGTAGGGAGAGTGTCAGTTTCTTTCACTGTGCAAGTCCTTGTTTCTAGGGACTGGGAAGGACAGTGAGTGAATTCTCCTTGTGCTATAGTGGCTTAAAAAAAACATTTTTTCTAGGGACAGAAAACTGTAGGTAGGGAGAGTGTCAGTTTCTTTCACTGTGCAAGTCCTTGTTTCTAGGGACTGGGAAGGACAGTGAGTGAATTCTCCTTGTGCTATAGTGTGCTTAAAAAAAACATTTTTTCTAGGGACAGAAAACTCTAGGTAGGGAGAGTGTCAGTTTCTTTCACTGTGCAAGTCCTTGTTTCTAGGGACTGGGAAGGACAGTGAGTGAATTCTCCTTGTGCTATAGTGTGCTTAAAAAAAACTTTTTTTCTAGGGACAGAAAACTGTAGGTAGGGAGAGTGTCAGTTTCTTTCACTGTGCAAGTCCTTGTTTCTAGGGACTGGGAAGGACAGTGAGTGAATTCTCCTTGTGCTATAGTGTGCTTAAAAAAAACATTTTTTCTAGGGACAGAAAACTGTAGGTAGGGAGAGTGTCAGTTTCTTTCACTGTGCAAGTCCTTGTTTCTAGGGACTGGGAAGGACAGTGAGTGAATTCTCCTTGTGCTATAGTGTGCTAAAGCATTCCTCATCAACCATCTTTGAAATCCTTGTTTTTTGGACAGTCAGGGAAATTGTCGTTGTGCTATTCTGTGCAAAAGCAATCATCCTGAACCATATTTAGAAATCCTTAAGTAAAGGGACAGAGAAGGACACCTGAAGGTAGCCCTTATTGCTTTTTTCCCATCTCCCTGCAGGCCATCTATTAGAATGTCTGGAAGGCAAACAAGGAGAGGCAGACAGTCAGGAGGCAATAAAAGAGGGCAAGCAGGCTCTGTGTCTGGGGGCAACAGTGCTGGTCGTGGACGCGGTGCATTGTCATCAGCACATGGCCATGGGACACGCTTGTCCTTCTTTTCGGCAGCTGGACATGTTGAGCCACATCATGCCGAAGACTTGGTAGAGTGGATGACCAAGCCCTCCTCCTCCTCCTCATCCTCTCTCACCCAGGCTCAGGGTACTGGCAAAGCAGCTGCCAAAGCGTCCTCTTCCCTGGTATCAATGTCAGACTCATCATCAGTCACTCCTTCCCTAGACCCACCATGTCCTCCTCCTGAGGAGTCCCCCGAACTGTTTGAGCACAGTGTTGGGTACATGCTCCAGGAGGATGCCCAGCGTTTCGAAGGGTCTGATGATGAAACCCAGCTACAGGAAGGCAGTAGGGTGAGAGCAGACAGAGGGGATGCTCAAGAAGGACACCAATCTGGCAGTCATGTTCCAGCAGCTGCAGCATACTGCCAGATTGGCTCCAGTGATGAGGAGGGAGGGGATGATGAGGTCACTGACTCCACATGGGTGCCTAATAGGAGAGAGGAGGAGGAGGAGGATGAGGAGGAGGCACATCTCCAACGAGGCAGGATGCCCTTTGGTGGCCAGCGTAAGGGCAGTACACCGACGGAATCACACCGCAGAGCTCCGCCTGTGCAGGGCGCTGCCTCTGCCCGTCATTCAAAAAGTTCCTTGGTGTGGGCCTTTTTTGAGGCTAGTGCATCAGATCGCACAGCTGCTGTTTGCAACATATGTCTCAAGCGTATATCGCGTGGCCAAAACATCAGCCGCTTGGGTACCACATGCCTGACCAGACATATGTTGACCTGCCATGCAGCTCGTTGGCAAGCCTACCTCAAAGACCCACACCAAAGAACAAAGCGGACCTCTCCTTGCACCGCATCAGCTGGGATCTCCAACCCCACTATAACTTCAGTCCTCTCTGAAACATGCACTGAGAGGAATGAAGGTGTAGAATTAGGTGTGTCACAGCCAAGTACTTGCGGCCACTCTGCTAGCAGTACACCGACGTCCGATTCTAGCAGGCAAATTTCCCTGCCCCAGCTGCTGGACCGTCGAAAGAAGTTCACTCCCAGCCATCCACATGCCCAGCGGTTGAATGCTAGCTTGGCTAAATTGCTAGCGCTTCAACTGCTGCCTTTTCAGTTGGTAGACTCGGCCCCCTTCCGTGAGTTTGTGCAATGTGCGGTTCCTCAGTGGCAGGTTCCCAAACGCCACTTTTTCTCACGGAAGGCTATTCCGGCTCTCTACCGGCATGTGGAAGGCAATGTCTTGGCCTCGCTGGACAGGGCGGTCAGCGGTAAGGTGCATATTACCGCTGACTCATGGTCCAGCAGGCATGGACAGGGACGTTACCTTTCTTTCACGGCCCATTGGGTCACTCTTTTGGCAGCTGGGAAGGATGCAGGACAAGGTGCAGTAGTGTTGGAGGTTGTCCCACCGCCACGCCTCCAAAATGCTACTACTGGTTGTGACACACCTCTCTCCTCCACCCCCTCCTCTTCTTCTTCCTCCATGGCCTCTTCCTGTGGTTTGTCCTATGAACCAGCGGTGCTCCGTAGCCGTTCACGGGGCTACGCAAGTACGCAGGCAAAAAGATGCCATGCCGTGCTTGCGCTGGTGTGTTTGGGGGACAGAAGCCACACTGGGGCAGAGGTCCTGTCTGCTCTGCAGGGCCAGGCCGAGAGGTGGTTGACGCCACGCCAGCTTAAGCCAGGAATGGTGGTTTGCGACAATGGCACCAACCTCCTCTCCGCCCTTCGACAGGGACAACTGACCCATGTGCCCTGTGTGGCTCACGTCCTTAACCTGGTGGTGCAGCGTTTCTTGGGCAGGTACCCAGGCTTACAGGATGTCCTGAGGCAGGCCAGGAAAGTCTGTGTGCATTTCCGCAGATCTTATAATGCCAGTGCTCGCCTGGCTGAGCTGCAAAAGGAGTTGAACCTGCCCAAGAACCGCCTTATATGTGACATGCCCACCAGGTGGAACTCAACGTTGGCCATGCTGCAGCGGCTGCACACGCAGCAGAGGGCCATCAATGAGTACCTGTGCGACTACGGCACCAGGACAGGGTCAGGGGAGCTTGGTTTTTTTTCTCCACGCCAGTGGGGCATGATCAGGGATGCATGCACTGTCCTGGCACCATTTGAGGAGGCCACGAGGATGGTGAGCAGTGACAGTGCATGCATCAGTGACACTGTACCTCTTGTCCACCTGTTGGAGCACACGCTGCGTGGAATAATGGACAGGGCACTTGAGGCAGAACAGAGGCAGGAAGAGGAGGACTTCCTTGCCTCTCAAGGCCCCCTTTACCCAGACAGTGTTCCTTCTGTCCCACCCATCGCACAGGAAGAGGAGGAGGAGGAGGAGGAGGAGGAGGAGGAGGAGGATTGTGTCAGCATGGAGGTGGAGGCTGGCACTCAGCATCATCAGCAGCAGTCTTTTAGGGATGATTTACAGTCCCAAGAAACCAGTGGACTTGTACGTGGCTGGGAGGAGGTGACTGCGGATCATGTCGTCCTTAGTGACCCAGAGGACTCCGGAGCGAATGCCTCAGCAAACCTACGCTGCATGGCCTCCCTGATCCTGCAAAGTCTGCGGAAGGATCCTCGTATTCTTCGGATCAAGGAGAGGGACCATTACTGGCTGGCCACTCTCCTTGATCCACGGTACAAGGGTAAGGTTGCGGACCTTATGTTACCGTCGCAGAGGGAGCAGAGGATGAGACAACTTCGGGAGGCCTTGCAGAAAGGTCTGTGCAACGCGTTCCCAGAGACTGGGAGGTTACAAACTCCTGGTCCTGGACAACGAGTTGCTGAGGCTTCGGGCAGTCAAAGAAGGAGCGGTGGGGAAGGTGGCCGTCTGACCGATGCGTTCAGACAATTCTTTAGTCCGCAGCCCCAAAGTATGATCGGTTCCAGCAACCATCGCCAGCGTCTGATAAACATGGTGCAGGAATATCTAGGGGCAAGGTCAGACTTGGACACCTTCCCCACCGAAAATCCTCTGGCTTACTGGGTCTTGAGGATGGATCACTGGCCAGAGCTTGCACAGTATGCAATTGAGCTACTGGCCTGTCCTGCATCCAGCGTTCTTTCGGAACGCACATTCAGTGCTGCTGGAGGATTTGTCACGGATCACAGGGTGCGCCTGTCCACCGACTCGGTTGATCGACTGACTTTCATCAAGATGAACCAGTCTTGGATCACCACCAGCTACCACACACCTGATGCTGATATAACAGACTAATTGATTTTAACATGTCACATCCCTTCAAGACTGATGCTGATGCTGAGTGCCTGTGCTGTTATGTTGACTGGCTATCCTCCTCCTCCGAGTCCTCAATGATACGATTGATGATGATAGCTTGGAAGATCATTTTTGTTCATGGGTGCCGCCACCAGTGGCTAAGGCCCAATTTTTCAGCCCCTGTTTAACAGGGGCGTGTAATTACAATTTTTGAAGCAATACTTTGCAACAGGGCTCATTGCTGTGCTCCAAGTACAGTATGTGTGAGGGGTTGGAGTGTTGTGCCACCAGTGCCTAAGGCCCAATTTTTCAGCCCCTGTTTAACAGGGGCGTGTCATTACAATTTTTGAAGCAATACTTTGCAACAGGGCTCATTGCTGTGCTCCAAGTACAGTATCTGTGAGGGGTTGCAGTGTTGTGCCACCAGTGCCTAAGGCCCAATTTTTCAGCCCCTGTTCAACAGGGGCATGTAATTACAATTATTGATCTAATAATTCACAGCAGGGCCCATTCCTGCACCCACCAAGCAAGAGTAACTCTGAGGGCTTACAGTGTTGTGGCAACACCACCACCACCACCACGAAAGGCCCAATTTTTCAGCCCCTGTTCAACAGGGGCATGCAATTACAATTCTTGATCTAATAATTCACAGCAGGGCCCATTGCTGCACCCACCAAGAGTAACTGTCAGGGCTTACAGTGTTGTGGCACCAGCACCACCATCAAAGGCCCAATTTTTACTACCACTGTTCAACAATTATATGTAATTACAATTCCTGATATAATAGTTGACAGCAGGGCGTTCCAGCACCAACCAAGAGTAACTGTGAGTGCTTACAGTGTTGTGCCAACACCAACTAAGGGGCCTATTTCTGCAGATTATATACGGCAGGTCCCTACTTTCAAACATCCAACTTACAAACGACTCCTACTTGCAAACGCAAGAAGACAACAGGAAGTGAGAGGAAATCTACCCCTAGGAAGGAAAATTCTCTCCTGTAAGAATTAATATGGGAGAAAGGTGTCTCCTCTGTACTGATGCTTTATCAGCAATCCTTGTTTCAAGAAAAACACCACATTTCAAAAACAGTTGTCATTGGGACGGAAAGTGAGGTGAAATGTTCTGAACAGGGGCACAGACAGCAAAACAAATGTTACAGGGGTGATAACCCTTACCTATGTTTTCCAAAAAGTTTAAAAATAGATTTTTGGGCTGGAGCTACACTTAAACAATGTACCTGTTCAAAATTACAAACACATTCTACATAAGAACAAACATACAGTCCCTGTCTTGTATGCACCGCCTGTATACGGCTGTTCAGAGTATATAGGGCCTTTTTTATTTTATGTGCGGGGTTCCCCTTAATATCCATACAAGACCCAAAGGGGCTGGTAATGGGCTGGGGTAGGGGGGGGGGGGGTCATGGGGTAGCTATGCCATTTTTCTTAAAGATTTTCATCCATATTACCGGGACCAGACATTACATTAAAGCCGCAAGCAGTTTTAAATGGCTTTTTTTTCCTTTAGAAGTGTCATTTTGTGCAGGGACAGTTCTAAACACGGGAAACACGTGGCACTTCACAGGCATACTTTAGACACCCCCCAGGTACGATATTTAAAGGAATATTTGACTTTTTTTTTTCACTTTATGCATCATTAAAATGACTGCTCCCGAAAAACGACCGTTTTTAAAACTTCTTTTTGCATTGATACATGTCCCCTGGTGCACAACCCGGGTTCCCAAACCCTTTTTAGGACAATAACATGCATAATAGTTGTTATAATTAGCACTTTAGAATTCGAACGTTCGCATCCATTGTATTTAATAGGGTTCTAATGTTCGTACGAACTTTCGGTCCGTTCGCGGGTTCTGGTGCGAACCGAACCCGGGGGTGTTCGGCTCATCACTAGTGATGGGTAGCAACAATTGCTACTAACAACATGGGGGAGAATATTGACCATATCAACAACAGATTGATATGGAAGAACATCATTTAATTTAGGTTAATCCATACGGTGAGGCCAAGTTTTCCTAGCTACAGGTAGGATTTAGCAAAAATTTATTTGAGAACATCAGGATTAATTTGTGGAGTGAGGTCGTGTTTAGGACCATTCTGTTTCCATGTGGACTGGTAAGTTGAGGAAGAGTGGTCTCCTGCAGGAATTATTCCCCATTCTCTGAGCAGGGCTAAGCCTGCCTCCATGCTTCTGATCGTGTGAGATTTCCCTTGTTTTTTAATCGTGAGTTTAGTAGGGAACCCCCACCAATATCCAATGTTGTTATTGCGGGGAGCTTTGGTGATAGTAGACAATTTTTTCCTGTTAAGGAGTGTTACTTTTGATAAATCTGTATAAAGTTTATTCCCCGTGTAGGGTGGAGATAGTGCGGGAGTGTTTCTAGCAGCATACAAACGTTTTTATTTGGTGTGCTAAAAATGAATGCATGCTAGAACGTCCCTAGGGATTGATACTGGTAGGAAGTCAGGTTTGGGAATTCTATGGGCCCTATCAATGGACATTTCAAGATCCGTAAGTGTTGGGATAAGTTGTCTCATGAGTTGCTGGATATAGGTAACCAGTGTATCCAATGTGATTGATTCTGGAATACTGCAAAATTTGACATTGTTTCATCTAGAGCGGTCTTCAAGGTCCACGATTTGCAGTCTCATTTGATGTAGTTCAGTGTCATGTTCAGTGTGAGCATCCACTAAGTCATTGTGAGCTGTGCACATCTCAGTCATTTTAGTTTCCACATTCTCTGCTCATGTTCCTGCACTGTATTGGATAGAGGGAATAGGATTGCAGATAGATCAGTGTACAGGGTCTGTCTCAGTGATAATAACATGTTTTTCAAAGCCAGCTCTGACACTGGCTGATCTGTTGCAGGGAATGAGTTAGTGTGCTAATCTGGGCTTTCCATCTGGGGCCTGGATTTCATTGGGCTACAGGATGTAGGAGACAGAGGAGGAGATGACTCACAAGGGTCGCCCGCAGTCTTTGGTCTGGTGTTTGTTCACCTTGCAGCTCTGGTAGAAGGTGAGCTTCTGCCGCGCCGGCGCCATCTTGGACGGGCCGCGGGCCGGGAAGAAGTCTGTTAACTTTTGTGGTCGTCCTGGGTTCTTCCGTCGGCAGGTCACGGTTGCTGGGGGTAGCAGGTGTGATTGCCGGTATGTAGCCGCTTATGTAGCCGGGGGATTCTTGGAGCCTCAGAGGAGAGCAGCCATCTGCAGTGTCGGCTGGACAAAGCCCCCCCCCCTGAAGTGTACATTTTTGAAGGTGCTGCTTTCAAGGCAAAACAATGCCCAGAATGATGATGCGAAATCAATTCCCCGTCTACAAGCAGTAGAGGAACAATGAAAGCAACTAGATAGCAGGATAACTTGCTTTTGTAAAGACAAACAGGAAGTCACTAAATTGGTTAAATCACCACCATGCACATACTGTATACACAGCTTTGCCAAGTGATAAAAAAAACTTACATTTTGAATCTCAGCATCCAGACAAAGTTAGGCTGGTAATATGCCAGCGGTTTTTGACCACAATTATTTGAAACCGATTTTGCACAAATGTACTTTTTAACATTGTTGCATAATATTGATCTATAGTAGATCATCACAGTTACCAATGAATTCAAAATACATTTTTCTTCCTGTTTCCTTTTAACCACTTAAGCCCCGGACCATTTTGTAGCTAAAGGACCAGAGGTGTTTTCAGAATTTTGCACTGCGCTGCTTTAACTGGAAATTGTGCGGACATGCAATGTTGTACCGAAACTAAATTTGCGTCCTTTTCTTCCCACAAATAGAGCTTTCTTTTAATGGTATTTGATTGCCTCTGCGATTTTTTGCGATATAAACGGAAAAAGACTGAAAATGTTGAAAAAAAATGATATTTTCTACTTTTTGTTATAAGAAAAATCGAATAAACTCAATTTTAGTCATACATTTAGGCCAAAATGTATTCAGCCACATGTCTTTAGTAAAAAAAATGTCAATAAGCGTATATTTATTGGTTTGCGCAAAAGTTATAGCGTCTACAAACTAGGGTACATTTTCTGGAATTTACACAGCTTTTAATTTATGACTGCCTATCTCATTTCTTGAGGTGCTAAAATGGCAGGGCGGTACAAAACCCCCCCAAATGACCCCATTTTGGAAAGTAGACATCCCAAGGAAATTGCTGAGAGGCATGTTGAGCCCATTGAATATTTTTTTTTTGTCTCAAGTGATTGAATAATGGCTAAAAAAAAAAAAAAATTACAAAAAGTTGTCACTAAATGATATATTGCTCACACATGCCATGGTTATATGTGGAATTGCACCCCAAAATACATTTTGCTGCTTCTCCTGAGTACAGGAATACCACATGTGTGGGACTTTTTGGGAGCCTAGCCGCGTACGGGCCCCCGAAAACCAAGCACCGCCTTCAGGATTTCTAAGGGCGCAAATTTTTGATTTCACTCCTCACTACCTATCACATTTTTGAAGGCCATAAAATGCCAAAATAGCACAAAACCCCCCCAAATGACCCCATTTTAGAAAGTAAACACCCCAAGGAAATTGCTGAGAGGCATGTTGAGCCCATTGAATATTTTTTTTTTGTCCCAAGTGATTGAATAATGACAAAAAAAATAAAAATTACAAAAAGTTGTCACTAAATGATATATTGCTCACACATGCCATGGTTATATGTGAAATTGCACCCCAAAATACATTTTGCTGCTTCTCCTGAGTACGGGGATACCACATGTGTGGGACTTTTTAGGAGCCTAGCCGCGTACGGGACCCCGAAAACCAAGCACCGCCTTCAAGATTTCTAAGGGCACAAATTTTTGATTTCACTCCTCACTACCTATCACAGTTTCGAAATTACTGCCCTCGATCTGACCTTTGCGGTGATACCTCACATGCATGGTGCAATTGCTGTTTACATATGACGCCAGACCGACGCTTGCGTTCGCCATTGCGCAAGAATAGGGCAGGACAGGGGTGCTTTTTTTTTTTTTTTATTATTAATTTTGCTTTTTTATTTTATTTTTAAACTGTTCCTTCCATATATATATTTTTTTAATCATTTTTATTGTTATCTCAGGGAATGTAAATATCCCCTATGATAGCAATAGGTAGTGACAGGTACTCTTTTTTTGAAAAAACTGGGGTCTATTAGACCCTAGATCTTTCCTCTGCCCTCAAAGCATCTGACCACACCAAGATCGGTGTGATAAAATGCTTTCCCAATTTCCCAATGGCGCTTTTTATATCCGGGGGGAGGGACATTCCCTCCCACTGCTTGTAAAAGCAGTCCAGAGGCTAATTAGCCACTAGGATTGCTTTTACATGAAAGCCGGCCGCTGGCTGAAAAGAATGATACCAAGATGATACCTAAACCCGCAGGCATCAATCTGGTATAACCATTCAAAGTCCAGCAACATGCCAGTACGTTGCTGGTCCTTGTTGGACATGTATTGTAATCTTTTTTTTCATGTAGCCTGTTGGCTGAACGAAAAAAGAGATTGACCGGTGGGTATGCCCACCATTAGAATACCGCCCTTCATCCACCCACTTCTAATGATGGGCATACATGCACCATTTATATATGCCGAAGTATGGGGGCATCCTCCCGCAAAATTTATGCCGCACACACATGGTCGGACTTTTCCATGGGCAAGCCTCCGTCGGAATTTCGACCGTATGTACGCGGCATTAGGAGCAAAATCGCTCCTACGCTCCTGCTGCCCCAATGCTTCGGCATATATGCTTTTTTTTTTTTTAACTGTGGTGGTGAAATCACCTCCTACAGCACTGGAGTCGCAGGGATCAGGCCTGTCTCTGCGAACGCTGCAGTTATGTGTGTTGTGTTGTGTAAGTGACAGTGATCGATCGATACTGCACTTGGGTGGCCTGGGCTGGACGGAGGGGCAAAACGCAGGTGCTAGCAGGTATCTGGGCTGATCCTGCTAACACTGCATTTTTGGGAATCCTAAATTGCTGGGGACGCTAGTATAGATCTGATCAGATCAGATATTGATCTGTTCAGATACTATACCACTAAGGGAGGTGTATGCTTCACGCGTGGGTGTTAGCATTACTGGCACTAACCTGACGCTGCCTGGGGTGTGACGCAGACCCTCTCTGACGCTAAAACCTAATTGATATCACCCGCCGGGCGATCAGGGGGTTAAACCTTTATTGGGTTATATACGGCGGGTGCCCTGACACTATAAAAAGCAAACTAACTAACCAGCGTCACCCGTAACACTTATATGGTGATCACTGGTGAAAGGGTTAACTAGGGTCAATCAGGGGGTTAAACCTTTATTAGGTAATATATGGGGGTACCCGACGCTATAAAAACCTGCGGCAAACCTAAAAAAAATAACTGGCTACCTATCGGCATCACCGACACTAAGACAGCGATCAGAAAAACGATCGCTTAGTGACAGCGGTGCTAGGTGGTGAAAGGGTTACCTGGGGGGGCGATCAAGGGGTTAAACCTTTATTGGGTAATATATGGGGGTACCCGACGCTATTAAAACCTTTGGCGAACCTAAAAAAAAAAAACTGGCTACCTATCGGCATCACCGACACTAAGACAGCGATCAGAAAAACGATCGCTTAGTGACAGCGGTGCTAGGGGGTGAAAGGGTTACCTGGGGGGGCGATCAAGGGGTTAAACCTTTATTGGGTAATATATGGGGGTACCCGACGCTATAAAAACCTGCGGCGAACCTAAAAAAAATAACTAGCTACCTATCGGCATCACCGACACTAAGACAGCGATCAGAAAAACGATTGCTTAGTGACAGCGGTGCTAGGGGGTGAAAGGGTTACCTGGGGGGGCGATCAAGGGGTTAAACCTTTATTAGGTAATATATGGGGGTACCCAACGCTATAAAAACCTGCGGCGAACCTAAAAAAAATAACTGGCTACCTATCGGCATCACCGACACTAAGACAGCGATCAGAAAAACGATCGCTTAGTGACACAGGTGAAAGGGTTACCTGGGGGGGCGATCAAGGGGTTAAACCTTTATTAGGTAATATATGGGGGTACCCGACGCTATAAAAACGTGCGGCGAACCTAAAAAAAATAACTGGCTACCGATCAGCATCACCGACACTAAAACAGCGATCAGAAAAACGATCGCTTAGTGACGGCGGTGCTAGGGGGTGAAAGGGTTACCTGGGGGGCGATCAAGGGGTTAAACCTTTATTAGGGGGGGTTAGGGGGCTACACTGGACCTAAAACTAACTGCCCTGACACTTTTACAGTCACAAATGTCACTGATTGCAGTGATCAGTAAATAAATGGTCACTGCAATCAGTGACACTGTGACTGGGGGCTGGGGGGTGATCTGGGGGTGTCTGGGGGGGGGCGATTTATGTACCTATGTGTCCTGGTGTCAGTGTACTGTTAGTGCACTAACCTGACATCTTCTCTCATGCGGCGCTCGGTATATGTGAGTGCCGCATGAGGGATGACATCACTTCCTCCTGCCTGTGTAAACATTACACAGGCAGAGGAAGCATTTGATTCGCCGGGAGCGATCGCGAGGGGGTGGCCAGAATCGAATGGCGGCCCCCTCATCACGGATCGCTCCCGAAGCGATCCCGGCCGCCCACTGTACCGGAGGGGGGTCCGATTGGACCCCCCACCCATACGATGGCAGTCACGTACCGGCACGTGATTGTGCCTGTCCGTGCCAATCTGCCGATGTATAATTACAGTGGGCGGTCGTTAAGTGGTTAACAGAATAAAATCATGTATCCTTTGAAGGTAAAACACTGACTTTTTATATCCTTTTTTATGCTGTAAATTGTGCTGAAAAAAATCAATATAGCATAATATAACACTTCTAAGAGCCTATAAGGCAAAAAATAACAATAAATACATATAAACATTGCAAGATATTACCATAACTACTGTTGAATATGGACTTTCCAAGAAATTATTTGAAACATATACAGTAAAACCTTGGATTGCGAGCATAATTCGTTCTGGAAACATGCTTGTAATTGAAAGCACTTGTACTGTATATCAAAGCGAATTTCCCCATAAGAAATACTGGAAACTCAGATGATTCATTCCACAACCATTTATTCATTAGTCCTTCAGTTTATAGTCCATATAAAAAGATTATAGCAATGTGATAGGTTGTGTAACCATAAAATGTCCATTCACAAATGGCCACCTCCACAAGGGGATTAGAAGCCAAATCCAGCAGGAGCTACAGTGTATAAAAGAGAAGAGAGGCGCCTCTAAGTGTAGCAATATGATTACATTTAACCTCTACAGGCCCGCGCTATAGCCGAATGACGGCTGCAGCGCGGACCTAGAATGCCGGGAGGACGTCAATTGACGTCTGCCCCTTTCCTCGTTCCCGGCGCGCGCTCCCGAGCGCGCAAGGGGGAACTTATGTGCCCGCAACGTCACGCGGGTGCCGATGCGCGTGCCTGGCGGCCGCGATGTCCGCCAGGTGCCCGCGATTGCCATTTACAGAGACAGGGACGTGGATCTCTGTGTGTAAACACAGAGATCCATGTCCTGTCATGGAGAGGAGACCAATGGTGTGTCCCTTGTACATAGGGACAACCATCGGTCACCTCCCCCAGTCAGTCCCCTCCCCCCCACAGTAAGAATCACTCCCTTAGGTACACTTAACCCCTTCAGCGCCCCTAGTGTTAACCCCTTCACTGCCAGTGTCATTTTTACAGTAACCAGTGCATTTTTTATAGCACTGATCGCTGTAATAATGACAATGGTCCCAAAATGGTGTCAAAAGTGTCCGATGTGTCCGCCATAATGCCGCAGTCACAATAAAAATCACTGATCACCGCCATTACTAGTAAAAAAAAAAATATTAATAAAAATGCTATAAAACTATGCCCTATTTTGTAGACGCTATAACTTTTGCGCAAACCAATCAATAAACGCTTATTGTGATTTTTTTTTACCAAAAATATGTAGAAGAATATGTATCGGACTAAACTGAGGAAAAAAATATATATATTTTTTTTAAAATGGGGATATTTATAATAGCAAAAAGTTAAAAATATTGTGTTGTTTTCAAAATTTTCGCTCTTTTTTTGTGTATAGCGCAAAAAATAAAAAAAGCAGAGGTGATCAAATACCACCAAAAGAAAGCTCTATTTGTGGGGAAAAAAAAGACATCAATTTTGTTTGGGAGCCACGTCGCACGACCGCGCAATTGTCATTCAAAGCGTGACAGTGCTGAAAGCTGAAAATTGGCCTGGGCAGGAAGGGGGTTTAAGTGCCCAGTAAGCAAGTGGTTAATGAAGGTACGACATTTTAGCCACTCACATGGTTGATGATTAAAAGAGGCACATCTAATTATGCAGGCATCTGGGGTAAAGCTGTCAACATAGACCATCCTCCGCACCGCCGCCTCTCACCGCTGTCAGTCTGAAATCGTGACTCGGAAGACTACCCTGCAGAAGAGCGATTTGAAAGTGTGTCTTAAAGCTCTTGTGGAGTGCAGCATGAAAGGGATGACATCAATGGCGATGCGGAGGATGGTTTATGTGGACATATTTACCCTGGATGCCTGTATACTTAGATGTGCCTGTTTTAATCGTCAACCATGTGACTTGCTAAATGTTGTACCTTCGTTAAATGTAACCATATTACTGTACCAGAATAAAAAGTGCAAGACCATAGCCTTACAGTTAAGTATTTTAACCACTTCCCACCCGGTCAATAGGGAATTGACTAAAATCATGAGACAGTAAAATTAAAACTTTCTAAATAAACGTCCACAATAAAACTGTAGCAGCGCTACGATCAAATATTCATTTGAGCGTCTTCTATATATTAGTTCATATATGGGTGATGTGGATAATGAACGGATTGTGGTTGGTTGTGATTGGTCACTACTCATAGACTCTTAGTGCTCCTTCCACCAAATGCTTTGTCACCGTGTGGGGGTGAATTCCCCTTTTGGGGATGCACTCACCAGATGTAGTTTAAAAATGAGCATTCATATACCATCCACCTCCAGCTTTTCTCTGCCTTTTCCACTGTGAGTTTCAGTTTGCATAGGTATCAGTTGTCATGTGAGAAAACAAATAGATCTCATGGGGTAGTACTGTTTATGGAAAGTATTTATTAAACAAAGACCCCCACAGTATCCCCCTTCATACAGAATACGTACCATAAAATAATTCAAAATAGTATCCGGGTTGCAGGCTTTTGAAGCGCAGACGTCACTACCCGCTGTGTGTGTAGAACTGCCCTGACGTTTCGTCTCTTCCGACTTCCTCCGAGGGCGTCTGCGCTTCAAAGGCCTGCAACCCGGAGACGCTGGAGGAAACTCCATTGAGTGATCATCAGGAGCAAGTGCTTTGAGCATTTATGCTATAAATTTTGCCTATTTTGAATTATTTTATGGTACGCATTCTGTATGAAGGGGGATACTGTGGGGGTCTTTGTTTAATAAATACTTTCCATAAACAGTACTACCCTATGAGATCTATTTGTTTTCTTAATCCTTAGCGCAGAGTGATACTAGTAGGTTGAGCCACGTTGATTGTAGTATCCTTTTTATCCAATAGGGAATTGACGTCCGGGAAGTGGTTCTGTTATCCTAACTGGACATCTATTGACATCCAGCAGGATAACATGCCGGCGTGCACCCGTGGGGGCACGCATCGCGGCGATCGCGAGTGCGGCGTGTCAGTCTGACACCCCGCATTTCTGATCGTGATAAGAAGCCCAGTCACAGCTGATCATCGCGTGAACCAGGAAGTGCCGGTAAACGGCATTTCTCGGTTCACGCTGACAGGGGGAGCCAATCGGTGGCTCTCCCTGTCAGAGGGGGGGGTCTGTGCTGCATATCAGTGCCGCCTATTGGTGCCCATCAGTGCTGCATATCAGTGCCGCCTATCAGTGCCCATCAATTCTGCATATCAGTGCCTCCTCATCAGTGCCCATCAGTGCCACTTTATCAGTGCCAACTCATCAGTGCCCATCAGTGCCGCCTCATCAGTGCCCATCAGTGCTGCCTCATCAGTGCCCGTCAGTGAAGGGGAAAACAAAATTTTATGACAGAAACTAAAAAAAACTAATTTTTATTCCAAAATTTTGGTCACTTTTAGTTTGTTTAGCAAAAAATAAAAACCGCAGAGGTGATCAAATACCACCAAAAGAAAGCTCTATTTGTGGGAAGAAAATTATGAAAATTTCGTTTGGGTACAGCGTTGTATGACCGCGCAATTGTCATTCAAAGTGTGACAGCGCTGAAAGCTGAAAATTGTCCTGGGCAGGAAGGGGTGTAAGTGCATGGTATTGAAGTGGTTAAACCTATTAACTCAAATACTGCTAAAGATTAGATGCCCTGTTCCACCCTAAATGCAAGCAGACCACCTGATTTGCTAATTTACATAGATTGTCTAAAAATAATGTTGCTGGAAAACTACTAAACACATAAAAATAGGATTTTTTACTCACCGTAAAATCCTTTTCTCTGAGTCCATGGACCGACACAGCTTCTCTATTGACAAAGTGGGTATTATCCGTTAATTAGGAGTGACTAGGCAGAAAAACTTGTAAAAAGTGTTGCATCACACCTTCTACAGTACCGCCCAGGGGGCGGACCCTCTGGGTATACCCTCTCAGTCTGCACATCGCAGATCAGTTCGTCAAAAAGCAGTACAAACTTAAAAGGAGGGGTGGGTGCTGTGTCGGTCCATGGACTCAGAGAAAAGGATTTTACGGTGAGTAAAAAATCCTATTTACTCTTTCGTCCATGGACCGACACAGCTTCTCTATTGACAAAGTGGGACGTCCCAAAGCAGTGTCAGAGAAAAAACGAGGGGTGGTAACAGGATAAAAACAAACTTCACCCCAAAACACAAAACAGCACTCCTCCAACGGAGGAGTTGCAACTCTAAACAGCCGCCTGCAAAACCTTGCGGCCGAAAGAGGCATCCGAAGATGCACCTACATCAATTTTGTAGAATTTTGTGAAAGTGTGAGCGGACGACCAAGTCGCCGCTTTACATAGTTGGGAAACAGACGCTTGATGTTGGAAAGCCCAAGAGGCACCTATTGCCCTGGTCGAATGCGCCGTGACAGGAAAGGGGGGCGCCTGACCCTTTAAGGTGTAAGCCTGGATTAACTATCTGTCGGATCCACCTAGAGATGGTGGCCGATGAGACTGCTTGGCCCTTCTTGGGACCAGCCACCGAAACAAACAGTGAGTCTGACTTCCGGAACAGGGAAGTAGCAGATATGTATACTCTCAAAGCTCGGACAACGTCCAAGGAATGCAACGCCGACTCCTTAGGATTCGACGGCTGAGGACACAAGGATGGAAGTACAATGTCTTCGTTGAGATGAAAAGCAGAAACGACTTTCGGAAGAAAGGAAGGCTGCGGCCGCAGCACCACCTTATCCTTGTGGAAAATCAAATAGGGAGCCTTGCAGGACAAGGCTGCCAGCTCAGAGACTCGTCTAACTGACGTAACAGCCACCAAAAAGACCACCTTCTGAGAAAGTGTCAACAGGGGAATATCTCTAATATTCTCAAACGGTGCCGTCTGAAGCACCGAGAGGACCAGGTTCAAGTCCCACAGAGGTAATGGGGGGCGGACCGGAGGGGCCACATGTCGAACCCCCTGCCCAAATGTACTCACGAGAGAGTGAGTCGCCAGGGGTCGCTGAAAGAAGACAGCCAGGGCAGATATCTGTCCCTTAATCGTACTTAGGGCAAGCCTTTGATCTACCCCATGCTGTAAAAACAGCAGGATTCTGGAAACCAAATAGGTACGCGGATGCCATTTCATTTCCTCACATATGGAGATGTAGGCCCTCCAAGTGCGGTGATAGACCTTCCTAGAGGACGGTTTCCGAGCACTTCTCATAGTAGAGATTACTGAGTCTGACAGGCCCCGATCTCTCAGTACCTGGTTCTCAACAGCCATGCCGTTAAAGCCAATGACTGTAAAGCAGGATGGAATATGGGACCTTGCGATAGCAGGTCCTTCCGTAGTGGTAGGCGCCAGGGGACGTCTGCTACCAGACGTACTAGATCGGCGTACCAAGGACGCTGAGGCCAATCTGGAGCGATTAGGATCATTGGAATTCCCTCTGCCTCCACTCTGCGGAGCAGAAGAGGAAGAAGCCTTAAGGGAGGGAAGGCATAGATTAGCCGATACTGACCCCACGATGCTACCAACGCGTCCGTTGCGTCTGCCCATGGGTCTCTTGACCGGGCCACAAACCTCAATACCTTCCGATTGAGTCGGGAAGCCAGAAGATCTACGTCTGGTGTGCCCCATCTTTGGCAGAGGAGTTGGAACACCTCCGGGTGTAAGGACCATTCTCCCTGGTCCAGCATCTGGCGGCTCAGGTAGTCCGCCTGCCAGTTTTCCACACCCGGAATGTACACGGCCGATAGTGCCGGTACGCTCCTCTCTGCCCACTTCAGGATGCGAGCGATCTCCGATGCTGCAGCTGAGCTTCTTGTTCCTCCTTGATGATTGACATATGCCACTGCTGTGGCGTTGTCTGACTGGATCCTGACTGGACGCCCTTGCAGTCTCTGAGACCCTTTGAAGAGGCACAGCTTGATCGCCCGGATCTCCAGGACATTGATCGGCAGGAGGGCTTCCTCTGGGGTCCAGCGACCTTGCGCCGACTGGACACCCCAGACTCCCCCCCAACCTGTAAGGCTGGCGTCCGTCGTGATCACTATCCAGTAAACCGGAAGAAATGACTTCCCGGCCATTAGAGCCGGTGCTGTCAGCCACCATACCAGGGATCTCCTGACTAGGTGGCTCACTCGGATTTGATAATCCAGAGATGAAGGGCATCTGTTCCATCTGGACAGAACTTCCTTCTGTAACACTCGAGTGTGGTATTGAGCATATGGGACCGCCTCGAAGGAGGCTACCATGAGGCCCAACACTCGCATGCAAAAACGGAGTGACGACCAATTCCTGGAAGTCAGCTGCCGTACTGCAGCCCGGAGGGTCTGCAACTTCTCCACAGGGAGGAATACCTTTGCCTCTGAGGAATCCAGAATCAACCCCAGGTACACTAGGCGTTGAGTGGGCACCAATACTGACTTTTGCGTGTTTAGTATCCAACCACAGTCTCGAAGAGTCTGACAGGTAATGGACACGCTTACCTCTAATTCTGAGCTTGAAGGGGCCTTCAGCAGAAGGTCGTCCAAGTAACCTGTAATAGCGATACCCCGCTGTCTTAGAAGTGCCAGAATCGGAGCGAGCACCTTGGTGAACGTCCTGGGTGCTGAGGCAAGGCCAAACGGGAGGGCCACAAACTGGTAGTGGTTCTTCCCGATAGCAAATCGCAGAAACCTCTGGTGTCTGGAGTATATGGGGACATGCAGGTATGCGTCCTTGATGTCCAAGGAGGCCAGAAAGTCCCCCGGATGGAGAGCCGTGACTACGGATCGAACCGACTCCATCCGAAATCTTTGTACCTTCACAAAGCAATTGAGGGCTCTGAGATCCAAGATTGGACGAACCCCCTCCTTCTTTGGCACAATGAACAGATTTGAGTAAAAACCCTGACCCCGTTCCTGTTCTGGAACTGGAATAACTACCCCGCGTTCCAGTAGACCCTGGACCGCCCCATATAGGGCCTCCCGACGGGTCGGTAGTAGCTGGAGATTGGAGGTGATGAATCTGTCTGGTGGACAAGAGAGAAATTCTATCTTGTAGCCTGAGGAGATTACTTCGCAAACCCACCTGTCGGAGACTAGAGCAGTCCACTGAGTCGCGAATTCGCGAAGACGTCCCCCCACCCGAGAGCTGGGTGGGGGCGGACCTTCATGTGGACGCAGATTTGTCCGCAGGCTTGTTGGGTCTGCGGGACCAAGGACGCTTTTGTCCTTGGGCAGGCGCTTTATCGGCCTGGGGTCTTTTCCCTGTCGCCCTAGGGGGACGAAAAAAACACTTGTGTGCAGTAAAGGAGGGCCCTTGCCCTTGGCGTGGCCCCTTACCCTTGCTAATTTGGGGAAGCAAAGTGCTTTTACTTCCTGTGGCATCCTTGATGATGTCATCCAGAGAAGCCCCAAAAAGTCTGTCGCCCTTAAAAGGCAGATCCAACAGGGCTTTCTTGGAAGTCTGGTCCGCAGACCAGCCTTTTAGCCAGATCAGGCGGCGTATTGCTACTGCATAAACCGAAGTTTTAGACAGCAGGGGAATAGTATTCATGTCTGACTCGCAGACAAACCTAAGGCCCTGGACCAACAGGTCGGCCAATGTTATCTCATCAGGAGGAGCATCTCGCTCCTTAACCCCTGGAGTAGCAATCTTGCCCATTCAGTAAATGTGTGAGACACTAGGGCCCCCGCCAATGCCGGGCGTACTGCCGAGCCTACCACTGAGTATAGGTAGCAAGCGAGTGCTTCAGCCTTCTTATCCACAGGGTCCTAGAAAACAGGAGCCCCTTCTACAGGAATTGTGGTGGCTCTATTAAGTCTGGACACCGGAGGGTCCACTATAGGGGGGAGAGGTCCATTTCTTCAGAAAACTCTCATCAAAAGGGGTACCGTACCGCAAACCTCTTTGGGGCTGTAAAGACCCTCAGTGGGTTCTCCCATTCCTTGTATAAGAGTTTATCAAAAGACACACAAGGGAACACCTTAGCAGTGCGGGCAGGTCTATGAAACCCAAGTGGACCGGAGTCTCTGCTGCTTCTGCAGTATTTTCCAACTTTAGCGTATCCCGCACTGCAGTAATAAGGTCAGATACCAAAGCCGTCTCGCGTACTGACCTGGACTTGGAGTCCTCCTCACTGTCCGATCGGTCACGGTCTGCAGTCTCTGATGCATCAGAATCTGGGCCATGAGCCGTAGCTGGACCTGGTTCTGCATCAGAAATATCCCCAGAAGATTGCAGGGGATGGGGGCGTTTATTACCCCCTGTATTCCCGTGTGCTGCTTCCACCCTGGCAGCAAACGCCTCTAGGATTGCCGACATAGCGTCCATAGACACCTCAGGGACACCAGCTGCTAAATCTGGTGTTTCAGGGGAGAAGACATCTGGCTCAGATGCCATGCTGACCACACGCTGACACTCACAGGGCTCCAGGCAAGATATCAATAGGCCACCCTCCTGCGCTGCAGAGATGCTGGGTTACCCAGAGGACTCACCACCCTGGATAGGTACTGCTATGCTGCGCCTGTGATGCTGTCCCCTTGCTGCTGTGTCAGTCTGCTTCTTTTATCAGCACTTCCTGTGTGAATTTTCACGCCAGTGTAATGCACCCTAGAGGCCGGAGGCTCTCGCAATATGGTTGCCAAAAACGTCTGTATGGAAGATTATGTGGGCTCTAAGAAAATGGCCGCCGACAGAAGATAGAGGTCAGGCAGCCATAGCCCACAAAAAGATGGCCGCCGAACGGCAATATCTGCATACAGGGTGGACCAACATGGCCACCGATCACCTGATAGGGGCCAGTGGGTGTGGCCAAACCACAGGAAGATGGCCGCCAGGCAGTTACAAGAGGCCAAACTTGGCATGGACCACCTCAAAATGGCCGCCGACAGCATGGAGACACAGAAACACAGGTAAGCAAAAATGACATTTCTTTTAAATGTTAGTTACAGCCAGCCCCGCTCCAGTGGGACCCCCTAGGTGACCCCCAGCACCCAGCAACCTTTAGCTAGAAGCCCAGGGAGGAGGGAAAGGCAGGGAGAGAGGGAAGAAAGGGGCCACAACTACTTACTTGATCTCTCCAGGAATGTCCAGCTAAATCACCCAGCCGAGGCAGGGGAGTTTTACTTACCTATCCTGCATGTATTCTGCTGGAAGACATTCCAAACAGATCATCGTCCGCGCACGGAAGGTGACTGTTGGCCAGGCATGCTGTGATTGGACCCAGAAGGGACGATCATATGTATGCCCTGGAGCATGACGCTCACCGGACAGGCTGCTGCGACTCGGCCGTAAGGTCAGCCGAAGCTGAGCGGTCCGATGCAAGCCTTGGAGCGTAAGCTCACCGGCCAGGCTGCTGCGACTCGGCCGTAAGGTCAGCCGAAGCTGAGCGGTCCGATGCAGGCCCTGGAGCGTAGGCTCACCGGCCACCCGTGGAGCGACGGGCATGTCGTGGAAAACCCAGCGCGTAGCTAGGGTCGGCACACGCTCGATGGCCGAAACTGGGGAGACTACAAGGATCGAGGATCCAGCCTGTCACCCAGTCGGCAGTTGATCGAAGATCGCAGGAAACAACAAATGTAGCAAAAAAAAAAAAAAAATATATATATATATATCTTTTTTCCCCGGACCAATGGGCCCGAAGGGAGCCATGTCCTACTCCTTGCTAGACAGAAAAAAACTGATCTGCGATGTGCAGACTGAGAGGGTATACCCAGAGGGTCCGCCCCCTGGGCGGTACTGTAGAAGGTGTGATGCAACACTTTTTACAAGTTTTTCTGCCTAGTCACTCCTAATTACCGGATAATACCCACTTTGTCAATAGAGAAGCTGTGTCGGTCCATGGACGAAAGAGTAAATACAGTTTAACTGATGCTGCACTACACTAAGCCGAATTAAGTCTTAGGACCACTTCGTGAGCCAGCATTAAAATATCCTTTTCATTAAAGTAAATACTATGTGGAACTGACACCCTGTTACTTCCTGTAATGGACTACATGCTGACAAAAATTGTGAATATATAACACTTTGAAAATTCAGGATAATTTGTGACTATACCAAAATGTTAAACAAAGCATAATAACATGAAAAGTGTGCCTAAAGCTGTATTAAACCCAAAAGCAAACATGTATTATACTGCATCTTACCAATTATTAGATGTAATGGCTGCACTATTATTTTTTCTTAGGCTGTCTTCTATTTTCATCTGGTGATCTGGCCAGTAAGTTGGTTTTTTATCAACAGAAAAGATTTCTTGCAGTTACAGAGATGAGACAGACCATTGGCAGGGGTGCTAAAAATGATCAGTTTTTATTTATGTAAAACCTGTATCCCAAAGGGAAAAAAAATGTTTGCTGTAACTGCTTATAAAGTATTAGCTGGAGTTCAACTTCAATTTGTTAGTGTATTTAAATCTGCTAGTACTTCTAACACCCCCTCCAGACTGACAATGCTGCTGTCCAAATCTGCCCCCTGTGCGCCTTCATCCAGAGCTTTACTGCTAACACTGCCAGCGGCTCAGGGTAAAAGGGGTCTTAGTGAAAGCTAATGGAAAGTTTCTAAAATTGACAAGTATATGGTCAGCAATGAGTGTTATGGTGACAAATCATTGAAATAAATAATTAGCATTTATTTTATATATTCATTTTTTTTTTTTAAATATCTGTGTAAGTGTGTACATATGCATAGGCAGGGCCGGTGCAAGGATTTTTGACACCCTAGGCGAAACCTAATTTTGCCGCCCCCCTTGGCTCCACCCCTGACCCCACCCCCTTTGCCATGCCCCTTTTTAATGACCGCTACTATTTTGCATGCAACACATTGCTAGACCAGCTAATTGTGGAAATGTTAAAATTTTGCCCCCAAATCAGCTTTTGGATAAAATAATTCAAAACGATAAACCATAAAATAGTAGATTTTATGTGTAAACATTTTCTCACTTGAAAAATATAACATAGCAGCATTGCACATGTATCAACTGTATAAAATGTATCCAGATTGAGGGAACCATATTGGAGGTGGATGGTAAAGTGGAACTTTAGTCAGAAAATGAAGATCTGCTCGATCACTTCGGGCTGGCCCCTTTTGCAGGTATAGCTATGTAAAACATTAAAAATATGTGTCTATACTGTGTACAATCCAGTAATATACTGTCTCTCCCGCTCTGCACATGCTCAGTTGCTCAAAATTTTAGGCATCTTTACGCACTGCTGTGTTTGTAGAGGCCTGCTGACAGCCTTGAGGCAGAATTAAACCCTCCTATATTTTACAGCCAAGGAAGCTGCTTCTGTTCAATCTGCAACTGCCATGGTGCTGCACATGTGATCAGTTATGACACCAGCCATATGATGCTTTGACAGTTTGGTTGAGGAATTAAGCAAATGTGACATTTAGCAATCCCAACATTCCAGGAATATCGTTTTTTTTTTTTTTTTTAACCATTAAATCAATGGGTTTAGTTCCACTTTATGATTTACTTCTGCTCAGGGGTTCAGGGCTTCAACAAAATGGCAGCCTCTGGCAAGAAGAAAAAGGAGCAATGCTGGATGCAATTTACAGCAAAAACTGATTTTGGTAGCATAATTACTAATGCAAAAGGTATGTTCGTTGCTAAAGAACATTATTTTTTAACCAGTTTAAACGCTTTCATGAGGAAACAGTATGGGAGGGAGTTAATGAAGGGAGGGAACTGGGGGGGAGTTATTGATGGAGGGGACCAGACGAGACCAGAGGTTTTTGTGTGTGTAAGGGATGCATTGTGTGTTTCGGTGTCTGTGTGTGACTGTAAGGGATGCCCATCAAATGCCATCTCACCAGTGCACATGAAATGCAAGCTCTCCTCTGCCCTTCAAATACAGTCTCAGCCCTGCCCATTAAATACAGCCTCACCAGCGCCCATCAATGCCGCTTCACCAGTGCCCATCAAATTGTAAAATGTGTGTCTTTCGCGCTACTCAAGAGTAAAAAGAATGAATATAGGTGAATATACAATAGCTGCAAAACCTATCTGTGTTCACTCTACACATAACAAATAATAAATAAATGAGGGGGGGGGGGGGGATTTCGCGCTAATGGTGCAATCTCCACACAATTATAAGTGATACCAAACAATCCAATATTGTTTAAAGTGCTAAAACATAAAGTGCTGAAAATATTAAGGTGCTGACGGAATAATGTGCAGGTGCAATCAATTATATCACAATGACGTGCAAAAAGTGACTGCTGTAAAGTTCCATATTGCAATTGGTGAAACAAGTCCCAAAATTCAAAATGCAAAAAAAATAATTATTGAATGCAGCAAGTATCGCTATTAATATAGCATGAACAAATGTCAGTCTCCAGGTGGTCCCATATAGGTATTTCCGGTTGAGAGATCTCTATGGTGTAGTATTTTAAAACAGTATAGACCCTGAAGTCACGAGGTACGTGACATAACGCCCTAGGGAAAAGTATTGATGCATCGCACCATAGACCCGGCAGCAGCGGAGGAGCAAGTAAGACGGCGCTTAACACGCCGCAATCCGTATATACTGCACATTGATGTTTATTGTGATGTAAGAGTCCACTTTTATTTAAATAAAGTCCATACTGTTTTAAAATACTACACCATAGAGATCTCTCTCCTGTCCCTCTCTTGACACCTGGCTGGAGCTCTGCTCCCCCCCCCCTTCCCTCCCACCCCCCTGTCTCTCACTGCAGGCCAGTTAACCCATTCAGAACAGCGTGAATGGTGGAGACATTCATCCAATATGGAGTACAATGGAGAAGTGACCAATAAGGAATTATAACACCTATTAATGCCAGTTTATTAACCTGTTGGAGCCCCGGCCATAGACGAATGACGGCCTCAAGGTGGCTCTTAAAATCCGGGAGGACGTCAATAGACGTCCTCGGCTCCTCCGGCCACTGGGGGGCAAGCGCCCGGACGCGTCACTGACATGCCGATGCTCGTGCCTGGCGACCGCGATGTCCGCCAGGCACCCGCAATCGGTCGGTACACAGACAAGGACATGGATCTGTGTGTGTAATGATGGGGTGTAAACACAGAGATCCATGTCCTGTCAGGGAGAGGAGACTGATGTTGTGTCCCTTGTACATAGGGATACAGATTGGTCACCTCCCCCAGTCAGTCCCCTCCCCCCCACAGTAGTAATCACTCCCAGGGCACACATTTAACCCCTTCCTCGCCCCCTAGTGTTAACCCCTTCCCTGCCAGTGTCATTTTTACAGTAACCAGTGCATTTTTATAGCATTGATCGCTGTATCAATGACAATGGTCCCAAAATGGTGTCAAAAGTGTCCGATGTGTCCGCCATAATGTCGCAGTCACAATAAAAAATCGCTGATCGCCGCCATTACTAGTAAAAAAAAAAAAATATTAATAAAAATGCTATAAAACTATCCCCTATTTTGTAGATGCTATAACTTTTGCGCAAACCAATCAATAAACGCTTATTGCGATTTTTTTTGACCAAAAATATGTAGAAGAATACGTATCGGACTAAACTGAGAAAAAAAAAATAAAAAAAAATTGGGATATTTATTATAGCAAAAAGTAATAAATATTGTGGGTTTTTTTCAAAATCGTCGCTCTTTTTTTTGTTTATAGCGCAAAAAATAAAAACCACAGAGGTGATCAAATACCACCAAAAGAAAGCTCTATTTGTGGGAAAAAAAGGACCTCAATTTTGTTTGGGAGCCACGTCGCACGACCGCGCAATTGTCATTCAAAGCGACGCAGTACCGAAAGCTGAAATTTCACCTGGGCAGGAAGGGGGTTTATGTGCCCAGTAAGCAAGTGGTTAAATACAAAGGTGAGAGTTCTGGGAGACTGGTGTAGGATTCACATGTGGGTTCAATACTTCAATTGTTCATCTATGACAGTGATTCATCTGACCCATCTTTAGGAATACTTTAACCGGAAATACCTATATGGGAACACCTGGAGACTGACATTTGTTCATGCTATATTAATAGCGATACTTGCTGCATTCAATAAAAAAAAAAAAATTGTATTTAGAATTTTGGGACTTGTTTTACCACCAATTGCTATATGGAACTTTACAGCAGTCACTTTTTGCACTTTTTGCACGTCATTGTGATATAATTGATTGCACCTGCACATTATTCCTTCAGCACCTTAATATTTTCATCACTTTATGTTTTAGCACTTTAAACAATATTGGATTGTTTGGTATCACTTATAATAATGTGCCCATCAAATGCCATCTCACCAGCGCCCATCAAATACAGCCTCACCCGCGTCCAAATACAGCCTCACCCGCGCCCATCAAATACAGTCTCACCCGCACCCATCAAATAATCCTCACCCGCGTCCAAATACAGCCTCACCCGCACCCATCAAATACATCCTCACCCGCGTCCAAATACAGCCTCACCCTCGCCCATCAAATACAGCCTCACCCACGCCCATCAAATACAGCCTCACCTGCGCCCATCCTCACCCGCGTCCAAATACAGCCTCACCTGCGCCCATCAAATACATCCTCACCCGTGCCCATCAAATACAGCCTCACCCGCGCCCATCCTCACCCGCGTCCAAATACAGCCTCACCTGCGCCCATCAAATACATCCTCACCCGCGCCCATCAAATACAGCCTCACCCACGCCCATCCTCACCCGCGTCCAAATACGGCCTCACCCGCGCCCATCAAATACATCCTCACCCGCGCCAATCAAATACAGTTTTCACCCGCGCCCATCAAATACAGCCTCACCCGCGCCCATCCTCACCCGTGTCCAAATACAGCCTCACCTGCGCCCATCAAATACAGCCTCACCCGCGCCCATCAAATACGGCCTCACACACGCCCATCAAATACGGCCTCACCCGCGCCCATCAAATACGGCCTCACCCACGCCCATCAAATACGGCCTCACCCGCACCCATCAATTACATCCTCACCCACGCCCATCCTCACCTGCGTCCAAATACAGCCTCACCCGCGCCCATCAAATACAGCCCGTCAATGCCGCTGCCTTCACCAGTGCCAATAAATGCAATCAACCCCTGGGGGGGGGGGCATTTGGCAGATATTTTAATATACACATACATTTTAAAAAATGTCATTGTTATCACTTAATGTACAAAAGTTTTACTCACCACACCAACGTGAACGGTGACCCTGTGATTGCTGCCTGTTCCTCTCGCATCAACTCTGCTGCTGTACCTGCCTGCTGGCACCGCACGGTATCTCTTCCACGCTCTGCCTGTCCCCAAAGCCCGGGAGCCGCCGTCAATAGCCAATGATGCATCGCAGTCTGACCAGACAGGAGAGGGGGGGCTGGGCTGTGTGCTGCTGGACTAGACACTATGAAGAGCGGCCTCTGTGCTGTGTGGACACCAGGTGACATGTGATGTCAGTCACACAGACAGAGAGCAGAGAGGGAGGGGCTGCGCCTCAGCGCCTGCTACTGCCAGTGTCAGTGATCACAGACTCACAGTGACACAACACTACATATCAGAGGCAGAGTGGAGGAGAGCGCCCTGGGGGGGATTGCAGCTGGGACCCATAGATTGATGTCACTGCAGCGCAGCGGAGGAGAACTCGAGCAATGGAGCGAGCGAGCCGCGCTGGGGGGGGGGCGGCGTTGCTGCTTGACATGTCAGGGAACTGGTGGAGGACAGTGCGGCACTGTCTTTGCGGAGGAGTGCGGAAGTAAAATTGCCAGCGGTCGGGCGCCCTAGGCGGCAGTGCGCCCTAGGCGGTCGTCTAGTCCGCCTAGTGGTAGCGCCGGCCCTGTGCATAGGTATGATAATAATTAATTTGTTACAATATTTTATTAACTATTTTGCAGCACCAAAGCACAGCATTTACTGTATGTATAAAATCTGGACCTCTGGTGTGACTAAAGCAGCCATCCGTACTAAACGATAATGAAGTTCAAGGATTGTTATCATAAGAATCAAAAGATTCTTTAAAGCTCTAGTTAAAACAGCCATCTACTCTTCATTGATGCACTGTATAGTGCAGAGGCAGTACTCCCAATTAAGTATACATACAGTCTCCAACAGCCCATTGGATTTATGTTTTCATATTTCATATTCACCAAAAAATGGTTGATGACAAAATATCTAAAGTCTGTAAAGCATATCATTTTCATGCACATGTACAAGGGCAATGAGAAGGAGGGCACAAGCATATGGGCACGACAACATGGGCATGCGGTTGCCTCCCTCATAATATGAAAAAAAAAATCACATAATTTTAAGGGTAATATCACTTTAAATATGCTGAAATAGAAATAGGTGGGAAATGTGATTCAGGAAACTAGGATATACTAGGATATACATCACATTCTGAAATTTCCAGAAGGTCACGTGATGCACTGGAAAATTCTGGAAGTAGGGCTTATTATAAATAGGACCCCGCTCTGAGGTAATCGCCAGTGGGTCTGTCACAGCTGAATGAGCTCCACCTCCCCGCTGTCATGTCCACTAAGTCCCTGGTAAGGCAAGTGCTTGAGCGGACGAGTAGCAGTGGGGGAGAAGAATGGCTACATAGGTGCCTTTAAATTGCTGAAGAGGAAGAGACACGGTGGTGACAAAGAACTGAGGAAATAGAAGAGAGAAATTATGGCTTACCTATTCATCAGAAGAGGAGAGGGGGACCGCCACTCAGGATTCCGCAGCAGCACTGTCATAGCCGCGGGGGTCCGCCATCCCGGCCGCCCCCACCACTGAGTATTACAGAGCAGCAGGATACACTGCTGGAATAGGCGGCCACAGAGGCTGAACATAGAAGAACCAGTCAGAGAAATAAAAAAAAGTGGAAGGTCCTATCCCCGTCACCATCCAGAAGAGGCAGAAGCAGAGCCATTCAGATGGAGCAAAGCTGGGAACAGGAGGAAAATTCAGTCACCTGAGTGGTTTCTGGGCAACAGGCTAGTCACAGCTCCAGGCAAGCAAGATTTGAAATCAGCCTAATGTCAGAACATGGGCAGCCAATACCCTCGCTGGCCAGCAGAGGTAACAGTGAGCAGCATATATCTGCTCCTATTCACAATAGTGCATCAGCACCAGCTAGTGTTTACGGTGAGTTATACAGCTTATTAACCACTTCGTGCCCGCCATACGACAAATGACGGCCACAAAGTGGTTCTAAAATGCCGGGAGGCCGTCATTATATGGCCTCCGCTCCTCCGGCCACTGGGGGGCGCGCGAGAGCCGCTGGCGGCGCGCGCACGTGCCCAGCGCATCACTGAGATGCCGATGCGCGTGCCTGCCGGCCGCGATGTCCGCCAGGTACCCACGATCGGCTGGTACACAGACAAGGACATGGATCTGTGTGTGTAAACACACAGATCCATGTCCTGTCAGGGAGAGAGGAGACCGATGCTGTGTCCCTTGTACATAGGGACACAGATCGGTCACCTCCCCCAGTCACTCCCCTCCCCCCACAGTAGCAATCACTCATAGGGCACACATTTAACCCCTTCCTTGCCCCCTAGTGTTAACCCCTTCCCTGCCAGACACATTTATACAGTAATCAGTGCAGTTTTATAGCACTAATCGCTATATAAATGTGAATGGTCCCAAAAATGTGTCAAAAGTGTCCGATGTATCCGCCGCAATATTGCAGTCCTGACAAAAATCGCAGATAACCGCCATTACTAGTAAAAAAAAAAAAATTATAAAAAAAAATTCAGAATTCTATCCCCTGTTTTGTAGACGCTATAACTTTTGCGCAAACCAATCACTATACGCTTATTGGGATTTTTTTAACCAAAAATATGTAGAAGAATACGTATCGGCCTAAACTGAGAAAAAATGTTTTTTTTTTTAAAAAAATTGGGATATTTATTATAGCAAAAATCAAAAAATATTGTGTTTTTTTTCAAAATTGTCGCTCTTTTTTGGTTTATAGCGCAAAAAATAAAAAGCGCAGAGGTGATCAAATACCACCAAAAGAAAGCTCTATTTGTGGGGAAAAAAGGACGTCAATTTTGTTTGGGAGCCACGTCGCACGACCGCGCAATTGTCATTCAAAGCGTGACAGTGCCGAAAGCTGAAATTTTCGCCTGGGCAGGAAGGGGGTTTATGTACCCAGTAAGCAAGTGGGTAAATAATATTAAAGAATCTATTACAAATTTATTTAACAACATGGTTGCAAATGTGAATGTTAGTCCTAATTATGCAGCAGTATGGTCTAGTAATACAAATAATATGAATGCAGTTGAAGATGGTAGTAACACTAATTATGTTGCAAACTCTAATTGTTTAAATTCTGTGGTAGGAATTCCTGTTTCCTCTAGCATTTAGGGTTAATTCATCCGTTCCTGAAACATGTATGAAGGAAGCGCTACCGTGTGAGATCTCACCACTGGGATATCATCTTTCCAATCAAACAAAATCTGCAAGGGTGAGTTTATAGACATATTGTCACTATTGCCATCTTCCAAATATTTTATAGCAAAATCTGAAAGAAAAATTGAAGAAAAATCCAAAGATGATAGGCGTAGACCAGTGACGAGATCTTTCCATAACTGGCTTTAGTCATTTACAATTTACGCAAGCGTTCTGGGTGAAAAGCACCCAGCATTCTGCTGTGGACTTTTTTAGCACCTAGAACATGTATTGGAGGCATACAAGAATTTTGGAGGATTAGGATGGTATAATTACGACGAGTCATTCAGACAAAAACTGTCAATTTATCCATATTCGAAGTGGGCTATGAAGGACATGGGGCTATGGCTTAATTTAATATTGCCACAAAAATCTAAATTTTTTAAGTCGGCGCCCACATCTTTGATCTCGCCATACAAAAAAGGTTTCTGCTATGCATTTAACGAAACACAATGTAAATGGGGTAATGCCTGTAAATATAGGCATGAATGTTCACACTGTTCAGGTACACACCTGAGTGTGTAGTTAAGTGTTTCAAAAGGGGTAATTTTCAAGGGCAGAGAAAACATAATGCAAAAAGCATGCACACCAGTGAGATTAGCAAGAATGCTTCATTGGGTGGAAATTTATCCAGACCAGGAGACAGACAAAATTGTAGTTAATGGGATTTCACATGGTTTCCCATTGCCTATATTTCGTGGCAGTGGTTGTAACATGGCTGAAAATCTAAAGTCAGTTTACCTATTTCCTCATATCGTAAAATAAAAAATCCTCCATTTATAAACTTTAGAATCTCTCCGTTAGGTATTATCCCCAAAAAAATCTCATACAGGCTTATACACCACCTGTCATACCCAAAGGGTGCGTCTTTAAATGATGAGTTTGAAGAAAGTTTGTATTCAGTTTCATACTGCACATTTAAAGCAGTTTTTAAAATTAGAAAATTCGGTAGGGCAGCTTTGTTAGCCAAGACGGACATAAAAGCGGCTTTCCGCTTATTACCAAACGCTCCAGAAGCTTATAATTCGCTAGGTATTATGTTTGAAAATACATTTTATTATGATATGTGTCTACCTATGGGCTGCTCAATATAATGCACCTATTTCGAAAAAATTGCCACTTTTTTGGAATGGGTGGTAACATTTCAGTCCGGATATGAAGGAATCCTACATTATTTGGATGTGGATGACTTCCTATGCATAGGTCCTGCAGACTCACCTATCTGTTATTTCATGCTTCAGCTTTTTGGCAAGATTGCGGAATACTTTGGTATCCCTTTGGCAGCTGAAAAAACAGTGCTTCCCACATCTTCAATTAATTTCTTAGGTATTAATATTGACATATTAAATTTAGAATTTAGATTACCTTTGGATAAAATAGATACATTTAAATTCATAATATATGGCTTTTTGAAAAGGAAAAAAGTCTTATTAAATGAACTACAGTCGTTATTAGGTTTATTAGCATTTGCGTCTCGCATAATGCCAGTTGGTAGGGCCTTTTCGCGTCAAATTTATCTCACCATGTCAGACCTCATATCTCCGTTCTTGCATGTAGGGCTAACTTCTGAGCTAAAAGAAGATTTAGTAGTGTGGTTAAAAAATGTTGACAGCTATAATGGTCGCTCTTTTTTCCAAGATAATTTCATATTCTCTGCAGATTTGAATTTTTTTACAGATGGGGTCTAGTGGTTTCTCGGCAATATGGAAGACGCATTGGTGCTGCGGTAAATGGCCTTCTAGATGGGTAAAATTAAATGATGCAAAGAACATAGTGCTATTAGAGTTATTTCTTTTAGTAGTGGCGCTTGAAATTTGGGGTAAGCAATTTGCCAACAAAGGGATTCTCATACAAACTGATAATAAAGGCTCATTGTACACGGTAAATTGCTTATCATCAAAATCGTTATTAGTGATTAAATTACTTAGACATTTAGTATTTCTATGTTTGCATCACAACATATGGTTAAAAGCTAAACATCTGTCGGAAAGGAGAATCAAATAGCGGACGCTCTGTCTCGATTTCAGATTTCAAGATTCCGCCAGTTACTACCAAACGCCGACTTGGAAGGGATAACATGCCTGGAGTACCTTTGGGATTTAATCTAGAAATCATTACAGACTATAAAAATTAGCACATGGGCAGAATATTCTGTGGCATCGAACAAATGGGTTATGTTTGCTAGAGATTTTAATTACCGCTTTGATTCTCCTTCAGAACAGGTAATATTAGCATTCTTATGTTCCTTAATGCAAAAAGAGGTGTCTTACAGCCATATTGTTAAAACTCTGGCATATTTGCAGGTTGTTTGAAGTTTGGCCAACTCCTGATATTGTCATCATCCACCTTGGGGGGAATGATGTGGGTAAAGTCAAAACCCTGGATCTCATGTATAAAATGAAGCGCGATTTATACAGTTTCACTCTGTCATCCCCAAATACTAGGGTTATTTTTTTTAGAAATTGTTCCCAGACTTGTGATTAAGCAATCCTAAATTAAAAAATTTGGAGAAGATTAGACGTAGAATAAATAAAACAATGGAAAAATGTATGCCTATTATAGGAAATTTTCATACAAACACCTAGTTCTTGAAGGAGGTTTTGGTGGCTTATACAGATCAGATGGGGTGCATTTATCTGAGGTAGGGCTGGATATCTTTAATTTAGGGTTACAGTTTAGCATTGAGTCGGCCGCGGTCTTGGGGTGGGGCCGGACTTGAAGATTCAAGTCCGGCGGTTGGGGAATGGTATTTATGATTTATGAGCTTTGTGCTTGAGTAATTTTATGGCTGAGCAAAGTTATATTTTGCAGATTAATAAAGTTTAAGGAGATTTATTAATAAATAATATATTTATATGAAGTTGTTATTTATTGAAAAATTTATTTAAAACCAAAAAAACGTGCCACGGCCATAATTTAGATTATAATCAAAGGGAGAAAATGCAATCTGCATTCTCATCAGAAGGAGGGCACAAGCATATGGGCACGACAACATGGGAATGCAGTTGCCCTCCCTTTCATAATAAAAAAAAAATTCACATAATTTTTAGGGTAATATCACTTTAAATATGCTGAAATACAAATAGGTGGGAAACGTAATTCAGGAGACTAGGATATGCATCACGTGACCTCTGAGAAATTCACAGAAGGTCACGTGACGCACTGGATAATTCTGGAAGCGGGGCTTATTACAACTAGGACCCCTCTCTGAGGTAACCGCCAGTGGGTCTGTCACAGCTGACCGAGCTCCCCAACCCCCCCCCCCCCCTCGCTTGTCGCAAGGCACGTTTTTGTGGTTTGTCACCCTCTTATGGAAAGGGGGGACTGGTATTTATGATTTATGAGATTTGTGCTCGAGTCGTTTTATGGCTGAGCAAAGTTATATTTTGAGGATTATTAATGTTTAAAAAACACTTAAGCCCCGGAACATTTGGCTGGCCAAAGACCAGAGACGTTTTTGCGATTCGGCACTGCGTCGCTTTAACTGACAATTGCGCGGTCAGGCGACGTGGCTCCCAAACAAAATTGACGTCCTTTTTTTCCCACAAATAGAGGTTTCTTTTGGTGGTATTTGATCACCTCTGCGGTTTTTTATTTTTTGCTCTATAGACAAAAATAGAGCGACAATTTTGAAAAAAAAGCAATATTTTTGCTATAATAAATATATAAAAAAAAATAATTTCAGTTTAGGCCGATACGTATTCTTCTACATATTTTTGGTAAAAAAAACCGCAATAAGCATTTATTGATTGGTTTGCGCAAAAGTTATAGCGTCTACAAAATAGGAGATAGTTTTATGGCATTTTTATTAATATTTTTTTTTTCACTAGTAATGGCGGTGATCAGCGATTTTTATCGTGACTGCGACATTATGGAGGACACATTGGACACTTTTGACGCCATTTTGAGACCATTGTCATTGATACAGCGATCAGTGCTATAAAAATGCAGATTACTGTAAAAATTACACTGGCAGTGAATGGGTTAACCAGTAGGGGGCACTGAAGGGGTTAAGTGTGTCCTAGGGATTTGTTCTAACTGTGGGGGGATGGGCTACGTGTGACACGACACTGATCACCGCTCCCGATTACAGGGAGCTGTGATTAGTGTCCTGTCACTAGGAAGAATGGGGAAATGCTTGTTTACATCAGCATTTCCCCGTTCTGCCTCTCTGTGGGATGATCGTGGGTATCCGGACATCGAATCGGCGGTACCCGCGGTCAAACTCACGGAGCTCGCGGCGGGCGCACGCGCATAATATCGCATATTAAAGGGGACGCACCTGTACGCCCATTTGACCAGCCATGCCATTGTGTCTACGTATATCGTTGTGCGCTGGTCGGCAAGTGGTTAAGGAGATTTATTAATAAATAATATATTTATATGAAGTTGTTATTTATTGCAAAATGTATTTAAAACCAATAAACGTGCCGCAGCCATAATTTTGCGACTCAATGGCTTCTGTGTTATTTATTTGGTAAAGTTAAGCTAGATTACAATCATAATAGGGAGAAAGTGCAATCTGCATTCCCATGTGACTTCTAAATACAGTTCTGTCAATACTACGGGGAGGGAGGTATGTGTGAAGTGGGGATCCATGGCTTGAATACCACCTATGGACCTCTTAAATTGGTTTTCTACCAAACAATATAAAGGTGATTAAAAAATAACTCATATGAAATTGTGCATCAACCTATTTCAAGCTAGTTCACACTTGTTTTCATTAAGACTTGCGGATATAGGAATGCTGCACATTAACCATTTTTGAAACATTCGTAAATCACCTTCTGTATTGTTTTGCAGCAGCTACACTACTATAGGACAGAAATATAGCTTAATTAGAAGCTGCATAACTGCACCATGCTATAAAAAGATTTATAATGGAGAAATAGCCATGAATTTGTGAGCAGAAATTTCAATGTAATGGAACTGTCACAAAAAAAGTGGTACTTAGTAAAAATTTACGTTTGATTGCCGGTTAAATACGGTATCTATGTGTCAAGCTGCATTTTTCCCACCAGTACCCATTTAGAATAAATGGAATGCATGTTTTAGATTTATAAGCTAATCTTTTATGGTCTGGCTGATACAATTTCCATTTAGCCTGAAAAATTCAAAATTTATAAACGCATTTATATACAAAACATTGGTATGTCTTCACCTGTAAAATAATTACTTTATTGAAGAACAGTTTAGTTTATACAATGCTTATGTGTATTAAACATTAAATGTGCATTGCACATTAATGACATTAAGCTGGAGATCTGACCGCATTATTAAACTCTGAAATCGACAGTATTTTAACAATTTTGTTTAATTTTACAGTTAAGCATCTGCCATAGGCCTGCTGAAAACCGATAAACCGATTCCCCAAACAGTCAAATAATAAATATAGATTAAAAGAAATGATTCTGTGAACTATGACCATCTTATGGGCACTTGAAGTGGTTCTTTATTTTTTATATCATACTGATTATTTCATTTTGTTTGACCCTTGTGAAATACCTTGAAGTTTATTAAAGGGGGGAATTTTGGGACTTTAAATGAGGTATATGGTCCAAACGAGCAAGAATAAACCAATCTATTAGCCTTCTATGAGGAGGTGAGTTGCCATCTAGATAAAGGAAGGCCCGTAGACGTGGTGTATCTGGATTTTGCAAAAGCATTTGACACAGTTCCCCATAAACGTTTACTGTACAAAATAAGGTCCGTTGGCATTGACCATAGGGTGAGTACATGGATTGAAAACTGGCTACAAGGGCGAGTTCAGAGGGTGGTGATTAATGGGGAGTACTCAGAATGGTCTGGGGTGGGTAGTGGTGTCCCCCAGGGTTGTGTGCTGGGATCAATCCTGTTTCCTGTTTAATTTGTTCATAAACGATCTGGAGGATGGGGTAAGCAGTGCAATCTCTGTATTTACGGACGATACTAAGCTAAGCAGGGCAATAACTTCTCCGCAGGATGTGGAAACCTTGCAAAAAGATCTGAACAAATTACCGTAATTGGGTGGGCAAATACATGGCAAATAAGGTTCAATGTAGAAAAATGTAAAATAATGCATTTGGGTGGAAAAAATACAAATGCAATTCATACATTGGGGAGAATCTCTGGTGGAATCTAGGATGGAAAAGGACCTGGGGATCCTAGTAGATGATAGGCTCAGCAATGGCATGCAAAGCCAATCTCCTGCTAACAAAGCAAACAGAATATTGGCATGCATTAAAAAGGGGATTAACTCCAGAGATAAAACGATAATTCTTCCGCTCTACAAGACGCTGGTCTGGCTGCACCTGGAGTATGCTGTCCAGTTCTGGGCACCAGTCCTCAGGAAGGATGTACTGGAAATGGAGAGAGTTAATAAAGGGTCTGGAGGATATTAGTTATGAGGAAAGGTTGCGAGCACTGAACTTATTCTCTCTCGAGAAGAGACGCTTGAGAGGGGATATGATTTCAATTTACAAATACCATACTGGTGATCCCACAATAGGGATAAAACTTTTTTGCGGAAGGGAGTTTAACAAGACACGTGGCCACTCATTAAAATTAGAAGAAAAGAGGTTTAACCTTAAACTACGTAGAGGGTTCTTTACTGTAAGAGTGGCAAGGATGTGGAATTCCCTTCCACAGGTGGTGGTTTCAGCGAGGGGCATCGATGGTTAAGAAAAGGGGGGAATTTGGGACTTTGAGTGAGATGTGTGTTAGACAAAAACAAATAAATTGCACGATAAAGAGAAAGTTTATTCATATAAATACTCATGGGACATATATATGACGAGCTGATAGGCATATAATAGACAAATATGAAAATTCCATTATTGCACATGATACATAAAATCAAAGAAAGGGGTATAATATAAACGCATGATTGAATAAAAAACTGCATTTAAAATGTGTATCTATAAAAAATATTTCTCCTGACTTTCCTCAACTATCAGGTTTTAGCATTCCATGACCAATTTTGGAGCTGATATGTAAGTCATTTTGGGGTGTTTGGTTTTCTCCTCCCCCTACATCTTTATTTAATTTATTGGAGTAATTTGGAATATTTTTTATAGATATGCATTCTGCACTTGCTTCTGAAGAAGTGGAACTTCATCCACGAAACGTGTCAAGCTTTTAAATGCAGTTTTTTTTATTCAATCATGCGTTTATATTATACGCCTTTCTTTTATGTATCATGTGCAATAATGGAATTTTCATATTTGTCTATTATATGCCCATCAGCTCGTCATATCTGCTATGTACCATGTCCCATGAGTATTTTATTTATATGAATAAACTTTCACTTTATCATGCAATTGTTTTTGTTTAAAACACATCTCACTCAAAGTACCAAATTCCCCCCACTTCTAAACCTTGAAGTCTATTTTCCATTTTTTTTTCTTTGCAACTCTTATTATTGTTTATTCAGTTACCGTAATTGAAACCCGATAAAAACGAATTTTACTCTATTATGTTCATTTATGTTTACCCACTCCTACTACCATGTAACAATTTTCAATACCTTCTCATACTATATGCATTACTTGTATATTTGTATACTTTAAAACTTTTTCAATAAAAATTATATTGTGATATTTTGCGCAATTCCAACGCGCAAAATTCTGACGCATGCTCGGAAACAATTTGATGTATGCTCGGAAGCATTGAACTTCATTTATTCGGCTCGTCATAGTGTTGTAATTCACTGCGGTCTTGACACCCGAAAGTTCAGAGAACTTTTGTGTGACCGTGTGTATGCAAGCCAAGCTTGAGTGGAATTCCGTCTGAAAAACCATCCAAAATCCGATTGTGTGTATGCGGCATTAGATTAACAAATAAACATGTGCCGGAGGGACCTCCCGGTGAGTTCCCTCTCCCACCCTCCCTTAACAATCTCCTTTATCCCCGCCACTTCCCCCCCTTTTTTTTTTGCTTTTGTTCTCAGGGAGGATCAAATTGGCCACAATTATTATCACCTCTCTCCTATCAAATTTCGAATATGCCCTCCTCTGCCACTTGTCTTCCGTTATCTCTTGTTTCAGGAGTAAAAACCTTGATGCCTTTCTCCTCATTGATCCCCTCACCCCTACCAACCCTGCCCACCTTACACACATCCTCTACTGTTAAACTAACTATGTTACTATGACAGGTTTGCTGTATTGATGACAAATATTGCACTTACCGTATATACTCGAAGTATAAGCCGAGTTTTTCAGCACATTTTTTTGTGCTGAAAATGCCCCCCTCGGCTTATACTCGAGTCACCTTTTTGCGCCTGATCTCCCGGAATTTGGGGACCTGGTACAGGCCGGCCGTAGGTCCCCTGGACCCCAAACTTGGCACACATGTAGCCCCACTCTTCCTCTACAAGTGTAAAAAGTTTGTTGTCGGGGGGACCTACGGCCGGGGATCAGAAATTTTTCAAAGCCAGGCACTCCTTCCATAGACTCCCATGTTAAACTTCAGTCTAGTCAACGACACAGTGAGGCATGGGCACAGTAAAGGCATGGGCACAGTGAGGCATGGGCACAGTGAGGCATGGACACAGTGTGGCATGGACACAGTGAGGCATGGGGACAGTGAGGCATGCACATGGACACAGTGAGGCAAAGTGAGGCATAGTGAGGCATGCAGATGGACACCCTAGGCTTATACTCAAGTCAATAAGTTTTCCCATTTTTTTGTGGTAAAATTAGGTGCCGCGGCTTATATTCGGGTCGGCTTATACTCGAGTATATGCGGTTCTTATATTTTTCCTTATCTCTTTGATACCCGTTATGCCGGTCACCGGCACCCACAAAACTGACAACCTCTCTTTATTGTTTGATCTCTATTCTGTAATACGAAACTGTTTTATCTTGTTGTGCATTGGCTTTTTATTTGTACTTACATCGTTTCCAATAAAATGTTAAAAAAAAAATTATAATTAAGATTAACAAATAGTTTCACTTTAAAGTCAAAATAACTGTATCGTGTGTGTTCTTTTCAAGAGAAGAATATTCATTTATATAACATGAAACAGACAAAGATGTATTAGCCCTGTATTTATCACTGCATGTGAGGTAAATGAAATGCAAAGTAGCAGGTAAATGTTACTGTCAAAACAAAAGTACTTGAGGCTAAATTGGTGCTTCATGGAGACAAATTATATTAACCTGCTAGTCGCAGCTGAAAGAGGGCCCACAAGAAAGCAAAGAGTCACTTGTTAAGAAAATTTGACACAGCTATGTATGAGTATTATTAAACGTACTTGAAGAATGATTGAGCGCTGGATTTCTGTCTCCTGAAAAAATAGCATAACTTGAAGACTGAAATAGAGGGATTTTTCCTTTGCTAGGAAATGTTTTATGTAAAAAGAGAGCAATTAACATTTGTGTTTATAATTTGCATATTCAACTAAATGCAGAGCTAGGTTTGCCAATTCCTAAATTGTTTGCTCTGAATCGCTGTGGGTAAGTAAAGTCAGCATAAAAAAAAAAAAAAAAAAAACGTTTCCTTGTACCCATTGTGCTGTCAACTGATCAAGAAGCAGTTAAAAGAGAAATATAAAATGCTCACGAGAGAATCACAATTGTATCAGAATTAAATAGATGCAAACTCAGATAGCGTATATGAGAACCTTAGCAGTTCAGATGACTATCCTTTGCATATATGATTTTTAAATCTCAGTAGACTTTCTGCCTTAAATGCCTAGAATTTTAGAATTGAGAAAGATTATGAATTTAACGTGTATCCTCACAGGGTGACACTGCGGATACACAGATAGCAGTGTGCCAATGTCCCGATAATAGATGTATGAAAACTAGAAGCTAAGGGAGTGGACTTTGAAGGCACATGGGTAGACCATGTAAAATAATTAGGGTTTTTTATTTTAGAAAAATATTAAAAAGATTATACATAGATTTCATGGTAATGTTATTAAATGACCCACACACAAATTCTGATAACACTTCCAAAGTAAACAATTATATTGATAAACTCAATGGTACAATGGTTGAAATTCCAATAACGGTAACCAAATGGGGATGTAAACGTGGAATAGTTGAATCAAAGTGTGAATCCAAATGCAAGAAATTCGCTCTACATGTTACGCGTAGAAATACGCTTCTTCAGGAGAATATAGATAGATAGAACAATTTGTGTGAACAAACTTGCCACAGGACTTTGGGAGTATATCAGAAAGCCAGCCAGTCCAGAATATAGGGTCATATAGGTATCAACCGCAGATGTTTGCTGGTAAGAAAAGGATGTATAGATATGTCCAGGGAAAAGTATGGTCAACACACAGCTAGGTAAAAGCATATGCTGGTAATGTAAACCAGCATATGTTGATTATCGAAACAGGGCTGTCTAATCAGTGTAGGAAAGAGCGAGCTTAAAGCTCAAGCTAGCTGATACCTCAAGGTTAAAGCCCTGATATACAGCATGTGTGTCTCCTGGAATCCAATTTTGGTCTGCTCCTAAAGAAGCGTATTTCTACGCGTAACATGTAGAGTGAATTTCTTGCATTTGGATTCACACTTTGATTCAACTATTCCACGTTTACATCCCCATTTGGTTACCGTTATTGGAATTTCAACCATTGTACCATTGGGTTTATCAATATAATTGTTTACTTTAGAAGTGTTATCAGAATTTGTGTGTGGGTCATTTAATAACATTACCATGAATTTTATATATATCTATGTATAATCTTTTTAATATTTTTCTAAAATAAAAAACCCTAATTATTTTACACGGTCTACCCGTGTGCCTTCAAAGTCCACTCCCTTAGCTTCTAGTTTTCATACATAGAATTTTAGAATGTTCAAGATTTGTTTATGTGATGGGGCACATTTCTGTCATCTGTTTGAGCATTTGTTTCAAATCACTTTTTAAAAGGATTGAGTGGAGTGAGAGCGGCTAAAATTACTTACACAGAATAAGATCAAAAAGTATGGATTATTTTAGTTCTGTGTCTCTGCACATTTCAACATGCACAGTTTTTCTATATTGCAGCGATTTAGTACCACTTTAACCCCCCCCCCCCCCCCTTTAACTTACTCTCTATCTCTCTTTTGCTCTCCTATCCATTTTGCACTCTCACCCCATCTTTTTTTATCAAATTTCCTTTGCTCTTTTATTATTTAAGTGTTTTTGGTTCTTAGGTGTTTTGAAAAATGTTGGCAGCAATTAATTTAAAACTGGGTTTGGGTTGTTTGGACTTTCCTAAGCAAATGTCATAAAACAGATCCGTTCAAACAAATTAATCCATACTGTATGGACATTATATTGTGTATGAACTGGAAACATTGTTCTTACACCTATTCTTTTATTAATATTCTCAATAAATAAGATCAAACAGTGCAAAAAAATTCAATATGCACAGTATTAGGCTAGATCTTATCTGAAAGTCCTGCTGTATGCTATCCTGGAAACTATTTAAAAAATTGCCAAATAAGAGCAGAGTAAACCTTTTCTTAATACAGCAAGTATTTTGCCTCTGAGACTTTTTTTCTTGCCAGTGGGGCCTCCTTATGTTCCCATTTTATGTGCAAGACTATCAACTATACAGCTGCACTATATTCAAAATGTTTTAAATAATTCATGATTGGAAAAATGAAGATTTTCATTTTACAGCTTTTAATGAAGTGAAGAAATAAAAGATGAACGTAATAAAAAAAGGAAATGAGATACTGTACTATGTATATCCTTTTAGTATTGCTGCAATATACTGTATGGTGAATATGTAATTACATGAAATTTAAACTTTTTTCTATAACTGCAGGTTTCTTTACAATACAAAATTTCTTGACAATACAAAATCTTAAGCTAGAAGTGGTGGTCTTCATATATATAAAAGTTATAATATTATTGAGAGTGATATAACAGTTTCATTTACAGAAAAATTAGTAGAATCAAATACACAGATTCATTCATAATCTATAGATTAGATTATTAGTTATGCATTCATTTTTTCCACAGTGTTTTAATCCCTCAATCATTTCTCAAATGGAAAAATCTGTGTACTTTTATATGTGCGTCAATTACTAAGGGACATCATAGACCTTACAATATGACCATACAAATAACTTTAGATTATTATTTTTTTTATTATGGGTATTTATATAGTGCCAAAAATGTATGCACTCCTTTACATACTGTGCATTCACATCAGTCACACCAGTCCCTGCCCACAAGGACCTTACATCCTAAGGTCCCTTTCTCACCTGCATACATACATGCACACCCATACCAACTTGGACATGAGCTAATTAATCTACCAGTATGTCTTTGAAGTATAAGAGGAAACCAGAATACCAGAAGGCAACCCACACAAGCACAGGACATATGAAAACTCCATGCAGATCCAAAATTGAAATTGGGGACCCTAGGGCTGCTAAGGCAGAAATGGTAACTAATCAGCTACTCAATCAAAGCTAAATAATATGAGGACCTATCTAATCTAGCTAATCAATTTATATCTAGACAGGCAAGTCCTGGCACTACAGTATAGTTAGTGGTAGATCTAAAAGAGATTGTACAATCAGATTCCAACCACTGTGGTAAAATGTGTGGTAAAATGTTTGTGGCTACAATCTCAAAAGATTGACGTCTTTGTATCACATTACTTTTTCTGCCTTTACACAGTTGTGTTGCAGTAGCACTTGTGTTACTACAACACTCAACAAACAATTTATATGTTACTACATTGCAGTTCCATTCATTCACACGTAACGCTCAGCAAACTCCTATTTTTCAGAGATTTATCCCATGGATGTAAACCCCATAAAATTACTCAAATGAGAAAAATTACGTAATACTTGCCTAAAAATCCTCTAAAGTAAAGCAATTATTTTCATTATTTTAAAGTGGTTGTAAACCCCCACAAGTAAAAAAAAAAAAAACCCTGTAAGGCAAAGGCATAATGAGCTAGTATACAACGCATACTAGCTCATTATGAAATACTTACCTTAGAACGAGGTCCCAGTATCGCTGCCCAGTCCACGCCGAGGGAGCTGACATTTTGCCCTCTGCGTTTCTTCTTGGTTCGCGGCTCCGGCACTGTGCATGCGCATGCGCACAGGAGTCTTTTTCCCCAGAAAGCCGGCATTCACAGCACATGCGCTGCTGATGTTAGTGGCAGCATGCAAAGTGAATATCTCCTAAACCGTACAGGTTTAGGAGATATTAATTTTACCTACAGGTAAGCCTTATTATAAAAATAAGGGTATACATCCGCTTTAATAATAAAAAAAAAAAAAAAATAGGCTTTAATATCACTTTAAACCATTAATGGGAGCTGTTTTCCTAGCTGCGTGTTCAGCTGGTTTACACCAAGTGTCCTACTCCTGTATATGGGCACAATAACTCACTGGCACCGATGTGTCTTAAATCAAGAGTCTCTCAATTATGGTAAGAGAAAACAAATTATTAACCACAGGCAGGTGTTCGCTGATCACTGGGTTACTGGTGACCACAAAATGACAAAAGCCCTGACAGAATATTGTCTTATGTGTCAAGGACATTTACATTTTTTCATTTTCACATCCTTTCCAACTCATGAATTCCATATATAAAAACATAAACCACCAGAGAAAGACACATGTTAAAACAACTGCAATGAGCAGAAAGTGAAACACATTGTGAAACCTTTAAATGTCATTCATTACAGGAACACAAGTGTATTATATCTAAAGTGCTTAGAGCATTAATTCACATTAGTGTCATTTAGTGATGTATAACTTTGGCTGTGTTTAATTTAGCTAAAGTAAAGCTGAACTCCAGGAAAACAGTTATATAAACAAATGAAATACTATATAGATTAGGATATATATATATATATATATATATATATATATATATACACACACACACATATACATATAGTAGGATTTTTAAAACAGCTTACCTTTAAAATCCTTTTCTTGGAGTACATCACGGGACACAGAGCAGCATAGTCATTACTATGTGGGTTATATAGAATTACCTTCAGGTGCTGGCACTGGCAACTTCCAAAACAGGAAGTACCCTCCCCTATATAAGCCCCTCCCATCCGGGAGTACCTCAGTTTTGTAGCAAAGCAATACGTGTCCCCAAAAGAGGGGTGGGAGCTCTGTGTCCCGTGATGTACTCCAAGAAAAGGATTTTACAGGTAAGCTGTTTTAAAAATCCTACTTTCTTGTTCATACATCACGGGACACAGAGCAGCATAGTCATTACTATGTGGGACGTCCCAAAGCAATGCCACATGAGGGGGGGGGATACACCATACATAAGCTGGGCGCCATCAGGCATGAGGATCTTTTGCGGCCTGCAACACACTGCGCCCAAAGGCGACATCCTCCTGACTTCTCACGTCCACCTGGTAGAACCTAGTAAACGTGTGTACTGAAGACCATGTTGCGGCCTTACAAATTTGCGCCAGGGAGGCCTGGTGATGCACTGCCCATGAAGTTCCAACTGCTCTCGTGGAGTGCGCCCTAACTTTGAACGGAGGCGGTCTACTTTTCAAGCCATAGGCTTGTATTATGACCTGTCGAATCAACTTGGCTAAAGTAGATTTTGATGCTGCCTGACCCTTTCTGGGGCCTTCCGGCAGAACAAACAGAGAATCCGTTCTACGAATCTGAGCAGTGGCTTTTAGATAAGCTTTAACTGCTCTTACTACATCCAAAGAATGCAATAACTTTTCCTCTACCGAGCTTGGTTTGGGGAAAAAAGAAGGAAGAACCACATCCTGGTTCAAGTGAAACCTTGATACCACCTTAGGAAGAAAGGCTGGCTGAGGACGTAATACTACTCTGTCCTTATGGATAACCAGATATGGCTCTTTACAGGACATGGCGGCTAATTCCGACACTCTTCTAGCCGAGCATATGGCTACTAAAAATATCAATTTCCTGGTGAGTAGAACCAAGGAAATGTGCCGCAAAGGTTCAAACGGCTGCTTCTGCAGAACCGACAGAACCAAATTTAGATCCCATGGGCATATGGGAGCCTTAATCGGTGGAATAATACGAGTCACACCTTGCATAAAGGATTTGACAAGTGAATGCATAGCCAGGGGCCTTTGAAATAGTATTGACAAGGCCGAAACCTGGCCCTTGATAGTACTTAAGGCAAACTTCCTGTCTACAGCCCACTGCAGGAAGTCCAGAATTCTGCCTATAACGTACTTACGTGGATGCCATTTTCTGGCCTCGCACCAAGTGATGTACGCCTTCCAAACTCTATAGTAGATCTGCCTGGATACAGGCTTCCTGGCATTGATTATAGTTGATACCACAGAGTTAGAGAGACCTCTCTTCTTTAGGATGTGGGACTCAATAGCCAGGCCGTTAAACTTAGAGTTAGTAAGGAAGGGTGGTATATCGGTCCTTGCGAAAGCAGGTCCGGACGACGTGGAAGGGTCCAAGGACTCCCCACAGACATTTTGATGATCTCCGCATACCAGGCCCTTCGGGGCCACGCTGGAGCCACCAGGATCACCGGCTTCTTCTCCAACCTGACTCTGCGAAGGAGTCGAGGCAACAATTGTAGCGGAGGGAATGCATATATCAGTCTGAACTGATCCCAAGGGAACGCCAGAGCATCCAAGCCGCAAGCGAGGGGATCCCTTGTCCGGGAGACAAATCTGTCCACCTTTGCGTTGAATCTGGATGCTAGCAGATCTACATCTGGTGTTCCCCACCGCTGACATATTGCTCGAAAGACCTCGGGATGAAGGGACCATTCCCCTGGGCATAACTGTTGGCGACTCAGAAAGTCCGCCTTCCAATTCTCCACCCCTGGAATGAAGACAGCTGATATACATGGGACATGCTTTTCTGCCCATTCCAGGATGTGACTTACTTCCCTCTGGGCTGCACGACTCCTGGTGCCTCCCTGATGATTGATATATGCCACTGCTGTGGCATTGTCTGATTGAATACTGACAGGGGACCCTTGGAGTCTGGATGTCCAGGCTACTAGGGCGTACCGGGCTGCTCGTATCTCTAAGAGATTGATGGGCAGGGTTTTTACTACATTTGACCATCTGCCCTGGAGAGACCATTGCTCCAGTACTGCCCCCCAGCCTGTAAGGCTGGCATCTGTAGTGACCACCTTCCAAGATATCGGGCTGAAGGGTTTTCCCTTCTGGAGATTCTGGGGGATCAACCACCAGCAGAGACTCTTCCGAACGGAAGGGGACAAAGCCATCGGGAAGTCTAGAGCCTGAATTTTTCCGTTCCAGGCTGACAATATGGCCCTTTGTAAATTCCTTGAGTGGAATTGGGCGTATGGCACAGCTTCGAATGATGCTACCATCTTTCCTAGCAGCCTCATGCACAGGCGTATGGACGGCTGTCTTTTTGCACAAAGCAGACGGACCAAGCCCCTCAAAGAGGATACCTTGTCTAGAGGTAAGAAAATCTTCCTCTGGTCTGAATCCAGCCGTAGCCCTAGATATACCAGGTTTTTTCACTGGCTGTAGGGCTGACTTGTCCAGGTTGATGACCCAACCGTGAGATTCTAGATACTTGATTGTATCGACAATTACCACTTCTAGCTTGGCAACTGAGTGGTCCATCAACAACAGGTCGTCTAGGTATGCCATTATCGTTACACCCCGTGTTCTTAGATCGGCCAACAGTGGGGCCAGAATTTTTGTGAACACTCGTGGTGCTGTGGCCAGACCGAATGGTAAGGCTCTGAACTGAAAATGGCGCCCTTCTACTGCAAAGCGTAGGAATTTTTGATGACCTGGAAAGATGGGAACATGCAAGTAAGCATCTTTGATGTCGATCGAGGCTAACCATTCCTCCCCTTGTAGGGCAGCGGTGACCGATCGGATCGACTCCATCCGGAAAGACCGGACGTTTAGAAATTTGTTTAGACTCTTTAGGTCCAATATGGGTCTTATGTCCCCGTTTGGCTTCGGGACTGTGAAAAGGTTTGAGTAGAAACCCAACCCCCACTCTTCCATAGGAACCTCCATAATTACTCCTTGGAGCAATAGTTGTTCTAACGCCGATAGGAGAGACCGTCTTTTCAGAGGGTCTCTTGGCATGCCTGACCACATAAAATGGGACGGAGGAGACTCTTTTAACTCCAACTTGTATCCCAGAGTTACTGCGGAGAGCACCCATCTGTCTTTGATCGTCTCCCGCCAGGTCTCTGCGAACAACTGAAGTCTTCCCCCCACCCGTTTGAGTGGGGGCAGCCCTTCATAGGCTTGACTTGGAGGCTGGTTTAGTACCTCTTCGGATCCAGGGCTTTTTATTACCCTGTGGCTGTCCCTGATTTTTACCTCCTGAGTTTGACCGAGGAGGCCGTCGGAACTGCTTAGTAGCAGACGTCGCAGGGATAGGAGAGGTAGTCCTCTTAAAAGATGGACCCCTAGACCTCTTCTTACTCGGTAAGAGAGTACTTTTACCACTGGAAATCTTCTGGATATACTTATCCAGGTCTTCGCCAAAAAGGCGTTCCCCATGAAATGGGAAGCTAACTAAGAGCTTCTTACAGGGAGCTTCAGCAGACCAGTTTTTGAGCCACAGAAGCCTACGCATATGTACCAAAGACAGCGTGAGGCGGGAGGCCTGATGGATAGAATCCTTGATGGCGTCAACCGCAAAGCATAATGCTCTAGGCAGATCAGCCAGAGCCTGGGCCTGTTGGTCTGGCAAATCCCTCAGGACCATTTTCATTTGATCCTTTAAAGCTTGGCAGACTCCAATAGCTGCCACTGCTGGCTGTGTAACAGCCCCTGCTGTGGAAAAAGCAGATTTTAATAAAGATTCCAATTTTTTATCCACTGGATCTTTGAACATTTGAACATTATCTACTGGACATGTCAGTGATTTGTTCACAGAAGAAATGGCTGCGTCCACCGTAGGAACATTCCATCTCTGGGTGAACTTTTCCTCCATGGGATAGATCACCGGAAACCTTTTAGGCGGAACAAATAGTTTATCAGGATGTTCCCAGTCCTGGTATATAAGTCCTTCCAATAATGGATGTATTGGAAAGGAGCAATTAACCTGGGGAGCTTTTAGCGACCCCAATGAGGAGACAGCAGTAGTTGATGGTTCAACAAGAGGCATTTTAAATGCAGATCGAACCATGTCAGTTAGGGTCTGGACCCACAATCTTTCAGTCTGTGATGCTGAAAATGGTTCATCTACTGTCGATTCCTCAAAAACAGAGCTAACCTCCTCCTGATCCCCTTCAGGTAGGTCGGTCCCTTCCTGGGACTGTTGCTCTGCCAACAGGCACTCTAATGGAGGTGATGGAGATCTGGCGCGCTTTCTTTCCTGTAGAGAAGAAGCGATCAATGCAGCCAATCTCTGCTCCAATCCCTCCAGAGTTGAGGAAAAAACCTCCTCTGTTATATATGCAGGAGCAGGTGGACTGAGGACAGCCGCAGTACCTGGCACTCCCGGGGGTTCCTTATGGGTATTAACCTCTGATTTCTCAGGGGAGGAGGGTGCAGATGACTGCTCCAGATCCTCAGAGCCCGATGGAGACCCCCTACACTTCCTGAGAGGTATATCTCGGAGTTTTTTAGGCGGCATATTCCTTAGTTCAAAGCTGAGGTATTCCAGCCGCAATACACCCCTTACTGAAATAGTCTAATGCAATTTGCTGCTATGTACATCAGTGGGTGTCTACTAATGCGTCTTTCTGGGGATGCCTGTATCAACCGCCCGCTGTAAGCCCCTATACCATGCTACCAGCTCCTTTTCATGCTCTGTGTCCATAGCAAGCAGCGTGGACTGAGTCCTTTTATCTTGCTGGGACGCCCGCACATGCGCAGAAGCGCTGGGCGCACAGAGCGCGTCATCCGCCAGGCTCCGCCCCCTTTTTTGAAGCTAAACGTTATAAAAGGAAAGCATGTGTGCGCGCGCGCGCGCGTGCACGTGTGCGCTCTTGGCGCCATGTAGGGAGAGGAGCCAGGGTCCCTGTTTCACCAGGACTCGGGGATGGAAGGAAACTACTTGGCACCATGACAGAGGAATGCAGCTTCCCTGATAGAGAGCTCACTCATCTGCCTGGACTTTCACCATGGAAGGAATAGTCCCAAGAAAAAAGACGTTCCACAGCGGCCTCTAGTGGACAAACACAGGTACCGCACTTTTGTCTTTTTTTTTTTTTAAAACCTCCTTTATGAAAAACATTTCCAGGTTTACAGTTTTTTTAAAACTTCCCTTATGAAAAAACATTTCTAGGATTTCTTAGGCATATACAGCTATTAGCGGGAATACCCTTCAGGTAACAGGCAGAAAGACATATTAGGCTTGGGGGTCCCCTCAATAGAACCAAGTTCCTGAGGGGCCCCCACTTACCTTTTCCCCGCCGCAGGACTTTGTTTGGTCCACAGAAGCCCAAACTTCACCTCTCACGGCAGGCATTGTACTAGACCTTCAGGGACCGGGTTCCCAAGGATTCCACTCTCCTGGACCTGTATAGCACCCTGCACAGATAGCCTCTTGGTTTTGGGTATGACCAGAGCTCTGGATCCCAGGGTCCAGCCCTCCTAAGAGAGGCATTACAGGCAAAACCCTGCTCTTCTCTGCAAGGCCCGGGTACCGACCGTGTAGCTATGAAGCTTTTTTGGTCGGATCCGGAATAGCTTGCTAAGGCCCAGAGAACCTGTACACAAGCCCAGATGAATACATGTTAACCTTGGCCAACACCTTAGACACTGGCAAAAAACTGAGGTACTCCCGGATGGGAGGGGCTTATATAGGGGAGGGTACTTCCTGTTTTGGAAGTTGCCAGTGCCAGCACCTGAAGGTAATTCTATATAACCCACATAGTAATGACTATGCTGCTCTGTGTCCCGTGATGTATGAACAAGAAATATATATATTGTGACATTTGGGGATGTCTAGCTCAGTGATAGATGCGTTTTAAGTGAGTTCACCGCCAACAGGAACTAAGGTTTAAGGGCGTGGTAGCCCACTTTTATTGAAAGTAACAAAAGAAAAGTTCACACATGTATTTGGTTGCCCACACAGGGGTTCTTCTCCCAAAATTACAACAAATGAAAAATGCCAATCCACCTGGTTCTTAAGGCTCACTCAGCCTTGGGCGCAGTTCCTTGCTGCACAGGCCCACTCCTGGCCTCTAGGAAGGGCTCTCCTGATGCTCCAGGCTTCCACACTCCTCAAAGACTCGTGGTTCCCTCTGGTCCCCAAGACTCTCTCTTCCAGTTGTCTCAAATATAGTCTCCCTGGCTCTCTCAGCTGGCCCAACTCTCTCAGTCCACTGACCTGGAACCTCTCCCACATGGAGTACCGTCTCAAGGATGTTGCCTGAGTTCTTAATCAGTAGCACACCCCTCTCCTGTCTGCAACAACTGCTCCATCACCAATTCCTTTCCCACACACACTGAGCTATGCTCAGCTCTGCCTTTTAACGAGTGTGTGCACCTGGACACACACACAACCTGCAGAGCTTCTGGAAAACCCGAACACATGACTGAAGACTCCATCCATCCCAATGCTCTTTGAAGTCTTCAAGTTTCCAGCCCCAATCCAGACTTACAAAATCCAGAGAAAACTTAAAGCATAGTTTTCTCTGCTCACCAATCTTTTGCTGGAACTTCTCAAATTGCTTCTTTGAGAGTCCTGTGTCCATTTTAAACACATTTTCACTCAGACAGGGGCTCTCACTCTCATAATATATACATATATATACACAGTGGAACCTCGGATTACGAGCATAATCCGTTCCAGGAGAATGCTCGTAATCCAAAGTACTCGCATATCAAAGCAAGTTTCCCAATGAACTCAATGGAAACGAAAATAATTTGTTCCACATTGACTTCAAGGGTATGCAATACCGCATGCGGCCAGAGGCAGGGGGCGCCGGAGAGCCTCGGAAACGGCCGTAAAGGCCCGAGGACAGTTCGGCTGACCTCAGCAAACCTCGGAAAGACTCTATTCCCGAGCCTTTCCGAGGTTTGCCGAGGTCAGCCGAGCTGTCCTCTGGCCTTTTCCTGCATTTCGGATCTGGTGCCCCCCACCTCAGGCCAAATGCGGTACTGCACACCGCTTTGGCCTGAATCCTGCTTGTGTTGCGAGACAACACTCGCAAACCGAGTTAAGATATTTTAAAATACAGTGCTCGTATTGCGAAACGCTCGTTAACCGCGTTACTCGCAATCCGAGGTTCCACTGTATATGGATTTCTATTTCTGTTCATCCAAAATTGAGATATACACAACTCTGCCACAAAACACAGCCCCGTTTGGCAGAGAAGAAGATCTGATTTTTCTCTGCTGCAGTTAACTAAAATTTGCTCTACATGTCAGAAACAGCTGACTGATGAGCTCAACTCTCTGCCACTCTGCTCTCTCCTCCTATCAACATGTTTTTAGTTAATACATGAGTACTGCAATATAGCTGACTGCCCCATGTTGCTGTTTCTCCCAGTCTGAGCTCTGATGTACCAGAATTACAAAAGGCTGATACTAAGTCACTGCTTACATTTGAAAAACATACATTTAATAATGTATAAATGAATACAGAGCTGCCTAATTTATCCTATATACAGTATCTGTCTTGAGCTCAGCTTTAAATAGTTACTGATTACTATTAGGGCCTAGTCACATCAGTGGGCACAAGTTATGCTGTGTATAAGTTATGTAAGGGTGGTGCAATGTGCTGTTATGATGCATCACTTCTATAAAAAAATGTAAACTTGATTGAAATCTCACAAGATGTGGTGTAGTGCGTTACAACATGCTGCACTGCTTGAAAATGCAACCTATTGGTGCATGTGCGGAGTCTGAGGAAACAGACATGTCTCCTTAGAGCTCCGCTTCAGGGACGAACGCCAGCGGCACCACAAGTGTTACCCGCTATTACCCCTTACGTCACAGGGTTCTCAGGCATCTTTACCATGGTCCCCCGGGGCCAAAAACTTAAATACAAAGCTGTATCCAGCAGGGAAGCTCCATCCAGGCCGATATCCAAGATGGCGCCATCAGCTTCTCCTCAGCCCAGCACAGCGCGAATTCATAAGCCTTTAACAAACAGCATGAAAGTACAGGACTTTGCTGGTGAGTCTGAATCTGACGCTGAGTGCTCTTAGGCCCCTTTCACACTTGGGCGGTTTGCAGGCGCTATTTTGCTAAACAGCGGCTGCTGTCTCTCCAATGTGAAAGCCAGAGGGCTTTCACACTGGAGCGGTGCGCTAACAGGACGTGAAAAAAAGTCCTGTTAGCCCCATCTTTGGAGCGGTGAGAGGAGCGGTGTGTTTACCGCTCCTATACCGCTCCTTCCCATTGAAATGAATGGGACACCGCGGTAATACCGCCCGCAAACCGCGGCTGTAACCGCGGTTTGCGGGTGGTATTAACCCTTTTTCGCCCGCTAGCGGGGGTTAAAACCGCACCGCTAGCGACCGAATACCTCAGCAGTTCCAACAGTATAGCGCCGCTATACCGCCACCGCACCCACCGCCCCAGTGTGAAACCGCTCTAACACGGTACTTCAATCTTCCATGTTCAAACAATTTGAGCGTATGTTACAGAAAGCCCTTAAGCAAACGTCTGACCATATAACTGACAAGCTGACTAAGGAAATTAGAGAGCTGGGACAGAGGACAGCTGAGTTAGAAATACGGGTGGATGAAATTGAAAATCACACTCAACATTATATTTCTGAATATGAAAATCTCAAGGAAGAAAATTTGTTATTACAGTCCCGTTTAGAGGACCAGGAAAATAGGGATCGCCGTTCCAATCTGAGGATCAGGGGGATTCCTGAATCCGTTATAGATTTACAGGCTACTATGATAGCCCTGTTTCAGGAATTGCAACCTGAAATCCCAGTGGAAAGATTAGAGATGGACAGAGTGCATAGAGCCCTAGCCCCACGCAAAACTAATGCCCCCCCCCAGGGATATAATAGCTCAATTTCATTACTTCCACACCAAAGAGCAACTGCTTTCAGCAGCCAGAGGAAAAGATACCCTCAACTTTCAAGGATTCTCATACCAACTCTTTACAGACCTTTCTCCACTCACAGTGTCTAAGACGGGCACTCAAACCTCAAATGCAAGTGTTACAACTCAATCAAATCGCATACAATTGGGGATATCCATTCTCGCTTCACTTTACACACCTTGAAACAAAATATGTTTGTCGCTCTTTAGAGGAACTACAATCAGCTTTAATTAATATGGGCCTTATGGACCAAGTCGCACCCAGGGACCATTCTCGAAGACGCGTGGCATCTAGATCGCCGCAACAGCAGCAAGCAGTTGCAGACTTTGAAACTTCCAACTCTACACGTCAAAATCTCCATAAACATGGACGCTTTGATAATCCTATACTGACCAATACGGATTCTATGGACTGACTTCACCATAACTGCCCGGCAGTTTAGACTGAAGGAAAAACCATTCTGATATAATTTCGATAAATTCCGGATCATAATACTTTCTCCAACTTCATTGCTCTTTTACTGGATTTTTTTTTCTTTGTGTTTTGTTGCTCCCCGTGGTGATAGTGCTTTATTTATATTTACTAGTAGAAAAACTGGAATTTTTGAATTTTTGCTTTTTATTTTTAAATGATTTTATCTTTTTCAGGCCATAGTTGGCCCTGTTAAATTTATTCTGTTGTGGATGCATTTAAAATGATATGTTAACTGGCGGTTACTTATGTTGATATAGTGGTTGTCCGGTGCTGTTCCCCCCTTTTGGAACTTCTTGCCGCCCCTGTTACCACCCCCAGATCCCCACTATTATTATGCGGGACTCTGATGGTGGCACTGGAGCCTCTCTGGGATCTTTTGACATTCCCCAGAGACGTTACCATGCCCTATTGTTTTTTTACTATTTATTGATATTTGCTAGATATACTAGGGTCACTCGATTATACTATGTTACTTCTCTCTCTATTTTCACTCTTTCCTTGCTCTCTCTCGCTGTGGTGGTCGCGGCTTGCTGTCTAGGTTATGCTCTCCCGGCCATAGCAATTGTCCTGGACACGTTATGGCCCCCATAAATATCCTTTCTTTAAACGTGCAAGGATTCAATGTTCCCCATAAGCGAACCAAAGTGTTACGCTCTCTCACTGACAAAAAGACACACATAATTTTTTTGCAGGAAACCCACTTTATTGAAAAAGCCTCTCCTAAATTCTTATCTACCTCATACCCACAGTTATATACTGCCTCAGCCACTGTCAAACAACGTGGGACACTCATTGGTTTCCATCGCACTACGCCGTTTACCCTTACCTAACTGAATGACCCTGATGATAGATACCTCTTACTCTCAGGTTACCTCTCTGACACTGCAATAACAATTGTATCCTACTATGCCCCCAATAAACGCCCGGAAGCTTTTTTATCACATCTCCTCCAAGTTGTAGAAACACATACATTTGGGACTGTTATTGTATGTGGGGACTCTAATACTACTGTTTTCCCGTATCTCGATAAATCCCCACCATCGCCTGTCATAAACTCCAACAAACTATCTCTCCAGCATTTGCTAACCAAACATGGCCTAGTGGACTCTTGGAGAGAACTTAATCCTACTAGTAGGCGCTTCACGCATTACTCCTACCCAAATAAATCTTTCTCTCGAATAGATCACATCTTAATACCATCTAGTATGCTCCCAGAAATAATTTCATCAAAAATTATTCCCTTTCCTTGGACAGACCACTGTGCAATCTCTACCACCATAGCTTCCCTAATACCCAGGTCGCATTATACAGCTTGGTGTATCAACAATTCTACACTAACGCACCCATCACATTGATCAGAGATCGAGGTAGCACTCACAGAATACCTCTCATCTAATGATACTGAAGATATTTCCGCCCTTACATTATGGAAAACTCACAAAGCTGTCATACGTGGCAGACTAATACAACAGGCTGCAGCTCTTAAAAGAGAACGTAAGATTTTATCTGCAAAGTTGGAGGCTAAATTTTATGCAAGTCATATGGCTTTTTAATCTACCCCAAATGCTACCACTAATGCAAAACTAGAAAAAGCCCGTCTTGACCTCAAATTAATTTTTAACGGACTCAGCTGATAAAGTCTTGCGTAAACGCCAACATATTTTTTATCCTAAAGCTAACAAACCTGACACTCCTATGGCACGTAGTTTAAAAGCAATTCAACATACACGGACGTCCATTAGACTGAAAACCTCTCGTGACGCAGATACTATTAACCCACTTAAAATATTGGAGGTTTTCCACTCTAATTTAGCCAAACTATATTCTCCTGCTCAGGATTTTGATAAGACGAAAGCAGATGTTCTATTTTCCGGTATTAATCTCCCAACTTTGGAACAAGAACAATATGACTTCCTTGAGAGTCCTATTACTGTACTAGAAGTTCAAAATGCTATCAAAGCCTTGAAACCTTATAAGAGACCGGGCCCTGATGGGTTTTCGGCATCATACTTTAAGCAATTTGATCTTGTCACCGGTTCTAACCAGAGCTTTTAACTCTCTGTTATCAGGACACTCATTCAGAACTGAAACAATGACCTCCATAATATCCATGCTACCCAAACACCGATCAAATTCCACCTCCTGGTCTAATTACCGCCCCATCTCCCTTCTAAATTTAGACATTAAATTGTTAGCCAAAATCCTAGCGACTCGACTTAATTCGATTATAGGCCGGCTAATCCATCATGACCAAACAGGATTCATGCCCACACGACAGACGGGTGACAATATAAGATGAGCCCTCTTACTCACTCATGCTGCTAAGAAAAGACATATCCCGACTTGCCTTCTATCTGTAGATATCAGGAAGGCCTTAGACACGATCACTTGGCCATATATGCAATATATCCTCCAAAAATGGGGATTTAAAAATCATTTTATAACCTGAATATCCTCTCTATATGCCAATCCGAGGGCATACATTAAATATGCTGGTTATAAATAAACAATGATAGACATTAGAAGGGGCAGCAGGCAAGGTTGTCCCCTATCCCCACTCCTTTTTGCCTTACTTATAGAGCCATTAGCACATTTAATCTGATCAAATCCCAATATTAAAGGCATAGAGCTCGGTGGTTACCAACATAAATTATGTCTCTTCGCCGATGATATCCTTATGTTTTTAACACGTCCAAATATATCCGCCCCAAATCTAATAGATTAATTAGATAAATTTGCCCTAGTTTCTGGACTCTATGTTAATCCCACAAAATCAAATGTACTGAATAGTTCTTTAACACAATCTGAACTCCAACAAGCCCAGACATCCTTACCATTCAGTTGGGTATCTCGTCAACTACCATATTTGGGAGTATAGCTCACAACTTCACTAACAGACCTCTTCGCAATCAACTACTTACCATTACTAAAACAAACTACTGGTTTGATGAAACAGTGGTCTTCTCTCCCCTTGTCATGGCTAGGGCGGATCAATGTCATTAAGATGTCAATTTTGCCAAAATGTCTTTATCAGTTTAGAGTACCCCTTATTCATATACCCTCATATTTTCTACGACTTACACAGCACAGAATTATGTCATTTATTTGGGGCACTAACAACCCTGCATACCTAAATCAACACTTTACCTCACTAAAGTGAAGGACGGGTTAGGCCTACCAAATTTCTCTTCCTATTATCACGCGGAGCAATTATCCCAGTTACCTTGTCAGGGCCCGGACTGGCGGCTAGTGAGGACACAGGAGGTGGATCCTCTGTGCCAGAGAGGCGAATGCACGGGTCGCACTGGAGGACCGGTTCTAAGTAGCTACCGGTTTTCACCAGAGCTCGCCGCAAGGCGGGATGGACTTGCTGCGGCGGTAGCAACCAGGTCGTGTCCCCCAGTAGCGGCTCAACTTCTCTGGCAGCTGAGATAGGCACGGTACACTGGGACTAGGCAGAGGCAAGGTCAGACGTAGCGGAAGGTCAGGGCAGGCGGCAATGGTACGTAGTCAGGGGCAACGGCAGAAGGTCAGATACACTGGAAAGGCAAGTACAAAACGCTTTCTCAGGGCACTAAGGCAACAAGATCCGGCAAGGACAGGAAGGGGGAGTGGGTTTTTAAGTGTTTTGGAGTGTGACACAGTAATTGGACCAGGCACCAATCAATGGTGCACTGGCCCTTTAAATTTAAGAAGACCGGCGCGCGCGCGCGCCCTAGAGAGCAGCGGGACCGCGCACGCCGGGACGGAGCAGGAGGAGGAGGCCGGTGAGCAGAATGGGATGCGATCCGCGGGCGGACAGGTGCCGCCGCAAGGATCGCATCCCCGCCAGCATCAGAGCAGCGCTCACGATTAGAGGAGCCGACCGGAGCGCTGCAGGGAGACAGACGCCGCGGGCGCTCCGGGATGGATGGGACACCCGGAGCATTTGGCATTACAGTACCCCCCCCCCTTAGGTCTCCCCCTCTTCTTGGAACCCAAGAATCTTCAGATGAGCTCTTTATCTAAAATGTTGGCCTCAGGTTCCCAGGACCTTTCCTCAGGACCACAGTTCTCCCAATCCACTAAAAAACATCTTTTACCTCGGATGACCTTGGAGGCGAGGATCTCTTTCACCGAGAAGACATCAGAAGAACCAGAGACAGGAGCAGGAGCAGTGACCTTAGGGGAAAATCAGTTAAGAATGAGGGGTTTAAGAAGAGACACATGAAAAGAGTCGGGAATACGAAGAGAAGGAGGAAGGTGGAGCTTGTAAGAAACAGAATTGATTTGGTTTTTGATTTTAAATGGCCCGAGGTAACGAGGGCCCAGCTTGTAGCTAGGTACCCGAAACCGAATATATTTGGAGGAGAGCCACACTTTGTCACCAGGGGTATAGACAGGAGGGATTCTTCTTTTTTTATCTGCATGTCTCTTCATGCGGGCAGAGGCCAGTGAGAGCGACTTTTGAGTCTCTTTCCAGATAGAGGCAAAGTCCTGAGTAAATTCATCCACGGCCGGAACTCCAGAAGACGTGGGAATGGGGAGGGGGGCAATGGGTGACAGCCGTAGACCACAAAGAAAGGCGACTTGGAGGAAGATTCAGAGTTCTTGAAATTGTATGAGAATTCTGCCCAGGGCAATAGGTCGACCCAATCGTCTTGACGGGCGGAGACAAAATGTCGTAGGTAGTCGCCAAGGACCTGGTTAACTCTCTCCACCTGTCCATTGGACTGCGGGTGATAAGCGGAAGAAAAATTCAACTTAATTTTTAGTTGAGTACAGAGAGCTCTCCAAAATTTTGAGATGAATTGAACACCTCTATCCGAGACGATATGTGAGGGCAGCCCATGGAGGCGGAAAATTTGAAGAAAAAAATGCTTCGCCAACTGAGGTGCAGTAGGCAGACCAGGGAGCGGGACAAAATGAGCCATTTTAGAAAAGCGGTCAACGACCACCCAGATGACAGTGTTACTACGAGACAAAGGGAGGTCCGTGATGAAATCCATGGCGATGTGGGACCATGGTTGTTCAGGCACAGGTAGGGGAAGGAGAAGACCTGCAGGCTTCTGGCGAGGCGTCTTGTCACGTGCACAGATAGTGCAGGCCCGTACAAAGTCAGTCACATCTTCCTCCTGGGTAGGCCACCAATAGTGTCTGGCAATCAATTGTATGGGTTTTTTGATCCCAGCGTGACCGGCTAGATGGGAGGAATGGCCCCACTTGAGTATCTTAAGCCGAAGGCGTGGAGGAACGAAAGTCTTTCCTGGAGGAATTGGCACGAGAGAAGCGGGAGCAGAGGAAATCAGACACTCAGGGGGTATGATGTGTTGAGGAGGAGTCTCGGTTTCAGAGGTATCGGAGAGACGGGACAAAGCATCAGCCCTGACATTTTTGTCTGCGGGCCGAAAATGGATCTGGAAGTTGAAGCGGGCAAAGAACAATGACCACCTGGCCTGGCGAGGATTTAGGCGCTGAGCGGACTGAAGGTAGGACAAATTTTTATGGTCAGTGTAGATGGAGATAGGGTGAAGGGATCCTTCCAGGAGATGTCTCCACTCTTCTAATGCCAACTTGATGGCCAACAGTTCACGGTCACCTATGGAATAGTTTTTTCCGGAGGGGAGAAAGTTTTAGAGAAAAAAACACAAGTGACGTTTTTCCCTTTAGCGGTTTTTTGAAGAAGCACAGCTCCGGCTCCTACCGAGGAGGCGTCGACTTCAAGGAAGAACGGCTTTAGAGGATCTGGCCGAGACAGGACAGGTGCAGAGGAGAAGGCGGTCTTAAGGTGAGTAAAAGCTTCCTCCGCTTGAGGCGGCCAGGACCTAGGATTTGCGTCTTTTTTGGTCAGTGCCCCTATAGGAGCAACGATGGTGGAGAAGTGGGGTATGAACTGACGATAGTAGTTGGTGAAACCAAGGAAACGTTGGATAGCACGAAGTCCAGAGGGGGCGTGGCCAACCCAAGACTGCGGAGAGTTTGTCAGGGTCCATTTGAAGACCTTGTCCAGAGACCAGATATCCTAGGAAAGGAAGACTGCTGCGCTCAAAAAGGCATTTTTCAAATTTAGCGTAAAGATGATTTACGCGGAGGCGCTGGAGCACTTGACGGACATGGAGCCGATGTTCCTTAAGGTTGGCAGAGAAGATTAGGATGTCGTCAAGATAGACAACTACACAGGTATACAGTAGGTCCCGGAAGATTTCGTTGACAAAATCTTGAAAGACTGCAGGGGCGTTGCAAAGTCCGCGCGGCATGACGAGATATTCAAAGTGACCGTCTCTGGTGTTAAATGCGGTTTTCCATTCATCTCCCTTACGGATTCTGATGAGGTTATAAGCGCCCCTGAGGTCCAATTTAGAAAAAACTTTTGCTCCGCGCAGACGGTCAAAGAGCTCCGAGATGAGAGGCAGAGGGTAGCGGTTTTTAATAGTGATTTTATTGAGACCACGATAGTCTATGCAAGGGCGTAGAGATCCATCCTTCTTGGCCACGAAGAAGAAGCCCGCTCCGGCTGGAGAAGATGATTTCCTAATAAAACCTCTCTTGAGGTTCTCCTGAAGGTATTCAGTCATAGCCTTGGTTTCAGGAGAGGAGAGAGGGTAAATTCTGCCACGGGGTGGTGTAGTACCTGGGAGCAAGTCAATGGGGCAGTCGTAGGGTCTATGTGGTGGTAAGACCTCCGCCTGTTTTTTGCAAAAGACATCAGAAAAGTCCTGATAGGCCTTTGGAAGGCCAGGCAAAGGAGTAGTGATGGGGACTTGACAGGTCGGTACAGACTTAAGGCAATGCTTGTGACAGGAGTCACCCCAGGATTTGATGTCCCCAGTGGTCCAGTCGAGGGTAGGAGTGTGACGCTGGAGCCAGGGTAGGCCAAGAAGGATGTCAGAAGTACAGTTCGGCAAAACAAAGAATTCAATCTTTTCTTGGTGAAGAACACCAACGGACATGAGCAGGGGTTCGGTGCGGTAACGCACGGTACAATCCAAATTCTCTCCATTTACAGAGGAAATGAAGAAGGGTTTGATGAGACGGGTAACAGGAATGTTGAACCTGTTGATGAAAGAGGCTTCAATAAAGTTTCCTGCAGAACCAGAGTCCAGGAAGGCCACCGCAGGGAAGAGGGAGCCAGCAGAAGGAGAAATCCGCACAGGAATAGTCAGACGTGGAGAGGAAGAATTCACACCCAGTAACGCCTCTCCCACGTTCACTAGGTGCGGGCGTTTCCCTGACGCGGAGGACGAATAGGGCAGTCTTTTAGGAAGTGATCAGAGCTCGCACAATAAAGGCATAAGTTCTCGTTCCTACGGCGAGACCTCTCTTGTAGGGTCAGGCGAGACCGGTCCACTTGCATGGCCTCCTCGGCGGGAGGCACGGTAACAGGATGCATTGTATTCAGAAAGAGAGGAGTCAGGCGCGGATAACGCCTGGTGCGAACAAGATCTTTCTCCTGGCGAAGCTCTTGGCGTCTTTTGACGTAACGCATATCGATGCGGGTAGCTAAATGGATGAGTTCCGTCAAGGAAGAGGGTATCTCTCGTGCGGCCAGACAATCCTTGATGTGGCCGGATAAACCCTTCTTGGAGGTCGTGCAGAGAGCCTCATTATTCCAAGCTAACTCTGAGACCAGTGTGCAGAACTGTATAGCATATTCGCCCACAGAAGAGTTTCCTTGGACAAGGTTAAGCAGGGCGGTTTCAGCGGATGAGGCTCGGGCTGGTTCCTCAAAAATGCTGCGAACCTCAGCAAAGAAGGACTGAACGGTGGCTGTAGCAGGGTCGTTGCGGTCCCAGGAGTGGCGTGGCCCAGGCCAAGGCCTTTCCAGACAACAGAGAGACCACGAATGCCACTTTAGACCGTTCTGTGGAAAATTGGTCAGACATCATCTCAAGATGCAGGGAACATTGGGACAAGAATCCCCGACACATCCTAGAATCCCCGTCAAATTTCTCCGGAAGAGACAGGCGAATTCTCGAGGTAGTAGCGGCAGCTCGGAGAGGGGAAGATGCTGGAGGCTGCGGCGGCAGAAGCTGCTGGACCATGGCGGTCAACTGCGACAGCTGCTGTCCTTGTTGTGCGATCTGTTGCGACTGCTGGGCAACCACGGTAGTGAGGTCAGCGAGATTTGGCAGCGGTACCTCAGCGGGATCCATGGCCGGATCTACTGTCAGGGCCCGGACTGGCGGCTAGTGAGAACACAGGAGGTGGATCCTCTGTGCCAGAGAGGCGAAGGCACGGGTCGCACTGGAGGACCGGTTCTAAGTAGCTACCGGTTTTCACCAGAGCCCGCCGCAAGGCGGGATGGACTTGCTGCGGCGGTAGCACCCAGGTCGTGTCCCCCAGTAGCGGCTCGACTTCTCTGGCAGCTGAGATAGGCACGGTACACTGGGACTAGGCAGAGGCAAGGTCAGACATAGCGGAAGGTCAGGGCAGGCGGCAATGGTACGTAGTCAGGGGCAACGGCAGAAGGTCAGATACACTGGAAAGGCAAGTACAAAACGCTTTCTCAGGGCACTAAGGCAACAAGATCCGGCAAGGACAGGAAGGGGGAGTGGGTTTTTAAGTGTTTTGGAGTGTGACACAGTAATTGGACCAGGCACCAATCAATGGTGCACTGGCCCTTTAAATTTAAGAAGACCGGCGCGCGCGCGCCCTAGAGAGCAGCGGGACCGCGCGCGCCGGGATGAAGCAGGAGGAGGAGGCCGGTGAGCAGAATGGGATGCGATCCGCGGGCGGACAGGTGCCGCCGCAAGGATCGCATCCCCGCCAGCATCAGAGCAGCGCTCACGGTCAGAGGAGCCGACCGGAGCGCTGCAGGGAGACAGATGCCGCGGGCGCTCCGGGATGGATGGGACACCCGGAGCGTTCGGCGTTACATACCTAAATATCATTCTATTATGGAAACTCCTTTATGAGTTGCTATTGAATCCTTTGACAGTGTTCCTATATCTGTGGCCAATATGTTACCTTCAATCCCCGCATAACCCCCTCCTTTCCTTTCTCGGGAACCCATCCTACTAACCGGCCTGGAAATTCCCACGGTCATTTATGGCTTGGTCTTCTACAAATCTGGTCCGACTGCACAATTTAGTTTCTACTAACACAATACATACATTTCCAACTTTATGTGAAACCTTTGGGTTCCCTGGAAAGGAACTTTTTAGATACCTACAAATTAAAAATTTCAGTTCAAACGTATTTGCAAGAGCTACCCACATATCAGAGGACTGATCTCACTCTTATACCATCACCTAAACATACTTCCTAATGAAATACTTCCTTCTTACACAACTAAGTGGTCGCAAGATATGGATCGTACTTTCAACACAGATGACTGGTCTAATACTTGGTTAGCCACCAAAACCTTCTCCCCAAATTGTTTTGCGTTGGAAACCAATTTTAAAGTTTTGGCACGTTGGTATCTGGTAGCAGCCAGGATAGCAAAATTTGTCCCATAATATCCAGGCTCCTGCTTCCAGGGATGTTCTACCCCAGGTACCCACTTTCATATTTGGTGGGAGTGTTCAGTAGCTCAAGAATTTTGGAAGAAAATATTTGAAATGGCTTCCAAAGCTCTTGACACTTCTATTCTCCCGGACCCAGCCATGGCTCTTCTGAACCTTAAACCTGCTCAACTTACACATACTCAATTTAAATTACTTATTCACCTCACTACTGCTGCCAAACAAACTATTGCCAAGGCATGGAAATCCCAAACCCTTATTGTGGCAGAAGCTAAACATAGGATGAATAGAGCCCTTACCTTTGCCAAAATGACGGCTATTGAAGACAATGGAATCAAAAAATTGGATCAAACACTATTTACCGCCAGACCAATCATTATTACCTTGTTAATCTTTCTTCATCTTCACGTTTATAGATCCGCATCTCTTGAATGCGGGCCGCACCACCACTGTGAGAGACTGTCCTCTTTCTTTTTCTTTACCCTCTCTCTTTTTCTTCTCTCCTTCATTTATTTTTTATTTTTATCAATCAAACATGGGATCCTCTATTTTGGGACCTTATTATTGGTTGTTTCTTGATTCAACTTTCTCTGATGCATAGATTAATTTTAAACTTGATCTTTTCAATTTCCCTTTTTTTTATAATATTTGTACAAATGAATGTATGACACTGTTCTCATTGATTGTATCCCATGTACAAGTTTTGATTTGAATATATTTTGTCTTTATTGTAAAACTCAATAAAAATATTGAACAAGAAAATGCAACCTACCTTTTTACAGCACAGATCAATATACAGTGCCTTGAAAAAGCATTCATACCCCTTGAAAGTTTCCACATTTTGTCATGTTACAACCAAAAACTTAAATGTATTTTATTGGGATTTTATGTGATAGACCAATACAAAGTGGCACATAATTGTGAAGTGGAAGAAAAATGATAAATGATTTTCAATTTTTTTTACAAATTAATATGTGAAAAGTGTGGCATGCATTTGTATTCAACTCTGATACCCCTAACTACAATCTACTGGAACCAATTGCCTTCAGAAGTCACCTAATTAGTAAATAGAGCCCTCCTGTGTGTAATTTAATCTCAGTATAAATACAGCTGCTCTGTGAAGCCCTCAGAGGTTTGTTAGAGAACCTTAGTGAACAAACAGCATCACGAAGTCCAAGGAACACACCAGACAGGTCAGGGATAAAGTTGTAGAGAAGTTTAAAGCAGGGTTAAGTTATAAAAAAAAAGGATTTTAATAACAGCTTACCTGTAAAATCCTTTTCTTGGAGTACACCACGGGACACAGAGCCTCCATTCATTACATAGTGGGTTGTATAGGTCACCAGAGGTGATTGGACACTGGCAAAACCAACGAAGACAAGTTCCCCTCTATATAACCCCTCCCCTAAGGGAAGTACCTCAGTTTTTGTAGCAAAGCAGTAAGGTTCCCATAAGAAGAGGGGGACCTCTGTATCCCGTGTTGTACTCCAAGAAAATGATTTTACGGGTAAGCTGTTATTAAAATTCCTATTTTCTTTATCGTACACCATGGGACACAGAGTCTCCATTCATTACATAGTGGGACGTCCCAGAGCAATGCTCAATGAGGGGTGGGAGACACAGATCAAGCAGGCCGCTAACGGACAAGAAGCCCTATACTGCTGCCTGCAGCACGCTACACCCAAAAGCGGAATCCTTATGTCCTTTTATATCTATTTGATAGAAATGTATGGACTGAAGACCAAGTTGCAGCTTTACAGATCTGAGCCATCGAAGCCTGGTGATGCACTGCCCATGAAGCACTTATTGCCCTGGTCGAGTGTGCTTTAACAGAAAAAGGAGGAATCTTATTCCTTAAACCATAAGCTTGAATAATTACTTGTCGAGTCCACCTAGAAATGGTGGATTTTGATGCCACTTGGCCCTTCCTGGGACCATCTGGCACCATAAACAAAACATCTGTTTTACGCATCTGAGCCGTTGCCTGCAGATAAACTTTTACTGCTTTCTATACATCTAGAGAGTGCAATAACTTTTCCCCCGCTGTCCGCGGTACGGGAAAAAAGGAAGGTAAAACAATGCCTTGATTTAAATGAAACACCGACACCACCTTTGGAAGAAAGGCAGGATGGGGGTGTAGTACAATTTTGTCTTTATGACAAATTAAATAAGGCTCTTTACACGAAAGAGCTGCTAACTCTGATACTCTTCTAGCAGAAGAGATAGCAATCAAAAAGGCCAATTTCCTGCTTAAAAGAATCAAAGAAATATGGCGGATAGGTTCAAAAGGTTGCTTTTGCAAGACTGATAATACTAAGTTCAAAACCCATAATGGAGACTTGACTGGTGGATTTATCCACAGTATTCCCTGAATGAATGCCCGGACTAGGGAATGAGATGCCAGCGGTCTCTGAAAAAAAGACTGATAGAGCCGATATTTGACCCTTGATGGTACTCGGGGCTAATTTCATATCCACTCCTAATTGGCAAAAGGCGAGAATCCTACTTATGGCATACTTTTGAGGATTCCACCCTCTGGGTTCACACCAGGAAACATAGGCCTTCCAGACTCTGTAGTAAATTAGCCTGGAGGCTGGCTTTCTAGCATTAATAAGTGTAGAAAGAAATGGACCCGAGAGCCCTTGTTTCTTCAAAATGTAGGTCTCAGTAGCCAGACCGTCAAATTTAGCTTTTGTAAGGAAGGGTGGAACACTGGACCCTGTGACAGCAGGTCGTGACGTAGTGGAAGCACCCACGGTCTTCCTACCACCATCTTTATGATCTCGGCGTACCAGGGCCTCCTGGGCCAATTTGGGCCACTAGGAGTACTGGTATTCCGTCCTTCTTGATCCTGCACAGCAATCTCTGTAAGAGAGGGATCGGGGGGGAATGCATAAATCAGTGAGAACTGATTCCAAGAAATTATAAGAGCATTATAAGGAATTATAAGAGCATCCGTTCCGTAAGCCAGCGGATCTCTCGTCCTGGACACAAAGTCCAACTTCCTGTTGAGCCTGGAAGCTAGCAGGTCTACATCCGGGGTCCCCCATCTCTGGCAGATTGCCTGAAAGACATCGGAGGGGAGAGACCACTCTCCTGGTGACAGCTGCTGGCGACTTAGATAGTCCGCTTGCCAGTTTTCTACCCCTGGAATGAAGATTGCAGAGAGACAAGGAACACGCTTTTCTGCCCATGTCAAAATCTGATTCACCTCCTTCTGAGCATCCCGACTTCGGGTGCCTCCTTGGTGATTGATATAAGCTACTGCAGTAGCATTGTCGGACTGAATCCGAACAGGGTGACCCTGTAACTTGTGTGTCCAGGTTCTGAGAGCTAAGTATACTGCCCAAATCTCAAGTATGTTGATGGGCAGGCTCTCTGCAGTCTTTGCCCGGGTACCCTGGGCTGAAGCTTCTTCTAACACAGCTCCCCAGCCCAACAGGCTGGCATCCATAGACACCACCTTCCAGGTGACTGGGAGAAAGGACCTTCCCTTCCGCAGGTTTTCGGTTCTTAACCACCAACTGAAGCTTTGACGCACCTGTGGAGACAGGCGCATGGGTAAATCCAGAGCTTGACCTTTCCTGTTCCAGGCAACTAGAATACTGCCCTGCCTCGAAGGAGGCCACCATATTTCCTAATAGCCTCATGCAGAGGTGAATCGATGGTCCCTTCTTCGCCCTGACCTTGTGGATCAATTCTCTTAGAGACTCTATCTTTGGTTTTGGCAGGAGTACCCTGCTTTGGGCTGTGTCTATGAGCATGCCCAAATACTCTACCCTTCTTAGGGCTTGTAGAGAGGATTTCTGTAGGTTTATGATCCATCCTAAATGCTCCAGGTATTTTAATGTATTGAGCACCGCGTGATCTAATCCTGCCACTGACTGATCTATTACAAGTAGATCGTCTAGATAGGCCATCACTGCTATGCCCCGTGCCCTCAGTTTTGCCAATAGAGGGGCCAGAACTTTTGTAAATACCCGGGGCGCGGTTGCCAAACCAAAGGGCAGAGCCACAAACTGGAAGTGGCGATGTTCTACCGCGAACCTTAGGAACTTTTGGTGAGCGGGATGGATAGGCACATGTAAATATGCGTCCTTGATGTCTATAGATGCCAAGAATTCTCCGCCTTGTAAGGTGGCGACCACGGATCGAATAGTCTCCATTCGGAATTGGCGAATGTTCAGAAACTGATTCAGAGATCTTAGATTCAGGATGGGTCTGACGTCTCCAATTGGTTTTGGAACCACAAAGAGGTTTGAGTAAAAACCTAAACCTTGTTTCTTTAGGGGTACTTCTATGATTACCCCTTGGGACATCAAGTGATCCAATCCTTTGAAGAAGGACTTTCTCTTTATTGGATCTTTGGAGAGCCTTGAACTTCGGAACCGGTAAGGTGGGATCTCTCAAAATTCCAGCTTGTACCCCAGGGATACTGCGGAAACTACCCACTTGTCCTGGATCTCTGTCTGCCATGCCGCTGAAAACTGCCGAAGCCGTCCCCCCACACAGCCAAGCAGGGGCGCCTCTTCATAAAGAGGCTTTGGGGTCTTGCTTGTTAGCTTTCGAACCCCACTGCTTCTTGCTCTTCTGGGCCTGGTTTTCCTTTGCCTTTGTGGCTGGCTGAAAATACTGTCGCCACTGGCTGGAGGCAGATCTTCCAGGAGCCTGGGAGAGAGAACGTTTTAAAACAAGGACGCTTGTTCTTCTTCTTCTCTGGCAATAGGGTAGTTTTACCGCTCTATTTCTTTTGGATATATTTTTCCAAATCATCCCCAAAGAGGCATTCGCCATGGAAGGGGAAACTGGCCAAAAGTCTTTTGCATGGAGCTTCCGCTGACCAATCCTTTAACCAAAGAATCCTGCGCATATGCACCAGCTGGAGCGTAAGGCGAGATGCCTGTTGGATTGAATCTCTAATGTTATCCACTGTGAAACATAAGGCCCTAGGCATATTCTGATCTGCTCCGGAGGCAGATCTTTCAGCCCCTGTTTCACCTGATCCTTTAAGACCTGACACATACCAACTGCCGCCACAGCAGGTTGGGTTACTGCGCCCACCAGGAAAAAGGAAGACTTTAGTAAAGATTCCAACTTTTTCGCAGAAGGATCTTTAAATACCTGGGCATTGTCCACCGGACAAGTTAGGCTTTTATTTACACAAGAGATAGCTGCATCCACAGAAGGCAGATTCCACTTCTTGGTAAACTTCTCCTCCATAGGATAAAGAACTTCAATCTTACTAGGAGGAGAAAAACGCTTATCTGGGTGTTTCCAGTCTGCATAAATCAGATTCTACAATAAAGGATGAATCGGAAAGGCACAAGCAGCCTGTGGGGATTTTATTGAACCCAGGGAGGAGACAGGTGATTCAGTTAACTCTGAAAAGGGCAACTTGAATGTAGAGCGTACTGCTTCAGCATAACATTGCACCTGCAGTTTCAGCACCTGGGAAGCAGAAAAAGGTTCTTTTGATATTCCTGATCCCTCCGATTCCTTATCCCCTTATGGGGCTACATCCACATCCTCTTCATCCTCAGATTTTTCTGAAAGGAGATCTAAAACAACAGAAGGAGATCTGCTTCGCTTTTTGTCCTTTTGTGAGGACTTTGCGATTAACGCATCGATTCTCCCTTCTAAGTTGTTCAGGGCTGTCGCCAAAGTGTCCTCAGTGACACTCCTGATAGAGGCAATGGCTCATCCTGTATAGGTGCGTCAGTTTTCACAGGAGAGGAAGGTACCGAGCAGGCATGGCTAGAGCCTCCTGTCTCAGGCGGCGGTGCTTTTTTATTTTTATTAGTCCCTGAATTTCTTCTCTGGGAAGACATATTACTAAGCAAAGCTGAGATACCCAAAATGCATATACTACTGTGCTAGTTTAGGAAATTACATAAAGTATGCAACTAATAACACACAGTTTCATGCTAGAGTAGGTGTCCAATTTAGGAGTGGTCAGCCAACCACATAGAGATCTTACGTGCCCTCACGCTGCTGTGTCCCATCAAGGAAAGCTCCAGGCTTGTGAGGCTCCTTTATCACTTCCTGCCTGTTCAATTGCCGTAGGAAAAGCGTGCGCGCGCAGGTGCACGCTCACAGGCCTGCCCCCCTCCGCATCGCCGTACAGCATAAAGCGTGCCCCCGTGCGACCTAGGGGCTAATGGCGGTGGTCTGACATGTGGAAGATCCCCTGACACCTGTCTGAGAGAAGGGAAGAGGCAGCCGTCCATGGCAGAGCTACTGCAGCGGAAGGAGTGTGCTTTCTGAAGGAACTGACACTGCTCTGGAACTCAGCTCTTTACTCCCTCCAGTGGTGACCATAAAAAAGACACCTACTCAAAAATAGGAAAGGTCCTTAAACTTCATGCTTAGGACTCTTTCCTGCTTATCTTATCCCCGCCTGTCATGGACGTATGCCTCTGGTACCCACAACAAGGCTCAGGCTCAGGCACATCCCACTAGTAGGCTTCCAAGTGTAAACAGAAGTTTTCCATTGGGCATGCGCGCGCGCCAATCGCGCACGCGCGCACAGTGACGCTGCCTTGGCGCCCAGTGGCCTTTAAAAGGGGCTTTTTCTGTCCAGACTCTTGCTGTCTGATCTGCAGTTATCCGGTGACCTGATCCTGAACTTGCACCTGCTGTTACTCTGACCCGGCTTCCTGACCTTGTTGCTATCTCCAGTCCTGACCTTTGGCTTCCTAGACCCAGTCCTGCTCATCTGTCTGCCTGATCCTCTGTTGCCTGATCCAGCCTGAACTTGACCCTCTGCTGCCTGACACTTCTGCCTGTATCTGATCCGCTGTGCATGACCTGGCTCTCTGACCTTTCTCCTGCCTGCTGCTTGTATCCGTATCCACCGGCATCCTCGGCTACCTGCATCAGCTGATCTGCACCTTCCCAGTCGCATCTCCAGCTACCTGCACCCGCTGGCCTGCATCACCTGACCTGCATCTTCAGCCGTCCATAGCGGTCTTCTCATCTAGTCCAGGAGAACCTAACAGGCACTCATACCCCACAAGGGGTTAACCAAGCGCACTCCAGATACAGGTAGGTGAATTGACTAATATAGGGACAGAGGGAAAATGACAAAATGATATGAGGAATGATAGACGTTTGTAGTCCATAACATATAAGTCCATAAGTTTCTACAACATAGCTCATCCGCAGAGAAGGCTGCCAGCTGACAGATAGAAGTGATCTGAAATAGCACAAAGGGAAACACAAAGCAGCGCCTACTGAGCGTAGCAGTCAATGTAAATTTATTGGCATTAAAACCAGAGTTTTGCAAGTAAACACTCACAAACGAATAAATGGGGAAAGCTTATCTGGATGAGAGTATAAATCGTCCGCTCTTCCCAGGAAGGAGGTGCTGTATTTCTGGATGCTGGGGAGAGATGATATCTCTAGGTGTCCTCGGCGTTGAGCGGAACCACACGTTCACAACAGCGGTGACGAGGAACAGCTTCCCTGGAACATAGCAGTAACGATCACTTCCGGGTCATGGGGTCAGCGGGAGGGTGCGCGCGTTCAAAGCATGCGTGCTTCTTCATCAGGCTCACCTCCAAGGTACGTGTCAGTATCAGACAGCCATGCCTGAGCCTGCAAGAGGGACCTCTTGCACCGATGAGATCTGCCAACTCCTTTCTGATCTCACTCAAAAGGTGGAATCTCTCCAGGATGGTCATAAACATTTGGAGGAACAAATGCAATCCCCGGCTACCACCACAGACCCTCCTGCCAGCAGGACACCCACAGGAGCCATCTCTGCACCTGCTGTAACGATGCTGCCTCCTGAGCCAAGGGTCCCCATTCCAGAGAAGTTTTCCGGGGATCAAAATAAGTTTCGTACATTCCGCAATGCCTGTGAGTTGTACTTCTCCCTGCTACCCCTAACGTTCTCCCGGGAGACCACCAAAGTGGGGTTTGTCATCTCGTTCTTGCTGGGGGAACCTCAGTCTTGGGCTCATCACCTGCTTGAAGAACGCCACGTTTCACTGGACTCTTTGCCATCCTTTTTCAAGGCCATGTCGCTCCTCTATGATGACCCCCAATGGACTTCCACTGCCGAAGCTGCTCTTCACGCGCTCCAGCAAGGCCGCAGAGCGGTTGAGGACTACATAACGGACTTCAGGCACTGGAGTGCAGATACTCAATGGAACCATGCAGCGCTACGGCATCAGTTCTGTTTAGGCCTATCCGAAAGGTTAAAGGATGAACTTGCCTGAGTTGGCATACCAGACTCTTTGGAGAACTTAATGACCATCCAGATAGACCGGCGCCTTCGGGAGCGCACCGCAGAGAAAATGAACCAGCAGACTCGCCTAACCTGGATGTTACCCCGTGTGGCCACGACCACGCCTCCTGCTTCCGTCAGACCTGTCTCAGCTAGACCTGGACCAACCTCCTCTGAACCGGTACAAGTCAGTTTAATAAGACCCTCGCTATCTGTTGAGGAACGCTCACGCCGGCAACAGCTCAATCTCTGCCTGTACTGCGGGGGAACCGGCCACTATGTACATTCGTGCCCAGTTAAACCTCAAAGATGCTTGTCCATCTCACCCACCAGTCAACCTTCTGCCAATACCACTCATCTGGCCCTTGGCATCTCCTTCCAGCTTCCAGATAGGACTGTGCCTGCTACTGCGATTATAGACCCTGGAGCTTGTAGTTGTTTTATTGACCTGAACTTTGCCAACCAACAGCTCATCCCACTGCAGCACCGGGCTCAAGGGCTTCCTGGCCCTCTGCTGTGCCTGGAATCTGATGCAGAATTACGCTCAAAAGGTACCTGAACCATACCACGAGTTTCTGGACGTGTTCAGCAAACGGGGGGGGGGGGTGAGACTCTTCCTCCCCCCATTCATATGACTGCCCAATTGAGTTTTTGCCTGGAGCTGAGATCCCCTTCGGGCGGACTTTCCCCCTGTATGAACAGGAACTAGAAGTATTAAAGGAGTATGTGGATGAGAATCTCAAGAGAGGATTCATCCAGCCCTCTACCTCTCCAGCAGGGGCCGGAATCTTTTTTGTAGAAAAGAAGGACCACTCCTTACGTCCCTGTGTGGACTATCGGGAACTAAATAAAGTGACGGTTAAGAACCGATATCCTCTACCTCTGATGCCCGAGCTGTTTCAAAGACGAAGAACCACCACTGTATTTACCAAGCTTGATCTTCGAGGAGCCTATAATTTGGTTCGTATCCGTGCAGGAGACGAGTGGAAGACGGCCTTCCGTACGAGATTCGGCCACTATGAATATTTAGTGATGCCCTTCGGCCTGTGCAATGCCCCTGCTACCTTCCAGCACTTTGTAAATGATATCTTCAGAGACTGGTTAGATATCTTCGTAATTGTTTGTTTATCTTGACGATATCCTGATCTTCTCCACATCTCTAGATCAGCACCGGAAACATGTAAAGATGGTACTCTGCCGACTCCGTCAGCACGGGTTATATGCTAAACCAGAAAAATGTGAGTTTGAGCGGCAGAGTATCCAGTTCTTGGGCCTGGTGATTTCCACGGAAGGGTTCAAGATGGATTCACAAAAGGTCACAGCTGTTCTGGACTGGCCTGCATCCTCAGATAAAAAGGGGGTGCAGCGTTTTGTTGGCTTCGCCAATTTTTACAGAAGATTCATTAAGGGGTTTTCTGCAATCATTGCCCCCATCACTCAGCTAACAAAACAGAACATTCGTTTTCAATGGAACTCTGAGGCTCAGACTGCTTTTGCAACCCTGAAGGGACTTTTTACTTCTGCTCCCATCCTGAGCCACCCAGACCCCTCTCTACCCTACCTACTCGAGGTAGATGCTTCAGAAACAGCGGTAGGGGCAGTGATTTCCCAGCTCCAAGGCCTCAAGGATCTCATGCATCCCATTGCTTTCTTGTCTCGTAAGCTTTACCCTGCCAAAAGAAATTACGATGTGGGAGATCGGGAACTTTTGGCCATCAAGGCCGCGCTTGAGGAATGGCGGTATCTCTTAGAGGGCGCAGCACATCCCATTCTTATTTACACGGATCATAAGTATCTGGAATACTTGAGAACCGCCAAGCGCCTGAAGCCGCGTCAAGCACGGTGGGCGCTGTTCTTTTCCAGATTTTCCTTCCACATCACCTACCGGCCGGGATCAAGGAACACTAAGCCAGACGCCCTCTCCCATATGTTTGACGATCCCAAGGATGCCTCAGTCCCAGATACTATCATATCTGAGGGTAACTTTCTGCTCATCCAGACAGATCTGATGTCCAGCCTAAAACAAGCCTCAGCAGGAATGCCCAGTCCACCAGGAGTGTCCCTGACACCCAGAGATGGGTTGCTTTGGAAGGACAATAACATTTTTGTGCCAGCAAGTTTCCGGACAAAGGTTCTGAACCTATGCCACGACCATCCTCTGGCTGGCCATTTTGGGGTCCACAAGACCCTTGACCTGATTCAGCATATGTTCTGGTGGCCAAAGCTTGAGAAGAGTTGCGAGGACTATGTGAAATCATGTACTGTTTGTACCCAAAGCAAATCTGCTAGAACCAAGTCCTGGGGTCTTCTCAGACCACTACCAATTCCTGACAGACCCTGGAGCATGATAGCCATGGACTTTATAGTCGAACTACCACCATCCGAAGGACATACAGCCATCTTTGTAGTAGTCGACCGCCTTTCCAAGATGGCCCACTTCATACCTCTGAAAAGTACGCCTTCTGCCATGGAGACCGCCCGGGTGTTCATCCGGGAGATCATAAGATTACATGGAGTACCAACCAACATTGTATCCGACAGGGGGGTTCAGTTCACGTCCCGCTTTTGGAAAGCACTATGCCAGGCCCTGAAGATTGAGCTATCTATGTCATCTGCTTACCATCCTCAGACTAATGGACAAACCGAGAGGACGAATCAGACCCTCGAGCAGTACATACGCTGTTTCACCATGTTTGTCCAGGACGATTGGGTAGCACTATTGCCGTTGGCAGAATTTTCCTTCAACAATGCCAGCCATTCTGTCACGGGTCAGTCCCCATTTTTTGCAAACTATGGGTTTCACCCTGTTTTCCTGCCTAACATTATCCCTGAATCTCCGGTTCCAATGGTACAGAGTACTGTTGACTTCCTGGGTCACAACAACAAACTGCTACAAGAGACTATGGCCAAGGCACAGGCAACGAATAAGAGAGTTTATGACAGGAAGAGAAGAGGGGAATTGCACCTCCAACCTGGCGACCAAGTGTGGTTGTCTACCACCAACCTCAGAATGGCTTGTCCCTCAAAGAAACTGGCACCTAAGTTTATCGGACCTTTCCCAGTCAAGAGGAAACTGAACGAAGTCTCCTATGAACTTGTCTTATCTGATTCACTTAGGATCCACCCAGTGTTCCACGTGTCCCTGCTAAAACCCACAGTACCAGACCCCTTCCCAGACAGGGGATTGGGGCCACCTGAACCCGTAATGGTTGAAGGGGACGAGGAATATGAGGTGGAGGCTGTCGTAGACTGTAGAAGGAGAGGTAATCGACTGCAATACTTGATCAAGTGGAGGGGGTACGGACCAGAGGAGAACCTCTTGGGAACCCGAGCAGAATATGCATGCCCAAGAGCTGATCCAGGCCTTCTTCCGCAGCCACCCTCAAAAAAGAGTCCTTTTGGGCACCCGGAGGTTGCCCATAAGGGGGGGGGCAATGTCATGGACGTATGCCTCTGGTACCCACAACAAGGCTCAGGCACATCCCCGCTAGTAGGCTTCCAAGTGTAAACAGGAGTTTTCCATTGCGCTTGCCAACCTGGCACGAGCGCCAATCACGCGCGCACAGTGAGGCTGCCTTGGCGCCCAGTGGCCTTTAAAAGGGGCTTCTTCTGTCCAGACTCTTGCTGTCTGATCTGCAGTTATCCGGTTACCTGATCCTGAACTTGCACCTGCTGTTACTCTGACCCGGCTTCCTGACCTTGCTGCTATCTCCAGTCCTGACCTTTGGCTTCCTAGACCCAGTCCTGCTCATCTGTCTGCCTGATCCTCTGTTGCCTGATCCAGCCTGAACTTGACCCTCCGCTGCCTGACGCTTCTGCCTGTATCTGATCCGATGTGCATGACCTGGCTCGTCTGACCTTTCTCCTGCCTGCTGCTTGTATCCTTATCCACCGGCATCCTCGGCTACCTGCATCAGCTGATCTGCACCTTCCCAGCCGCATCCCCAGCTACCTGCACCCGCTGGCCTGCATCACCTGACCTGCATCTTCAGCCGTCCATAGCGGTCTTCTCATCTAGTCCAGGAGAACCTAACAGGCACTCATACCCCACTGTGCTTCTTTCGGCCACTGTCCCAACTCCAGTGACCTGGGAACCAGGGCTGTACGAGAGGTCTCCCTCTGCACGTCAGGCTCACCTCCAAGGCACGTGTCACCGCCGCAGGTTTTCTGCCAAGCAGAACCAATCTTCACCCATCACGCGGGTATGTGTGCCAACTTTCAGGAATATGGGTTCCTACTTAAAGGAGGCCTCTTCCCTGGGCCTTGTAAAAGACTCTGCCAGGACTTTTAGCATATAGTAGCAAAAGTGCTGGACCCTAGAGCCCAAGAAGAGATACCCCAAAAAACATATCCAGATGGCTGATGCATTTCAGGGGCGCACCCCTTTCATCAGAGCCTAAGTGGTTCAGTGAACCACTTAGGCTCTGATGAAAGGGGTGCGCCCCTGAAACGCGTCAGCCATCTGGATATGTTTTTTGGGGTATCGTTTGACCCTCTTTGTCATCAGGTCCTGTCCGTGAATGTCAAGATCTCAAGCTATTGTTTCTGATAAGCTTTTATATAAAGCTCTGTCTGTGAGTAGGACTATTGCTTTTTAATTATATTTGAATAAACCTGTAAGTGGTAATGCACTAGGTCAGTGCACCCTCCTGTTTTCTTTTTTCTCTCAGCTCTAAAAGGCAGGGATATGATATTACACACACTGCAGAGCTAGATCATAGAGCTCCCTTATATCTGATAGCTGAGTGGAGAGTAGGGGCACATATCCCTCTACACATTGATAGCTAAAGCTATGAGTCACCTGCTGTGTGCTGGGGGATGCAGCCATCTTCCTTGTGGTAGTTGTGTAAGCTTATGCTTTATGTACACAAGGTCAGATTTTCCGTTGGGATAAACTCAGACAGATTTTTCCAACGGAATTCCGTTCAAGCTGTCTTGCATACACACTGTCACACCAAATTCCAACCATCAAGAACGCAGTGACGTACAACACTACGACGAGCCGAGAAAAATAGGATTTTTTACTCACCGTAAAATCCTTTTCTCTGAGTCCATGGACCGACACAGCTTCTCTATTGACAAAGTGGGTATTATCCGTTAATTAGGAGTGACTAGGCAGAAAACTTGTAAAAAGTGTTGCATCACACCTTCTACAGTACCGCCCAGGGGCGGACCCTCTGGGTATATCACCTCAGTCTGCATCTCGCAGATCAGTTTGTCAAAAAGCAGTACAAACTTAAAAGGAGGGGTGGGTGCTGTGTCGGTCCATGGACTCAGAGAAAAGGATTTTACGGTGAGTAAAAAATCCTATTTACTCTTTCGTCCATGGACCGACACAGCTTCTCTATTGACAAAGTGGGACATCCCAAAGCAGTGTCAGAGAAAAAACGAGGGGTGGTAACAGCATAAAAATAAACTTCACCCCAAACACAAAACAGCACTCCTCCAACGGAGGAGTTGCAACTCTAAACAGCCGCCTGCAAAACTTTGCGGCCGAAAGAGGCATCCGAAGATGCACCTACATCAACCTTGTATAATTTTGTGAAAGTGTGAGCAGACGACCAAGTCGCCGCTTTACATAATTGGGAAACAGACGCTTGATGTCAGAAAGCCCAAGAGGCACCTATTGCCCTGGTTAAATGTGTCGTGACCGGAAAGGGGGGTGCTTGAACCTTTAAGGCTTAAGCCAGGATTACTATCTGTCAGATCCACCTAGACATGGTGGCCAACGAGACTGCTTGGCCCTTCTTGGGACCAGCCACCGAAACAAACAGTGAGTCTGACTTCCGGAACAGGGAAGTAGCAGATAGGTATACTCTCAAAGCTCGGACAACGTCCAAGGAATGCAACGCCGACTCCTTAGGATTCGACGGATGAGGACACAAGGATGGAAGTACAATGTCTTCGTTGAGATGAAAAGCCGAAACGACTTTCGGAAGAAAGGAAGGCTGCGGCCGCAGCACCACCTTATCCTTGTGGAAAATCAAATAGGGAGCCTTGCAGGACAAGGCTGCCAGCTCAGAGACTCGTCTAACTGACGTAACAGCCACCAAAAAGACCACTTTCTGAGAGAGTGTCAACAGGGGAATATCTCTAATATTCTCAAACAGTGCCTCTGAAGCACCGAGAGGACCAGGTTCAAGTCCAACGGAGGTAGCGGGGGACGGACCGGAGGGGCCACATGTCAAACCCCCTGCACAAATGTACTCACGAGAGAGTGAGTCGCCAGGGGTCGCTGAAAAAAGACAGCCAGGGAAGATATCTGTCCCTTAATCGTACTTAGGGCAAGTCTTTGGTCCACCCCATGCTGTAAAAACAGCAGGATTCTGGAAACCAAATAAGTACGCGGATGCCATTTCATTTCCTCACACATGGAGATGTAGGCCTTCCAAGTGCGGTGATAAACCTTCCTAGAGGACGGTTTCCAAGCACTTCTCATAGTAGAGATTACTGAATCTGACAGGCCCCGGTCTCTCAGTACCTGGTTCTCAACAGCCATGCCGTTAAAGCCAGTGACCGTAAAGCAGGATGGAGTATGGGACTTTGCAATAGCAGGTCCTTCCGTAGTGGTAGGCGCCAGGGGACGTCTGCTACCAGACGTACTAGATCGGCGTACCAAGGACGCTGAGGCCAATCTGGAGCGATTAGGATCATTGGAATTCCCTCTGCCTCCACTCTGCGGAGCAGAAGAGGAAGAAGCCTTAAGGGAGGGAAGGCATAGATTAGCCGATACTGACCCCACGATGCCACCAACGCGTCTGTTGCGTCTGCCCATGGGTCTCTTGACCGGGCCACAAACCTCAATACCTTCCGATTGAGTCGGGAAGCCAGAAGGTCTACGTCTGGTGTGCCCCATCTTTGGCAGAGGAGTTGGAACACCTCCGGGTGTAAGGACCATTCTCCCTGGTCCAGCATCTGGCGGCTTAGGTAGTCCGCCTGCCAGTTTTCCACACCCGGAATGTACACGGCCGACAGTGCCGGTACGCTCCTCTCTGCCCACTTCAGGATGCAATCAACCTCGGATGCTGCAGCTGAGCTTCTTGTTCCTCCTTGATGATTGACATATGCCACTGCTGTGGCGTTGTCTGACTGGATCCTGACTGGACGCCCTTGCAGCCTCTCAGACCATTTGAAGAGGCACAGCCTGATCGCCCGGATTTCCAGGACATTGATCGGCAGGAGGGCTTCCTCTGGGGTCCAGCGACCTTGCGCCGACTGATCACCCCAGACTTCCCCCCAACCTGTAAGGCTGGCGTTCGTCGTGATCACTATCCAGTAAACCGGAAGAAATTACTTCCCGGCCATTAGAGCCGGTGCTGTCAGCCACCATACCAGGGATCTCCTGACTAGGTGGCTCACTCGGATTTGATAATACAGAGATGATGGACATCTGTTCCATCTGGACAGAACTTCCTTCTGTGACACTCAAGTGTGGTTTTGAGCATATGGGACCGCCTCGAAGGAGGCTACCATGAGGCCTAACACTCGCATGCAAAAACGGAGTGACGACCAATTCCTGGAAGTCAGCTGCCGTGCTGCAGCCCGGAGGGTCTGCAACTTCTCCACAGGGAGGAATACCTTTGCCTCTGAGGAATCCAGAATCAACCCCAGGTACACTAGGCGTTGAGTGGGCACCAATACTGACTTTTGCGTGTTTAGTATCCAACCACAGTCTCGAAGAGTCTGACAGGTAATGAACGTCCTGGGTGCTGAGGCAAGGCCAAACGGGAGGGCCACAAACTGGTAGTGGTTCTTCCCGATAGCAAATTGCAGAAACCTCTGGTGTCTGGAGTATATAGGGGCATGCAGGTATGCGTCCATGATGCCCAAGGAGGCCAGAAAGTCCCCCGGATGGAGAGCCATGACTACAGATCGAACCGACTCCATCAGAAATCTTTGTACCTTCACAAAGCAATTGAGGGCTCTGAGATCCAAGATTGGACGAACCCCCTCCTTCTTCAGCACAATGAACAGATTTGAGTAAAAACCCTGACCCCGTTCCTGTTCTGGAACTGGAATAACTACCCTGCGTTCCAGTAGACCCTGGACGGGTCGGTAATAGCTGGAGATTGGAGGTGACGAATCTGTCCGGTGGACAAGAGAGAAATTCTATCTTGTAGCCTGAGGAGATTACTTTGCAAACCCACCTGTCGGAGACTAGAGCTGTCCACTGAGTCGCGAATTTGTGAAGACGTCCCCCCACCCGAGAGCTGGGTGGGGGCGGACGCAGATTTGTCTGCAGGCTTGTTGGGTTTGTGGGACCAAGGACGCTTTTGTCCTTGGGCAGGCGCCTTGTTGGCCTGGGGTATTTTCCCTGTCACCCTAGGGGGACCAAAAAAAATGCTTGCATGCAGTAAAGGAGGGCCCTTGCCCTTGGCGTGGCCCCTACCCTTGCTAGTTTGAGGAAGCAAAGTGCTTTTACCTCCTGTGGCATCGTTGATGATGTCATCCAGAGAGGCCCCAAAAAGTCTGTCGCCCTTAAAAGGCAGATCCAACAGGGCTTTCTTGGAGATCTGGTCCGCAGACCAGCCCTTTAGCCAGATCAGGCGGCGTATTGCTACTGCATAAACCGAAGCTTTTGACAGCAGGGGAATAGTATCTATGTCTGACTCGCAGACAAACCTAAGGCCCTGGACCAACTGGTCGGCCAATGTTATCTCATCAGGAGGAGCATCTCGCTCCTTAACCCCTTGAGTAGCAATCTTGCCCATTCAGTAAGTGTGTGAGACACTAGGGCCCCCGCCAATGCCGGGCGTACTGCCGAGCCTACCACTGAGTATAGATAGCGAGCGAGTGCTTCAGCCTTCTTATCCACAGGGTCCTTGAAAACAGGAGCCCCTTCTACTGGAATAGTGGTAGCTCTATTAAGTCTGGACACCGGAGGGTCCACTATAGGGGGAGAGGTCCATTTCTTCAGAAAACTCTCCTCAAAGGGGTACCGTATCGCAAACGTCTTTGGGGCTGTAAAGACCCTCAGTGGGTTCTCCCATTCCTTGTATAAGAGCTTATCAAAATAAGACACACAAGGCAACACCTTAGCAGTGCGGGCAGGTTTATGAAAACCAAAGTGGACCGGAGTCTCTGCTGCTTCTGCAGTATTTTCCAACTTTAGCGTATCCCGCACTGCAGTAATAAGGTCAGATACCAAAGCCGTCTCGCGTACTGACCTGGACTTGGAGTCATCCTCACTGTCTGGTCACGGTCTGCAGTCTCTGATGCATCAGAATCTGGGCCATGAGCCGTAGCTGGACCTGGTTCTGCATCAGAATTATCCCCAGAAGCTTGCAGGGGACGGGGGCATTTCCTACCCCCTGTATTCCCGTGTGCTGCTTCCACCTTGGCAGCAAAAGCCTCTAGGATTGCCATCATAGCGTTCATAGACACCTCAGGGGCACCAGCTGCTAAATCTGGTGTTTCAGGGGAGAAGACATCTGGCTCAGATGCCATGCTGACCACGCGCTGACACCCTCCTGCACTGCAGAGATGCTGGGTCACCCAGAGGACTCACCACCCTGGAACGGTACCGCTATGCTGCCTGCGCCTGTGATGCTGTCCCACCGCTGCTGTGTCAGTCTGCTTCTTTCATCAGTGCTTCCTATGTGAATTTCTCGCGCCAGTGTAATGCACCCTAGAGACCGGAGACTCTCGCAAAATGGCCGCCAAATGTCTGTATGGAAGATAATGTGGGCTCTAAGAAAATGGCCGCCAAGCCGAAGATAGAGGCCAAAGCAGCCATAGACCACAAAAAGATGGCCGCCGAACGGCAATATATAACATACAGCGTGGATCATTACAAACATGGCCGCCAATCAGTCGATAGAGGCCAGTGGGTGTGGAACTACAAGAAAATGGCACCGAAACCACAGGAAGATGGCCGCCGGGCAGTCACTAGAGGCCGAAGCCGGCATGGACCACCGCAAAATGGCAGCCAACAGCATGGAGGAGGAAGCACATACAGGTAAGAAGAAATTACATTTCTTTTAAATATTAGTTACAACCAGCCCCGCTCCAGTGGAACCCCTTAGGTGACCCCCAGCACCCAGCAGCCTTTAGCTAGAAGCCCAGGGAGGAGGGAAAGGCAGGGAGAGAGGGAAGAAAGGGGCCACAACCACTTACTTGGTCTCTCCAGGAATGTCCAGCCAAATCACCCAGCCGAGGCAGGGGAGTTTACTTACCTATCCTGCATGTATCATGCTGGAAGACATTCCAAACAGATCATCGTCCGCGCACGTAAGGTGACTGTTGGCCAGGCATGCTGTGATTGGACCCAAGGGGACGATCATATGTATGCCCTGGAGCGCGACGCTCACCGGACAGGCTGCTGCGACTCGGCCGTAAGGTCAGCCGAAGCTGAGAGGTCCGATGCAGGCCCTGGAGCGTAGGCTCACCGGCCACCCGTGGAGCGACGGGCATGTCGTGGAAAACCCAGTGCGTAGCTAGGGTCGGCACACGCTCGATGGCCGAAACTGGGGAGACTACAAGGATCGAGGATCCAGCCTGTCACCCAGTCGGCAATTGATCGAAGATCGCAGGAAACAAAAAAATTTTGCAAAAAAATATATTTTTCCCCCGGACCAATGGGCCTGAAGGAAGCCATGTCTTACTCCTTGCTAGACAGAAAAAAACTGATCTGCGAGATGCAGACTGAGGGGATATACCCAGAGGGTCCGCCCCCTGGGCGGTACTGTAGAAGGTGTGATGCAACACTTTTTACAAGTTTTCTGCCTAGTCACTCCTAATTAACGGATAATACCCACTTTGTCAATAGAGAAGCTGTGTCGGTCCATGGACGAAAGAGTAAATGAAGTTCAATGCTTTCGAGCATGCGTCGACTGGATTCTGAGCATGCATGTTTTTTTTCTCCGTCGGAGTTCCATACAGACGAACAGAATTTCCATGTTCTCTTTCTAACTCTGTCAGAATTTCCGACTGAAAAAGTCCAATGGGGCATACACACGGTTGGAATATCCGATGAAAAAATTCCGTCTGACTTTTTTCCTCAGAAATTCTGACCGTATGTACGCGGCATTAGAGTCTTTTCAGAGACTCATGCAAATAGCAACAGTATCTGAGATCAGAGAGGAACCACACTTGGTGCTTTGGATTCAGGCAAGTATACACTATAGAGGGATGTTCCTTTTCATGTCTTTTGTTAATTTTTCATGCCTGAGGTTTTATCTTGTCTTGTGTTGGGACTGTGTTTGGAAATCCTTCCCAGTGCAGGTCCAGTTGAGCTAGGGTGAAGGAACCCTTATGGTACCTGCTCATCTCTCTTTGTATATTACCTGAAATTAGGAAACTGTTCCATACCTTAATGAAGGACGTGAAGCTTTCTTCTGCATGCTGTATTTTTTTATGTGTGAGCCTTTTTTTGTCACCTGGCTCCAACTGGCTTTCCTTGGAGTTGGGACATAGTGCACCACAGTAGGCAGGAACTGCTGTGACAGAGCTCTGGCAAGTCTGCATCCCACATGACGAAAGAAGGACAGGCTGTCAGGGGCTGATGGAGTCTTAGCACTTGTGTTAATAAAAGGATTTGCTGGGCCATTCACTTCAGCCTTTTATAAAGAAAACATGAAAAAAGAGCTGATTTAGCACCATGGAAGACAATTATGAGAGAATGGAAAAGACATGAGAGTGTTAACATATGATCAATCTCAATACAAGGTATCAATTACTAACAAATATTTGTATTAATGGCTCATGATACACTATAGACATATGGGGGTGGTAACACAAATTTGACTCTTCTAAACTTAGAACATGGATGCGGCTCCTTATTTTTTAAAAAGGGTGCAAGCCACATTCTTAATTGGGAGCAATCTGGCAAGCATAGAACAGAGAACAGAGAGAGTTGCATGCTCTAATCTCTCTGTCCGCCCCCACCCGCCGCCTCTCTCAGAGTGGATGCAGAAAGAGACTGTTAACCATGTGCAGTCTCTGCTTGTGTAGCGCAATCATTGCATGGACAGAGAGAGGGCCAATACGGCATATGACAAAGTCTCACAATGGGGGAATCTACAGCAGTTTTCTATATGGAAAACTGCCATATTCCCTCTCTTAATCAGGTGCAGACCTGTGCTAATTTTCTTTTTCACTCTGAACAAGAAACTGCTGCAAGTGGCGCAGATAGACTTGAAACAGGCATATCTGCTGTGTTAATGTGACACACACCACTTCTGCGCTATTATAATGGTGCGGGAAGTTTTATACTGTATATTCCCCCAGAGCTTTTTCATTTAGAAATTTTTGACTTGCGTGGGTTAAGCTGGCCATATGTTATACAGTACAATTTTCTAATTCAATTTCCTTTAGATTTTCTACTACAGTATGTAGTGCAAGGGTCTGCCTGATTGCAAACAAATTAAAAGTGATTTTATTTAGATTTTATACTGTAACACAGTTTGAGGAACTTTTTTCACAATCAATGGAGTTTCTCCATTAAATCCATCTCCTGCCCTTTAATTCATATGTCCTTGGACTATACAAATATACTGACATTTTTGGACTTATTTGTACTTTGCATGTTTTAGCACTTATTAATCTCACTGCAATAAGTTTATCATTTAGGCCCCTTTCACACTCGGGTGTCCGTGACATCGGCTGTAAAGCGCCGCTATTTTTAGCGGCGCTTTACCGTCGTATTTGCGGCGGTATTCAGCCGCTAGCGGGGCGCTTTTAACCCCCTGCTAGTGGCCGAGAAAGGGTTAAAACCACCGCAAAGCGCTGCTGCAGCAGTGCTTTGCCGGCGGTATAGCCGTGGTGCCCATTGATTTCAATGGGCAGGAGCGGTGGAGGAGCGGTATACACACACTTTTTTTACCGTCCTGCTAGTGCACCGCTCCAGTGTGAAAGCCCTCGGGGCTTTCACACTGGAGAGACAGCAGCGGCTGTTTCAGGGCGCTTTACAGGCGCTAATTTTAGCGTTATAGCGCCTGCAAAGTGCCCCACTGTGAAAGGGGTCTTAGAATTGTCACTTTTTTTTGGCACTACCCTTTTTTTGGCACTACCCTTTTTTTACCCGTTTTATGTATTGTAAGTGATCACATACACTCTAAGCTCTAAATGCAGCTGAGAACAGCTGGGGGAAGAGAGACAGCATCCCACTGAACTTCCCAGTGAACGTCTGTGGGGGGGGGCTGATCATTGGAGGAGTTCCTAGCACAGGAATATTAAATCGCGTTTCACATACTCTTTAAATGTTTATTAGTAATAAAATATGATATACTTATAGTACAAAAAATATAAAATAATATCAGTTTTAAAATGTATATCTTTTTAACCACTTTATTACTGTGCTAGTGCCAAAAGATGACTACAGTGCGGTACTATCGTTTTGGGAGTACGACCCAGCTGATCACAGATCGGGGTAAAGGGCTAATCACAGCGGACCTTTACCATGTGATCAGCTGTGTCCAATCACAGCTGATCACATGTAAACAGACTTGCCAGTTATCTGCAGTCCTTTCCTCATGCGCTGTGTCTGTTTGAGGAAAGGAGTGTCAATAACCGGCAACTCGGCAAGGCTCTCAGCAAGCTGTTTACACTGATAATCAGGGCACTGATCATCAGTGCCTATCAGTGAAGTTTATCAATGCCCATCAGTGTTGCCTATCAGTGCCCACCAGTGCCGTTTCATTAGTGCCACCTCATCAGTGCCCATTAATGCTGCCTCATCCGTGCAGTCTCACCAGTGCCCATATGTGTAGCCACATCAGTGCTTATCAGTGCAGCCTATCAGTGCAGTCTCATCAGCGTACATCAGTGAAGAAGAAAAATTACATTTATTACATTCATCAGTGAAATTTTTTATTTTTTTAAAAAATGTTAGGTCTATTTTTTGTTTGTTTAGCTAAAAATAAAAACTCCAGTGGTCATTAAATACCACTAAAAGAAGGCTCTATTTGTGGGAAAATTATAAAAAATTCATATGGGTACAGTGTGGCATAAGTGAGACATTGCTGAAAACTGAAAATTGGCCTGGGCAGGAAGGGGTTGAAATTGCCCAGTATTGAAATGGTTAAATGAAAAACACAGATATCCTAGTGTAGCATCACAGGCAAAACTTTATTTGTTGTTTTATTATAAAGTTGTTAGAATTAAACCTCAAAATCGGTCTTTCTGTATGTCTGATGCAAAAAGGGAAAATGTTATACTTACCTGACGGTAATTTTCCTTTCCTGATGCAAGCATGACAGCATATACATATGGGAAGGCTCCGCCTCCCTGCCCAATTCAGGACCGGTTATATTATAAAAGTAGGTCTCCTCCCTTCCTGCAGTATTCTCGTAACTTAGTATCACTGCGAAGGCCTTTATTATATTTTCGTGATATTTTTATTTTATTTTATTTTTTATTTTTTGGGAGGGGACCTATATGCTGTCATGCTTGCATCAGGAAAGGAAAATTACCGTCAGGCAAGTATAAAATTTTCCCTTTTCCTGACACAGCGTGACAGCATATACGTATGGGATGTACCAAATCACCAGACAACAAGGGTGGGTACTGCTCAAATGTTTAAGAGGATTAGCTCTATCCCCACTAACGACTGAGATTTATTGTAGTTAAGACTGCTGGGTCCACAAGAATGGACCCCCAACGTGTTGAATGTAGACCAGGTCGTAGTTTACATATTAACTCTGGAGGAACTATTTTGGAGTTCCGTCAATGCATGCGCAATCAGACTGGAAGAGCGGTCTCTGCCCTCATCTGATGGGTTTGTCCTAGTCATCTAAGCTTTGACTAACTTGATCCGCACCACTGCGATTGTCTTCGTTAGACAGTGATTGTCTTTTTCCGATGCCGTTAGGCCTGATGAGTCTATCGTTTTTCTCCTAGAAGAAGGGCCAATTCTATGTCTCTTTTAAACCTTGACTATTTTCAATGTTCGTGGTACTTCAAACACTTTAGTTTGGATATGCCAGAAGGCTGATGTTCTATCCCAGATTGCAAAGATACCAACCTTTGTATAGTGTTGAGGAAGAGACTAGAGCCATTTTGCCTGATAATTTCAGCAACAAGGTAGTTTATAGCTTGACACTTGGATGTCTGAGATCTTTCTAGACCTATTCGCCAAAAGGAATACTTATTCCATGTTACTGGCCATATTTAGGCTGTCCTATCCCTCTAAATGGAGAGTGAGATAATGTGTCTCACACTATTTGGAAGACAAAATGGGGAAAATAATAACTTGCCCAGGTCTTTCGGAATTGGTTGCTAAGATATGCAAACATTACTGGATCCCACCGTTACTGGATCCCACCATTACTGGATCCCACCGTTACTGGATCCCACCGTTACTGGATCCTACTGTTACTGGATCCCACCGTTACTGGATCCCATAGAGTGAGGACACGACTGAGTTTCATGTATCCTTTAATGCCGTATCTAGGCTTACTTGTATACAATGCAATCCTTACAGTAAGGAGTAGAGAATTCCATCATTTAAATTCTGTAGGTTTTTCTCGTATCTAATGTACTTGAAGTTTGAAGTAGGCGCTCTGACCTCCATAGGATTTCAAACACTAAACGGTGAGACCTCTACTTCTTGGTCTCCAGCCTCTAGATATAACTTGTATGAAATTTGGAAGATACCGTTGGCTATGCTGTATGAGGTGTTGGATCTCAGGAAGGAGAATAGGAGGAGGTTCTCAGATCTGAGACTGTACCCGCGGATATTATGGCCTGCAAGCCACAGGACAATTATTGTTATCACCACCGAATGACTGCGAATCCGGATAAGGGTCCTGGAGAGTATTAGGTTTGTTGAATATACATATTGGCTAATTTGCCGACCCAGTTGGCTGTCATTAGTTTCTCTGCTTCCACCTCTGGGAAGCCACCCAGGTTACAGTCAGACCAATATCTTGATAGCCTTATTTGTTGCCGATCTCTTGACCAGCTTTTGTTTTGGAGACCGTCCCTTGCCATCCGACGGCTTTTGTATCTTATGCCATCTGGCCGTAAGTTCTAGAAAACCCTACTTAACGTGCTGGGAGATACATCTGACAGAAGTTGACTAGTTTTGCATTCCTTCTTGACAGTGAAGATAGGACCTCCCCATTTTGCTGAGTCTTTCAGCATAGTTGAGAAACCACTTGGGATGATTGGTATGACTAATAGCTGATACGCTGAAAGATTAGTTCGTTTAGCTACCTCCCCAAGAGGGGACTTTTCTCCTCTGTGGAGTTACTGTTTCTAGTGCAGGAAGTAAGTCTTTCCTTACTACAAAACCAGTTAATACAGTTGTCAACCTTCCCTTGGGCACCTCGGACCTCATGGATTACTACCGGCTACTTTATTGCTCTTGCGACCATGGGATGCAACCAATGGGAAAGAGCCATTTGTTCAAGTGAGATACTTATACTGTTGCTCTCTCTGAGTGTAACTTTATTGTTTTTTTTTCAGAGATTCAATATTGCTTCCCGGTAGGTCATGGTTGTGATGAGACTTGTTGGTCTCTCGATGGTGGTCTCCCGATGATGGTTCCTCCCAACTCGATCAGAGTCTGTACTGGGACTCTTTTCCCAGAATCTGGAAGTCATTGCGCCAGTCTGTTGTCCAGACAAGGCTCACCAGAAGTCCTTGGTCCCGCAAGTCGGCCCTTACTGGACCCAATATCCAAGGAAATGTCCGGAGTTTGTGGAAAGATCACAGTCTGCCAGATGAACTCGTAGTGAACTCTAATTGCCAAGCGAAGGTACTTGCTGCAACATGGGTATTTTGAAGTGTGTATACAGTATACACACACACCCACACTTGTGGATGACCACAACATACAGGATATATAAGGTAATATCGACATATAATCACACATAGGTTGGACTTGATGGACCTGTGTCCATCCTCAACCTCACCCCCTATGCAACCATGCAAATATACAACTTGCTAGGTCTAAAGACCATCGACAGTCTTAGCCTAGGTTTCCACTATTGTGACCTAAAATCGTGCGATTTACTGCGATTTCTATGTGTCTTGAATCAATGCCTGTGTATTCTTGATGTCTATGGCCCCAAGTTAGATCACAGTGGGATTAAAAGTAGTGTAGGGACTACTTTACTGTTGCAGCAACTTGGGGGGTCGCACCGCTATGAACGATACTCCTTGGAAATCATGGGGTATGATTTGTGGAGGTCAAGCCTTACTGACGGCTGGAGAGATTAATTGCAACGATGGCCTGTGCAATTTTTTGTATCCTTAACCTTCCGCCTGTTATTCAAGTCTTACTTTTGACCAACGACCATGTAATCACAACCCTTGTGCTCTGATGCATCATGAAGGGAATGCAATGAATTGGTAGAGAAATGAAAAAATTCCATTGGCTTCCTTAATGCACAGGACCCACGGATCCTAAGCTCAAATTTACATATAACTGTCAGCTGACCCTATTGGGCGGCTTGGGTTTAGGCAAATAAAGATAATTCTTGATTCTTTATTCTCCGCTATAGTTCTCCCTGGTCTAACCTGTCATTCACTCTGTTACTTTGCCTTTTGGGCATCCTCTGGTCATTGGTGATTAACATAAGGAATTAATCCTCCTTCTAAATATCACCAGATCCGACTTGAACAGTCACCACTCTGACTTAAAGCGGCATGTGTTTACTTGTGGGATGGGACATAAGGGTTCACTGACCACAATGATTACTGGAGAAACCGCATATAGTTTTGTATTCGCAGTGTCTGAACTGCATCATTGGCTACCCCATTTTCAATCTAGGATCCGCCATCAGAGATTTTATCACAGACCAGAGCTCTGCTTTCATCCTGTCTGGGGTCCTGACAGTCTGGCTACCGAAGTGAGCACAATCGCAAGACACAAAACACTACTTAACAGCAGTATGAACCTTCTTCATCTCTGGATCTATTTGCTGTCCCAGGGTCTCTGCAAAGGATATTGCCTCTTCTGTTGGAAGAATGGCACCCTTGGTTAATCTGATGCAGCCTGTTTGGCCGGCTGCTTTTGAGGCAGAGGTACCCTTTAAATGCCTTTGTTTGAATAGCTTAGTCCCTGAGCTCCACACAGTCAGTTTGGATGGGGTTAAAGTATCCACCTTTTGCTTTTGATATGCCAACTTGTCATAGCAATTTCCCAGAAGCAAGCTCTGAGGTAGAGGTTGCCTTTAAACAAGCACAATTGTTTGAATAGGCTTGGTATGGAACCATTAGTGACTGTAGGCCTTTTCAGTCTCTGCCCATTTGTCACTGTCTTTGGCCTGCAACCTTGTTTTGCATTTTGGCCGACACACCAGTTACCACCAGACCACTATGATTACTGTAGAGACTTCTTGATCTGCCTCCACTGGCAGTTAACTACATAGTGGTTCTTTCAGGGCTGAAGAGGATCTGTCCCCTGTTGCAAAAGTAGGTTGACTGGTGTTGGTGTTTAGGGCCGGAGAGATTTACACTCATTATGCCCATAATGTGCACTCTTTTAGGATATAGCATATACCTACCTGCCCTCACCTTAGTTAAAGTTGCTGGTCTCTAGGAAGGCTGATTGCTACTGGTTCACAGATGAGCTGAAGCCTGGAGCCATGCCTGGGGTATTTGCCATAAGTAGTAACCACTACAAACCACATATCTTTCTGTGGGGTACCCCAAATAACACAAGCAATTACCTATTGCTAACAGGTAAGCACTAAGGAATGTGACTAAACAGATCCTGACTTTTATTTTAGAACCAAGGTCAGCATGTAAATGCATAGAAATAAACACATCACAGTCATTCACACTGTAGAGTTAATGTAATCATAGACAAGCAGCGCAAGTTAATAGTCATCTGACAATTAGCACTAGCAGGTTAAACCTACCTTAGACACATGTACCACCAAGGATCATACCACAACCAAGCATCAATACACAGTGAGCCCAGCCTGCAGGGCCAGGCCCTGCATTAAAAGGAAAGGGCTCAATATCACCTGTTATCAGTTCAAGCATTAGCAGAACTGCAGACACAGACTTCAATCTGTGACACATTAGTAAACAAAGTGGCACTATGGATAGCCAGTTAGATTCACATGTGTGATATATGCTTTTCAGAAATGCAAACCAACAGCATACCTGCAGAAAATAAGTCAAGACTGTAGGGCCAGGCTTGTTCAGTTAGTAGGAAGGCTTCAGCACAGCACAGAACACCTGCTATCATCATTGCAGTATTGCAGACACAACCACAACCCTTCAGAAATGCAAGATTAACCACATACTTGCAGCAGTAACTGAATGGAATTGTGCACCATGTGGTGCCTTACCACCTGCATGCTTCATGTCCAAACAGAAAGTCCAATGAATGTCCATCCATGGCATCATGATAAAGGAGCAATCCCTAGAGACCAGATGCCCTCACCCCCATATCTTCCTGGATCTTGAGAGGGGGGGTGGGGTCTCCCCCATATAGGCATTCATGTCTGCCTTTACAGCGGGGAGCTTCACCACAGGAGAGGCTTGAACCTGTGCGGCTTGGCCAGAAGCGTCCGGCAAGGTGAGGGAAAAATAAAAATTCAGCTTTTTAGCAGTAGCATAACCGGCTGTAGCAGTGAGGAAAAAAAAAGAGAATACTGCAGGAAGGGAGGAGACCTACTTTTATAATATAACCGGTCCTGAATTGGGCAGGGAGGCGGAGCCTTCCCATACGTATATGCTGTCATGCTGTGTCAGGAAAGATACTAAAGCCACTGTATTTCTTTAAGTACTAAGTATTTTCTTTACAAATACATTGTTTTGTTGTTTGTTTTTAATCTAGCAGGAGAGCCACTAACACATTTTACTCTACTTTTGAGAACTATATAGCTAAGGAGTTGCATCTCACCTTGGGTATTGCAATAAACACTTTGCAATATTGACTGTGTATGGGATATTTGATTTACATTTATTTACAGAGCAATTCTTGAGGCTCGGTTTATATATATATATATATATATTGAATTTCATGCGTTTTGAACCGCATTCGCTTTGCATGACATGTGAAATAACACTAATTTCCATTTAAGCTGTTCACATATACTGTATGCAGTGCACACACAGTGCAAATTTAAAGAGTTCTGTGTATTTTTTGAGCACTGCAGTGCGGTTTAGGTGTGAATTCCAAGCTCATTGGGGGTGATTTACTAAAATTGGAGAGTGCAAAATCTGATCCAGCTGGGCATGGCAGCCAATCAGCTTCTAACTTCAGCTTGTTCAATTAAGCTTTGATAAAAAAAAAACTGGAAGTTAATTGGTTTCTATGCAGAGCTTCACCAGATTTTGCACTCTCCAATTTTAGTAAATTAACCCCATTGAGTTCTATGGGAACGCTTCTGAATCACACATGTGTTCAGTTATGTTCAGGATTCAGTTCAGGATTTAAGATCTGATTGCTCTCCTACTACTGGAGTTTACACCCTTTATCCAAACAAAAAGGTAAAGGTACTGCTACCACAAAAATCGCATATGAACAGGATGAGATTCAGACACCTGTGCTTGGACTCACGTGGTACTTGACATTAGTTAGTTTAGTGAAAAAGTGAGAGTCCAGCACCAAAGCATCTTGGATTGAAAGGAATCTTTTTATTTCTTCAACAAGACATGAAAAGGAATCCATTCCTTGTAAAAGATAACCAAACGGTGGTCCAAACCAGTTTAGAGATAGGGCAGGATACATCCATTAGAGTACTTTGTAGGATGAAAGTTTTTCATCTTGCGCCAAGCAAAGTGGGTGATGGAAGACTTTATGAGACATTTACTTCCTAGCTTTTAAGAGGGTAGGGGTTATAGGGTCCAAAAGGTCCCTGTCTATCAAGACTGTGGTTCCAACACCCATTCCATTAAAGCCAATGACTGAAAAGCAGGATGGAAAACGGGCACAGGAGGTCCAGATGATCTGGAAAGTCCCACAGAGTTACTGCTAGGAGCTTGAAAATGACTAAGTACCACATCCCCCTGGGCTCCACACATGACGCCATCCCACAGTCATCTCTGTGCCCAGCTGTGCTGCTAGTGATTGTTAAAGACGAGCGATATATGGTCAGCACTGCCTATAGTGCTAATTCTTGTAAGTGAAATATTTTATCCTATATATTAAATGAGAGTTTTAAATGGAGAACACTAGGGTTGTGTGCTTTTTTTCCCTGCATGTATGCTGCTCTGATCTGAGATCCATCTACCCATCCATCCACTCATAGGAGGTGGGAGGTAATGAAGATCTGGAAGTGGTAGCTGTTTACTTCATCCCCAGAGAGGGAAAACTGTGAGTTGTGACGTACTGGTAATGCAGGGGTCATGTCAGTGAGGTGAGAGGCCATTCTACATAGGTGGTGGATTCACTTGATTCAGTTTTGGCACAGTGGTGATTTTTCAAAGTTCGGATATATTTATTGATTTATCGCAATTTTAGTTGCACATTTGGACATTTGTTGGACTATGTTATAATTTTAAAAGATTTGTGCATGATACTCAGAGCAGAAATACCATATTACTTTTGCTGTTTTTTTGTAATGCACATTTAATGAGGTTTGATATATGTACAGTGTTTTTGTTAATTACCGGTTATTGACACTTATGATAGCAAATATAGTTTCTTAGGAGAGTTGCGCTACACCATTTTGGATATCAGCTTATATAATACGTTTTGAATCACTTATACTGTAGGTGTGGGTTAGCAACTCACTGAGCACAAATTATAGATTTACTAAAGAGGATTGCGCTGATTGATTATTCACACATGTTTAAAAAATGACTAGCATGTTAAAATGGAAAACACTATGTTTTTTGCTTTGTCTTGAGTGCCTGTGAGGAGAAATAGACACTATATTTGGAATCCAGATAGGGGGAAAAGGCTCTATTTGACCTTTATAATGGGCAGGTTATACATTTAAGGCAGGGGTCTCAAACTGGTGGCCCTCCAGCTGTTGAGAAACTATAAGTCCCATCATGCCTCTGCCTGTGGGAGTCATGCTTGTAACTGTCAGCTTTGCAATGCCTCATGGGACTTGTAGTTTTGCAACAGCTGGAGGGCCGCCAGTTTGAGACCCCTGCTTTAAGGTGAGAGCACATCTGCAATGGAGAACTTTTGGTGGAGATGGAGATGGAGAGGAGTATATCACAGAGCAGATTTGCACAAAGTGATAAGAAGAAAATGCACAAATAATTTTTAGCACATGGGACTGATAATATTATGCTTTGAATTTATAACATTTGTTTTTATGTGGTCACATGAAGGATTAGGTTTATTCTTTTATATGTCCACATATGATGGATTATTGTTTTTGTCACATGATATAAGTCATTATCTGGAAGTAGCGCTGAACTAATGTTTATAGTGATTTGTTGTGTTTATTGTGTGAAGCACATTGCAGTGTGAGCGAGCTACTGATCATTTGAGCTACATCGAATACCGGTTAACAGCGCAGAAGTTAATTTAATCAATTTTTTGTTGAAAAGATCCAGCTTATTATGGACAGATGGATGTGTAGCCCAGACACCAGTGGTCTGACAGACAGCCATGGACACAGCCACGGGTTGCATGGCAGGGCCCACCAAGACAAAGATAGCCTTAAGGAGGGCATCTAACCAATCTACCAGCTCTTTAAACCAACAATATCCTCCATGATGGCCTTATTACGATCAGCAATGGCTGGATCTACCACAGGAATTGCCCATTTCCTAAAGAAACTTTCCTCAATATTAATTAAAAAAACAAGGTTTTGCCGAATTTCCCACTGGGGAGACATGGGAATATAGGGAAATTTTAGCGTTGCCATTGCTGTCATTCGGGATGACTTTGTGGCACTTGCTTTTGCCTCCTTGGCTATATGCAGGGCTGGCACCATCTGTGACCCATGTAGATGTTCGGTGGTATTTTCATCGAAGGCTATGACCATGATCCCCTTTCATCACCCTGCCCTGGCCCAGTGGTTTTAGATGTGGGTTGCTTTTCTGAGTAAACATAATTATCGCCATTTTTCTTGATACCATCTTTGTGGTTTAACTATTGTGAATCAGCCTCTTCACCCATCTTTCACTATTTCCGCTATTTTGGGTTAATATTTTGTGGACATCAAGTGGATCCTGGAGAAGCTCAATCTGGGTGAAACACATCAATCCCACCACCGCCTCTGTGTTTACATATTAAAAATGTCTTCCTTTCTCACATTTGTCAGGACTAGGCCCTATACTTGAGTCCAAGGGCTTGTTCACACCAAAACGTGGTGTGTGAAAGGCGTGCACCATGTGGTTGGCTGCAGTACATTTTTAAACAGTCTAGTGCTTTTTCTAGCCCATTCAAATGAATGAGCTGTCAAAACACAAGCAGGGAAATGCACTGTAATTGCATGTGAATGCATACATTCCAGTGTGAATCGGCCCTTAGGTCTCCAGAGAGGACAGCCATTGCGTTAGAAGACTCAAGCCCCGTACACACGGTCGGACTTTTGCCCAACAAACTTCGTTTTAAGTAAGTTGGACCAACAATCCGACCGTGTGTAGGCTCCATCGGACAAACTTTTTTCGTTTGGTTTTGGATTTCATCGGACAAAAGTTGGGTCTGCAAACGGACAAACTTTTGCCCAACAAAAGTCCGATGGAGCAAAGTCCGACCGTGTGTACAGATAACCATCGGACTTTAGTCCGATGGACAAAACAACTAATGTTAAAATCAACCAACAATAGCAGAAGTTGACCAAAGGGTGGCAGTAAAGAGCAGAAAATAGCAGAAAAAACATGCGATGTTGTAAGAAGTTTTAAGAAAGTTTGCAGAAAAGTCCGAGTGTGTGTATGCTATAGGTGTTCCCAACCAACTCCGTTCGGACAAAAAACCACGGAAAAGTCTGATGGAAGTCCGACCGTGTGTACGAGGCTTCAGGCTGCTCCAATGTTAAACAAGAGCTTTCAGCTTCAATAGGCATAGCAAAAGTCTCCTTGAGCTTAGGGATAAAGTTGGTAGCAGGTGTATCATTCTGTTTTGATGCCTCAAAAGTTTAGGTGTCCTCATCAGCTGACACCTCCTCCTTTTGCACTGTATCTGGCTCAAGGGCAGGCTTAGGAGGCACATCCATGATCCCTGCTGCCCAGGGCCTCAACAAGGCCAGAAATTCTAGCTTTGTGGCAGAAGATTTCTGTCTAAAGAGAAATGCTGAGGCTGTTGTGGTAATAAAGGGAGTCACAATCAGGGAAACATCTAAATAAAAGATACTAGGAAGAGATACTAGGGCCTTGCATAGATATACTATAACCACCAAGGGAGCTAAAGACTGAGCCTTAGCTATTGAGTCAATCTGGCCACAATTTGACCATTTATGGTCCATCATGCCAATTAACAAAATGTCCCCAGAGAGGTACTCATGACTTCCTTCTAATGAGAGAGACAGAGAGAGAGAAATAAATTCCCATAAAAGAAGGCGAGCTTCTCTCAGTAGCGAGAAAATGTCTATCACACAGGGGCACTAGCAAAAAAACTGTAATTGGCTGGGAGTGGGAGGGGTTATATAGGGGATGTCTCTAACATTTTATTTTTTGCCAATGTCTAATCACCTGAATGCAGCTGCACTTAACCCAGTCATAATGATTTCAAGAAGCATGTGTTCTGTACTATACAATCAGGAAATAAATGGCTGACCCTATAACGATTAGGGGCAAAAACCCCACAAAACTGTTATTTAAAAAAGAAAATCCTAAATATCAGGTCAAAATCTGAGAAATAACTGGTTGCATAGTTGCACAATTTTACTAACTTACATTAATTTAAAAGCTACATACTGCAATTTTTGAAGGTGACCCCCAATACTTAAAATTGCATTACCACAATGTTATCTTCTATAAATATAGCGCATTTAAAAACAAGAATATAAATACATATATATCGCTTGACAGAAAACAGAAACAGATTGAAATTTACTCCAATAATTAGAAGAAAATGTTCTATAAAGGTTCAATATTTCTAGTAATGTAATTGTCTGACAGCAGTAATGTGTTCCACAATGAATCTGTGTTGTCAGTCTGTACTATTTACACATTAAAAAGCAAAGATTTCTGCAGGATAAAAGGCTAAGTAATTCAATATTTTGTTAATGTCTCTCAGAAGCCAAGTATTTTTCTAAATTACCACGGTTACATTCAGCATCTGCGATGTCTAAAAATACAATCTGATTAATGTTACATATAAATTATTTATATAGAGAACCAGATGGTGGAGGGTGGTAATGTTCAGTAGAACCGCAGAGTTTTGCCAACATATGCTGTTAAATTGATTAAACAAAGCAGTCTTGTTCAAATTATTGTGTATCATTTTCTATATCATATACTACTTCCCATAAACTTGTATAGCGCAGAAAAATGACATCCTATTCTGCTCCAACACCTATTAGTCTTTACCATACAAATGAAAAGGTGCACATTTTAACAAGTGCCATTAGATTCTGTTTTGCATTTAATGCAAGAGCATATGATTTGGTTCTTGCATTGTGAGTTACATTTTGTCACTAACAGTGTTGGAGTTGATGTATACAAGATGTAATGGAAAATTTGTCTTATTTTCAACAAATTTCACCTAAGAGCCCATTCACACAGGGGCAACTTTGGATCCGACTTCAAGTCGCCCCTAGTCACCTCAATTCACGCTGCATGAGAAAATCAATGTAAGTGAATGGAGCCGTCTTAATGAACACTACTGCATTCACTCTGACTTCAAAAAAGGTTCCTGTACTACTTCAATCTGACTTCTAGGCGACTGCTAGGCGACCTGTACCCATTGATTTCAATGGAAGTCGCCTCAGAAGTCGGATCACTGTCTTAACAGAAGCAACTTTCCAGGAAGAGAACATACATTTCTCAGGCAAACCTCTCCCTCCCCCTCCCTCCCACAGAGCTGATTCTTGTTTGATTGGCCACTGGAATGTCTCCTGTCCTGGAGGCAACATGAAGTTGCCTTGTAAGTAGCTTCATGTCGCGCTGTGATTCATACTCAAGTCGTGTCCAAGTTGCCTCCCAAAGTCGCGCTGGAAGTCGTGTTGGCTCTGTGTGAATGGAGTCTCACATTTACAACATTTATAAAGCAAACTTATTGTACGTTAGCCCAACATTTGCAATTGGTGAAAAATACATTCCTTGATATTAAAAGTCTTGTTTAAAAAAAAACAAAAAAAAAAAAACATGTTATACTTACCTGCTCTGTGCAGTTGATTTTGCACAGAGCAGCCCAGATCCTCCTCTTCTCAGGGCTTTTTCCGCTGCTCCTGGCCCCTCCCTCCTGTCAAGTGCCCCCACAGCAAGCAGCTTGCTATAGAGGCACCCAAAGCCGAGTCACAGCTCCGTGTGTCCATTCAGACACGGAGCCCCGACCCGGCCCTACCCCCTCTCTCTTACGATTGGCTAACTGAATTTAATTGATAGCTGCAGGAGCCAATGACACCGCTGCTGTGTCTCAGCCAATCAGGAGGAGAGTCCTGGATGGCTAAGACACTCGTGGACATCACTGGTGAGAGAGGGGGGCTCAGGTAAGTAATTAAGGGGTGCTGGGGAGGCTGCTACACACAGAAGGTTTTTTATCCTAATGCATAGAATGCATTAACCACTTCCCTACCCAGCCATAGACAAATGACGTCCACAGATGGGATCTCCCATCCTGGGTGGACGTCATATGACGTCCTCGGCTTTGTAGGGGGATATCTGAATGATGCCTGCAGCTAGAGGCATCATTCAGATATCCTTTTGAAGTGCCAGCGATTCTGTGCACCATAAGAATGATCATAGCGGCGGTTCCGCCGCTTGATCGTTCTTATAGGCGGCGGGAGGGGACACCCCCCCCCCCTCCCGCCGCCATCTGGTGCTTCTCCGGGCTCCCCCGTGCAATCGGGGACCCGGAGCGAATCTTCCGGCATCGTTGGTGGAGTCACGTGATGAGCATAGAGATGACTGGTGACCAGATGGTCACCAGTCATCTCTATGATCGTCGGAGGCCCGGGCGCGATGTGATGACGTCACGCCCGGGTCTCAAAAATGTAAACAAAGCCGCCGTTGCGGCTGTAAGTATGAAATCAGTGAAATTTTTTTCACTGATCTCATGCTTTCCAGCCTGGAGGAGAGATGTGGAGTCTTATTGACCCCGCATCTCTCAATAAAGAGAACCTGTCACACACATTCCTATTACAAGGGATGTTTACATTCCTTGTAATAGGAATAAAAGTGATAAAAAAAAAAAGTAAAATCATTGTAAAAAAATAAATAAATAAGTAAAATAAATAAATAAATAATAAAAAAAAAAATTTAAAACGCCCCTGTCCCCGGTAGCTCGCGATCAGAAGCGAATGCACACGTAAGTCGCCCACATATGTAAACGCCGTTCAAACCACGCATGTGAGGTATCGCCGCGTGCGTTAGAGCGCGTGCAACAATTCTAGCACCAGACCTCCTCTGTAATTCTAACCTGGTAACCTGTAAAAAAAAATTAAGCGTTGCCTATGGAGATTTTTAAGTACCGAAGTTTGGCGCCATTCCATGAGTGTGCGCAATTTTAAAGCGTGACATGTTAGGTATCTATTTACTCGGCGTAACATTATCTTTCATATGTTCCCAAAAAATTGGGCTAACTTTACTGTTTTGTTATTTTTTAATTCATGAAACCATTTTTTTTTTAAAAAAAAGGCGTTTGAAAAATTATTGCGCAAATATTGTGCAAGAAAAAATGTTGCAATGACCGTCATTTTATTCCCTAGGGTGTCTGCTAAAAAAATATATATAATGTTTGGGGGTTCTGAGTAATTTTCTAGCAAAAGAATGATGATTTGTACATGTAGGAGAGAAGTGCCAAAATAGGCCCGGTATTGAATAGGTACAAAAAGCCCGGTATTGAAGTGGTTAAGATAAAAAATATTCTGCCTTAACAACACCTTTAAGAAACATCTGCCCTTTAATGAGAAAAATGTAATGAGAAAATTAAAAAAGAGTAAATGTAACATTCACTACACATTCACATAACACACTTGTAAACAAAATTTGCCAAAATTGAGGTGTCAAATGATTGCATTTTATAATAATGTAATGACTGCCTAATGAAGGGGAAATGTAAAAGCACATGTTCAGCATTTTATGGAAAACCGGTTTTATTTTTGCCTTTTTAATAAATTAAAATGGAAAAAACGCCAACAAAACTTGGCATGTATGTAGATTGGTATCCTACAGTAAGGCAGCAAGAGAAAAGTTCCTTGCTTTGTTGATCCTAACATGCATGTCTTATAGCACTGAGAGATTATTTAAATAGCATTTCCAAAAAAAGAGGCACCTCCTCAAAGCACCAGTATTTGGACACCTGGACCTTTTGTACCTCAAATGGCCAGGATGGGGTGCTTACATAGGTGTTGTCCCTTCTTTCTTTGAACTGGTGTTAGAGGTCCATTGGACTCTCCACCAATTCATTGTGCACAGGGCTGGACTGGCCTACTGGGAAATTTCCTTTCATGGGCACAGTGAGGCTGCATTCATGGGCACCGTAAAGCTGCATTTGATGGGAACAGTGAGGCTGCGATGATGGGCACAGTGACGCTGAATTTATGGGCACAGTGAGGCTTCATTCATGGGCACCGTAAAGCTGCATTTGATGGGCACAGTGAGGCTGCATTGAAGAGCACAGTGAGGCTGAATTGATGGGCACAGTGAGGCTGCATTTGATGGGCACTGGTGAGGCTGCATTGATCTCTTGTACCATGTACATTCTCTGACCATCTCTTGTACCAGGTCAGTCTCTGACCATCTCTTGTATCATGTCCACAGTCTCTGACCATCTCTTGTCTTATATCATGTCTGCAGTCTCTGGGGGGAACCTACAGAAGAGTCAAGAGTGGGAGTGCTGCCAGGATGGACGTAATGGGAGAATTCAGATGTGTGTGGAGTGTGGAGGGGAGACGTTAGGATAAAACCAGAGCCACCAAGCTGGAGCCGACAGACTGAGCCCTGAACACTGCACCGGAGAAGAGGTCAGTGACAGGACCGCCAGGCCAGTCTGAGGGGGGTCACTGATGTAAGGGGGAGTGAAAAAAATAATGTAAGGGGCACTTATATAAAGGTTTCCCTTTTATATCATCAACCCCCCCTTACCTTAGTGTATTCTTTCTGCGGAAGGTGGTCTCTGGTCACCAAAGTTCCCCCTACATTCTCAGAGTCCCTGGTGTCCCCTTTGATGATTGACCACTTTTACTTTTAACTGGAATTTGCTTTTATATATATATATATATATATATATATATATATATATACTGTAGCCCTACGTGCTTTCATATCTGTCTTCTCTATATATAATACACTCTTTAAATGTGATTTAAAATACATGATTTTCACTTTCATGAACAAGAAAATAATGACGTTATGATGTTGGGCTGGTATAACAATGCCATGGGGCTGGTATGACATTTTTTCCAGGGCTGTTATTTATTCCCAGTCCGGCCCTGATTGTGCATGGTGGTCAAAAAAAAAAAAAAACTCACACCTGCATAAGTAATGATTAATCTTCCTGATTTAACTAATAATTTTGACATTCCAGTAGCATCCAAATACCTTCCACATTCTAGTGCACAGGTGTCAAACACAAGGCCAGCCGGCCGAATCCGGCCCCTCCAGGCGATTTCATGTGGCCCTCGCACCTCTCCTGCAGCTGCAGGAGAGCTCCAGCCCTTCTCTGGTCCTACTCCAAACCTTTACTTTCTGCTTTCAAGCAATTCATCCAGCTTCTTCCCAGCAGCAGCATAAGGAAAGGGGGGTGCACTGTGATGTAAGGGAGAGTGGGGGACTCAACTTCTGATGGTGGGTTGGCTCTTGACATCTAATGTAAGGGAAGGTGATGCGCTGGACATCTAATCTTACAGATACTACCGGCCCTTTTGAGGGCAATCATAATGCTGATGCGGCCCACAATGAAATTGAGTTTGACACCCCTGTTCTAGTGGTATCTAAAATTATTCCCAAGTGGGTTTTTTCTGATGCTACATGCCCAAAGAAGGAGCAAAAAGAGAAGTCAAGATGATCCTGGCACTTTAATGGTTTTATCTGTATACCCCCTAGGAAGGGGTCTCCCTGGAATACAAAAATGGTCCAGCACACTCACCAGCACAAAAAGTCTATTTAACCCCTACTGGATGCCTGCATGCATATATGTGGAAGCACAGATGTGGCTGTTAGGAGCATGCTCAACCCAGTACGGTCACTGACAGCTTCTGCTACAGGTCGATGATCAGGAGCCTGAAAGACGTGCTGCCGATCATGTGATCACTGTGACAATCAATTATCCATAAAACTGAATATGAATGCACAAGAAATGTACCTGTTCCAGCAACTTGTACTATGCCTGTGTACTTGTACTGTGCTTCTTAACACTGCTCATACTCTATAATGCATATTCATCACACTGATTATAGAGTCATTTCTATGGCATGTTTTATTGTGCATAAAGACACAGAGACAGGAAAGCTGACCTTTTCAGAGCTATTCTCTTTCCAACCTATTTCTCTGTAATGATCACTGTTTCTCATTCTATAGGACAGAAACAATTTATGCCACATTAATGAACATAAAAATAAAAAGCCAGGAACACACAGTAAAATATATTTAGCAAACTTAATAGTTTGGATTATGTTTTAATGGCTACAAACACCAAATAATGCATGCATATGTGGTATCCCCATGCATGTCAGGAGAATTTTTTTGGGCTGTTTTTTTGTGGTCTTGATAATAGAAACAAGTATACAGCTACTTTTTTAAAATATTTTTTTTTAACTATTTTGGGCTTGTTTTCTTTTGATGATAAAATAAAATCAGGAGATCTATTAACATTTACAACCAAATTAAGACTAATTTGTCCTAATAAAAAATCAAAGTATAATTCCCCTGAATACCCTACAGTAACACTTAAGCCCTGTACACACGATCGGATTTCCTATGGATTCTAATCCGATGGATTTTTCCATTGGAAATCCGATGAAGCTGACTTCCATCAGTCTTGCCTACACACCATCAGTCAAAAATCCGACTGCCCCAAACGCCGTGACGTACTGTAAAACACTCCGACAAGCCGAGAAAAATGAAGTTCAATGCTTCTGAGAATGTGTCAACTTGATTCTGAGCATGCGTGGGTTTTTTGTCTGATGGAGTTCCACACAGACGATCGGAATTTGCTATCGTTTTTTTTTTCCCATCGGATAAATTTAAAACATGTTCTATTTTTTCTCACCGATGGAAAAAAAAACGATGGGGCCCATACACGATCGGTTTGTCCGATAAGAAAAGTCCATCGGACTGTTTTCATCGGTAAAACCGATCGTGTGTACACGGCATAACAGTTTTACAGTTATAGTTTTACAAAAAAGTTGCAAAACTGGGTTTATGTGTTAGGGTTCGTTTTACCTTCCACCTTAAAGTAATATTCAAAGCTATTTTTGTCTTAAAATAAAAAAGATGTTATACTTACCTGCTTTGAGCAATGCTATTGGAGCGAGTGGTCCCTTACCTCCTCTTTTGCAGTCCATCGCTGGCGCTCTCCACTCCTCCCTGCTTCAGGTGCCTAAGGGGGCACCCACTGCAAGTGAATGCGCCTGATCTGGGCTGTGTGCATCATAGATACACACAACGCTGGTAAGCCACACCCTCCTCAAAGAGTTTGATTGATTGATTTGCTCTGCGCATTTCTTGTGAGACCAGGAAATAAGAGGATTGGTGCTCCGAGGATCAGTCCTGGAGCGGTGAGAGGAGCCAGGCAAGTGTTTAGGGTTTGAGGGGGGGGTAGAACAGGCAGTGGGTATTTTTTACCCTAATGCAGGGAATTTGTTGAGTTTACTTTAATGGATTGAAATGTGTTTTTAACATTTTAAACTAAAACAGAAATAAAAATTCTGCAAGTCTGTTGCAAGTTCTGGTTCAGTTATGTTGTGTAATAGTTATCCCACCACAGGGGTCACTGTGGCTGAATTTTCATCATTGCTCCCTGCTGTGTGTATGTTTTTTCTTTAATTGGTGCTGGAGCGTGGTGCACAGAGCGGTAAGTGGTATCCATGAGATCTGATAAGGAGTTCAGAGAGGTAGAAATCAAGGAGTGTCTAACCCTAATATCCCATTGGTGGAGCACAATTTGGAAAGTTTTATTTTTCCTTGTTTTTCCTTGTTTATATGCTAGCAGCTCACCTTGCTTTTAGGAGAGGAGAGTGGAGTGGAATGTGATTTTCCATAAAGGATCCGTATATTAAAGCCTTGTCAGACCAGCTGTGGATTTCAATGCAGGCTAGGAGAGGAGAGTGGAATAACTGACATTAAGGATTTGTATACCAAAGCGCCACTAGACCTGTTGTGTTCTTTGTTTAAGGGTACTTTCACACTGGAGCGTCACGGGCGTTGGCGTAGTTTTACCGTGATTTTCGGCCGCTAGCGGATGAAAAAGGGTTAAAACCGGCCGCAAAGCGCCGCTATAGCGGCGCTATGCCGGCGGTACAGCCGCGCTGCCCATTGATTTCAATGGGCAGGGGCGCTGCAAACATGCGGCTAGCAGGACTTTTTCTTACTGTCCTGCTAGCGCACCGCTCCAGTGTGAAAGCCTGAGGGCTTTCACACTGGAGAGAAAGGAGCGGCTCTTTCAGGGCACATTGCAGGTGCTATTTTTAGCGCAATAGCACCTGCAAAGCTGCTAGGGAACAATCCTGGTGAATGCAATGTGGGAACAATTGTGTTCACAACTTTCAAGAACTCTTTTTTGAGCACTTGATCTTCACATCTCTATACTTTTTGATGCACATGCACTTTATTATTTGGGACTTATTTTATTGTTTTTTTTAATGTAAAATCATATGAATACCTGCTTTTGATTCAAGCACTTTTATCACTTTCACATATTGCATATTATTGTATTTTTCGTTTTTTTAACTCCTTGCCGACCAGCCGCCGCAGTTTACTGCGGCAGAATGGCACAGCTGGGCAAAGCAACGTTACCTTACGTCACTTCGCCATTTGGCCACTAGGGGCGAACGCCGCCGCCTCGCCGCTGGAGCCGATGTGAGTGCCCGCTGGGCACGATGACCGCCGAGCACCCACGATCGCTCGTGACAGAGCGAGAACCAAGATCTGCGTGTGTAAACACACAGATCCCAGTTCTTTCAGGGGAGAGGAGACTGATTGTGTGTTCATACAATGTATGAACACCAATCTCTCTCTTCCCCTAGTAAGTCCCCTCCCCCCTACAGTTAGAACACACACGAGGGAACACAGTTAACCCCTTGATCGCCCCCTAGTGTTAACCCCTTCCCTGCCAGTGACATTTATACAGTAATCAGTGCATTTTTATAGCACTAATCGCTGTATAAATGTCAATGGTCCCCAAAAATGTGTCAAAAGTGTCTGATGTGTCCGCCGCAATATCGCAGTCCCGATAAAAATTGCAGATCGCCGTCATTACTAGTAAAAAAAATAAAAATAATAATAAAAATGCCATAAATCTATCCCCTATTCCGCTATAACTTTTGCGCAAACCAATCAATATACGCTTATTGCGATTTTTTTTACCAATAATATGTAGAAGACTACATATCGGCCTAAATTGAGGAAAAAATTAGCTTTTTTTTTTTATTGGGGATATTTATTATATAAAAAAGTACAAAATATTGTGTTTCTTTCAAAATTGTCGCTATTTTTTTGTTTATAGCGCAAAAAATAAAAACCTCAGAGATGATCAGATACCACCAAAAGAAAGCTCTATTTGTGGGGGGAAATGGATGTCAATTTTGTTTAGGTACAGTATCGCACGACCGCGCAATTGTCAGTTAAAATGACGCAGTGTCGTATCGCAAAAAATGGCCTGGTCATTGAGCAGCCAAATCTTAAATTAGGGATAGTCATTTATGCATATTTCTATTTTTGTTGTTTAGCTTCTTGAATTGGTGCACTTTATCACTTTTATACATAGTATCGCATATTATCGCATTTCACTGTAATTTTTTTTTTGTGTTTTTTTTTTTGGAGAATGTTCTTTTTCATATTATAAATGTTCTTTTTTAGGTTTTGTTAAATGTTCACCCTAATAAAAAAAATAAAAAAAATAAGATGTAATCCAGTGTTATTTATGGATTTTAATCAAATATTTTAATAAATGTTTTTATAAAGATCAGTTTGTCTTAATGCACTATTCAGTGAACCCTAAGGTACATTTTTTTTAGGGAAATGGTAACATATAGGCCAAAAAAGCTGAACTAAAAATATTGTAATGAGAGCTTTTTTTTTTTTTTTTTACTTCAGCCACTTTGGCTTAGATTTTGCAATTTTTCAGACAATTCATCTCTCCTCATTTATTAGTGAATAGACCCGATAAAAACGGACACTTGGACAAACAAGAAAAACTAGTGCCAAAGATATTAATGGGAGATTGAGGGATTAAATAAGATTGCTGCCACCTAAGTACCGGTGAATCACCAGCATAGGTGTGTGTAACTTATTGCATTAGGGTGCGCACCCCAAAGATCAAACACACATGCGTGTGTATATGTGAGGGTGATATATATTACATATACATACAGACACACACTCTTATGGTAGAGTCGTTACAGTTAAAGAGAAGTATGGTAGCACTTCATGAATGGCAGAACTGGTCAGAGGGACATATTTCCCATCTCCCTGCCTGCACACAGAGCGATAATTCGAATGCTCTTGGGGTGATTAGGGTGTGTCCAGGCACACCTGGCACACCCCCTGCGCATGCCTATGATCGCCAGTTAATTGGTAAGAAAAAAGAAGGAAGCAGCGCAAATCTATAATCCCATAATCTGGCGATAGTGAACCCACTGCTATTAACCTAATCCCTTACTGTACACATGTGAAATGCATTCAATCCAACAATCATGTATAATGATAAAATGTCATTGCATAAAATAATGAATCTATCATATAAAAAATTATTTGTTTCTATGAAACAAACCAAGTGCAAATCCTGTTAAAAAAAAGTGCAAAAGAAAAAACTGTGTGCTGACACAGTGAACAAAAAGTGCTTAGTGCAAGAAAATATTATTCATTAGTAAAGTGCATGCATTAAAAATATTTGAAGTCCATTTTGCAATCCCAGGAAAAATCCAAGAAAGTGATAATTTCCTGGGATTGCAAAATGGACTGCAAATATTTTGAACACATATGAATTTTTAATGTATGCACTGTAATGATGAATAATATTTTCTTGCACTAAGCACTTTTTGTTCACCGTGTCAGCACACCATTTTTTCTTTTGCACTTTTTTTAACGCCATTTGCACATTAATTGTGTCATAGAAACAAATAATTTTTGTATGATAGATGAAATATTTTATGCAATGACACAGGGTTTATCATTATATGATTGTTGGATTGAATGTACTTCACATTGGTACAGTAAGGGATTAGGTTAACAGCAGTGGGTCCACTGTCACCAGATTGTGGAATTATAGATTTATGCTGCTTGCTTCTTTTTTCTTACCAAAAATGGAGACTTGCATAAATCTGGCTGTAGACTTGCAGGGCTTGTGCTATGGACTTCAGGGACTCGTGCTGTAGACTTGTGGGGCTCTTGCCATAGACTTGCAGGGCTCTTGCCGTAGACTTACCACTGCAACTTTGCTCTTGCTAGAGACTTGCCACGCAAATTTGCTACAAATTGGAAAAGTGTCAACTAGAGCTTGTGCTTCAAGTACTCTGCAAGTGTACAACTTTCCAGGGAAGATGTGCAGCAAGTTCATAAGACTTAAAATTCAATACTGCCACAAATGTGTGGCAAGTTTTTCTTGCTATCTGGGCTGAGGTCACTCTCTGTCCAGCGATGTCCACGAGTGTCTTAGCCATCCGAGATTCTCCTTCTTGATTGGCTATGACACAACAGGGGCGCCATTGGCTTCCTCTGCTGTCAAAGTCAGCTAGCTAATCAGGGGAGAAAGGTGGCCGGGCTGGGTCAGGGCTTGGTGAACACAGGGAGCTGTGGCTCAGCTCGGGTGCCCCCATAGCAAGCTGCTTTCTGTGGGGGCACTGAACAGGAAGGAGGGGCCAGGATCTCAGAAGTGGGACCCAAGGAGAGGAGGATCCGGGCTGCTATGTGCAAATCTACTGCAACAGAGCAGGTAAGTATAAAATGTTTGTTATTTTTATAAGAAAAAAAAAACGAGACTTTATACTCACTTTAAAGCATATTACCCATACCATTAGTACATCCTAATTTATTTAATTTATTCATGTTTATGTTTGGATCCCAATAATACTCTCAATATTTGTTTATATCTAAGAGTGTCAGGCAGTACAATTTAAGCTATTTTGCATAAATTGGACATTACACTTTTGCATATTATGCACATTATCGTTTAGGAATGGTTCACAGAATGTTTGCTTTTGATGAGAAAACTAAAAATGTTGATAGGAAACAACAACCCGCAGTATCACCCAGAATTCTGTCAACATCTGACATTTCATTCTGTACAGCTTACTTATTTTAAAATTTTATTTTTGTGATAAACATCATTGAATTCTCTAAATGCAGTAACACAGAGGAGCTCAGTAAATGCAGATGTTATTGCCTTTTAATACAAACCTCAGCAATTTTTTCAGCATCGAAGACTCTGGTATCATTTTCCATACTTTTATGTTTGTATAGTGCATTCCAGATTGCAAATCTGAGGCCATCTCGGTTCGTATCCCACTTAAGTTCGTGACAGATTTTAACCAGATTATAAACAGCACAATATGAAATCATCCAAAAGTCATCTAAAAGAAAAAAAAAAACAACTTCAAATAAGCTTTTATTCACCTTTAAGACCCTGTCCATAAAACCTGTGTTATATATCCCTGAGGAATAGTGTGGTGACAAACTACATTTGATAATTTAAGGGTCCATAATGCAGAATTTCTACTGAAAGAGTGTTCCTCAACAGCCCTGTGGGAATGTTTTATGCCCAAGCACACTCACCCCTAAATACAGTATTTATACCTACCCAGATCATAGATTATTCAGGAAGACACATAGGACTCCAAATGTGCAAAATACAAACAGTGGAATACAGGTTTAGATACATGCCTTTTTCCTTTGTAGGATTAATGTGCTTTTACTATATTACTGATAGAGAAAAAAACGTTTGCTTTGCATTGCGCATTATATGTGTCACAAAGTGGTCTATGTATCAATGTTTTTACTCAAAATTCAGACAACATATCCAAGATTCCCACATTTTTCTAATTAAATCTTATGTGAAACATGCAAATCTGTATAATTCTGTATGAAAAGCTGTATGAATCTGGGGTGAAAACATTGACACATCGACCCCAAAGTGTAGAATGCCAAGATGAAATAAAAGTCAGTTATAGCAATGTTGTTACAATGTCTTTGCTATTGAAATATGATCATATATTATCATATTAATATGTATTTTATGTATGCTCCCAGTATATCATAAAATGTTTTCCAACAATCAAATATTACAATGAGCATAAAACAAATAAAAGCATTACAAAAGGGGAAAATAGAATGTTAAAAGGAAAAAGAGACATGTAAGACATAAGGTCTTATTTTTTCAGAGGACCAGTTACGTCTCATAAACGATAATGTATCATTTCAAATAATATAGTAAGAAACGCCTAAACCTCCACAAGCCCTCCTAATTTTCCAGAGACGCCTTTTGAATTTTTCTGCAGTAGAACACAGGGAAAATGGGGTTACTCTATTTTCTTTATTCACAGTTGAATTCCATCTTCACAGATGAAGTAGCAACTCATGTTAAAGCTTGGAAATAAAAACTTCATTATATATATAAAGAAAGTACAGTATAGATGTGAATCTGACATACAATATATTAACATGTATGAAAACTGGTAAGAAGACATTTTTGCCTAAACCTGTTTAAACACTGGGTGTTGCACTGAATTTAAGGACTTTGCACAATATCACTATATGGACTTTGGTGTTTTAAATATTGTTTTCTAACATGTTAATATATTGTGGGGCTGATTTACGAAACGTTTGCGCCATGAGTATCGGCGCATCTGCGTGCGCAACGGCTGTTTTGGTATTTACAAAACATTAGCGCCGGTAGCGCAGCGCTATTTCCCATTTACTATAGTGTTCTCGGCGGACGGGAGGAGGCGCTCAGTGCGCCACTATGGACCTGGTGCACGGCATCTTAAAATCTAAATATAAAGAAGCTGGAAGTGCCAATATAATGGGGGTGATGTAGGGTGATGTGAGGAAGTTTAGTGACACCTGCCCAAGTAACAAATATGCCCAAAATAGAATGAGAAAGTAACTTTTTCAGAACCAGCCCGTTGCGCCGGCAAGTACGTTTAGAACTGCAAGAGGTTTTTTTGAGCTCAGCGCGAGAATTTCACTCATTCAAACGTGCCGGTTCACTGCGCCGGCAAAATCTTAGTAAATGTCAAGTCACGTAAATCAATTTGCATAAGTTGAACAGGCGCAGCTCTGAACTTGCCAGTGCGCCAGCAAAATTACATTTCTAAAGGAAAAAAAAAAGGCATTTAAAAGCACCTGCGGCTATAATGAATTGTCAGCTCCCGGCAATATAGAGAAAAGTCATTGAAAGTCTTTAATAAAAAAAATGCGTGGGGTCCCCCCAAATTCCATTACCAGGCCCTTCAGGTCTGGCATGGATATTAAGAGGAACTGTGCGCCAATTTTTTTTTTTTAAATGACGTGTGGGTCCCCCTGAAAATCCATACCAGGCCCTTCAGGTCTGGCATGGATTTTAAGGGGAACTCCCGCGCCAAACTTTAAAAAAAAAAATAGCGTGGGGGTCCCCCTAAAAATCCACACCAGACCCTTATCCGAGCATGCAACCTGGCAGGCCGCAGGAAAAGAGGGGGGACGAGAGAGCAGCCCTCCCTCCCTCCTAAACCATACCAGGCCACATGCCCTCAACATGGGGAGGATGTCCCCATGTTGATGGGGACAAGGGCCTCATCCCCACAACCCTTGCACGGTGGTTGTGGGGGTCTGCGGGCGGGGGGGGCTTATCGGAATCTTGAAGACCCCTTTAACAAAGGGGACCCCCAGATCCCGCCCCCCCCTGTGTGAAATGGTAATGGGGTACATTGTACCCCTACCATTTCACAAAGAAAAATTTCAAAAATTTTAAAAATGACAATAGCCGGTTTTTGACAATTCCTTTTTTAATGTCTTCTATTTTCTTCCATCTTCTTCCTTCTTCTTCTTCCGTCTTCTTCTTTTCTCCATTCGGGTTTCTTCCTCTTCATCTTCATCTTCATCTTCCTTCTTCCTTCGGTGTTCTCGTCCGCATCTTGCTCCGGCTTCTTGTTCCCCTTCTTCTTTCTTAGGCCGCTCTGCTTGAATTCGAGGTTCCCGCTGTGTGACGCTTCAAGTCTTCAGTTCTCCTCTGGGTCCGCTGCCACCCCGTGGCTCCGCCCCCTCTGACACCACGGGGAAAGTCCCCATGAAATCCATGTGCGTCAGCTAGCAAAAGAGCTGGAAGAAGATAGCGGGGCGCCCGGCAGAAGGCAGAAAGAACCAGAGATTGTGGAGAAGGCACCGGAGAGCGGGAGAAGAACCGGAGAGCGCGGAGACGACACCAGAGAACAGAACAAGAGACCCCCGAAGTCGGAAGAAGACGACGATGAAGACCGGGACCCCCGCTAGCAAAAGATATGGAAGAAGATCACGGGGCGCCCAGCAGAAAGAGCCCCGAAGTCGGAAGAAGACGGCGATGAAGACCGGGACCCCGCTAGCAAAAGAGCTGGAAGAAGATAGCGGGCGCCCGGCAGAAAGACCCCCAAAGTCGGAAGAAGACAGCGATGAAGACCGGGACCTCGCTATCAAAAGAGCTGGAAGAAGATAGCGGGGCGCCCGGCAGAAAGACCCCCGAAGTCGGAAGAAGACCCCCGGAGCTGCCTAATAAATTACTTTAAAAACCTGTGATGTGTTTTTTGTTGACTTTTTTTTTCCACCAGGTGAATGGGTAGGGGTACGATGTACCCCATACTCATTCACATAGGGTGGGGGGGCCGATATCTGGGGGCCCCCTTATTAAAGGGGGCTCCCGGATTCCGAAAAGCCCCCCGCCCGCAGACCCCGACAACCAACGGCCAGGATTGTTGGGAAGAGGCCCTTGTCCCCATCTACATGGGGACAAGGTGCTTTGGGGTGGGGGAGCGCAGGGCGCCCCCTGCCCCAAAGCACCCACCCCCCCATGTTAAGGGCATGCAGTCTGGTACGGTTCAGGAGGGAGGGTGCTCTCGCTTGCCCCCCCTTTCCTGACCTGCCGGGCTGCATGCTCGGATAAGGGTCTGGTTTGGATCTTGGGGGGACCCCCACGCCGTTTTTCGGCGTAGGGGGTTTCCCTTAAAATCCATACCAGACCTAAGGGCCTGGTATGCTCCTGAAGGGGAACCTATGCCGGTTTTTTAATAAAAAATTGGCGTGGAGTTCCCCTTCATGATTCATACCAAACACGGGACAGCGAGCGTGAGGCTGCTGAGAACCAGCGCGATGGCATCGCGCTGGAGACATTCTCGGCCAGGTAGTCGCCTCTAGGACACGACTTGAGCGGCTGCTTCACGCTCAAGTCGTGTTCAAGTTGCCTCGCAAAGTCGCGCTGTCCCTGTGTCAGCTGGCACACGAGTCGCCCCGCGAGTCGGATCGTCTTCATCCGACTTCCCGGGCGACCTCTATTCAAATGAATGGGCTCCTATAGGGAACCATTCATTTTCAATAGAGCGCCGCTCAAATTTGTATTTACTATAGCAGTGCGCCGCCGGTTCCTGCGCTCAATTAAGGATTTATCCGGCGCACCTATTAAGGTATGAACCGGCGCAGCGCACTGTTTATAGTAAATCACCCCCAGTATGTCAGATTCACATATATATACTAGACAGCGCTACAAGTTTTCTTTATATTTATCTGGATGTTGTTGTGTACAATGTTGTGAGTGCTGCTGTCTTATCATCATTTATTTGAATTTATTCTCACACACTGAGCGCAATATATATTTTTTTCTTAACGTCACTATATACTCTTTAAAGACCTTTAAGCAGGTGGATGTTAAATGTCTTATGTTTACTGAAAATGTTTTATTGTTTTGTAATTATTGTATGTAGTTAGAATTTAGAGTAACCACATAGCACTTTTAGTTGTGTTTGCCCTGCTAAGATGGTACTCTCCCTGCGAGGTGAGGGTTAACTCTGCTGGCTAGGTTTTCCTGTGCTTTTTGGGCAAATACCACACTATGCTGGGGCAAACAAATAAAAAGGAAGGCAACCACCTTACAGGGGGGCGCTGTAGTTAGCAAGATGGCTGGAGGTTCTGTTCCAGGTCTCCCCAGCCTAGGACATGCTGCTAAGGATGTGATCCATTACTTTGCACTTAAACCACCCCTTGTGGGAGCCCAGTCAGGTTCCAGGTGTATGGACTTATGCTTCACTAAATGGCTCTATAAATGGCTCTATAGACTGTCTTACCTATTTAAGGTGTGACTACCTCAAGGGGCAATTCGGGGCACCAGTGGACTAAGTAAGGGGCTTTTAGAGGATTTTGTACAGGAATGTGTATTAAAGACATCTTTGTTGAACTGTTCATTTATTGCGCCTAACAACTTCAGTAAAGAATGTTTATTGTTAGTTATTTAACTTTGCCTGGTCTGAAGTTACTTGAGGACAATCATAAAGGGTGCATGCAAAGCGTATTACAAGAACAGTGCTAATTAGGGGACAAGACGAGGTATAGAAGATGCAGTATAAATGTCTAAAGTTCAGTGACGCTATTCTGAGGAGGCTATAATGCTGTAGCTAATGACTACAGTACTAGTGTCAAGTGCATAAGCAGCCAGCCGGTCAAGAAGTGATTTAACTTGGAAAATGTGACAGAAGGCCCTGGTAGTGAAAGAGCTTGTGTGCTCATGCTCCTTTCCTAGCATTCCTAACCTCAATACTGGGTCCAATTCGCAGCACTGGTTGTCCTAGGGACCCAGCCTGGAAGTCACGGAAAATGGAGTGGGGCCCCACAAAAAGAAAAGGAATGGGTTATGTACTCAATTCAACCTTCCTAGTATTTAAATATAATATAGTGTACAAATGAATGTCCCTGAGAATTAGGTGACAGGTTATTCAGCTGGTGGAGTCTGGTACAGGCTCAGCAGAAACCAGCTCAGAAATACTGCACAACTAAAATGAGAGAAGAGTGATGAAGCATATTGAGGACCTGGTATCCACAGTGTACAGAGCGTTATAAGTTAACCCAGTGTTTCTCAACTCCAGTCCTCAAGGCGCACCAACGGGTCATGTTTTCAGGATTTCCCTCAGATAAAACAGCTGTGGAAATTACTAAGGCAGTGAAACAGATCAAATCACCTGTGCAAAATAAAGGAAATCCTGAAAACATGACCTGTTGGTGTGCCTTGAGGACTGGAGTTGAGAAACACTGTGTTAACCACTGGTAGAGATGGATTTTGTTGTATGTTAGTATCAGGTCACAACCCTCAGGAAAGCCCACCAGGAGGTAGCACATATAGCAGGTTGGGATCAAGCAAAAGTATAGTCAGTAAAAAAAGCCAAACGTTAGTAACAAGTGGTAGCATGTTGGGATCAACAGAAGCATAGTCGAGGAACAAGCCAAGGTCAGTAACCAATAGTAGTGGAGATAAGGACAGCTGCAGGTATGCAAAGGAGCAAGATATTGGCTTGAGAGAGCACAATAATCTGGCAAACAGGAAGTGCAAAAACATGGCTTTAATAGGAAGTTCATAGAAGAAATAAAGGGTTCAAGAGGAATAAAACATAAGGCAAGGTTGTGTAAATACAGTAGTTAGACAATGAACTGTCCAGCATCTGAGGTGGCTCACCAACACAGCAGCGGTTTCAGGTTCAGACCTGGGTCATGACAGAGGTAATTGTGTTCTTTTGGAGAAGCATTGCTTTTAAAGTGGATGTAAACCCAATTCATGAAATATGACCTGGGTACATACAGTATCTCACAAAAGTGAGTACAACCCTCACGTTTTTGTAAATATTTTATTATATCTTTTCATGTGACAACACTAAAGAAATTACACTTTCCTACAATGAAAAGTAGTGGGTGTACAGCTTGTATAACAGGGTAAATTTGCTGTCCCCTCAAAATAACGCAACACACAGTCATTAATGTCTAAACCGCTGGCAACAAAAGTGAGTACACCCCTAAGTGAAAATGTCCAAATTGGGCCCAAAGTGTTAATATTTTGTGTGGCCACCCTTATCTTCCAGCACTGCCTTAACCCTCTTGGGCATGGAGTTCACCAGAGCTTCACAGGTTGCCAATGTAGTCCTCTTCCAGTCCTCCATGATGACATCACAGAACTGGTGGATGTTCGAGATCTTGTGCTCCTCCACCTTTCATTTGAGGATGCCCCACAGATGCTCAATAGGGTTTAGGTCTGGAGACATGCTTGGCCAGTCCATCACCTTTACCCTCAGCTTCTTTAGCAAGGCAGTGGTCATCTTGAAGGTGTGTTTGGGGTCATTATGTTGGAATACTATCCTGCGGCCCAGTCTCCGAAAGGAGGGGATCATGCTCTGCTTCAGTATGTCATAGTACATGTTGGCATTCATGGTTCCCTCAATGAACAGTAGCTCCCCAGTGCCGGCAGCACTCATGCAGCCCCAGACCATGACACTCCCACCACCATGAGAGAAAGAGCTGGGAACACACCATTCAAAGTCACCTGTGAGGATCTGATGAGCTGCTGAACAGATCATGGTGCCTGCCTGGTCCGCAGCCAGGGAAATCCAATGGAAACAAAGAAAAATGGCGGCACATCCGAAAGTAAAATCAAAAGAATTTATTGAAAGTCCATAAAATCAAGCGAACATGACAAACATCAATCCAAAAAAGGTGCTCAGTGGATGCGTATCACACAGACGTGTTTACTGATGAGTAAGCATGTCTGTGTGAAACGCGTCCACTGAGCACCTTTTTTGGATTGATGTTTGTCATGTTCGCTTGATTTTATAGACTTTCAATAAATTCTTTTGATTTTACTTCCGGATGTGCCGCCATTCTTCTTTGTTTCCACTCCCACCATAATGCTTGATTGTAGGCAAGACGCACTTGTCTTTGTACTCTTCACGGATAAAAAAGGAGTCAGGGCGTCTGGGACCTGAGGTCCTATGTACTCTGTCCAGTTCCAGGGGTACATCTTCTGGCTACTACAATAATTGGTCGAATATGGCTTGCGGCTGCCGCAGCAAGGTCTTTATGTTCATCAGGAATGCCCCCTATCCAAATGTTATTACGTCTGTTTCTATTTTCCATGTCATCTTGTTGATACATAAGCTGCTGAATCAGCACTGTATGGGAATTCAGGGTTTCATCTTAAGATTGTAAAGCATTGCAAAGGTTATCGGTGGTGTGCACAATGTCCTCCATACGGAACCCCGGGTATTTTTTAAGCTGATCAATTTCTGAGCGATAGGTCTTTTTGATGCAATCTACACAGTGTTCAAAGTCAGTTTTAGTGGGTAGTGATCTGATATAAGTATGCAATGATCCCATTTGCGCCTCCATGTCCCATCCTTCCCCACAGCAGAGGGAGGCTTGTGAGGCACTGTGGGAGCACCTGTCGAAGCGATCAGAGCCCCCCGGTGATTTGGAGCGATCGCGGGAGCTCACCTGTGTGGGAATTGCCGAACCAGACCAGGCTGGGGAAGGTGGCGCAGGCGCCATCTTTGAAGCCTGCTGGTGCTGCAAGGCGGCCGGAGAACGGGTAAAAAAGTGTCCCAGGTCACCCTTCTGGTGGTTGTCTCCGGTCTTCTTGGCAGTCTTGTTCTTATTGCCATCCATCTGTGAAATTAGGAGGTAATCCAATGGTGGGAAGTAGTCCACGGAAGTCTCAGGGACTGGGGGCTGTGTCAAGACATGTCTTAGCTCTCCATGCGCCAAACCTCACCCCTGTCATGGATATGCAGTAGTGTTTGTCTGTCAGATTACCTTCCTTCCATGTGTTCATCTTAGAGGCCAGAACCCTTTCACCTGGCTTCCTTTATAATCTCCTCCCAGCCTGACTCCACCCCAGGCCCTATCACAGAACACTATATTAACCTGTGCACTGCAAGCCTGCTTTGCTGATCAACGTGTTTGTTTGGCATTGTGTGTTTGGGTTCCTGCCTGCCGTGTGCTATGTCTGTCTCTCTGTTACGTTATTGGCTTGTCCCCGACTATCCCTGTCTGCTCGTGACCCTTGACCTTCGGCTTGTCTTTCGTTATCCTTGTCTGCTTGTGGCCCTTGACTTTCAGCTTGTTATTCGTTACTCTTATATCTTGTGCTGCTGCTTCCCCTCTTGTCCCCTTATCCTACGGGGCGTGAGCTAGGAGACTCTAGGGGCCGCGACCTGGACCCAGCCTGCAGCATAACATCCTCACCACTAGAGGCTCTGGAGAAGACCTGCTGGGTCTTAGACTCCGCGCCCTGGGGAATCTTGGCTCTAGCTTCCTATAAGATCCCGGTTGTGCTCCTCTGGTCCCGCTTTCCACAACCACCCAGTTTCCTATCCGCAGCAGTCAGCCATAGGGTTCACTACCTTGCGGTGCACTTCTGTCCCCCTACGGTGTGCATCTGTCACCTGGCCACAGGTGACCTGACAACCTCCTTCGGCAGTACAGTCTTTAGAGGGCATCAGGGCCAGAAACTGGGTGTATAAAATACCGCTGGTCTGAGGGTTGAAGACCCAAAGCACTGGCCAATTACCTGTGCTGTCCAGATGATGTAAGATATCTGGGGTGAAGCTGGTGAGTGGCAGTCACTAGGAGCCTTCCGGACTGAGGAGCACCCCAGGGAGGCCACACAGCAGGAAACAGCAGACAGGAGTATCGCCAAACAGGGAGATGTACTCACAGGGAGATGCACTCACAGGGGGACGCACTCACAGAGGGATGCACTCACCAAAGCTGCAGCATGCAAGGGTGCTGTGGGGTCCAAGATGGCAGCAGGCTGCAGGCCTGAGAGTGCTGGCTGTATACTTTGCAAGACCTTCTGAGCAGTTCAGGTCCCCAGGAGGTCGGGAGTCAATGAGGAAGTGGGGAGAGCAGCAGGATGGACAGAACACACACCCTGTCCCGCAGTGGATCTTGCGCATCATCTTTATAAGAGTCTTCCTTCTGGGACGATAGCCATGCAGACCAATTTCATGCACTGTGCGATGTGTGGTCTGAGCACTGATAGGCTGATCCCCCACCCCTTCAACCTCTGCAGAAAGGCTGGCAGCACTCATATGTCTATTTCCAAAAGACAACCTCTGGATATGACGCTGAGCACATGCACTCAACTTCTTTGGTCAACCATGGAGAGGCCTGTTCTGAGTGGAACCTCTCCTGTTAAACCACCGTATGGTCTTGGCCACCATGCTGCAGCTCAGTTTCAGGGTCTTGCCAATCTTCTTATAGCCTAGGCCATCTTTATGTAGAACAACAATTTTTTTTTTTTCAGATTCTCAGAGTTTTTTGCCACGAGTGTTGAACTTCGAGTGACCAGTATAAAAGAGCGAGAATGATAACACCAAATTTAACACACCTGCTCCCCATTCACACCCGAGACCTTGTAACACTAACAAGTCACATGACACCGGGGAGGTAAATTAGCTAATTGGGCACAATTTGGACATTTTCACTTCGGGTGTACTCACTTTTGTTGCCAGCGGTTTAGACATTAATGGCTATGTGTTGAGTTATTTTGAGGGGACAACAAATTTACACTGTTATACAAGATGTACACTCACTACTTTGCATTGTAGCAAAGTGTAATTTCTTCAGTGTTGTCACAAGAAAATATATAATAACATATTTACAAAAATGTGAGGGGTGTACTCACTTTTGAGAGATACTGTATATCTGTAGTGTTTACTTTTCTCTCTCAAAAGCCCTGAGTCCCATGTTTTTCTGCTGTTTCGCTCCTCTGTTATCTGCATGATAACTTCTGACAAGTTTTCTGAGACAGGAGATAAAACCAGCCTGAAATTTGTGTTGGGCTGGGTGCTATAATAAGATTAGCAGAGAGCTTTTCTTGTCATAGCACAGCTCTAAAAGTATCTTCATTCCTCTGCCTATGTGGAGAGGGGTGTGTGCCTTTGCTCCAATAAGCTGTCACACAGTGTAAGCAAAGCCTACACTCCTACTGCTGAATGAGGAAATAAAAATTCTACCACAATGTAAGAATTCTAAAGAATATAGCAAGCAGAAGACAGCAGATATGCATGTAAAACTTATGTAGGGAGATTTGTTTCATGTGTATCATCTGAGGCTGTTCACTTCACTGGGTATATTGAGGGTTTACATCCACTTTAAGTTGAAGTGCTGCCTTACTGACAGCCTTGCTTTTGGGTTTATTAGCGAGTGCTCTCTCTGGGTTCCCACATGAGTGCAGTAAGCCCCGTTAACAGACTGGTCTACAATATGTAAAGCTTAACTGTATTTTTTGGATGCAAAGGCTGAAGCTTACCAGACCCATACTAATTCATGCACATTCTTATTGGTTATGGAGATAGCCCATTACAGTAATGGGTCAATAGGAATATTTGGGTTGTAGGATGAAGCAGCAAGTTTTGACGCTAACAGGAAGTGTTAGGGCCCTTTCACACGTACGGATCCAGTGAGGATCCGTTCCTTTAACATCCGCTTGCTCAGCGGGGATCGCTCCGTTGATCCCCGCTGAGCCGGCGGATGACTAGCCCGTCTCTGCACATTGTGCAGAGACGGACCAGTCAGATCTCTGCTCTCCTCTATATAGGGATCGGATGAACACGGACAATAGGATTTTCCTCCGTCTGCAGAAACGGAGCATAGCGGAGACTGATGAGATCGGATGTCAGCGGATGTTCATCCGCTATCCCATAGGGATACATGTATGTCCGTTTTTCATCCGAATGTGTGAAAGGGCCCTTAGTGCTCTGCTGATCATAAGGTTTGGACTTTCTGGCAACCCGCCATTGGCTGCAGGCTGTGACAGGTATGTAATTAATGCTTAATATCATTTGTGAATTATTAATTTTAGTGTGCTATAATACCAGCTTATGAAGAATTTCCATGTTGGGCCTTATAAGTACATTTCCCACATTATTTCCACCGCCTTTGAGGCAATCACATCCTCCTGGTTAAAAGACAAATTCCCTTTTCCCTCAATATCATCAGAGTACAGAATAGCATGATGAATGAAGAAACTGTCCACTTTCAAGAAAGCATTGTACATACATTTTTTTTCCCGGTGGGATCCATAAGACTCATCCTATTTCCATACTAATACTTTTAACCAAATTCTGCCATTAAAATATTATTTCCCTTTTTTACTTTGCACATCATGTTGCTTTTTGCCTACTGCTTTGCTTTTCATGTGAGGTTATGATTTTCTCAATTACATATATTGTATTTTTTATTGTTGTAAATTGCTGTTTTAACGACCTTCTTAAAGCTCTTGCAATGGCTTTAAACTTTGCCTGTATATAAACTTACACATAAACCCAATAAAACCTTTTGTACCATAATAAAATTGGTAATCAAATTGAACAGGCTTCTTTTTGCATTTGTCTTCTGTCAAAAAAATACATTTCCATTGTATTACTGAGTGAATTTTTGTACCTTAAATCAATAACACTCATTCATATGCTTATAATTGGATCTCTGAAGCCCAATAAATATTTAACTTGTATGATACAAAAATATTTTTTCTTGTACTGACAATACGGGAACACGTTTTTTCAATATACACAGCTTGATGTATATTCTTTCTCAATTTAAATCTGATAATATAAATATATTGCATTCATCATGCCCAGGATGCTGGTGGCTATAAAGTCATAATATTATTTTATATGTAAAGGAAAATTTTAATAACACAGCTTCTCTATTATTCATAGTGGAAAAAATGAAAGCATACCTTAACAGTTTTATCTGAAAAACTAAACCTTATGCTGCAGCACCAGAGTTTAAAAAATTCAGACAGTATATTACATTTTTGTTGAACATAAGTTTATAGAGATATTATTTGTTTCGCGAAAAAAAAATGCTTTCATGCCCACCGTACAGTACCATTAGATAAAAGGTGACACTAATGTAAGTTTGTTTATTCTATAGCAAAGGCAATCTATTTCTTCCTATTTCAGTATTAGGCCTGGTTTTCACTGATGCGATTTCAGATACGGCTTGGGTCGCACTGAATCGCATGAAAATGGAAAATTAAATGGAAAATGGCAATACGTGTAGGCCCTCTGAGATCCCACCCTTTGATGTCTCCGAGGGGTGGCATGTGTGGGATGTGTCACCATAGGGGGTGAAGTAACTTGGTGACATCTCAGTCACCGGCAGTGCAGCTGTGATGCGACTTTGTGGAAGGGTCATGTGCTACTTTGGTGCAGTACATGCAGTGTAATTTTCTGATCCATTGACTTCAATAGAAATGCATCAAGATCGCATCTGCTTGTCTTTTTTAATGCAGTTTTGTGTGTGCTTGTCGGCATCCTAGCTACCAGGGACTCATCCCTGCTGTCAGCAGCAGACATGAGTCATGGGTTGTTAACCACTTAAGGACCGGACCAATACGTAGCATAATGACCAGGCCCCTTTTTGCGATTCGGCACTGCGTCGCTTTAACTGACAATTGCGCGGTCGTGTGACGTGGCTCCCAAACAAAATTGGCGTCCTTTTTTTCCCACAAATAGAGCTTTCTTTTGGTGGTATTTGATCACCTCTGCGGTTTTTATTTTTTGCGCTATAAACAAAAATAGAGTGACAATTTTGAAAAAAATTACATATTTTTAACTTTTTGCTATAATAAATATCCCCCAAAAATATATAAAAAAACATACAGTAGGTGCCGCCGATATTGTACATCTATCGCGCTCCCATCGCCGAGATTCTCGGCGACAGGAGTGGCGAGATCTCGGCAACAGGGTGGCGACACGTGTCGCGCTCGCTGCAATAGCGAGAAGGAGATGCGGCACTGTATTGAGCGGGGATCCGACGTGGATTCCCGCCAATACCAGGCACTGTGTTTGGTATGAATCCTGAGCGGGAACTCCATGCCAATTTTTAAAGAAAAAACGGGCATGGGTTCCCCCTCCAGGAGCATACCAGGCCCTTGGGTCTGGTCTGGATTTGAGGGGGAAACCATACGCCGAAAAAACGGCATGGGGTCCCCCTCAAGGTCCAAACCAGACCCTTATCCGAGCACGCAACCTGGCAGGCCGCAGGGGAAGAGGGGGGGACGATAGAGCGGCCCCCCCTCCCTCCTGAACCGTACCAGGCCGCATGCCCTCAACATGGGGGGGTTCGGTGCTCTGGGGCAGGGGGGCGACCTGGGGTCCCCCCACCCCAGAGCACCCTGCCCCCATGTTGATGAGGACAGGGCCTCTTCCCGACAACCCTGGCCGTTGGTTGTCGGGGTCTGCGGGCGGGGAGCTTATCGGAATCCGGGAGCCCCATTTAATAAAGGGGCACCTGGATCCCGGCCCCCCCACCCTATGTGAATGAGTATGGGGTACATCGTACCCCTACCCATTCACCTGGTGGAAAAAATTTGCAAGAAAGAAAACACACACATCTTTTTAAAGTAGTTTATTGCACAGCTCCGGGGGTCTTCTTCCGACTTCGGGGGTCTCCGGTGTCGTCACCGCGCTCTCCGGTTCTTTATTCCGCCGGGCCTCCGCTAACTTCTTTAGCTCTTTTGCTAGCGGAGGCCCGGTCTTCTCCGTCGCCTTCTCCCCTCCGGTTCTTTCTTTCTTCCGCCGGGCCTCCGCTAACTTCTTTTTAGCTCTTTTGCTAGCGGAGGCCCGGTCTTCTCCGTCGTCTTCTTCCCTCTTCTTCTCTCCGGTTCTTTCTTTCTTCCGCCGGGCCTCCGCTAACTTCTTTTTAGCTCTTTTGCTAGCTGAGGCCCGGTCTTCTCCGTCGTCTCGTCCGGCTCTCTGTTGTCCTTCTGCCGGCCCCTCCACTAACTTCTTTATCTCTTTTGCTAGTGGAGGGGCCGGTCTCCTCCGTCGTCGCCGTCGGCGTCTTCTTCCCTCTTCTCCTCCTCAATGTTGACTCGTCGCTTCCTCTCGCAGTAATGCTAAATCTTCGGTCCGCAGAGATTAATATAGGCTTCTCATGACGTCACAGTCACATGCTCCGGGGCACATGGCCCCGGAACATGTGACTGTGACGTCATGGGAACATGTGACTGTGACGTCATGAGAAGCCTATATTAATCTCTGGGTAGGGGTACGATGTACCCCATACTCATTCACATAGGGTGGGGGGGCCGGGATCCAGGTGCCCCTTTATTAAAGGGGGCTCCCGGATTCCGATAAGCTCCCCGCCCGCAGACCCCGACAACCAACGGCCAGGGTTGTCGGGAAGAGGCCCTGTCCTCATCAACATGGGGGCAGGGTGCTCTGGGGTGGGGGGCCGCAGGTCGCCCCCCTGCCCCAGAGCACCGAACCCCCCATGTTGAGGGCATGCGGCCTGGTACGGTTCAGGAGGGAGGGGGGCCGCTCTATCGTCCCCCCCTCTTCCCCTGCGGCCTGCCAGGTTGCGTGCTCGGATAAGGGTCTGGTTTGGACCTTGAGGGGGACCCCACGCTGTTTTTTCGGCGTATGTTTCCCCCTCAAATCCAGACCAGACCCAAGGGCCTGGTATGCTCCTGGAGGGGGAACCCATGCCCGTTTTTTCTTAAAAAATTGGCATGGAGTTCCCGCTCAGGATTCATACTAAACGCAGTGCCTGGTATTGGCGGGAATCCACGTCGGATCCCCGCCTATCGGCAATGCGTGTCGCTCATCGTGAAAGGAACATTTTTCCTTTCCCGATGACGAGACAGCTCGGCGCTGGCTCTCGCGACGCAGCTCATAGGGTGTCAATCTCGCCGCTAGAAGTGGCGAGATTGACACAATATCGGCGGCACCTACTGTATTTTTTCCTCAGTTTTGGCCGATACAAATTCTTCTACATATTTTTGGTAAAAAAAAAATCGCAATTGCCGTTTATTGATTGGTTTGCGCAAAAATTATAGCGTTTACAAAATAGGGGATAGTTTTAAGGCATTTTTATAAAAAAAATTTTTTTTACTAGTAATGACGGCGATCAGTGATTTTTTTTGTGACTGCGACATTATGGCAGACACATCGGACACTTTTGACACTTTTTTGGGACCATTGTCATTTTTACAGCGATCAGTGCAATAAAAATGCACTGGTTACTGTAAAAATGACACTGGCAGTGAAGGGGTTAACCACTAGGGGTGCTGGAGGGGTTAAGTGTGCCTAGGGGCATGTTTCTAACTGAGGGGGGGCGTGGCTACGAGTGACACGTCACCGATCTCCGCTCTACACAGAGCGGAGATCGCTGACATTGTAAGTAGGGGAGCGGGAGATGTGTTTACACTAACATCTCCCCGCTCCATGCCTCCGTGAGACGAGTGTTGATCGAGTCCGCGGTACCCGCGGTCCGACTCACGGGGAAGGCAGGGGGGTCGCGAGCACGCCGCCGGTGCGCGCGCGACCCCGACGTCGGCAGTTAAAGGGCCACGTACAGGTGGGATAAGTCATTGGTTGTTAATGAGCCAGCATCCGGTGGTGTTCTAACAATAATGAAACATCCCTACTGTCAAGGGGGGACTCCCTGCTCACAGCAGAATGTAAAAATAAAAGACAGTATGGGGGTCGCCCCAATTCATACCAGGCCCTTTAGGTCTGGTATGGATTTTAAGAGGTGCCCCGTACTAAAAAAAAACTCAAAAAATAACAATACGTGTAGGCCATCTGAGATCCCACCCTTTGAGGTCATAGGGTGGAGTCTCCAAGGGGTGGCATGTGTCATCATAGGGGGTGAATTAACTTGGTGACATCATGTGACCCTGCCTCTATGACATCATGGGCAGTCCTTCTTAAAGCCATCATAGGGGCGTGGGTCACCCAATGATGTCACTGGGTGACCCCACTCCTTTGTTTATTTAGCGGCAGGGCAAGCTTCTCTGTCATTCAGTGAATGTTAAGGAATGAAAGCGGTAGTGTTCAGCTGGTAGCGTCTATTTTTTACGTTCATCATGATTGATGATGGATTTACATCGGGAGACTTTTTTTTCTTTTTTTTTTCTTTTATAAAGAACTGTCTTGGGTTTTTATTTGCTTTTGAATTTTTTTTGGTGAATGAGAAGGGGTACTATGTATCTCATACTCATTCACATGGGGGGGGGGGGGGTTAGGATTTATATGATAGGCGTTACATTCAACCAGAGTTAGTAATGGTAAGCTCCAGATATTTAACCTTAGATACCTTCTGGAGTGGTGTGGATACAATAGCCGATTGGCAGACATCTTTACCCATGGGAAGAATTGTAGATTTATGCCAATTGACACGCAGCCCTTAAAAAGTGATAAAATTATCTAAAATGGACAAGGCCTGAGGCAGAGACGTGGCGGGACATCTAAAAATAATACCACATCATCGACATATAGAGTCATCTTCTCTACCAAATTTATACCCTTCACTAAGGAGGAGGCATGCAGGGCCACAGCAATTGGCTGATTTGTTCTTATACGTGTTTTATAAATGAATATTTGGGATAAAGACAGTCGATTTTAATTAAGTTGTAGTTCTAGTGCCTTCAAAGTCCATTTCTTTTATGTAATGTTCCTTTTTGTGGCAGCTCTCCTATAAAAGTTTTGGCTGTGGGTGAGATTAGTAATACTTTGACCTTGAAGAAGGGGTACACCCTGAAAGCTTGTCCTCAAAATGTGGATGTTAGTGAAAATAAAGTATCATGGCCAGTACTCAATTGTTTTTGTGGCTGGTGGTGATAAAACACTCAACAGTCCTCATCATGATTAAATGAAAAAAGTATTATGCCTTGTACACATGATTGGAATTTCCGATGAAACAAGAAATTCCGATCGTGTGTGGGCCCCATCTGACTTTTTTTCCATCAGTGTTTAGAAATAGAACATGTTTTACATTTGTCCGATGGAAAAAAAATGATAAAAAACTCCTATCGTCTGTGAGGAACTCCGACGGAGAAAAAACCCACGCATGCTCAGAATCAAGTCGACGCATGCTCAGGAAGCATTGAACTTAATTTTTCTCGGCTCGCCGGAGTGTTTTACGTCACCGCGTTTTGGACGGTCGGAATTTAGTCTGACAGTGCGTATGCAAGACAGCTTGAACGGAATTCTGATGAAAAATTCCATTGGATTTTAGACCGACGGATACTCCGATCGTGTGTACAGGGCATTACATTCTTTTATACCAAGTGACAATTCCATATATACAAAAGCGGTGAAATTCCAGAAATAATGACATTTCACTGGTAATCTGTATCAATAGTTAAAAGCTTTGTTTAAAAAACATTTTCACTAAATGAATGCACATATGTCCAACACTGATTGTACAAAATGAACAAATATAAAAAGGAAAAATGTAACCTTTTGTTTCAGATTTCTAATACCACAAAAGTATCTCTATACAAATGACCGCTTAACACAAGATGATGTATAGAATTTAATATGTTCACTTCATCTCCCAATAAAACAGACTATTTTATTTTCATTCTGTAATATCTATATAAGATTTATTATATCAATATTGTTCTTTTTATTTTTTCTCCTTAATTGCAGACAGTATAAAGTAATAAACATTGCTTGTGCAAGCAAATAATTGAAGTATTAAGGATATTAGCTCTGTCAAAACATTTTGGCTTGTTTTTAAATGAACTTAATTAAACAACAATGGTTTTGAAATATTTGCCTATATGAAAAACAGAAAAATCCTCACACGCTTCTGTATGAATATAAAAAAAAAGCATTAAAGGAAATACTTAACTTAGAGAAATACAGGGGCTACAAATGCTCACTGCCTGTTTGCCTCTGCCCTCAATACTATTAAGTCACTGGAACAAACATGCAGCTAGAGAAGTCAGAGGAAAGTAAAATCTTTTTATTTGTATACAGACAGTCCCCAGGTTATGAACAAGATAAGCTTAAGTTGAACTTGCATGTAAGTTGGAACAGGTAAAAATTTTTAGTGCAATTCCAGCCAAGTTTTGGGAAGGGTTAGCTGGCCATACAGTAATGTGGGATTGCTGACAGGTCCACTGGACAGTAGGTGGCAGCATGCAGTGAGCAGCAAGATGGCCGCCCCACGGTTTCCGTGACCAGCGACACATCACGTGCCTCCATTCTTAAATATGAGTCCGATTTTTGTAACTCAGGGACTGTCTGTACTTGTTTCAGGTCAGTGCTTTAAAATATTGAAACTTTTATATTAGCATTGCAGCCACAAAAATGATTTCCAAAAGAAGAATTCAGAAATGGCAGCCTACACATTTCCCAGGACAGGTTTCTTGTGTATGTAACACCAAAACTTTTTTTTTCACTTTTGATTAGAGCCAGGAAGGATTAAAACACATCTGTGTCCCCACTGGGTAGATTCACCCTTGCTAGGGCTTGTTCACACTACATTTGGTAATTGCCATTTTCTGCCTCTGATCAACACCAGTCAGAGCAAAGACACAGAAAACAAGTGTTTTCTGTGTTCCCTGTTTACACTACAATGCTACCTTGAGGTGGGCTGCAATGTGTTGCGTAAAAAATGCATTGCACCTCTGCTTTAGGGCATAGAAATTAATCAATTTAAATTTCAATCCCAGTAAGCTCCATCTCCCCTACTCCACAAGCCGGCTACATTATCCTAGCGTATATCTATAAGAAACACGCCTCTTGTTTTCCCCCACTGCACCCTATTTCCAGCAACTTCATCCACTTAGAGTTTGTTATAACATTATGTTTGCCAACGCTGCTTGCCTATCTTTACTTCTGTTGCTATATGCACACTCATTGTCAACCACACATTTCACAGGATGTGTTCTTTATTGTAAGCTCTGTGTCTCAAAAATTACAATGCTTTTCATTGTACTTGAGCCAAAGAGAGTCCTTTTGGATTTTTGAAGCAAAAGTTTTGACACCTGATGGTTTAAATGTAGATTTTTATATAAATAGTTTTTATTTCTGATAGATAAATATATGTATTGTTTGTTTTATTTTATTTGTTTTGTAACAGAATGACAGCAGGTGAGGAGTAACCATAGGGATTTTTATGGCATTTTCTGATAGTATTTCTACCTTTATGGGACTGTAGGGGTCGCTATTGGTCATATTGATATTATCTGCAGCTATATAATAGTTGCGATGAGATGAGATGAGAATACTGTGTTATAAATGGACAGCACATTGAAAGAAAGTCCAAAAAAGTAATAAAGCAAAGAAATTATAAAGTTAAAAATATATATACAGTATATACACAGTATCTCACAAAAGTGAGTACACACCTCACATTTTTGTAAATATTTTATAATATCTTTTCATGTAACAACACTGAAGAAATGACACTTTGCTACAATGTAAAGTAGTGAGTAGTGTACAGCTTTTATAACAGTGTAAATTTGCTGTCCCCTCAAAATAACTCAACACATAGCCATTAATGTCTAAACCGCTGGCAACAAAAGTGAGTACACCCTGAAGTGAAAATGTCCACATTGGGTCCAATTAGCTATTCTCCCTCCCTGGTGTCATGTGACTCCTTAATGTTACAAGGTCTCAGGTGTGAATGGGGAGCAGGTGTGTTAAATTTGGTGTTATCGCTCTCACTATCTCATACTGGTCACTCGAAGTTCCATATGGCACCTCATGACAAAGAACTCTCTGAGGATCTGAAAAAAAGAATTGTTGCTCTACATAAAGATGGCCTAGGCTATAAGAAGATTGCCAAGACCCTGAAACTGAGCTGCAGCACGGTGGCCAAGACCATACAGCGGTTTAACAGGAGAGGTTCCACTCAGAACAGGCCTCGCCATGGTCGACCAAAGAAGTGCACGTGCTCAGCATCATATCCAGAGGTTGTCTTTGGGAAATAAACATATGAGTGCTGCCAGCATTGCTGCAGAGGTTGAAGGGGTGGGGGGTCAGCCTGTCAGTTCTCAGACCATACGCCGCACACTGCATCAAAAAGGTCTGCATGGCTGTCGTCCCAGAAGGAAGTGTTAAAGTTACTAGAACGCTAAAGTGAACAAATAAACACGAACCAAAAAAAATAAGATGATCAAATGATGATTGCTGCAATTATTGTGTTGTGTACTGATATCACAAAAAGAAAATAGAAGTAAGGGTTAATAAAGCGCATTCATCAAACCTTAATTAATGCACAGTGATCCAATATGTAGACAATTATAGTGATCCAATATGTAAACAATTATATTAATATCCAGTGAACCTCCACTAAAATAAATGAATAAATAAAGTGGTTCCAAAAATAAATGAAAGTGCTTTCCAAATATTTATTAATGTTTAAGGAAAAAAGTCAGACACCACTCTTTGGTGAAAATAGAAATCAGGAGGACAACGATACCCAGATGATCAGGATTAGAGTCTCCAATGATGTGATGGATTGCTTTTAAACCTTTATTACTTTCAATCCTTCATAGACCCGTGTTGCTCAAAAAGAAAAGTGACAAATCTCATCGCGCAAATAAATGAACTGGAAACGACATATGTGTAATAGAAACACAGTTGCACTCACACATGCCCCGCAATATGATCGCATATAGGGAAGGTCAGTTGCATAACAGAGCTCCTCACTTAGCTGTCCGTACTCACACAGCACTGAGGGTGATGGCTCCTCCTTACGCGTTACATCACTGAACACGTGACTTTTTCAAAGGTGCATCCCAGAAGGAAGCCTCTTCTGAAGATGATGCACAAGAAAGCCTGCAAACTGTTTGCTGAAGACAAGCATACTAAGGACATGGATTACTGGAACCATGTCCTGTGGCCTGATAAAACCAAGATAAATGTATTTGGTTCAGATGGTGTCAAGCGTGTGTGGCCGCAACCAGGTGAGGAGTACAAAGACAAGTGTGTCTTGCCTACAGTCAAGCATGGTGGTGGGAGTGTCATGGTCTGGGGCTGCATGAGTGCTGCTAGCACTGGGGAGCTACAGTTAATTGAGAGAACCATAAATGCCAACATGTACTGTGTTATACTGAAGCAAAGTATGATCCCCTCCCTGCGAAGACTGGGCCGCAGGGCAGTATTCCAACATGATAACAACCCCAAACACATCTCCAAGAAAACCACTGCCTTGTGTAAAGGTGATGGACTGGCCAAGCATGTCTTCAGACCTAAACCCTATTGAGCATCTGTGAGGCATCCTCAAATGGAAGGTGGAGGAGCACAAGGTCTCTAACATTCACCAGCTCCATGATGTCATCATGGAGGAGTGGAAGAGGACTCCATTGGCAAACTGTGAAGCTCTGGTGAACTACATGCCGAAGAGGGTTACGGAAGTGCTGAAAAATAATGGGGGCCACACAAAATATTGACACTTTGGGCCCAATTTGGACATTTTCACTAAGGGGTGTACTCACTTTTGTTGCCAGCGGTTTAGACATTAATGGCTGTGTGTTGAGTTATGGACGTTCTCTTGTCCGAGGATGAAAAGACGTCCGTGATTGGCGGAACACTGAACACAGTGCTTGCTGGGAAACGGAGTCCGAGAATGAGAGGATCTCCGTGATAGGCGGAACACTCAACACAGTGTTTGCTGGAAACGCATATCACGGAAGAGACCAGGGGAAAGCTGCGATATTTAAACAATGGACGCCGGCCGCAGTATAAGAAGATTTTCAGGTACACTGACTCGGGCACAGGGAGGCTGCAATGGACACAGTGAGGTTGGGCACAGTAAGCTGGCAATGGGCACAGTAAGGTGGCACAGTGAGGTGGCAATGGGCACAGTGAGGTGGCAATTGGCACAGTGAGGTGGCAATGGGCACATTTCCCCCCCATTGGCTTATAATCGAGTCAATAAGTTTTCCCAGTTTATTGGGGTAATATTAGGTACCTCGGTTTATACTCGTGTCGGCTTATACTCGAGTATATACAGTAATTTGTTTTTATGCTGATTGCCTGTCTGACGCTTGCAGCGCCGACAGTCTTGCTGATTTTAATCATTTTCCGGGGCGTGGTATTCAACGCTTGCTTCCGATATCAAGGTTGGCCATGACAATGGGCTCTGCTTAAGAGAGGATGGGTGACCCTGTAGCCCCACCCCGCTGACATAATTCTAGTGAACGTACAGGGGAGGAGCTACGCCTGAGGTCACCCGCTGTCATCCTGGACGAACATGTAATTTACTGCTCGGTCTATGTGCTTAATTTGAGAGGCACTATTTGAGTAGTTTAATTTAAATAAAGCCTTAAATACCTTTTAAAATGGAGAGCACTTAGATTTCTTTCATTCATTTGTTCTTGGGTGGATTCTTTTTGGAGTTCTGGATTTCCAGTTCCTGACGTATATTACACGTTTATGGGACATGCGCTGTTGACCACCTGTTAGGTCAGGGGTGCATTCTATGAGGTGAGCGAGTGTCTTGGAGGTGGAGGGATTGTCACTTGATGTCTATTGTCTTGGACTCCTTTCTTCATGTGGATACTCTTTGCTGATGCTATCTGGGCCTTGTAGTTGACCTTACTGAATAATGGACTTTTCTACATGTTAATTGGACTTTTAAAAAAAATATGCGCTGCACTTGTTTTGTATTATTGTCTATTTTAGAGATTATGTGAAAGATCCTTTAAGTGTTTAGCTGCATGCTATTTTAGGATTTATATATTTGAGCTGATTGCATTTTTTATATTCAGTTTCATTGTACTTTGTTTTTGGTTATCAATAGCATTTTTAAAGCAGAAAATTGAAATTTCAAAAACATAAATACAAAAAAAAGGAAGCGGTGCCTTTGTCAGGACCTGTACCACCTGCTGGTGGCATAATAGTTCCCAGACCTGAAGGTTGTAGTTCTAGTTTCCACCAGCGAGTGTCTCTGAGCAGCCAGCTGATCCCAGTAATCAGTCTTTACCCGATTCTGGCTGCTTGGAGGGTGTTTAGTTCCTCCTCTACTAGTCCCTTTTGCTTTAGTGTTTGCCTGATAGCCAAATTCATGCCCTGCTTCCGGTACCATGTGCTCTGCTGCCTCATATTCGCTCCCCTTTTTCCTGATCCTACTCCTGGTTCCCCCTTCCTGACTGTTCCTTGCACCTCCAGTTTAACCTGTTGCTCGTTGCTTTCCTTTTGTCTGTTTATATTGTGCTATAGTTTCCTAGTTAGGTTTTCTATCACTTAGTTAGGTATTTTTGTCACTTGGTTTATAGTTCACTTATATCATTATAATTGCTGTGTATTCTGTAAATAAATTTTACCTAAATCATACACAGTCTGGATTCAGTTTCCTGAGTGTGGCTACACAGACCTGGTCATCTTTGCTCCTGGATGACTTCAGTCGGTATACCTGACAGCCTTGCTTTGTAACAATGCCAGGAACTAACCCCACCAACCCCACCCAATAGAGAACAGTCCTCAAAATGCATGGTTTTAGCACCCACCAAGTTTGAACCAGTGCTAAAAAAAAGGCACATTCAAATAAGCATTCTATGCGTCCATGGACGCCCATGGACGCCCTCCCGGTACAACAGAGCTGCACTCTAGCGCAGTAAGGAAGTGGTTAAAGTGTACTTAAAAATAAAACTGTTTGTTTTGGTTGTGTAGTAAGGCTTTTTTTGGACAGGTTTTTTGCTGTCTGTGTCCCTGCTAAGAAGAATCACCCTCTTTCACTGTCCTGCTAATCATTGCAATTGGGACTGAAAGTGATAGGAAATCTAAACTTTTGAGTTGCCATGGGGCCACCTGTTCCAGTGACAACTATCTAAGAGGGCATTGTCCTCACCTTGGAGAGATTTCCTCTCAATTCCTGTTGAACTTACAGAACAGGAAAGTGAATGAAAGTGAATGAAAATCTACCCAATGGGAAGCAGATAGCACAAAAAAACTAATAGGGATAATTCCATTATCTATCCAAAAAAAATTGCTTAGTATATTCTTTAAAGCAGAGGCCAGAATAATGGAATGGTCATTATGCTTAACCTCAAGAGACCATAAGAAATATGGCCAATCATTAATTTAATTTTAACAGCACACAAATGGTAGAGTCCAAGAAAATATACTTACTGGCGACAGATGAATATGAGGTCGTACAAAGCAATAAACTATTTAGACTTGCTTCTTTGCTGGACATATTCAAAGGGTCTTTACTTTTGAAGCCAATGAAAGCATATTTTTGGATATCTGATGTAGATCCATGCATACAAACACCTGCAAGTACCATAGTGTAAACACAGATCACTTCCCAATGCCATCCATGACTTGAGGGCTATTGAGACACAATATTACAAAACAGCATAAAATAATAAGAATCATTATTCTTGAAGCTAAATTTACTTACAATAGCACATGTAAATGATAATGAGCTAAATTTGATGAATTTTGTATATGTAATCATACACATCAACCAGACAGTCATTTAAATTCCTCCATTAGGTTCAGCTAGAGTTAATCAACACATATATGCAGTTTGTATTTTGCAAAAATGTTGCCATTTATGACTAGTTTTAACAAGCCTCTCAGAGTCATTTTTAAAGTAGAACTGTGGCCAGGTTATAGACAATCAACTATCCACATATTTGGACAATGTCATTTACCAAATATGACCATATGGGTCATATTAGGTCAATTATGTTACCAGTATCCCCCCAGCTTTATTATGTACAGCTGAAGAGAGGATATAACATGGCTGGTGGCCTGCTATAATTTAACAGTTTCCCACGGGTTCAGGCCAAACTGAATTTAGCCCGAACTTTAGCTCATCCTTACTGTCTATTAGAGCTGCACGATTAATCGTTAAAGAATCAAGATCACGATTCTACCCCCCTCCTGATCTTAAAAAAGCATTTCCTCGATTCAGTGCAGAGAGTTCTCTGCTCAAGCCGACAGCTGTCAAAAAAAACAAAACAAAAAAAAACAAGCAATCTGCCAAGTTTCTTACAACATCGCTTAGGCGAGATAAAGAGAAATATTGTAACATATAGTTCTTTTAGATCTTTTCAGAGAATCGTGATCTTTATTCTAAGCAAAAAAATTGTGATTCTCATTTTAGCCAGAATCTTGCAGCTCTACTGTCTAGTAATTCATTCTCAAAGTTCAGGGAAATACAATTTCAATTTTGTTTTCTCTCAGTGAATAATTTTGCTCCCCCTTGCCAGCAGTTAGATGGTAGCTTGCCAGCCTTCTAATCTGTAAAATAAACACAGAGCAGGTGAACTGGAAGAGGGAAGAGAGTAGATCGCTGAGAGCTGACTTGGACAATTCCAATGTATATCTTGCAAGGTTTGAGGATGAATTTCTCCATGGTCCCTGCAGCTACAGAGGTCAGTGAGCGCTTGTTTTAAGGTTCATTTACTGCTATTAAGAATATGCAAATATTTTCACTTTCATAGCTGGACCACAGTTCTACTTAATGTTTACATAAAAACACTTGTATTTCACAGCTGGAAATATTGTCAGACCTGCTGTTATTGTCACCAAAAACAGAGGGTTGCTTTAATATAGTTTTGTTGCTCATTTGACTACCTGTACTTCAGTTTGTGGCACATGAGAAAGAACGTCACCCCCAAGATCCATTAATGCTTGTAAACAGAATATTTCTTTTTTTGCAGCTTCACCCAAGATAAACAAAGCAAGGAGAGAATCTAGCCTAAAAAAAAAAGGAACAATCAGAACCATTAAAACATAGAATTGTGATGGCAGAAAAAGACCAAGTGGTTTATGAAGTCCACCCCTTTCTTGATATTTTTTTTCTTTCTCTTTAACCTTTTTATCTTATTATGCAGTTGATCTATATTTGTCCCAAACATTTTTACATTCACTTACAGTTGATTGACTTAATACCTTTGCCAAAAGTGTATTCCAAGCATAAACTACTAAAATCCATTTATCTGAGCATACTGAGGGACACAACAGGTGACTGTCACCTACAGGATAAATTGACACACTGAAAATGGAAGGCCAGACTATTGAAGCTATAGAACCTTCCACCTCACACCTGGCCAGTTGTACCAAGCAGTCCAAAGAGAAAATAATAGCAGAGGGCATACACATTTCAAGAGTAAGTTATATGGTGAGTATAGTGTCTTCTCTATCGTTTATTAATGGACACAGCTTTGATCTTGAAACACAGCCTAGAGACCCCCAAAGGCAGTCCTAACTGAGGGAGTAGGAACACTCAAAAACATAGGCAAACCAGCCCAACAGAAAAAAAAACAACAAAGGGAAACCAAGGACAATAAATAGTTGCTCACAGAACCACAGAACTAGCATCTATAAAACAAAGAAAGAAGACTAGGTCACAGCTTTACATATCTGCGACACTAAGGCCTGGTTACGAAAAGCTAAAGAATCACTTGATGCCCTAGCAGAGTAGAGTTTAAGAGAACAGAGAAGCACTTTATCATATATCTCATAGGCCTACACAATAACCTGTCAAGCTGAAGGGCCTCTTTTAGGACCTTCTGGATAGACAAAAAAGGAGAATCAGTCTGCCTAAAAGAAGCAGTAGAAGAAAGGTAAACTCTGATGGTGCTTACCATATCCAGACAATTGAAAGAAATCTCCTTTGTGTGAACCGATCCCAGACAAAGGGAACCCTTGGGTCAACTATTGCTGAATGGCTGATGGACACTACCTCCAGCAGCCATGCATTAGCTAGGCAAGCTTCCCATAACTTTGGGAATGCCATGAGGTGCCCTCCAACCTCTGGTAGGGGGAACCTTCATGCAGCAAAGGATATATCCACAGATAGATAGATCCTGTGAGTTGTCACAAACACTTAGAACCGCTTAGTTCAAAGAAGTGAAAGAAGACTTGTGGGTCCAGGAACTGGAATCTGTCTTGTAGGATCAAAATGTATGTTTAATGCAGAATAGGAAGGTGTTAATCTGCATCACTGTTTCTTAGCTTGTCTAACTATTCACACCCTGTATGCATTTAAATGTTTCAGGCATGTCCTCCTTTTCCTTTCTTTCTTTAAGACTGTACATATTAAAGAAGAATTCCAGGTAAGGATATTTTATACATAGTTACATGGACCAATGTAACTATGTTTATACCATACCCGACCAATGCCCCTAGAAGCTGCAACGTGTTCTCTGATTATACAATGTGGAGAGTGTGAGATCTCTGTCCACCTCTCCACCTCGTCCAAGCACAGAACACTCTTCATTCATTTAGAAAATGCAAAGCATTCTCCGAATAGCTCACATGCCAAGCGTCCGACCTCCTGTGTTCAGAATGCAGCAGGGCAGCTGCTTGGCATGGGACCTGGAAGCATGTGGAAATCACTGTAGAAGTGTTGTCTACTTCAGTGATTTCCAGCTTTCAGGAGCATCAGCAAGGTATGGTATTTGAATAATTACATTGCTCTGACCTGGAGCAATATAACTATCTATAAAATATTCATACCTGGAATTCTTCCTTTTATTTATTTTTTTAAATCAGAAAGGTGTATATTATAAACTAAGAAAAGAGGAATTGTACAATAAGATAATACATCTCCAGGACATACAGAGTATACATATACATGATACAGTCGTATGTGGGAAGGTAAAGAAAATCTCAACACAGCACATACCACAGTCATAATATCCAAAGCATGTTGTCACTGTATCTCCTCCTAGGCAGACAAAACCTATGATGAGGGTAATATGTACTTTGTGCCCTCCCCCCAGCAACCACCTTCAATGGCTGAGGCCTGGTTTATTTAAAAAGTCTATTAGTAGCTAGGTCTAATGGGCTAAGGCATGGGGTGTCCAACCATGGGGCCCATATTTTTTTCAAACTTATTTGGATAACCCCTATGTTGATAGATATATGTTTCCAGGAAAAATGCATCACCCATATAAACTAACCATTCCTTACAGGTAGGTAAGTTATTCGATTTCCAGTGGGCAAGAATCAATCTACGCGCCTGAAACAATGCCCTCGCTATAGCTTACTTGGAAACCTTCTGCAATTAGGGACTGTCCATGATGCCCAGGATGCATTGTTTAGGGTCAGGCTGAATAGATACCCAAAGTACAGTATTAAGTAGCTGAATAACGTCTGACCAATACAGGTGAAGTTTTGGGGACCGCCATAATAAATGAACTAGGTTTCCATGATCTCTGCTTCACTTGTTACAAAGAGGGTCCTGCAAAATGCCCATTATACAGTTTGGATGGGGTGTAGTACACTCTTAGAAGAATATTTGCATATGTTTCTGATTGACTTAACGGGGAACTCTCCTGAACTGCCTGCAAGACCTCCTCCCACTCTGTTTCCTCAAAGGCACAAACATCTTTAGCCTTAAGCCCTGTACACATGGAAGAGAATCCAGTCAGGAAAAAAACGTCGGTTTTCCTGACGAGATTCATGGCAAACTTTTCTTGTAAAGCCATGCATACAGATGGCCGTTCTCTTGAATGGCAAGAACGCAGTGACGTCATCGACTACGACGAGCATGCGCTCGTCACATTCAATGCCGTCGCCGCCATCTTGCTTCACCCTACACTATCCTTGTAAGCTACCGCGCATGCGTCAAAGTCTCATCGAGCATGCACGGGCTTACCGGAGGACAGGTAAGCTTGTAGCATCGTACACACACACGGTTTTCTCGTCAGGAAACAGGCAGACGAGAAAATAGAGAGCAGGTTCTCTATTTTTCTCGTCGAGATTCCAGCAGTTTTCTCGACGAGAAACCATACACACGAAAGGTTTCTTGCCGAGAAAACCGGTCGTGTGTACGAGGCTTGAGGAGCATCTACCTTCAAGGGTATCCAGCAAGAAATTCTAACAACAACATAAGACAGTATTGAGATATAAAACCCTTGGTAGTGTTGGTGTTCTGCATCATGTTGAAAATTGGTGTGGGAGACTGAAACCAGATAGCAGTATCACCCTGGGTCAAAGCATGTTTTACTGGTAATAATAGAAGAGCATGGATTGAGGTATGGCAAATTGAGAATGCAGGGCAGCAAAGCACTTTAATGGAATTCTTATTTAAGTACCTGCAGTCTCTCCTGATATGATTGATTCCTCAGACCTTTCACTGTTTTTTGCTGCCTGTCTCTGGAATTGTTATCAGTACTTTTGTGTATTTGAGGCCTCCAGAACTGGACACAGTAATAATAAGATCTAACTAAAGATCTGTATAAGGGAATCATGACCTTTCTTACTGCTACTGGAAATTCCTCTATTTATACTCCCCAATATCCTATTTGATTTTCCACCTGCTGAACCACGCTGCTCATTTTCCATTGCACATTTTGCTCATTTGCAATGATCTGAAATAAGCAACCCCAAATCTTTTTAATCCATAGTTCTGGCCAACCACCTATACAGTCCCATAGCAAAGGATTCTTTTATTTCTCTAAATAATTATTTCACATTTAGAATTGTTAAGAAATGTTGACTAGATAAAAAGGAGGGGGAAAAATGTAACAATCTACCCTCAGTCAATCAGAGAACACATGTATCCACTGATGTTTCTGAATGAAGGAGGTGCCAAGTGAGTGGCTCTCTATCCTCACTGTAAGAGAGGGGAAGTCTTTGCAGCACCATTGGAAGATCAAAGTTCCATTTGTATGTGGCATGGTTTACAACTGAAAATGTCTTCATCCCCAGTAGCCCCTCAGATCTTTTACATATTGATGATTACAGAAAACAAAGCAGGCCCAAAATCAGTTTGTCCTAGTGTTCCACTTTAATGTGAAATCTGAAATCTTATGGTTGTCAGCAGAACAAGAGGGGAGGGAAAATCTTCCAAAAAGGGACACATTTTTTAATCATAACTGTCTAAAAGTGCAATTCTTCTAATTTCCTATTGCATATTCAGGAGAGGAAGTGAAGGGTAATCTTTTCCAATGGGACACATATAGCAAAAAACAAACTGACAAGGCTTTTATCCTACACTATCCAAAACAAAACAAAAAAAATGGTGATACATAAATACTTTAAAGAACTCCATTCTAATTAACAGCTTATCACCCACCCACCATATATGAATGTTTCCGATTGCAATGACTCATACATTTCGAAAAAATTATTTTCCCCCCTTGAGAGTCAGCAGCTGAAACTTGTGAATTGCATCTGGTGGCTCTCAATCTTTACTGACACTGACAACTCCGGCATACCACAGACAATCAGGTATCAATTAGCATGGCACCTGATTATGTGTCCACTGTTTCAGGAAGTAATTAAATGCACGCTAGAAGCCACGCCACATGAAAGCTGCCGATGTCATCTCCAGTGCTGTAATGATCAGATTTCCCACTATAACACATGTGAGGGGGTTAGCTCGGCAGCGGGTGTGTGTGACCCCCGGGATGGGCTCCCCACACAAAACAGGCCCAGCAAACGGAGGTTGTGGTTTTCAAAATCAAAAAGGTGCGGTTTATTTTCTATTTACAGTGACAAAACACAGCAAAGCAAAAGAAACATAACCAAAATAAATCCTGGTCAAGTTGACCTCTGACTAAACATACAGGTTTCCTAACTAACGACTGGGATCAGCCTAGTGCTGTCCTAGTCCCTAAGTCCCTGGTTTTAAATGTCCAAGCAAATAGCCACACAGGCTTTGTCTCACCGCACAGGGGTTCACTCTCCCTAGACAGTCCACACAGGTCTGGTTCCAGGCATGAGCTAACATCTAATGAAGCTGGGAGTTCTTATAGAGGCCTAAATGAGCTGACAAGCTTCAGCTGGTCTCATCAACTCCCTGTCTGTACGACGCCCCACACTCTCCCTAGAGGTATGAGTCATCCATGAGCCCACTAGCCTTATACAACTCTCCACCTAGTTGTATAAGTCGGCGTAAAGCCTGAATCTGGGCGAAATATATCTACCCCCCTGGATGCAACCAGGTGACTTTACCTTCCTGCTGTCACATACCCCCCCCTCTTGTTTTAACCTCGGGGTTGGAACACCAGCAATCAGGCATTCATGTACTCGAGACAAAGCATCCACATTCCCCATTTGAACGCCAGGGCGATGCTTTACTGTGAAGTTGAATTCCTGGAGGGCCAGGAACCACCTATTCACTCTTCTATTTGTTTCCTTGTTTTGAGCCATCCACTTTAACGGAGCGTGATCCGTAACCATGTCAAAGTGCCTACCTAGCAGGTAGTACCGAAGGGAATCTAGAGCCCACTTCACCGCTAAACACTCCTTTTCAACGGTGGCGTAATTTACCTCATGGGACTTCAACTTCCTGCTGAGGTAAATGACTGGGTGCTCTTCCCCGTTCCAGACCTGGGACAATACTGCTCCTAACCCCACATCTGACGCATCACTTTGTACGACAAAGTCTTTAGAGAAGTCGGGTGAGTACAACACTGGCTGGCTACATAAGGCTTGTTTCAAGAATTGGAATGCTGCCTCAGCCTCGGGGGTCCATTTAATCATGACCGACCCTTTCCCCTTCGTCAGGTTGGTTAGGGGCACAGCCTTAGAAGCAAAGTGGGGAATGAATCGCCGATAATACCCAGCGATTCCCAGAAAGGCTCGTACCTGCTTCTTGCTGTTGGGACGTGGCCAACTCTGGATGGCCTCGACTTTGTTGAGTTGGGGTTTTATTACTCCCCTCCCAATGGTGTACCCAAGATATTTGGCCTCCTCCTGCCCAATGGTACACTTCTTGGGGTTAGCCGTAAACCCCGCTTCCCGAACAGAGTCCAGGACTGCTTGCACTTTTGGCAGATGTGAGGCCCAATCTGTGCTATGGACAATTACGTCATCCAGGTAAGCCGCAGCATACTTCCGATGGGGCCTCAGCATCTGGTCCATTTTCCGCTGGAATGTGGCCGGCGCATTCTGTAACCCGAACGGCATTCTTTTATATTGGAACGCCCCGTCTGGGGTTACAAATGCGGTTTTCTCTTTGGCCGACTTGGCCAGGGGGATTTGCCAATACCCTTTTGTGAGGTCAAGAGTCGTCATGTATCGGGCTGTTCCCAGCCGGTCGATCAACTCATCTATACGTGGCATGGGGTAGGTGTCAAATTTTGTAACTTTGTTCAACTGACGAAAATCGTTACAAAATCGCCAGCTCCCATCCGGTTTAGGCACCAACACGATGGGACTAGACCAATCACTTTGGGACTCCTCTATCACCCCTAAGTTCAGCATTTTCTGTACTTCCTCCCGTATTGCCTCCCGTCGAGCCTCTGGGATCCGATAGGGTTTTAACTTCACCCTTTCACCGGGCGGGGTAATGATGTCATGCTCTACCCCAGATGTTTGTCCCGGCAGCTCAGAGAATACCTCCTTGTTGCGAAGCACAAACTCCTTAACCTCCTGTTGTTGGGGTTGTGACAAGGTGGCTGCTATTCCAACCTCAGGAATCACGCAACCAGTTTGAGCTGGTGACCAAGTGTCTGCGACTAGGGACTCTCTATCCCTCCAGGCTTTCAACAGATTAACGTGATAGATCTGTTCGGGCTTTCGCCTTCCTGGTTGTCTGACCTTGTAATTCACTTCGCTCACTTTTTCCATTATCTCGTAGGGGCCTTGCCATTTGGCAAGGAATTTACTTTCAACCGTAGGGACAAGTACCAATATCCTATCCCCCGGGGAAAAGGTACGGGTCTTGGCTCCACGGTTGTACACTCTCTGCTGTGCCAACTGCGCTTGGGCCAAATGTTCCTTCACGATGGGCATTACCTGTGCAATTCGATCTTGCATCAGGGCGACATGCTCAATCACACTCCTGTGGGGAGAACTCTCACTTTCCCAAGTTTCCTTGGCAATATCCAACAGCCCTCTTGGGTGTCTCCCATACAGTAACTCAAAGGGGGAGAATCCCGTAGAGGATTGGGGCACCTCCCTAATAGCAAACATCAAATAAGGAAGTAAACAGTCCCAATCCTTTCCATCTCTATCCACCACTTTCTTCAACATTTGTTTTAGGGTTTTGTTGAATCTTTCAACCAGCCCATCGGTTTGGGGGTGATACACAGACGTACGCAATTGCGTCACTTTGAACAATTTACACAGCTCTTTCATAACCCGGGACATAAAGGGTGTACCTTGGTCCGTAAGCAGTTCTTTACAAATACCCACCCGGCTAAAAACAAGAGATAGCTCTTTGGCTATGGTTTTGGCCGAGGTATTTCGGAGAGGGATCGCTTCTGGATAACGGGTGGCATAGTCCATTATAACTAATATGTACTGGTGCCCCCTAGCGGACTTGATTATAGGACCTACCAAATCCATGGCGATCCTCTCAAACGGGACCTCAATGATGGGTAGAGGGACCAGCGGGCTACGGAAATGTGGCATCGGGGCCAACCTCTGACACACAGGGCAGGAGGAACAATAATTTTCTACGTCCTTCATCACCCCCGGCCAATAGAATCTCTGTAATACCCTCTCTCGGGTTTTCTCTGTCCCCAGATGACCTCCAAGAATGTGCCCATGGGCCAACTCCAACACCAACTTCCTGTAAGGTTTGGGCACCACAAGCTGCTCAACGGTTTCTTCTGCCCTTTTTGCCACCCGATACAGTAGGTCCTTCTCTACGCTGAAGTATGGGTAAGTGCAGGTATTATCTGGGTTCACTAACTCGCCATCTATTTTCACTACGTTTTCCCTTGCCTTTATTAGGGCGGGGTCTTTCAACTGTTCTGTGGCAAAGTTTTCCCTGTGAACCTCAAGATCAGAAAACTCCACAGACGGTAGGTTTTCGTCTGAGGAGGTGGGCTCCTCTCCAGTTTCTTGAGTTTCCCCTGCCAATACTGATAAGGGAAATTCCGGAGAGTCCTCACCACTCTCAGGGGAGTTCTGGCTATCACATTCCTGGTACATAGGGGCACCAGTGAGGGGCTCAGGATCATCCCACAGTTCCCAGAACTTCGGAAAATCCCTTCCCACAATGGCGTCATGCGGTAACTGAGATACTAAGCCCACTGGATGAGAGAGGGTACCTTTGGGGGTCTCGAAACACACTGTAGTCACTGGATACTCTCGGGTGTCCCCATGCACACAAATAACAGCTACCTTGCTATTCCCAGAGACCTCTGTTTTAACTAACTCAGCCTTTATCAGGGTCACAAGGCTACCTGAATCCAGCAATACCACAACATTTCTACCATTAACACACATTTTGCATAAATGTTTCTCAGTTCCTCGAATGGCAGTGCATGCGACTGTCGCACACAGCGACTGACGTCTGCCCGTCAGAAAGTCACACTGCATGGGTTCCTCCACAACCGGGCAATTGGCTGCAATATGTCCCGCTTGCCGGCAGCGGTAGCAAACGATCCTTCTTGCCGCCTCTTGAGCCGCTGATTTCCCAGGCTGTTCTCGCCAAACTTGGGGTAGAGCTCCCACCCTCTCACTCTCTCCACCCTCACCCCTTGGAATCCTCTTATCCGCCCCTGGGGATGGTCTGGTCTTAGGGTGGAAAGTCCGAGTGTCTCTGGAAGAGGCCGTCAGGTTCTCTGTAGCCAAGTATTTCTCCACACGATCCACAAGACCATCGGCCGTCTCTGGGTCTCCATGGCTTACCCACTTTTGGATGGCAGTAGGAAGAGCTCTCAAAAACCGATCCATTACAACACGTTCCACAATCTTTGGTGCGGACAAAGTCTCTGGCTGTAGCCACTTTCTGCTCAGGTGAATGAGATCATACATTTGAGACCTGGGGGGTTTTCCAAGCTGGAAAGTCCAGTTATGCACACGCTGAGCCCGGACAGCCTGGGTGACACCCAGCCTTGCCAATATTTCAGCTTTTAGCATCACATAGTCTTTTGCTTGGTTAGGCTCTAGGTCATAGTAAGCTTTCTGCGATTCACCAGTTAACAGAGGAGCCACCAGTCCAGCCCACTGCTCCTCAGGCCACTTTTCTCTTTCAGCGGTCCTTTCAAATGTGGTCAAAAATACCTCTGGATCATCCTCTCCAGTCATTTTTGTCAATAAACGACTCACCCCAAAGGACGCGGTATTAGTGGGACGGCTTTCCTCACTGGTCTGCGGACGTTGCTGCATTACTGCTTCCATCTGTTGTTGTAGTCTCTGCTCTTGCTTCTGCAACAGGTCTATGAAGCGGGCCTCAGATTGCTGCTGGGCTCGTTGCTGAGCCTCCAGACTCTGTTGCAAAGTTGCGTTTGTCTGCTGCTGGGCTGCAAGGCTCTGTTGATGAGCTTGCTGCTGGGCTGCGAAGTTCTGTTGTTGAGCTGCAAGGCTCTGTTGATGAGCTGCAAGGCTCTTTTGCAAACCTGCATTTGTCTGCTGTTGATTGGCATTTGCTAGAGCCAGCTGCTTCAGTATCTCCTCCATGCTGGCTTAAAAAAAAACTGCCACTGGTTCTCCACCAACTGTGAGGGGGTTAGCTCGGCAGCGGGTGTGTGTGACCCCCGGGATGGGCTCCCCACACAAAACAGGCCCAGCAAACGGAGGTTGTGGTTTTCAAAATCAAAAAGGTGCGGTTTATTTTCTATTTACAGTGACAAAACACAGCAAAGCAAAAGAAACATAACCAAAATAAATCCTGGTCAAGTTGACCTCTGACTAAACATACAGGTTTCCTAACTAACGACTGGGATCAGCCTAGTGCTGTCCTAGTCCCTAAGTCCCTGGTTTTAAATGTCCAAGCAAATAGCCACACAGGCTTTGTCTCACCGCACAGGGGTTCACTCTCCCTAGACAGTCCACACAGGTCTGGTTCCAGGCATGAGCTAACATCTAATGAAGCTGGGAGTTCTTATGGAGGCCTAAATGAGCTGACAAGCTTCAGCTGGTCTCATCAACTCCCTGTCTGTACGACGCCCCACACTCTCCCTAGAGGTATGAGTCATCCATGAGCCCACTAGCCTTATACAACTCTCCACCTAGTTGTATAAGTCGGCGTAAAGCCTGAATCTGGGCGAAATATATCTACCCCCCTGGATGCAACCAGGTGACTTTACCTTCCTGCTGTCACACACAATATTTTTTCTTTTTTTTTCTACAAATTTATGCATATCGAAGTCCAGAAAGAGTGTAACACTGCTCAGACTGTGGATAAAAATTCCCCTGTGGATGCTGGCCCTGGCTCACCACCGTCAATATTAATCAAAGAAAACGATAATTGGTTGCTGTAACGGGAGGGCCCGTGGAACCCAGAATCTCTTGGAAAGTATGAGATACCCTTGCTTCAGCTCCCCATACACCTCCTATGTCTAAATTAGGGATGAGCTTTATGTTCGGCGAACAGCGAACAATTTGGGGTGTTCGCGGCAAATTTGAGGTTGTTGGGGTGATTGGGTGTGTGTGGCTTTGTGCTCAGCCAAGTGCTAATTTTAAAGGTTAATATGCAAGTTATTGTCATAAAAAGTGTTTGGGGACCTGGGTCCTGCCCCAGGGGACATGTATCAATGCAAAAAAAAGTTTTAAATACGGCCGTTTTTTCGGGAGCAGTGATTTTAATAATGCTTAAAGTGAAACAATAAAAGTGAAATATTCCTTTAAATTTCGTACCTGTCCCGTGTTTAGAATTGTCCCTGCACAAAATGTAATTTCTGAAGGAAAAAAAGTAATTTAAAACCACTCGTGGCTATAATGAATTGTCGGGTCAATTCTAAACAAGGGAAACATGCGCTACTTTACAGGCATACTTTAGACACCCCCAGGTACGAAATTTAAAGGAATATTTCACTTTTATTGTTTCACTTCAAGCATTATTAAAATCATTGCTCCCGAAAAAACATCAGTTTTTAAAACTTTTTTTTGCATTGCTACATGTCCCCTGGGGCAGGACCCGGGTCCCCAAACACTTTTTATGACAATAACTTGCATATTAACCTTTAAAATTAGCACTTTTGATTTTTCATGTTCGTGTCCGATAGACTTTAACGGTGTTCGAACAAATTTTTTGCCTGTTCGCATGTTCTGGTGCGAACCAAACCGGGGATTGTTTGGCTCATCCCTAGTCTAAATCACCCTATGTCTATTAGGGACATAGGGTGACTGAGAAAATATACCTTGGACTACTTAAAATGGGACAGTAATATTCATTAACAATATCTCTCAAGAAATATGAAGATGTATCCCGTGTGCTGTGAGGTCTATGCACAGGAAGTAACTCCTAATATGGGCATTCCAGGATATATGTAAAGACTGGCTGATTCATATTGTTAGGAGGTGCTGATGTTGTCAACTCCAGCCACCTGTCTGTCTGTTGTAATGTAAATGAGTCCAGGCTAACTTCTAAGGATCTTTTCATGGTGGCTTGTGCTAATTGACCCTGTATTGTATGAAGGAGTCCTGTGATAATGTGTATTGTAGTTTAGGAGACAGCCAGGCTAGGAAACTCAAAGGTCATGTCTCTGAGTCATTTTGGCTGCTTAAAGAGATTAGTTAATTAGTTCATGTTAATTAGGCTTCTGGCCACAGGTGTATTTCCAGAGTAATATGATGCACCTCCTCGTTTGACTGTGTATAAAACTTGTAGTCTTTTCAATAAAGATTGTCATTCCTGCTTGAACCTCATACAGAGCGTCGTCTCGTATTTGGGGGAGAATTATTCGTATGGGGTCTGGAGTGTCTTGTAGCTGCCTTGGTGTTCGGAAATGGAATATCCTAAATGACTTTAACCCCTTTCATACACCGGGTGTCGTTACAGTTGCACACCATGGAAGGAAGAACTTCTGTAGAATAGTTACTTTATTGTCAAGGTGCCAAAGGACGTAGGCAGGACGTTACAGGAACATTGGTAGACCGGTTTCGCACGGATAACTCGTGCTTGTTCAAAACAAAAATGTAGCCCCAAACCTGAGATTTTTTAAATGCTCCACCCAAAAGTGATGCAACAAAAAAAGCCCAGTTTGATTGGCTGACCAACATGTATAGAAATTAAACACACCAGATAAAATCATTAAATCACAAAATGCGTAAAAACTAGACTTGAAAAAAACTGACATAATGAAGATAGAATGAAGAGTACAGCATGAGGAGAAATATACATAAACAGATATATATATATACACACATAATAAAGACCCCCATAAAATACCTAGAAAAAAATCAGGAAAAAAACAAAAAAACAAAATGAATATAAAACAATATACATTGATTGGTTAGTTAACCCGAAACAGAGAACACAAGAAGCAACCACTGAATATAAAAGTGAGAACATATATATTGATTGTAGGAAAGCGATCGAAAAAAAAAAAACATACACGTAGAAAAATTATTGCATAACAAAATAAAAAACACATATAAATATATATACTGTGTATATATATATATATATATATATATATATATATATATATATACACCATATATACATACACACACACACCCGTGTATACAATCAGATCGCAAATCCAAAAAAACTGAAAAAGTCCTCTTTTGAACTCCTGTAAACACTTATCTGAATATATGTAAAAGTACACACAGAAATATATAAGTGTTTGGAAAGTATGAGACCAAACAACCATACAAAAACAATTGCAAGAAGCAGAGGTATAAGGAATGGTGTGCATAAAAATGCAGCAATGGATATCCAATTATCACAAATGCTACATTAAAGTAATAAACATCCTAAAAAAAAACGAGGGCAATCTAAAACCATCCAAGTATCATGATTGATAAAATATTATGACAACCTTGTGGAATCCAATAATATATGAATACCAGGTCTTCCGCGTCGTCTTCTTTCCTCTTCTTTTCTTGAGATGTTGACACGATGAGGTCTCCCGCTGTAATGCCGTGTGCGTGGCGCACAATGACTTAAATAGGCATAGGGCGTGGTCACTGGGTGATGTGACCCCGCCCCCTTATGACGTCACAGTCCCATAATGCCCCAGGGCTGTGACGCCATAGCGGGGCGGGGTCATCGGGTGACCAGGCCCCCGCTAGCAAAAGAGCTGGCAGAAGATAGCGGAGGTGCCCGGCAGAAGGCAGAAAGCACCAGAGAGCGGGAGAAGAACCGGAGAGCGCGGAGAAGGCACCGGAGAGCGGTAGAAGACCCCGAAGACGGTAGAAGACCCCCGAAGTCGGAAGAAGACCCCCGAAGTCGGTAGAAGACCCCGGAGCTGCCTAATAAATTACTTTAAAAAGCTGTCTAGTGTGTTTTTCATTGAGACTTTTCCCCCAGGTGAATGGGTAGGGGTACGATGTACCCCATACTCATTCACATAGGGTGGGGGGCCGGGATCTGGGGCCCCCCTTATTAAAAGGGGCTCGCAGATTCCGATAAGCCCCCCGCCCACAGACCCCGACAACCAACGGCCAGGGTTGTTGGGAAGAGGCCCTTGTCCCCATCAACATGGGGACAAGGTGCTTTGGAGTGGGGGGCCGCAGGGTGCCCCCTGCCCCAAAGCACCCACCCCCCATGTTGAGGGCATGCGGCCTGGTATGGTTCAGGAGGGGGGGCTTGCTCGTCCCCACCCCCTTTCCTGCCCGGCTGGGCTGCGTGCTCGGATAAGGGTCTGGTATGGATTTTGGGGGGACACACACACCGTTTTTTCAGTGTAGGGGGTTCCCCTTGAAATCCATACCAGACCTAAGGGCCTGGTATGCTCTTGGAGGGGAACCCATGCCGGTTTTTTATTTCAAATTTGACGTGGAGTTCCCTCTCATGATTCATACCAAATACCAGCTCTGTGGGAGGGAGGGGTTTGCCTTAGAGCCGGTTCACAGAGGGGCGACTTCCTGTAAAGTTGCCTCACTATGAACGAGGATCCGACTTGGAGGCGACTTCCATTGAAATCAATGGGTACAAGTCGCCTAGAAGTCGGATTGAAGTCGTACAGGAACCTTTTCTGAAGTTGGAGCGACTGCAGTAGTGTACATTAAGACGGCTCCATTGGCTTCCATTACTTTCCTAAACCGCGCGACTTGGGGCAACTTGGGGCGACTTGAAGTCGGATCCCAGGACGCCCCTGTGTGAACCGGCTCTTAGAGATAGCAAAGAATGACATGACGGTAAATCCTGGAAACCTGTCCAGCATGACGGCAAATATCTGTGCAAAGTTTTTTTTTAGGATGTTTATTGCTCCAATGTAGCATTTATGAATATTGGATATCCATTGCTGCATTTTAATTTAGCACACCATTTCTTATATCTCTGCTTCTTGCAATTGTTTTTGTATGGTTGTTTGGTCTTATACTTTCCAAACACTTATATATTTTCGTGTGTACTTTTACATATATTCAGATAAATATTTATAGCAGTTCAAAAGAGGACTGTTTCTGTTGTTGGATTTGCGATCTCATTGTATACACGTATGTATATATATATATATATATATATATATATATATATATATATATATATATTTGTTTTTATTTTGTTATGTAATAATTTTTCTACGGGTAATTTTTTTTCAATCACTCTCCTACGATCGATATATATGTTCTCACTTTTATATACAGTGGTTGCTTCTTGTGTTCTCTGTTCCGCTTTAACTAACCAATCAATGTATATTGTTTTATATTAATTTTGTTTTGGTTTTATTCCTGATTTTTTTCTAGGTACTTTTTGAGGGTCTTTATTATGTATATATATATATATATATATATATATATATATATATATATATATATGTTTATGTATATTTCTCCTCATGCTGTACTCTTCATTTCTATCTTCATTATGTCCATTTTTTCAAGTCTAGTTTTTACACACTTTGTGATTTAATGATTTTATCTGGTGTGTTTAATTGCTATACATGTTGGTCAGCCAATCGAATCAGGCTGTTTTTGTTGCATCACTTTTGGGTGGAGCATCAGGTTTGGGGCTACATTTTTGTTTTGAACAAGCACAAGTTAACCGTGTGAAACTGGTCTACCAATGTTCCTGTAATGTCCTGTCTACATCCTTTGGCACCTTGACAATAAAGTACCGTATATACTCGAGTATAAGCCGAGATTTTCAGCACATTTTTTTGTGCAGAAAATGCCCCCCTCGGCTTATACTCGAGTCACCTTTTTGCGCCTGATCTCCCGGACTTTGGGGACCTGGTACTAGCCGTCCGTAGGTCCCCTGGACCCCAAACTTGGCACACATATAGCCCCTTCCTCTACAAGTGTGCAAAGTTTGTTGTCCGGGGCACCTATGGCCAGGGAGCACCGATTTTTCGAATCCGGGCACCCCTTCCATAGACTCCCATGTTAGACTGTAATTTCTACGGTAAATTTGGGGACCCGGTACCGGCCGGCCGTAGGTCCCCTGGACCCTAAGCTTGGCACAAATGTAGCCCCAGTTCTCCTCTACAAGTGTGCAAAGTTTGCTGTTTGGGGGACCTACGACCGGGGAGCACCGATTTTTCAAAGCCGAGCACCCCTTCCATATACTCCCATGTTAAACGTAAGTCTATTCATGGACACAGTGAGGCATGGGCACAGTGAGACATGGGCACAGTGAGGCATGGGCACAGTGAGGCATGGGCACAGTGAGGCATGCACATGGACACAGTGAGGCAAAGTGAGGCACAGTGAGACATGCAGATGGACACCCTAGGCTTATACTCGAGTCAATAAGTTTTCCCATTTTTTTGTGGTAAAATTAGGTGCCTCGGCCTATATTCGGGTGGGCTTATACTCAAGTATATACGGTAACTATTCTACAGAAGTTCTTCCTTCCATGGTGTGCGACCAATTCTCTTTTTCTTCATTTATGCATATCTAAGCCTAAAATAAAGGGATTTTTATTTATTTTTTTATAATTTAAACAGTGTACTAAATAAAAAAACCTTATATGTTCTTACAAAATTGTTATGACCAATGGTGGGAGTGGAAACTACTAGACAATAGAAGGTTGCAATGCAGGAAATACACTCTTCTGATTTAAAAGTGACTTATTTTTTAAGGTACCCTGTTACTTTTCCATGTCCCTTAACACATCAGCATCCTGTAATTCTAGCAGCTCTTCCTGTGAATTGCATATATAGAAATGTCCTACACGCTTCTAGATGCTTCTTATATCCATTTAATTAACTAGAAGTTCAGTTTTTAATATGAAGTTGTTTAAATAATTTAGAATTCATTCCAGCTACATTTCGCAGATGGCACATTAAGCAATATAAAAACTTATGTATTTATTTCCCAATTGGCTGTCAAAGTTAATTTTCTTCTACTTACTTGATGAATTATGGAAGCCTGGATAACAAAAATGAGGCGTATGCTGACATAACGTTTAGGAAACAGGAGTGTTAATAATGATGGACTGCCTTAACTCATATCAAATGTATAAATAATTACAACCAAGTGCATTAATAAGAAAGAAACTTTTATGGCATTGTCACAACAATCCATCTGGTGCTGTTTTTCATACTATTCCTATCATTGTTTTTTTTAAGTCAACATGAATTCAAAATATCAATGAACAAGGCCCTGCTTCGGCATGGCATTATCCACATAGCACCGCTTCTAGCGATCCCAGCCAATTATTCATCTCGGTATCATGGAAGTTAACTGACACTCAGGGGTTTATTTACTAAAGCGAGAGATTGCAAAATTAGTCACATTTCTGCATAGAAACCAATCAGCTTCTAACCTCAGCTTGTTTAATTAAACTTTGGCAATAAACCCTGGAAACTGATTGGTTTCTATGCAGAATTGTTACTAATTTTGCACACTCTAGCTTTAGTAAATAAACCCCTCCGTTACAAATGTCTATTATTAAGGACCATTTCACACATGCCCATTCTTGTCAAAAAAATACACACAAAAGAAAAAACTAGCAGGTGCACTGATCAACAGTTTGTTTTGGCCCTCCAGCTCGCTATTGGTGATAATTAGACAAGTAAAAGGGTGCTGCTGCTCTCTATGGATCCTCTGGGTGGCAGGAACACATCTAGACAAAAACACAAAAGAAGATAGCGCAAAGCCGCCCTAGTGTAACTCGGCTTTAATATGGTAAAGTCAAAAACACTACCAGGTGGATAGCCTCGGATGTGCTGCCAGGATTCGGGCAGCTAGGTTGATTGTCCACGGCTTCCTCTTCCCCTGTCGGGATCATAAGGTAGTTATAGGAGTGTGGCCACAGTGGAATCCTTATGCTGTATCTATCTTCACACAATGTGAGTTTGACAATTGTAGTGTTTTTAACTTTACCATATTAAAGCAGAGTTACACTAGTGTGGCTTTGTGCTCTCATTTGTGTTATGCCCATTCTTGTGCATTGCGTTAACATGCGCTGCCATAAGACAGCCTTTTCATTTTGAATGGGCTGTCAAGGCTAGGGTTGAGCGTACCGGACTTTTGGGTTTTTGGGTCCCGGCAGCCAATCAACTTTCGTTTAACTGGTGTGCCCTTAGAAGCCATCACAGCCCTGCCTACTAATGGCATGGCTGTGATTGGCCAGTGCAGCATGTGACCCAGCCTCTATATAAGCTAGAGGCACACAGCACAGCATGTCACTCTGCTTTAGACAGTGTAGAGAAAGGTTCCTGGCTGCTGTTGCTGTGAGGGAGAAAATTACATGATAGGAGTCAGTCCTGATTCTGAAATATATTCTAATTAGTCAGCGATCTACATAGATTTAGTTGTGTGGGTGCAGTGCACAAGCTTTTCACAGTGCACTGAGAGAAAAGATAGACAGTGTAGGGCAAGGTTCCTGTTGCTGCTTTTAGGGAGAGAGAATTATCTAGGAGTCCAGATTCAGAAATCTATTCTAATAACTCAGCGATCTACATAGATTTACCTGGTTGGATTGCAGTGCACAGTCTTTTTACACTGCCATGAGCCCAGTGCCAGAAAAAATATAACTTTTATCTGCAAGCTCAGTGCACCAGCACTGCATATGTTACTGTGAGATACACCCTGTACATACTGTGGGTGTATTCTGCTCTTCCAAAAACACCCATTTAGGGCACAAAATAATATTTTGCAGTGTTTTCTGCATATCTGGAGGTGTGAGATACACAATTTAGATATTTTTCTTCTATTGTGCTATTCAAATAATTTTTTTTTAGGGCAAAAACATTTTTTTGGAATAGCATATTCTGCATTTCTGTAGGTTTTGAGATACACCGTTTACATACTCTGGGTGTATTCTGTGTAGCGGGGTGTTCCCCTTTAATGCAGAGAGACTACATTACCCAGAACCCCATTCGGAGTGTTTCACCGCAGAGACTCATGGGAGGGGCTATATAAGGAGGAGGCGCGGCTGCGCTCGGCCTCTTTGGGACACGAGACTTCTGTGACTGATCCTCCTGTGCGGATGTACCGGAGTGCAAGGCCTGAAGCCTGAGGCCTTGCGCAGCACCAAAGAGCCTTCCACCCCACTGCGAGCCTGGGTGGCACCTGACATCGCTTACCTACAGCCTTGACCGGATCGGGGACCCGATCGCTGGAGACACTGTGTGTGTGTGACACAGTCAGTGGAAGTTTACTCTGGACTGGGACCGCGTCCGGATGGGTGAGAGGGCGTATGCCCAATCTATATACTGTTGTTACTAATGGGCCTATAGACTGCCGTAGCCCACAAGTTGTTTCTGATACTCTCACTAGAGAACCTCATCGGAGCTGAACTCACACTTTACATAGCCAAGTGTTTATTCCACCTCTACATTACTATTGGATTACAAAAAAAGGGTATTCTGTTAATGTGCACCACCGTTAAAGACCTGCCGGTGAAGAAAATCATCATCCCCTAAAGACTAAGTTGTAGATATCTGAGCCAGGCCTGGTCAGCTAGTTAGTTCACTTGGTTACTGCGTCACAGGACACTTAGTTAACGGTCGCCCATTGTGGCGCACGTTTACTGTTTATTCTATATGCGTAGTGTGTTAATCTGCAGGGCTCTGTAAATTTACTGATCTGTGAACCGTTTACCACTGTTAACCTTTCTTATAAACCTTAAGTAAATTCTATACCTTTTTCTTTTATCATTACTGTGTTGGTGTCTGGGCTTACTCATACAGTATAAGATTATCTATTGCTGCTAATACTAACTGTGCCAGTAGGGGGTCGAGTACATTGCTGGGGGTTGGCGGAGCTGTTTTCAGGGCCCAAACTAAACTTGCGGCCTTCTTAAGTGAAGGTATCGCTACATCTGCTATTGCAAAAACACACATTTAGTGCAAAAAATTATAATTTTGCAGTGTTTTCTGCATATCTGCAGGTGTGAGATACACAATTTATATATTTTTCTTCTATTGTGCTATTCAAATATTTTTTTTTTAGGGCAAAAACATTTTTTTGGAATAGCATTTTCTGCATTTCTGTAGGTGTGAGATACACCGTTTACATACTCTGGTGTATTCTGCTATTGCAAAAACACACATTTATGCCTAAAAAAAAAAAATTTGCAGTGTTTTCTGCATATCTGCAGGTGTGAGATACACAATTTATATATTTTTCTTCTATTGTTCTATTCAAATAAAACATTTTTACGGCAAAAACATTTTTTTTTAATAGCATTTTCTGCATTTCTGTAGGTGTGAGATACACCGTTTACATACTGTGGGTGTATTCTGCTATTGCAAAAACACCCATTTAGGGCAAGATCCTAAATTTGGAAAATATGAGGAGAACGCCAAAAAAGGGACGTGGCCCCAGTCGTGGTGCTGCTGGTGGAGCTCCTGTTGCAGGGAGAGGACGTGTTCTATCTGTGCTAGCTACACGCACAAGTGAAACACCTTCCTCAGGTGCGAGTAGGCGACAGAGCCTGCAGCGGTATTTGGTCGCGCCTAATGAGGCTGTACGAATGTTGAGGCCAGGACAAGTACAGGCGATAGTAGATTGGGTTGCTGACAGTGCCTTTGGTTCCTTCACATTGTCTCCCACCCAGTCTCCTGATGAAAGATCAGAGTTGGCACCTGCAGCCGATGTCAATCAGTCTTTCACCTCACCCCCTTGCAAATCAGCCAAGCAGTCTGAGCCCCAAATCATGCAGTAGTCTCTTCTGCTTTTTGATGACTCTGTAAGCAGGGTTTCCCAGGGCCATCCACCTAGCCCTGCCCCAGAAGTGGAAGAGATTGTGTGCACCGATGCCCAACCACTTATGTTTCATGATGAGTACATGGGAGGACCATCGCAGCACGTCTCGGATGATGACGAAACACTGGTGCCAACTGCTGCTGCTTTCGCAATTCTGCAGACCGACAAGGAGGGCAGGGGTGAAGACTGGGTGGAAGATGATGGAGGACGATGAGGTCCTCGACCCCACATAGAATTGACGTCATGCAGGTGACCAGTGTAGTGTGGAGGAAGAGGCGGTGGTCGCACAGAGCCACCAGCACAGCAGAAGAGGGAGCAGAGTGCAAAAGCGGAGCGTCCATCCCCTAGACAGTACGTCTGCTACTGCCCAACGCAACTAGGCACCGAGCACACCAAAGCCAGGTCCAAGGAGTTCCCTAGTGTGGCAGTTCTTCAGACAATGTGCTGATGACAAGACACCAGTGGTTTGCACGCTGTGCAATCAGAGCCTGAAGCGAGGCATAAACGTTCTCAACCTGAGCACAACCTGCATGACCAGGCATCTAAGTGCAAAGCACGAGCTGCAGTGGAGTAGACACCTACAAAACCAAGAAAGGTCTCTGGCTCCTCCTGCTTCCTCTTCTGCTGCAGTCTCAGCCTCTTCATCCACCTCTGTAGTGACAGTGGCACCTGCCAACCCACAAACAGAGGATCTGCCAGCAACACTAGCACCTGGGTCACCAACCATCTCCACAATGTCCCATTGAAGCGTTCAGCTCTCTATCTCCCAAACACTGGAGCGGAAGAGGAAGTACCCCCCTAGCCACCCGCGATCCCGGGCCCTGAATGCCAGCATTTCAAAATTCCTCGCCTTTGAAATGCTGTCATTCCGTCTGGTGGAGGCGCAGAGTTTTAAAAGCCTGATGGCATTGGCTGTCCCACAGTACGTCGTGCCCAGCCGCCACTACTTTTCCAGGCGAGCCATCCCTTCCCTGCACAACCAAGTGGGGGACAAAATCAGGTGTGCACTGCAAAATGCCATCTGTGGCAAGGTCCACCTAACTATGGATGCGTGGACCAGTAAGCACGGTCAGGGACGTTATATCTCCCTAACAGCACACTGGGTAAATGCAGTGACGGCTGGGCCTGAGGCAGATAGCAGTTTGGCGCATGTCCTTCCACCACCGAGGATTGCAGGGCGCTTCAGTTTGCCTTCTGTTGCTAACTATTCCTACTCCGCTTCCTCATCCTCTACCGCCTCCTCATCCGGTCAGCGTAACACCTTCACCACCAACTTCAGCACAGCCAGGGGTAAACGACAGCAGGCAGTTTTAAAACTTTCCTGTTTGGGGGAAAAAACCCACACCGCGCAGGAGTTGTGGAGGGACATGGAACAACAGACCGATGAGTGGTTGGTGGCAGTGAGCCTCAAGCCCGGCCTGGTGGTGTGCGATAATGGTCGAATGCTCGTAGTAGCTCTGGGCCTAGCCGGTTTGACGCACATCCCTTGCCTGGCGCATGTGCTGAACTTGGTGGTCCAGAGGTTCCTGAAAAATTACTCCGATATGCCAGAGCTGCTGCAGAAAGTGCGGGCCGTCTGTGCGCAGTTTCGGCGTTCTCACCCTGCTGCTGCTCGCCTGCCAGCGCTGCAGCATAAATTCGGCCTTCCCGCTCACTGCCTCATATGTGACGTGCCCACAAGGTGGAACTCCACCTTGCACATGCTGGCCAGACTGTGCGAGCAGCAGCAGGCGATAGTGGAGTTTCAGCTGCAGCACGCACGCGTGAGTCGCTCTGCGGAACAGCACCACTTCACCACCAATAACTGGGCCTCCATGCGAGACCTGTGTGCCTTGTTGCGCTGTTTCGAGTACTCCACCAACATGGCCAGTGCCGATGACGCCGTTCTCAGCGTTACTATCCCAGTTCTATGCCTCCTTGAAAAAACGCTTTGGGCGATGATGGAAGAGGATGTGGCACAGGAGGAGGAGGAGGAACCGGGATTATTTCCAAGGCTTTCAGGGCAGTCATTCACAAGTGGCTACGAGGGTGGGTTCCTACACCAACAAACGCCAGGTACACAATTGTCCGGCAGCAAGGGCACAGTTCTGGAGGATGACGAGGTGGAGGATGAGCAGGAGGAGATGGAGGAGGAGGAACCATGTTCACAGCAGGGTGGCACCCAGACCAGCTCATGGCCATCACTGGTGCGTGGTTGGGGGGATACAGAGGACACAGACGATACACCTCCCACAGAGGACAGCTTTTCGTTGCCTCTGGGCAGCCTGGCACACATGAGCGAATACATGCTGCAGTGTCTCCACAACGACCACCGAGTTGCCCACATTCTAACTGGTGCTGATTACTGGGTGGCCACCCTGCTGGATCCCCGTTACAAGGACAACGTACCGTCCTTAATTCCCTCACTGGAGTGTGATTGTAAGATGCGCGAGTACCAGCGCACGCTGGTAGACGCGCTGGTGGTGGCATTCCCACCTGACAGCGGGGGTACGGTGGAAGCACAAGGCGAAGGCAGAGGAGGAGGAAGAGGTCGCCAACGCAGCCGGGGCACCACCAGCACCTCAGAAGGCAGGGTTAGCATGGCCGAAATGTGGAAAAGCTTTGTCAGCACACCACAACAACCAGCACCACCAGCTGAGATGGAACGTCTTAGCAGGAGGCAGCATTTCACCAACATAGTGGAGCAGTATGTGTGCACACGCCTACACGTACTGAATGATGGGTGTGCCCCCTTCAACTTCTGGGTCTCCAAATTGGGCACATGGCCTGAGCTTGCCCTTTACGCCTTGGAGGTGCTCGCCTGCCCTGCAGCCAGTGTATTATCTGAACGTGTATTTAGCACAGCAGGGGGCGTTATCACAGACAAGCGCAGCCGCCTGTCCAGAGCCAATGTGGACAAGCTCACGTTCATTAAAATTAACCAGGCATGGATCCCACGGGACTTGTCCGTACCTTGTGCAGAATAGACATGTATACTGGTGTTCTGACAAAAACTGTTCGGCCATCGGATAGTGTCCGTCCCGTACTGCGCAGGCGCAGCGCTTGCGCAGTACAGAGGACAAGGAGATTCACAAAATCTCCGAAGATGAACGGCGCCTGCGCTGTGAGTGCCGGTTCTAGCCCCACCATCCAAGTGGACATACGGTAGCACATAGTAACAGGGCCCCTCACGGGTTCGCTTCGCTCGCCACGCTTCAGGCACGGCCTCGCTTGGCTCGGCTTCAACCTCGGATGGTGTGGCTTGAACCTGGACTCACCGCGCAGGCGCCGTTCGTCTTCGGAGATTTTCAAAATCCCCTTGTCCTACGTACTGAGCAAGCGCAGTACAGGGCGGACACTATCCGATGGGGGACAGAATTCGACACATCACCGGCCTTACCCAGCCATTGTTGTATTTTTGAACCAGTGTTGGCTACCTCGTCCTCCTCCACCGCCGTTTTCACCTACACAGCCACATCCACCGCCACCTCAACCTCCTACTCCATATGGACCTCGTCCTCCTAGGTCAAGATTATAATTTTTTATTTTTTTCCCTATCAACATTTGTTTGCAGAGCACTTGCCATGCTCTTAACAACATTTTGCTGCCATTTGCAGCCCTCTAGCCCAGTGTTTCTCAACTCCAGTCCTCAAGGCGCCCCAACAGGTCATGTTTTCAGGATTTCCCTCAGATAAACAGCTGTGGGAATTACTAAAGCAGTTAAACTGATCAAATAACCTGTGCAAAACAATGGAGAGCTTGAAAACATGACCTGTTGGGGCGCCTTAAGGACTGGAGTTGAGAAACACTGCTCAAGCCCTTTCCATTACTTTTTTAGAGCCATTTTAGTCCTCAAAAGTTCGGGTCCCCATTGACTTCAATAGGGTTCGGGTTCGGGGTCAAGTTCGGGTCAAGTTCGGTCCCGAACTCGAATTTATTTCCGAAGTTCGGCCGAACCCGTTGAACCCGAACATCCAGGTGTCCGCTCAACTCTAGTCAAGGCACAAAAAAATATTTGTTCTGAAACAGCACACCCACAGCACACAGTAGTGTATTTTAGTGTACTACAATGCATGTGTATCAGAGGTGCATTGCCTTATGCATTGGGCTACAATCAATGTCACAACAATGTGCTAATACACATGAATGGTACCACAACATGATAACCCACATAACATCATTGCTGTTAAAAAAAAAAAAGAAAAAAAAAGACATTTGCAAGCAGTTCCCAGGGTCACTATGTTTACTGCAGGTCTTAAAAGTAATCCGCAGTAATATTGACTCTCACACAAAACGAATAATTACATACTTGATGGATAGTAGGGATGAGCTCGGTGTTCGAGTCGAACATAGGTTCGACTCGAACATCGGCTGTTCGCGTGTTCGGCAAGCAACGAACGATTTGGGCCGTTCGCGCCAAATTTGAGAGACGCGTGAACGACCCACAATACACTGCGCCATCGCAGTGTAATCCAGGCGCTGTGATTGGCCAAGCATGCACTGTGACCCTGCATGCTTGGCCAATCACAGCGCCGGCAGCGAGGAGAGCAATGATTGGCCACAGGCAGGATGCCTGTGGCCAATTATAGCTGAGGGGGTTTAGTACACGCCCCACACTATAAAAGGCGGCCAGCGTGGCGGCCTCGTGTAGTGTGTTCCGGAGCAGGGAAAGTGAAGGATAGGCAGGGACAGTGTCAAATCTTGTCAAATCAATTTTTTGCTAAACCTTGTGTGTAGGGACAGAGAAGGATAGGCAGGGAGAGTGTCAGTGTCATATACTTTGATAAACCTTGTGTGCAGGGAGAGAGAAGGATAGGCAGGGGACATTGTCAGTGTCATATTCTTTGCTAAACCTTGTGTGCAGGGAGAGAGAAGGATAGGCAGGGAGAGTGTCAGTGTCATATACTTTGATAAACCTTGTGTGCAGGGAGAGAGAAGGATAGGCAGGGGACAGTGTCAGTGTCATTGTTGCTAAGCCTCCTGCACATTATACACCTGAAGTTAGCCCGTATTGCTGCTTTTTCCTGGTGTGTTACACCAACAGGATTTTGCGGCACTTACAGCGGGCGGAGTGTGCCTCCTGACAATATTACACCTTAACTTAGCCTGTATTGCTGCTTTTTCCTGATGTGTTACACCAACAGGATTTTGCGGCACTTACAGCAGGCGGAGTGTGCCTCCTGACCATATTACACCTGAACTTAGCCTGTATTGCTGCTTTTTCCTGGTGTGTTACACCAACAGGATTTTGTGGCACTTACAGCGGGCGGAGTGTGCCTCCTGACCATATTACACCTTAACTTAGCCTGTATTGCTGCTTTTTCCTGGTGTGTTACACCAACAGGATTTTGCGGCACTTACAGCGGGCGGAGTGTGCCTCCTGACCATATTACACCTTAACTTAGCCTGTATTGCTGCTTTTTCCTGGTGTGTTACACCAACAGGATTTTGCGGCACTTACAGCGGGGCGGAGTGTGCCTCCTGACCATATTACACCTGAACTTAGCCTGTATTGCTGCTTTTTCCTGGTGTGTTACACCAACAGGATTTTGCGGCACTTACAGTGGGCGGAGTGTGCCTCCTGACCATATTACACCTGAACTTAGCCTGTATTGCTGCTTTTTCCTGGTGTGTTACACCAACAGGATTTTGCGGCACTTACAGCGGGCGGAGTGTGCCTCCTGACCATATTACACCTTAACTTGGCCTGTATTGCTGCTTTTTCCTGGTGTGTTCCACCAACAGGATTTTGCGGCACTTACAGTGGGCGGAGTGTGCCTCCTGACCATATTACACCTGAACTTAGCCTGTATTGCTGCTTTTTCCTGGTGTGTTACACCAACAGGATTTTGTGGCACTTACAGCGGGCGGAGTGTGCCTCCTGACCATATTACACCTTAACTTAGCCTGTATTGCTGCTTTTTCCTGGTGTGTTACACCAACAGGATTTTGCGGCACTTACAGCGGGCGGAGTGTGACTCCTGACCATATTACACCTTAACTTAGCCTGTATTGCTGCTTTTTCCTGGTGTGTTACACCAACAGGATTTTGTGGCACTTACAGCGGGCGGAGTGTGCCTCCTGACCATATTACACCTGAACTTAGCCTGTATTGCTGGTTTTCCCATTTCCCTGCAGGCCATTAGAATGTCTGGAAGGCAAACAAGGAGAGGCAGACAGTCAGGAGCCAATAAAAGAGGGCAAGCAGGCTCTGTGTCTAGAGACAACAGTGCTGGTCGTGGACGCGGTGCATCGCCATCAGCACGTGGCCATGGGACACGCTTGTCCTTCTTTTCGGCAGCTGGACGTGTTGAGCCGCATCATGCCGAAGACTTGGTAGAGTGGATGACCAAGCGCTCCTCATCCTCCTCTCTCACCCAGGCTCAGGGTACTGGCAAAGCAGCTGCCAAAGCGTCCTCTTCCCTGGTATCAATGTCATCATCAGTCACTCCTTCCCTAGACCAACCATGTCCTCCTGAGGAGTCCCCCGAACTGTTTGAGCACAGTGTTGGGTACATGCTCCAGGAGGATGCCCAGCGTTTCGAAGGGTCTGATGATGATACCCAGCTAGAGGAAGGCAGTAGCGTGAGAGCAGAGAGAGGGGATGCTCAAGAAGGACACCAATCTGGCAGTCATGTTCCAGCAGCTCCAGCATACTGCCAGATTGGCTCCAGTGATGAGGAGGGAGGAGATGATGAGGTCACTGACTCCACGTGGGTGCCTAATAGGAGAGAGGAGGAGGAGGAGGAGGATGAGGAGGAGGCACATCTCCAACAAGGCAGGATGCCCTCGGGGGGCCAGCGTAAGGGCAGCACACCGACGGAATCACACCGCAGAGCTCCGCCTGTGCAGGGCGCTGCCTCTGTCCATTATTCAAAAAGTTATTTGGTGTGGGCCTTTTTTGAGTCAAGTGCATCAGATCGCACAGCTGCCGTTTGCAACATATGTCTCAAGCGTATATCGCGTGGCCAAAACATCACCCGCTTGGGCACCACATGCTTGACCAGACATATGTTGACCTGCCATGCAGCTCGTTGGTAAGCCTACCTTAAAGACCTACACCAAAGAACAAAGCTGACCTCTTCTTGCACCGCATCAGCTGGGATCTCCAACCCCACTATACCTTCAGTCCTCTCTGAAACCTGCTCTGAGAGGAATGAAGGTGTAGAATTAGGTGTGTCACAGCCAAGTACTTGCGGGCACTCTGCTAGCAGTACACCGACGTCCGATTCTAGCAGGCAAATTTCCCTGCCCCAGCTGCTGGACCGTCGAAAGATGTTCACTCCCAGCCATCCACATGCCCAGCGGTTGAATGCTAGCTTGGCTAAATTGCTAGCACTTCAACTGCTGCCTTTTCAGTTGGTAGACTCGGCCCCCTTCCGTGAGTTTGTGCAATGTGCGGTTCCTCAGTGGCAGGTTCCCAAACGCCACTTTTTCTCACGGAAGGCGATTCCGGCTCTCTACCGGCATGTGGAAGGCAATGTCTTGGCCTCGCTGGACAGGGCGGTCAGCGGTAAGGTGCATATTACCGCTGACTCATGGTCCAGCAGGCATGGACAGGGACGTTACCTTTCTTTCACGGCCCATTGGGTCACTCTTTTGGCAGCTGGGAAGGATGCAGGACAAGGTGCAGTAGTGTTGGAGGTTGTTCCACCGCCACGCCTCCAAAATTCTACTACTGGTTGTGACACACCTCTGTCCTCCACCCCCTCCTCTTCTTCTTCCTCCGTGGCCTCTTCCTGTGCTTTGCCCTCGGAACCAGCGGTGCTCCGTAGGCGTTCAAGGGGCTACACAAGTACGCAGGCAAAAAGATGCCATGCCATGCTTGCACTGGTGTGTTTGGGGGACAGGAGCCACACTGGGGCAGAGGTTCTGTCTGCTCTGCAGGGGCAAGCCGAGAGGTGGTTGACGCCACGCCAACTTAAGCCAGGAATGGTAGTTTGCGACAATGGCACCAACCTCCTCTCCGCTCTCCGACAGGGACAACTGACCCATGTGCCCTGTGTGGCTCACGTCCTTAACCTGGTGGTGCAGCGGTTCTTGGGCAGGTACCCGGGCTTACAGGATGTCCTGAGGCAGGACAGGAAAGTCTGTGTGCATTTCCGCAGATCTTATAATGCCAGTGCTCGCCTGGCTGAGCTGCAAAAGGAGTTGAACCTGCCCAAGAACCGCCTTATATGTGACATGCCCACCAGGTGGAACTCAACGTTGGCCATGCTGCAGCGGCTGCACACGAAGCAGAGGGCCATCAATGAGTACCTGTGCGACTACGACACCAGGACAGGGTCAGGGGAGCTTGGGTTTTTTTCACCACGCCAGTGGGTCATGATCAGGGATGCATGCACTGTCCTGGCACCATTTGAGGAGGCCACGAGGATGGTGAGCAGTGACAGTGCATGCATCAGTGACACTGTACCTCTTGTCCACCTGTTGGAACACACGCTGCATGGAATAATGGACAGGGCACTTGAGGCAGAACAGGGGCAGGAAGAGGAGGACTTCCTTGCCTCTCAAGGCCCCCTTTACCCAGACAGTGTTCCTTCTGTCCCACCCATCGCACAGGAAGAAGAGGAGGAGGATTGTGTCAGCATGGAGGTGGAGCCTGGCACTCAGCATTATCAGCAGCAGTCTTTTAGGGATGATTTACAGTCCCAAGAAACCAGTGGACTTGTACGTGGCTGGGAGGAGGTGGGTGCGGATCATGTCGTCCTTAGTGACCCAGAGGACTCCGGACCGAATGCCTCAGCTAACCGACGCTGCATGGCCTCCCTGATCCTGCAAAGTCTGCGGAAGGATCCTCGTATTCTTCGGATCAAGGAGAGGGACCATTACTGGCTGGCCACTCTCCTTGATCCACGGTACAAGGGTAAGGTTGCGGTCCTTATCTTACCATCGCAGAGGGAGCAGAGGATGAGACAACTCCGGGAGGCCTTGCAGAAAGGTCTGTGCAACGCGTTCCCAGAGAATGGGAGGTTACAAACTCCTGGTCCTGGACAACGAGTTGCTGAGGCTTCGGTCAGTCAAAGAAGGAGCGGTGGGGAAGGTGGCCGTCTGACCGATGCGTTCAGACAATTCTTTAGTCCGCAGCCCCAAGGTATGATCGGTTCCAGCAACCATCGCCAGCGTCTGATATACATGGTGCAGGAATACCTAGGGGCAAGGTCAGACTTGGACACCTTCCCCACCGAAAATCCTCTGGCTTACTGGGTCTTGAGGATGGATCACTGGCCAGAGCTTGCACAGTATGCAATTGAGCTACTGGCCTGTCCTGCATCCAGCGTTCTTTCAGAACGCACATTCAGTGCTGCTGGAGGATTTGTCACGGATCACAGGGTGCGCCTGTCCACCGACTCTGTTGATCGACTGACCTTCATAAAGATGAACCAGTCTTGGATCACCACCAGCTACCAAACACCTGAAGCTGATATAACAGACTAATTTATTTTCAAATGTCACATCCCTTTAAGACTGATGCTGATGCTGAGAGACTGTCCTGTTATGTTGACTGACTATCCTCCTCCTCCTCAATGATCCGATTGATGATGATAGCTTGGAAGAACATTTTTGTTTCTGGGTGCCGCCACCAGTGGCTAAGGCCCAATTTTTCAGCCCCTGTTTAACAGGGGCGTGTTATTAAAAATTTTTATGCAATGCTTTGCAGCAGGGCTCATTCCTGCACTCCAACTAGAGTATCTGAGAGTGGTTGCAGTGTCGTGGCACCAGCACCAGTGGCTAAGGCCCAATTTTGCAGCCCCTGTTTAACAGGGGCGTGTAATTACAATTTTTGATGCAATACTTTGCAACAGGGCTCATTGCTGTGCTCCAAGTACAGTATCTGTGAGGGGTTGCAGTGTTGTGGCACCAGTGCCTAAGGCCCAATTTGTATGCCCCTGTTTAACAGGGGCATGTAATTACAATTCTTGATCTAATAATTCACAGCAGGGCCCATTCCTGCGCCCACCAAGACTAACTGTGTGGCCTTACAGTGTTGTGTCAACACCACCACCACCACCACCACCAAAGGCCCAATTTTTCAGCCCCTGTTCAACAGGGGCATGCAATTACAATTCTTGATCTAATAATTCACAGCAGAGCCCATTCATGCACCCACCAAGAGTAACTGTGAGGGCTCACAGTGTTGTGGCAACACCAACATGTAAGGGGCAAATTTCAGTTGAGTATATACGGCAGGCCCCTACTTTCAAACATCCAACTTACAAATGACTCCTCCTTGCAAACGGAAGGATACAACAGGAAGTGAGAGGAAATCTACCCCTAGGAAGGCAAATTCTCTCCTGTAAGAGTTAATATGGGAAAAAAGTGTCTCCTCTCCACTGATGCTTTATCACCAATTCTTGTTTCAATAAAAAACCCAAATTTTCAAAAAACATTTGTCATTAGGACGGAAAGTGAGGTGAACTGTTCTGAACAGGTGCACACTGCACAGACAGCAAAACAAATGTTACAGGGGTGATAACCCTTCCCTATGTTTTCCAAAAAGCTTAAAAATAGATTTTTTGCCTGGAGCTACACTTAAACAATGTACCTGTTCAAAATTACAAACAGATTCTACATAAGAACAAACCTACAGTCCCTGCCTTTTTTATTTTGTGTGCGGGGTTCCCCTTAATATCCATACAAGACCCAAAGGGGCTGGTAATGGGCTGGGGTAGGGGGGGGGTGTGATGGGGTAGCTATGCCATTTTTCTTAAAGATTTTCATCCATATTACCGGGACCAGACATTACATTAAAGCCGCAAGCAGTTTTAAATGGCTTTTTTTCCTTTAGAAATGTAATTTTGTGCAGGGACAGTTCTAAACACGGGAAACACGTGGCACTTCACAGGCATACTTTAGACACCCCCCAGGTACGATATTTAAAGGAATATTTGACTTTTTTTTTCACTTTATGCATCATGAAAATGACTGCTCCAGAAAAACGGCCGTTTTTAAAACTTCTTTTTGCATTGATACATGTCCCCTGGTGCAGAACCCGGGTTCCCAAACCCTTTTTAGGACAATAACATGCATAATAGTCGTTATAATTAGCACTTTAGATTTCGAACGTTCGCATCCATTGTATTTAATAGGGTTCTAAAGTTCGTGCGAACTTTCGGTCCGTTCGCAGGTTCTGGTGCGAACCGAACCCGGGGTTGTTCGGCTCATCACTAATGGATAGTGATAGGGAAAGATCGTGGTAATACTTACATGTGAGGCATAACAATTCAGCATCATGAATTACCTCTAGTCGTCCACTCTTACTGCTTTTTACACTGCCCCGGGCTAATTAAATGGCCGCCCCATAAACATTATCTCAGATACACAGCAATGTTGTTCGCATCAAGAAGGTCACTTTAGTGAGCTCTGGATCTTCACATTTGCTTTGTAAAGGTTAAAGTGGAAGTAAACCCATCCATAAAACATTTTCATTTCCGGCACGTGCCGGAAATGTAACACTCCCATTGGTTGTGCTCTCAACCAAACTGTCAAACCATCCAAAGGCTGATGTCATAACTGATCACATGTGCAGCATTGTGGCAGTTGTAGATTAAACAGAGGCAAAGATGGCAGCTTCCTTGGCTGAAAACCATAGGAGGGTTTACTTACACTTTAACATAAATATACACATAGACATGACACAAAAATTTGTAAATTATTGCCTTCCTTAATATTGCATTTTAGGAACTGACCACTCAATTAGCTGCTGCCTTTTTATATATTTTTGTTATTCCAACAGTGAGATTTCTCTACCATAATTCGTGACTCTATTCCTGTCTATGCATCCCTGTCCATGTTTTAGCACCTACTGTCTCACTCTCCATAATATACAATCCAACAAGGAAAGCAGGGACATCCCATAATGGCCACAGCAGGGGCGCAGACCTGGGAATTCAAGCATGCGAATTCAACTTGCGAATAGAGACCGTTAGTAACATGGAAAAATGCCAGGTGATATAATGCCCCATCATCTACACCAGCCTTTCTCAAATTTATTTTACACAGAAAAACCTTTGAAAAAACTTCCCAGTCTTCCCAGAACCCCTGTCAATAATTATTATATCTACATTCATGGTTTATTAGTATGATGGTATTTGGGAAGAATTCCTCTTATATTTGTGATCATTGGGACGAATTCTCCCTTATAGATAGCTAAAAATCATTAAACATCTAGAAGACTGATGTGCTACCAGCAAACAAAGTCTAACATCTGTTTTTGATTATATTGCTCTAGATATGGGGATCTTTTTAGCATGGATTGAGGCCAAGAGAGACCTGTCATCAATATCCATTTTTTTATAGATCTCATGCCGCGTACACACGATCGTGATTCACGGCGGTGAAAACACCGCCGTGAATAACGACAGGAAAAACGAGGGAACGGCTTGTTCCCCCACACACAGCCGTTTTTCCCGTCATTTTTTCTCTTGAAGAGAAAAACGACCGTGTGTAGGCTCCGCGGCAGTGTTTCCCTATGGGAAAACTGCCGCAGGAAAAAAATGACAGGAATCACGACGAGAAAAATTAGAGCATGTTCTAATTTTCCCGTCGTGATTAATGCCGTTTTTTCCCGTCGGGAAAAACGGCAAAAAGCCCACAGACGATCATTTTTCTCGTCCAAAAGGAAAAATTTAATTTTTCCCGACGGGAAAAATGATCGTGTGTACGCGGCATTATTCAAACATGTCTTAAAAATCGGTTTGGGTTTTCAGATGTAGATGCACAAGGAAAATCTTTATGAAAAGGTCAGGAAAGATAATATCTGTAAAAAAGAAAACACATTGCAAGAGAAAATGTCTATGTAAATTTTCCATAATGATATGCTACAGAAGGAATAAAGTTTGCTTCATACAAACCAATTTTCCCGATGAAGGTGTCCCTTTAGGAGAAAGAGATGCTGGATAATATCATGCAAATGTGTGCTATTATTTTCGATGTGCTGCCAAATGAGAAGACAGTGCCAAAGGAATGGGCTTATTTCAGCTTCTGTTGGATGCATACTCGATTGGTCTATAGAGACTGGTTGTTTCTGCAATATATAACAACAAATGTCTAAGTATAATGGTCAAAAAATATTTCTTAGATTCTTGCTGAAATCAGGAACAAATGTGTACTCTGGGATATTTGAGCCTATATTTGTATCACCAATGTGCTACTAAACCATATACGTTTTACACCACACCAATAAAAATAATTGTGGAATAATATATAAATATATATTTTTTTTTATTTTATTATCCATACATTCATATGGGTGCACATGATACTTAAATACACATACAACAGTAAAAACTACTACACTGGAGCTTAGGCTAGACATGAATGAACAGATGTCTGAGAATGAAAGGTGTCTCTAACACAGATCTATAACAAGCTTTCTTGTGAACAAGTTGGGAAATCCTCACAGGTAAGCATTTATTTTCTTCTGAACCCGAACTGCAGTGCTTTGGTGAACCAAACACAAAAAGGAGCATAGGGTATGCAAGGTTATGGACAGAAGCAAGAAACTCTTGGTCCACATAGCTGAAACCAGGAAGACCCACATCCTTACAGACACACTCAGTATCATGTCAAATGGATATGTTTAAAGAGCTCAATCCTTATATGAGTGTGACATAAAGCCAAGAATAAGCCACTTATCTTATAGCCAGACTTAGACTGACTATTAGCTTGGTATTTTGTTAGGCTAGCAGGAAGGTTTCACACTGGATTACTGCACTGATCTGGAAGAAATGCACAAAGGACAACAAGAATCAAGTAAGAATTCACGTGTCTTTTGTTTTTAAACAATATTTGCTTATCCTGGACTTCAGCTTTTCACTTTTTAGTGAATAAGGTGTTTACCTACAGGCTTGCAATGTACCGTATTTACTCGAGTATAAGCCGAGTTTTTCAGCACATTTTTTTGTGCTGAAAATGCCCCCCTCAGCTTATACTCGAGTCACCTTTTCGCGCCTGATCTCCTGGACTTTAGGGACCCGGTACCGGCCCCAAACTTGCCACACATGTAGCCCCACTCTTTCTCTACCAGTGTGCAAAGTTTGTTGTCCAGGGAACCTACGGCCGGGGGGCACCGATTTTTAAAAGCCGGGCACCCCTTCTATAGACTCCCATGTTAAACGGTAATTTCTCTGGTGAATTCGGGGACCCGGTACTGGCCGGTCATAGGTCCCCTGGACCCGGAACTTGGCACACATGTAGCCCCATTTCTCCTATACAAGTGTACAAAGTTTGTTGTCTGGGGGATCTACGGCTGGGGAGCACCGATTTTTCAAAGCTGGGCACCCCTTCCATAGACTCCCATGTTAAACGTCAGTCTAGTCATGGACACAGTGAGGCATGGGCACAGTGAGGCATGGGCACAGTGAGGCATGCACATGGACACAGTGAGGCAAAGTGAGGCACAGTGAGGCATGCAGATGGACACCCTAGGCTTATACTCGAGTCAATAAGTTTTCCCAGTTTTTTGTGGTAAAATTAGGTGCCTCGGCTTATATTCAGGTCGGCTTATACTCAAGTATATACGGTAATAATGGAATCACCTAGAAGTTGTTCTATTTTGAGAAACAGGACTTATGCACTCACCATAAAAAAAAATGTTTTTCTGTTTCCATTGAAAGACTTACAGTCAGGTCCATAAATATTGGGACATCGACACAATTCTAATCTTTTTGGCTCTATACACCACCACAATGGATTTGAAATTAAACAAACAATATGTGCTTTAACTGCAGACTTTCAGCTTTAAATTTGAGGGTATTTACATCCAAATTAGGTGAACGGTGTAGGAATGACAACAGTTTGTATATGTGCCTCCCACTTTTTAAGGGACCAAAAGTAATGGGACAGATTAACAATCGTTAATCAAACTTTCACTTTTTAATACTTGGTTGCAAATCCTTTGCAGTCAATTACAGCCTGAAGTGTGGAACGCATAGACATCACCAGACGCTGGGTTTCATCCCTGGTGATGCTCTGCCAGGCCTCTACTGCAACTGTCTTCAGTTCCTGCTTGTTCTTGGGGCATTTTCCCTTCAGTTTTGTCTTCAGCAAGTGAAATGCATGCTCAATCGGATTCAGGTCAGGTGATTGACTTGGCCATTGCATAACATTCCACTTCTTTCCCTTAAAAAACTCTTTGGTTGCTTTCGCAGTATGCTTCGGGTCATTGTCCATCTGCACTGTGAAGCGCCGTCCAATGAGGTTTGAAGCATTTGGCTGAATATGAGCAGCTAATATTGCCCGAAACACACAGAATTCATCCTGCTGCTTTTGTCATCAATAAATACAAGAGAACCAGTTCCATTGGCAGCCATACATGCCCACGCCATGACACTATCACCACCATGCTTCACTGATGAGGTGGTATGCTTTGGATCATGAGCAGTTCCTTTCCTTCTCCATACTCTTCTCTTCCCATCACTCTGGTACAAGTTGATCTTGGTCTCATCTGTCCATAGGATGTTGTTCCAGAACTGTGAAGGCTTTTTTAGATGTTGTTTGGCAAACTCTAATCTGGCCTTCCTGTTTTTGAGGCTCACCAATGGTTTACATCTTGTGGTGAACCCTCTGTATTCACTCTGGTGAAGTCTTCTCTTGATTGTTGACTTTGACACACATACATCTACCTCCTGGAGAGTGTTCTTGATCTGGCCAACTGTTGTGAAGGGTGTTTTCTTCACCAGGGAAAGAATTCTTCGGTCATCCACCACAGCTGTTTTCCGTGGTCTTCCGGGTCTTTTGGTGTTGCTGAGCTCACCGGTGCGTTCTTTCTTTTTAAGGATGTTCCAAACAGTTGATTTGGCCACACCTAATGTTTTTGCTATCTCTCTGATGGGTTTGTTTTGTTTTTTCAGCCTAATGATGGCTTGCTTCACTGATAGTGACAGCTCTTTGGATCTCATATTGAGAGTTGACAGCAACAGATTCCAAATGCAAATAGCACACTTGAAATGAACTCTGGACCTTTTATCTGCTCCTTGTAAATGGGATAATGAGGGAATAACACAAACCTGGCCATGGAACAGCTGAGCAGCCAATTGTCCCATTACTTTTGGTCCCTTAAAAAGTGGGAGGCACATATACAAACTGTTGTAATTCCTACACCGTTCACCTGATTTGGATGTAAATACCCTCAAATTAAAGCTGAAAATCTGCAGTTAAAGCACATCTTGTTTGTTTCATTTCAAATCCATTGTGGTGGTGTATAGAGCCAAAAAGATTAGAATTGTGTCGATGTCCCAATATTTATGGACCTGACTGTATGCCGAGTACACACGATCGGACATTCCGGCAACAAAACCGTGGATGTTTTTAAGACGGATGTTGGCTCGAACTTGTCTTGCATACACACGGTCACACAAATGTTGCTCGTAAATTCCGAACGTCAAGAACGCTGTGACGTACAACACTACAACGAGCCAAGAAAAATTAAGTAGAATGATTCCGAGAATGTGTTGAATTGATTCCGAGCATGCGTAGAATTTTTGTGCGTCCGAATTGGCTACACACGATCGGAATTTCTGAGAACAACTTTTGTTGCCTGAAAAATTGAGAACCAGCTCTCAAACATTTGTTGTCGGAACGTCCGACAGCAAATGTCCGATGAGGCCTACACACGGTCGGAATTTCGAGAATGTGTACGCGGCATTAGGCCAATTGTACACGGGATGTTTTAAAACCTCTCCTGGAGTTCCACACAGATGATCGGAATTTCCTATCTCCTTAGAGTGAACTGGTGCCAAAAACAAGGAAGTCAACACAAGATCCTCAACTATGTGAAAAGTGCAATGCCACGTGGTAGGTTATTTGTCTTAAAACATCCTTGTCCTAGTGACAGAACAATAGGTCCTCCCAACAGGCCAATTCAGAAATCCTTTTGGTAACAAAAATGGCCCAAGTAGGGTTACTTTATGACACGGCATCATCACAATTATATCCCCAACAGTTACAAAAGATGGTCTTAGTAACACTGACAGTTGAGTGGAGTAATAACAGGGAAAGCAATGTGCATAACCTCTAGTATTAAAGTATGAGCTAGTAAATGAATTGCAGATAATGAAAAATAATGAACAGTGCAGACATCTGACCTAGATAGTACTAAGGGGGAGATTTACTAAAACTGGAGCACTCATTTTCTGGTGCAGCTGTGCATGGTAGTCAATCAGCTTCTAACTTCAGCTTGTTAAATTAAGCTGCGACAATAAAACCTGGAAGCTGATTGGTTTCTGTGAAGAGCTGCACCAGATTTTGCATGCTCCAGTTTTAGTAAATCCCCCACTATGTGTCAAATGTAGTTGTAGCCTAACTAGAAGAAAAAAGAGCATGTCCCACCCAAAAATAATGTGAGGAAAAACCCCCAGAGAAACACACCAGTGAAATAAAAAGACAAAAGAGGTTGCCCTGGGACTTTGAATGAGGTGAGAGAGGTTTAGCCAAAGTTTACAGCAAACAATGAGACAAAATCAATGTATTTGTTTCAAAGTGTTATGTAACGAAGCGGCAACAACAATGATTGTGAGTTACCCGGCATAATAGCCAATGTACACAGCACAGATAAAAGTAAATGTATAAAGATTTATTACAAATGTTATACATTAATGGGCAACAGTAAAACATGAAAGTTGCTGGGCCAGTGGATACACATATACAATAAGGAAATAAGATGTACATACATATAAACAGGGAAATATGTAGACATAATGCAGACATCGATAATACCCAGCATGTACAGGCATAAAACAAGCATCAATGAAGCCCTACTAGTTTCGCGAGACCCTGCTCGCTTCTTCAGGGGCGGATGCATGAATGTTGTATCTGCAATGTAAGTGATAAAATCAATAGATGTATGTTGTTAATAAATGGAGGCAGGCGGAATGATTGGCAAGAGAGCTCTGAAGAGGGACCTCATACTTACCGACGGGCTGAAATGAATTGCCAAACGCTGGATATCAAGATGGTGGCCGTGTAGTTCATCCAGCTCGGGAGCTGAGGAGATGGAGGAAACAAAAGCCACAACAGGGGAACATCCGGAAGATCAGCATGGTCTGGATAGGGGTATTTCTCACTGCAGTCTCCACTAGGCCCCTTGAAATCATGTCTAGAAAATATCTGCAAGGATGCACATGTATCAGAAGGCATCATGGTTGCAAAATGAGCTTAATGTGTAAGGTTCTACTAGGTAAGATTTAATCTATATATAAATGTGTAAATAAATGAATTAAGCTTACTACCGTATGTTGGTATGAAGGACTATCTGAGATATGGGATATAGTATATACATAAATACAAACCAACATGGCTACAAAGTTGGTATGGGCAGAGAGTCTACGGGACAATGTGGAAATTATATAAATATTACATGTTTAAAAGATCCTAGGGAACCCAGGGGTTGGGAACCCGAATCCGGAAGGCGTAATGGACCGGGGGGAGCTCCTCACTTGAAGACCTGGTGCAGCATATTACCAGTGACGGGTGAGCCTCTCGTCGGAGACCGCCTGGAAGGAAATCCCCCCTCGCTCGGACACCGCAACCCACTTTCAGGGAGGAAAGTGGAGAACACATTGTGTCTGGGTCTATTCGCATCCACACCTCCTTTTCTGTTCTGTTTCTACAAGGGAGTTCAACTGATTGTGTTCATTCGAGAAGAATAAAGGAGTGTTGAACTTTAATGGTGTGGGGCTCATTTCCTGACAGACATTGTTCAAGGTAACTCTCGGTGGAGGTTCCAGGTGCACAGCACTGACCCGAAGGTAAAAGAACTTTGCTTATACCACACTGACACCTGTGGTGAAGGCCAGGCGTGGTGTCCCCGCTCCCTTCCCTTCTAAGGTACCCCTAGACAAGAGAAAAGATGAGCTGAAGACAAAGAGGGGAGTGAGGAGGGCGCTACAGTACATTTTATTTCCTTATCATATATGTGTATCCACTGGCCCAGCAACTTTCAAGTTTTACTGTTGCCCATTGATGTATAAAATTTGTAATAAATCTTTATACATTTACTTTCATCTGTGCTGTGTACATTGGCTATTATGCCGGGTAACTCACAATCATTGTTGTTGCCGCTTCGTTACATAACACTTTGAAACAAATACATTGATTTTCTCTCATTGTTTGCTGTGAACATTGGCTAAACCTCTCTTACCTCATTCAAAGTCCCAGGGCGACCTCTTTTGTCGTTTTGTGTACTTTTAGGGATGGAGGTGTCAGAGGGGTCACACCAGACCTTTATTTTCTTTCACAAGTGAAATAAAGACGTCCACTATAGATGATAAACTTGTGAAAAGAAGATTTATGAGCCATCAGCATATGCAGGATTACAGAATCCAAAATGCCCCATCTCACAGAACCTGGGTTCTAACATCCAGGTCATCAAGCCAGTGACCGAGAGGAAGGATGCTAGATTGGTAATTGAGATAACTAGCATGGGCTAACACAAGAGCGAGGTCAAGATACCATACTCTAGGAGTCCTATCCAGAGCTACGAGACTGACTGGAAATATCAGTCCTGAGCTCGTGAAACATATAAGGCACAAGTTCCAGTGGAGGAAATGCATAGATCAGGGTATATACCAAAACAGAGAGACTATTTCCCCTGGGTCCAGATGCTGTCTGCTGAGAAAATTGTCAGTTTTCTTTAACCCAAGGAATGCATAACATAAAATCACTGAAACATGAACTCCACCCCAGACAGGCTAAATTCTGCTTCCATCACAACACTCCCAGTGGCCCCCTAAGATTGATCTAAGACAGAACTGTGGCATTGTCAATTGAACCTGACCAGTCAAAAAAGGGTCCAACAAAGTAACAGCTAACTAAATGGTTAAGAATCCATAATGTTAATAGGAACCTGAACTCTTCCTGAACCCTGAAAAGAGAAAAAACCCTGAACTAAGCCCCAACCCGGAAGACAACAGTGCTGGGGACAGACACCGCCATGACAGAAACATTATAGTTTTGGGGATGCAACCGGATTGTGTTATCCAGAGAAAAAAATTGTATGGCCACACTCCATGAGAATGTTTTACTGCCACGTTCTAGAGAGGAGTAAGGCTAATAAGACTGCTTCAAAAGTATATTAATCAGATCCTAGCAATGTAATGAATTCAATCATGATTTCCCAAAGTTCAGGATCCATCTGAAGTATGCCTGGTCCACATCATGAATGTCACAATGAAGTCCAAAGGCAGAGAGCTGCATGCTCACAGCAACAGATCATCAATTTATCTGATGATCTGAATACCTCACAGGGCATCAATAAGCACCGATATGGAATCTTTACCTTTGGGAGCAATATCAGTTGATTGTGGTTACTTAGAAACAAACTCATTCATAATGGGTATATGTGACTCCTCATCCAACAGAGTATATGCAGCAGAAGTCTCAGAGGCCGCTACAACTGCAGGAATAGTAGGACTCTGGGGGTAAAGGCATAGAAGTACGCTTACAGCAAATAAATCTGTAATTTTTACCAACAAAATCTAGAATAGCTGTAGGGAACTATTCCCATGATAAGGCTAAAGAGGGGGCTGCACCTAAAGGAGCCAGGGGGGACTTCAAGGAGTGTATGGTCTCAAGTCACCCTAGATTTGTTAGTAGATTGTGAGCAGGAGATGGGCAACATAGCAGAACTGCTTCCCTTTCATTTGGGGCTTGACATATTGCACTGATAGACAGCTTAACTTTCAAAACCCCAAGAAAAACCTTACATGCTCACAAATCAGCTGCTGAGAGCAGGAGAGGTTATTGGCCAGAAATCACTGGGTCACTGTAGGTGGCAGCAAGGACTAACTAAGGTGAAAACTGCATGTCTCTTGCAATTAGAACAAAGGTCGGAATATTCTGCCTCACGCTGAAAAAGTGGGAGCAGAATATCCAGAGCATGTGCATGACACTGCATTTAGTGGCAAAGGAAAAAATCCTCCAGCATATTAACCCTTTCCCGAGCTGTGGCTGGTAGTAATGTCCCTCTGGTCACGGCTGTGACCATGGGTACACTCGGGGGAGGCCGCCGACGTCACTTCCAAATGTCAGATGGAGCAGGGAGGTGCACCTCCCTGATCCACAAGACACCTCCCAGATGGACATTACTACCAACCGCAGCTTGTCCTCCCCTCAGAGCAGATGAACCCTGTATTGTGTCTACCAAGCGCTTATCTCCCTTTATCTTGTGAGTGTGTATATTTATTGCCGAGTATTAAAAGCACCCTGGATACTGCACTCAGGTGGCGCTGCTCTCTATTCTTTGGCTTTTGTACCTAAACCAACCCTATACTCCCTTATACCAAAACTTTTTTTGACAGTGCAATGTGTTCTGGCAGTATAGTTCCTGCACTCGGTGGTTTAAACTTTACTACTGAACACTGCTGCACTTGACGTGGCCTTGCTACTGTTTACGCTGATCTGGACCCCAATCTCATATTATGCCTAGTCCTTACTCTTAAATACTTTGTATGCTAAATTGTGTTATTACCATTTTTTTTTTATTTTATGCTTGCCTAGTTACCAATCAAATTGGGTCACAATATAGTAAGGTTGTCTTTACTACCTGGTTTGGTGTCTGTTTTCTTTGAAAACCACTACTATTGGGTACTAAGTATCACTTTCAATGATTTCCTGTAATATTTTATGTTTGTACACTCAACCTGATGTTTCAGAGGGGCTGAGGTTCTTAAGAAGGTTGTGACAAATAACAGAGGGCCCATCCTATCCAGCAGCTCCTACAAGGGTAGTGCTACATATAATAAATAGGATATTTGGATAAAGACATTCATAGTAATGAACAAATAGACAAGTAATCCAGGTGGGTAAGGTATATTGTATCAATATCAAATTATATTGTACTCATAGGTGGTTCCTGAAGGGTTGAATTACCAACTGGCTTCCTAACTGCTTTAAGGACTCCAGTGGTGAGACCTTCCCACTGCATGTAATGGTCTAAACCAAGAATATATAGAACTTCAATCCCTCTGTTTTAACTTACTGGTAACCCTAATAATTTGATGATTGGATACCAAAAAATGTTTATAAAAATAATAAAATTGTTAAAGGGACTGCATCTTAAAAAAAAAAAAAAAAAAAAATGCTCAGGACCCTATAGTAATAGCAACATAGGCCATTCTTTTACTAGTTCCATGAATTGATAAAAATATAATGCTGGTGATTATTGAAATATATTTTCTCTTTAAATACACTATTTTATTTGCATGCACAGGATTAGCATGCATAGATGACATAATCAGCAGTGAAAAGCTCCTGTAAAACTTTCAAAGATGATTTTAGAAATCACTTTGCATAATTTTCATAAGAGAGAAGTAACTGATTAAAAAAAAAATTACACTAGTATACTGTATCTGGGCAATTGCTGCCAAAATACATGGAACTGCATACAGCATGATTGAAAATATACTTATTTTAGGTTGTACTTTTTTGTAGAAACAATAAATTACAAGCTCACCTTTAGCAAATTATTTGTTTCCAGGTCAATCTCTAAGTCACAAATGGCTTCTCCAACTTTTAACATTATGTGTACAGACAAGAGAATATTTGGATATGATTCATAAGAGGCTTCACACGTGGGCAAAGCTGTAAAAAGAAAACTGTACTTTTATTGAAGAAAAAAATAAATACCTTTAATAAAACAAATTCCTAAGGCAAAACCTGAAAGAACAATCTAATGTTTGAGAAGATCCTTTACAGTAACCTAAAGGAAACTGTTTTATATTATCAAAGCAACTAAGTGTAAAAGGCTCTCCAGCATTATTAGACGGTTTGAAAATATCTAATCTACCCACAGACAAGCTATCTCTGCTTTGTGAACATCAAACCACTTTTTTTTCTCATATCACAACACAGAATAGGAGGCACAGTGCTGTCAGACAAAGCCCAGAGGGACCCATGTGTGCGCTGTCACTCTCTGGGTTCAGAGTGGTTACATGGCAGGTGTCAACCAAGTCAATGGCTTGATCTGTAAACAGGTGACTACAGTAGTGGAAGTACACAGCTGGTGAATCACAAATGCACACATAAATATTGTGTGTTTGTACAGTGTATATATTTTTTTATTATATATATTTTATTTTCTATATAGATTTAGATATAGATATGTAGACTCTTTATTGTTTTGCTATGAAAAGGAATGAGTTAGAAACCTCCAAACTTTCACATTATAACTTATTATGCCAAGTGAATGAAAACGTTTTATTCAAAATGAATGTCAATACAGAACTTTGTCTTGGTTTTGGACAGAGCGGGGAAGTGATTGCCACACGAAAATCGGCTGTTGCTGCAGCCCACTAATGGTGCGAAATTCATACGAAAATTCTTAAATACACATTATAACTTATTATGCCAAGTGAATGAAAAAGTTTTATTTAAAATGAATGTCAATACAGAACTTTGTCTTGGTTTTGGACAGAGTGGGGAAGCATTAGATCCCCTTTTAGGCGTCTACCATTATACAGGGCTTCGTTAGAGAGATCTTGCAGTCAGGAAGTGAGAGGAACTCTCCAACAGCAACAGCAACGTTTCCTACTCTACAGCAACAGTAGAGAAGGGAAAGAACAGAAAACTTTTGTAAGTTTTTTATTTCTGTCTGTATTACTGTTTCATATTTTCCCTTACTTCCTGTTTGGTAAAAACAGTTATCACTGGGAAAGAAAGGAAATATTTAACAGAGCTCTGGAGTTAAGCAGGCCATACATGGTCAAAGTTTGAACGAATGTTCTTTTCAAAATCAGAAAGTTCGGGTTTTTTTGCGATCCGATGATGCCACCATTGATTTTCGAAATTCGGCCGACCAAGCCTTCAATTTCACCTCATGTTGCTACAGAAAAGAACTTTCGTGGCCGGGAATCTTCTTTTCTCTCCGGGAATTTTCTTTTCTTGCACATGCGCATTTTTTTTTTATTACATTTCTCGCACGATTCTCCCATTATTGATTAAAAAATCGTTAGTTTTTCAAAAGATTTCCAACATGTCCAATTCCTCAAATTTGATTGCCGCACGAAAATCGGCTGTTGCTGCAGCCCACTAATGGTGAGAAATTCGTACAAAAATTCTTGGATACGGTTTTCGAAAGAAAATTATTTCTAAATTTGAACCGTGTATGGCCGGCCTTAGAAACCTTCCCCCTCTATCTAAAACAAATAAAAAAAAGTTTTGGGCTTGACATACATTTTAAAGAGTTTTAAAACTCAGAATTTGTGGTCTATGTTAACAAAAATATGTCTGTCGTTTGCACAGGTTCCACAAATCTTCACTGCAATTTGCTTAGTACATTTATGTCTTAGGATAGGCAGGCACCATCTAGTGGCAATAAAGTGTTTTTTTTCCTGAAATACCTGAATCAGCAAAAATAATGCATCATTACTAGGGATGAGCTTCGTGTTCGAGTCGAACATACGTTCGACTCGAACATTGGCTGTTCGATCGTTCGACGAAGATCGAACGATTTGGGCCGTTCGCGCCAAATTCGAGTGACGCGAACGGCCCACAATGCACTACGCCATCGCAGTGTCATCCAGGCGCTGTGATTGGCCAAGCATGCACTGTGACCCCGCATGCTTGGCCAATCACAGCGCCGGCAGCGAGGAGAGCAATGATTGGCCACAGGCAGGATGCCTGTGGCCAATTATTGCTGAGGGTGTTTAGTACACGCCCCACACTATAAAAGGCCGCCAGCACGGCGGCCTAGTGTAGTGTGTTCCGGAGCAGGGATAGAGTAGCATAGGCAGGGACAGTGACTGTTATTTCTTTCTTGCTTAACCTGGATTCCTTTAGTTTAGGGAAAGAGAAGGATAGGTAGGGAGAGTGTCAGTGTGTTTTGTGCTTCTGCTATAGTGTGCTTAAAAAAAACATTTATTCTAGGGACAGAAAACTCTAGGTAGGGACAGTGTCAGTTTCTTTCACTCTGCAAGTCCTTGTTTCCAGGGACCTGTAAGGACAGTGAGTTAATTGTCCTTGTGCTATATTGTGCTTAAAAAAAACATTTATTCTAGGGACAGAAAACTCTAGGTAGGGACAGTGTCAGTTTCTTTCACTCTGCAAGTCCTTGTTTCCAGGGACCTGTAAGGACAGTGAGTTAATTGTCCTTGTGCTATATTGTGATTAAAAAAAACATTTATTCTAGGGACAGAAAACTCTAGGTAGGGACAGTGTCAGTTTCTTTCACTCTGCAAGTCCTTGTTTCCAGGGACCTGTAAGGACAGTGAGTTAATTTTCCTTGTGCTATATTGTGATTAAAAAAAACATTTTTTCTAGGGACAGAAAACTGTAGGTAGGGAGAGTGTTTTTTTTCTTTCACTCTGCAAGTCCTTGTTTCCAGGGACCTGTAAGGACAGTGAGTTAATTGTCCTTGTGCTATATTGTGCTTAAAAAAAACATTTATTCTAGGGACAGAAAACTCTAGGTAGGGACAGTGTCAGTTTCTTTCACTCTGCAAGTCCTTGTTTCCAGGGACCTGTAAGGACAGTGAGTTAATTTTCCTTGTGCTATATTGTGATTAAAAAAAACATTTATTCTAGGGACAGAAAACTCTAGGTAGGGACAGTGTCAGTTTCTTTCACTCTGCAAGTCCTTGTTTCCAGGGACCTGTAAGGACAGTGAGTTAATTTTCCTTGTGCTATATTGTGATTAAAAAAAACATTTTTTCTAGGGACAGAAAACTGTAGGTAGGGAGAGTGTTTTTTTTCTTTCACTCTGCAAGTCCTTGTTTCCAGGGACCTGTAAGGACAGTGAGTTAATTTTCCTTGTGCTATATTGTGCTTAAAAAAAACATTTTTTCTAGGGACAGAAAACTGTAGGTAGGGAGAGTGTTTTTTTTCTTTCACTCTGCAAGTCCTTGTTTCCAGGGACCTGTAAGGACAGTGAGTTAATTGTCCTTGTGCTATATTGTGCTTAAAAAAAACATTTATTCTAGGGACAGAAAACTCTAGGTAGGGACAGTGTCAGTTTCTTTCACTCTGCAAGTCCTTGTTTCCAGGGACCTGTAAGGACAGTGAGTTAATTTTCCTTGTGCTATATTGTGATTAAAAAAAACATTTATTCTAGGGACAGAAAACTCTAGGTAGGGACAGTGTCAGTTTCTTTCACTCTGCAAGTCCTTGTTTCCAGGGACCTGTAAGGACAGTGAGTTAATTTTCCTTGTGCTATATTGTGATTAAAAAAAACATTTTTTCTAGGGACAGAAAACTGTAGGTAGGGAGAGTGTTTTTTTTCTTTCACTCTGCAAGTCCTTGTTTCCAGGGACCTGTAAGGACAGTGAGTTAATTTTCCTTGTGCTATATTGTGCTTAAAAAAAACATTTTTTCTAGGGACAGAAAACTGTAGGTAGGGAGAGTGTTTTTTTTCTTTCACTCTGCAAGTCCTTGTTTCCAGGGACCTGTAAGGACAGTGAGTTAATTGTCCTTGTGCTATATTGTGCTTAAAAAAAACATTTATTCTAGGGACAGAAAACTCTAGGTAGGGACAGTGTCAGTTTCTTTCACTCTGCAAGTCCTTGTTTCCAGGGACCTGTAAGGACAGTGAGTTAATTTTCCTTGTGCTATATTGTGATTAAAAAAAACATTTTTTCTAGGGACAGAAAACTGTAGGTAGGGAGAGTGTTTTTTTTCTTTCACTCTGCAAGTCCTTGTTTCCAGGGACCTGTAAGGACAGTGAGTTAATTTTCCTTGTGCTATATTGTGATTAAAAAAAACATTTTTTCTAGGGACAGAAAACTGTAGGTAGGGAGAGTGTTTTTTTTCTTTCACTCTGCAAGTCCTTGTTTCCAGGGACCTGTAAGGACAGTGAGTTAATTGTCCTTGTGCTATATTGTGCTTAAAAAAAACATTTTTTCTAGGGACAGAAAACTCTAGGTAGGGAGAGTGTTTTTTTTTTTTCACTCTGCAAGTCCTTGTTTCCAGGGACCTGTAAGGACAGTGAGTTAATTGTCCTTGTGCTATATTGTGCTTAAAAAAAACATTTATTCTAGGGACAGAAAACTCTAGGTAGGGACAGTGTCAGTTTCTTTCACTCTGCAAGTCCTTGTTTCCAGGGACCTGTAAGGACAGTGAGTTAATTTTCCTTGTGCTATATTGTGCTTAAAAAAAACATTTATTCTAGGGACAGAAAACTCTAGGTAGGGACAGTGTCAGTTTCTTTCACTCTGCAAGTCCTTGTTTCCAGGGACCTGTAAGGACAGTGAGTTAATTGTCCTTGTGCTATATTGTGCTTAAAAAAAACATTTATTCTAGGGACAGAAAACTCTAGGTAGGGACAGTGTCAGTTTCTTTCACTCTGCAAGTCCTTGTTTCCAGGGACCTGTAAGGACAGTGAGTTAATTTTCCTTGTGCTATATTGTGATTAAAAAAAACATTTATTCTAGGGACAGAAAACTCTAGGTAGGGACAGTGTCAGTTTCTTTCACTCTGCAAGTCCTTGTTTCCAGGGACCTGTAAGGACAGTGAGTTAATTTTCCTTGTGCTATATTGTGATTAAAAAAAACATTTTTTCTAGGGACAGAAAACTGTAGGTAGGGAGAGTGTTTTTTTTCTTTCACTCTGCAAGTCCTTGTTTCCAGGGACCTGTAAGGACAGTGAGTTAATTTTCCTTGTGCTATATTGTGCTTAAAAAAAACATTTTTTCTAGGGACAGAAAACTGTAGGTAGGGAGAGTGTTTTTTTTCTTTCACTCTGCAAGTCCTTGTTTCCAGGGACCTGTAAGGACAGTGAGTTAATTGTCCTTGTGCTATATTGTGCTTAAAAAAAACATTTATTCTAGGGACAGAAAACTCTAGGTAGGGACAGTGTCAGTTTCTTTCACTCTGCAAGTCCTTGTTTCCAGGGACCTGTAAGGACAGTGAGTTAATTTTCCTTGTGCTATATTGTGATTAAAAAAAACATTTTTTCTAGGGACAGAAAACTGTAGGTAGGGAGAGTGTTTTTTTTCTTTCACTCTGCAAGTCCTTGTTTCCAGGGACCTGTAAGGACAGTGAGTTAATTTTCCTTGTGCTATATTGTGATTAAAAAAAACATTTTTTCTAGGGACAGAAAACTGTAGGTAGGGAGAGTGTTTTTTTTCTTTCACTCTGCAAGTCCTTGTTTCCAGGGACCTGTAAGGACAGTGAGTTAATTGTCCTTGTGCTATATTGTGCTTAAAAAAAACATTTTTTCTAGGGACAGAAAACTCTAGGTAGGGAGAGTGTTTTTTTTTTTTCACTCTGCAAGTCCTTGTTTCCAGGGACCTGTAAGGACAGTGAGTTAATTGTCCTTGTGCTATATTGTGCTTAAAAAAAACATTTATTCTAGGGACAGAAAACTCTAGGTAGGGACAGTGTCAGTTTCTTTCACTCTGCAAGTCCTTGTTTCCAGGGACCTGTAAGGACAGTGAGTTAATTTTCCTTGTGCTATATTGTGCTTAAAAAAAACATTTATTCTAGGGACAGAAAACTCTAGGTAGGGACAGTGTCAGTTTCTTTCACTCTGCAAGTCCTTGTTTCCAGGGACCTGTAAGGACAGTGAGTTAATTGTCCTTGTGCTATATTGTGCTTAAAAAAAACATTTATTCTAGGGACAGAAAACTCTAGGTAGGGACAGTGTCAGTTTCTTTCACTCTGCAAGTCCTTGTTTCCAGGGACCTGTAAGGACAGTGAGTTAATTTTCCTTGTGCTATATTGTGATTAAAAAAAACATTTTTTCTAGGGACAGAAAACTGTAGGTAGGGAGAGTGTTTTTTTTCTTTCACTCTGCAAGTCCTTGTTTCCAGGGACCTGTAAGGACAGTGAGTTAATTTTCCTTGTGCTATATTGTGATTAAAAAAAACATTTTTTCTAGGGACAGAAAACTGTAGGTAGGGAGAGTGTTTTTTTTCTTTCACTCTGCAAGTCCTTGTTTCCAGGGACCTGTAAGGACAGTGAGTTAATTTTCCTTGTGCTATATTGTGATTAAAAAAAACATTTTTTCTAGGGACAGAAAACTGTAGGTAGGGAGAGTGTTTTTTTTTTTTCACTCTGCAAGTCCTTGTTTCCAGGGACCTGTAAGGACAGTGAGTTAATTTTCCTTGTGCTATATTGTGCTTAAAAAAAACATTTATTCTAGGGACAGAAAACTCTAGGTAGGGACAGTGTCAGTTTCTTTCACTCTGCAAGTCCTTGTTTCCAGGGACCTGGAGAGACATTGAGTGAATTGTCCTTGTGCTATATTGTGATTAAAAAAAACATTTATTCTAGGGACAGAAAACTCTAGGTAGGGACAGTGTCAGTTTCTTTCACTGTGAAAGTCCTTGTTTCAAGGGACAGAGAAGGACACCTGAAGGTAGCCCTTATTGCTTTTTTCCCATCTCCCTGCAGGCCATCTATTAGAATGTCTGGAAGGCAAACAAGGAGAGGCAGACAGTCAGGAGGCAATAAAAGAGGGCAAGCAGGCTCTGTGTCTGGGGGCAACAGTGCTGGTCGTGGACGCGGTGCATTGTCATCAGCACATGGCCATGGGACACGCTTGTCCTTCTTTTCGGCAGCTGGACATGTTGAGCCACATCATGCCGAAGACTTGGTAGAGTGGATGACCAAGCCCTCCTCCTCCTCCTCATCCTCTCTCACCCAGGCTCAGGGTACTGGAAAAGCAGCTGCCAAAGCGTCGTCTTCCCTGGTATCAATGTCAGACAAATCATCAGTCACTCCTTCCCTAGACCCACCATGTCCTCCTCCTGAGGAGTCCCCCGAACTGTTTCAGCACAGTGTTGGGTACATGCTCCAGGAGGATGCCCAGCGTTTCGAAGGGTCTGATGATGAAACCCAGCTAGAGGAAGGCAGTAGCGTGAGAGCAGACAGAGGGGATGCTCAAGAAGGACACCAATCTGGCAGTCATGTTCCAGCAGCTGCAGCATACTGCCAGATTGGCTCCAGTGATGAGGAGGGAGGGGATGATGAGGTCAATGACTCCACGTGGGTGCCTAATAGGAGAGAGGAGGAGGAGGAGGATGAGGAGGAGGCACATCTCCAACGAGGCAGGATGCCCTTTGGTGGCCAGCGTAAGGGCAGTACACCGACGGAATCACACCGCAGAGCTCCGCCTGTGCAGGGCGCTGCCTCTGCCCGTCATTCAAAAAGTTCTTTGGTGTGGGCCTTTTTTGAGGCTAGTGCATCAGATCGCACAGCTGCTGTTTGCAACATATGTCTCAAGCGTATATCGCGTGGCCAAAACATCAGCCGCTTGGGTACCACATGCCTGACCAGACATATGTTGACCTGCCATGCAGCTCGTTGGCAAGCCTACCTCAAAGACCCACACCAAAGAACAAAGCGGACCTCTCCTTGCACCGCATCAGCTGGGATCTCCAACCCCACTATAACTTCAGTCCTCTCTGAAACATGCACTGAGAGGAATGAAGGTGTAGAATTAGGTGTGTCACAGCCAAGTACTTGCGCCCACTCTGCTAGCAGTACACCGACGTCCGATTCTAGCAGGCAAATTTCCCTGCCCCAGCTGCTGGACCGTCGAAAGAAGTTCACTCCCAGCCATCCACATGCCCAGCGGTTGAATGCTAGCTTGGCTAAATTGCTAGCGCTTCAACTGCTGCCTTTTCAGTTGGTAGACTCGGCCCCCTTCCGTGAGTTTGTGCAATGTGCGGTTCCTCAGTGGCAGGTTCCCAAACGCCACTTTTTCTCACGGAAGGCTATTCCGGCTCTCTACCGGCATGTGGAAGGCAATGTCTTGGCCTCGCTGGACAGGGCGGTCAGCGGTAAGGTGCATATTACCGCTGACTCATGGTCCAGCAGGCATGGACAGGGACGTTACCTTTCTTTCACGGCCCATTGGGTCACTCTTTTGGCAGCTGGGAAGGATTCAGGACAAGGTGCAGTAGTGTTGGAGGTTGTCCCACCGCCACGCCTCCAAAATGCTACTACTGGTTGTGACACACCTCTCTCCTCCACCCCCTCCTCTTCTTCTTCCTCCATGGCCTCTTCCTGTGGTTTGTCCTATGAACCAGCGGTGCTCCGTAGCCGTTCACGGGGCTACGCAAGTACGCAGGCAAAAAGATGCCATGCCGTGCTTGCGCTGGTGTGTTTGGGGGACAGAAGCCACACTGGGGCAGAGGTCCTGTCTGCTCTGCAGGGCCAGGCCGAGAGGTGGTTGACGCCACGCCAGCTTAAGCCAGGAATGGTGGTTTGCGACAATGGCACCAACCTCCTCTCCGCCCTCCGACAGGGACAACTGACCCATGTGCCCTGTGTGGCTCACGTCCTTAACCTGGTGGTGCAGAGCTTCTTGGGCAGGTACCCGGGCTTACAGGATGTCCTGAGGCAGGCCAGGAAAGTCTGTGTGCATTTCCGCAGATCTTATAATGCCAGTGCTCGCCTGGCTGAGCTGCAAAAGGAGTTGAACCTGCCCAAGAACCGCCTTATATGTGACATGCCCACCAGGTGGAACTCAACGTTGGCCATGCTGCAGCGGCTGCACACGCAGCAGAGGGCCATCAATGAGTACCTGTGCGACTACGGCACCAGGACAGGGTCAGGGGAGCTTGGTTTTTTTTCTCCACGCCAGTGGGGCATGATCAGGGATGCATGCACTGTCCTGGCACCATTTGAGGAGGCCACGAGGATGGTGAGCAGTGACAGTGCATGCATCAGTGACACTGTACCTCTTGTCCACCTGTTGGAGCACACGCTGCGTGGAATAATGGACAGGGCACTTGAGGCAGAACAGAGGCAGGAAGAGGAGGACTTCCTTGCCTCTCAAGGCCCCCTTTACCCAGACAGTGTTCCTTCTGTCCCACCCATCGCACAGGAAGAGGAGGAGGAGGAGGAGGAGGAGGAGGAGGAGGAGGATTGTGTCAGCATGGAGGTGGAGGCTGGCACTCAGCATCATCAGCAGCAGTCTTTTAGGGATGATTTACAGTCCCAAGAAACCAGTGGACTTGTACGTGGCTGGGAGGAGGTGGCTGCGGATCATGTCGTCCTTAGTGACCCAGAGGACTCCGGAGCGAATGCCTCAGCAAACCTACGCTGCATGGCCTCCCTGATCCTGCAAAGTCTGCGGAAGGATCCTCGTATTCTTCGGATCAAGGAGAGGGACCATTACTGGCTGGCCACTCTCCTTGATCCACGGTACAAGGGTAAGGTTGCGGACCTTATGTTACCGTCGCAGAGGGAGCAGAGGATGAGACAACTCCGGGAGGCCTTGCAGAAAGGTCTGTGCAACGCGTTCCCAGAGACTGGGAGGTTGCAAACTCCTGGTCCTGGACAACGAGTTGCTGAGGCTTCGGCCAGTCAAAGAAGGAGCGGTGGGGAAGGTGGCCGTCTGACCGATGCGTTCAGACAATTCTTTAGTCCGCAGCCCCAAAGTATGATCGGTTCCAGCAACCATCGCCAGCGTCTGATAAACATGGTGCAGGAATATCTAGGGGCAAGGTCAGACTTGGACACCTTCCCCACCGAAAATCCTCTGGCTTACTGGGTCTTGAGGATGGATCACTGGCCAGAGCTTGCACAGTATGCAATTGAGCTACTGGCCTGTCCTGCATCCAGCGTTCTTTCGGAACGCACATTCAGTGCTGCTGGAGGATTTGTCACGGATCACAGGGTGCGCCTGTCCACCGACTCGGTTGATCGACTGACTTTCATCAAGATGAACCAGTCTTGGATCACCACCAGCTACCACACACCTGATGCTGATATAACAGACTAATTGATTTTAAAATGTCACATCCCTTCAAGACTGATGCTGATGCTGAGTGCCTGTGCTGTTATGTTGACTGGCTATCCTCCTCCTCCGAGTCCTCAATGATACGATTGATGATGATAGCTTGGAAGATCATTTTTGTTTATGGGTGCCGCCACCAGTGCCTAACGCCCAATTTTTCAGCCCCTGTTTAACAGGGGCGTGTAATTACAATTTTTGAAGCAATACTTTGCAACAGGGCTCATTGCTGTGCTCCAAGTACAGTATCTGTGAGGAGTTGCAGTGTTGTGCCACCAGTGCCTAAGGCCCAATTTTTCAGCCCCTGTTTAACAGGGGCGTGTCATTACAATTTTTGAAGCAATACTTTGCAACAGGGCTCATTGCTGTGCTCCAAGTACAGTATCTGTGAAGGGTTGCAGTGTTGTGCCACCAGTGCCTAAGGCCCAATTTTTCAGCCCCTGTTCAACAGGGGCATGTAATTACAATTCTTGATCTAATAATTCACAGCAGGGCCCATTGCTGCACCCACCAAGAGTAACTGTCAGGGCTTACAGTGTTGTGGCACCAGCACCACCATCAAAGGCCCAATTTTTACTACCACTGTTCAACAATTATATGTAATTAAAATTCCTGATATAATAGTTGACAGCAGGGCGTTCCAGCACCAACCAAGAGTAACTGTGAGTGCTTACAGTGTTGTGCCAACACCAACAACTAAGGGGCCTATTTCTGCAGAGTATATACGGCAGGTCCCTACTTTCAAACATCCAACTTACAAACGACTCCTACTTGCAAACGCAAGAAGACAACAGGAAGTGAGAGGAAATCTACCACTAGGAAGGAAAATTCTCTCCTGTAAGAATAAATATGGGAGAAAGGTGTCTCCTCTGTACTGATGCTTTATCAGCAATCCTTGTTTCAAGAAAAACACCACATTTCAAAAACAGTTGTCATTAGGACGGAAAGTGAGGTGAAATGTTCTGAACAGGGGCACAGACAGCAAAACAAATGTTACAGGGGTGATAACCCTTACCTATGTTTTCCAAAAAGTATAAAAATAGATTTTTGGTCTGGAGCTACACTTCAACAATGTACCTGTTCAAAATTACAAACAGATTCTACATAAGAACAAACCTACAGTCCCTGTCTTGTATGCACCGCCTGTATACGGCTGTTCAGAGTATATAGGGCCTTTTTTATTTTATGTGCGGGGTTCCCCTTAATATCCATACAAGACCCAAAGGGGCTGGTAATGGGCTGGGGTAGGGGGGGGGTCATGGGGTAGCTATGCCATTTTTCTTAAAGATTTTCATCCATATTACCGGGACCAGACATTACATTAAAGCCGCAAGCAGTTTTAAATGGCTTTTTTTTCCTTTAGAAGTGTCATTTTGTGCAGGGACAGTTCTAAACACGGGAAACACGTGGCACTTCACAGGCATACTTTAGACACCCCCCAGGTACGATATTTAAAGGAATATTTGACTTTTTTTTTTTCACTTTATGCATCATTAAAATGACTGCTCCCGGAAAACGACCGTTTTTAAAACTTATTTTTGCATTGATACATGTCCCCTGGTGCAGAACCCGGGTTCCCAAACCCTTTTTAGGACAATAACATGCATAATAGTTGTTATAATTAGCACTTTAGAATTCGAACGTTCGCATCCATTGTATTTAATAGGGTTCTAATGTTCGTTCGAACTTTCGGTCCGTTCGCGGGTTCTGGTGCGAACCGAACCCGGGGGTGTTCGGCTCATCACTAATCATTACCACTAGATTGCGCTGACAAATCTAGGAAAGAGATGCATTAAACAATTACGGTGAAGATTCATGGTGCCTGTACGAATCATTGACACATTTGAACAGCGATTTTTTTATTGATCTCAATTAACTAGGCAGGCTTTAGGAAGCATAGCTGGGGGTGTTAGAATAACCATTACCCGTCTACCTTAGTAAAGAGATTTGCCTGCTTAGATCTGTTGATAGGTTCAGGGGCAAATGCTACCAACTTCAAATGAGGATTTTAGAGCTAAAATCCTCATTAGCAGTGCCTTGGATTTGATGTGGGCAGTGCACAGGGATGTGAGCGAGCTTGGAGGGTCAGTTATTGATAATTTTACCAAAAACATCTATGATTTACCATTTCCAAGCAGCTACATGTACAAAAGCAGCTTGGGGCTGTGGGATAAACCACTGAGTACTGAATTACCCATTGAGGAATGGGAAAGCTAGATATGTGGCAAATCAGATATGATCTGGTGAATACAAGTGCAATGAATGCACTTTATAACTGAAGCAAACAATCAGATGACAGGGAAAGAGAAACAGATGTGTATAGCATTGCCCAGTCCCAGTAAGTAGGTAGAAAGTTGGTAGCACTCTTTTTTTAACCACTTAAGCCCCGGACCATTTTGTAGCTAAAGGACCAGGCCACTTTTTGCGATTCGGCACTGCGTCGCTTTAACTGACAATTGCGCGGTCATGCGACGTGGTTACCAAACAAAATTGACGTCCTTTTTTTCACACAAATAGAGCTTTCTTTTGGTGGTATTTGATCACCTCTGCAGTTTTTATTTTTTGCACTATAAACAAAAATAATAAAATAAAATTCAATATTTTTTTTACTTTTTGCTATAATAAATATCCCCAAAAAATATATAATTTTATTTTTTCCTCAGTTTAGGCTGATACGTATTCTTTGACATATTTTTGGTAAAAAAAAATCGCAATAAGCGTTTATTGATTGGTTTGCGCAAAAGTTATAGTGTCTACAAAATAGGGGACGGTTTTATGGCATTTTTATTAATAATTTTTTTTTAACTAGTAATGGCGGCGATCAGCTATTTTTATCGTGACTGCGACATTATGGCGGACACATCGGACACTTCTGACACCATTTTGGGACCATTGTCATTTTTACAGCGATCAGTGCTATAAATATGCACCATTACTATAAAAATGACACTGGCAGTGAAGGGGTTAACCTGTAGGTGGCGCTGTAGGGGTTAAGTGTGACCTAATGTGTGATTCTAACTGAAGGGTAGCGTGGCTTGGTGTGTGACATCACTGATCGTCGTTCCCTATGACAGGGAATAGACGATCACTGCCACTGCCACTAGGAAGAACGGGGAAAGGTTTGTTTACACTCCGGGACACCGGCGGCAATCGGGTCCGCGGGTCCCGGGGGCGCGGTCACGGAGCTCAGGACCGGGTCGTGAGCGTGCCGATGGCGCGCACGCGACCCATGGCTGGGATCTTAAAGGGGACCTACCTGTACGCCCTTGTGCCCAGCCGTGCCATTCTGTCGACGTACATCGTCGTGCGGCGGTCCTTAAGTGGTTAAATGAAAGTAGGAACATCTGTAGTCATCAACCCTGTCCTCAGGGCCCACTAACAGGCCAGGTTTTATGTATTACCTTGAGGAGATGCAGACTAGAATACTGCAATCACTGAGCAGCAAATGATATCACCTGTGATGTATTTCAGTTATCTTGCAAACCTGGCCTGTGTGGGTCATGAGGACAGGGTTGATGACCACTGCTGTAGATCATTCTCTAATATATTATAAGGCCATAGCCCCCCCCCCAAAAAAAAAAAGGTTACACATTTCTAATATAGTGTATATTAAACCAATCATAATTCCACACTGAAATTTTTTAATTTTTTTTACTTTCCATTACATACATACATACATACATTCCTCCTGAGAAACAAACCTTTTAAGTATATGTATAGCCTATCCTTTTGTTCTTCAAAATGTTGCAGTTTCCCAAGGAGATGAAAAGAATAAAGCCTTAAAAATGACACAAGTCCAAGCTGTTGGTAGAATAAAAGGTTCATAAGCATTTAATAGAGATTGCCTAGAAGCTTAATATGTAAAATTTCACTAATACAGTCTTCACAAAATTATTTGGATCTAGGAATTATTATGACTCTAACAAATGGCACACTGGAATGAAACATGATTGGTTCATCTGAAATCATACAAAAATATGATATCCTAATCTCATAAAACAATCAATCCAGGAAGCACTGCAAGACCTTGTATACATGGCTGAATCTGAGCACCATAACTCGAAAACACCATTTAATTCATTTTTATATTCAAACCAAACTCATCATCCATCCATGTCTCCATGCTTTATTTTGCTGAGAAATCTCTTTGAAAAACAGACCCAAGCATTTTTGACTGTGGCCAACTTGAGGAAGGACAGGTGATTCATGTAGCATTTACTTCCTGGAACCCATCTGCCCTTAGCTCAGGCATGCAGGCAGGAGGGTGTGCTTAGCTAAGAAAACCTCTCCTCGTTTCCTGAAGACTTCTGGAATGTATGATATATTTGCCTAGGCCTGGAGACTAGGAAGTAATTAAAGAAATGTAAAAAAACAAAAACAAAAAATCAGGAAAAGAAATACAAACAATTCCCTCTTGACGATTCCTACAACCCCACCTCCGAAAGGGACATAACTCCAGGGGGGGTTTCTGTAGGCCAGCAGGCTCTCAACACGTTTTGTGGTTGCCCCCTTCTTCAGGAGAATATAGAGGGGGTAAATACTGAAATGCAAATAAAAAATAAATATATATATATACAAGGTCATCATAGCAAGCACATTTCATGCAACTTTTTTTAATACATATTCAAGGTCAGAGTAATGCGGGAACACTCACCCTAAGACCCAAATCTAGCCGGCAAACAGCCACAAGGGGAGGCATTAAGGAAAAGGAAAACTTTTTCCGCTAGAATCAGAATCAACTATAGTTCCTTATTCTATTGTATTGGTACATAAAACCAATATCTTGGTCTTTAATATTCTATGTAAAATTTAAAGTCTTTATATATACATTTTATAATTATATTGACTACATATATTTACATATACATATATAATATGCACATATAAGTTCCAGTGGCTCTGGTATGCCTGGTCCCATGCTCGACAAGGGTCCTTTTCCTTGATGCCCACATTGTGGCTGTTTGCCGGCTAGGTTTGGTCTTAGGTTGAGTGTTCCCGCACTACTCCAATCTTGAATATGTTAAAAAAAGTTGCATGAAATGTACTTCTATGATGACCTTGTGTATATATATATATATATATATATATATATATATATATATATATATATATTTCTATTTTTTATTTGCATTTCAGTATTTGCACCCCTCTATATTCTCCTGACGAGAAAACCGGCCGTGTGTATGATTTCTCGTCGGGAAAACTGCCGGGAATCTCGACGAGAAAAATAGAGAACCTGCTCTCTATTTTCTCATCGGGATTCTTGTCGGCCTGTTACCCGACGAGAAAACCGTGCGTGTGTACGAGGCTATATGCTTATCTGTCCCCAGGTAAGCTTGCGCATGCTCGATGAGACTTCGACGCATGCGCGGTAGCTTACAAGGGTAGTGTAGGGTGAAGCAAGATGGCGGCGACGGCATAAAATGTGACAAGCGCACGCTCGTCGTAGTCGATGACGTCACCGCGTTCTTGCCATTCAAAAGAACGGCGGTTCTTTTGAATGTGCGTGTGTACACAGGGCTTGGCAAGAAAAGCTTGCCAGGAATCCCATCAGGAAAAACAATTTTTTTTTCCTGACGGGGTTCTCGCCTGTGTGTACAGGGCTTTAAGTCCCTGTTAGAGATTACTCCTTTGGTAGGGTTGTAGGAACTGTCAAGATGGAATTGTTTGTATTTCTTGTTCTGATGGACTATTTTTTATGTGTTGTATTTGTATGTAAAATAAAAACTTACTGATTTTAACAAACCTTGTAATGTCCTTCGACGGTACCAAGAAAATCCTGCTGCCCCACTCTTTCTAAAATTCTCTCCTGATATTATTTAGGATGTGGGTATCAATATTTTAGAGATGTATTTTTCTTCTGAGCAGTATTTCTATTTTAACCACCCTGGCGGTATGCTTATGTCAGATTTTTGCGACTCAAATCGGTACAATTGTTTTGCATAGATATTTGGCGTTTTATATTGTAGGCCTGTAATTCTTAGTAATAACACATTTAAATCTGTCCAAACCAGAGTCTAGAAGACATCCCGGGTATGATAAAGTTTGAAACACGAAATCATAAATTTTAATATAATAAATAAGTATAAATAATTATAAAAAAATAATAATATAATAATAAAATTAATTTCCCCACGATTCACTATCACTCAATTCTGCAAGTGATTCTAATTTATTATCACTGTTTTCTAGCTGGTCTAAAACCACTTTTGATGTAAAGGGACACTTTTTGGTTGCTATGGACAATCTCAAGTTTTCAGGCAGAAAGAACAGTATATATAATATAAAACTGCATGCAGGGCACTGGAAAAAGCACTAGGGACAAAAGGGATGTGAAATGAGTTCCTTGTCAAAAATATTTATTGGTTGCATAATAATAAATACATACTTTAGTTATTTATGCAAGGATACAGATAAATAAAATTTGTTTGAAACTATTCTATAAGTAAATAATACATAACATAAAATATTTAAGTGAAATAATTTCATACAGTAATGTAATCTGTATTGTACTGTATGTGTAATGTTTTGTGTACTTTTTGAATTTGCCGCTAGGCTCCGCCCCCGTTCATCGGGACGCTCGCAGGGAATGGAGCCTGGCACACAGAGGCATCGGGCGGAGGACACAGCCCGCAGACACAGCAGGGGGACATCGCAGGATCCTGGTGACAATGTAAGTATACTGCACCAGGATCCTGCAATGCAATCCCGAGTGTGGTTCGGGGTTACCGCTAATGGTACTGAAATTTAACCCCGAGCCACACTCGGGAAAACCGCCAGGGAGGTTAAACTAGTAAATATAATATACTTTCCTATCCATTTACTAATGCTAGCAACATATGGATTAAAATAGTCAACGTTGATTGGGAGAGTTTAGTTCTGCTTTAAGGTATTTCAGAAAACTACCACATTAGAGCCATTAGATGGAGCTGAGAAGATAATCACATTACATACAAAACGGCGATCTTTGATGCGCCTGAGTGAATGCTTAAGACATCCGCGCTGAGAATTTTCTTATACATAGATCCAAATCTGAATTTTCAGAGGATTAGACAAAATCTTAGGAACGATAGAGATTTAGTATGGCAGTTAAAGCTATGCAACATGGCTTTACATACAAAATGTTTCATGTTTCATTAGAGGATACTCTGAAATATTTACTCTTTGGACTTCACTGTATCATGCAAAGTAGCTGATTATACAATGCTTCTGGAATAATATTAAACTAAAATCTAATTTGTTTTTCACAGTGCCAAATGTTACAAGTCAACTCTTTTTGCCAAAAAGGCAACAATGAAACCCTCTTGAAAAAGAGAAGCATGTTTTGAATGAGCTTCCTGTTCCTGTTTTTCTCCATTCAGTGAATATACCACAACCAAAAGAACTCATAAAATAACAAATTCTGCAATGATATCAGGAAAGCAACCAGAGAGTGTTTTTAGACATGTTCTAAGTGTACTAAAAATATGAATAAAAACAGAAAATATTTAAAAAAGTAACTTCATTGGAATAAATGTATTATTATTTATGTATTAAAAATATTGAAGAAATATACATTACCAAAGATAACTATAAAATCTTTTATCTCACCAATATAAATTTGATTAGGATTATGGAGAGATATATACCTTTGAAAGCTTGATTTCACTGGAATACAGGTGTGGTTTCTGAACTGCATCACAACATATTCTATACAGAACTGATTCAGCAATGAAAAACAACAAAGGGATGTGGTCTTGATTAAGATCAGCTTGATCCATTGAGAGAATAAGGATATCCAAGGCCTCTAAAAGAAAAAATGGTTTTATTAGGAAAAAGAAATATGCAGGATACAGGGGTCCATTCACCAAGAGATAAATACTGCATGAATGTTTGCCTTAACTTCCTTTGCGGTATGATTCTGTCAGATTTTAGGTGCTGAAATCGGTACCATTATTTTGCATGGGAATTTGGCGTTTTATATGGTAGGCCTGCAATTCTTAGGAATAACTCACTTAAATCTGTCCAAACAAGAGTCTAGTAGACATCCCGGGTATGATAAAGTTAAAAAAACAAAATCATAAATTATAATACAATAAATAACTATAAAATAATTAAAACAAATAATAATATAATAAATAATAAAAGTGTTTTTCAGTGTTTGATGACGAATTTCCCCACAAATCGCTATCGCTCAATTCTGCAAGTGATTCTAATTTATTATCGCTGTTTTCTAGCTGGTCTAAAACCACTTTTGATGTAAAGGGACAATTTTTGGTTAAACGAGAAAAAATGGACAATCCCCAGTTTCCAGGCAGAAAAGCAGAGTTAGTTTCTTACCGGTAACTCTGTTTCCAGTAGTCTTCCAAGGCAGCCCTTGAGAGATGGAGCTCCTCCTCACAATCAGGAAACACATTGCCATTAATTTTTTCCTCCCCTTAAGAGGCGGTCCCTCAGGTCCCTGGTCAGTCATCCCCGAGAACCGAAGGCCGGAATCTGAAACGATATAATACACAACACAACCCCACGAGGTTAGACATTTTAGGGTGGGATCGTGCTGCCTTGGAAGACTACTGGAAACAGAGTTACCGGTAAGAAACTAACTCTGCTTTTCCCCCAGTCGTCTTCCAAGTCAGCCCTTGAGAGGATAACCAAGAACTCACCAGATCTAGGGTGGGACAACGGCTTGGAGGACTTTCCTACCAAAAGCCTGATCCTGGCTGGAAATCAGATCCAGTCTGTAATGCTGAACAAAGGTCGAGAATCTTGACCAGGTTGCAGCCCTGCAGATTTGTTCTGGAGTGGCTCCTGCCCTTTCTGCCCATGAGGCTGCTGAAGCCCTTGTTGAATGAGCTTTAAGTTCTTTAGGTGGTGTAGTCTCCATGACCCTATAGCACTCTAGTATGGCTGTCTTGATCCATCTAGCTATTGTCCTTTTGGAGGCTTGTTTACCCTTTAGTTGGCCTGCGTATAAGACAAATAGGGCATCTGATGTTCTAAATTCATTAGTGAATTCTAAATATTGAAGTAGACACCTTCTGACATCAAGAAGACTTAGTTCCTGCTCTTTGCTGTTATTGGGAGAACTGCAAAATGAAGGCAAGTCTATATCCTGGGATTTGTGAAAAGTTGACGTCACTTTTGGAGTAAATCCCGGATCTGTTTGAAGGACGATACGATCGTCATGAATCTTCAAAAAAGGTTCCCTAACGGCTAGAGCCTGTATTTCCCCTATCCTACGTGCCGTTGTGATGGCTACTAGGAAAACTGTTTTAAGAGTCAGTAATCTTAAAGATGTATCTTGTAGTGGCTCGAAGGGATGTTTAATGATTCCCCTGAGGACCACTGACAAATCCCAAGTGGGACATTTTTGTGTCTTGGGCTTTTTGTATTTTGCCAATGCCCTGCAAAAACGAGAGACCAAAGGGTCCTCTTGTAGTGTCCTTTCTAGATACACCAAGAGCGCTGCAATCTGTACTTTCAGAGTACTGAGCGCTAACCCTTTATCAGCGCCCTGCTGTAAAAATTCAAGGATGGTGGGTGTATCCATTTTTAGTCTTTTATTTTCAGTGCACCAACTGTTACATTTTCTCCAGGTCTTTCTATAGATGGCTCTGGTGTTTGGTTTCCTAACGCTCAGAAGCGTTGTCAACACCTTATCTGAGAGTCCTTTATATCTCAAGAGGTCCTCCTCAGTAACCAGGCCGCCCATTTGAAACTCTCTTGTTTTAGGCCTGTCAGGGGTCCCTGACACATCAGGTCTTCCCTGTGAGGTAGAAGCCACGGCTCTGCTGCCGAGAGACTGAGGAGTTGAGAGAACCAGGCTCTCTTGGGCCAGTATGGTGCGATCAGTATCAGTTTCGTCTGTTCCTGTAGAAACTTCTTTACCACCCGTGGTATCAGATGAACCGGAGGGAAGGCAAAGCATAGTTTGAAGTTCCAAGGGTTTTGTAGAGCGTCTATCCCAAGAGGCTGATCTTGTTGGGTTAGCGAGAAGAAATGTTTCACCTGAGCATTCTTCCGAGAGGCAAACAGGTCTATGTTTGGCATTCCCCAGCGGGCTGTAATTTCCCTGAACACCTCCGGGTGTAATACCCATTCCTCTTGGGAGATCTCCTGGCGGCTGAGGAAGTCCGCTACTTGGTTGTCTTCCCCTTTTAGATGGACTGCTCCTAGTGACAGCAGATTCCCTTCTGCCCACCTGCAAATTTGGTTGGAGATGTGGCTTAGGGATGGGCTTCTTGTGCCCCCTTGCTTGTTCACATAAGCCACTGCTGTGGCATTGTCCGAAAGAATCAGAATGTGACGACTTCTGAGTTGGTTTTGGAAAAACTCCATGGTCTTGGCTATCGCCATAAGTTCTCTCCAGTTTGAAGATGCCTTGGCTTCTTCTGGGGACCATCTCCCCTGAGCAGGTTGCCCTGCTAGGTGAGCTCCCCAACCCCAACTGCTTGCGTCTGTGGTCAATTTCTGTGAGGTCGGAAATGACCAAGCCAGACCCTGATTTAGGTTTGTGTGGATCCTCCACCACCACAGCGACCTTTTTACGGATGTCGGGAGTAAAACTGACATGTCCAGATCTTCTCTTTGGTTTTTTAAGAGAAATACTTGAAGTGACCTTAGATGGTATTTTGCCCACTGGACTGCTGGTATCGATGATGTCATCAGACCCAGAACCGACATCAGCTCCCTGATAGATATTGGGAGGTTGTTCTGTATTAAACTCACCCTCTTGATGAGGTTTTGGATTTTCTCCTCCGGTAGGGAAGTCTTCTGTTCTATGGAGTTGAGCAGATATCCCAGGAACCGAATGTTCTGAGTGGGACACAGATTGGACTTTTCTACGTTTAGAATCCAGCCTAGTGACTTTAACCACAGTTGAGCTTCTGTGAGGTCTTTTGTCAGCTGTGCTTTCGAAGGCGCTGCAAATAGTAGATCGTCCAAGTATGGTATTACGGTCATCTTTTTTAACCTTAGAGGGGCCAGAGCTTCTGCTAACACTTTGGTGAATATCCTTGGGGACGAGGATAACCCGAAAGGAAGAGCTCTGCTCTGGAAATGATATTCATTTCCCTCTATCTCCACTGCTAACCTCAGATATTTCTGGGACTCCTGTCGGATGGGAATGTGGAGATATGCATCCCTGAGATCCATGGTCGCCATGAAGGTTTCTGGTTGCAAAATGTTTTTGACCGAAAATATGGACTCCATGCGAAATTTTTTGTACTGAATCGCTTGGTTTAACGGTTTTAAGTTTAGTATTAACCGAGACTTCCCGGAAGGTTTTTTGATCACAAAAATGTGAGAGTAAAAACCCTTTCTTTTTTCCTTCTCTGGGACTGGAGTAAGGACCTTCTGGTCCACCATCTCCCCTAGTAACAGTGGAAGGGCCCTGGCTTTCTCTGGATCCCTGGGAAGTCTTGTTACTAGAAATCTCTCTGGAGGATGACAATTGAATTCCAGAGAGTAGCCCCTTGCGATAATGTCCAGAATAAATTGATTGGCTGTCGCCTTCTGCCATTGAGGTAGGAAGGTAGCCAGTCTTCCCCCTACTGGCACTCTGTTGTCATTGTTTGGAAACTTGGTTAGAAGAGCCAAAGAGGACATTACTCTTTGGTTTCCCCTTGTGACCTGTCCAGTTTTTCTTAGGGTACTCTTTCTTTTCTTCCTGGGGACGATCTCTTCGCCCACGGAAAAACCTTTTTTGTGGAGGTTTTCGTTTTTCAGCAGGAAAGGCTTTCTTCCTGTCTGCTGTTCTTTCCAAGGCCTCGTCCAGGCCGGAACCAAAAAGCAAATCCCCAGTAAATGGGAGATTGCACAGCCTTGTTTTGGATGCAGCATCACCTGTCCAGGTCTTCATCCAAATCGCACGCCTTGCTGCAACTGCTATTCCACCTGACCTTGCTGCCAGCTTGACGGATTCTGCGGATGCATCCGCAATATAGCCGACCGCTTTGGAGAGAACTGGAAGTGTGTTCAGAATCTCCTCCCTAGGCGTACCATTTTTAATATGGTCTTGCAGCTGTGAGAGCCAAAACTCTAAGTTTCTTGCCATGCAAGTGGTGGCTAGGGCTGGCTTCAGACTAGCGACACTAGTCTCCCAAGCTCTTTTTAGGATAACGTCACACTTTTTATCCATGCCATCTTTTAGGTGTCCCATGTCTTCAAATGCCAATGAAGAATTTTTTGAGACCTTAGAAAGTGGCGCGTCCAATTTGGGATTTTTATTCCAAACCTCTTTTGGATCTTCACTAAAAGGAAATCGCTTTTTGTGACTGGCCGCAAAAAAAGGTTTCCTTTCTGGGTCTGCCCATTCGTTTGTCACGGTATCTGACATTACCGGATGAACTGGGAATACTTTGGATTTTTTCTTCCTCAGACCCTGGTACATCAGGTCATGTTTGGAAGGCAGTTCTTTTTCATGCTCAATTTCCAAAGTTTCGTAAATGGCCCCAAGCAAATCATCCACATGTTCTAGAGATAACTTGTATTTGGGTCCCTTTCTTTCTTCTCTCCCATCTTCCTGCTCTGGATCTGAGCTATCGGTAGCCATAACACTAGCTGTGCTGCTGCTTGCTCGCTCCCTCACCGACTCGTGCGACCCTGAGGCGACTTCTGATCTGGGTGAGGCCATGGGAGAGGAAACTCCAGTAGGGACTGCTGGAGATTTAGCTTCTGCGATAAACTTTTTGAGATCCTTAAAGGTGTTAGCCATATCATCTCTTACGGATCCAAAAATCTTCGCATAAACTGCATCTGACTGTTTTTCAACCAGTTTGTCAATGCATGTTTTGCATAGCGGCTCTGTGTCTTCCAAGAGCATCTTGGTATTACACTTTGCACACCGCTTCTTGGGAGTGGGCTTTGGCTCTTTAGGTGGTTTCACCTGCCAAAAGATAAACACAGGGGGACCCATGGCGGTGAGAAAAAAATACACACTGCACCACACATTACTAAAGTGCACACCCAGTGACATTAGTAACCCCCTGGCCCCAGCTTGCTAGTGCACCATCACCACCTAGCTGCTGTCCCAATACAAAGGATACAAAGGTCACCCACTGGTGACTACCTGCATCCTGCTGGTGCTTTTGCCTCCTGGAGCCTGGGCCGATGGAATCTCATCCTCTTCCAGCATCCTGGCTTGCTGTGGCGTTCGGTACTGTTGTCTGCAGCCGCGTCTACGCTACTAGCACCAGCCGACCGTTCGAATTTCCCGCGCCTTTAAGGGGATTGGACCAGCTTCCCCGGCGCACGCCGATTGCGTCATTCATACCCGGAAATGACGCCCCGCGTCTTCCGGGTCAAGCGGCGTTCAGACGTGGGTACACGCCCCCCTGACGCCGCCAAGGGAACGCAGCAATGGCGCCTTTCTCCTCACCTGGGCACAGAGGAAATTCGAACCCGGGACACCTCCTGCACTCAGCCTAAGGAGGGTTGCCCGTGGTCAAGATCCGTCCTCCTCCACGCCAGTGACGCGGCTCCGGTAAGGTCCACTGACCCCCTGCCGCACAGGGACTCCATACAGTCAGCCCTGCTGACATACACTGCTGCACCCGCAGACACCTGTCCCGGTCAGCCCATGAGAGATGGAGCCCCCCCTCAGGTCCTTTTGGCAACATGTCTCCTCCGGACGGAGGAAACACTAAGACTGACCAGGGACCTGAGGGACCGCCTCTTAAGGGGAGGAAAAAATTAATGGCAATGTGTTTCCTGATTGTGAGGAGGAGCTCCATCTCTCAAGGGCTGACTTGGAAGACGACTGGGGGAAAGAACAGTTTTTATAATATAAAAGTGCATGCAGGACACTGGGCAGACCACTAGGGACAAAGGGGATGCGTAATTATTTGATACAGTACTGTAATCTCTAAGATTACAGTGTACTGTATTTGTATTGTGTGTTTCACTTTTTGAATTTGGCGCCGAACTCCGCCCCCGTGTGCCGCAACGTCGCAGGGAACGGAGCTCGGCGGCACTCAGCAGTGTGAATCGAGCGAGATGACGGCTCGCTCACACAGCGAGGACACATCGCAGGATCCAGGGAACAAGGTAAGTAACTTCCCCTGTATCCTCCGATGCGATCCCGAGTCTGGCTCGGGTTACCGCTTTAGGTACTGAAATTTCACCCCGAGCCAGACTCGGGAATACCGCTAGGCGGGTTAACCACCCTGACGGTAGGATTATGGCTGATTTTTGCGTCTCAAAGCAGTACATTGTTTTGCATAGAAATTTGGCGTTTTATATTTTAGGCCTATAATTCTTAGTAATAACACACTTAAATCTGTCCAAACAAGAGTCTAGTAGACCTCCCGGGTATGATAAAGTTTGAAACACAAAATCATAAATTATAATATAATAACTATAAATAATTATAAAAAATAATAATATAATAATTATAATAAAATGAATTTCCCCACTATTCACTATCGTTCAATTCTGCAAGTGTTCTAATTTACTATCGCTGTTTTCTAGCTGGGATCAAACCACTTTTGACGTAAAGGGACACCTTTTGGTTGCTTTGGACAATCTCAAGTTTCCAGGCAGAAAGAACAGTATAGCCTCGTACACACGACCGTTTTTCTCGGCAAGAAAACTGCTGGGAGAGCTTTTTGCAGAGAAAACCGTTCGTGTGTATGGTTTCTCGGCAGGAAAACTGCCGGGAATCTCGACGAGAAAAATAGAGAACCTGCGCTCTATTTTTCTCTTCGGGATTCTCAGCAGAGTGTTTCCTGACGAGAAACCCGGTCGTCTGTATGCTTACCTGTCCAGGGAAACCCGCGCATGCTCGATGAGACTTCGACGCATGTGCGATAGCATACAAGGGTAGTGTAGGGTGTAGCAAGATAACGGCGATGGCATCAAATGTGACGATCGCTGGCTCGTCGTAGTCGATGACGTCACTGCGTTCTTGCCATTCAAAAGAACGGTAGTTCTTTTGAATGGCGCGTGTGTACACAGGGCTTGGCAAGACAAGCTTGCCAGGAATCCCGTCGAGAAAACCGACTGTAACGGGAGGGCCCGGGAACCCAGAATCTCCTAGAAAGTATGAGATACCCTTGCTTCAGCTTCCCCAATGCTTATGTGTAAACCACCCTGTGTCCCTATAAGCTTCTCTCTGGGGATATAAAAGTTGGAGTGTTTTGCAATAATAAAAGAGTTCATTTTGGAAAGATACAGAGTGCGTCTCGTTCTTTTGGAAGAATTAATTCCTATGGGAAGTGGTCGTCTGACTGTGGAGGATCGACAGTGAATTTGTGTCCAGGAGAAGAGATCTTAAAACAGCGGTTAACCCCTTTCATATTTGGGGTGCTGTTACATTGGTTGGCAGCGGTGGGATTTTCCCTCCAGTTACTGGGACACTCCAAACCACCACAGTGAATGACCAGCTATGCAGCCAGCAGGAAAGCCACGCTGAAAGACCTACTTGAGAGCCGTGGAGGGACCAGTGGGACAAAGAACAAGGCCACCTTTATCAGGGAGCTAGCCGAGATGGACCAGAGGGATGGTGATGCAGGACCCCAGTCAGTTGAAGACTTGTTTCAGCAACGAGTTCAACAGCGCTTGGCATTATATGGTGCTAACCCATCAGAGACCGCCATACAGGAAGCCATTAGAGGCATCCAGCTGCAGGATGCGCGACAAAAGAGAGAACTAGAGCGACAAAAGAGAGAACTAGAGCAACAACATGAGCGGAGAATGGCGGAAATACGGCAATCGGAGATCGCCTACAGACAGCTGCTAGAATCTGCTCAGCAGCAGGGTGGTGCTACCTTTGTCTGGGACTATCAGGAAATACCAGTGGACAACTCTGAAATCATAGCTGAAGAATCGGCAGTGGAAAAGCTGAAGATTGCCATCCCTAAAGCCGAAGTGGATGATATGGAGTTCCAGGGAGCTAGGGCAGTTGGCTCATCTCCCCAGCCACAGATTACAGAAGGTGTGGACTTAAGGGACTGTTCAGAGGATGTTAGGGATTATGCATCGCCTGCTTAAGTACTGGCAGAAGGACAAAGTACTGCAGACCCCTGCTCTACACCCGTGGCAGGTTTGGAGGCCCGAGGTGAGAAGGTGGTGGGTCCTCTTTCCCAGTGGATTTCAGAGATGCAGGGAGGAGAAGCAGCCCTTTCCCCCCCCCAACAGTTAGCCAGACCAGATGGTGTGGAGTCCCCAGCAGAAGTGCTGGCAACAGGGCAGAGTGCTACCAACCTCTGCCCAGCACCGGAAACAACTGTGGAGTTTCAGGGAGCCGGGGCAGTTGGCCCCTCTCTCCAGCAACAAGCTGAGGTGGTAAAGCTTTTACCCCAGCTGAATCACTGGCAGCAGGGCAGAATGCTACTGGCCTCTGCACACAACTGCAACTTGAGCGGATATCAGTCGATGGGACTGCGGTCTCCACTCACAGCAACCCAGCACAAGAGCTGGCAACAGAGCAGAGTGCCGCGGGCCTCTGCTCTCAACTAACAGAAGAGGGAGTTCCTGTGGTACTGGATGGGACTTCGGTCCTCACTGACACAACCCCAGAAAATGGTGTGACACTGAGACAGGAGGATGTCAGCCTTGCTTTGCAAGCACTGGGGGATTTTCACCTACCACAAGTGGATGGGACTTCAGTTTCCACTTGTATACTCCAGGGATGCTGGGCAGTCGGCCCAGATCCCCAACCGCATGACGGACTGAGCCCAGTCACCCTGTCTTCTCTCCAGCAGCTGAAAGGACCCCAGGGAGAAGGTCCAGTCCAGGCCTCTCCCCAGCGGCGGGTATGTTCTCTGAGAGAGGCAGAGGTTGGCTGGGTAAGTAATGCTCTGTTTGGAGCAATTTATTTGGGGTACTGTGTGGATACCAGCATTAGGGGAATGGAACTATGGATTACCTTCGGAGTCAACCCGTCTGGGGTCTCCTCCTGTGTTAGTCTCCTGCCGAAAGGGGAGAGATGTAACGGGAGGGCCCGGGGAACCCAGAATCTCCTAGAAAGTATGAGATACCCTTGCTTCAGCTTCCCCAATGCCTCTTATGTGTAAACCATCCTGTGTCCCTATTAGGGGCACAGGGTGAATGAAAACCCCACCATGATCTGTGATAGCCATATCCAATACGGTATATACAGGGCACATATTGGGTATATACTGTGTGTGGGCTGTTTATGTAATACTTGCTGTGATGGTGTGTGATTTCATGCTATGGTCTATTGTGGCTTGTGGGAATTAAGTCTGTAATTATAGGTATGGTACTCTGGCAGACAGACAGGCTACAGATCCTTTCATTGTGAGATGTGTATTGAAAGCTTGTTATGTATCTATTGTGTGAAGTCTTTTGATAATGGGAGTTAAGCCTGTAATTATAGGTATGGTACACTGGCAGCCAGACAGTCTGCTGAATATAAAGGTCATGCATAGTCATTTAAGAAGTAAAGGGGTTAGCTGTTGTCTTCTAAGAGATGTGGATTGGGAGACAGAAAGGGCATGTGTCTGAGCCATTCACTGTAGTTAATTGGCTCATGTAAATTGGGTCTGGTCAGAGATGTATGATGAGAGGAGGGCCAGAAGCTTCTCTCTGGGGATATAAAAGTTGGAGTGTTTTGCAATAATAAAAGAGTTCATTTTGGAAAGATACAGAGTGCGTCTCGTTCTTTTGAAAGGATTAATTCCTATGGGAAGTGGTCGTCTGACTGTGGAGGATCGACAGTGAATTTGTGTCCAGGAGAGGGAATCGCTTAAGCGGCGTTAACCCCCTTTCAGATTTGGGGTGCCGTTACACCGACGTTTTTTTTTTTCGGGATTCCCGCTCGTGTGTATGAGGCTTAAATATAATATAAAACTGCATGCAGGGCACTGGACAAAACACTAGGGACAAATGAGATATGAAATAATTTCATACAGTAATGTAATCTGTAAGATTACAGTGTACTGTATGTATTATGCATTTTTGAATTTGCCGCCAGGCTCCGCCCCCGTACGTCGCGACGCTCGCAGGGAACGAAGCCTGGCACACAGAGGCGGGGGACACAGCCTGCGGACACATCGGGGGGACATTGCAGGATCCTGGGGACAAGGTGAGTATACTGCATCAGGATCCTGCAATGCAATCCCGAGTGTAGCTCGGGGTTACCGCTAATGGTACTGAAATTTAACACTGAGCCACACTCGGGAATACCGCCAGGGAGGTTAAAATAACGTATACAGTGTTTTTCGCAAAAGTAATCAATTTACTAGAAAAACATATGTTATTTAAACACTTCAGCCCTGGAAGATTTTACCCCCTTAATGACCAGGCCATTTTTTTGCGATACGACGCTGGCTTACTTTAAACAGACAATTTTGCGGTTGTGCGACGTTGTACCCAAATAATGGCCTTTTTTCCCCCCTACAAATAGAGCTTTCTTTTGGTGGTATTTGATTACCTCTGCGGTTTTTATTTTTTGCGCTATAAATAAAAAAAAGACAGACAATTTAGAATATTATTTACTTTCTGCTATAATACATATCCAATAGAAAAATAAAAAAAATCGAATTTCTTCATCAATTTAGGCCAATATGTATTCTTCTACATATTTTTGGTAAAAAAAATCCCAATAAGCGTATATTGATTGGTCTGCGCAAAAGTTAGAGCGTCTACAAAATTAGATTTATGGATTTTTTTTTTTTTATTGTTTTTACTGGTAATGGTGGTGATCAGAGATTTTCAGTGGGACTGCGACATTGCAGCGAACAAATCTGACAAGTGACACTTTTTGGGGACCAGTGACACCAATACAGTGCTAAAAAAATGCACTGTTACTGTATAAATGACACTGGCAGGAAAGAGCAGTTAACATCAGGGGCGATCAAAGGGTTAAGTGTGTTCCCTGGGAGTGTTTTCTAACTGTGTGGGGGATGGACTGACAGGCAGAACCGTGTCAGAACGAGGACCTGCCTTGTTTACATAGGCAGATCCCCGTTCTGCCTCTCTGTGGAACAATCCCGAATGGCCGGCAGACATCGGGTCCGCCAAACCCGCTGATTGGCTCGCCTTCCATGCACGCAATGAGGTACACGTTTCACGCAATAGAGCCATGCTGCCGCAGTGGTTTTTAAGTGGTTAACAGATAAGTTAAATATCTATTGTGACAGAACCCACTGTCACTGTGTGCTTTGGAAGGGACTGAGGGCGGGCCTCCTACCCACAGACTATGGCCCATAAGAGACTGGAGACTCTGGGAGAAGCTGGCATTGAGATAATGTAATGCTACATCCCTTCTCCCCCATCCCCCCCCTCTTGTTGCTGTGTTTAGCTGTGTTGAGTAGGGATGAGCTTCGTGTTCGAGTCGAACATACGTTCGACTCGAACATCGGCTGTTCGATCGTTCGACGAAGATCGAACGATTTGGGCCGTTCGCGCCAAATTCGAGTGACGCGAACGGCCCACAATGCACTACGCCATCGCAGTGTCATCCAGGCGCTGTGATTGGCCAAGCATGCACTGTGACCCCGCATGCTTGGCCAATCACAGCGCCGGCAGCGAGGAGAGCAATGATTGGCCACAGGCAGGATGCCTGTGGCCAATTATTGCTGAGGGTGTTTAGTACACGCCCCACACTATAAAAGGCCGCCAGCACGGCGGCCTAGTGTAGTGTGTTCCGGAGCAGGGAAAGACAAGCATAGGCAGGGACAGTGACATTTATTTATTTCTTGCTTAACCTGGATTCCTTTAGTTTAGGGAAAGAGAAGGATAGGTAGGGAGAGTGTCAGTGTGTTTTACTGTGCCAGTCCTTGTTTCTAGGGACAAAGAAGGAAAGTGAGGGGATTTCTCCTTGTGCTATAGTGTGCTTTAAAAAAACATTTTTTCTAGGGACAGAAAACTGTAGGTAGGGAGAGTGTCAGTTTCTTTCACTGTGCCAGTCCTTGTTTCTAGGGACAAAGAAGGAAAGTGAGGGGATTTCTCCTTGTGCTATAGTGTGCTTTAAAAAAACATTTTTTCTAGGGACAGAAAACTGTAGGTAGGGAGAGTGTCAGTTTCTTTCACTGTGCCAGTCCTTGTTTCTAGGGACAAAGAAGGAAAGTGAGGGGATTTCTCCTTGTGCTATAGTGTGCTTTAAAAAAACATTTTTTCTAGGGACAGAAAACTGTAGGTAGGGAGAGTGTCAGTTTCTTTCACTGTGCCAGTCCTTGTTTCTAGGGACAAAGAAGGAAAGTGAGGGGATTTCTCCTTGTGCTATAGTGTGCTTTAAAAAAACATTTTTTCTAGGGACAGAACACTGTAGGTAGGGAGAGTGTCAGTTTCTTTCACTGTGCCAGTCCTTGTTTCTAGGGACAAAGAAGGAAAGTGAGGGGATTTCTCCTTGTGCTATAGTGTGCTTTAAAAAAACATTTTTTCTAGGGACAGAAAACTGTAGGTAGGGAGAGTGTCAGTTTCTTTCACTGTGCCAGTCCTTGTTTCTAGGGACAAAGAAGGAAAGTGAGGGGATTTCTCCTTGTGCTATAGTGTGCTTTAAAAAAACATTTTTTCTAGGGACAGAAAACTGTAGGTAGGGAGAGTGTCAGTTTCTTTCACTGTGCCAGTCCTTGTTTCTAGGGACAAAGAAGGAAAGTGAGGGGATTTCTCCTTGTGCTATAGTGTGCTTTAAAAAAACATTTTTTCTAGGGACAGAAAACTGTAGGTAGGGAGAGTGTCAGTTTCTTTCACTGTGCCAGTCCTTGTTTCTAGGGACAAAGAAGGAAAGTGAGGGGATTTCTCCTTGTGCTATAGTGTGCTTTAAAAAAACATTTTTTCTAGGGACAGAAAACTGTAGGTAGGGAGAGTGTCAGTTTCTTTCACTGTGCCAGTCCTTGTTTCTAGGGACAAAGAAGGAAAGTGAGGGGATTTCTCCTTGTGCTATAGTGTGCTTTAAAAAAACATTTTTTCTAGGGACAGAAAACTGTAGGTAGGGAGAGTGTCAGTTTCTTTCACTGTGCCAGTCCTTGTTTCTAGGGACAAAGAAGGAAAGTGAGGGGATTTCTCCTTGTGCTATAGTGTGCTTTAAAAAAACATTTTTTCTAGGGACAGAACACTGTAGGTAGGGAGAGTGTCAGTTTCTTTCACTGTGCCAGTCCTTGTTTCTAGGGACAAAGAAGGAAAGTGAGGGGATTTCTCCTTGTGCTATAGTGTGCTTTAAAAAAACATTTTTTCTAGGGACAGAAAACTGTAGGTAGGGAGAGTGTCAGTTTCTTTCACTGTGCCAGTCCTTGTTTCTAGGGACAAAGAAGGAAAGTGAGGGGATTTCTCCTTGTGCTATAGTGTGCTTTAAAAAAACATTTTTTCTAGGGACAGAAAACTGTAGGTAGGGAGAGTGTCAGTTTCTTTCACTGTGCCAGTCCTTGTTTCTAGGGACAAAGAAGGAAAGTGAGGGGATTTCTCCTTGTGCTATAGTGTGCTTTAAAAAAACATTTTTTCTAGGGACAGAAAACTGTAGGTAGGGAGAGTGTCAGTTTCTTTCACTGTGCCAGTCCTTGTTTCTAGGGACAAAGAAGGAAAGTGAGGGGAATTCTCCTTGTGCTATAGTGTGCCAAAGCATTCCTCATCAACCATCTTTGAAATCCTTGTTTTTTGGACAGTCAGGGAAATTGTCGTTGTGCTATTCTGTGCAAAAGCAATAATCCTCAACCATAGTTAGAAATCCTTAAGTAAAGGGACAGAGAAGGACACCTGAAGGTAGCCCTTATTGCTTTTTCCCATCTCCCTGCAGGCCATCTATTAGAATGTCTGGAAGGCAAACAAGGAGAGGCAGACAGTCAGGAGGCAATAAAAGAGGGCAAGCAGGCTCTGTGTCTGGGGGCAACAGTGCTGGTCGTGGACGCGGTGCATTGTCATCAGCACATGGCCATGGGACACGCTTGTCCTTGTTTTCGGCAGCTGGACATGTTGAGCCACATCATGCCGAAGACTTGGTAGAGTGGATGACCAAGCCCTCCTCCTCCTCATCCTCTCTCACCCAGGCTCAGGGTACTGGCAAAGCAGCTGCCAAAGCGTCCTCTTCCCTGGTATCAATGTCAGACTCATCATCAGTCACTCCTTCCCTAGACCCACCATGTCCTCCTCCTGAGGAGTCCCCCGAACTGTTTGAGCACAGTGTTGGGTACATGCTCCAGGAGGATGCCCAGCGTTTTGAAGGGTCTGATGATGAAACCCAGCTACAGGAAGGCAGTAGCGTGAGAGCAGACAGAGGGGATGCTCAAGAAGGACACCAATCTGGCAGTCATGTTCCAGCAGCTGCAGCATACAGCCAGATTGGCTCCAGTGATGAGGAGGGAGGGGATGATGAGGTCACTGACTCCACGTGGGTGCCTAATAGGAGAGAGGAGGAGGAGGAGGAGGAGGATGAGGAGGAGGCACATCTCCAACGAGGCAGGATGCCCTTTGGTGGCCAGCGTAAGGGCAGTACACCGACGGAATCACACCGCAGAGCTCCGCCTGTGCAGGGCGCTGCCTCTGCCCGTCATTCAAAAAGTTCCTTGGTGTGGGCCTTTTTTGAGGCTAGTGCATCAGATCGCACAGCTGCTGTTTGCAACATATGTCTCAAGCGTATATCGCGTGGCCAAAACATCAGCCGCTTGGGTACCACATGCCTGACCAGACATATGTTGACCTGCCATGCAGCTCGTTGGCAAGCCTACCTCAAAGACCCACACCAAAGAACAAAGCGGACCTCTCCTTGCACCGCATCAGCTGGGATCTCCAACCCCACTATAACTTCAGTCCTCTCTGAAACATGCACTGAGAGGAATGAAGGTGTAGAATTAGGTGTGTCACAGCCAAGTACTTGCGGCCACTCTGCTAGCAGTACACCGACGTCCGATTCTAGCAGGCAAATTTCCCTGCCCCAGCTGCTGGACCGTCGAAAGAAGTTCACTCCCAGCCATCCACATGCCCAGCGGTTGAATGCTAGCTTGGCTAAATTGCTAGCGCTTCAACTGCTGCCTTTTCAGTTGGTAGACTCGGCCCCCTTCCGTGAGTTTGTGCAATGTGCGGTTCCTCAGTGGCAGGTTCCCAAACGCCACTTTTTCTCACGGAAGGCTATTCCGGCTCTCTACCGGCATGTGGAAGGCAATGTCTTGGCCTCGCTGGACAGGGCGGTCAGCGGTAAGGTGCATATTACCGCTGACTCATGGTCCAGCAGGCATGGACAGGGACGTTACCTTTCTTTCACGGCCCATTGGGTCACTCTTTTGGCAGCTGGGAAGGATGCAGGACAAGGTGCAGTAGTGTTGGAGGTTGTTCCACCGCCACGCCTCCAAAATGCTACTACTGGTTGTGACACACCTCTCTCCTCCACCCCCTCCTCTTCTTCTTCCTCCATGGCCTCTTCCTGTGGTTTGTCCTATGAACCAGCGGTGCTCCGTAGCCGTTCACGGGGCTACGCAAGTACGCAGGCAAAAAGATGCCATGCCGTGCTTGCGCTGGTGTGTTTGGGGGACAGAAGCCACACTGGGGCAGAGGTCCTGTCTGCTCTGCAGGGCCAGGCCGAGAGGTGGTTGACGCCACGCCAGCTTAAGCCAGGAATGGTGGTTTGCGACAATGGCACCAACCTCCTCTCCGCCCTCCGACAGGGACAACTGACCCATGTGCCCTGTGTGGCTCACGTCCTTAACCTGGTGGTGCAGCGGTTCTTGGGCAGGTACCCGGGCTTACAGGATGTCCTGAGGCAGGCCAGGAAAGTCTGTGTGCATTTCTGCAGATCTTATAATGCCAGTGCTCGCCTGGCTGAGCTGCAAAAGGAGTTGAACCTGCCCAAGAACCGCCTTATATGTGACATGCCCACCAGGTGGAACTCAACGTTGGCCATGCTGCAGCGGCTGCACACGCAGCAGAGGGCCATCAATGAGTACCTGTGCGACTACGGCACCAGGACAGGGTCAGGGGAGCTTGGTTTTTTTTCTCCACGCCAGTGGGGCATGATCAGGGATGCATGCACTGTCCTGGCACCATTTGAGGAGGCCACGAGGATGGTGAGCAGTGACAGTGCATGCATCAGTGACACTGTACCTCTTGTCCACCTGTTGGAGCACACGCTGCGTGGAATAATGGACAGGGCACTTGAGGCAGAACAGAGGCAGGAAGAGGAGGACTTCCTTGCCTCTCAAGGCCCCCTTTACCCAGTGTTCCTTCTGTCCCACCCATCGCACAGGAAGAGGAAGAGGAGGAGGAGGAGGAGGAGGAGGATTGTGTCAGCATGGAGGTGGAGGCTGGCACTCAGCATCATCAGCAGCAGTCTTTTAGGGATGATTTACAGTCCCAAGAAACCAGTGGACTTGTACGTGGCTGGGAGGAGGTGGCTGCGGATCATGTCGTCCTTAGTGACCCAGAGGACTCCGGAGCGAATGCCTCAGCAAACCTACGCTGCATGGCCTCCCTGATCCTGCAAAGTCTGCGGAAGGATCCTCGTATTCTTCGGATCAAGGAGAGGGACCATTACTGGCTGGCCACTCTCCTTGATCCACGGTACAAGGGTAAGGTTGCGGACCTTATGTTACCTTCGCAGAGGGAGCAGAGGATGAGACAACTCCGGGAGGCCTTGCAGAAAGGTCTGTGCAACGCGTTCCCAGAGACTGGGAGGTTACAAACTCCTGGTCCTGGACAACGAGTTGCTGAGGCTTCGGCCAGTCAAAGAAGGAGCGGTGGGGAAGGTGGCCGTCTGACCGATGCGTTCAGACAATTCTTTAGTCCGCAGCCCCAAAGTATGATCGGTTCCAGCAACCATCGCCAGCGTCTGATAAACATGGTGCAGGAATATCTAGGGGCAAGGTCAGACTTGGACACCTTCCCCACCGAAAATCCTCTGGCTTACTGGGTCTTGAGGATGGATCACTGGCCAGAGCTTGCACAGTATGCAATTGAGCTACTGGCCTGTCCTGCATCCAGCGTTCTTTCGGAACGCACATTCAGTGCTGCTGGAGGATTTGTCACGGATCACAGGGTGCGCCTGTCCACCGACTCGGTTGATCGACTGACTTTCATCAAGATGAACCAGTCTTGGATCACCACCAGCTACCACACACCTGATGCTGATATAACAGACTAATTGATTTTAACATGTCACATCCCTTCAAGACTGATGCTGATGCTGAGTGCCTGTGCTGTTATGTTGACTGGCTATCCTCCTCCTCCGAGTCCTCAATGATACGATTGATGATGATAGCTTGGAAGATCATTTTTGTTTATGGGTGCCGCCACCAGTGGCTAAGGCCCAATTTTTCAGCCCCTGTTTTACAGGGGCGTGTAATTACAATTTTTTTAGCAATAATTTGCCATAGGGCTCATTGCTGTGCTCCAAGTTCAGTATCTGTGAGGGGTTGGAGTGTTGTGGCACCAGTGCCTAAGGCCCAATTTTTCAGCCCCTGTTTAACAGGGGCGTGTCATTACAATTTTTGAAGCAATACTTTGCAACAGGGCTCATTGCTGTGCTCCAAGTAACGTATCTGTGAGGGGTTGTAGTGTTGTGCCACCAGTGCCTAAGGCCCAATTTTTCAGCCCCTGTTCAACAGGGGCATGCAATTACAATTCTTGATCTAATAATTCACAGCAGGGCCCATTGCTGCACCCACCAAGAGTAACTGTCAGGGCTTACAGTGTTGTGGCACCAGCACCACCATCAAAGGCCCAATTTTTACTACCACTGTTCAACAATTATATGTAATTAAAATTCCTGATATAATAGTTGACAGCAGGGCGTTCCAGCACCAACCAAGAGTAACTGTGAGTGCTTACAGTGTTGTGCCAACACCAACAACTAAGGGGCCTATTTCTGCAGAGTATATACGGCAGGTCCCTACTTTCAAACATCCAACTTACAAACGACTCCTACTTGCAAACGCAAGAAGACAACAGGAAGTGAGAGGAAATCTACCCCTAGGAAGGAAAATTCTCTCCTGTAAGAATAAATATGGGAGAAAGGTGTCTCCTCTGTACTGATGCTTTATCAGCAATCCTTGTTTCAAGAAAAACACCACATTTCAAAAACAGTTGACATTGGGACGGAAAGTGAGGTGAAATGTTCTGAACAGGGGCACAGACAGCAAAACAAATGTTACAGGGGTGATAACCCTTACCTATGTTTTCCAAAAAGTTTAAAAATAGATTTTTGGGCTGGAGCTACACTTCAACAATGTACCTGTTCAAAATTACAAACAGATTCTACATAAGAACAAACCTACAGTCCCTGTCTTGTATGCACCGCCTGTATACGGCTGTTCAGAGTATATAGGGCCTTTTTTATTTTATGTGCGGGGTTCCCCTTAATATCCATACAAGACCCAAAGGGGCTGGTAATGGGCTGGGGTAGGGGGGGGGGGGGTCATGGGGTAGCTATGCCATTTTTCTTAAAGATTTTCATCCATATTACCGGGACCAGACATTACATTAAAGCCGCAAGCAGTTTTAAATGGCTTTTTTTTCCTTTAGAAGTGTCATTTTGTGCAGGGACAGTTCTAAACACGGGAAACACGTGGCACTTCACAGGCATACTTTAGACACCCCCCAGGTACGATATTTAAAGGAATATTTGACTTTTTTTTTTCACTTTATGCATCATTAAAATGACTGCTCCCGAAAAACGACCGTTTTTAAAACTTCTTTTTGCATTGATACATGTCCCCTGGTGCAGAACCCGGGTTCCCAAACCCTTTTTAGGACAATAACATGCATAATAGTTGTTATAATTAGCACTTTAGAATTCGAACGTTCGCATCCATTGTATTTAATAGGGTTCTAATGTTCGTACGAACTTTCGGTCCGTTCGCGGGTTCTTGTGCGAACCGAACCCGGGGGTGTTCGGCTCATCACTAGTGTTGAGTCATGGCACATAGACAATGGTCTGGACTGCAGACATCTCTCCGCAGGGGATGTGTATTGAGGGGTTGCCTGCTTACCATAATCCCTTTATGTTTATCTGTAGTCTCTGTTTCAATGTACAAGGGTTCAGTTCCCATTGGTTCTTCCTTGTCCACTACCCCCCCCTCTATGACAAGGCTAAGGGGAGTGTCCCTAACTGTGTGTAAAAGTGTATGTTTTGGATTTAATAAACTGTTTTAAGCTCTGCATGTTTAACCCTCAACACCTGTGTGGCTGGTCTCGTGATTGAGGGGTTAAGGGCTGGTTATGGCGAATCTGCAGGCTGCGGGTGCGTTTGGAGGACAGGAGACACAAGTCTGGCGGATGTGCCCATCTGGGGTATCTGAGATCCGTCACATCTATGTTTTGCAAAATTTAGCACTTAAATTTAGCAATACATTTGGCACTGTTTTTTTCACATTTCTTTTTCCTAAAAGCTAACACTGCATCAGAGGAAGATTGTTCTGTGAATGAAGGCACACAGAAATATTGTAATGCTATGAACCATCTCCTGGTGAAAGGTTACAAATTATTTATATTCCTTAGTTCAGGGCCAGTTCACACCATAGAAACGCAGTCCGGATGCTTTTCTGCATGCACGTTTTTGATGCGTTTTTGGTGCATTTTTAATGCAGTCCAATGCTTCCCCCCCTCTTTTTTCTTAACCCTAAAAAAGAACATGTGCGTTCCCGTGCCTTTTTGGTGCATTTAGGTGCTTTCCAGTGCATTTTTGATGCGTTTTACAGTTTTAAAGCGCTATTAGGCCTGAGCATGTACCTTGTAATAATTATAGCCCTAGGTAGTAATAGCGCTTTACTACGCTATATTTTCTTATAGTTTATGTATTTACTGGTGTAATAGGTTTGCTGAGAGATAGATGTCAATCTTTTTCAGCTTACCTACGTTCTGCTCTTATACTTTTTTCCTGCATGACCCCATTGGTTGATGATCGCCCAATCGCGCTGTGTATCTACCCATTTATTACATCACCTCCATACTACAAGTAAGTTACTAGCCATTTATATCAGGACAGCCTGTTGGTGCCCATATACTTTCGATAGTTAATGTTGGTTTGTTCTCTAGTTATCCGGTGCATCCCCATATTCCCACAACTCGCTGCTTTCCTCTACCGTTCCAGCGTGGTGGGATGCCCTCATTGGGCACGTATCTGGGTTGAGACCCCTGGAGGGAGGTGGAGTGACTGCATCAGGCAATCCCAAGAAGATATTTCGGGTAAGAGTCGGGTGTTGTACACAATATCAGAAACTTATGAGAAGTAAAACCATATTGTATGTTCTATGTTTATGATGTATTTTCAAACTTTATTCTCTATTTTGAAATTTAGAAAGCTCCTGAAGAAGCGATTCGCAGATAATCTCGAAACATGTCAAACTAATTTTTAAATTTCTCAGGAACATAAGGAATTCCATTCCAGGGGACACTTCCTCTCTCCGTAATCTCAAGTGGGCAGATTCTCCATGTTCACCCACGGAATGAGTATCATGTACCATTGAGTGTCCTATTATGGTCTATGCCTATGTTTTCTCCTTTTAGAATATTCTTATGTATTCTAGGAATACATTTATTGTGTAATTTCCGTGTACTATTGTGCAATAATAAAAATTGTTATTATTTTATATACTAGTGCCTTCAAAGTCCATTTTTCTTCACTCAGCTTTATACAGTGCGTTTAAGTGCGTTCCGGTGCATTTTGGATTCATTTTACAGCGTTCCAGTACAGTCCAGTGCAGGTAAAATGCAGCATGTTCTACCTTTTTTCTGGAATGCGAACGCACTGGAACTGCAAGCACTGGTGTGAACTATGCCACTGAAAATAATATACCGTATTTATCGGCGTATAACACGCACCCCAAGTTTAGCAGGGAATTTTAGGGAAAAAAACTTTTAGGAGGGAAGTTTAAGAAAAAAAATGTTTACATTTAAATGCAGCCTTACCAGTGTCATTTGCAGCCTTGTCACAGTGCAGCCTTGCCAATGTCCATTGCAGCCTTGCCCAGTGTCCAGTGCAGCCTTGCCCAGTGTCCAGTGCAGCCTTGCCAGTGTCCAGTGCAGCCTTGCCAGTGTCCAGTGCAGCCTTGCCAGTGTCCAGTGCAGCCTTGCCCAGTGTCCAGTGCAGCCTTGCCCAGTGTCCAGTGCAGCATTGCCAGTGTCTAGTGCAGCCTCGCCAGTGTCCATTGCAGCATTGCCCAGTGTCCAGTGCAGTCTTTGCCAGTGTCCAGTGCAGCCTTGCCAGTGTCCAGTGCAGCCTTGAATTTTAATTTGGCGCCGCCGAGATCGCCGCTGATACAGGGCGGAGCGCGGCGAACGCCGCTGAGAACGCAGGGATGGGCGGAGCCGAGATACACATAGCCGAGTGTATTCGGCTATACTCGGCTTTTCTCGGCTTCGCTCACAGTCACGCCGAGTCCCGCCCTATGATGGACATATCACAGGTCCAATGGCGGGACTGGGCGTGACTGTGAGCGGAGCCGAGAAAAGCCGAGTATAGCCGAATACACTCGGCTATGTGTATCTCGGCGGCGATCGCTCACAGTCAGCGGAGATCGCCGGGGATAGGTGAGTATCGGCGTATAACACGCACCCACGATTTCCCCCTGATTTTAAGGGGAAAAAAGTGCGTGTTTTACGCCGATAAATACGGTAACCTACTTTCCATGCATTTTTGATGCAGAAAAAAAACGCACTGGACTGCATGTGGTGTGAACTGGCCCTTAGTGAATTGACTTTAATGATTTATCAATTTTTTTTATTCGTTATTTACCTCACATATTTCTGAAATTTGTGGTATTTACTCCAAGTTCGATATTTTACTTTGATAAATAGATATTGCATGCAATATTTCCAAAAAATCAACAAAACACAAATATCACATACAATACCCATTCTTGAATTGACCCCACAGCAAGGGGCACATGCAGAAAAAAAACATTTCATGTTTTCATTGCCTCCCACTGTTGTGCAAGATTAGGGTTCTTTGGGGTTGATTTACTAATGGCAAAAAGACTGTGCACTTTGCAAAGTGCAGTTGCACTCCGCAGGTGCAATTGCTCCAGAGCCTACTTAGACCCCTTTCACACTGGGGCCATGGCCGCGTTCATTTTAGCATCACTTTACCGCTGTTTAACCACTTGCCGACCGCCGATGTACATCGGCAGAATGGCACGGCTGGGCATATTGGCGTACAGGTATGTCCCCTTTAATATGCACAGCCGTGGGTCACGCTCGCGACCCGATCGGGTACTTCGTGACCGTGCCCGCGGACCCGATCGCCCCCGGTGTCCCGAGATCGGGTCACAGAGCTGAAGAATGGGGAGAGGTAAGTGTAAACAAACCTCTCCCCGTGCTTCCTAGTGAGCCTGTCACTGATCGTCTGTTCCCTGTCATAGGTAACGACAATCAGTGACGTCACACGCCAAGCCACGTCCCCCTACAGTTATAATTACACATTAGGTCACACTTAACCCCTTTAGCGCCTCCTACAGGTTAACCCCTAAACTGCCAGTGTCATTTTCACAGTAATCAGTGCATTTTTATAGCACTGATCGCTGTAAAAATGACAGTGGTCCCAAAAATGTGTCAAAAGTGTCCGATGTGTCCGCCATAATGTCGCAGTCATGATAAAAATTGCTGATCGCCTCTATTACTAGTATAAAAAAAATATTAATAAAATGCCATAAAACAGTCCCCTATTTTGTAGACGCTATAACTTTTGCGCAAACCAATCAAACGCTTATTGCGTTTTTTTTTATCAAAAATATGTAAAAGAATACGTATCGGCCTAAACTGAGGAAAATTTTTTTTTTTTAAATATTTTTGGGGGATTTATTATAGCAAAAAGTAAAAAATATTGAATTTTTTTCAAAATTGTCACTCTATTTTTGTTTATAGCGCAAAAAATAAAAACCGCAGAGGTGATCAAATACCACCAAAAGAAAGCTCTATTTGTGGGAAAAAAAGGACGTCAATTTTGTTTGGGAGCCACGTCGTACGACCGCGCAAATGTCATTTAAAGCGACGCAGTGCCGAATCGCAAAAAGGGGCCTGGTCCTTTGGCAACAAAATGGTCCGGGGCTTAAGTGGTTAAGCAGCGATTTTTTGCGCCGCTTTTCGGACACTAGTGGGGCGCTTTTAACCCCAAAGAAGGGGTTAAAAACTCCTGTGTTTTGGCGCATCCGAAGGACTTTTCATGTGCTTCGGAAGCGCTGCCCATTCATTGCAATGGGCAGGGGCGTTTTGGGAGCGCTTTATACAACGTTCCCAAACCGCCCCACAGATGCTGCTTGCAGGACTTTTCTGAATGTCCCACAAGTGCACCGCCTAGGTGTGAACGCGACCATTGCAGAGAATAGGAGGCAGTTTTCAGGTGCTATTTGTGGCGCTAAGACGCCTGAAAACTGCCTCAGTGTGAAAGGGGTCTAAATGAGGTAAAGCTTCACTTTGCACAGAAAATCCAATCATGACCACGGAAAATTAAAAAAAAACAGCATTTTTTCTTGCACAGGATTGGATGATGGAAGTCAGCAGAGCTTCTGCTCATTTACTAAGCTCTGGAGCAACTGCTCTTGCAGAGGGCAACTGCAAAGTGCACAGTCTATTTGCCTTTAGTAAATCAACCCCTTTGTGTCTTTGAGAGAGCATAGCCAGGCTTTCCAATATGCAAGGTTAAAAAGGACCAGTCACCAATGGACAACTGTAATAATCAAAAACTCTGCTCGTAAAAATAGTGTAGCCTGCATTTATAGGGGAAGGTGTGCTTGGTCTTATGCGCTTGCATTCTCTCTTAGTGCACCCCACTCCCTCGCAACATATAATAACCCCCTATTTTTGGTTTCTCTTTTTTTATTCTTATTTAACCACTTCAGCCCTGGAAGGATTTACCCCCTTCCTGACCAGAGCACTTTTTGCGATTCGGCACTGCGTCGCTTTAACTGACAATTGCGCGGTCGTGCGATGTTGCACCCAAACAAAATTGACGTCCTTTTTTCCCCACAAATAGAGCTTTCTTTTGGTGGTATTTGATCACCTCTGCGGTTTTTATTTTGTGTGCTATAAACCAAAAACAGCGACAACTTTAAAAAAAAAGAAATATTTTTTACTTATTGCTATAATAAATATCCCCAAAAAATATATAAAAAACGAATTTCTTTCTCAGTTTAGGCCGATATGTATTCTTCTACATATATTTGTTAAAAAAATCGCAATAAGCGTATATTGATTGGTTTGTGCAAAAGTTATACAAAATAGGGGATAGATTTATGGCATTTTTATTATAATTTATTTTTTATTAGTAATGGCGGCGGTCTGCGATTTTTATCATGATTGCGGCTGACACATCGGACACTTTTGACACTATTTTGGGACCATTGTCATTTATACAGCGATCAGTGCTATAAAAATGCACTGAGAACTGTGTAAATGACACTGGCAGGGAAGGGGTTAAACACTAGGGGCGATCAAGGGGTTAACTGTGTTCCTCACTGTTGTTCTAACTGTAAGGGGGATTGTCTCACTAGAACATGACAGCGATCACTGCTCCCGATGACAGGCACACATCGAGTCTGCGGGACCCGCTCACGTAGTACGCGGCGGGCACGCGCGCCCACTAAGCCGCGATTTAAAAGGGACGTACAGGTAAGCCCATTTGCACAGTCATGTCATTGTGCCGACGTATAGCGTCGTACGCTGGTCGGCAAGGGGTTAGTCATGTTCTGGGCCATCCCCTCTTGCCTAGGCAAGAATGACATACTCCTGGTGCCTTCTGGGATATGCAATGCACATATCCTGGGCTTCCGTACAATGGATAGAGAGAGAGGGTGGGCATCTCCAGAGGCTGACTGCCTAAACCCAGAAGAGACAGCTGGCTCCTGATGACATCTGAGAAGATGGCACATGTCATCATATCATAGTAGAACCACACTGGATTCACTGGGCAGGTAAGTATGTGAATTGAAGGACAACCCAACATTAGATAAGAGGAAATTTAAAAAAAGATTAAGATCTTTGTCTGGGCTACAGGAGAAGAGTAAGGCCGGCCATAGATGGATCAATAATCTTGCTGAACTGGATGGATTTTGATCGATCTATAGACGTGTTGGTTGTACTGAAGACAATCCATCGATCGACTTCAGTACAACCAGCCTGTTGGGGTTTTTTTTTGTGTGATCACGGCTATAGCTGCCAGCAGCAGATCATTGTATTCTGACAGCTGGGAAGCCTCCCGCTATCTGAATAAAATAGCACAGTAGGAGAGATTCCCCCATCACTGACTGTGTTGATCGGGCAATCAAGCAATTTTCTTTCCTTCAACCTGTGGTTGAAGGAAAGCAAAATGGCATATTGTATGGCTTGCTTAAACCGATAATAAAGTCTTGTTTTTTATTTAAAAAAATTAACAAAAAATTTTATACTTACCTTACAGTCCAGATCCTCCCCTTTTCAGATCCCACACCAGCACTCCTGGCCCCTATCTCCTGCCAGGTGCCCTCACAGCAAGCAGCCTGGCATCGGGGGCACCCAAGCTGAGCTGCTGCTCTGTGTGTCCGTTTGCACACGGAGCCTGGGCTCGGCCCTATCCTCTCCATCTCCTAATTGGCTCACTGGCTGTGATTGACAGCAGCGGGAGCCAATGGCTCCCGCTGCTGTCAAAAGCCAATCAGGAGTGTGAGTCCCTGAAGAGGCAAGGCTCTCCTGGACATCGCTGGATCGAGAGGACATTCAGGTAAGTATTGGGGGGGCTGCTGCTCACAAAAGATTTTTTATCTTCATGCATAGAATGCATGAAGGTAAAAAACATTGTGCCTTTGCAACCACTTTAAGACTGTCAATAAAAAAAAACCTTTCCTTCATAATTAAAACAATGTTTGTAATACTCAGGGAGGGTATGGCTGCCAGTAGTTTGAAATTCATTTTTTTTTTTTCCAGAGCACAGTATGAACTATTAGCCAACGGTAAAATAGCTGAAAGGTTCTGATTGGGAGATCGGAAAAATCCTTTTCGCTGTCCAAGCATAGTACAGTAAAAATAGAATAAGCTGGATGTCATAAACTGAGGCAGCTGAAAATCATCAGAAATGGCAATTAGCAGATTTTTGTCATTACTGGAGAAAATGACCTGTATATAACTAGCACTAGGATTTCCTTTTAGCCTGAAAGGAAGGAGCAGGAAATTGCAATCACCGAATGAGAACAGGAATGAACAGCTCTTCTGTGAATGGTAAGTATATATCCAATCTCACGATGCCCACTTGACCCACTCATATGACTTCATTCCAATCATACAATGTATAATCCTGAAGATAATGTACATGGTAAAATTACAATCCCATTGTAAGGCTAAAGCATCAGAAGAAGCATTATCACAACAGGGATGCACTTACAACACAGAGCTAGCCTTTCATTAAATTAGCCTAATGATATAGCTAGCTGACTCTCCACAAAGAGAACTATATAAGCGGTGGAACTATTAAGGCTATTAGGTACCGTAAATAAAATTAAAAATGTCTAAGATGAGGAAGAGGACTAGGTTTATGAAATTATCAATTTTTATGGTGTACTCAATCAAACTTGAATAACATAGTAAAATCTACTATGCTATTCGAGTTAGATTGAGTCTACTAAGTAGATTCTTACCTTCCTGAACCTTGCCTTTGCATTGAGCCATTAGGATCAGTTCCTTCCATGCAAGGTGCAGATTTACATGAGATTTAGAACCCTTGCAATTAATTCCAGATCTTCTCTAAAAATAAAGACATAATAAACAAAGTAAACCTTTAGTGATATGAGAAAAATATACATGTCACATTCCTACAGCAGTGACACAGGGACAGACTCATAAATATAATGGACATCATGGCATGCCGCTACCCAGAAAGTTTTAGGCTTATGCCCCATACACACGATCGTTTTTCATGCCGTTAAAAATGCCATTTTTAAAAATGGCCATTAAAAATGATCGTGTGTATGCTCCAGAGCATTTTTAACGGCGTGAAAAACAGCCATTAAAAATTTCGAACATGCTCTCTTTTTTCACGTAGTTTTTCATGTCGTTTTTTTTAACGACGTGAAAAACGATAGTGTGTATGCTTTAACGACGTGAAAAAAAACGCGCATGCTCAGAATCAAGTATGAAACGGGAGCGCTCGTTCTGGTAAAACTAGCGTTCGTAATGGAAGATAGCACATTCGTCACGCAGTAACGGACTGAAAAGCACGAGGCTGAAAAGCGCGAATCGTTGCTCAACAAACTTTACTAACATGAAGGGTGGCGCCATTCGAGCGGAACTTCCCCTTTATAGTGCTGTCGTACGTGTTGTACGTCACTGCGCTTTGCTTGATCGTTTTTTAAAATGATCGTGTGTACGCAAGACAGGCTTGAGAGGAAACATGAAAAAAAACGACGTGAAAAACGGCAAGAAAAAAATGGCAAGAAAAACGATTGTGTGTATGGGGCATTAGAGTTATACATATTGCAATTGGCATAGCCACATGTCTTTTGTATAGCCACATGTCTTTTGTATAGCCACATGTAAAGTCAATGTCTGGGCATAAAAATAAAAAAAGTATTGTAAAATACCAGTTGATTCTGCCAGAAATCCAGCATGCTCCTGGCTTCCTGTAATAAGCTGACAACACTGCTTCACTAAAATCCCAAGCAGTTTGGTCAGCTAAGACTGAGCTACCTAATTTCCCTATATGGCTATAGAATCCCTCCCTCCCAGTTATGGAGATTAGTAGAGGGGGGTGGGGGTGTTTTGTAGTCCAGCAGGGGAGAGTTTAGGTAGAGCTGACATAGTTGTTTGGGATTTCAGTGCAATAGAGATAGTGGGCTCCATTTACAAAGCAGTATCTTACCGCATGCAAGTATGCGGTAAGATGGTAAGATACTGCACAGCGTTTTTCCAAAAAGTTATTTTATGAAGTCATGTGGTATTTTAGTCGTGAAAACCTTAACAAACAGTGTAAAAAGCTGGTTGTTAAGGAGCGGGTGGTTGCCGGTGGCCTTAACAACCAGTAAACAACCTGGCTGTTAAGGAGCGAGCGGCCACCATGTCCTTAAAAACCAATGAGTCATCAGCTGTCAGCAGGGTTCCCTGGGCCTGGTATGGATTGGGGGTGGGGGGGGGCACAATGTTTTTTTCTGCAATTTTTAAATGCCAGCAATTCTTTATATTCAGCTGCCAGCAGAGACAGCTGATGATTCATTGGTTATAGAGGACGTGGCCGCCGCCTACTCCTTAACTACCATGTTGTTTACTGGTTTTAAGGATGCCGGCGGCTGCCGGTTCTTTAACTATTGCATGCCGGGACCACTTCTTATTTACAGCATTTCTTTATTTATTTAAGTGTTTTTGTGAATTGACTTTAACTCCTGTTTTAAACAGTATTTTCTAAGCGTTTTTGCTTTATGCGATAGATAAAGCAATAATGAATTGACATTTTCAGGATCGCATGCAGTATTTTGAAAAACACCTAAATACCGCATGCAATCTGCTTTTGGAATGGAGGCCAGTGTGTGTTGCCAGCTCACTACAGGAAGATAGGAACACTCTTGATTTCTGATAGGAAAAGTTTGCATATATGGCATAGATGTACATAATAGGTTTATTTATGTGGCCCAGAGATACAGTACACTTTAAAGAGGAAGTAAACCCTGATGGGTTTTACTTTCTCTTTTGCTTGCTGCAAAAGCCTGCAAATAAAAAGCATAATGGGCTAGTATGCATCGCATACTAGCCCATTATGTGCCACTTACCTGCAAAAGAATCCAGCGATGTCCCCTGTGTAGGCAGTGTCCATCTTCTGTCCCCTCTTCCTTCCGGGCCGCTGACTCCAGCGCTGTGATTCGCCGGAGCCGCGTGACGTCACTTCCGCGCATGCGCACGGGAGCCGCGATTCACGACACTGGCTGGGGAATAAACTGCACTTAGTTTAGTTTCTTCCCCGCGCATGCGTAGTTACGTTTTTCTGGCGGACTATAAGTGAAATATTTCCTAAACGGCGCACGTTTAGGAGATATTTACACTACCTATAGGTAAGCCTTATTCTAGGCTTAATTATAGGTAGAAGTCCAAAAAGTGGGTTTACAACCACTTTAATGAGGTGAAGAACATTACTGGTCTTAGCAATGTTAAAGCTAAACTCCAGACAGGTATACAACCATAATTTAATGCAGATAAGTATTCACTACTATATATAACATCAACTAAATGTCAGAGTACAACAGCACGACATGGGAGATCCCTTCATCCACATCACTTGTGTGGATGCAGGGATCTGTGAGTTGTTTTCATTCACACTAATAGTACATTGGGTTCACACTATTGCGAATTTGAATACAGTTTCCGCATCCAATTCGCAATAGCAGCAGATTTTGGCCAGCTCTCTATGGAGCCGGTTCATATATCTGCGCTGTGGCTCCGGTGCGAATTTGCACAGGAGTCCTGTGCATCTTTTAGTCCATTTCAGGTCTGAATTCAGCCACAAATTCAGGCTAAAATCATACTTGAAATTGTGAACAGGGACGCACTGGACCCCTGCTGTGAGCCGCATGCGAAGATAGTGTGAACCCACCTAAGTCAATCAGGCTGCATGGTCAGGGAGCATACTGACAATGAGAAGAGGAGAAAGAGGACTTCATCAGCCTGATGCACCTCCTTCATTGTCCACTCTTAAACTGGGTCAGGGAGATGTCCAAGCTGTATTGCCAAACTGCAGTTGAGAAAGATGAAATCACCAACCTGGCTGTACTGTCAGGCATAGGTAATTACATTTCGGACTGGCTGGTCATATATAAATATATGTTGTTAGGTAGAAAAAAAAACTTCCATACACTGTGAAGTAAGTACTCTACGGTGTATTTTGTTGTTTACCTGGAGTTCAGCTTCAAACATTTAGGCTACTTTCACACTGAAGCGCTGGATGCGCTGGCGGTATAGCGGCGCTATTTTTAGTGCCGCTATACCGTTGTTTTTGCCGCGATTTGCGGGCGCTAGCTGGGTGATTTTAACCCCCCGCTAGCGGCCTAAAAAGGGTTAAAAACGCCCGCAATAACGCCTCTTTGTGGCGTTTTGCGGGCGTTTTGGAGGCGCTACCCCATTGATTTCAATGGGCAGGGGCGCTATAGGAGCGGTATTTTTACCGCTCCTATCGCGCCTCAAAGATGTAGCTTGCAGGAGTTTTTTTTTTACCCTCCTGCCAGCGCACCGCTCCAGTTTTCAAAAGCTTTCACATTGGATACAAAATAGCAGCTTTTTCAGGGCGCTTTGCAGGCGCTATTTTTAGCGCAATAGCGCCTGCAAAGCGCCTCAGTGTGAAAGGGGCCTTAAACAGTTTACTACACATCTGAGACTTGGTTATGCAGTATGTTGTTGTCCGGAGACACTAGTATGGCTACTGCAGAAATACCAGCAAAGCAGTAAAATTACACAATTCATGCATGGCCAAATTAAAATACAATTGTTTGTAGGAAAAATACCCAAGAAATTGTTAAATGTAATACTCAATGGACAAACTTGGACCCATAATATACCATAGTGTGTAGGCATTGATGGGGTTAAATCACCTGCAAGTTTATTATATTATCTGAATGACTCCAGTGAAGAAACCCCAGTAAAGAGGACCATGCTAGCTTCCAATAGAGCCCCCTAATTAATAAAATATAATATTTCATGATATAAAAATAAATAAATCTTACTTCTGTTTTGCCTTAGGGGGAAGAAAAATAAAAGAACACAGGGGGAATATAAACAGAAGCATAAGGTCTAGTCTACCAGTGGCAAACCGGACGTAGGACAGTGCACATCCTCCCTGAGATTGGCAGACTCAGTGCCAGGGGAGAAAACAGCACCTGATGGGATTTGATCATGATCACACTTTGAATCTTGGTTGAATCCCCCCCCCCTTTTTGCGGAATGGAGGCCCCGATACTGGCCCTAGTATGTACTGTATATGAATGTGAATTAGGGACCTTAGATTGTAAGCTCCTTGAGGACAGGGCCTGATGTGAATGTACAACATATAATGAAAGTGCTGTGTAAATTGTCTGTCAATTCTAATTTTCTCTGCACTGCACTATCACCGTTGTTGCCCCATAAGCTGATCATTATAACACATTACACCACATCATCTTCCCTGCTGCCTCCAGCCTTAAACTGGCCATAAGCCCTAGGTGGCCACGTTGGCACTACCCGGCTTAAAAAACTTTGATTAAAAAAATGGAAAGAGCTGGGCGGAAAATTGCTGGCAAAATAGTGACTGCATGCTAGCAGATCCACAGATGTCACAGCTACTTGAAGACCACAACCAAAAGGGAAAATTCCTGCATCCAAGCTGCTGTGTATCTCATTCCACACCCCCCAAACCCCATTCTGCTGTTCCCCTCCCTATACCATCTTAACCCTCCTTCCCCCATTCACAGCACCCACCTTCCATCATCTCAACCCCCCCAGCCATGTACCTCACCCCCCCCAAGTGTGGCACCTCCCTCCCTTGGTCACAATGCCTCTCCCACTCCACCCCACTGTACACTTCTCATCCCCACATCCGATGCGGATGTCCCCCACTGCACGACACAAACTTTCCTGTTCTGGAACAGGCACACTGTTGCTAATAACCATAAAAATGTAAATATCAGTTTTGTGTTGAGGTGATGTTTACATAAAATTGAGAAAAACTTCATATGCAGCATAGAAAAAAATAAATAACTCGGTGCTGTTTTGTAATTCTACGACATTCTAACGATGCTTGGAATTTTCTGTACACATCTGTTTGCATCATAATGCATCTAATCAGATAATTAACTAGTTAGACATAGCTGTGATTTATGAACTTCATTACGGACATAATTATATAGATTTAAGAGTGGCATTGGACATTTCTCTTCCTTTGTTTAGCACTGAAATAGTGAAATGAAACAATATTATTTATAGACGTGTCATTTTCTATATAATTTACAGTGGCAGTTATATGATCATTCATTATCAAGTGAGTACTATTAATTTAATAATTATCAGGACAACTTGAATTTGATTTTAAGCAAGTATTAAATAATCTGAATATGTTATACATTTTATATAATAGCTCATATTGCACTGTACATCCATGGGATAGTATTATTATGAAGGCTATATAATCTTGTGTGGTGGTTTGCTAGATACCACAGTATATTATATTTTTTTCTTGTTCATACATCACGGGACACAGAGCGGCATAGTCATTACTATGTGGGTTATATAGAATTACCTTCAGGTGCTGGCACTGGCAACTTCCAAAACAGGAAGTACCCTCCCCTATATAAGCCCCTCCCATCCGGGAGTACCTCAGTTTTTTGCCAGTGTCTAAGGTGTTGGCCAAGGTTAACATGTATTCATCTGGGCTTGTGTACAGGTTCTCTGGGCCTTAGCAAGCTATTCCGGATCCGACCAAAAAAGCTTCATAGCTAAACGGTCGGTACCCGGGCCTCGCAGAGAAGAGCAAGGTTTTGCTTGTAATGCCTCTCTTAGGAGGGCTGGACCCTGGGATCCAGAGCTCTGGTCATACCCAAAACCAAGAGGATATCTGTGCAGGGTGCTATACAGGTCCAGGGGAGTGGAATCCTTGGGAACCCGGTCCCTGAAGGTCTAGTACAATGCCTGCCGTGATAGGTGAAGTTTGGGCTTCTGTGGACCAAACAAAGTCCTGCGGCGGGGAAAAGGTAAGTGGGGGCCCCTCAGGAACTTGGTTCTATTGAGGGGACCCCCAAGCCTAATATGTCTTTCTGCCTGTTACCTAAAGGTATTCCCGCTAATAGCTGGATATGCCTAAGAAATCCTAGAAATGTCTTTTCATAAAGGAAGTTTAAAAAAAAAAAAAAAAAAAACTGTAAACCTGGAAATGTTTTTCATAAAGGAGGTTTTTAAAAACCGCTGTGGAACGTCTTTTTTTCTTGGGACTATTCCTTCCATGGTGAAAGTCCAGGCAGACGAGTGAGCTCTCTATCAGGGAAGCTGCATTCCTCTGTCATGCTGCCAAGTAGTTTCCTTCCATCCCCGAGTCCTGGTGAAACAGGGACCCTGGCTCCTCTCCCTACATGGTGCCAAGAGCGCACACGTGCGCGCGCGCACACGCTTTCTTTTATAGATTTAGCTTCAAAAAAGGGGGCGGAGCCTGGCGGATGACGCGCTCTGTGCACCTAGCGCTTCTGCGCATGTGCGGGCGTTCCAGCAAGATAAAAGGACTCAGTCCACGCTGCTTGCTATGGACACAGAGCATGAAAAGGAGCTGGTAGCATGGTATAGGGGCTTACAGCGGGCGGTTGATACAGGCATCCCCAGAAAGACGCATTAGTAGACACCCACTGATGTACATAGCAGCAAATTGCATTAGACTATTTCAGTAAAGGGGTGTATTGCGGCTGGAATACCTCAGCTTTGAACTAAGGAATATGCCGCCTAAAAAACTCCGAGATATACCTCTCAGGAAGTGTAGGGGGTCTCCATCGGGCTCTGAGGATCTGGAGCAGTCATCTGCACCTTCCTCCCCTGAGAAATCAGAGGTTAATACCCATAAGGAACCCCCGGGAGTGCCAGGTACTGCGGCTGTCCTCAGTCCACCTGCTCCTGCATATATAACAGAGGAGGTTTTTGCCTCAACTCTGGAGGGATTGGAGCAGAGATTGGCAGCATTGATCGCTTCTTCTCTACAGGAAAGAAAGCGCGCCAGATCTCCATCACCTCCATTAGAGTGCCTGTTGGCAGAGCAACAGTCCCAGGAAGGGACTGACCTACCTGAAGGGGATCAGGAGGAGGTTAACTCTGTTTTTGAGGAATCGACAGTAGATGAACCATTTTCAGCATCACAGACTGAAAGATTGTGGGTCCAGACCCTAACTGACATGGTTCGATCTGCATTTAAAATGCCTCTTGTTGAACCATCAACTACTGCTGTCTCCTCATTGGGGTCGCTAAAAGCTCCCCAGATTAATTGCTCCTTTCCAATACATCCATTATTGGAAGGACTTATATACCAGGACTGGGAACATCCTGATAAACTATTTGTTCCGCCTAAGAAATTTCCGGTGATCTATCCCATGGAGGAAAAGTTCACCCAGAGATGGAATGTTCCTACGGTGGATGCAGCCATCTCTTCTGTGAACAAATCACTGACATTCCCAGTAGATAATGTTCAAATGTTCAAAGATCCAGTAGATAAAAAATTGGAATCTTTATTAAAATCTGCTTTTTCCACAGCAGGGGCTGTTACACAGCCAGCAGTGGCAGCTATTGGGGTCTGCCAAGCTTTAAAGGATCAGATGAAAATGGTCCTGAGGGATTTGCCAGACCAGCAGGCCCAGGCTCTGGCTGATCTGCCTAGAGCATTATGCTTTGCGGTTGACGCCATAAAGGATTCCATCCATCAGGCCTCCCGCCTCACGCTGTCTTTGGTACATATGCGTAGGCTTCTGTGGCTCAAGAACTGGTCTGCTGAAGCTCCTTGTAAGAAGCTCTTAGTTAGCTTCCCATTTCATGGAGAACGCCTTTTTGGCGAAGACCTGGATAAGTATATCCAGAAGATTTCCAGTGGTAAAAGTACTCTCTTACCGAGTAAAAAGAGGTCTAGGGGTCCATCTTTTAAGAGGACTACCTCTCCTATCCCTGGGACGTCTGCTACTAAGCAGTTCCGACGGCCTCCTCGATCAAACTCAGGGGGTAAAAATCAGGGACAGTCACAGGGTAATAAGAAACCCTGGATCCGAAGAGGTACTAAACCAGCCTCCAAGTCAAGCCTATGAAGGGCTGCCCCCACTCAAACGGGTGGGGGGAAGACTTCAGTTGTTCGCAGAGACCTGGCGGGACACGATCAAAGACAGATGGGTGCTCTCCGCAGTAACTCTGGGATACAAGTTGGAGTTAAAAGAGTCTCCTCCTTCCCATTTTATGTGGTCAGGCATGCCAAAAGACCCTCTGAAAAGAGGGTCTCTCCTATTGGCGTTAGAACAACTATTGCTCCAAGGAGTAATTATGGAGGTTCCTATGGAAGAGTGGGGGTTGGGTTTCTACTCAAACCTTTTCACAGTCCCGAAACCAAACGGGGACATAAGACCCATATTGGACCTAAAGAGTCTAAACAAATTTCTAAACGTCCGGTCCTTCCGGATGGAGTCGATCCGATCGGTCACCGCTGCCCTACAGGGGGAGGAATGGTTAGCCTCGATCGACATCAAAGATGCTTACTTGCATGTTCCCATCTTTCCAGGTCATCAAAAATTTCTACGCTTTGCAGTAGAAGGGCACCATTTTCAGTTCAGAGCCTTACCATTCGGTCTGGCCACAGCACCACGAGTGTTCACAAAAATTCTGGCTCCACTGTTGGCCGATCTAAGAACACGAGGTGTAACGATAATGGCATACCTAGACGACCTGTTGTTGATGGACCACTCAGTTGCCAAGCTAGAAGTGGTAGTTGTCGATACAATCAAGTATCTAGAATCTCACGGTTGGGTCATCAACCTGGACAAGTCAGCCCTACAGCCAGTGAAAAACCTGGTATATCTAGGGCTACGGCTGGATTCAGACCAGAGGAAGATTTTCTTACCTCTAGACAAGGTATCCTCTTTGAGGAGCTTGGTCCGTCTGCTTTGTGCAAAAAGACAGCCGTCCATACGCCTGTGCATGAGGCTGCTAGGAAAGATGGTAGCATCATTCGAAGCTGTGCCATACGCCCAATTCCACTCAAGGAATTTACAGAGGGCCATATTGTCAGCCTGGAACGGAAAAATTATGGCTCTAGACTTCCCGATGGCTTTGTCCCCTTCCGTTCGGAAGAGTCTCTGCTGGTGGTTGATCCCCCAGAATCTCCAGAAGGGAAAACCCTTCAGTCCGATATCCTGGAAGGTGGTCACTACAGATGCCAGCCTTATAGGCTGGGGGGCAGTACTGGAGCAATGGTTTCTCCAGGGCAGATGGTCAAATGTAGTAAAAACCCTGCCCATCAATCTCTTAGAGATACGAGCAGCCAGGTATGCCCTAGTAGCCTGGACATCCAGACTCCAAGGGTCCCCTGTCAGAATTCAATCAGACAATGCCACAGCAGTGGCATATATCAATCATCAGGGAGGCACCAGGAGTCGTGCAGCCCAGAGGGAAGTAAGTCACATCCTGGAATGGGCAGAAAAGCATGTCCCATGCATATCAGCTGTCTTCATTCCAGGGGTGGAGAATTGGAAGGCGGACTTTCTGAGTCGCCAACAGTTATGCCCAGGGGAATGGTCCCTTCATCCCGAGGTCTTCCGAGCAATATGTCAGCGGTGGGGAACACCGGATGTAGATCTGCTAGCATCCAGATTCAACGCAAAGGTGGACAGATTTGTCTCCCGGACAAGGGATCCCCTCGCTTGCGGCTCGGATGCTCTGGTGTTCCCTTGGGATCAGTTCAGACTGATATATGCATTCCCTCCGCTACAATTGTTGCCTCGACTCCTTCGCAGAGTCAGGTTGGAAAAGAAGCCGGTGATCCTGGTGGCTCCAGCGTGGCCCCGAAGGGCCTGGTACGCGGAGATCATCAAAATGTCTGTGGGGAGTCCTTGGACCCTTCCACGTCGTCCGGACCTGCTTTCGCAAGGACCGATATACCACCCTTCCTTACTAACTCTAAGTTTAACGGCCTGGCTATTGAATCCCACATCCTAAAGAAGAGAGGTCTCTCTAACTCTGTGGTATCAACTATAATCAATGCCAGGAAGCCTGTATCCAGGCAGATCTACTATAGAGTTTGGAAGGCGTACATCACTTGGTGCGAGGCCAGAAAATGGCATCCACGTAAGTACGTTATAGGCAGAATTCTGGACTTCCTACAGTGGGCTGTAGACAGGAAGTTTGCCTTAAGTACTATCAGGGGTCAGGTTTTGGCCTTATCAATACTATTTCAAAGGCCCCTGGCTATGCATTCACTTGTCAAATCCTTTATGCAAGGAGTGACTCGTATTATTCCACCGATTAAAGCTCCCATATGCCCATGGGATCTAAATTTGGTTCTGTCGGTTCTGCAGAAGCAGCTATTTGAACCTTTGCGGCACATTTCCTTGGTTCTACTCACCAGAAAATTGATATTTTTAGTAGCCATATGCTCGGCTAGAAGAGTGTCGGAATTAGCCGCCATGTCCTGTAAAGAGCCATATCTGGTTATCCATAAGGACAGAGTAGTATTACGCCCTCACCCAGCCTTTCTTCCTAAGGTGGTATCGAGGTTTCACTTGAACCAGGATGTTGTTCTTCCTTCTTTTTTCCCCAAACCTAGCTCGGTAGAGGAAAAGTTATTGCATTCTTTGGATGTAGTAAGAGCAGTTAAAGCTTATCTAAAAGCCACTGCTCAGATTCGTAGAACGGATTCTTTGTTTGTTCTGCCGGAAGGCCCCAGAAAGGGTCAGGCAGCATCAAAATCTACTTTAGCCAAGTGGAATCGACAGGTCATAATACAAGCCTATGGCTTGAGAAGGAGACCGCCTCCGTTCAAAGTTAGGGCGCACTCCACGAGAGCAGTTGGAACTTCATGGGCAGTGCATCACCAGGCCTCCCTGGCTCAAATTTGTAAGGCCGCAACATGGTCTTCAGTACACACGTTTACTAGGTTCTACCAGGTGGACGTTAGAAGTCAGGAGGATGTCGCCTTTGGGCGCAGTGTGTTGCAGGCCGCAAAAGATCCTCATGCCTGATGGCGCCCAGCTTATGTATGGTGTATCCCCCCCCCTCATTTGGCATTGCTTTGGGACGTCCCACATAGTAATGACTATGCCGCTCTGTGTCCCGTGATGTATGAACAAGAAAATAGGATTTCTTTTTCGTACATCACGGGACACAGAGCGACTTAGTCATTACTAATGGGTTATATAGATTACCTTCAGGTGTTGGCACTGGCCAATTCCAAACCGGAAGTACCCTCCCCTATATAAGCCCCTCCCATCCGGGAGCACCTCAGTTTTTTGCCAGTGTCTAAGGTGTTGGCCAAAGAGTAACATGTGTTTTCACTGGGCTTGCGTACAGGTTCTTTTGGGCCTTAGTAAGCTGTTCCGGATCCCACCAAAAAAGCTTCATAGCTAAACGGTCGGTACCCGGGCCTTGCAGCAGAAGAGCAAGGTTTTGCCTGTAATGCTTCTCTTAGGAGGGCTGGACCCTGGGATCCAGAGCTCTGGTCATACCCACGACCAAGATGTTGTCTGTGCAGGGTGCTATACAGGTCCAGGGGAGTGGAATCCTTGGGAACCCGGTCCCTGAAGGTTTAATTACAATGCCTGCCGTGATAGGTGAAGTTTGGACTTCTGTGGACCAAACAAAGTCCTGCGGCGGGGATCAGGTAAGTGGGGGCCCCCAGGAACTTGGTTCTATTGGGGGACCCCCAAGCCTAATTTGTCTTTCTGTCTGTTACCTAACGGTATTCCCGCTAAATATCTGTGTTTGCCTGTAACTACTGAAAATGTAAAATTTTAATAGTAGTCAAGAAAAAAAAAAAAAAAGGGGACCGCGGTACCTGTGTTAAACCACTAGAGGCCGCTGTAGTCCATTTTTCTTGTCATGTGGATCTTTGGTTTTCTCAAGTCAAAAGATCCAGGCAGCTGGTAAGTTTCTCTGTGGGAATCCACTTCCTCTGCCCTGTTGCTGCGCTCATCCACCGCACAGGCCCTCCGGCAAAAAGGGCCCTGGCTCCTAGTCCCCTGTTTGATTTTGAAAAGGGCGCCAATGGCGCACGGGCGCGTGCACGCGCCTCCTATGAAAAAAAGGGGCGGGGCGGGTGGATGACGCTCGATGCGCGCCGCGGCGCTTCTGCGCATGTGCGGGCGTCCCAGCATGGTTAAAAGACACAGTACAAGTGTCAGCTGGATGCAAACAGAGCTAGCAACAAACAGTGGCACACAGAGGCGGTTGATGCAGGCATCCCCATAGGAAGGCACTTTAGTGGACACCAGCTGGTATATAGCAGCAACTTTGTTAGACTATTACCAGCAAAATTGGTGTATGACGACGGGAATACCTCAGCTTTGTGCTTAAAGGATATGTCGTCCAGACGCTCCGGAAATAGATCTTCCAGGAAGCCAAAGGGGTCTCCATCGGGCTCTGAGGATATTGGGCATGCTTGTACTGCACCAATCTCCCCTGAGAATTCAGAGGTCAGTAGCCGTAGAAACCCCGCAGGAATGCCTGGTGCTGCGGCTGTCCCCAGTCCACCTGCTCCTGTATATATAACAGAGGAGGTTTTATCCTCAACTCTGGGAGGATTGGAAGAGAGATTAACAGCATTGATCGCTGCTTCCCTGTCACAGGAAAAGCGCGTCCGATCTCCGTCTCCTCCTTCAGAGTGCCTGTTAGTGGAGGAACAGCCCCACACAGAGATCGACCTACCTGAAGGGGATCAGGATGAGGTTGATTCAGTTATGGAGGAATCAACAGTGGAAGAACCTTTCTCAGCATCTCAGGCTGAAAGATTATGGGTTCAGTCTCTGACTAATATGGTCCGATCAGCATTTAAAATGCCTCTGGCGGAACCACCATCCACTACGGTTTCCTCGCTGGGGTCGCTAAAAGCTCCCCAGGCTGTCTGTTCCTTCCCAATCCACCCTTTATTAGAAGGGCTTATTTACCAGGATTGGGAGCATCCTGATAAAATATTTGCTCCCCCCAAGAGATTTCCGGTGATCTATCCCATGGAGGATAAGTTCATAAAAAAATGGAGGGTCCCTACAGTGGACGCAGCCATCTCTTCTGTTAACAAATCACTGACATGTCCAGTAGATAATGTTCCAATGTTCAAAGACCCAATAGATAAAAAATTGGAGTCTTTACTAAAATCTGCTTTCTCTACAGCAAGCATGGTGACACAACCTGCAGTAGCAGCGATTGGAGTCTGCCAAGCAGTGAAAGATCAGTTGAAACAAGTCTTAAGGGACTTACCAGATCAGCAGGCTCTTGCCCTAGCTGACCTGCCTAGAGCCTTGTGTTTTGCGGTGGACGCCATAAAGGATACAATCCAACAGGCCTCCCGCTTTACGCTGTCAATAGTACATATGCGTAGGCTTCTGTGGCTCAAAAACTGGTCTGCTGAAGCTCCCTGTAAAAAACTGCTGGTTAGCTTCCCATTTCATGGAGAACGCTTATTTGGAGAAGATCTGGACAAATATATCCAGAAAATTTCTGCCGGTAAAAGTTCACTCTTACCGGTTAAGAACAAGGGTAGAAGTCCTTCTTTTAAGAGGCCTACTTCTCCAGTCCCGGGCACATCGGCTGTGAAGCAGTTCCGACGGCCTCCGCGGTCAAATTCAGGGGGCAGAAATCAGGGACAATCACAGGGTAACAAGAAGCCCTGGATCAAGAGAGGTACAAAACCTCCCCCCAAGGCATGAAGCGTTGCCCCCACTCAATCGGGTGGGGGGAAGACTTCAGTTGTTCACAGAGACCTGGCGGGACACCATCAGAGACAGATGGGTGCTCTCCGCAGTAAGTCTGGGATACAAGCTGGAGTTAAAAGGCACTCCTCCTGCCCAATTTATGAGGTCAAACGTGCCAAGAGATCCCCAAAAGAGAGGATCCCTCCTTCTGGCACTAGAACAACTATTGCTCCAAGGTGTAATCATGAAGGTTCCCCTGGAAGAAAGCGGATTCGGGTTTTACTCGAACCTTTTCACAGTCCCCAAACCAAATGGGGACGTGAGGCCCATATTAAATCTAAAAGGGCTAAACAAGTTCCTAAATATCAGGACTTTTCGGATGGAGTCGATCCGATCGGTGGCCACCGCCCTACAAGGGCAGGAATGGTTAGCCTCGATCGACATAAAGGATGCTTATCTGCATATTCCCATCTTTCCGGCCCACCAGAAATTTCTACGCTTTGCAGTAGAAGGGCACCATTTTCAGTTCAGAGCCTTACCTTTCGGTCTGGCCACAGCACCACGAGTGTTCACAAAAATTCTGGCCCCATTATTGGCCAATCTAAGAACACAGGGTGTAACGATAATGGCATATCTAGACGACCTGCTACTAATAGACCACTCAGTGGAAAAGCTGGAAGTAGCTATTCACAAGACAATCAAGTATCTGGAATATCACGGTTGGATTATCAACCGGGACAAGTCAGCTCTAAGACCAGTCAAAAGTCTGGAATACTTAGGGCTAAGGCTGGATTCAAATCAGAGAAAGATTTTCTTACCTCCAGAGAAGGTGTCGTCTTTAAAAGATTTGACCCACTTAGTGGGTACAAAAAGAAAACCATCCATACGCCTCTGCATGAGGCTGCTGGGAAAAATGGTGGCTTCATTCGAAGCGGTACCCTACGGTCAATTCCATTCAAGGAATTTGCAAAGGGCCATACTGTCAGCCTGGAACAAAAATGTTCAGGCTTTAGACTTACCAATGTCCCTGTTCCCTTCCGTTCGCAAGAGCCTCCATTGGTGGTTGGTGCCCCAGAATCTGGAAAAAGGGAAACCCTTCAGTCCGGTTTCTTGGAAGGTAGTCACTACAGATGCCAGCCTCATAGGCTGGGGGGCAGTACTGGAGCAATGGTCTCTCCAGGGCAAGTGGTCAGAAGCAGAAAAGGCCCTGCCCATCAATCTCTTAGAGATACGAGCAGCCCGGTATGCCCTAGTAGCATGGACATCCAAACTCCAAGGGTCCCCTGTCAGAATTCAATCAGACAATGCCACAGCAGTGGCATATATCAATCACCAGGGTGGCACCAGGAGTCGTGCAGCCCAGAGGGAAGCAAATTGCATCCTGGAGTGGGCAGAAAAATATGTCCCAGCCATATCCGCGGTTTTCATCCCAGGAGTGGAAAATTGGAGAGCGGACTTTTTAAGTCGCCAACAATTATGCCCGGGGGAATGGTCTCTTCACCCCGAGGTTTTCCAGGCAATATGCCAGCGGTGGGGAACACCGGATGTAGATCTGCTAGCATCCAGATTCAACGCAAAGGTGGACAGATTTGTGTCTCGCACAAGGGATCCTCTAGCTTGCGGCTCGGATGCCCTAGTGTTCCCTTGGGATCAGTTCAAGCTGATATATGCATTCCCACCGCCACAATTGTTACCGCGATTACTCCGCAGAATCAGGGTAGAAAAGAAACCAGTGATTCTGGTGGCTCCAGCGTGGCCCCGAAGGGCATGGTACGCGGAGATTGTAAAAATGTCAGTGAGGAGTCCTTGGACCCTCCCAGATCGTCCGGACCTGCTGTCGCAGGGACCGATATACCACCCTTCCTTACCAGCCCTAGGTTTGACGGCCTGGCTATTGAAGCCCACATTCGGAAAAAGAGAGGGCTCTCTAATTCTGGGGTATCTACCATGATCGATGCCAGGAAGCCGGTATCCAGGCAGATCTATTATAGGATCTGGAAAGCGTACATTACGTGGTGTGAGGCCAAGAAATGGCATCCACGTAAGTACGTGATAGGGAGGATTTTTGGACTTCCTACAGTGGGCTGTAGATAGGAAGCTGGCCTTGAGTACTATCAAGGGTCAGATTTCGGCCTTGTCAATATTTTTTCAAAGGCCCTTGGCTTCGCATTCACTAGTCAAAGCTTTCATACAAGGAGTGATGCGTATTAGCCCTCCGGTTAGTATTCCCATATGTCCTTGGGACTTAAACCTGGTTCTGTCAGTTCTACAGAAACAACCGTTTGAACCATTGCAACACATTTCCTTGGTTCTTCTCACCAGGAAATTGATTTTCTTAGTAGCCGTTTGTTCGGCTAAAAGAGTATCGGAATTAGCCGCCTTGTCCTGTAAGGAGCCATATCTGGTTGTCCATAAGGACAGAGTAGTATTACGTCCTCATCCAGCCTTTCTTCCCAAGGTGGTATTGAGGTTTCATTTGAACCAAGATGTGGTTCTTCCTTCTTTTTTCCCCAAACCTAGCTCGGTAGAGGAAAAGTTATTACATTCTTTGGATGTAGTAAGAGCAGTTAAAGCTTATCTAAAAGCCACTGCTCAGATTCGCAGAACGGATACTTTGTTTATTCTGCCGGAAGGCCCTAAAAAGGGTCAGGCAGCATCAAAATCCACTTTAGCCAAGTGGATTCGACAGGTCATAATACAAGCCGATGGCTTGAGAAAGAGACCGCCTCCGTTCAAAGTTAGGGCGCACTCCACAAGAGCAGTTGGAACTTCATGGGCAGTGCATCACCAGGCCTCCCTGGCTCAAGTATGTAAGGCCGCAACATGGTCTTCGGTACACACGTTTACTAGATTCTACCAGGTAGACGTTAGAAGTCAGGAGGATGTCGCCTTTGGGCGCAGTGTGTTGCAGGCCGCAAAAGATCCTCATGCCTGATGGCGCCCAGCTTATGTATCCCTCCCCTCATTTGGCATTGCTTTGGGACGTCCCATTAGTAATGACTAAGTCGCTCTGTGTCCCGTGATGTACGAAAAAGAAAAAGGGATTTTTATAACAGCTTACCTGTAAAATCCTTTTCTTGGAGTACATCACGGGACACAGAGCTCCCACCCCTCTTTTTGGGACACTTATTGCTTGGCTACAAAACTGAGGTGCTCCCGGATGGGAGGGGCTTATATAGGGGAGGGTACTTCCGGTTTGGAATTGGCCAGTGCCAACACCTGAAGGTAATCTATATAACCCATTAGTAATGACTAAGTCGCTCTGTGTCCCGTGATGTACTCCAAGAAAAGGATTTTACAGGTAAGCTGTTATAAAAATCCCTTTTTTTAAAACAGCTTACCTGTAAAATCCTTTTCTTGGAGTACATCACGGGACACAGAGCTCCCACCCCTCTTTTGGGGACACGTATTGCTTTGCTACAAAACTGAGGTACTCCCGGATGGGAGGGGCTTATATAGGGGAGGGTACTTCCTGTTTTGGAAGTTGCCAGTGCCAGCACCTGAAGGTAATTCTATATAACCCACATAGTAATGACTATGCCGCTCTGTGTCCCGTGATGTACTCCAAGAAAAGGATTTTACAGGTAAGCTGTTTTAAAAATCCTATTATTTTGTACATCTACAGCACAGACTGGGCCTTGATAGATAACTGGCTACAAGAGAGCCAAGGTATGATGTTTACATAATGATTTACATTATTATTTGGTTATATGATCTTATTAAATTATATGATTTAATATGAATATTATGATACAATGTTAGAGCTGTGTATGCAACCTACTAAAGCCTCATACACACGGTCGGACTTCAAACAAACTTTTCCGTGGATTTTTGTTCACAGGGTGTTGGCAGTGAACTTGGTATGCGTACACACGGCAGGACTTTTTCAGCCAACTTTCCCCAAATCACATGGTTTTTCTGCTCTTTTCTGCTCTTTACCACCACCCTTTGGTCAACTTCTGCTATTGTTGGTTGATTTTAACATTGGTTCTGAGCATGCGTGTTTGTACTAATAGACTTCTATACACACGATAGGATTTTGCACCGTAGGACTTTTGTTGCCGAAAAATGCGTCCGTTTGCAGAGCGAACATTTGTACGATGAAAACCGAAAAAGTTTGTCCGATGGAGCGTACACACGGTTGTTTTTTTTTAAAACCTGGGAATTTAGAAGTTTGTTGTCAAAAAGTCAGACCGTGTGTATGGGGCTTTACATATTTTGGGATGAAAAATAGTTGTCAAGAAGATCAGTAGATGACTACCAGTTTTGTTATTCAAGGTTCATGCTGTTCATACACCTAATGCCATGATTGTTTGATATACACACATTCTTTTTTTTCGCCTTTAGTTTTAATATTTCTTTATTGAGATATATGATAAATCAGTATTAGACATATTATAAACAATATCAGGTACATATAATATTCCAACAGTTGGTGGAGGTTTGAGAAAGGGAGAACAAACTAAGGTGGCCTAGAGGAGGCCTGTAAGTAGAGAGAGGGGAAGGAAAAAGGAGCAGTAAAGAAACAAGGAATGGGGGTAAGGGAAGTAAAGGGAAGCTGTCTGTTTAGATGGGTTACATAAAATATGTATAAATGACAGTGTAAGTAGGGTATGCAATATAACAAACAAAGCAAGATTAGAGAGTTTTCAATTGTAAGTGAATACCAATGATAGGTCACTAGGCAGGTTCAATTTTAGTGGGTCAAGAAGGTATTTTTATGTTTGAGTTATAGTTTACGATAGCAGTTGGGATGTTGAAGCCAGGGGTTCCATTGTCGAATAAATTTTGTTTGCAAGAGATGTGCTCTAGCAAAGGAGTATTCGTAAAGAGTATGCTCATTGAGGATTTGTATAAATGTGATATAATCAGGAGGTGTCGGGAGTTTCCAGCTATGGGCGATTGTTAAACGGCCTGCAATAAAAAAATGTGGTTAATTATGGGATGGAACTTGGCAGGCCAGGAGTTTGTGTCTAAGCACAGTAGGGCAGGTTTAGGGTTAGGTAAATGCTGTAGTCCTATGATTTCGAAAAATTAGAGAGAATATCCTGGACCAGAAGTTCCGAATGTTGGAGCAGTGCCACAACATATGGGGTAGAGTACCTGTTGTGCCGCATTGTCACCAGCACTGGGAAAAGATATACACACATTTTACAAAAGAGATCAATCACATAAAATTGCTAGTTCAGTCAGCCAAGTCCGTATACTTTGTAAAGGGCTAATAATCAAAAACCCAACAAAATTTAGCCATCTCTATTTTTATTTTATTTTTTGTGGCAAAAGATTTTTCAATTCAAAGATCTTTTAATAATTACATTCATGAACAATTATTGGGCCAGTATAAGACTTCCCAAAACACATGCCTCAGTGCGAATGGATACAGGTTGGTTTATTCAGATTCCCAGTTTTCATATCTCTTGTGGACTGATGTCTGTAAGATCCTAGCTTCATAACCAATTTCTACTACTACTAGGAGATCTCTCTCTCTCTCTCTCTCGATCTCTCTCTCTCTCTCGATATCTCTCTCTCTCTCGATATCTCTCTCTCTCTCTCGAGATCCCTCTCTCTCTCTCGAGATCTCTCTCTCTCTCTCTCTCGATCTCTCTTTCGAGATCTCTCTCTCTCTCTCGAGATCTCTCTCTCTCTCTCGATATCTCTCTCTCTCGATATCTCTCTCTCTCTCGATATCTCTCTCTCTCGATATCTCTCTCTCTCTCGATATCTCTCTCTCTCGATATCTCTCTCTCTCAAGATCTCTCTCTCTCAAGATCTCTCTCTCTCTCAAGATCTCTCTCTCTCAAGATCTCTCTCTCTCAAGATCTCTCTCTCTCTCTCAAGATCTCTCTCTCTCTCTCTCAAGATCTCTCTCTCTCGATATCTCTCTCTCAAGATCTCTCTCTCTCAAGATCTCTCTCTCTCAAGATCTCTCTCTCTCAAGATCTCTCTCTCTCAAGATCTCTCTCTCTCTCAAGATCTCTCTCTCTCTCTCAAGATCTCTCGATATCTCTCTCTCTCTCTCTCTCGATATCTCTCTCTCGATATCTCTATCTCTCTCTCTCTCTCTCGATATCTCTCTCTCGATATCTCTATCTCTCTCGCTCTCTCGATATCTCTATCTCTTTCTCTCTCTCTCTCAATCTCTCTCTCTCGATCTCTCTCTCTCGATATCTCTCTCTCTATATATATATATATCTCTCTCTCTCGCTCTCTCTCTCGATATCTCTCTCTCTATATCTCTCTCTCGCTCTCTCTCGATATCTCTCTCTCTATATCTCTCTATCTCTCTCTCGATCTCTCTCTCGATATCTCTCGATATATCTCTCTCTCTCTCTCTCTCGATCTCTCTCTCTCGATATCTCTCGATATCTCTCTCTCTCTCTCGATATCTCTAGATATCTCTCTCTCTCTCGATATCTCTCTCTCGATATCTCTCTCTCTCTCGATCTCTCTCTCTCTCTCAATATCTCTCTCTCTCTCTCGATATCTCTATCTCTCTCTCGATATCTCTATCTCTCTCTCGATATCTCTATCTCTCTCTCAATATCTCTATCTCTCTCTCGATATCTCTATCTCTCTCTCGATATCTCTATCTCTCTCTCGATATCTCTCTCTCTCGATATCTCTCTCTCTCGATATCTCTATCTCTCTCTCGATATCTCTGTCTCTCTCTCTCGATATCTCTGTCTCTCTCTCTCGATATCTCTATCTCTCTCTCTCGATACCTCTCTCTCGATACCTCTCTCTCGATACCTCTCTCTCGATATCTCTCTCTCGATATCTCTCTCTCGATATCTCTCTCATACACTTTGGAGATTACAGCCGTTGTAATTCCCTGTGATGGGGTACAGAGCAAAGAACTATAGTGGAGAAATCAGTATCAATACATGAAGCCAATGGATAGTATAATTCACAAACTTCCATGGAATACTGATAGTAATAGTAGTGGATACACCAATATTATTGTAAACCTTACTGAACCTTACTTGATGTTTAGTGCCCATTAGCTATAGTTAAAAAAAAAAAGGCTTTGATTATTAATATTACAGAAATGACTATTATTCAGACATTATTCAGACATATATACAATAGGGTTTACAATAGAATAATCTTCTACAGGAAAAACAGACATGGCTAACAATTTACTTTCATTGTTCCTGCTAAGATACTATTGCTATAACAATGAGCAAGAATGGTGACTATTGTTAGTGTATGTAACTGATCTGCTCACACAATAATCATGCACTGCATGTCACAACAGAAAACTGGTGCTAAATTGCCCTTTGTGTCCATTTCCATTATTCAAGCTCTTTCTCTGGATATATTTTGCACATTAGTTGTAAGACTGTTGCATGCCCTTAACTTTCTGCTATAACAAAGTGGCTGTTTAAATATAAACTGCTACAGTAGAGTATTGTACTGTGTTAGCCATTGATTAATACAGAAAGTTTGAAGTTTAAGTCATAATTTTTATTGGCTAACTTAACCCCTTTGCACCTAAGGGTGAAACAAATCTTAACGCCTAAGCACAATTTTGCAACTTTGACATGTGTTCGTAAAACCGTACATATCAGGACAAATTGGACTTTCATTTGGTGGTAAATGGTAATGGTTAGCTCCTGATTTTTGTAATTGCCAAAGGAAAACTGGCCAAAAATAGTAAAATATATATATATTTTTAAATTTAGCTGCATATTTCTTGCTATCATCATAACCTTCCACGAAAGAACAACCCAAAATAAATTCTCCTGCGCCTGCCGATCGCAGCAATACCACACATGTGTATGTTAGTTGTTGTTTGTATCCTTAGTACAGCCAAAAAACAAAAGTGTGCATTTTTCTTTTTCTTTTATCCTATCTAAAAACACACTGACACTGAGGCCTCGTACACATGACCGGTTTTCCGACAGGAAAACTGCCAGGAGAGCTTTTGGCCAGGAATCCTGGACATGTGTATGCTCCCTAGCAGTTTTCTCGACAGGAAAACTGCTCGGAAAAAAAAGAGAACCTGTTCACTATTTTCCAGTCGGGATTCCCTGCCGAGAAAACCGGTCGTCTGTATGCTTACCTGCAGGGGAGAAAAACCGTGTATGCTCGATAACACTTTGACGATAGCATACAACTTAATTTAGCCGGCTCATCGTAGTCTTTGACGTCACTGCGTTCTTGCCATTCAAAAGAACGGCGAGTCTTTTGAGTGGCCGTGTGTATACACGGCTTTGCAAGGCAAGCTTGCCAGGAATCCCGTCAGGAAAACCGACGTTTTTCAAATTGACGGGATTCCCGGCTGTGTGTACAGGGCTTAACACTATTACCCCTTTCACACTGAGGTGTTTTACAGGCGTTTTTGCGCTAAAAATAGCACCTAAAAAGCGCCTGTAAACTTCCTCTTCGGCAGGCCCAGTGTGAAAGCCTGAGTGCTTAACGAATAATATAAATGTCTCAATGTTCTCTGCAGAGCCAACTATGATATATTGAAGCTTCACAAATACATGGTAAAAATTATATTCCACTTATGCCACCTCCACTACAGGTCATAGTTTTTTTTTTTTTAATGGCTGAGATACTACTTTTCCGGGCAAAAAACATTTGAATAGCCCACTGGCTCAGGTTAGGCTGCTCAGGACAGACAAGGCTACCCTCCAGCAGGTACCCAGAAAACAAAATGTATATACATGGAAGGAGCGCCAGGGCAAAAGATAAAAGAGTCCAATTACATTTATTGGTATTGTGCTAAAAGACAGCCAACGCATTTCAGGGGGTCAAAAGAACTCCACCTTTATTGGGGCTTCAGTTAAAAATGAGAACCTTGAATGGACTCAAATGAAGGGATCTGTGCAGGAAAGCCGATTGCTGGATTAGAAGAGTTATTCGCCTGTATGAGCGCTCAAGATAAAACAACTTTTCTGGTGTCAATCAGCAGCCTATATTACTGAAGATGTGCATGTTTTGTTCTTTTCCAATGATGTCCAGAATTAAGTGCCAACATTTTTTTTTTTTTCACACGTATGATTAACACAGAATGGAGGGACTCCAGGCTATGGTTGCTACCAGCGGGCTGTGAGAACTGGGCTCCACTAGTAATTTTGTTTTGTACCTCCTCATGTCTAGATTGCGCTCAACTTCTTAGAATGTGCGGGGCTAAACTCCAAAGTGAAAAGATCATTAATGTTTGACTATCTGGCACGCCAAAATCCGCATGTGATCCTTCTCCAGGAAACCCATCTCCATAGCTCTAGAGTCATGGCCCTTAAGAGAACAAAAATTGCTTACGCCATCAATTCCACATACTCCACATATGCCAGGGGCACTTCCATCCTCATAGCCAAATCAGCACCTGTTAGTATTAAACATGTCAAACTCGATCCTAATGGTTGCTTTGTAATTGTGCTTGAGCTTATGGGTAGGCCATACACGGTGACTAGTCTATATGCTCCGCCACCCTTCACTAAACTGTTCTTTGAACGGGTGATGAACTCCATATTGGCGATATTGGAGGGCCCTTTATTGATAGCGGGGGACTATAATACGGTGCTGGATAACTCCATCGATAGACTAAAATGCTCTACATTGCCCCCCACCCCCTGGGTTCTTTTCTGACTCAATTTGATCTCGTGGAGGCCTGGAGATGGAAGCATGCGGATGGGAGGGAGTATTCGCGTTAGTCGGAATCACACGGTACTCTGTCTCGTATTGATCTCTGTTTGGTCTCGTCGGATTTGCTCAAGATGGTGATTGTGATCCCTAGGGCGGTGTCTGATCATTCCCCTTTGCTGGTGGACCTCGCCCTAGGCACCCCCTCCTCCTATCGGGTGTGGCGGCTGAGCCCTCTGTGGCTGGCGGATCAGGCTGTTGTGGACCAGAGTGTGGCTGAAATGAAATCCTACTGGATATCTAACAGGCAGAGCGCCTCCGTCCCGGTGGTTTGGAATGCTTTTAAGGCCACCACACGTGGCTCTTTTGCTGCAGCCATTGGACAGGCCCGCAAGGCATCTCAGTCCAGACTGGTGGACGCGGAAGGGGATCTCAGGGAGGCGGAGGCTGCTTATTCTGCGGCCCCAACTCCTGAGACACACGCTGCCTGGAAGCACAGAGCCAGAGAACTGGATTCGGTGCTTTTGGAGCGCACCCAGAAGAAGTTGCTGTATCAGAACCAGCGACTCTTTGAGTTTGGTGACAAGAACAGTCGTTTGCTGGCGTACCTCTCTAGACCTGACTATCAGCCATGCAGCATCCCTAGAATTAAAAACCCAGAGGGAGTAGTGGTAGAACAAAAAAAGGAGATCATGGATGCCTTTGTCACATTTTTTACCTCACTATATGCTACTAGAGCTCACTATACAATTGTGTAATTGGATGACTATCTTTCTGAAATCTTGCTGCCAAGACTTCAGACCCAACAGGTGTCACTCCTTGATGATCCTCTGACGACTGAGGAAATTGGGGAAGCCATACAATCCTTTGCCAGAAATAAAACTCCAGGAATGGATGGTTTCCCTATAGAGTGCTATATGCAGTTCAGAGATCTACTCATCCCTCACCTACTTAGGTTTTATAACTTTGCTATGAAAACGGGACAGTTGCCGCCCTCCATGTCAGAGGCGTTGATTGTCCTCATTCCCAAACCTCATAAGGATCACCTACTCTGTGAATCATACAGGCCAATCTCGCTCATTAATTCGGATGTCAAGATTCTGGCCAAGGTGCTCGCCCAGCGACTGAACACAGTCATTACTACTGTTATTGGTGCGGACCAGACTGGGTTCATCCCTGGGCGATCGACTGCCATTAACTTGCATAGACTGTTCACTAATCTGCAGGCCACTCATGAGGAGATGGGATCCCGGGTCGTTTTGGCCTTAGATGCACACAAGGCATTTGACTCGGTCGAATGGCCTTATCTGCTGGAGGTTTTGGCGAAGCTTGGATTCGGCAACACCTTTATCAGATAGGTGCAACTGCTTTATCTGAAACCCACCGCTAGGTTGAGAGTGAATGCATCCGTGTCTGACCCCTTTCAAATAAAGAGAGGCACCAGACAGGGATGTCCCCTGTCGCCGCTGCTATTTGCGTTGGCAATAAAACCTTTGGCAGCGCTGATAAGATCCAGCCGGGAGGTTGCGGCACTGACGATTGGGGGTCTGGAAGAGAAGGTGTCTCTCTATGCCGATGATATGCCAATATATTTGTCGGATCCTCAATCGTCTCTCCCAGCCCTGCTGGAGATTATTCGGAGGTTTGGTCACTTCTCTGGGTTTCAGGTTAACTGGGACAAGTCTCTTTTGTTTCTGATAGACCAGGCTGCACCGCTAGTGCTACCTCCCTCTTGCCCACTCCAAGTAGTCAGCTCCTTCCGATATTTGGGAGTCATGGTGCAACACTCATTATCCTCCTACAATAAAATTAATCTAGACCCTCTTATCGGAAGAATGAAAACCACATTGAAAACGTGGGATACTCTCCCGCTTACGTTACTAGGTAGGATAAACATTTTTAAAATGATCTTCTTACAACGATTTTTGTACATTCTGGGTAATTCTCCAGTATATGTCACAAAAGTCAAATTTAAGGAAATAGACTCTATTCTTACTTCTTTTCTCTGGAGGGGGGGGAGCAGTTAGGATTGCCAAAAATACCTTGCAATTGCCGGTACTAGAGGGCAGGCTGGCCTTACAATGTCTCCACACATACTATATTGCCTCGCAGTTGGCTCATGCACATTGGTGGTTCTATCCTGAAGCCAACAATGCAGCCACTGCATTGGAGGTAGCTATACTTACCTCCTAAGAGTCCCTGCAAAACCTGATTCACCGCATGTCCCTTAGAGGGTGGGAGGGTACAACTGTCCTGGCAATGACACTGCAGATTTTTAGACTCACTAAACTACAGTCCTCCACTGACAGTAATACATACTCACCAAACACTCCACTCTGGGGGAATCCGAATCTGCCAGAATTCTTACGCAGATCTGATCTAAACGGGGGGTGAAAACAATTATGCATTTATTCTCGGACAACATGTTTCGTCCTTTTGACGAATTTCGTAGAGACTACAAGCTACCCCGCACGGCCTACTTCCTTTATTTGCAGATCCGCCACACTGTGGCAACGCAGTTCGGCCTCCGCAATATAGTTGTTCAACTTTCTCCGCTGGAACGCTTACTGACTGACTCCTCTCACGCCAAACTAGTCTCCACATACTATGGGTCCCTTTTACACTCTACAACTCATAGGTTCAGCAGTACGGCCAATAGCTGGAGAGCTGACATCCCTGAGCTGACAGAGGACATCTGGCAGAAGGTTCTTCGCCTGACAAGGTGATACAGACTAAATTGCTATACAAAACAAAAGGGAAGATTGCCTGATTCACAATGAGACAGTATACATGTATGATACCAAATGATTGATTCGTTAAATCAAAAAACGGGATCCTCCTAACCAAATAGCACTAGAGAAAATAAAGAGGGGGGGGGGAAGGATGTTGGGACAAGGCCCAACTGAAGATAATAGGGTGAATCAACCACAGATCGACTGGTAATGTATCAAAAATAGAAAATACTTTATTGGTTGAATGCTAAAATAGAGAATACACATTTCATCCTGACTATATGACATGAGTCATAGAGGAGAAAGGGGTTTCTCCCAAACCTTAACGAACTAGTTTTAATAATAAAATCAATAACATGAATAAACATACACAATGCACTGCTGAAGAGAAATAGATATAAAAATAGAGATGGCCAGAGTGGACCAGGACCACCCGCTGAACTAATCCTCGCGTCCCTGCTAATGAATGAACACAGAATAACCTGACAATATTGATGTCAAAAATATGAAAGAAACCTGCAATGGGTTATATATCTTGAGAAATTCAAAAAATTGTGTAGCTAGATGCTGATATTGCAGCTAGAGAAAGACACTATCTGAGTCCCATATGAAAAATAATGAGTAAACGTTCATCCAGTGGTTGCTGATCAAGACCAAGGATGGATGATTAGAACAGCACTGATTAATAGATCGTGCTTGTTTCCGATTGGTTCACAAATATTTATTCATACTGAATATGCGTATCCCACAGTTATATATCGGCATAGATATGCTTGAGATGAGTGGTGGGATTATAGCATTTACGTGGACAAATTGGATGTAGGCTTGTTACATTACACAGGGTGATGTAACAAAAGATTCCTGTGAAGAAAAGCCTGTTGTGTGGAGTCAATTCAGAGAGGCTAGAGGAAGTACATAGTGCAAGCGTTGCATGATGCGGTGAAATAGGTTGTGGGGGGTAACCATATAACAGTTTGCTGGCTTACCCATCCAGGAGATCCATCCCCTAATCCATCCGTCACCAAAAAGCCGTTTGTGCTAATGCTGCTAGATTTCTCATATCATTGACAACTATTGCTGCTCTCTTCCACGAGCTTACATCCGGCCTGTATGCATGTGTGAACGTTTACAGCGTCGGGAGCGTCTTTCCGTCCGGTCACGTGTTACTGCTGCGTCATGCAGATCCGATCACACGGCACTGGGCTGTAAGGGTTTGGCTTCCACCAGCACGCTGTTTCACAATAGAGTTTTGAAGCCGATGTAATTGCAGGCTTTAGCCTCTGGGGGCAAACAAGCTGTCTTTCTCGATCCCATGTAGGTTTTCAATGTACTGTAACGGAGGTGCTCACAGAGAGGAGAGGAGAGGAGCGAGGGGAACTAGTGCAAACTCAAAACCACTGCGTCGGACATGACGCGTTTCGTGACATATATGTCACTTCATCTTGATGCAAGATCCTCTTTCAGGGGCTCAGGTTCAGTGTGTCCTTAAACACTACAGCACAAACAAGTAAAAGGATTGAGCCAGCAACGCTGTAGTCCATATAGCAATTTTATTAGTTGGTTACAAAAAGTGACAAGCAAAGTATCTGACGTATTTCGGCAACAGCCTAAGTCGTAGCTGGTAAATGAGCCGGGAATTTTTGATGTGCATTGCCCTTCCATGTTTACCTTGCTGCAAAGGCTAGTTATAGACTGCAGTGGTTGCCATTTGTTTACTCAGTTTGTGGATTGGTGCGGGCATGCACAGGATACTCTTAGCTGCCATTGTGCCCTTGCTGGGTGTCCCATGCATCCCTATACCTTTAAGGAGGGGTGGGCTCCCTCCAGGCACACCTGCCCTTAATCTATTTAGCTGCTATATATGTGCCACAATTTGGGAGACTCTCAAAATTATAGAGTTAGGACTGCAGTAAACTGACATGGCCACTGCAGCTTACACATATGTTTGCAAATGTGTGCTAGACATGTGCAATTCATTTAGTTCTGAATCAAAATTCTGACACATTTTTTGTTATTCAGAAATTTGGATGTATCCGAAATCCTGAATTACAATAGTAATGAATTTAAACGAATCCGAAATAACTAAAACGAAATTGGACCGAAATTCAAATTGAACTCTAAGCGAATTTCCAGTGGATTCAAAATTTTGAAAACGAGAACAGAATAAAATAGAATATAAAATAAAGGAATAAAATAGAATTGGAAAGAATAGAATAGAGTAAAACAGAACAGAATATAAAATAAAAGAATAGAATAACATATAATGGAAAATAAAGGAATATAATATGAAAGAATAGGATAGACTAGAATATAATAGAAAATAATAGAATAGAAAATAATAGATTAAAACTGAATAGAATAGAATAGAAAATAAAAGAATAAAAAAAAAGAATAGAACAGAATAGAGTAAAACAGAACAAACTAGAATATAAATGAAAGGAATAGAATAAAACGTAAAACATAAAAGAATAGAATATAAATGAATAGAACAGATAAAATAGAATAGAAAATAAAAGAATATAATAAAATATAATAGAAATTAAAGGATTAGAATAGAATAGAGTAGAGTAAAACAGAAAAGAAAAGAAAAGAAAAAAAATAATAGAATAGAGTAGAAAAGAATACAATAAAATTGAATTGAATAGAGTCAAACCGAAAAAAATAGAATATGAAATTAAATAATAGAATAAAATAGAATATAAATTAAAGTAATAAAACAGATTAGAGTAGAAAAGAATAGAATAGAAAAGAATAGAATAGAAAGGAATAGAACAGAACATAATAAAAAATAAAGAATATAACCATCTTCCAAAATTAAAATTTCAAATAAAATAAATTTGAATTCTAATAAAATATATTAGAATACAATAAAATAAAATGGAAAGAATGTAACTATTTTTTCCGACATTCAGATTTTGAATAGAATACATTTGAATTGGAATAGAATAGATTAGAATAAAAACAAGAATAGAAACGAAAATCTGAATAGAATGAAATAAAATAGAATAAAATAAAATAAAATAGAAAGAATACTGTATAACTATCTTCTGAAATTCGAATTTGGAACAGAATACATTTGGATTTGAATAGAATAGATTATAATACAGCCTGTAGAATAGAAAAGAATAGAATGGAAAATAAGATAATAGAAAAGAATAGAAAAAACAATAGACTAGAATAGAATTGAATAAAATAGAAAGAATATAACCGTCTTCCGTAATGTAAATTTTGAACAAAATAAATTTGAATTCAAATAGAATAGATTAGAACAGAAAATAAGAGAATAGGATAGAAAAGAAAAGAATATAAAATAAGAGAATAGAAAATAATAGAACAGAAAAAACAATAGAATGGAATAAAATAGAAAGAATATACGGTAACCATCTTCCAAAATTCGAATTTTAAAGATAAATTCAAATTCGAATGCCAATTCAAATAGAATTTGGAAATAAATAAACAAAACTAATTTAACTAAATAAAATTGGTAAATAACAAATCAAAACAAAAAACAAAACAAATTTTTTCGTTCTGCACATGTCTAATGTGTGCAACTAAACCCCTGAGAAGAGAGAATGCATTAAAGTAAAAAACCATTAGCCTTTAGAAGCACTTTCTTTGAACATATCACCTGGTCATAATCAGACAACCCCAAAACTTGTAAATGATATGTGTCTAATTAGGACCCATTTGAGTCTTGTGTAGTATAACTGTAAAGAGAACCTCGCGCCAATATATACTAATAAACTAAGAACCAATAACAAAAAACAAAAAGCTGCTCCCCTGCGAAGTGATAAACTCCCAGTGATAGTGTTGAATATAGGGGGCGCTAGTACTATTTAATATACCAAAGTGCTATAATATAATTTAATCAATTTGACAACCTTATAAGCTCTTAATTGGTAACCCAATCTAAAGCATTAGTGACAGTCCCAATATGAGTCCTTCAATTTACATGGTGTTTAAAGTCCATAACCAACATAAATACACATTTGCTGTTGTGGTCAATCTTGAAGAAAAAACTTTTTTTGAGATGAAATCCTTCTGACATCAGAACTTATTCATTCAATATCTCTGATATGGAAATAGTGGTGATATAGAAAGTGAATCCTCCACCAATGTTTTTACAACTACACACCCGACGTGTCAGTAGTTTGATTCTGCTTACCAGAATTAAATGACCTCTTTCGCCAAAAAGTAGGTCATTAAGGCTTGCGCAGGATTGTGCCTGCTCACATAGATGATAATGGAGACGTACAGTAGCCTTCCTCCTCACAAAGTTGTGGCCGGATAATATGTAAAAATTATGAAAAAATCCCCATAGTGTGAAACCGTTTATTGATAAAATGTATATAAAACAGAGAGCCAAATGGCTTACTCACATTAAAATGTGCCCATTCCCGGCACTGGGGCTGCTGGTTTTCAGATTCGTGTGCTGGCGGGGAACTGTTCTAACGCGGCCACCTCCGTCTGCGGCTACCTGGTCACGTTCGTGCGTCATTTCCGGACTGAGTGGTTTGCCGGAAGCTAGGAGGTGGAACGCAGCTCTCTGTTTTATATACATTTTATCAATAAACGGTTTCACACTATGGGGATTTTTTCATAATTTTTACATATTATCCGGCCACAACTTTGTGAGGAGGAAGGCTACTGTACGTCTCCATTATCATCTATGTGAGCAGGCACAATCCTGCGCAAGCCTTAATGACCTACTTTTTGGCGAAAGAGGTCATTTAATTCTGGTAAGCAGAATCAAACTACTGACACGTCGGGTGTGTAGTTGTAAAAACATTGGTGGAGGATTCACTTTCTATATCACCACTATTTCCATATCAGAGATATTGAATGAATAAGTTCTGATGTCAGAAGGATTTCATCTCAAAAAAAGTTTTTTCTTCAAGATTGACCACAACAGCAAATGTGTATTTATGTTGGTTATGGACTTTAAACACTATGCAAATTGAAGGACTCATATTGGGACTGTCACTAATGCTTTAGATTGGGTTACCAATTAAGAGCTTATAAGGTTGTCAAATTGATTAAATTATATTATAGCACTTTGGTATATTAAATAGTACTAGCGCCCCCTATATTCAACACTATCATTGTGTAGTATAACGCTTAGCTTTGTGTAGTAAAGAGTTTACTGCACGTTACCACACAGCACAATAAAAAAACTGTAAAGTACTGTATGCTGCTGTGCTATTTATTTTGAATGGTACCCCAGAAACCTAGCTACGGCTCTGCAATACACATTAGTTGAAAACATTTTAATACGGCAGCCCTTATCTGCTGTAATATTACAGACCTGTATATATACAGTGTATACGCACACACACAGTTTATACAGTGACAGGGCTGCACCTTGTCACATTGTTAAACAAGGTATATGTCACACAGGAGTCTCAAGGGTAGAGGTTGAGGAGCTCCAGGATGGCTCTGTGGTGAAAACTCTGAATTGTGTTCCCGAGTCCAGAAACTTTGAAGAGTCTTGAGAAGAATGAAGCCGAGAAGGGCAAATTACAATGCAGTGGCTGCTGTGCAGTTCAGGGCAGAGGGATCACTGCAGTATCAATGCACAGATTGGTGCATCACACTGTTCACTTTTTTCTGTTTTTAAACCAACTTTATTGAACATTAATTTCATTAAGTTGCATTGGCCATCACACGATGCAAGGCAATAGATTGCTTTGTACTGCGTTGGAAAAAAGGATGGCACATAGGAGACAAGGCACTTTGTCACGTCTTGCGGTGGGACTGCGCTGGAATAGCTGCCCAACACAGTCCCAATGCACCTGGTGTGATCAAACCTTAAGGCCAGGTTCACACTGGTGCAACATACACTCCGACTTTGGGAGCTCATGTCACATGACGTGTACAAATCAATGGTTCCCTATGAGAGCCGTCTTAAAGGGGTTGTAAAGGTAAATGTTTTTTCACCTTAATGCATCCTATGCATTAAGGTGAAAAAACATCCGACAGTACCGCCCCGAGCCTCCGTTTTACCTACCTGGCCCCTTGAAAGTCCCATGCTCGTCCCCGTCATCCTCCTCGGTTCTCAGCCTGGCCCTCGATTGGCTACACTGGATGGATTGAAAGCAGCGCAGCCATTGGCTGGCGCTGCTGTCAATCATATCCAATGACGCGGCGCGCCGGGGGGCGGGGCCGAGTGATACAGTCGGCGGCTATGGCTGCCGCTGTATCACAGGAGCGCGCCTGCAATAACTCCACACCATGTGAGCTCGCTCGCATGAAGGTGTGGAGTCCTTGCGGGGAGGAGCCGAGACAGTCGCCGAGGGACCCCAGAAGACCAGGATCGGGGCCACTGTGTGCAAAACGAGCTGCACAGTGGAGGTAAGTATAACATGTTTGTTATTAAAAAAAGGTTCCTGCACTACTTTGGTTCTACTTCATTCCATTGAATATCGTTAAAGTCGGATCAAAGTCGGATCCTCATCCTAACCATTCGACCTGTGACATCCGACATGGTGATTACAGCAGCAAGAAAAGGAACTTATGTCACACTGGGATTGTTTTGATTGGTCAAAAGACAAGTCAGACTATCTCAAAGTCAGAGCAAAATCGTATTCTGTTCATTCAAGTCAGATGGAAGTAGGACCGATGTAGGACCGATGTCGCAGGGCAAAGTCGTGCAAGAGTCATGTCGTACCAGTGTGAACCCGGCCTAACTCTGTGTCCATGTCTTACTGGAGACCAGTAGCCCGATGGTGCAGGTGTGCACAGCTTTTTTAATCCAGGGAACTGGCTATTAGTTGGGGAGGGCCGCACTTCTGTAATATATATACTTTAGTATATATACACATATCTGGGTACACTGGAAAATAACTCCTGTCCTGCTGAGTGCATCTGCTGCCTGCTTCATTTTTTACATATTTATTCCATGGATTGCACCCTGGCCAATATCCCTAAAAGTGTGTGCAGTGGCTCTACATCACATATTTAGGTACAGTATGCACGCTAAAGGAATGGAAATTTATATATGTTCCTAAAGTCGGCCATTTTACCAGTAGACTTTTGTTTGAACATTTTCAGTTTTAGAAAAAAAATTTGCGTTTCGAATGGTTAGTGGGGTCAAATCGACAATCATTTTCACTGTAGCGACAAGAAAATTCAAAGGAGCAGGATGGAAATTTTTTCTCAAACAAGCCCAATTCTAACTTTGAATTTGTAATGCACATAAGCTAGGCACAAAAACATCCTGTTTAACCACTTGTCTACTGGGCACTTTTACCCCCTTCCTGCCCAGGCCAATTTGCAACTTTCAGCGCTGTCGCACTTCGAATGACAGCTCCGCGGTCATGCAACACTGTACCAAAGCAAAATTTTTATCATTTTTTCACACAAATAGAGCTTTTTTTGGGTGGCATTTAATCGCCACTGTTTTTTTTACATTTTTTGCTAAATAAATGAATGAAAAAAGACCAAAAATTTTGGGGGAAAAAACATATTTTTCATATTTTTTTATACAATTTTGCAAACAGGTAATTTTTCTCCTTCACTGATGTGCTCTCATGAGGCTGCACTGATGGGCATTAATAGGCTGCACTGATTAGGTGGCACTGATAGGCTGCACTGATGGGCACTGATGAGACCGCACTGATGGGCAATGATGAGGCACTGATGGGCACTGGTAGGTGACACTGATGAAGCACTGATTGGAAGCACTGGAGGGCACAGATTGGCAGCACTGATGGGCACGCACTGATAATCAGGACACTGATAATTAGTGCCCTGATTAGCAGTGTAGTCGTCCCTTTTACAGAAGTCGCTTATCGGCTCTCTTCTCCCTTCCTCACGCTGTCAGCATGAAAAAAGGAAAGCCGATAACCGGCTTCGGTTTACATCGTGATCAACTGTGATTGGACACAGCTGATCACATGGTAAAGACCTGCTGATTGGCTCTTTACCTCAATCTGTGATCAGCAGTGCGCCATAGTGGGTGCGATCACGGGAGGCCGTCCTATGACGACTTCCCAGAACTGGCCGTCCGCATTGGAGTCGTCATTCGGCTATAGCGCGGTCAGCAAGTGGTTAATACATTTGGGATTCCAATAAAGTAGCAGGTCTAGATGAAATTTTAAGGGCTTTTAAACAAAATTAGATGACTCAATGAAGGAAAAATCAAATACTCTGGCGAATAATTTGTAAAAATTTCGGTAAGAATGTTTAAACAAAATTCTACTGGTGTATGGCCAGGTTAAGGGCTTGTTTGCACTATACTGTATGTGCATGTTTAAAACAGAAAAAAACTTAAAGTGGTGTTCCGGCCGAAATTACACTTTTTAAATAAAAATACCCCTAGAATACACAATTTTAATGTATTCTAGTAAAGTTAGTCTGTAAACTAAGGTCCGTTTTGTTAGGTTATTACAGCAATTAGATAGTTTATAAACTAGAAATAGACCGTGGCCATTTTAAGTCTGGGCATCTGAAGCCAGACTGTATCTCTTCCTGGATATCAGGCTTGCAAATCTCGCACAAGCAGTGTAATCGGTTTCAGTTTCATGTTACATTTTCTCTCCAGTTTCATAGCAAGTTGCTGCCCCCTATTTATGTAAACATCTCCTCCCCTCCAGTATGTACAAGCAATATTATTCTAGAAATACAGAAATCTGCTGCTAAAGGTAAGAGCTTCAAAAATATCCTAATTGTAAACTAAATCATTTGTTTCTGTGCAGATATATCTACTATATATATATATATATATATATATATATAATCTTATCATGTAGATATATCTGCACAGAAACAAATGATTTAGTTTACAATTAGGATATTTTTAAAGCTCTTACCTTTAGCAGCAGATTTCTGTATTTGAAGATGAGGGATGAGGGACGAGAATGCCGAAGGTGAGGGATGAGGGACGAGAAGGTCGAAGGTGAGGGTGAGGGACGAGAAGGCCGAAGGTGAGGGATGAGGGACGAGAAGGCCGAAGGTGAGGGATGAGGGACGAGAAGGCCGAAGGTGAGGGATGAGGGACGAGAAGGCCAAAGGTGAGGGATGAGGGATGAGAAGGCTGAAGTTGAGGGATGAGGGACGAGAAGGCCCTGGGATGGGATGGGGTGGGGAGTGGTAGGATGGGGATGGGATGGGGTGGGGTAAGATGGGGATGGGGTGGGGAGAGGTAGGATGGAATGGAGTGGGATAGGATGGGGTGGGATAGGATAGGGATGGGGTGTGGAGGGGTAGGATGGGATGGGGTGGGGTAAGATGGGATGGGATGGGGTGGGGTAAGATGGGATGGGATGGGGTGGGGTACGATGGGATGGGGTAGGATGGGGATAGGATGGGGATAGGATGGGGTGGGGAGGGGTAGAATGGGGATGGGATGGGGTGGGGTAGGATGGGGATGGGAGGGGTAGGATGGGGTGGGGTGGGATGGGGTGGGGATGGGATAGGGTTTGCTGTGTGTGGAAGTCCTGCAGATCTCACTCATCATGACCAAAAGAGCACACAGTAAGTGTCCATGCCCCCAACCCCTGTGTGTGTTGTAACTTGCAGACTTTCTCATGGCCACTGCTGCACGATATCTGCTTCCTCCACCGGCTCTCTGCTGCTAGTGATTAACCTCCCCCACCTCCTGTGCACTGCACTCACTGCCGCTGCCTCTTTATAAACTGTGATGTACGAGGGGAGCTTGTATAGGGTTGCCAACTTTTCATTAAGCCAAACCCGAACACTTTAGCGGCGCACTGCAATTTTTTTTTTTTTTTTACAGTATACCCTATAGGTTTGTAAAATAATTGGGACACCTTTGGGTGCCCCAAGAAGAGCTGTAAAGCTGTGTCCAAAAGGTTAGTCTGTCACCCAGTACATCCCCTCAAGTCAGTCCGTCCCCCAGTGTAATCCCCCCAGGTCAGTCCGTCCCCCAGTGTAATCCCCCCAGGTCAGTCCGTCCCCAAGTGTAATCCCCCAGGTCAGTCCGTCCCCCCAGTGTAATCCCCCCAGGTCAGTCCGTCCCCCAGTGTAATCCCCCCAGGTCAGTCCGTCCCCCATTGTAATCCCCCCAGGTCAATCCGTCCCCCAGTGTAATCCCCCAGGTCAGTCCGTCCCCCAGTGTAATCCCCCCAGGTCAGTCCGTCCCCCCAGTGTAATCCCCCCAGGTCAGTCCGTCCCCCCAGTGTAATCCCCCCAGGTCAGTCCATCCCCCCAGTGTAATCCCCCCAGGTCAGTCCGCCCCCCAGTGTAATCTCCCCAGGTCAGTCCGTCCCCCCAGTGTAATCCCCCCAGGTCAGTCCGTCCCCCCAGTGTAATCCCCCCAGGTCAGTCCGTCCCCCCAGTCTAATCCCCCCAGGTCAGTCCGTCCCCCAGTGTAATCTCCCCAGGTCAGTCCGTCCCTCAGTATAATCTCCCCAGGTCAGTCCGTCCCTCAGTGTAATCCCCCCAGGTCAGTCTGTCCCCCCAGTGTAATCCCCCAGGTCAGTCACCCAGGGTGGTGATGACATGGGTCCCCCATCCAGGTATACAGGAACCCCTCTCCCTCCAGTTAAAGGGACCCCTGGATAATATGACTGCAGGGGGGTGATCAGAAGGTAACCTCCATCCAGGAATACAGGAACTCCCCTCTAGATAAGGAAGACTTGCAGCTAGGAGTAATACAGGGGGGTGATCAAATAGGACCCTCATCCGGGAATTCTCCTCTCTCCCCCCTCCAGATAAAGAAGACCCCCAGCTAGGAGGACTGCAGGGGGTGAAAAGAGGGGACCCCCATCCAGGAAGATAGGAAGTCCCCTCCCCCACCAGTTAAAGACCCCCAGCTGGGAGGACTGAAGGGGGGTTGATAAGAGGGGACCTCCCTGCAGTTAAATAAGACCCCCAGCTAGGAGGAATGAATAGGATGGTAAGGGGGACCAACATTCAGGAACATAGACTCTCCTTCATTCCCCTCCAGTAAAAAAAAAAACACCAGCTGTGAGGACTGAGGGGGGTTGATAAGAGGGGACCTTGCTTGCCCCCCATCTAGTAGAAAGAAACCACTGGGTAGGAACACTGCAGACAGCTTCCCCCCTCCTCCCTCTTAGGTGAATGGTGTGTAGTGACTGAGTGAAGACATCCAGAGAACCGTACACAGCAGCTCGGGTCACAGTGCAGAGAGGAAGGGGGTGACTCAGAGTAGCAGAGGAGGAAGAAATCCCCATACAGCTCCGATGTCTGTGAAGAAGCTCTGGTGGGGTGAATGTCACTTCTGCTTCTACTCCTCACTCTGTCCTCCACTCAGCTGAAACTTGCTTGCAGCGGTGTCGGCGGGGGATGGGTGGTTTCCAGGACGGCACAGGCTTCATTACAGGATTCGTACCTGCAAGAGCCTGTACGCTGGCTTGCTGGGTAGGGAGGGAGGAGCGGAGGATGAAGGACACACACACCAGGCGGACCGAGGGAGGGCAGGATTGGCGTGCCTGGATGACAATAGGAATGCGATGCTACGTCCAGGGCCTCCTGGGATTGGTGACAAACATCTCCCAGGAGGCATAGCGGTCACTGGATGACGCAAGGAGGCTTCAGCGCCGCGGCGGGAGAAACAAATAAAGATCAATAAAACAGTGAGTATAAAAAAAATAAAATAATAATATGCCATTTATTCTTAAGGAGACAGTAACAAAGAGGATCCAACGAAGTTGAAAAAGAGGGTGGAACTTCTCTTTAACTCAAAACAATCTGAGTGAGAAAAGCAAATAGTAGCGCTGAAAAACAATAAAATTATATAGTAGTGTAATAAACTCAATAACACCACGTGACAAGTGATAAAAAGTCCATAACATAAACGATGAAATAGATGAAAAGATCCTTATTTCTGTAAATCTTCCGCCACACCACTGTGCTGTGCCAAATTCCCTTTGAAAAACGCACTCACCAAATAGATTTGCCTTTCACTTTCGTGTCAGGCTAAATCGTTTGTGTATGATCCCACAAATGGAAAAAGGAATCTCAGCTGAATCACGGTGATAATCCTCAATGTTGCACATATAAGAATAAAAAAAGTGCTCCAATAGTGTAAAATTGTAACTCCAGTTTAATGATAAAATCACAGCAACACTTCAATCATTCAACTCACATGTAAAAAGTGAAAAATAGGCTTCAAATGACCTCACAGCAATCAACAGTGTAAGATTGGCTATGCGGTGCTAGGTGGCCACGGCGGACCTGAGGTGTGTGCTGTGCTGGTATATCTCACCACACTCCAGACTCCCGGCTCACAATAGCGGTAGATGGTCTAAACAGCAGCGACGTCCCTAATAGGTAAAATTAGTAAAGTTGTAGCCAAGTTCCCGACATGTTTCGCAGTATATGCTTAGTCATGGGATTGGCTACTGTGCTATCTCTAACTTCCTATATAGACTCCCCATGCCGATCACGTGAGTGATCATCCCACGCATGCGCGCACGTCATGTCCCCATGACCGCAAAGCACAGCAGTTTGTAAAACCCTGATGTGGCAGGCTGCCTGATGTGAGCACTACATCTAAGCAGCCTAGCATCCATCTGTGTGCCGACTCATTCTGAAAAGTGGCACTGCAATACAGCAATACAAGACATGGAGAATATAAAATATAAAATAAAACAATTAAGACATTTAAAGAGAACCTGTTTGTTAAAAACGAATCTAATAAAAATAATGCTATTAATTTACAAACGGCATAATTTATATCTATCCCACTAATGGATGATCAGTCTAATAAGCCCATCTAAACACTATTAATGTTGACCCCTCAGTCTGATGCAGACATGAATAATTAATAAAATAATATTAATATTGATAAAAACGCACAACCTTAAATCCACCCAAATGCTGCTATCGCACTACAGGGGAAGATATATGTAGTGCAAAAGACACTGAATTCAATTACTGAGTTCAATGGGAGTGCAGTCAAATTTAAATAAGATAAAAAATGAAAATAAGTATAACTAACAATAGGAGACGGTGTGCATCATAATATAACAAACGAATCTCACTGGAAGAAACCCGCCCGCATAATGCCCACAATCTCCTAAAGTCTTAGCAGCATGATAAATTCCACACCATATATGCACACATGCTGGCACAATTGACTGTCCAACAACTGTAGACAAGTGTGTGCCACCTGTGCACAATAGCAAAGACTTCGAACATATGATGGTGTGTATGTAAAAGTTCATAGACCGGGATATAAAGAAAAAGCAGTGGTATGGTCAATGTGAAAAATGGAAAGTGGAAATAGTTATCACAACTCTCCAGTTAACATCTGCCTATCAATAATTATTAATGAAGCAGTTGAGGTCTACTTCAATATTTAACCCTCTGGGTGATAAACATTTCAACAAGAAAATCCAGCGGGTTTCCCTCTGGGATAGATCTCTCACCCTATTATTACCTCTCCAGGGAACTTTAGGGAAAAACACAATCAAGACCCTTCTGTTTTACAGTTTTGTGGAATAGATACTGTAGGGGTTCAGTTGCTTCTAACGACCAAGGCAGGTTCAGGTAATGCAAGAAAAAGACTTCAGTTATCCCCACAGGCCCGGAGACATCAATTAATGACACAGGAGAGCTTTTGCAATGTGCCCAAAAGATGTCCAATTTAATCAGCTTAACACCTCTGTATTTATGTTGGTCCAGGGGACAAAAATAGGATTTTTATAACAGCTTGCCTGTAAAATCCTTTTCTTGGAGTACATCACGGGACACAGAGCGACATAGTCATTACTAATGGGTTATATAGTTACCGTCAGGTGCTGGCACTGGCAACTTCCAAAACCGGAAGTACCCTCCCCTATATAAGCCCCTCCCATCCGGGAGCACCTCAGTTTTGTAGCAAAGCAATAAGTGTCCCCAAAAGAGGGGTGGGAGCTCTGTGTCCCGTGATGTACTCCAAGAAAAGGATTTTACAGGCAAGCTGTTATAAAAATCCTATTTTCTTTTTCGTACATCACGGGACACAGAGCGACATAGTCATTACTAATGGGATGTCCTAAAGCAATGCCAAATGAGGGGGGGGATACACCATATATAAGCTGAGCGCTATCAGACATGAGGATCTTTTGCGGCCTGCAACACACTGCGCCCAAAGGCGACATCCTCCTGACTTCTAACGTCCACCTGGTAGAACCTAGTAAACGTGTGAACTGAAGACCACGTTGCGGCCTTACAGATTTGAGCCAGGGAGGCCTGGTGATGCACTGCCCATGAAGTTCCAACTGCTCTCGTGGAGTGCGCTCTAACTTTGAACGGAGGCGGTCTCCTTCTCAAGCCGTAAGCTTGCATAATGACCTGTCGAATCCACTTGGCTAAAGTAGATTTTGACGCTGCCTGACCCTTTCTGGGGCCTTCCGGCAGAATAAACAAAGTATCCGTTCTGCGAATCTGAGCAGTGGCTTTTAGATAAGCTTTAACTGCTCTTACTACATCCAAAGAATGCAATAACTTTTCCTCCACCGAAGTAGGTTTGGGGAAAAAAAAAAAGAAGGAAGAACCACATCTTGGTTCAAATGAAACCTCGATACCACCTTAGGAAGAAAGGCTGGATGAGGACGTAACACTACTCTGTCCTTATGGATAACCAGATATGGCTCCCTACAGGACATAGCTGCTAATTCCGATACTCTTTTAGCCGAACAAATGGCTACTAGAAAAATCAATTTCCTGGTGAGAAGCACCAAGGAAATATGCTGTAATGGTTCAAGTGGTTGTTTCTGTAGAACCGACAGAACCAAGTTTAGATCCCATGGACATATGGGAATATTAACCGGAGGACTAATACGCATCACTCCTTGTATAAAGGCTTTGACTAGTGAATGCGAAGCCAAGGGCCTTTGAAAAAATATTGACAAGGCCGAAATCTGACCCTTGATAGTACTCAAGGCAAGCTTCCTATCTACAGCCCACTGTAGGAAGTCCAGAATCCTACCTATTACGTACTTATGTGGATGCCATTTCTTGGCCTCACACCACGCGATGTACGCCTTCCAGATTCTATAGTAGATCTGCCTGGATACCGGCTTCCTGGCATTGATCATGGTAGATACCACAGCATTAGAGAGCCCTCTCTTTTTTAGAATGTGGGCTTCAATAGCCAGGCCGTCAAACCTAGGGCTGGTAAGGAAGGGTGGCACATCGGTCCTTGCGAAAGCCGGACGACGTGGGAGAGTCCAAGGACTCCCCACTGAAATTTTACAATCTCCGCGTACCACGCTCTTCGGGGCCTCTTTTCTACCCTGATTCTGCGGAGTAATCGAGGTAACCATTGGCGGTGTGAATGCATATATCAGCTTATATCAGCTTGAACTGATCCCAAGGGAACACTAGGGCATCCGAGCCGCAAGCTAGGGGATCCCTTGTCCGAGAGACAACCCTGTCCCCCTTTGCGTTGAATCTGGATGCTAGAAGATCTACATCCGATGTTCCCCACCGCTGACATATTGTCCAGAAAACCTCGGGGTGAAGGGACCCTTCCTCTGGGCCTAATTGCTGGCGACTTAGAAAGTCCGCCTTCCAATTCTCCACTCCTGGAATGAATACCGCAGATATGGCTGGGACATATTTTTCTGCCCATTTCAGGATGTAATTTACTTCCCTCTGGGCTGCACGACTCCTGGTGCCCCCCTGATGATTGATATATGCCACTGCTGTGGCATTGTCTGATTGAAATCTGACAGGGGACCCTTGGAGTTTGGATGTCCATGCTACTAGGGCATACCGGGCTGCTCGTATCTCTAAGAGATTGTAAGTCTAGGGCCTGAACTTTTTTTTTTTTTTGTTCCAGGCTGACAGTATGGCCCCTTGCAAATTCCTTGAATGGAATTGACCGTAGGGTACTGCTTCGAATGATGCCACCATTTTTCCCAGCAGCCTCATATACAAGCGTATGGACGGCTGTCTTTTTTGTACCCACTAAGTGGATCAAATCTTTCAAAGACAACACCTTTCCTCGAGGCAAGAATATTTTTCTCTGGCCTGAATCCAACCTTAGCCCCAAGTATTCCAGACTTTTGACTGGTTTTTAGGGCTGACTTGTCTCGGTTGATAATCCAACCGTGAGATTCCAGATACTTGATCGTCTTGTGAACGACCACGTCTAGTTTTTTCACTGAGTGGTCTATCAGCAACAAGTCATCCAGATATGCCATTATCATTACACCTTGTGTTCTTAGATTGGCCAATAAAGGGCCAGAATTTTTGTGAACACTCTTGGTGCTGTGGCCAAACCGAAGGGTAAGGCTCTGAACTGAAAATGGCGCCCTTCTACTGCAAAGCGTAGAAATTTTTGGTGGACTGGAAAGATGGGAATGTGCAAATAAGCATTTTTGATGTCGATCGTGGCTAACCAATCCTCCCCTTGTAGGGCAGTGGCCACCGATCGGATCGACTCCATCGGAAAGTCCTGATATACAGGAATTTGTATAGCCCTTTTTAGAATTAATATGGGCCTCCCGTCCGCGTTTGCTTCGGGACTGTAAAGAGGTTTGAGTAAAACCCGAACCCTCATTCTTCCAGGGGAACCTCCATAATTACTCCTTGGAGCAATAGTTGTTCTAGTGCCAACAGGAGGGACTCTCTCTTCCGGGGATCCCTTGGCACGTTTGACCTCAAAATGGGAAGGAGGGGAGTCTTTTAACTCCAAACTGTATCCCAAACCTACTGCGGAGAGCACCTATCTGTCTTGATCGTGTCCCGCCAGGTCTCTTTGCGAACAACTGGAGTCCTCCCCCCACCCGACTGAGTGGGGGCTTCAATGAATTTAACTTTGGGGGAGGTTTTGTACCTCCCCTGACCCAGGGTTTCTCATTACCCTGCTACTGTCCCTGTTTTTTACCCCCGGGATTTAACCGAGGAGGCCGTCGGAACTGTTACACAGCCGATGCCCCAGGGACTGGAGAAGCAGGCCTCTTAAAGAGGGACCTCTAACTCTGCTTTTAACCGGCAAGAGCGTATTTTTACCGCTGGAAATTTTCTGGATATATTTGTCCAGGTTTTCCCTGAATAAGCGTTCACCATGAAATGGGACGCTAACCAGCCATTCTTTACAGGGAGCTTCAGCAGACCAGTTTCTGAGCCATAGGAGCCTACGCATATGTACTATAGACAGCGTAAGGCGGGAGGCCTGATGGACTGAATCCTCTATGGCGTCAACCGCAAAGCCTAAGGCTCTAGGTAGATCAGCTAGGGCAAAGCCTGCTGATCTGTCAAGTCCCTCAAGACCTGTTTCAACTGATCCTTCACTGCTTAGCAGACCCCAATAGCTGCTACTGCTGGTTGTATCACCAAGCAGATTTTCATAAGGACTCCAATCTTTTATCTATTGGGTTCTTGAACATTTGGACATTATCCACTGGACATGTCAGTGATTTATACATACAAGAGATGGCTGCGTCCACTGTAGGGACCTTCCATTTTTTTTTTTTTTTTTGATGAACTTATCCTCCATGGGATAGACCACCGGAAATCTCTTGGGGGAATAAATATTTTCTCAGGACGTTCCCAATCCTGGTAAATGAGCCCTTTCAGTAAAGGGTGAAGTGGAAAAGAACAAACAGTCTGGGGGCTTCTAGCGACCCCAACGAGGATACAGTAGTGGTTGATGGTTCCGCAAGGTGCATTTTTAAATGCTGATCGGACCATGTTAGTCAGAGACTGAACCCATAATCTTTCAGCTTGAGATGCTGAGAAAAGGTTCCCCCACTGTTGATTCCTCTATAACAGAATCAACCTTATCCTGATCCCCTTCAGGCAGGTCGATCCCTGTATGGGACTGTTGCTCTGCTAACAGGCACTCTGAAGGAGGAGACGGAGATCGGGCGTGCTTTCCCTGACAGGGAGGCAGCGATAAATTTTGACAATCTCTCTCTAATCCTCCCAGAGCTGAGGAAAAAACCTCCTCTGTTACATACACAGGAGCAGGTGACTGAGGACAGCCACAGTACCAAGTACCCCTGCGGGGTCTCTACGGTCACTTACCTCTGAACTTCAGGGGAGACTGGTGCAGCAGGAGTATGCCCAAGATCCTCAGAGCCCGATGAGACCCCCTTCGCTTCCTGGAAGATTCAGTTCCGGAGCTACTGGACGGCATATTCCTAAGCCTAAAGCTGAGGTATTCCAGCCGTAATACACCACTTTTACTGAGAATAGTCTAGCACAATTGCTGCTATATAACAGTTGGTGTCTACTAATGTGCCTTTCTAGGGGATGCCTGTATCAACCGCTTGCTGTATGCCTTTAAATGTTGCCAGCTCTGTCTCTGTACTTCATAGCCAGCTTACTGCAATAATGTGGCTTTTTAAAAACCTGCTGGGACGCCCGCACATGCGCAGAAGCGCTGCGGCGCGCACAGAGCGTCATCCCCCAGGCCCCGCCCCTTTTTCCGGCCACCTCTATATATAGAGGCGCGTGCACGCGCACGCGCGCGGCCACGTGTGCCTCGGCGCTAATTTTCAAACATGGAAACCAGGGACAGGAGCCAGGGCCCCCTTTGCCGCAGGCCGGGGGATAGACGAACACTGCAACATGGCAGAGGAAACAGTTTCCTGTAGGAGAACTCACCAGCTGCCTGGACTTTGTTCTCTGAGAAGAAACTAGTCCATATGACAAGAAAAACATTCCACAGCGGCCTCTAGTGGACAAACACAGGTACCGCAGTTTAATATACTAAACATATATAAAAAAACATTCCTTTTTTTTTTTTTTTTTTTCTTGACCACCATTAAAAATTATTACATTTTTTTAGTAGTTACAGGCATGCACAGATATTAGCGGGAATACCGTTAGGTAACAGACAGAAAGACAAATTAGGCTTGGGGGTCCCCCAATAGAACCAAGTTCCTGGGGGCCCCCACTTACCTGTTCCCCGCCGCAGGACTTTGTTTGGTCCACAAAAGCCCAAACTTCACCTATCACGGCAGGCATTGTAATCAAACCTTCAGGGACCGGGTTCCCAAGGATTCCACTCCCCTGGACCTGTATAGCACCCTGCACAGAAAACATCTTGGTCGTGGGTATGACCAGAGCTCTGGATCCCAGGGTCCAGCTCTCCTAAGAGAAGCATTACAGGCAGAACCTTGCTCTTCTCTGCAAGGCCCGGGTACCGACCGTTTAGCTATGAAGCTTTTTTGGTCGGATCCGGAATAGCTTACTGAGGCCCAAAAGAACCTGTACGCAAGCTCAGTGAAAAACACATGTTTCTTCTTGGCCAACACCTTAGACACTGGCAAAAAACTGAGGTGCTCCCGGATGGGAGGGGCTTATATAGGGGAGGGTACTTCCGGTTTTGGAAGTTGCCAGTGCCAGCACCTGACGGTAACTATATAACCCATTAGTAATGACTATGTCGCTCTGTGTCCCGTGATGTACGAAAAAGAAAGTGGGGATGCTGTGCTGGCTACAAGGATGCATGGTCTCCCCTCTTGGCAGACAAGGCCAGTTTCTGGGCTTGTCTGCACACTTATTGAGTTCCATTGCTGGATATCTTTGTCTGTAGCATATGTTTGGAGATCATGCAATGTTTCATCTAGGAGTGGGATTTCAGGTGAGAGCAATGGCATTTGGATGTCTGCTGGCTGTGTGGATGCTGCCTCTCTTGCTGTCTTGTCAGCTAAAGCATTTCCTTTGGCTATGTCATCCTGTTGCCCTGTATGTGCCCTACAGTGTAGTGTGGTGGCATGTCCTAGAGTGAATGATGTAGCCATTTCCACCACCATCGCACAGGATACTAGAGCTCTGAGACACACCAGCATGCCCTGCACTGGCATAGACACAACTCTTGGAGAAAACGATAGGGCGCAGTTTGCCTCCCATGTTTTTGCGCTAGGACTCCCGTCATGGTTTTACAGTTGTCCCTAGCAAATAGGTAAAACCCTTTGCTATACTCAGAGACCAAGACCAGGAGCTGTTATCATAGATGTTTTGAGGTATATGAAAGCATTGTACATTTCAGAAAACCTTATGTAAAGTTTTAAACCTTAAGTATGAGTTTCAACTTGGTTTAATTCATGAACTCAAAATGGAGGTTGTCATGCTATGTTCCTTTACAGATACTATCTACCCAGCCTGGAGAGGTAGAAATAGGGTGAGAAAGGAAGTAAGCAAATTACAAGATAAAGCTAGAAATATTGCTAAGACATGGGATCCTTTTGCAAACCTAAGTTCTGGAGTAGGAATACTGACATGGTTAAAAAGTGCTGCCATAACCATTATTATGATTATTCTTTTTGTTTTTTTTTCTATATATTTGTTAAAAGCTTATAATGTGCATAGTTGTTAAGGCATCCAGGACACCTGATCCTGCTGCTGCGAATAGAATTTATCTGAGTATGTATTATGATAGAAGAAAGATTACATAACTGTGAAAGGTAGATGAGACATATATAAAATTGTCTCAAAGAGAGGATTGTAAAGGAACATAGCATGACAACCTCCATTTTGAGTTCAGGACGCCATGTCATGGGTTAAAGAAAAGGTTTTAAAGTTTCTGTTGGTTCTTATTTTCTGTAGACACCTTTCACCTAGTTATTCATGTATGTATAGATTTTGCCTTGGCTTATGTTTGTTTTAGATAAGCTAAGCGTTCTCAAACACCTGTGTCAATTTAGCAAGTATATATAAAACTGTCCTTATGGTAAAATTCACAATGATGTAAGAATTTGTCTTCTATTACATCAGCGAAATATTACCTGAACTTGTAAACGTGTACTAGCTAATAGGAAATTATTAACCTGAATTTGGAAGCTTAGTGAACTCCTCCCATCCCCACTTTTGTCCCCTAGACCAACATAAATACAGAGGTGTTAAGCTGATTAAATTGGACATCTTTTGGGCACATTGCAAAAGCTCTCCCGTGTCATTAATTGATGTCTCCGGGCCTGTGGGGATAACTGAAGTCTTTTTCTTGCATTACCTGAACCTGCCTTGGTCGTTAGAATGAACCCCTACAGTATCTATTCCACAAAACTGTAAAACAGAAGGGTCTTGATTGTGTTTTTCCCTAAAGTTCCCTGGAGAGGTAATAATAGGGTGAGAGATCTATCCCAGAGGGAAACCCGCTGGATTTTCTTGTTGTTTATCACCCAGAGGGATGCCGCTGCTGTTTAGACCATCTACCGCTATTGTGAGCCGGGAGTCTGGAGTGTGGTGAGATATACCAGCACAGCACACAACTCAGGTCCGCCGTGGCCATCTAGCACCGCAGAGCCAATCTTACACTGTTGATTGCTGTGAATTCATTTGAAGCCTATTTTTCACTTTTTACATGTGAGTTGAATGATTGAAGTGTTGCTGTGATTTTATCATTAAACTGGAGTTACAATTTTACACTATTGGAGCACTTTTTTTATTCTTATATGTGCAACATTGAGGATTATCACGGTGAATCAGCTGAGATTGCTTTTTCCATTTGTGGGATCATACACAAGCGATTTAGCCCGACACAAGAGTGAAAGGCAAATCTATTTGGTGAGTGCATTTTTCAAAGGGAAGTTGGCACAGCACGGTGGTGTGGTGGAAGATTTACAGAAATAAGGATCTTTTCATCTATTTCATTGTTTATGTTATGGACTTTTTATCACTTGTCAAGTGGTGTTATGGAGTTTATTACACTACTATATAATTTTATTGTTTTTCAGCGCTACTATTTGCTTTTATCACTCAGATTGTTTTGCGTTAAGTTTTTTCTGTTTTACATTTTCATTCACTAAGTGGCAGCTATAGTTATTTGCAAGTTTTTTTAATTTGCGCAGTGGTGATAGAGGTTATTCAGGGCGTTTTATTTCCAATATCAACAACACACTATATGTGCATGAATAACATTCTATGCTCCGCAGATCTGTTTGTGTTTTCATAATTTTTTATGTACATATGGTGTGAACAAACACCAAAGTGATATAATGGCTGTAAAATCTCCCAAAAGAACCTCTAAAGTAAGTGTTACTGTTGTAAAAAATTGGAAAATACATACAGGGTTAAACCCTTAACTCCTATTTACCTTTTAGGGCTGACCTAATGTAATATGATGATTGCTCATAATTATAAATTGCTGGAGTACTGAAAACCTGAACTTAGCAAACTTTTTTTTCTTCTTTTAAATAAGTAAACATTGCAATTGTATAAGCTATCATTGTCTGGCTGTTGACAACATTTTCTTGGCAGAAAGTAGATGAGGTGAAATGCATACCAGAAAGTACATATGCATAACTTTGCATAGCTTCCACTTAAACCCCTCGTAAACTTTTGTTACCTTGCATCGATGAAGTATTTTCCTAGCAGAGTCAAGCATATGCTCTTGAACCTCTAGCTCTTCTGCAGCATTAAACTGTTTGATGAATTCCTCTGTGACTTCCAAGGGGCTTCTAAATTAAGATCACAAAGAATGCAGTGATTTGAAATGTCATTTACTTACATGAAACACAATCCTCAATTGAATCATCAAATGAAAAAAAAAGAAAAAAGGAACACTATGCCTCAGTAATAAAGATGTAAAGCAAAAGTCTTTATTTTTTTTTTCATATGTAATATTAGAAGATGACAAAAGTTTTTTTATAATTACATTTTTCAAAAGTTTTTTTTTTTTTCCCCAGATAGATAGATAGATATATATACAATTTTGTACACACTGACACATTTGCAATAACATAAATTAGATAGATAGACACAAAAGGAAGGCAGACGTAGATAGATCATATACAGAAATAGAGACAGATACAGTAGATAGATAGATAGATCGATAGATAGATAGATAGATAGATAAAGATATTGAATATATAGAGATATAAATAGAATGATTGATAGATAGATTCATTCATAAATTCATTAAGCTATAACACTTTATTTAATGTAACACATTTTCAGCTCTCACTAACTTTCTTTGCTTTGTACTGTATGTCTTTACCATACATCAGTTTACCAATAAACAATTGCATTTTTATCAGTCTGAATTATTTTGATTGTTTACCTGTGACTAGGGAATTTTTCTCCATGGCTTTCTTCATTTCTCTCTAAAAGTATTTTTTGGAGTTCTTGGTGATATTTAGTTGATAAAATTCCAAATTTCTGTACCACTGGTATTTTTACAATGGGCATTTTGCTCTGATTCAAAAGCCAAAAAATAAATGAAAGAAATATAAGTACAGTATAATAGAAAATGTAACATCAATATAACATAACATATAAGAAAATTACCTTAAAGCGGAGCTCCACCCAAAAGGGGAAGCTCCGCTTATCTGCCTCCTCCGCTGCCACATTTGGCACCTTTTGGAGGGGGAGCAGGTACCTGGTTTTGACAGGTACCCGCTCCCACTTTCGGCTGAGTTCACCGTGGCAAAGTTCATCCCCCCTCCTCCTCCCCCCCCAGCCAGCGCATTCACAGAGCACAGCACGTTTCACCAGAAGGGAACTGGTTTCCCTTAGTGGGGATGGCAGTGGCAGCACCCGATAGCTGATTGAAAAATCGGCTTGGGTGAAGACACCGCTGGATTCTTGGATAGGCAAGTGTCCTAATATTAAAAGTCAGCAGCTACAGTATTTTTTCTGTCTGAAGCTCCTCTTTAAAAGAACACCTGCCATGAGAGAAACCTGAAGGCTGCTATTGCAGAATTCTACTTCTGATTATGCTGGTTGCCTGGCTATAATGCTAATGCTCCAGCTTCCATACTTCGACAAACTGACCTGGAACCAGTAAGCAGATTATTATTTCTGACTTTCTCTGTCTTATCTGACCTGCATATTTGTTTCAGGTTAAAGACTCAGCAAGTTTGAAAATAATGAGTCAACTAATGTTTCTAGGAGGTCAGTAATAGCAGCTCCTTTATTTCTCTAATTACATGTTTACTTTAAAAAAAAAATGAAGTGCCTTCAGAAACCAGCACTTCCAGAAATGTTAATCTCCTGGTCCCCTGAAGTGCTTTTTTTAAATCAAATATTTTTTATTGATATTTTTTTATAAGAGCAGTAAACACAATATACACACAACCCATGTACATAGTGGTTTAATCGTAGTGGACAATAAGAATAATACCAACATAAACCAAATGCAATTTGTCTGTATTACAACAATGGTGTAAGAAACATAGTATGATGTAATTTAAGATGTTTTAAGCACACAGGATTAAGATCATCGACCTATGAATTTAAAAAATGAATATGAGATATTCTGGGTATTGGCTAAGACACTAACAACTAACATCCCACTTGTAAACTTTCTGGTGCGATGATACCGTAATCATGCCTAAGGTCCAACTTCCTCTGATCGATATCTTAAAAGATCAATATTTAACAGCTCTAACACACATAAGAAAAACATGACATTAGAGGACAGTGCATTAGAACAAATTATGCTGTGCTCCTCCAGGCTATTGTAATACTCTATTTAAAATAAGAGATGCGGGGGCCAAGCCTGGGACAGCTAACCACATGACCCATACCTTTTCAAATTTTGCCAGGCAGCTTCCATGTAAAAATGCAAGTTTTTCTCTGGATAAGGTGTCATTTGACACCTTCTCCATTCAACCAATGTTAGTGGAAGAGGAGACATCCATTTTCCCTGCAGTGCTTAGTGGTTTCTCCCAATGACCTTAAAGCCACTTCTGCATCCTTTAGTGATATAGGCGTTGGAAAGAGGAACTACTGAATGCAGAAAGGGACACAGGATCAAAACTCTCAACCAAACTGGCATTCATTACAAATAAAGGGGCATCCTTTGGCAATGTAGACACTTTCTACAATCCTTCCAGTGCGTTTCACACGTTAAATTGAAATTGACTTTCTGACTTCGGCACAGTAGCAATGCTTTTAGGATATTAGAAGCAAGTCATGGTCCAATTTTTATGTTGTTTTGGGCTTTTCTTTAAAACGCAGTTGTAGTTTGATTTTGAAAAATTTAAAAACTTGGGGAATTTGGCAGCATACTAAAGTTGAGGACCACTGCTCTCACACAGCTCTATTCCCATGGTCCCCCTGCACAGCTACAACTACTGTTCTCCATTCGGTAGGGAGCATTGGTAATACTGACTGGACAAATATACAGTACTTTAAAGTATGAATGCTTTCAAAAATATATAATTTAATTATTGTTTATAAATTTACAAAATGCAAAGTGAGCGAACAGAAGAACAATCTAAATCAAATCAATATTTGGTGTGACTACCCTTTGGCTTTAAACTAGCATCAATTCTTAACACTGCACACTTTTGTATACTTGCAAGAAGTCAGGGATTTTGTAGGATTAAAGTCAGGTGTATGATTAACCTATTATACCAATTGTAGTCAGAGTCCTCCTTGGACCAACAACCCCTAACTTACCAAGACCTGCGGTGTGCCTTGGTCTGACTGGTTGGTATACTTGAAGAGGGCATACCCTGTATGAATGAAAGTATGGAAAGTATGGCTGAAAAAGTATGACTGAAATATATGTGGGAACCGGGAGCCCGGAAACACAAGCCTACGCTGAACCCGGCCGTGGAGGAGGGCTATATAGCCCCGGACTCCTCCCACAAATCCTGCCTTCCAACTTGTAGTCAGAGTCCTCCTTGGACCACTAACCCCTAACTTACCAAGACCTGTGGTGTGCCTTGGCCTGACTGGTCAGAATACTTAAAAAGAGGGCAAAAGACACATGAGTAGGTGTAAAAACTGAAAGCTTTCAATGGAAATAAAGATAGCAAGGATTAATCCAACAAAGAGGCGAACGCCCGAATAACCTCTGTATGAGGTTCTGGAATGTACATGCTAAAACAGGAGGACCTCCATCGTCCCATATACATAATGATGAAAGGAGGAACCCCCTGTTTAGAAGCCGCAGATGCCGCCTCGAACCTAAATGAATGGCAGTTAAACAGTTTTGGATTCAAGCCTAATTTTGCGATCAGGATCCTAACATGTGACATGAACTGTTGGGAAGTTAGAGGATCTGTGGGAAATGGCAACAAAGGGCTGTCCAGCTGGGATGTAGCCAATAACCTAGAAAGTGAGTCAAGTACCTTGAGCGGACACCACCTACTGTTGGTACTATAATATTTGACCACGAAACCCTGGCCCACCTGTCTAGTTTTATTATTGTTAAGTTGTAGAGTGAAGGTTATTATGGCACACTCTGGATGTGGCTGTATAATAGTGGCTAAAAAGGGGGGGACATGAACAGGGAAAGGGGAGCTTAGGGCATTTTAGAACAAATCCATAATAAATATGTGCATGTAAGGATGTTTAGGTTGCTAAATATATAGAAGGCTGTCAGTCCACAAAAGCTAGAAGAGGCTCTGGAACAAGACAAAAAGAAAAGAGAATGGCGCCCTCTAAATGCAGCGTGTTTTACAATATGTTTAATGTAGATGGATTAAAAAACACTTACATGGGAGCAGTGATTTTCCAGCATTCATAGAAATACAGTGGTTCATCCGCATAGTCCCGGATAGTGTTTGATTCACGGGCTGGTGGAGGCGATCATCTATCCTGTGGCTGTCCGGACGCACTGCATGCACTGTAGTTCTATGAATGCTGGAAAATCACTGCTCCCATGTGAGTGTTTTTAATACATCTACATTAAACATATTGTAAAACACGCTGCATTTAGTGGGCGCCGTTCTCTTTTCTTTTTGTCTTTCACCTGTTGAGACTGCCTTTGGTCAGAAAAGGTGCATGCCGACTAACCCGCGAAACCTCCTCTGGTCTGAGGAAGCCAAAGAAACTTAAGTACATGGCTGCCTTGAGCACCAAACTGGGACCTATAACAAAAGGGGAAGATGACAGCAAGTTCAAAATGTCCCGGATCATCTGGCCAGTAAAAGGCAGTCTTGAAGCCTGCGCTTGACCCTGTGACCTCAGAATACCCCTCAACAAGGCCTTGAGAGGGTGAGCAGCAAAAATGGACAGACTAGAAGGGTCTTGCAGGGTCTTAAAGTGCTGAACGCCTGATAGATATAACTTAATGGTACTAGCGGGTAAAGCCAACTTGCTGTGGCAATATGCCGCAAATGCCATTACATACTTGATGTCCCATGGACAGCTAAAAGGATATAGCCTCAATTTTTTTTTAAATTTCATCCAACCCGTGGTGTAAGCTTTGAACGTGGTGCTGGATAAAGACTTGTAGGCCAAACCGATCGCCTGCGTCCAGAACCTTGTCAGTCCATGATGAGCAGGGAAAACAGAGGAACCGGCTTGCCCACCCGCTCTGCTTCCAGGTGCTGCAAGAAAAAACGATTGAATTTAAAACGAGATAACTCATCAGCCACCCTATTGAAATCCCCACTAATCAATTCCCCCTGAAAATGGAACCTGTATGTCAAACCTAACCAAGTCAACCTGCGCATAAATGACATGATGACCAGAGACCCAGACCTGCCTTTGTTGATGATGTTGGCGGTGGCCAAATTGTCAGTGAAGAAAATGACCGAACTTCCTGACCAGTCTGGCCCCCAAGTGACAGCTGCCGCCACAATTGGGTGGACTTCAAACAACGCTGAAGTCTGCGCAAACTTAGGCAAGTGGGAAACTTCCAGGGGCCAACAGCTAGCCAGCCATTTAGCACCGCACATGGCCGCAAACCCCACTGACTCTGCTGCATCAGTGAACACCCTGGGTGATGTTCTAGTAGGCTGAGGAATGAGCAAAGAAATGCCATTCCAGTCCCACAGGAACTGGTCCTACATAACCAAATCAGCCCGTGTGTCAGCTTGCAAGCTGACACCCACGTCACCATCCTGAAAAAGGGGCAAAAGGGCCAACAATCTGGACACAAATGCCCTACCTTGTGGAATGATCCTCATTGCATGATTTAACTTGCCCAAGAGTGACTGTAAATCCCTCTTTGAGCAGACTGGGGACCGGACGAATGAATGGATTGTCAGACGAATTCTGGCCAACTTCTCCCTTGGCAAACTTACAATCATGTGATTGGAATCAAGCGTGATACCTAAAAAATGTATCATGTTGGCAGGACCTTCCACCCTGTGAACAGCCAGTGGCACATTTAACTCAGCAAACAGTTCAGTGAGACACTGCAAATCCCTGGGTGGTCGGCCAGGGTCCTCTACGAGCAAAAAATCGTCAAGGTAGAGCACCACCCCATGACAACCTTTGCAGTTACCCAAAATCCAATGGAGAGCCTGGCAAAAAATGTCGAACAAACAAGAACTGCTCTTTGACACAAAGGTTAATTTGGTGACAAAGTAGTAATGATCCCTCCACATGATACCGTGCCAAATTCCTCTGAGGGAATCAGTGAATTAAGACTCGGAACGTGCAAAAAATGAGGTGTGGACAAGTCGTAAATAAGAGGATGTTTATTGGAAAATTTCCCACACACAACCCCGATGGGGCTGACCCTCCACATGCAAAAAGTGATGACCTGAAAGGCCCAATTACAAAACCTTTGGCCACCTCTGCTTCCATTAACTTGTCTACTAGCGAAGCATGGTGGTCTGCAGACAAAAGATATCTACATTCAAAAGTTTCAGTAGGCAGCGTGATCAAACCTGTGTGAAACCCAAGAGCGAAACCATCTAACAGGAATTGCCTAAAACCAGAGGATAGGTGACACTCTAGATAAGCCCCTAATGCGGAAATATTAACTTGGCTTAGTCATAATGAACAAAGGGTTTAACCAGACAGGAGTACTTGGGATGAGCCCTGAAGCAATTGGAGCAAACATGCAGGAGCCTACACTGATTATAATTGCACCCAGAATGATTGAAATTATTGCACACCTGTGATTTGCCTGAAAATGGATAGGCCTACCCAATTTGTCCACCTGCCCAGAAGGTCCCGTGGAGGACGCACCTGCCACCTGCTTATTAACCCCTGATGGACCCAGGGCCTCAAATATAGGACACCAAGCAGAGGTATGCGCAGAGGACTGGCAATTGCTGCATACCGAGGACTTCTGATTGGCAAAGTTCCTGCAGAATAGTTCCATGTCCACATTGCTCCAACACATGACCACCTGGAACTGAGCCCAAGTGGCCCACTGCTTTGGCCGAGAAAGACCGGTGATAGTCATAGAAAATGCACCCCCCCCCCGTATTTGTGCGCCAGATCCACCACTTTGTGCAGATACAAATCTAACTCCACCCTCCTGTCTGGACTGACTGCACAAATAATATCACGGAAGATGCCGAAAGCTTGCACGAATTCTGTCACACTAAGCTTTCGGTTGAGCCTGGGGTCTTTCGTTTTGAGCACAACCGAAACCTCCCTGCAAGCATAAGACTTGTTTTCCGTGATATCTTGCGATGCTATCAGAAGGGAGGCCAGATTTACATCCTTCCCTTCCAGTATGTCTTTCTTTATGTTAGCAGGAATGAAATGAGCCGGAGATACTGACGGGAATGTCGCTAAAGGAGATGGAGCTGCCACAGGCAATGAAATGGCAACATTTCCTGTGGGAGCACTGGGAAGAACTGGAGCCGGGGGGAACAGGTGACACCTGCGCTCTGGCCACATGTGCTTCAACCACCTCCATCCCATCCTGCATCTGAGACATGGAAGTGGAAAGTGTATTTAACAGCACATGGATCTGCGTGAGCGAATTGTGCACCGACACCTGACTCAAACTGGCAGAAGGGAGTGGCTGCATCGGACTAGGGAACAATAATCTAAATATCTCCGCTTTCCTGGCCGTGGCCGGAAATGAAATGTCCCTGCGACGAAGCTCCGCAGTGAGCATGGGGACAGTCCAACTCCTTAATGATGGGGTGCTGCCATGCTCCGAACCCCCTTGTAAGGGATGGAGGAATGAACGCTAACTCATCGCTTTCTGACACGTGTGACATAATCGAATCTAAGAAAAAACAAGAAGACCTTAAGGAAACATTCGTACAGACCATCCAACCCCCTCCCGTCAATCTGACCCGGAAAACATGGGTTCACCTTACTCACACCACCCTACTTTTGTATGCAGGTTGGAGACACGGTGAGTGAAGAGCGCTCTAGCACATTTTATACCTGCAATTGGGTTGTAATGCCAGCACAAAACTGGCAGAATCCAGTGGGACCCAGGTACACCTATCTACTGTCCAGGGAAGTCTGGTCAGAAGTGGTCTTCATGGAAGAACTGCGGTCAAAAAGCCATACCTACGATGTGGAAACAAGGCTAAGCGACTAAACTATGTACAAAAACATGGGTACTGGGGTGCAGAAAAATGGCAGCAGGTGCTCTGGACTGACGAGTCAAAATTTTAAATATTTAGCTGTAGCAAGAGGCAGTTTGTTCACCAAAGGGCTGAAGAACGGTACAACAATGAATGTCTGCAGGCAGTGAGGCATTCTTTGCAAGTTTGGGGCTGCATTTCTGAAAATGGTGTTGGAGATTTGGTCACGATCAGTGGAGTCCTCAATGCTGAGAAATACGAGCAGATACTTATCCATCATTCCATAACATCAGGGAGGTGTGTGACTGGGTGCAAATTTATTCTGCAGAAGGACAATGACCCCAAACATACAGGCAAGGTCATTAGGAACTATCTGCATCATAAAGAACAAGGTGTCCTGGAAGTGATGTTTTGGCCCTAAAAGAGTCCTGATTTCCACATTATCAAGTCTGTTTGGGATTGCATGAAGAGACAGAAGGATATGAGGCAGGCTACATCCAGAAAAGATCTGTGGTTAGATTTGCAAGATCTTTGGAACAACCTACCTGCCGAGTTCCTTCAAAATCAGTGTGCCTATAAAAATGTATGCTTCTTTGAACGCAAAGTGTGGTCACACCAAATATTGATTTGATTTGGATTTCTCTTCTGTTCATTTACTTTCGATTTTGTTAATTGATAAAAAAAAGGTTAATACTTCTATTTTCAAAAGCACTTTTAATTTACAGCATTTTTTGCACCTGCCAAAAACGTTTGCACAGTAGTGTACATCTGAACCCCATTGAAATGTCTTGAAAATAAATTTGACCATTTTTAATGCTAGTAGGCAAATTATTGTCAAACAAAGGCTATGGAGAGCTTGGCACTGCCCTAGGGGATATGAGCCAAAGCATAATTAAAAATTAAAATACAATTCAGCAGGGAGAGGGTCTATTAAAGTCTATTATATCACAAAAAAATAGCCTGACATTTTCCCTTGTCAAAGTATTTTATTGGACATATATATTAGTCACATACAGATCATATGTAATACATGTTGTTGATATTTGTCCAATTATTACAAATATGGAAAAATAACAAATAATAGGGTCTACAGAATATATCCTAATGAAAGTTATAAGGACTTAAATGAGATAGAAAGTAAATAAATCCTTGTACTAATATATTCAAGACTGTAGTTGAAAGAAATATTTAAAATATTAATTATAAATTGATCTGTATCTTCGGAAAAAGTAATGTAGAGTAATACTTTGTTGCAGCTTCAATAAGGTGCGTTATGAAGTAAGAATAATAGAGAAAAGAAAAGAGAAAAAGAAGTAAAGATATCAAAATAAAATAGGATAAAATAAAATTAGATAGATAATATAAAATAAAATAGATGGGAAAGAATAGTAGGAAACCAGAGGGGGGGGGGGAGTGTAGGAGTCCACCTGAATGGCATGAATGAATCGGTCCGCGGCTTGAGGGTTTAAGTAAAACACAGTGTTCACTATATTGAGCAGAGTAGCTCCCAAGCTTCAGAAATTTGGTTTAGTAGATAGTTTAACCGATTGAGTCCTCCGGCTACCATGGCATGAGAATCGAGTTGTCACTAATAGAAGGTAGGTGAAATTTAATCCAAGGATCCCAGATCTTTTCAAAGATTGGAATTTGGTTTCTTTCTATAGCTAGCATTTTGGCGTGAGACATAAAGTCATTTACTCTCTTTATGGTCTCGGATATCTCCAATTTAGGGGTCCTCCATGCCTTTGCTATTGTTTGCTTTGCTGCTGTAAGAAATTGAATGAGGAGTTTGAATTGTTTATGTGTAATGAGATCAGGTTTTAGATTGAGCAAGGCTGTGGCTGGGTCTGGTTGCACAGTGAAACCAAATATCTTGGAGGCAGTTTCAAATATCCGTTCCCAAAATAATTGCACAAACGGGCAGGACCACCAAATGTGTAAGTGGGTGCCCGGATCTGGGCAACCCCGAAAGCATAGGCCTGTAGGGTTTGGTGTGAATTTGGCCAATATGGAGGGAACGAGGTACCAACGAGACAAAACGTTGTAATTGGTTTCAACCGCCAGGATATTTGGTGAAGAAGATTTTGTTACAGACCATATTTTGGACCAATCATTCATATCGAATGTTCTCTTCAGGTCCTCCTCCCATTTACGTACATAAGGTGGTTTATCTAAACCGGGATAAGTGGAAATGTGGGAGTATATAGAAGATATAATGCCTCTTAAGTGAGGATCTTTCATGCATGTAGATTCAAAAATCGTAAGTTGGGTTAAGGAGACATCTGTATTTAGCAAAGGTGCGTAAAAGTTTTTAATTTGGAGGTATCTGAAAAGTTCAGAGTTCGGTAGGTTGTAGGTGTCACAGAGTATAGGAAATGTATGGAAGGATGAAGGAGAAGTTAAGTTACTAAGCCGAGTAATATTTAATGAATTCCAGACCTTAAATGATTTAGGAGAGACCCATGCTGGGTAGAAAGCAGGGTTTTTCAGGAATGACAAGAGAGGATTGTGAGAAGATTGTAACTGATGTTTAACTCTAAGTTTGTCCCATATAGATAAAAAGTATTTAGTAATGGGGTTACGTAGGGTTTTCCGTTCCTTAGGTAGGAGCCATAATAGATTGGAAATAGAAAGAGGGTCACATTCTGCCGCTTCTATCATTACCCATAGGGGTATTTCATATGTAGCATGATATTTAGTGAGGCTAGCAATGTGTGCGGCTCTATAATAGTTAGCGAAGTTCGGAAACCCAAAGCCTCCTTTGAGTTTTGGTAAGTGTAGTGTATGAAGCGATACACGGGGTTTTTTGGAGCCCCAGACAAATGTTGATGTTCGTCTTTGGAGAATTCTAAGATAATAAGGTGGGATAGGGATCGGTAAGACTCTAAATAAGTACAATAGTTTTGGAAGGATTGTCATTTTGATTGCATTCATTTTACCTATCCATGAAATTGGGAGATGTGACCATTGTTGTAAAAGTGTTGTTATTTGTTTGAGGAGTGGGGGATAGTTTGCTGTAAAAAGATCTGAATATGAGGCTGTCAGGTGAATCCCCAAATAGGGGATTGACCTCTCAGTCCATATGAAAGGAAGTGCATTTTTGGCCGAGTCGGATTCCACTTTAGAGAGGGATATATCTAAGGCTTTGGATTTTTTGAGATTTATTGTAAGCCCCGAAATCATTGCAAATTTGTCTAAAATGAGCAGTAGGTTGGGACCAGAAACTTGTGGGGATGATAGAAATAGGAGTATGTCATCCGCAAATAGACATAATTTATGATGGTATCCAGCAGTTTCTATGCCCGTAATTGTTGGGTCTGTGCGGATTCTTTGGGCTAGGGGTTCTATTAGGAGGGCGAATAGAAGGGGGGAAAGTGGGCAGCCCTGGCGTGTTCCTCTTTCTATATGAATTAGATTTTTATCCTGCATATTTAATATATGCGATTGGTCTGTTGTAAAGCACTGCGATCCACGTTAGGAAGTGAGGGCCAAAGCCCCATCTTTGCAATGTGTAGTGGAGGTAAGGCCACAATATGAAGTCAAAAGCTTTTTTTATATCAAGGGATAGAAAACAGGAGGGTATACGACGGTTTTTAGCTATGTGAGCTAGCAATACAGCCTGGCGGACATTGTCACTCGCCTGGCGCTTTGGCATGAATCCTACTTGATCCTTGTGGATAAGCTTACCTATTATGCTAGTTAGTCTTTTGGCTAATATTTTGGCTAGAAGTTTAATGTCTAAGTTCAGAAGGGAAATAGGGCGAAAATTTGTACATAAGGTATCATCAGTAAGAGGTTTAGGAATCATGCAAATAATGGCGGTTAAAGTTTCTTGTCTAAAAGTTTTCCCTTCTAATAATACACTGAAAGCTTCCGCTAAGATTGGTGATAGTATGTCTGCGTAGGTTCTGTAATATAAGGTTGAGTAGCCATCTGGGCCTGGCCTCTTATTAATTTTAAGATCTTTGATGGCTTCAACGACATCATTAGATGTAATATTATCTTCCAATAACTTCTTTTGGTCAAGGGAAAGTTCTGGTAGATTTATATCAGAGAAAAATGCATCTGCTGTTTCCGGGTTGAAGTTATTAGATGAAGTATATAATGAGGTCAGATGTGAATGAAATTTCTGAACTATTTTGTTGGGATTGCAAGTGTAGACATCTTTTGCCAGTTTTAGGCGAATTGGTTTGAAGGGTTTGTTCAGAGAATTGAGTGTACGTGCAAGGTAGGTACCCGATTTATTGGCTTTCATAAAATAGTTGTGTCTTGAACGTTTATAGGATTTTCCACTGCTTCAGTAAGAAATAGATCGTATGCAACTCGAGTCTTGTCTGATCGGGATTTTGTTAATGTATTTTCTTGATGGGCTATATAGGCTGTATTAAATTCCCTTTCCAGTTTACGAGCCAGTGTCTTCCGTTCGCGTTTAAATATGGCTGATTGTTTCTGAATTGTGTTACGTATAAGGCCTCATGCCCACGGGCGTTTTTTCAGCCGCGTTTTTGAGCGTTTTTTACAGCTTAAAAACGCCTGTCCATGTTAGTCTATAGCTTCATGCCCACCTAGGCGTTTTTGAGCTGTAAAGAGCATAGGCGTTTGTAAGCTGTAAAAAAAACCCAGGGCCAGTGCGTTCCTCAGCGTCAGAATTAGGCAGAAAAAAACGCGAGCGTCAAAAAACGCGCAAAAACGCGCACTAACGCGCAAAAAACGCGCACTAACGCGCGGTCGCGTTTTTAGCTCCGACGTTTTTTTTTTTTTTTTTTTTTTTTAAATATTTACAATAACATGGACAGGCGTTTTTAAGCTGCAAAAAACGCAGCTGTAAAAACGCCAGTGGGCATGAGGCCTAACTGGTTTATGGGCTTCCCAAAGAGTTAGTGTGCTAATTTCTGGGCTAGAATTGAGGGTTATATATTCTTTAATGGTTTGTTCAATGGTTTGGCGATGAGATGGGTGTTTGAGTAGGATATCTGGGAGATTCCAAGTAGGGTCGTGGCCTTTGGGTAATGTTGATTCAATGGAAGTAAGTACTGCATTATGGTCGGACCATGGGATAGGGACTATATCTGCTGCTATGATTTCAGGGAGCATACCTATGGTCAGGAATATGTGGTCAATCCTTGAAAATGTTTTATGTGGGTGGGAGTAGTAGGTATATTTCCGTTTAGTTGGATTAACTTCTCTCCATGAATCAACCAAGTTATATTTGGATAGAATTTGTGAAAAAGATTTTTTAGATGTAATTTGGGATGGTGTGTATGGGGATTTATCCAGAAATGGGAGGAGGACCTGGTTAGAGTCACCACACAGCATAACTGTTCCTATCTTATGATCATTCACAACTTGAAGTAAATGTGACATAAATGGATTAGGTTGTTTATTTGGTGTATAGTAGGAAACTACTGTTATTGCCTGGTCAACAATGTGGCCCGTAAGAATTAGATAACGTCCTTCAGGATCTTTTATTTGAGATTGAAGTGTAAATGGGGTAGAGCGATGAAAGGCTATGAGAGTACCCCGTTGCTTGTGTAGCGTTACCCTCAACTAAGAGAGCCGCAGATTTGGTCTGGGCCCTGAGTACAGCTCCGCCAACCCCCGGCAATCTACTCGACCCTTTCTGGCACAGTTAGTTTAGGGGTATACACATTTAATACTTATACTTTATGAGAGACTCAGACACGGAGTAGTTATAAAGGAATAACAGATTTTTACTTTCAGCTATGCAAAGGGAATGAACAGTGATAACAACTTGACCATTAGAATATTCACAGAGCCCTGCAATATTAAAATATCAGTCACACTACACCATGGGGAAAGGGGGGGTGGATAAGGAGACGCCACGTGGGGCGACTGTTAACTAGGCACCCTGTGGCGCAATAACTAAACTAGGTCCCTAATGAATCAGGCCTGATTCCTAACTCTAGAATTCAGTCCTGTATGAATGATGGATTCTTCACCGGCATCTGTAGAGGTGGTGCACTTAAGAATAAACAACAATTGTAATCCAGGAAAAGGGAAAGTTGATAACTGACAACACTTCACTGGAGATCCTCTGGATCAGTCCTGCTGTGAATCTCCAGTGAGAGTCTTTAACATGAGGTAGTAGGCCTCGGCAGTTTATAGGCACAGTACTAGCAAACAGGTTAGGGAATGAGCTTACGCTCGCTCACCCGCTGGACACGATCTCCGTCCGGAACTTCCACCGGTTGTGACTTCACACGCCCACAGCGGTTGCTGCGATCGGGTCCCAGATCCCATCCAGGCTGTAAGTAGAGATGTCGGATGCCACCCAGGCTCGCAGTGGGGTGGAAGGCTCTTTGGTCGGCTGCGGAAGGCCCCAGGCTTCAGGCCTTACCCAGCACAGGTCCGCACAGGTGTATCAGTCTCTGCCGTCCCGTGTCCAAAGAGGCCGAGCCAGGCCTCGCCCCTTCCTTATATATCCCCACCCATGAGTCTCTGGGGCAGAAGCAAAACATCCTGGGAACCAGTGGGGTTCTGGGAATAGTAGTTCGAGAGCATTTAAAGGAACCCCGCTATACACTCCCCCCACTTAAACTCTTTGGTCCCCAAAGATAAATTTCAACAAATACTGTTTACCATTTTGGACAATGTCGAGCATGATGTTGGCATAGGGAATTCCCACCAAAACTTTGGGATGGAACGCTCTTGCCCACAGGTCACACTACCATGAGTGGCCTGCCTAACTGTGCCAGAGAGTGAGCTGGGGTTGCCCTCCACCAAATGGACAGTGGAAGGATCAGGTTGTTCAACACTTCTCCTAGCCGTTACAACAGAGTCCTCTGAGCTCGTCCCCATTTGGGGGTAAGTTAATTTCTTGGGAGGCCTGATGACTCTGCGAGCCCTCTGCTCTCTTGGTGCTTCTTACTCTGGCACCACAGGCTCTTCTTCAGGAGTAAGTTCAGGTAACATTGCTGGTTCTGGAACCTTGGATTCAGAAGTCGACTGACGTATGGAATCTCTAGGGTCCTCCTCTGCGCAAGTGTCAGGAACATCTTCCCAGTAATCAGCTGAGGGACTGAAGGGTATGAATTCAGTAGCCTCCGGATTCAGCGTTGCATCTGGGGTATCCCCTCCATTTGGGAGATCTATGGCGGACGTCCCCAGAGTCGAGGGAGGCCACAGCCAGTCCAGTTCTCCACCTTCATCTGTACTCAATTGGGAGGCCTCCCCATCTTCAACTCTAGAAGTCTGGGACCGAGTGCTCGGCCTAGGAGTATCCAGAATAGAGGCCGGTACAGGGGAGTCTCTCACGGGAGGTATTCTGACTGCCTCAGCAAGTGGGAGCAGGTGGTTTCGATGCCACGTCTTCAGTGGACCACCCACCTTTCCTTCTGGCTTTAGTTTTTAGACAGGCAAACCAGGCAACTTCCTACAGACGACATAGGGTTCAGATCTCCATCTGTCGGCAAGCTTGTGTTTTCCAGGGACCCCCAGATTGCGTAGCAGTACTCAGTCCCCGGGCTGCAGATCTTGCACTCGAACCTTCAGATCGAAATTTCTCTTGTTGCGGGCTCCCCTTTGATCCGAAGCCGCCTGGGCTTGTTCACAGGCCAACTGTAAGCTACGTCTAAGTCTGTCCACGTATCCCTTGTGGGATGTAGCTGAGGTATTGTCTAAAGAAGTGCCAAAAGTCCAGGTCCACGGGTAGCCTTGCTTCCCTCCCAAACATAAGTCTATAAGGGGAGTAGCCAGTGGCGTCACTTGTGGTACAGTTATAGGCATGCACTAGGGCTGATATGTATTGACTCCAGTGCTGCTTCTTCTCTGTTTCTAAGGTTCCCAACATGTTGAGCAGGGTCCGGTTAAATCTCTCCGGCTGAGCATCTCCTTGTGGGTGGTAAGGCGTGGTTCTGGTCTTCTTTATTCCCAATGAATCCAAAAGTCTTCGGATCAACCGACTCTCAAAGTCCCTTCCTTGATCTGAGTGGAGTCTCTGTGGTAGTCCGTAATGGACAAAATACTTCTCCATAAGTATCTTGGCCACGGTGGATGCCTTCTGGTCTTTGGTTGGGAAAGCTTGAGCATAGCGGGTGAAATGGTCGGTTATTACCAGAACATTCCCCAATCCACTCAGGTTGGGTTTGAGGCAGAGAAAGTCAATGCATACCAGATCCATTGGGCCCTGACTCTGTAAGTGGCCCATTGGGGCAGCTTGATGGGGTAGGGTCTTTCTCTGAATGCATCGTGCACAGGAATGGCAATACTCCTCTACTTCTGCCCTCATGCAGGGCCAATAGAACCGATTTCTAACAAGCTGGAAGGTCCTTTCTGCCCCTAGGTGACCATGGTGGTCATGCAGGGCAATTAGTACAGTCTCTCGGTGCTTCTCTGGAAGGAATAACTGCCACTTATCTTCTGAGTCATCAGAGGGGCCCCTTCGGTAGACCACTCCCTGATGTACCTGCAGCCTGTCCAATTCCTTCCTCAACAGGCGAGCCTCCTTTGAGGGGTGATGTAGGAGTTTGTTGGGATCCTGATTCTCCAGGGCTTCGAGGACCAATCTCCCCATGGGGTCTTCTAATTGGTCACACCTCAACGCCTTCTTGGACAGTCTCGGTAGGTTGTCTTCCTCCAGTTGAGTTACTCCACAATAGTGTTTGGGGACTCCTACCATGGTAACCCCTATTTCTTCTGCTCTGGAGCCTCCTTTGGCTTGGAATTCAGCCCCTTGACAAAGGGCCCGCACCCCGTCCGGTGCCACTTGGGTCCAATCTTCCCAGTCATTTGTCGTGGCATGAGACCTCCGGGACAGGGCATCTGCATCCCTATTTCCAGCTCCTGGTCTGTACTTCAGACTGAAGTTGAATCCAGACAATGCGGCCAACCACCTGTGTCCGGTGGCATCTAGTTTTGTGGTGGTGAAGAGGTAGGTCAGGGGGTTGTGGTCTGTCTTCACAGTAAACTCTGCCCCATACAGGTAGTCTTTTAGCTTGTCTACTACCGCCCATTTGAGGGCCAGGAATTCCAGCTTATGAGTGGGGTAATTCTTTTCTGAGGGGGTCAGGCTCCTGCTCACATAGGCCACTGGTCACAGTTGTCCTTCATGTTCTTGGTAAAGCACACCGCCTAGACCCTCATGGCTGGCATCCACATGTAATTCATAAGGTCTGGTAGGGTCGGCGTAGGCCAGGACTGGGGCAGTGGTTAAGCTCCTCTTCAGGGCCTGAAAGGCCTCTTCACACCTTGGGTTCCACTGATCTTGAACTGACTCACCAGGCCTCCTGGGCCCTGAGTCATCCTCTTCCCCTTCTGCCTTTAGCAATTCATTCAACGGGCGGGCAATCCAAGCAAACCCCTCCACAAACCTCCTATAATAGGAGCAGAACCCCAGGAAGGATCTGAGCTCTGTTACTGTGGTGGGTCGTGGCCAGGAAGTGACTGCTTCCAACTTCTCAGGATCTGTGGCCACCCCTTCTTCAGACACTATGTGCCCCAGATAGTTCACAGAAGACTGGTAGAACCGACACTTCTCGGGGGAAAGCTTAAGTCCCTCTTCACTGAGTCTTCTCAATACTTTCTCCAGCCGGGCTTCATGTTCTTCCAAGGTTCTCCCGAAGACAATGACATCGTCCAAGTACACAAGGACTTCTATAAGATTCATGTCTCCAACAGTCTTCTCCATAAGGCGTTGAAAAGGTAGCAGGAGCTCCAGATAGACCCTGAGGCATCCTATTGAATTCGAAGAATCCCACCGGGGTTATGAAGGCTGTCTTCTCCCTGTCTTCTGGGTGCATAGGAATTTGATAGTACCCACTCTTGAGGTCCATCACACTGAACCATTTGGCTCCAGACAAACTTTGTAAGGCATCTTCTATCCTTGGCGTGGTGTATTGGTCAGGGATGGTTCTCCTGTTGAGAGTCCTGTAATCGATACAAAGCCTCAACGATCCATTCTTCTTTCTGACCACCACGATTGGGGAGGCATTGGGGCTTCTAGACTCCCGGATCACACCAGTCTTCTTTAGTTCTACAAGTTGTTCCCTCAGATCCTCCAGATCTGCCAGGGGGACCCGCCTGACCCTCTCTCGGAAGGGCTTATCTTCTTGGAGGCGGATCCGATGGGTGGCACTTCTTGCACACCCCACAACGAATTTATCTTCGGAAAAGATCTTCTCCCACCTGATCAGCTGGGCCTTGGCTCTTTCTTTCCAAGCCCTGGGTAGGTTCGGGTTTTCCACGGACAGCTTCTCCCAAACATCTCCTCCGTCACCCGTCCCTTTGACTTCGGACTAAGTGACCGGGGCAGCAGGGCTCACCTGACCCAGCAACACTCTGGCAGGAATCTCCATGGGCCCTCCCATAGTGTTCCTAACACTCACCGGAACTCTGCCATGGGCCTTCTTCAGGGCCTTGAACGGAATCACTTCTGGTATCACTTCCAGGCCTGAGGACTCTTCCCTTGGGTCGGATTCCAGCATGACAAAGGGGCCAGGTTGTTCCCACGTAAGCTTCACAGTGGCCCTAAGACAGGTTACTTCTCCGGGCTGTAGCACTACTCCTTCTCTGCCAAGTCTCCACACCTTCCCTATCCCCTCTCCCGGGGTCTTCTGCTCTAAGACCAGTCGTTGGTAGGCCGTCTTTAGCATGGGATGGATTTTGGTGGCTGAATGGTTTCTCTCTTTCACTAGAGGGGTCAGGAGTCTCCTGACTAGATCCGTGTTTGTCCCAATGATCAGGGAAATCTTGCTGGCTCCAGGCGGCCGAGGACACACAACTGCCAGGGTGTCAAACACTTCAGCCTTCCCAGCCACGGATGGGTCGAAAGTCATCTTTATGGGCAGGTACCCATCGTAAGGGAAACTCTGGGTTCCAAGTCCCCATATCTCCAGCTCTTCTATCTTCTGGATAGGCAGATGACTCAAGTGCCTATCATAGAAGTCCCGGTATAGTAAAGTCACCTGTGCTCCGGTGTCCAGAAGAGCTTTAGTATAGACTCCTTCCACTTGAATGGGCACAGTAGGAGACGGGCCCACCAGTTCCTTTGGGTATGGCTGGACTGGGGTCACCTTCTTCTTTGGGCTTTTCCTTGCCCTGCTCCTTTTGGACTTAAATTTTTCCTGAGCCTGGCATGCATTGACTTTCTCCCTCTCAATGGGGGCACAAACCCGCTGAGGGATGTTATTGTTCCTCTTAGGTGGATGTTCCTTCTTTGGGGTGCTGTATTTCCACTGAGGGGTCTTGCCCCTCCCTCTGGGGTACATCTTGGTGGGGGGGTACTATACCTCCTCCTAGGAGTTTTGTCTCCTCCATTCTTGGCCTTTTTTTTTAGTTTGGAGCACACTGAAGATGATGGGCACCCGGTTGACTCCTTCACCGGGGCCCTTTGGAGTTTCCCGCCGGCTTGCAATTATCTGTTCTCTTCTTCTTTGGGCTGGAGCATACGTTAGCAAAGTGGCCACTCCCTCCGCAGTTATAGCAAATCACCTCTTCTCGGTCCTGTAGGGAGGCCGGTGCTGAGGTGTTCGGGAACAACTCCTTTCTTGGGCTTGGTTTCTCTGGTCTTCTCTGATCTTTCTCCATCAAAGAGGTCAGCATCTCTAACACTTGGGCCATTTGCGATTTCAAAGTGTCAACCTCCGCATCTCTTTCCGGGCTCTTGACCGAATGGACCAACACTGGTACAGGTGTGACATTCGCCTTGGCCACCTGCTGATCTTCCTGCAGCGCCTCTTCGTCCCTAATAATTTTTATTAGATCAGAGTAGGTTAGTGACATTCCTCCTCCTGAGGTTTTCAGGTGCAGCCAGACCGGGTCTGAGCGCCGCGCTCCCCTCATGATCTGCTTCATGCGTGCTTCATCTGCATCTTTGGGCAGCATTCCCTTCTTCAGTACAATCTTGCATAACTGCCTGTTCAGCCTTCTAACATATTCTGACAGTTTCTCATTCGGATGCTGGAGAGTGTGTTCAAATTGATAGATCATCTCTGACACCTTCTCCAGTTGACCAAACTCTTCCTGCAGCATGGCCTGGCAATCTTGAGCTGTACAGTTTTCATTTCCAAACCGGAAGCTCTTCACCGCTTCTGCCGCGGCACCTTTCAGACTTTCTAAGACTCGCTGTCTCTTCTGTGCCTCAGGCACCTCCCATGCTTCTACTGCCTGCAATGCCTGTTCCACCCAAGTGTTAAAATCTTCCTCCCCCGCAGGGACGGGGAGCTTCCCCGAGAATGCTTTTAGTCTCCGGTAGCTAGTCTCTACGTGCACCGTGCTTGCCTTCTGACAGTTTGTTAGTAGGTCCCCAAGCGCCTTTATCAGTTCGGGTGATATGGCCGTGGCAGGTGCAGGTGTCGCTCCATCTCTCCTCTCTGGTGAGGTACGGGCCGCAGTCCGCGGTGGTCCCGTTAGGGGTGGCTCCTTCTTAATAGCATGCGCCAGACTATAAGATCTGTTATCCGACGTCTGCGTATATTTGCGCTTGCAAACTTCTGGCTTCCCATCTGAATACTCCACTAGTGCATACTGGTGTGAGGTGTCTGGGTCTAACTTTGTTCCCATCACCCACGGTGTACCATCTGGGGTCACTGACTTCATTAATCCTTCCACCGTCTCGGTCGACCATTCCTGACCGGGCATGTTAATGACCACTGACTGGCTTGGATCTGTCTTAGCTACTCCACACCACGTTCTGATGTCTTTCGGGTCCATGCCGGTACCTCTTGGCGGATTTTCTGTTCTATCAGGATCCCGGACGAGAACCCCCACGTGTAGCGTTACCCTCAACTAAGAGAGCCACAGATTTGGTCTGGGCCCTGAGTACAGCTCCGCCAACCCCCGGCAATCTACTCGACCCTTTCTGGCACAGTTAGTTTAGGGGTATACACATTTAATACTTATACTTTATGAGAGACTCAGACATGGAGTAGTTATAAAGAAATAACAGATTTTTACTTTCAGCTATGCAAAGGGAATGAACAGTGATAACAACTTGACCATTAGAATATTCACAGAGCCCTGCAATATTAAAATATCAGTCACACTACCCCATGGGGAAAGGGGGGGTGGATAAGGAGACGCCACGTGGGGCGACTGTTAACTAGGCGCCCTGTGGCGCAATAACTAAACTAGGTCCCTAATGAATCAGGCCTGATTCCTAACTCTAGAACTCAGTCCTGTATGAATGATGGATTCTTCACCGGCATCTGTAGAGGTGGTGCACTTAAGAATAAACAACAATTGTAATCCAGGAAAAGGGAAAGTTGATAACTGACAACACTTCACTGGAGATCCTCTGGATCAGTCCTGCTGTGAATCTCCAGTGAGAGTCTTTAACATGAGGTAGTAGGCCTCGGCAGTTTATAGGCACAGTACTAGCAAACAGGTTAGGGAATGAGCTTACGCTCGCTCACCCTCCGGACACGATCTCCGTCCGGAACTTCCACCGGTTGTGACTTCACACGCCCACAGCGGTTGCTGCGATCGGGTCCCCGATCCCATCCAGGCTGTAAGTAGAGATGTCGGATGCCACCCAGGCTCGCAGTGGGGTGGAAGGCTCTTTGGTCGGCTGCGGAAGGCCCCAGGCTTCAGGCCTTACCCAGCACAGGTCCGCACAGGTGTATCAGTCTCTGCCGTCCCGTGTCCAAAGAGGCCGAGCCAGGCCTCGCCCCTTCCTTATATATCCCCACCCATGAGTCTCTGGGGCAGAAGCAAAACATCCTGGGAACCAGTGGGGTTCTGGGAATAGTAGTTCGAGAGCATTTAAAGGAACCCCGCTACACTTGGAGGCAGCCGAGGCCGTATATGTTTGCGGATAGAAATTGGAAATAAATTTTGGTGTGGAGGTATTCGTGAAGTGGGTTTCTTGCAAGCAAACTATGTGAGCCTTTTTGGCATGAAATATACGGAATGCCTTGGTTCGTTTCTGGGGGATGTTTAGTCCCTGAACATTCAGGGACAGAATGTTTAATGGTGCCATGGCAGTCGGATGGACAAAGGGGACTTACCCGTTACCAGGTTATTCAGGTCATTCGATGCCATCCAAGTGAACTCGAAGAGGGGGAGAAAAGGAGGATTGAAGATGAGTACTATAATCGGGCTGCTCAAGTCAGTTGATACAATCCAGGTGGACTTGAAGGAAGAGGAGAGAAAAGGAATAGAGGTGAGTACTGAAGTGAGGAAAATAAATAAAACAGAAATGGTTAGAGAAAATAATAAGAAATTCAACAGAAAAACACATTCAAACATATCCCGTGAGTGGGGACAAAAATCACCCTCAGGGGAAAGGGTGCTTCCGTCAGACTTCCACATATTATGTGGCTGAATGAGGGAGGCAAAATAGGGTGCACGGATCTCCTGTTCGTGGGAGGAGAGCCTTCTAATGAAAGCTTCTTGTTAATGTACCTAACTGTAAACCACACGACTTATAATGAAAACTATTAAAGTTAACTATAATTAGTTAAAAAGGGGGCAACAGGGGAAATGGGAAATAAGAGAATGGCATCTGACTACCCCAGGGTTTCCTGGTATGGAAGTAAGATGTGCTAAGGGAGTGATTAAGGGATTTGGGGGGTGAAAACTGGATCAGTTAACAATAAGGGTATAACAGAAGGATCTATCAGGAAAGGTAGAGTGAGGAATTCCTAAAATTACATTGCCAAAACTACCTTAAAACTTCCTAATGATAGGCTAGCGCTAGGTCAGCAAAGTTATAAAAATTAAAACAAAATGGGACCTTTAGTCATAATACTTCTTATGAATGCCAAAAGACCTTACATTTATGTTAATTACTTGGGACAAAAATTATCCAGGATTTAAAAAAAAAATATATGTATATATTACACACATACACATACACATACACATATACATACACACATACATACATATACACATAAAAATAAATAATAATAAAAAAACACACTATGCATGCAATGGGTTAAGCAAAGAACTTAAAACTATGATTATAATTTGTAAATGCAGTCTTGGTGAGTCAACTGAAACAGAGAAAATTGAAAGTAAAGGTTGAGCATGCAAATCTGAAGGACAAAAAGGGAAACAGGATGTAGCGTCTTGAATTGGAGAACTAAAAGGGATAAGGTAAAGCCCTGAGATTCTTTAGAAAGACTAGAAAGGGTGAAAAAAGAGTCAATTTCACAGTTATAGGAGCATCCTTCAGTCCATAGAATCATTTCGTTCCTGAGGAGGTGATGTGTAGCGACCTCTCTTGTGAGTTGGATGGGTACCATTGTTCAGGTTGGGATGGGAAGGGTTTCCTGCGGATGAAAGAGATGTTGATTTCCTGCGGGTTGGGGTATTTCGTGGAACCGGTTCCATGAGATTCAGGTCTAAGAGGGTTTGCTGGAGTTCATCAAAGGATCTACAGGTGTATTTCTTCCCTTTGTAGGCAAAGCGTAGGGAAAATGGGAACCCCCACTGATAGATGATGTTGTGGTGCTGTAATTCCAGGAGAAGGGGCTTCATTGCTCGCCTTTTTGCAATCGTTATCTGGGACAAGTCAGCAAATAATTGAAAGTCATTGCCATGGAAATTCAGCTGCTTTTTGTCCCTGGCAGATGCTAGGAGCTGTTCCTTTGTGCGATAAAAATGTAATTTCACTATTATATCGCGTGGGCGGCCATCAGGCTTTTTTGCAGCCAGGGCTCGGTGGATCCTGTCAAATTCTAACCTCTCAGTAGGAATGGCTGGTTGCAATTCCTGGAACAAAGCAGTTATGGTGGATTGTAGGTTAGTGATAGTTTCAGGAATTCCCCTGATACGTAGGTTAGACCTTCTGGCCCTATTCTCATGGTCTTCAAGTTTGGTTTGAAGCAATAAGTTTTCCTCTTTGAGGTTCTCTATTTCCATAGAGTGTTCAAGAGAGATGTTTTCCAAATGATCTACTTTAAGTTCTAGTGTTGCTGTGCGCTTACCAAGTTCTCTTATTTCTCTGGTGAGATTAGCTGTAATATGATCTGATGTTTGTTTTAAGGCTTTGTTCAACATGTGTTCAAATTGCTTTAATACAGCTGGAGTTACATGAGAAATCTGTATGGGGTCTTGTGAGGTAATGTCATGGATATGCATTAATGTCTGTCTGCCATCTTACCTTCCTCCTCATGTGTTCATCTAGAGACCAGACCTCCTTCACCTGGCTTCCTTTATAATCTCCTCCCAGCCTGACTCCACCCCAGGCCCTATCACTGAACACTATATTAACCTGTGCACTGCAAGCCTGCTTTGCTGATCAACGTGTTTGTTAGGCATTGTGTGTTTGGGTTCCTGCCTGCCGTGTGCTACGTCTGTCTCTCTGTTACGTTATTGGCTTGTCCCCGACCATCCCTGTCTGCTCGTGACCCTTGACCTTCGGCTCGTTCTTCGTTATCCTTGTCTGCTTGTGGCCCCTGACCTTCGGCTTGTTATTCGGTTCTCTCTATCGTGTGCTGCTGCTTCCCCTTATCCTACGGGGCGTGAGCTAGGAAACTCCAGGGGCCGCGACCTGGTCCCAGCCTGCAGCGTAACATCCTCACCACTAGAGGCCCTGGAGAAGACCAGCTGGGTCTTAGACTCCGCGCCCTGGGGAATCTTGGCTCTCGCTTCCGTTGGGATCCCGGTTGTGCTCCTCTGGTCCCGCTTTCCACAACCACCCAGTTTCCTATCCACAGAAGCCAGCCATAGGGTTCACTACCTCGCGGTGCACTCCTGTCCCCCTACGGTGTGCATCTGTCACCTGGCCACAGGTGACCCTGACAGGTAAATAGTTCACTGTCAGAATCAGCTGGGGAGTCAGGTTGTGTCAGGCTTTGTCTGTGAGAGCGCATAGAGGCTGTGTATAAAGAGGGGGGAGGTGCCATTTTAGCTGCAGTTTTCCTCTTCATGAGGTGATTCTTTAACTTCGCACGGCCGCCTCCCAAAGCCATAGTTTCCCCCAAAAATTGACCAGAATAGTCCCGGGTACTAGCTTAACCCCGTGGGTATGTCAAAATACTTGCGGGTTATGTGGAAATATTGGCTCTCCTCCCGAACGGTGTGGAGCTCTAACTCTGCATGACTGCACTGCTGGACTCCACGCATGCACCTCCAATAGCCTGACATTTTGTACAGTTAATCCAGTGAATGTAATCTGCTTTAGTAGGCCACCATTTCTGAAGGAGAGACAAGGCAGAATTGATCAAGAAATTAAAATTAAAGTGAAATTTTTCACAGAAAATAGCCACACATATTTTACAGTTGATGTACTGTGTGTAGGAAGCTTTAGTAGGTTGCAATTTCAGAGGGAAATACTGGTAGTCTATTTTTTCAAATAGCCAGAAATATTGTACAGTGAATGTGCTTTATGTAAGCAGCTTCAGTAGGTACGCAATTTCAGAGGGAGAAATGAGGACAGTTTTAATAAGAAATAAAAAGTAGAATCACTTTTTTTACAAACAATAGCAAGAAATACAGCGCAGTTGATGCTTTGTATGTTGTCATTTACAGTATCCCACACTTTTAAAGGGCGGAAGGAAGGTTTTATCTAGATATAAAAAATGTTTTTATTATTTCAGGGACAATACCAACAAACATTGTGCATTCGCTGGAGAGTAAGTAATCAGCTAGATTAGGCCAAAATTTAAAAAGGGGAGACAAGGCAGAGCACATTGTTTCTAGGAAACAATAGCCACAAATATTTTGTTGTGCCAGAGCGTGAGAATAGGCCACAATAGGCCAAAAAAAAAGGAGACCCAAGAGAACTAACATTTAAAATTTTGCAACTGAGGCACAGATGCAGAAACATTGTGTGTGATACCTTTACAGTGCCACCGGAATAAGACAAGAGAAGTTACTGGTAATAATGGCAGCCCAGCAGAGGTTGCAGAAGCTGGTAATGGTGGCAGGCCAGCACAGGTGACAGGAGCTGGTAATGATGGCAGACCAACAAAGGTGACAGGAGCTGGTAAAGGTGGTAAGCCAGCAAAGGTGATAATTGTAGCAGGCCAGCAGAGGTGGATGGTATTGGTAATCTTGGCAGCTGCAGGCAAGGCGAGTGGGAAGAGCTGGTAAGGGTGGCAGCAGAAGCCCAGGAGCTGGCAATGGAGTCAGGCCAGCCGAGGGCACATGAGCTGGTAATGGTGACAATACAGCAGAGACCACATTAGCTGGAAATTGTGGCAGAGCAGCAGAGGTGGCAGGGCAGGGTAATGGTGGCAGGCTAGCAGAGGTGGCAGGAACTGGTAATGTCATCGGGCCAGCGGCAGACGCTGGTAATGGTGCAAGGTACCAGGATTGGTTCATTTTTATGACAGTCTCTCTTTGTCACAAGACTGCCTGCTGCACTGAATGCACTCTCAGATCACACACTGGCAAGCGAGAGGCATCAGCATGTACTGTGCATGCTCTGGGCAGTGTTCCAGCCTGGACACCTACTAGTTCTTAGGGTCCTCACTTGAAGTGTGTCCACATCTGTCCTTGAACCCAAGTTGTCTAAAATTACATGGTTTAGATCAGGGATATGCAATTAGCGGACCTCCAGCTGTTGCCAAACTACAAGTCCCATCATGCCTCTGCCTCTGGGTGTCATGCTTGATGCTGTCAGAGTCTCGCTATGCCTCATGGGACTTGTAGTTTGGCAACAGCTGGATGTCCGCTAATTGCATATCCCTGGTTTAGATTCTGCCTGTGACCGCTGCTAGCACCCATGCCTGTCCACTGTGATTTGAATTACAATTTAAAAGCATTGCTGGAGGCAGCCACTGCCATCACTGGTTCACCATTTAGCAATCTGAGGATCAAAGGCTTGTTGGACATGAGAGAATCTTGCCACTATGCACCTGTTGTGCTTCTTCTGGCATGTTGATATGAGATCTGCCATTTTCTTCTTTACCAATAATCCAAAAGAGTGGGCAAACGGGAATGGTCGTCTTTCTTTTTGGCCCAAACCTCGGTGCCCGTGGGCAGGCATTTTACATGAATGGGTCCATTCACAACAAACTGTCTGCAACATAAGAGGCTGATCCTCAGTGTCACTTTGGACAACAGTGTCCTCAATAACCTCAGCCCATCCATGTAATACTCCTGGGGTATGGAAAGGTAAAACATACCACTGGAAACCTGCCCCATTCCCTTAACCCTCTCACCACCGGCAACCAACCTTCCTCTCCTGTAGGACATGGGGCAGCACCACCAGCTCCTGTATGCCTTGTCCTGCATCCTTCCCATCCACCCGAAAACTTACCTAGTGGTTTGTAAAGACGACACAATACCCCTGCCCGGGATTGCTGGACCACATATCTGTCTTTATGTGCATCCTGCTGCTGACTATTAACTTCCACATGTTAGTTGAGGGTAAGTGTGACCTTAGGGCAACAAAAATTACAGCTGGGTACATGACAACGTGGTGCAGCATAGGCCATATATGGCATAAGGTAAGCCTCTCAACCTCTTGACTTCCCTGTCTCTCACTTGAGGTTGCAGATGTTGCAGTGGATGCAGATGGAGAATCTTGTGGAGTGGAGGGAGGTAGAAGGTGAGGAACAAGAAGGAGGAAGAGGGGTGGGGTTTTTTTCTGCTGACCAGTATCATTGAGGGCTCCCTCTGAGCTTTGCAGAATAGAATCATATCCCCTCATGATCTTATAGACCCCAAATGACTAGTAGATTTACAATGAATGATACACTGCAGGCAGAGGCTGCAAATCACAAAGGTCGACAGCAGATGTGTGAAAAAAGGCGATGACTGCTGAGCTATGTGGATAGCTCTGGGAATTGTAGTGGCCCTGCACCCAATCAGGCATTGCCATCTGGTGGAACTGGATGGATACATCCTACAGTTCTCTTACCAAATGCTGCTGCTCCTAGACAAAATCCTCCCCCTGCTGCCTTTGTAACTCTCTTTTACTTTCCTGGCACCAAGGTACAGTCTTACACTATGTCATCCTCAACCTCCTGAATAATATCCACTCATATGAAAAGCTATAACAGTACACATTCAGCACACCTCTGTAGATTCATGGAGTGCCTCCCTCTCCTGTGCCCGGCAGTAGAGATGTGAAGTGAGAGGATCCTGAAAGATTGATGTAATCACAGTGCTGTGTGTGTAGCTTAATGACACAACTAAGCAGGTGAACCAGGAACCAGATTGTCTGCACACAGAGCTTCCGAGTTGAGCAAAGCATCCCCGGCAGCCGTGCCAACCTTTCAAAGCTGTGCTCGTAACATTGTGGATGGAGAGTAGTGATGAGCCGAACACCCCCGGGTTCGGTTCGCACCAGAACCCGCGAACGGACCGAAAGTTCGTACGAACATTAGAACCCTATTAAATACAATGGATGCGAACGTTCGAATTCTAAAGTGCTAATTATAACAACTATTATGCATGTTATTGTCCTAAAAAGGGTTTGGGAACCCGGGTTCTGCACCAGGGGACATGTATCAATGCAAAAAGAAGTTTTAAAAACGGTCGTTTTTCGGGAGCAGTCATTTTAATGATGCATAAAGTGAAAAAAAAAAAGTCAAATATTCCTTTAAATATCGTACCTGGGGGGTGTCTAAAGTATGCCTGTGAAGTGCCACGTGTTTCCCGTGTTTAGAACTGTCCCTGCACAAAATGACACTTCTAAAGGAAAAAAAAGCCATTTAAAACTGCTTGCGGCTTTAATGTAATGTCTGGTCCCGGTAATATGGATGAAAATCTTTAAGAAAAATGGCATAGCTACCCCATGACCCCCCCCCCCCCCCTACCCCAGCCCATTACCAGCCCCTTTGGGTCTTGCATGGATATTAAGGGGAACCCCGCACATAAAATAAAAAAGGCCCTATATACTCTGAACAGCCGTATACAGGCGGTGCATACAAGACAGGGACTGTAGGTTTGTTCTTATGTAGAATGTGTTTGTAATTTTGAACAGGTACATTGTTGAAGTGTAGCTCCAGCCCAAAAATCTATTTTTAAACTTTTTGGAAAACATAGGTAAGGGTTATCACCCCTGTAACATTTGTTTTGCTGTCTGTGCCCCTGTTCAGAACATTTCACCTCACTTTCCGTCCCAATGACAACTGTTTTTGAAATGTGGTGTTTTTCTTGAAACAAGGATTGCTGATAAAGCATCAGTACAGAGGAGACACCTTTCTCCCATATTTATTCTTACAGGAGAGAATTTTCCTTCCTAGTGGTAGATTTCCTCTCACTTCCTGTTGTCTTCTTGCGTTTGCAAGTAGGAGTCGTTTGTAAGTTGGATGTTTGAAAGTAGGGACCTGCCGTATATACTCTGCAGAAATAGGCCCCTTAGTTGTTGGTGTTGGCACAACACTGTAAGCACTCACAGTTACTCTTGGTTGGTGCTGGAACGCCCTGCTGTCAACTATTATATCAGGAATTTTAATTACATATAATTGTTGAACAGTGGTAGTAAAAATTGGGCCTTTGATGGTGGTGCTGGTGCCACAACACTGTAAGCCCTGACAGTTACTCTTGGTGGGTGCAGCAATGGGCCCTGCTGTGAATTATTAGATCAAGAATTGTAATTGCATGCCCCTGTTGAACAGGGGCTGAAAAATTGGGCCTTAGGCACTGGTGGCACAACACTACAACCCCTCACAGATACTGTACTTGGAGCACAGCAATGAGCCCTGTTGCAAAGTATTGCTTCAAAAATTGTAATGACACGCCCCTGTTAAACAGGGGCTGAAAAATTGGGCCTTAGGCACTGGTGGCACAACACTACAACCCCTCACAGATACTGTACTTGGAGCACAGCAATGAGCCCTGTTGCAAAGTATTGCTTCAAAAATTGTAATGACACGCCCCTGTTAAACAGGGGCTGAAAAATTGGGCCTTAGGCACTGGTGGCACAACACTACAACCCCTCACAGATACTGTACTTGGAGCACAGCAATGAGCCCTGTTGCAAAGTATTGCTTCAAAAATTGTAATGACACGCCCCTTTTAAACAGGGGCTGAAAAATTGGGCCTTAGGCACTGGTGCCACAACACTCCAACCCCTCACAGATACTGTACTTGGAGCACAGCAATGAGCCCTATGGCAAATTATTGCTAAAAAAATTGTAATTACACGCCCCTGTAAAACAGGGGCTGAAAAATTGGGCCTTAGCCACTGGTGGCAGCACCCATAAACAAAAATGATCTTCCAAGCTATCATCATCAATCGTATCATTGAGGACTCGGAGGAGGAGGATAGCCAGTCAACATAACAGCACAGGCACTCAGCATCAGCATCAGTCTTGAAGGGATGTGACATGTTAAAATCAATTAGTCTGTTATATCAGCATCAGGTGTGTGGTAGCTGGTGGTGATCCAAGACTGGTTCATCTTGATGAAAGTCAGTCGATCAACCGAGTCGGTGGACAGGCGCACCCTGTGATCCGTGACAAATCCTCCAGCAGCACTGAATGTGCGTTCCGAAAGAACGCTGGATGCAGGACAGGCCAGTAGCTCAATTGCATACTGTGCAAGCTCTGGCCAGTGATCCATCCTCAAGACCCAGTAAGCCAGAGGATTTTCGGTGGGGAAGGTGTCCAAGTCTGACCTTGCCCCTAGATATTCCTGCACCATGTTTATCAGACGCTGGCGATGGTTGCTGGAACCGATCATACTTTGGGGCTGCGGACTAAAGAATTGTCTGAACGCATCGGTCAGACGGCCACCTTCCCCACCGCTCCTTCTTTGACTGGCCGAAGCCTCAGCAACTCGTTGTCCAGGACCAGGAGTTTGTAACCTCCCAGTCTCTGGGAACGCGTTGCACAGACCTTTCTGCAAGGCCTCCCGGAGTTGTCTCATCCTCTGCTCCCTCTGCGAAGGTAACATAAGGTCCGCAACCTTACCCTTGTACCGTGGATCAAGGAGAGTGGCCAGCCAGTAATGGTCCCTCTCCTTGATCCGAAGAATACGAGGATCCTTCCGCAGACTTTGCAGGATCAGGGAGGCCATGCAGCGTAGGTTTGCTGAGGCATTCGCTCCGGAGTCCTCTGGGTCACTAAGGACGACATGATCCGCAGCCACCTCCTCCCAGCCACGTACAAGTCCACTGGTTTCTTGGGACTGTAAATCATCCCTAAAAGACTGCTGCTGATGATGCTGAGTGCCAGCCTCCACCTCCATGCTGACACAATCCTCCTCCTCCTCCTCCTCCTCCTCCTCTTCCTGTGCGATGGGTGGGACAGAAGGAACACTGTCTGGGTAAAGGGGGCCTTGAGAGGCAAGGAAGTCCTCCTCTTCCTGCCTCTGTTCTGCCTCAAGTGCCCTGTCCATTATTCCACGCAGCGTGTGCTCCAACAGGTGGACAAGAGGTACAGTGTCACTGATGCATGCACTGTCACTGCTCACCATCCTCGTGGCCTCCTCAAATGGTGCCAGGAAAGTGCATGCATCCCTGATCATGCCCCACTGGCGTGGAGAAAAAAAACCAAGCTCCCCTGACCCTGTCCTGGTGCCGTAGTCGCACAGGTACTCATTGATGGCCCTCTGCTGCGTGTGCAGCCGCTGCAGCATGGCCAACGTTGAGTTCCACCTGGTGGGCATGTCACATATAAGGCGGTTCTTGGGCAGGTTCAACTCCTTTTGCAGCTCAGCCAGGCGAGCACTGGCATTATAAGATCTGCGGAAATGCACACAGACTTTCCTGGCCTGCCTCAGGACATCCTGTAAGCCCGGGTACCTGCCCAAGAACCGCTGCACCACCAGGTTAAGGACGTGAGCCACACAGGGCACATGGGTCAGTTGTCCCTGTCGGAGGGCGGAGAGGAGGTTGGTGCCATTGTCGCAAACCACCATTCCTGGCTTAAGCTGGCGTGGCGTCAACCACCTCTCGGCCTGGCCCTGCAGAGCAGACAGGACCTCTGCCCCAGTGTGGCTTCTGTCCCCCAAACACACCAGCGCAAGCACGGCATGGCATCTTTTTGCCTGCGTACTTGCGTAGCCCCGTGAACGGCTACGGAGCACCGCTGGTTCATAGGACAAACCACAGGAAGAGGCCATGGAGGAAGAAGAAGAGGAGGGGGTGGAGGAGAGAGGTGTGTCACAACCAGTAGTAGCATTTTGGAGGCGTGGCGGTGGAACAACCTCCAACACTACTGCACCTTGTCCTGCATCCTTCCCAGCTGCCAAAAGAGTGACCCAATGGGCCGTGAAAGAAAGGTAACGTCCCTGTCCATGCCTGCTGGACCATGAGTCAGCGGTAATATGCACCTTACCGCTGACCGCCCTGTCCAGCGAGGCCAAGACATTGCCTTCCACATGCCGGTAGAGAGCCGGAATAGCCTTCCGTGAGAAAAAGTGGCGTTTGGGAACCTGCCACTGAGGAACCGCACATTGCACAAACTCACGGAAGGGGGCCGAGTCTACCAACTGAAAAGGCAGCAGTTGAAGCGCTAGCAATTTAGCCAAGCTAGCATTCAACCGCTGGGCATGTGGATGGCTGGGAGTGAACTTCTTTCGACGGTCCAGCAGCTGGGGCAGGGAAATTTGCCTGCTAGAATCGGACGTCGGTGTACTGCTAGCAGAGTGGCCGCAAGTACTTGGCTGTGACACACCTAATTCTACACCTTCATTCCACTCAGTGCATGTTTCAGAGAGGACTGAAGTTATAGTGGGGTTGGAGATCCCAGCTGATGCGGTGCAAGGAGAGGTCCGCTTTGTTCTTTGGTGTGGGTCTTTGAGGTAGGCTTGCCAACGAGCTGCATGGCAGGTCAACATATGTCTGGTCAGGCATGTGGTACCCAAGCGGCTGATGTTTTGGCCACGCGATATACGCTTGAGACATATGTTGCAAACAGCAGCTGTGCGATCTGATGCACTAGCCTCAAAAAAGGCCCACACCAAGGAACTTTTTGAATGACGGGCAGAGGCAGCGCCCTGCACAGGCGGAGCTCTGCGGTGTGATTCCGTCGGTGTACTGCCCTTACGCTGGCCACCAAAGGGCATCCTGCCTCGTTGGAGATGTGCCTCCTCCTCATCCTCCTCCTCCTCCTCCTCTCTCCTATTAGGCACCCACGTGGAGTCAGTGACCTCATCATCCCCTCCCTCCTCATCACTGGAGCCAATCTGGCAGTATGCTGCAGCTGCTGGAACATGACTGCCAGATTGGTGTCCTTCTTGAGCATCCCCTCTGTCTGCTCTCACGCTACTGCCTTCCTGTAGCTGGGTTTCATCATCAGACCCTTCGAAACGCTGGGCATCCTCCTGGAGCATGTACCCAACACTGTGCTCAAACAGTTCGGGGGACTCCTCAGGAGGAGGACATGGTGGGTCTAGGGAAGGAGTGACTGATGATGAGTCTGACATTGATACCAGGGAAGAGGACGCTTTGGCAGCTGCTTTGCCAGTACCCTGAGCCTGGGTGAGAGAGGATGAGGAGGAGGAGGAGGGCTTGGTCATCCACTCTACCAAGTCTTCGGCATGATGTGGCTCAACATGTCCAGCTGCCGAAAAGAAGGACAAGCGTGTCCCATGGCCATGTGCTGATGACAATGCACCGCGTCCACGACCAGCACTGTTGCCCCCAGACACAGAGCCTGCTTGCCCTCTTTTATTGCCTCCTGACTGTCTGCCTCTCCTTGTTTGCCTTCCAGACATTCTAATAGATGGCCTGCAGGGAGATGGGAAAAAAGCAATAAGGGCTACCTTCAGGTGTCCTTCTCTGTCCCTTTACTTAAGGATTTCTAAATATGGTTGAGGATGATTGCTTTTGCACAGAATAGCACAACGACAATTTCCCTGACTGTCCAAAAAACAAGGATTTCAAAGATGGTTGATGAGGAATGCTTTAGCACACTATAGCACAAGGAGAATTCCCCTCACTTTCCTTCTTTGTCCCTAGAAACAAGGACTCGCACAGTGAAAGAAACTGACACTCTCCCTACCTAGAGTTTTCTGTCCCTAGAAAAAATGTTTTTTTAAAGCACACTATAGCACAAGGAGAATTCCCCTCACTTTCCTTCTTTGTCCCTAGAAACAAGGACTCGCACAGTGAAAGAAACTGACACTCTCCCTACCTAGAGTTTTCTGTCCCTAGAAAAAATGTTTTTTTAAAGCACACTATAGCACAAGGAGAATTCCCCTCACTTTCCTTCTTTGTCCCTAGAAACAAGGACTCGCACAGTGAAAGAAACTGACACTCTCCCTACCTAGAGTTTTTTGTCCCTAGAAAAAATGTTTTTTTAAAGCACACTATAGCACAAGGAGAATTCCCCTCACTTTCCTTCTTTGTCCCTAGAAACAAGGACTCGCACAGTGAAAGAAACTGACACTCTCCCTACCTAGAGTTTTCTGTCCCTAGAAAAAATGTTTTTTTAAAGCACACTATAGCACAAGGAGAATTCCCCTCACTTTCCTTCTTTGTCCCTAGAAACAAGGACTCGCACAGTGAAAGAAACTGACACTCTCCCTACCTAGAGTTTTCTGTCCCTAGAAAAAATGTTTTTTTAAAGCACACTATAGCACAAGGAGAATTCCCCTCACTTTCCTTCTTTGTCCCTAGAAACAAGGACTCGCACAGTGAAAGAAACTGACACTCTCCCTACCTAGAGTTTTCTGTCCCTAGAAAAAATGTTTTTTTAAAGCACACTATAGCACAAGGAGAATTCCCCTCACTTTCCTTCTTTGTCCCTAGAAACAAGGACTCGCACAGTGAAAGAAACTGACACTCTCCCTACCTAGAGTTTTCTGTCCCTAGAAAAAATGTTTTTTTAAAGCACACTATAGCACAAGGAGAATTCCCCTCACTTTCCTTCTTTGTCCCTAGAAACAAGGACTCGCACAGTAAAACACACTGACACTCTCCCTACCTATCCTTCTCTTTCCCTAAACTAAAGGAATCCAGGTTAAGCAAGAAAGAAATAAATGTCACTGTCCCTGCCTATGCTTGTCTTTCCCTGCTCCGGAACACACTACACTAGGCCGCCGTGCTGGCGGCCTTTTATAGTGTGGGGCGTGTACTAAACACCCTCAGCAATAATTGGCCACAGGCATCCTGCCTGTGGCCAATCATTGCTCTCCTCGCTGCCGGCGCTGTGATTGGCCAAGCATGCGGGGTCACAGTGCATGCTTGGCCAATCACAGCGCCTGGATGACACTGCGATGGCATAGTGCATTGTGGGCCGTTCGCGTCACTCGAATTTGGCGCAAACGGCCCAAATCGTTCGATCTTCGTCGAACGATCGAACAGCCGATGTTCGAGTCGAACGTATGTTCGACTCGAACACGAAGCTCATCCCTAATGGAGAGTGAGGCCCTCCAGGATTTTTCAGAGGTGTCCTGGATATGCACAGTTACAACGTTTCATGTGAGTGGATATCATTTTCAATCACGGTAGCTTGATTTATCATTGATAAAAACCTATGTGTACTTTCATACCAGCTGCACAGATATTGAAGCTGCCACTCTGAACTAAACTAAATTCCAGCTATTCTTGTATGGATTATACAGTCTTTTTTTAGGATTTTGCTGTAAGGGGTTAACTCTAACATTCTGTATGCTTGATGTTTTATTTTATATAATTTTGCTATTAAAATGTACATCTATTTAGACATACCTTATAGTTGATTGCAGGTAGCTTACTGCGCTTTGTGGTTTGTTTTTTAGTGTACATAAAAAATAATATGTAGCCCACCACACTGTAGCCTACAGTAATGTAGCATAATACAGCACTGTATATAGCACTCTACATACAAATTTGTACATTTCCATCAAGACATCTTAACCACCTTCTAAGACATACCTGTATGACCTCAGGTTTCAGTCGTTATATTGCGGTAATGACCCCAGTATCTTTTTTTTCAGCCAGGAATTCTCTATCATATAAAAGTATATGTAGCGGGTATGTACTTTCCCGGGTGTAAATTTGAACTTGACAGAGACATTAGTGATATGTAATTCCCAGCAGCCCAGCGGGTGGCGCTGTCGCTCTGGGCTGGGGTTGAATCATTGCTGTGTGTCGAGCTTCCTTTTTGTCCTCTCTCGGCAGCGGTATGGTGGGGCGGGGAACCCGCCATGCTAACTGGGAGAGGGTATAAAGGGTCCGGCCATCTTTGTCAAGGTGTCGAAGTCCCAGGCACCTTCAGCCTGTGGACGGTGGTTCGTGTCGGTCCTCTGGGTGGCCTAGGCCTAGAGGACAGCCGGTGGTCGTGTTCCATCCCAGGCACTTTTAGCCTGGGGTAAGGTACTCGGATGGAGGTCCGGAGCTTAGTGCCCAACACTGAGTTCCGCGAGGGAAGGAGATCCTAGGGAACCCCCGGGAGTGGGTACCCGAATCCGGAAGGTGCAATGGACCGGGGGGAGCTCCTCACTTGAAGACCCGGTGCAGCATATTGCCGGTGACAGGTGAGCCTCTCGTCGGAGACCACCTGGAAGGAATTTCCCCCTCGTGCGGAGACCGTAACCCACTTTTAGGAAGGAAAGTGGAGAACCAAATTGTGTCTGGGCCTATTCGCATCAGGGGAGGGCTGGCAGCCTTAGGCCTGGGGGGCAAATCCAGTCAAGTGGCCCATTGAACCACCGAATCAGCTCACTATCCATTTACACCACATTCCCCGCACACAGAGAGAGGGAGGGGGGGAAACTGCTCCATATTGCCCGAGAGAGACCATTTGACACTGCCTGCAGAGAGAGAGAGACCGCTTGACACTGCCTGCACACACAGAGAGAGAGAGAGAGAGACATCATTTGACACTGCCTGCACAGAGAAAGAGACCGCTTGACACTGCCTGCACAGAGAGAGGCCACTTGGCACTGCCTGCAGAGAGAGAGAGACCGCTTGACACTGCTGCACAGAGAGAGAGACCATTTGACACTGCCTGCACAGAGAGCGAGAGAGACCATTTGACATTGCCTGCACAGAGAAAGAGTCTGCTTGACACTGCCTGCATAGAGAGAGAGAGGCCATTTGACATTGCCTGCACAGAGAGAGAGAGACCGCTTAACACTGCCTGCACAGAGAGAGAGAGACCGCTTGACACTGCCTGCACAGAGAGAGAGACCATTTGACACTGCCTGCACAGAGAGAGAGACCGCTTGACACTGCCTGCACAGAGAGAGAGACCATTTGACACTGCCTGCACAGAGAGAGAGACCATTTGACACTGCCTGCACAGAGAGAGAGAGAGGCCATTTGACATTGCCTGCACAGAGAGAGAGAGACCGCTTGACATTGCCTGCACAGAGAGAGACTGCTTGACACTGCATGCACAGAGAGAGAGAGACAGAGACCGCTTGACACTGCCTGCACAGAGAGAGAGACCATTTGAAACTCCCTGCACGGAGAGAGACCGCTTGACACTGCTTGCACAGAGAGAGAGAGAGAGAGAGAGACACCATTTGACACTGCCTGCACAGAGAGAGAGACCGCTTGACACTGCCTGCACAGAGAGAGAGAGACCATTTGACACTGCCTGCACAGAGAGAGAGACCGCTTGACACTGCCTGCACAGAGAGAGAGAGAGAGAGAGACCGCTTGACACTGCCTGCACAGAGAGATAGAGACCGCTTGACACTGCCTGCACAGAGAGAGAGAGAGAGAGACCGCTTGACACTGCCTGCACGGAGAGAGAGACCATTTGACACTGCCTGCACAGAGAGAGAGACCGCTTGACACTGCCTGCACAGAGAGAGAGAGAGAGAGACCATTTGACACTGCCTGCACAGAGAGAGAGACCATTTGACACTGCCTGCACAGAGAAAGAGCCAGCTTGACACTGCCTGCACAGAGAGAGAGAGGCCATTTCACATTGCCTGCACAGAGAGAGAGACCGCTTCACATTGCCTGCAGAGAGAGACCGCTTGACACTGCCTGCACAGAGAGAGAGAGAGACCGCTTGACACTGCCTGCACAGAGAGAGAGAGACCATTTGACACTGCCTGCACAGAGAGAGAGACCATTTGACACTGCCTGCACAAAGAAAGAGCCTGTTTGACACTGCCTGCACAGAGAGAGAGAGGCCATTTGACATTGCCTGCACAGAGAGAGAGACCGCTTCACATTGCCTGCAGAGAGAGACCGCTTGACACTGCCTGCACAGAGAGACCGCTTGACACTGCCTGCACAGAGAGAGAGAGACCGCTTGACACTGCCAGCACAGAGAGAGAGACCATTTGAAACTCCCTGCACAGAGAGAGACCGCTTGACACTGCCTGCAAAGAGAGAGAGACTGCTTGACACTGCCTGCACAGAGAGAGAGCCTGCTTGACACTGCCTGCACAGAGAGAGAGACCATTTGACACTGCCTGCACAGAGAGAGACCGCTTGACACTGCCTGCACAGAGAGAGAGAGAGAGACCGCTTGACACTGCCTGCACACAGAGAGAGAGAGAGAATTTGAAACTGCCTGTACAGAGAGAGACCGCTTGACACTGCCTGCACAGAGAAAGAGAGAGAGACCATTTGACACTGCCTGCACAGAGAAAGAGAGAGAGACCATTTGACACTGCCTGCACAGAGAAAGAGAGCGAGGCCACTTGACACTGCCTGTACAGAGAGAGACCATTTGACACTGCCTGCACAGAGAAAGAGCCTGCTTGACACTGCCTGCACAGAGAGAGAGGCCATTTGACATTGCCTGCACAGAGAGAGAGACCGCTTCACATTGCCTGCAGAGAGAGACTGCTTGACACTGCCTGCACAGAGAGAGAGAGAGAGACTGCTTGACACTGCCTGCACAGAGAGAGAGACCATTTGAAACTCCCTGCACAGAAAGAGACCGCTTGACACTGCCTGCACAGAGAGAGAGCCTGCTTGACACTGCCTGCACAGAGAGAGAGACCATTTGACACTGCCTGCACAGAGAGAGACCGCTTGACACTGCCTACACAGAGAGAGAGAGAGAGACCGCTTGACACTGACTGCACAGAGAGAGAAAGAGACAATTTGAAACTGCCTGTACAGAGAGAGACCACTTGACACTGCCTGCACAGAGAAAGAGAGAGAGACCATTTGACACTGCCTGCACAGAGAAAGAGAGAGAGAACATTTGACACTGCCTGCACAGAGAAAGAGAGAGAGACCACTTGACACTGCCTGTACAGAAAGAGACCACTTGACACTGCCTGTACATAAAGAGACCACTTGACACTGCCTGTACAGAAAGAGACCACTTGACACTGCCTGTACAGAAAGAGACCACTTGACACTGCCTGTACAGAAAGAGACCACTTGACACTGCCTGTACAGAAAGACCATTTGACAATGCCTGTACAGAAAGAGACCATTTGACACTGCCTGCACAGAGAGAGAGAGGAACTTCTTCACACTGCCTGCACAGAGAGAGAGACCACTTGACACTGCCTGCACAGAGAGAGACTGCTCAACATTGCCCGCAGTGCAAAGGGGTCACTCTCTGTGGGGGCAGTGCGAAGCGGTCACTCTCTGTGGGGGCAGTGCGAAGCGGTCACTCTCTGTGGTGGTGAAAGTTTTCCAGCCATCAGAATACAGTGATCACTGCTGGCTGCTATAGCAGCCAGCAGTGATCGCCCAAAAAAAGAAGAAGAAAGACACGCTGGCTGTACTGAAGTCAGTTGATAGATTGAATTCTCTACAACCAGTCTGCACATAGATAAATTTAAATTCTGCTGGTTCAGCAGAAAATTAAATCTGTCTATGGTGGCTTAAGTTCACCAGTCTCTGGGTTTAATAATATCCTCAAATCTTCTGAAAGGGGTGCTCCACTTAGGTGTAGAAATTTACTTTGAACTCCACCTTATTTCCAGAACTCTTTCGGTATTAGATGTGCAAACAATAAGGTGAGAGTGCATCTAATATCTACTGAGAGTAATGGAAACAAGGTGGAGTTCAAAGTGAACCGTACCATTACTTGGAGGGATTGCCATTTAGGGGGTTAAAACAGGCAGGGAGTAAATGTGATGTCACCTCCTCTGCCTGTCACTTTTCAGTGGAGTAGCAGTACCTGCTGCAAGTGAATACAAGCCTTTGGGCTCACAGTTGTATACTGGCAGTTTTCCATAGCCATAGTCCCTCAGACTTCTTTTAGGTTGCACATTTTTGCTGCATTTTCTGGAAGTGCACCAAAGATGCAGCAATCAGGAAGTTTTGTGCACTTTCAGAACATGCAGTAAAAATGTGCAACCTCTATGGGACCAGGGGCAACATGCAGGAAGACTGCCAGTACACCAGCACTGCAGACAAACCACAGCATGCCAGTATGAGCCCACATCAACACCTAGGAGGGAAAGGTAGTGTCACAGCCTGCTAGGAAAAAAAAACTCTTGAGCTGCAGAGAGGGAGAGGGAGGAGGATCTCACTTACTTCGATGGTCCCAGCCTCCCAGGAGACTCATTGTATTCGAGCCGACTGCTCAGATTTAACTTTCCCGCCCATACATTCCTCTTCAAGACAGCACACGGGCTGCCCGGAGTGTGACCGGGGAAAGAAAGAACAGGTCCAGCTTCTGCCAGCCAATCGTGTGGAGGAGGGAGGGGCTGGGCAGGGCTGTGTAACACAGACTGTCGGCCCTGAGACATCGCTGGCTCAGAGTACTGGATGGAGATGCCGCACTCGGCCAGCTCAAAAACTGCGCATGTGCGGTTCTGATCTGGCGACACAGCAGCCTTTGTAGAGCATATGAGAGCAGCCCAGGGGGCAATTGCATCTCTGCCCCCCAGCCCAGCCCTCCCCTGATTCGCATCCACACCTCCTTTCCTGTTCTGTTAACCAAGGGAGTTCAACTGATTGTGTTCATTCGCAGAAGAATAAAGGAGTGTTGAACTTTAATGGTGTGGGGCTCATTTCCTAGCAGACATTGTTCAAGGTGACTCTTGGAGGGAGGATCCAGGTGCACAGCACTGACCCGAAGGTAATACAAGAACGATGCTTATACCGCACTGACACATGTGGTGGAAGCCAGGCGTAGTGTCACCGCTCCCTCCCTTCTAAGATACCCCTAGACAAAAGAAAGACGAGACGAGAGAAAGAGGGGAGTGAGGAGGCCGCTACATATACTATATAGCCATTGGATTACTTTTAAATGAGGTGGAAAAAGTGGTCCCCCCTCCTGCTGCCTTCCCAGTCCCTCCCATTCTACTGGGGAGCCCAGGATTGAAAACAGCGGTTTCACTGGCTGATCATAAAAATGAAAGAGGAACAGAAGTTCCATGATCATTGCCTATGCAGATTTTTAAAGCGTAACTAAACTCTCTTATCATTTTCAGCCAAGGAGGCTGCCATCTTGGCCTCTGTTTGATCTGCAACTACCATGGTGCTGCACATATGATCAGTTATGACACCAGACATGTGATGGTTTGACAGATTGGTTGAGAGCACAAGCAAATGTGACAGTTAGTATTCCAAGCATGCAAGGAATGTAAATGATCTTTGAAATCAGTAAATTGATGGGTTTAGTTCCGCTTTAAATACTACAGTTTGTCGCCATTCCACGGGTGTACCCAATTTTAAAGCATGATAAGTTAGGTATCTATTTATTCGGCATAACAATCTTTTATATTTTTCAAAATTGCATATTATATTGTATTTCTGTGCATTAAAATTAAAGTGTAATTTTTCCAACAATTTGCGTTTGAAAAAGTGCAACGCAAATATCATGTGACATAAAAAAGTGCAACTATCAACATTTTTCTCTCCCGGGCCTTGGTTTTCAGAAAATCTATAATGTTAGGGGGCTTTAAGTAATTACTGTATCTAGTAAAAAAAATGCTGATTTCTTTCTCGTACATCACGGGACACAGAGCGACATAGTCATTACTAATGGGTTATATAGTTACCGTCAGGTGCTGGCACTGGCAACTTCCAAAACCGGAAGTACCCTCCCCTATATAAGCCCCTCCCATCCGGGAGCACCTCAGTTTTTTGCCAGTGTCTAAGGTGTTGGCCAAGAAGAAACATGTGTTTTTCACTGAGCTTGCGTACAGGTTCTTTTGGGCCTCAGTAAGCTATTCCGGATCCGACCAAAAAAGCTTCATAGCTAAACGGTCGGTACCCGGGCCTTGCAGAGAAGAGCAAGGTTCTGCCTGTAATGCTTCTCTTAGGAGAGCTGGACCCTGGGATCCAGAGCTCTGGTCATACCCACGACCAAGATGTTTTCTGTGCAGGGTGCTATACAGGTCCAGGGGAGTGGAATCCTTGGGAACCCGGTCCCTGAAGGTTTGATTACAATGCCTGCCGTGATAGGTGAAGTTTGGGCTTTTGTGGACCAAACAAAGTCCTGCGGCGGGGAACAGGTAAGTGGGGGCCCCCAGGAACTTGGTTCTATTGGGGGACCCCCAAGCCTAATTTGTCTTTCTGTCTGTTACCTAACGGTATTCCCGCTAATATCTGTGCATGCCTGTAACTACTAAAAAAATGTAATAATTTTTAATGGTGGTCAAGAAAAAAAAAAAAAAAAAAAAAGAATGTTTTTTTATATATGTTTAGTATATTAAACTGCGGTACCTGTGTTTGTCCACTAGAGGCCGCTGTGGAATGTTTTTCTTGTCATATGGACTAGTTTCTTCTCAGAGAGCAAAGTCCAGGCAGCTGGTGAGTTCTCCTACAGGAAACTGTTTCCTCTGCCATGTTGCAGTGTTCGTCTATCCCCCGGCCTGCGGCAAAGGGGGCCCTGGCTCCTGTCCCTGGTTTCCATGTTTGAAAATTAGCGCCGAGGCGCACGTGGCCGCGCGCGTGCGCGTGCACGCGCCTCTATATATAGAGGTGGCCGGAAAAAGGGGCGGGGCCTGGGGGATGACGCTCTGTGCGCGCCGCAGCGCTTCTGCGCATGTGCGGGCGTCCCAGCAGGTTTTTAAAAAGCCACATTATTGCAGATAAGCTGGTTATGAAGTACAGAGACAGAGGTGGCAACATTTAAAGGCATACAGCATAGCGGTTGATACAGGCATCCCCTAGAAAGGCACATTAGTAGACACCAACTGTGATATAGCAGCAATTGTGCTAGACTATTCTCAGTAAAAGTGGTGTATTACGGCTGGAATACCTCAGCTTTAGGCTTAGGAATATGCCGTCCAGTAGCTCCGGAACTGAATCTTCCAGGAAGCGAAGGGGGTCTCATCGGGCTCTGAGGATCTTGGGCATACTCCTGCTGCACCAGTCTCCCCTGAAGTTCAGAGGTAAGTGACCGTAGAGACCCCGCAGGGGTACTTGGTACTGTGGCTGTCCTCAGTCACCTGCTCCTGTGTATGTAACAGAGGAGGTTTTTTCCTCAGCTCTGGGAGGATTAGAGAGAGATTGTCAAAATTTATCGCTGCCTCCCTGTCAGGGAAAGCACGCCCGATCTCCGTCTCCTCCTTCAGAGTGCCTGTTAGCAGAGCAACAGTCCCATACAGGGATCGACCTGCCTGAAGGGGATCAGGATAAGGTTGATTCTGTTATAGAGGAATCAACAGTGGGGGAACCTTTTCTCAGCATCTCAAGCTGAAAGATTATGGGTTCAGTCTCTGACTAACATGGTCCGATCAGCATTTAAAAATGCACCTTGCGGAACCATCAACCACTACTGTATCCTCGTTGGGGTCGCTAGAAGCCCCCAGACTGTTTGTTCTTTTCCACTTCACCCTTTACTGAAAGGGCTCATTTACCAGGATTGGGAACGTCCTGGGAAAATATTTATTCCCCCAAGAGATTTCCGGTGGTCTATCCCATGGAGGATAAGTTCATCAAAAAAAAAAAAAAAATGGAAGGTCCCTACAGTGGACGCAGCCATCTCTTGTATGTATAAATCACTGACATGTCCAGTGGATAATGTCCAAATGTTCAAGAACCCAATAGATAAAAGATTGGAGTCCTTATGAAAATCTGCTTGGTGATACAACCAGCAGTAGCAGCTATTGGGGTCTGCTAAGCAGTGAAGGATCAGTTGAAACAGGTCTTGAGGGACTTGACAGATCAGCAGGCTTTGCCCTAGCTGATCTACCTAGAGCCTTAGGCTTTGCGGTTGATGCCATAGAGGATTCAGTCCATCAGGCCTCCCGCCTTACGCTGTCTATAGTACATATGCGTAGGCTCCTATGGCTCAGAAACTGGTCTGCTGAAGCTCCCTGTAAAGAATGGCTGGTTAGCGTCCCATTTCATGGTGAACGCTTATTCAGGGAAAACCTGGACAAATATATCCAGAAAATTTCCAGCGGTAAAAATACGCTCTTGCCGGTTAAAAGCAGAGTTAGAGGTCCCTCTTTAAGAGGCCTGCTTCTCCAGTCCCTGGGGCATCGGCTGTGTAACAGTTCCGACGGCCTCCTCGGTCAAATCCCGGGGGTAAAAAACAGGGACAGTAGCAGGGTAATAAGAAACCCTGGGTCAGGGGAGGTACAAAACCTCCCCCAAAGTGAAATTCATTGAAGCCCCCACTCAGTCGGGTGGGGGGAGGACTCCAGTTGTTCGCAAGAGACCTGGCGGGACACGATCAAGACAGATAGGTGCTCTCCGCAGTAGGTTTGGGATACAGTTTGGAGTTAAAAGACTCTCCTCCTTCCCATTTTTGAGGTCAAACGTGCCAAGGGATCCCCGGAAGAGAGAGTCCCTCCTGTTGGCACTAGAACAACTATTGCTCCAAGGAGTAATTATGGAGGTTCCCCTGGAAGAATGAGGGTTCGAGTTTTACTCAAACCTCTTTACAGTCCCGAAGCAAACGCGGTCGGGAGGCCCATATTAATTCTAAAAGGGCTATACAAATTCCTGTATATCAGGACTTTCCGATGGAGTCGATCCGATCGGTGGCCACTGCCCTACAAGGGGAGGATTGGTTAGCCACGATCGACATCAAAGATGCTTATTTGCACATTCCCATCTTTCCAGTCCACCAAAAATTTCTACGCTTTGCAGTAGAAGGGCGCCATTTTCAGTTCAGAGCCTTACCCTTCGGTTTGGCCACAGCACCACGAGTGTTTACAAAAATTCTGGCCCTTTATTGGCCAATCTAAGAACACAAGGTGTAATGATAATGGCATATCTGGATGACTTGTTGCTGATAGACCACTCAGTGAAAAAACTAGACGTGGTCGTTCACAAGACGATCAAGTATCTGGAATCTCACGGTTGGATTATCAACCGAGACAAGTCAGCCCTAAAAACCAGTCAAAAGTCTGGAATACTTGGGGCTAAGGTTGGATTCAGGCCAGAGAAAAATATTCTTGCCTCGAGGAAAGGTGTTGTCTTTGAAAGATTTGATCCACTTAGTGGGTACAAAAAAGACAGCCGTCCATACGCCTGTATATGAGGCTGCTGGGAAAAATGGTGGCATCATTCGAAGCAGTACCCTACGGTCAATTCCATTCAAGGAATTTGCAAGGGGCCATACTGTCAGCCTGGAACAAAAAAGTTCAGGCCCTAGACTTACAATGTCCTTGTCCCCTTCCGTTCGCAAGAGCCTCCGTTGGTGGTTGGTTCCCCAGAATCTGGAAAAAAGGAAATCCTTCAGTCCGATTTCTTGGAAGGTGGTCACTACAGATGCCAGCCTTATAGGCTGGGGAGCAGTATTGGAGCAATAGTCTCTCCAGGGCAGATGGTCGGATGCAGAAAAGGCCCTGCCCATCAATCTCTTAGAGATACGAGCAGCCCGGTATGCCCTAGTAGCATGGACATCCAAACTCCAAGGGTCCCCTGTCAGAATTCAATCAGACAATGCCACAGCAGTGGCATATATCAATCATCAGGAGTCGTGCAGCCCAGAGGGAAGTAAATTACATCCTGAAATGGGCAGAAAAATATGTCCCAGCCATATCTGCGGTATTCATTCCAGGAGTGGAGAATTGGAAGGCGGACTTTCTAAGTCGCCAGCAAATTAGGCCCAGAGGAAGGGTCCCTTCACCCCGAGGTTTTCTGGACAATATGTCAGCGGTGGGGAACATCGGATGTAGATCTTCTAGCATCCAGATTCAACGCAAAGGGGGACAGGTTTGTCTCTCCGACAAGGGATCCCCTAGCTTGCGGCTCGGATGCCCTAGTGTTCCCTTGGGATCAGTTCAAGCTGATATATGCATTCACACCGCCAATGGTTACCTCGATTACTCCGCAGAATCAGGGTAGAAAAGAAACCAGTGATTCCGGTGGCTCCAGCGTGGCCCCGAAGAGCGTGGTACGCGGAGATTGTAAAATTTCAGTGGGGAGTCCTTGGACTCTCCCACGTCGTCCGGCTTTCGCAAGGACCGATATACCACCCTTCCTTACCAGCCCTAGGTTTGACGGCCTGGCTATTGAAGCCCACATTCTAAAAAAGAGAGGGCTCTCTAATGCTGTGGTATCTACCATGATCAATGCCAGGAAGCCGGTATCTAGGCAGATCTACTATAGAATCTGGAAGGCGTACATCGCGTGGTGTGAGGCCAAGAAATGGCATCCACATAAGTACGTAATAGGTAGAATTCTGGACTTCCTACAATGGGCTGTAGATAGGAAGCTTGCCTTGAGTACTATCAATGGTCAGATTTCGGCCTTGTCAATATTTTTTCAAAGGCCCTTGGCTTCGCATTCACTAGTCAAAGCCTTTATACAAGGAGTGATGCGTATTAGTCCTCCGGTTAATATTCCCATATGTCCATGGGATCTAAACTTGGTTCTGTCGGTTCTACAGAAACAACCATTTGAACCATTACAGCATATTTCCTTAGTGCTTCTCACCAGGAAATTGATTTTTCTAGTAGCCATTTGTTCGGCTAAAAGAGTATCGGAATTAGCAGCTATGTCCTGTAAGGAGCCATATCTGGTTATCCATAAGGACAGAGTAGTGTTACGTCCTCATCCAGCCTTTCTTCCTAAGGTGGTATCGAGGTTTCATTTGAACCAAGATGTGGTTCTTCCTTCTTTTTTCCCCAAGCCTACTTCGGTAGAGGAAAAGTTATTGCATTCTTTGGATGTAGTAAGAGCAGTTAAAGCTTATCTAAAAGCCACTGCTCAGATTCGCAGAACGGATACTTTGTTTATTCTGCCGGAAGGCCCCAGAAGGGGTCAGGCAGCGTCAAAATCTACTTTAGCCAAGTGGATTCGACAGGTCATAATACAAGCCTATAGCTTGAGAAGTAGACCGCCTCCGTTCAAAGTTAGGGCGCACTCCACGAGAGCAGTTGGAACTTCATGGGCAGTGCATCACCAGGCCTCCCTGGCTCAAGTCTGTAAGGCCGCAACATGGTCTTCAGTACACACGTTTACTAGGTTCTACCAGGTGGACGTTAGAAGTCAGGAGGATGTCGCCTTTGGGCGCAGTGTGTTGCAGGCCGCAAAAGATCCTCATGTCTGATAGCGCTCAGCTTATATATGGTGTATCCCCCCCCTCATTTGGCATTGCTTTAGGACATCCCATTAGTAATGACTATGTCGCTCTGTGTCCCGTGATGTACGAGAAAGAAAATAGGATTTTTATAACAGCTTACCTGTAAAATCCTTTTCTTGGAGTACATCACGGGACACAGAGCTCCCGCCCCTCTTTGGGGACACTTATTGCTTTGCTACAAAACTGAGGTGCTCCCGGATGGGAGGGGCTTATATAGGGGAGGGTACTTCCGGTTTTGGAAGTTGCCAGTGCCAGCACCTGACGGTAACTATATAACCCATTAGTAATGACTATGTCGCTCTGTGTCCCGTGATGTACTCCAAGAAAAGGATTTTACAGGTAAGCTGTTATAAAAATCCTATTTTTTACATTTATGATAAAAGTGTAAGAATTGGCTTGGGAAACTAGTGGTTAAACAAGAAAGGTAAAAAAAAACAATGTATTTGACGTGTCTCTTTTGAGTGATTACCTCATTTGCGTATGCAAAATCACCAATGGCCTCATAAGCCAAGAAAAATATAATTATTAAATATTATGAAATATTATTATTAAATATTATTATTGAATAAAAATAAGGAGAAGCATTTTGTTAATAATTCAGTTCATCCTAAACTTGTCATTATAACTGTACATTGCAACATTTAGAGATACTTTAGATACTTTAGAGTCTTTATTGGACATTTTATTATTTATATAAGTAGAGCCTCACAATAAATTATTTACTGGTAGGTGAACCGAGACTGGAATCATGGTGAAAAAGCATGAATCATTAGCTCTCTGAGTTATAAATGTTCAGGTGTAGATGGTCATCTATAAAATACTGGGCTGCAAGCATTGTTTATGCTCTGCTCAAAGAAATAAAGCTCTTTCCATAATTCATAGTCAAAATGATTTCTGCAGCCTAGATCTGGATATAGTATGTTGTGTAGCCATAATTATTTTGAAAGTGTACTGAAAAGTCAAGTGGTTCTTTGACCTACACCTAATAATAATAAAATAATATTTTTAGAGCTTGGACTCTTTAATATAACAGTAGTTATATCAAAGATAAATGATTGTAGCAGTAAATGCTATGATTGGAATACAGATTTATTTTATACTTCGGGCTAGTTCAAACCAGCTGTTGCATAAGAATGCAGCAGCTGATGTGCGGTGCTGCAGTGCCGATGCACCAATTTAGGTGCATTGCACTGTCCACCTTTTTTTTAAATGTTTCATGGACTTTATTTAAATATTTTAATAATTTTAATTGCCAGCCATGCGTTGTGAAGTGCTGGATTGCCTCACACTGTGCTGTGCTGGAAGAAAGTGCTGCTCACAGTGCACACTGCTAGTACACCACTGCAATGCAGTGGTATGAACCAGACACACCAGAGACAAGGCATTTAATGCCTAAACGCAGTCCCACCGCATCTGGTGTGAATGTACCCTTAAAGTGTTACTAAAGCCAGTAATATGAAAATAGATAATCCATTCCCCCACAGTGCCCACAGCTTAACAAATCTTCTTTTTACATCAATATACTGCCACTATACACCTTTTTGGATCATCTTTATACCACGGTTACATGATAAACTGCCCAGTTTCTCCAGTGCTGAAAGTTCAGAAAGGAGGAGATTTCCACTACAGCCTGTATACACGCCCACATGTGTGATGTCAATATCATGTGACCTGGCTAGCTCTGAAAAACAAGTACAGTAAATGTTCTCTCCAGCATAAAAGACACAACTGAGCATGTGCAGGTCGGCTACCCTACCTGTGTTAGCTGGCCTTCCCCAGATAGACAGTGCAGGAGGGGGAGGATCTATGTGTAGCGATACCCCCAACTTAAGAGAGCCGCTGATATTGTTTCGGGCCCTGTACACAGCACTGCCAACCCCCCGGCAATCTACTCGACCCTCCCCTGGCACAGTTAGTCTAGGGAATGATAGACTGGTAATGTCTCTGCGACCATCTATGACTCAGCCCCACAATAAAGCAAACAGTAATAAAGTACAGTAGTTGACACTGATACCGGAGTACTTAACTATAGCAACTTTACTTTTGTATAAAAGTTAGGTAGAAGTACAGTACATAATAACACATGTAGAGCCCTGCAATATTAGTGACACTTAACAATACTGTATAAAATATACTAGCACACCACGCTGCAGCTATCCTCCCCGTGAGCAATATGGCGCCCAATAATGTTCTACGCTACCCAGTCAGGACTGACTTAAAGTAAGGTATAGTCTTAGGGTGAAGAATCTTCGCATGCAAGGAAAACGGTGGTGCACATCAGAAACAATAATTGTAATCCAACGAGACAGTGTCTCAGCAAAGTAACAACTCCCAGGAGACTATCAAACTCAGTTCTGGAAATAGTCTCCTGCTAGGATAGTTGATATAGCACTAAGGGCCAAGGCAGTCAGTAGGCCTAAACAAAGTACTTGGCTATAACTTTGAGCAAGTGCTCTCTCACCACACCGGACTTGGTCCCCGTCCGTAACTTCCACCGCTGTGTATCCGCACACAGGGTCTGCGATAGCCGGGTCTTCGGTCCTCCTGATGTCAGTGAGAAATTAATGGAGATCAAGTGCCAAAAAGGCTCCGCAGAGGAGTGAAAGGCTCTTTGGAAGTGCGCAAGGCCCAGGCTTCAGGCCTCGCACCAGCAGTAAGTCCGCACAGGGGATCCTCTTGCTAAAAGGGCGGCGTCCAAAGAGGCCGAGCTCCGCCTCCTCTTCACCTTTATAGCCCACCCCATGAGTCTCTGCGGTTGGCAATGCACCTTGGGTGCTGGACGGGGTTCTGGGTATCGTAGTCCTGGATCTTTAAAGGAGATTCCCGCTACATATGCATACATGATAAAACAGCCTTTTTACACAATGCAGAGGATTAACCCCTTATGTTCCACAGTGAGTATAACAAGCATGCTATGCTGCATATACAGACTAATTTTACTGTTGTGGGTTTAGTAACACTTTAAAGCTGAACTCCATCAAAAAGTTTTTTAGCTTTAAAGTGGTTGCATACCTTTGACATGAAATATGAACAAAGCACATACCTCTATAGTGTGTGCTTGTTTCAATCCAGAACACTAAATGGTTTTTTCTCTCTGCTGCCTCATTCCTCTGCTATCTGCATGAGTCACTTCTGACAGTTTTTTCTAACACCAAACACAGTAACATTATATTGCGCAGAACAAGAAACTGCACCCCGCTAGTCCCAATAGTTTAAAAACAACTTTATTGATCCTGTAGAAAGGACACTCCACTCATGCCCCCTCTGCTGGATCAATAAAGATGGTTTTAAGCTATTTGAACCAGCTGCGGCTTCATGTTTGCACTATGCAAAGCTAATGCAAGCCCAAATGAGGAGGCAACAGAATAATCCTGCATGCATATAACTGTTAAAGCAGCTCAAAACAGAGAAGTATGTATTCTTCTTCACATTTTTGATGAGGTTTATATTTGATAAAGGGGGCACATGGATGTCAAAAAGCTAAAATACGCCTGCAATTATTTGAGTTGTATGCATTTTACATAACGCAACTAAGATACAGGTTTTTTTTTCTACACCAAAAATACTCCCAAGCAGTCCCTGTCAAAAGGAGCCTTGAGAACTTTTTGCAAGTCTATTTTAGGAGTTTGCATATTGACAATAAGAGCTAAATACCTGTCTGTTACTTTTCCAGTAAATACCATATCAACTCAATTAAACTAAAGGAAAAAAAAAGAACAAAGTCAGCTGCTGCCATCTAGTGTTCAAATATCAATTTGTAAACCCAGAGAATACACAGCAGGCTATGCAAACAAACAAGAGCTACCATAACAAGAGACTGAATCACATCCCTACATATTATTATTATTATTATAATACAGAATTTATATAGCGCCAACAGTTTGCACAGCATATACAGGTCCTTCTCAAAAAATTAGCATATTGTGATAAAGTTCATTATTTTCTGTAATGTACTGATAAACATTAGACTTTCATATATTTTAGATTCATTACACACAACTGAAGTAGTTCAAGCCTTTTCTTGTTTTAATATTGATGATTTTGGCATACAGCTCATGAAAACCCAAAAATCCTATCTCAAAAAGTTAGCATATTTCATCCGACCAATAAAAGAATAGTGTTTTTAATACAAAAAAAGTCAACCTTCAAATAATTATGTTCAGTTATGCACTCAATACTTGGTCGGGAATCCTTTTGCAGAAATGACTGCTTCAATGCGGCGTGGCATGGAGGCAACCAGCCTGTGGCACTGCTGAGGTGTTATGGAGGCCCAGGATGCTTCGATAGCGGCCTTAAGCTCATCCAGAGTGTTGGGTCTTGCGTCTCTCAACTTTCTCTTCCCAATATCCCCTATGGGGTTCAGGTCAGGAGAGTTGGCAGGCCAATTGAGCACAGTAATACCATGGTCAGTAAACCATTTACCAGTGGTTTTGGCACTGTGAGCAGGTGCCAGGTCGTGCTGAAAAATGAAATCTTCATCTCCATAAAGCTTTTCAGCAGATGGAAGCATGAAGTGCTCCAAAATCTCCTGATAGCTAGCTGCATTGACCCTGCCCTTGATAAAACACAGTGGACCAACACCAGCAGCTGACATGGCACCCCAGACCATCACTGACTGTGGGTACTTGACACTGGACTTCAGGCATTTTGACATTTCCCTCTCCCCAGTCTTCCTCCAGACTCTGGCACCTTGATTTCTGAATGTACTTTGGACCACTGAGCAACAGTCCAGTGCTGCTTCTCTGTAGCCCAGGTCAGGCGCTTCTGCCGCTGTTTCTGGTTCAAAAGTGGCTTGACCTGGGGAATGCGGCACCTGTAGCCCATTTCCTGCACACGCCTGTTCACAGTGGCTCTGGATGTTTCTACTCCAGACTCAGTCCACTGCTTCCGCAGGTCCTCCAAGGTCTGGAATCGGTCCTTCTCCACAATCTTCTTCAGGGTCCGGTCACCTCTTCTCATTGTGCAGCGTTTTCTGCCACACTTTTTCCTTCCCACAGACTTCCCACTGAGGTGCCTTGATACAGCACTCTGGGAACAGCCTATTCATTCAGAAATTTCTTTCTGTGTCTTACCCTCTTGCTTGAGGGTGTCAATGATGGCCTTCTGGACAGCAGTCAGGTCGGCAGTCTTACCCATGATTGCGGTTTTGAGTAATGAACCAGGCTGGGAGTTTTTAAAAGCCTCAGGAATCTTTTGCAGGTGTTTAGAGTTAATTAGTTGATTCAGATGATTAGGTTAATAGCTCGTTTAGAGAACCTTTTCATGATATGCTAATTTTTTGAGATAGGAATTTTGGGTTGTGATGAGCTGTATGCCAAAATCATCAATATTAAAACAAGAAAAGGCTTGAACTACTTCAAGTTGTGTTTAACGAATCTAAAATATATGAAAGTCTAATGTTTATCAGTAGATTACAGAAAATAATGAACTTTATCACAATATGCTAATTTTTTGAGAAGGACCTGTATGTGAACAAACAGGTCAACATCTGCTCATATGCACAATTGCACACAAAAACATACTGATATGCAATGTCTATGCTGCAGTCCTAGTTTACGTAGAATATCCAAGTAATGTTGCTGATATGCACCCTTTTCTCTGAGATGGAAAAAAAAATCTGCCCAGCTCTCGAAGCAATGACTTGTGCATGTGCCAAGCAAAAAGGCTTATAAAAAAAAAACAAAAAAAAAACACTGTCATATGAAAAAGAATGTGCACAAATTTACCATTGGAATATGTATTCTAAAAACACAAACATATTGTGGCTGGTTTACTAAAACTGGAGAGTGAAAAATCTGGTGCAGCTCTGCATAGAAGCCAATCAGCTTCCAGGTATTTTGTCAAATCTTAAAGTGGTTGTAAACCCTGTTACACCACTTGTACCTACAGGTAAACCTATAATAAGGCTTACCTGTAGGTTCTGTAAATATATTTACTAGATATGTTTTTGCCAACGTCATTGGCGCATGCACACTGAAGAAACGGCCCACTGGTGCCGTTTCTTCAGGGCCCGTGCCACGGTCGGTGGCTCCTGCACGCATGCACGGGAGTGATGTCATCGCGGCTCCGTCCAATCAAAGCGCCGGAGCTCACAAAAACTCAGAAGTAACTCCGGTGAAAGATGTCGGCCGCGTACTCGTTGTGCCGGCGCCGATTCAGGGCATCGTTCTAAGGTGAGTATTTCACAATGAGCTAGTATTCGATGCATACTAGCTCATTATGCCTTTGTCTTGGAGTTTGTTTGTTTTTTGGAGGTTTACAACCTCTTTAATTGAACAAGCTGAAGTTAGAAGCTGATTGGCTACCATGTACAGCTGCACCAGATTGTAGCCAGTTTTAGTAAATCAACCCCATTGCATATGTAAGATGGCTGCTGCATGAATTTCTAGATAAGCACACAATGGGGTTGATTAACTAAAAGAAAACATAGTGTTCCCTTTGCAATTGCAGTTGCACGCTACAAGGGAATGATGACCTTCATCACCCAATCATGTGCAAGCAAAGGTGATTGAGTATTTTTTTGCAAGGTGAAGTGTCACCATATTCACCAAGATCTGGGGAAAAGTCCTTTGCATAGTGCAACTTTACTTGCAAAGTGAATAGCCTCTTTGCCTTTAGTAAATCAATCCCCATGCGTAATGCAATATCCCCGTGCATACAGTTACAGAGTGCTGTTTCCAAGTCTTTCTTTTTTTTTTTTACAATCTCTTCTTAGTTATAGATAGTCATGCACACTGGATGAAATTTTATTTCTATAGTATGATATACAACGCTAAAATTGCTAACCATAATTTGATATTTCTTGTTGAAATCCTCAGGAAAGCACTGCCTAAGTACATATTTTATTGGCTGCAATTATGTAAAGTCAGGCCACAAACTCAAAACCAAAGAGAAGGTAAACAAGGGAAAGAAAACCAACAGCAGTTACTACCCCAGATTAAATGTGACACATTTGCAATGAGTCATGTAGATCAGCCTTTTTCAACCAAGGTGCCTTCAGGGAGAAAAATGGCAAAATGAGTAAAAAATTCACAAAAATTGTATACAAGCCAGTTTCTCACTACCTAATGCTATAGAATCTCCCTGGCAAGTGGAGGAGTGACACCACACTTTTATGCCTTCTATAGTGATCCTGTTACTGGCAAGTTGTCACCAGCAACAGGATTGCTACTGTTGCAGTTAGATGCCTCATCCCAATTGACAGAGCCAACATACAGCCCCAATGCATCACTCCCCTTAACCGGGTTCCCGACCGGCTCACACAAATATACTGTGGCAGAATGGCTCCCCTGGGCGAAATCCCGTATGGGTACGTCCATTCCTTTAGCGGCCACCAGAGGGCGTGCATGCGTGCCCGCTGCACGGCGGGGGACCCGATGCGCGTGCCCGGTGGGCAAGATCGCCAGCACGGGGGTTTGTGTGTGTAAACACACAAATCCCTGTGCTGTCAGGGAAGAGGAGCCATATCGTTTGTTCCTACTAAGTAGAAAAAACAATATGTCTCCTCTCCTAGTCACTCCCTTCCCCCCACAGTTAGAACACACTGAGGAAACACACAATTAACCCCTTGATTGCCCCTAGTGTTAACCCCTTCCCTGCCAGTGACATTTACACACTAATCAGTGCATTTTTATAGCACTGATCGCTGTATAAATGCCAATGGTCCCAAAAAAGTGTCAAAAGTCTCCGATCTGTCCGTCGCAATGTCACAGTACTGCTAAAAATCGCAGATCACCGTCATTACTAGTAAAAAAAAAAAAAAATCATAAAAATGCCTTAAATCTTTCCCATAGTTGTAGACACTATAACTTTTGCGTAAACCAATCAATACACGCTTATTGCGACTTTTTTTACCAAAAATATGTAGCAGAATATATATTGGCCTAAACTGAATTAAAAAAAAAATAATTTTTGGGGATATTTATTATAGAAAAAAGTAAAAAAATATAGTTTTTTTTTTAAATTGTGGCTTTTTTTTTGGTTTATAGCGCAAAAAATAAAAACCGCAGAGGTGCTCAAATACCACCAAAAGAAAGCTCTATTTCTGGGAAAAAAAGGACGAATGACCGCACAATTGTCAGTTAAAGAGACACAGTGGCACATTGTAAAAAGTGCTCTGGTCAGGGAGGGGGTAAAATCATCTGGGGCTGAAGTGATTAAGCATACCTTTCAACTTTCTGAGATGGGAATGAGGAACACCTATTAGCAAAAGTATGTAGGCAAGGACACAACCCCTGTCACACCCCCCTTTAAAGGAGAATTGTACAAAAAATGATTGGTTAACCTCCCTGGCGGTAATCCTGAGTGTGGCTCAGGGTGAATTTTTCATTACCAAAAGCGGTAACCCCGAGCCACACTTGGGATTGCATTGCAGAATCCTGGTACAGGTTACTTACCTTGTCACCAGGATCCTGCGATGTCCCCCTGCTGTGTCTGCAGGCTGTGTCCTCCGCCCGATGTACGGTGTGTCGCCTCCGTTCCTTGTGAGCGGCGCGACGCACGGGGGGGGGGGGTGGAGCCCGGCGACAAATTCAAAATAGTGAAAAATACATAACACATACAGTACACTGTAATCTGTAATTACTGTATCAAATCATTTTACCTCCCTGTTTTCACTAGTGCTTTGTCCAGTGTCCTGCATGCAGTTTTATATTATATAAACTGTTCTTTCTGCCTGGAAACTGGAGACTGACCGTGGCAACCAAAAAGTGTCCCTTTACGTCAAAAGCAGTTTTGGACCACCTAGAAAACAGTGAGGCCTCATGCCCACGGACGTTTTAACAACCACTTTTATGAGCGTTTTTTGCAGCTTAAAAACGGCTCTCCATGTTAGCCTATGGCCTCATACCCACCATGATGTTTTTGAGCTGTAAATGGCATTTTTTAAGCTGCAAAAAAAAAAAACCAGGACCAGTGCGTTCTGAAGCTCCAGCGTTAGAGCTGTAAAGACGTCAGACGCTGGCCAAGGGTGTTAAAAGCGATTTAACGAGGCTTAACGCTGTGTTGGGAGCCCATTGATTTGAATAGAGGTTGCACCAGAAGTCGGATCAAAATCTTGAAGGGGAACCCCGTGAAAAAAAAAAAATGCGTGATGTCCCCCCCCCAGGACAATACCAGACCCTTCGGTCTGGTATGGATCTTGAGGGGAACCCCCACACCCCCCAAAAAAATGCCGTGGGGGTTCCCCCAGGATCCATATCAGACCCTTACACGAGCACACAGCCCGGCAGGTCAGGAAAGGGGGCGAGCGAGCGCCCCCCCCCTCCTAGACCATGCCAAGCCACATGCCCTCAACATGGGGGGGTTGGTGCTTTTGGGCAGGGGGGGCACTGCGCTCCCCCACCCCAAAGCACCTTGTCCCCATGTTGATGAGGGCAAGGGCCTCTTCCTGACAACCCTGGTCGTTGGTTGTCGGGGTCTGTGGGAGAGGGGCTTATCGGAATCTGGGAGCCCCCTTTAATAATAAGGGGGCCCCCAGATCCCGGCCCCCCACCCTATGTGAATGAGTATGGGGTACATCGTACCCCTACCCATTCACCTGGGGGGAAAAAGTGTCAATGAAAAAACACACTAGACAGGTTTTTAAAGTAATTTATTAGGCAGCTCCGGGGGTCTTCTCCGGCTCTCCGGTTCTTCTCCCGCTCTCCGGTTCTTCTGCCTTCTTCTGCCGGGCTCCTCCGCTATTTTCTGCCGCTCTTTTGCTAGCGTTGGCCCGGTCTTCTCCGCCGTCTTCCTCCCTCTTCTCTTCTCCGGTGTTCACGCGATGCTCTCCCCGCTGTAATGCCGTGTGCGCGGTTCGCAATGACTTATATAGGCATGGGGCGTGGTCACCGGGTGATGTCATCTGGTGACCCCGCCCCCTTATAGGGTCACAGTCCCGGGCATGATGGGACTGTGACGCCATAAGGGGGCGGGGCACCGCTCGTGACCCGCGGCTGTGTGTGTAAACACACTTATCCACCTCCTGTCAGAGGTGAGGAAACCGATGTGTGCTCCCAGTACAGAGGAACACAGATCGGTCTCCTCCCCTTGCGAGTCCCCTCCCCCTACAGTTAGAATCACTCAATAGGGAACATATTAACCTCTTCAGTGCCCCCTAGTGTTAACCCTTTCCCTGCCAGTCACATTTACAATCAGTGCAGTTTTATAGCACTAATCACTGTATAAATGTGAATGGTCCCAAAAATGTGTCAAAAGTGTCCGATATGTCTGCCGCAATGTCACGGTCACAATAAAAATCGCAGATCGCCCCCATTACTAGTAAAAAAAAATAATAAAAAAAAAAAATGCCAGAAATCTATCCCCTATTTTGTAGACGCTATAACTTTTGCACAAACCAATCAATATACGCTTATTGCGATTTTTTTTTACCAAAAATATGTAAAAGAATAAATATCGGTCTAAACTGAGGAAAAAATAAAAATAAATAAAAAATTTGATATTTATTAAATCAAAAAGTAAAAAATATTGTGTTTTTTTTCAAAATTATCGCTCTTCTTTTGTTTATAGCGCAAAAAATAAAAACCGCAGAGATGATCAAATACCACCAAAAGAAAGCTTTATTTGTGGGGGAAGAAAAACAAAGATTTCATTTGGGTACAGTGTTGCATGACCGCGCAATTGTCATTCAAAGTGCAACAGCGCTGAAAACTAAAAATTGGTCTGGGCAGGAAGGGGGTGAAAATGCCCTGTATGGAAGTGGTTAAGCAAGACAGTGTAATAACAATAAATGAAAACGCTGAACCATTTTCAATATATTGTAGTATAAGGTTCCATCTGGTGGCCACAGTTCAAAATACAGCTTCACTCCTAAGAAGACAAGAATAAAATCAGATTTTGTAATGATGAGGATGGGTAAAAGGAACATAAAAGCTCTCCATTAAATCAGTGTAAAGCCCAACAGAACCTTCTTAAACAGAAGGTATCTGCATGCCCCACTTCCATCACAAACCACAGAGGAAGGTGCAATATACATGTAAATCATGCAGATTGTTCATTTTTATGGAAACCATGGCGTTTATGGCCAGGGCTTTGGGGGCATCAATAAAGTATAATCAGTTCTTGCCTCCCTTATCCTACTAATACAAAGGGGATGTTTTTTCAGGCGCTTTTTATAAACAATTTCAAAACATCTTAGCTCCTATTATGGATTCTCGTTTTAACTCAATCTCTGACAAGTACGTTTTTTCTTGCCAATTGCAGGAGGCACATATTACTTTTATTCATAAAGATCAGAAAGATCCAGCCGAATGTTCAAGTTACTGCCCAATTTCTTTAATTCATTTTGATCTTAAAACATATGCCAAACTATTGGCGGATAGACTTGAGTCGGTTATTCCAAATATTATCAGTCTTGATCAGGTTGGATTTGTCCCTACTCGCGAAGCACGAGATAATACTATTAAAATAATATCGCTTATCTCTCATTGTCAATCACAAAAGATTCCTCTCTGCCTTCTCTCACTTGACGCGGAAAAAGCGTTTGATCGTCTAGATTGGGCAAACTTGAAAGCAACATTGGAGCAAATTGGCTTATCCCCGGATTTTATCCATAAAATAATTGGCTCTCTATTCCTGTCCTACAGCTAGGATTAGGGTAAATGGTGTACTCTCGGATCCGGTTCTTATATCTAATGGGACCCGTCAAGGATGTCCTCTTTCACCGCTTTTGTATATACTAGCGATGGAACACTTGGCGATAGCTCTGCGTTCTAATAATTTAATACATGGCATAGACATCGCTGGCAAGCAATATAAGATCAGCTTGTTTGTGGATGATCTCCTTGTCAGGACCTGGGCTTGAACCTGGGACCTCGTCGGTGTCTGGCGTTTACTCTTCCCACTGAGCTATCTGGGATGCTGGACAGCTCCCTGCCTGATCTGCTGGACAAACCTATCTGATCCAATGGACAACCCTGCCTTGAGTCTTGATTACCGATGAACCTTGAACTCCTTGCTCCTCCCATGAACTTCCTATATAAGCCTTGTCTCAGCACTTCGTCTTTGCCAGGTTATTGTGCCTTCCCTGCCAGTGCCTTGCTGTTGGTTTTCCTATTGCCATCTGTACCTACAACCACTCGTGATTGACCTTTGGCTTGTTCCTGGACTTCTCTACTGCCTGATCCCAATCTGCAACTACCCGTGTTTGACCCTCGGCCTGTTTTCTGACCACGCTGCTGTTTCATCCTTGTCTGTTTATCCGCTATTGGACCCCGGCCTGCTCACACCCTGGTGGGGCAAACCTGAGGACCGCGACCTGGTACTAGCTTGCAGCCAAATCCATCTCCACCACCCAGAGCTCTGGGGAAAACCAGCTAGTACTTAGACTCCGCACCTCAGGTGAGCCTGTGTCATCTGCCAGAAGTGACTGTCTGTATGCCTGTCCTGCAACTGCTATTGCAATTGGTCTTCAACCCAGACGCCTGATCGTGACACTCCTGCTTCATATTACCAATCTGCTGGTAGCCTTCCCTTCGCTATTAACCCTTTTTTTGCCAGGCCCTGTGCTCCATTTTGTACAATCAGGTGGCAGGCCATTTTTGCAATTTTTCCTTTGCTTTTTTTATTTTTCGCTTATAGCTTTAAGAGTTTGTAAAAGACCCCCCCCCCCCCCCCCCAAACAAAATATTTTCTGAAAGCACATGATCATTACAATAAAAAGAACTTGCTACTGATTTTTTAGACCCCCGCAGTATTTGCGCAAATGTTTGTCAAATCAATATATTTGCAAAAAATACACTAAAACCATTATTAGCAGATAAAAACATAGCAAGTTTTACAAAATTCCTACTAAAAGCTTAACCTGTATTGAGTAAATACATAACTAGGGCTGCAACTAACGATTACTTTCATAATCGATTAGTTGGCCGATTATTGTTTCGATTAATCGGTTAATAACCTTAAAGAAATAAAAAAAAAAAAAAAATAAAAAAAAAAAAGGTAATTTTGCTGCGATTTGCATTTTTTTATTTTTTTTGGCCAATTTGTTGTTGGGCAGATTAAAAAACACAAATTGCCACAAAAACACATTACATGCTTTTCTGCAGCTTCTCCATTGAAGTATATTAAACCAATAAAACAAAATAGCACCATTTTGCGTTAAAAAATAGTCCTTGCCCTTTCCAAATACTCAGCAGCTGAAAAAATCATGGATGTGAAGGTGTCCCATAGGAAACCATGTAAATGCTCTGTAGTGCGTTTCTGCAAAAAGCACAAAAAAAAAAAAAAAAACACGGAGGTGTGACCCAGGCCTGAGATGTTTAGTAACATAATGGTGTTAAAAAAACAAATTAGTACAGAAAGAGCAAATAATCGCTACTGTAAGGGGTTCATTTTTTACTGTGGGACAGTGAAAGTAATATTTACAGTAGCGATTTGCTCTTTTTGTACTATAAAGGGCTGATTTTAGTTTTTTTAACCCCATTGTGTTACTGGCCGATTAATCGATAATGAAAATGGTAATCGATTAATTTCATAATCGATTAGTTGTCGATTAATCGATTAGTTGTTTCGGGCCTATACATAACAAATATTTGTAATTTTTAAATTGCGCCTTTTTGCAAAATGGTGAAAATTTAACAGAAGCAAAAGTGTAAATATCCAAATTTCTCAAAAAATCTGAAGGCTTTAATTTTTCCCTTACAGCTTTTTTTTTTTTTTTTTATTATCTTTTTTATTAATTTTCCAAAAACATATACAACACACATTACAATACATGAAACACATTTACAGTCTCAATATTTCCCATTACAAAAAAAATAATAAAAAAAATAAAAAAGGTAGGGAAGAAAAGAGGGAGAGATGGGGAAACGGGGAAATGGGGAGAGAGAGAGAGAGAGAGAGAGAAAAAAAAAAGGGGGGGAGGGAGTGAGGATGATTTTAGAAGGGGGGGATGGGGGAATACAGTCCCTCATACTCTCCCCCAAATATATTATGTGCTATCACTCTAGTGTTAATGTCTTCTAAAGTGGAATTAAATAATAAAGGGAGACAAAAAGTGGTTCCGAAAACTACTACGAACTAAAAAACAGGTGTTAAATCTAAAAATAGACAGTATAAAGAACTAGGGGATGAATTTATGAGTGACTGTACTGATAGAGTGACAAAACATGTATATAAAGAGAAAAGTGAGGGGTAAAGTTATCATCACCTGTGCCAGAAAAAAAAAAAAAAAAACAATTAAAAAAAAAAAGAAGGGGGGGGGGAGGGGGGGAGTGGGGAAGATTTTAGAAAGGGGGGGATGGGGGAATACGATCCCCCATACTCTCCCCCAGATATATTATGTGCTATCACTCTAGTGTTGATGTCTTCTAACGTAAAATTAATTAAAAAAGAGTGAAAAAAAGTGATTTCAAAAACTACTACAAACTGAAAAACAAGTGTTAAAATCTAAAAGTGGACTGTATGGAGGACTAAGGGATGAATTTACAAGTGACTACACTGATGAAGTGACAAAACATATATGTAGAGAGAAAAATAACAGGTAAAATTATCGTCACCTGTGCCCAAAAAAATAAAAAAAAAATAAAAAAAAAGGGGGGGGGGATGGGAAACCTCAGGGAAGAACAAATCTAACCCCCCTCTCTCACTCTCTCCGAGAAAAGGAAGAGAACAAAAATAGGGGTATAAACAAGGAAAGAAAAGGGAGGAAAGGGAAGGCCGGCATGCATGGTATCCAATAAAATGTTTGTCACATTACATTTTAGTCTCTTAAGGGATAAGCCAAAGAATAACCACAGGGAATCATCCTTAAGATATAGATAGCTTATTCAATAGATGTAAACGGGTCTCAGTGGGATTGTGCAAGTATCTCTCTATAGTGTGACAGCAGGAAGGTAAAGTCACCTGGTTGCATCCAGGGGGGTAGATATATTTCGCCCAGATTCAGGCTTTACGCCGACTTATACAACTAGGTGGAGAGTTGTATAAGGCTAGTGGGCTCATGGATGACTCATACCTCTAGGGAGAGTGTGGGGCGTCGTGCAGACAGAGATGAGGAGACCAGCTGAACCTTGTCAGCTCATTTAGGCCTCTATAAGAACTCCCAGCTTCATTAGATGTTAGCTCATGCCTGGAACCAGACCTGTGTGGACTGTCTAGGGAGAGTGAACCCCTGTGCGGTGAGACAAAGCCTGTGTGGCTATTTGCTTGGACATTTAAAACCAGGGACTTAGGGACTAGGACAGCACTAGGCTGATCCCAGTTGTTAGTTAGGAAACCTGTATGTTTAGTTAGAGGTCAAGTTGACCAGGATTTATTTTGTTTATGTTTCTTTTGCTTTGCTGTGTTTTGTCACTGTAAATAGAAAATAAACCACACCTTTTTGATTTTGAAAACCACAACCTCCGTTTGCTGGGCCTGTTTTTGTGTGGGGAGCCCATCCCGGGGGTCACCCACACCCGCTGCCGAGCTAACCCCCTCACAGTTGGTGGAGAACCAGTGGCAGTTTTTTTTTAAGCCAGCATGGAGGAGATACTGAAACAGCTGGCTCTAGCAAATGCCAATCAACAGCAGACAAATGCAGGTTTGCAAAAGAGCCTTGCAGCTCATCAACAGAGCCTTGCAGCTCATCAACAGAGCCTTGCAGCCCAGCAGCAAGCTCATCAACAGAGCCTTGCAGCCCAGCAGCAAGCTCATCAACAGAGCCTTGCAGCCCAGCAGCAGACAAACGCAACTTTGCAACAGAGTCTGGAGGCTCAGCAACAAGCCCAGCAGCAATCTGAGGCCCGCTTCATAGACCTGTTGCAGAAGCAAGAGCAGAGACTACAACAACAGATGGAAGCAGTAATGCAGCAACGTCCGCAGACCAGTGAGGAAAGCCGTCCCACTAATACCGCGTCCTTTGGGGTCAGTCGTTTATTGACAAAAATGACTGGAGAGGATGATCCAGAGGTATTTTTGACCACATTTGAAAGGACCGCTGAAAGAGAAAAGTGGCCTGAGGAGCAGTGGGCTGGACTGGTGGCTCCTCTGTTAACTGGTGAATCGCAGAAAGCTTACTATGACCTAGAGCCTAACCAAGCAAAAGACTATGTGATGCTAAAAGCTGAAATATTGGCAAGGCTGGGTGTCACCCTGGCTGTCCGGGCTCAGCGTGTGCATAACTGGACTTTCCAGCTTGGAAAACCCCCCAGGTCTCAAATGTATGATCTCATTCACCTGAGCAGAAAGTGGCTACAGCCAGAGACTTTGTCCGCACCAAAGATTGTGGAACGTGTTGTAATGGATCGGTTTTTGAGAGCTCTTCCTACTGCCATCCAAAAGTGGGTAAGCCATGGAGACCCAGAGACGGCCGATGGTCTTGTGGATCGTGTGGAGAAATACTTGGCTACAGAGAACCTGACGGCCTCTTCCAGAGACACTCGGACTTTCCACCCTAAGACCAGACCATCCCCAGGGGCGGATAAGAGGATTCCAAGGGGTGAGGGTGGAGAGAGTGAGAGGGTGGGAGCTCTACCCCAAGTTTGGCGAGAACAGCCTGGGAAATCAGCGGCTCAAGAGGCGGCAAGAAGGATCGTTTGCTACCGCTGCCGGCAAGGGGGACATATTGCAGCCAATTGCCCGGTTGTGGAGGAACCCATGCAGTGTGACTTTCTGACGGGCAGACGTCAGTCGCTGTGTGCGACAGTCGCATGCACTGCCATTCGAGGAACTGAGAAACATTTATGCAAAATGTGTGTTAATGGTAGAAATGTTGTGGTATTGCTGGATTCAGGTAGCCTTGTGACCCTGATAAAGGCTGAGTTAGTTAAAACAGAGGTCTCTGGGAATAGCAAGGTAGCTGTTATTTGTGTGCATGGGGACACCCGAGAGTATCCAGTGACTACAGTGTGTTTCGAGACCCCCAAAGGTACCCTCTTTCATCCAGTGGGCTTAGTATCTCAGTTACTGCATGACGCCATTGTGGGAAGGGATTTTCCGAAGTTCTGGGAACTGTGGGATGATCCTGAGCCCCCCACTGGTGCCCCTATGTACCAGGAATGTGATAGCCAGAACTCCCCTGAGAGTGGTGAGGACTCTCCGGAATTTCCCTTATCAGTATTGGCAGGGGAGACTCAAGAAACTGGAGAGGAGCCCACCTCCTCAGACGAAAACCTACCGTCTGTGGAGTTTTCTGATCTTGAGGTTCACAGGGAAAACTTTGCCACAGAACAGTTGAAAGACCCCGCCCTAATAAAGGCACGGGAAAACGTAGTGAAAATAGATGGCGAGTTAGTGAACCCAGATAATACCTGCACTTACCCATACTTCAGCGTAGAGAAGGACCTACTGTATCGGGTGGCAAAAAGGGCAGAAGAAACCGTTGAGCAGCTTGTGGTGCCCAAACCTTACAGGAAGTTGGTGTTGGAGTTGGCTCATGGGCACATTCTTGGAGGTCATCTGGGGACAGAGAAAACCCGAGAGAGGGTATTACAGAGATTCTATTGGCCGGGGGTGATGAAGGACATAGAAAATTATTGTTCCTCCTGCCCTGTGTGTCAGAGGTCGGCCCCGATGCCACATTTCCGTAGCCCGCTGGTCCCTCTACCCATCATTGAGGTCCCGTTTGAGAGGATCGCCATGGATTTGGTAGGTCCTATAATCAAGTCCGCTAGGGGGCACCAGTACATATTAGTTATAATGGACTATGCCACCCGTTATCCAGAAGCGATCCCTCTCCGAAATACCTCGGCCAAAACCATAGCCAAAGAGCTATCTCTTGTGTTTAGCCGGGTGGGTATTTGTAAAGAACTGCTTACGGACCAAGGTACACCCTTTATGTCCCGGTTTATGAAGGAGCTGTGTAAATTGTTCAAAGTGACGCAATTACGTACATCTGTGTATCACCCCCAAACCGATGGGCTGGTTGAAAGATTCAACAAAACCCTAAAACAAATGTTGAAGAAAGTGGTGGATAGAGATGGAAAGGATTGGGACTGTCTACTTCCTTATCTGATGTTTGCTATTAGGGAGGTGCCCCAATCCTCTACGGGATTCTCCCCCTTTGAGTTACTGTATGGGAGACACCCAAGAGGGCTGTTGGATATTGCCAAGGAAACTTGGGAAAGTGAGAGTTCTCCCCACAGGAGTGTGATTGAGCATGTCGCCCTGATGCAAGACCGAATTGCACAGGTAATGCCCATCGTGAAGGAACATTTGGCCCAAGCGCAGTTAGCACCGCAGAGAGTGTACAACCGTGGAGCCAAGACCCGTACCTTTTCCCCGGGGGATAGGATACTGGTACTTGTCCCTACGGTTGAAAGTAAATTCCTTGCCAAATGGCAAGGCCCCTACGAGATAATGGAAAAAGTGAGCGAAGTGAATTACAAGGTCAGACAACCAGGAAGGCGAAAGCCCGAACAGATCTATCACGTTAATCTGTTGAAAGCCTGGAGGGATAGAGAGTCCCTAGTCGCAGACACTTGGTCACCAGCTCAAACTGGTTGCGTGATTCCTGAGGTTGGAATAGCAGCCACCTTGTCACAACCCCAACAACAGGAGGTTAAGGAGTTTGTGCTTCGCAACAAGGAGGTATTCTCTGAGCTGCCGGGACAAACATCTGGGGTAGAGCATGACATCATTACCCCGCCCGGTGAAAGGGTGAAGTTAAAACCCTATCGGATCCCAGAGGCCCGACGGGAGGCAATACGGGAGGAAGTACAGAAAATGCTGAACTTAGGGGTGATAGAGGAGTCCCAAAGTGATTGGTCTAGTCCCATTGTGTTGGTGCCTAAACCGGATGGGAGCTGGCGATTTTGTAACGATTTTCGTCAGTTGAACAAAGTTACAAAATTTGACACCTACCCCATGCCACGTATAGATGAGTTGATCGACCGGCTGGGAACAGCCCGATACATGACGACTCTTGACCTCACAAAAGGGTATTGGCAAATCCCCCTGGCCAAGTCGGCCAAAGAGAAAACCGCATTTGTAACCCCAGACGGGGCGTTCCAATATAAAAGAATGCCGTTCGGGTTACAGAATGCGCCGGCCACATTCCAGCGGAAAATGGACCAGATGCTGAGGCCCCATCGGAAGTATGCTGCGGCTTACCTGGATGACGTAATTGTCCATAGCACAGATTGGGCCTCACATCTGCCAAAAGTGCAAGCAGTCCTGGACTCTGTTCGGGAAGCGGGGTTTACGGCTAACCCCAAGAAGTGTACCATTGGGCAGGAAGAGGCCAAATATCTTGGGTACACCATTGGGAGGGGAGTAATAAAACCCCAACTCAACAAAGTCGAGGCCATCCAGAGTTGGCCACGTCCCAACAGCAAGAAGCAGGTACGAGCCTTTCTGGGAATCGCTGGGTATTATCGGCGATTCATTCCCCACTTTGCTTCTAAGGCTGTGCCCCTAACCAACCTGACGAAGGGGAAAGGGTCGGTCATGATTAAATGGACCCCCGAGGCTGAGGCAGCATTCCAATTCTTGAAACAAGCCTTATGTAGCCAGCCAGTGTTGTACTCACCCGACTTCTCTAAAGACTTTGTCGTACAAAGTGATGCGTCAGATGTGGGGTTAGGAGCAGTATTGTCCCAGGTCTGGAACGGGGAAGAGCACCCAGTCATTTACCTCAGCAGGAAGTTGAAGTCCCATGAGGTAAATTACGCCACCGTTGAAAAGGAGTGTTTAGCGGTGAAGTGGGCTCTAGATTCCCTTCGGTACTACCTGCTAGGTAGGCACTTTGACATGGTTACGGATCACACTCCGTTAAAGTGGATGGCTCAAAACAAGGAAACAAATAGAAGAGTGAATAGGTGGTTCCTGGCCCTCCAGGAATTCAACTTCACAGTAAAGCATCGCCCTGGCGTTCAAATGGGGAATGTGGATGCTTTGTCTCGAGTACATGAATGCCTGATTGCTGGTGTTCCAACCCCGAGGTTAAAACAAGAGGGGGGGGTATGTGACAGCAGGAAGGTAAAGTCACCTGGTTGCATCCAGGGGGGTAGATATATTTCGCCCAGATTCAGGCTTTACGCCGACTTATACAACTAGGTGGAGAGTTGTATAAGGCTAGTGGGCTCATGGATGACTCATACCTCTAGGGAGAGTGTGGGGCGTCGTGCAGACAGAGATGAGGAGACCAGCTGAACCTTGTCAGCTCATTTAGGCCTCTATAAGAACTCCCAGCTTCATTAGATGTTAGCTCATGCCTGGAACCAGACCTGTGTGGACTGTCTAGGGAGAGTGAACCCCTGTGCGGTGAGACAAAGCCTGTGTGGCTATTTGCTTGGACATTTAAAACCAGGGACTTAGGGACTAGGACAGCACTAGGCTGATCCCAGTTGTTAGTTAGGAAACCTGTATGTTTAGTTAGAGGTCAAGTTGACCAGGATTTATTTTGTTTATGTTTCTTTTGCTTTGCTGTGTTTTGTCACTGTAAATAGAAAATAAACCGCACCTTTTTGATTTTGAAAACCACAACCTCCGTTTGCTGGGCCTGTTTTTGTGTGGGGAGCCCATCCCGGGGGTCACCCACACCCGCTGCCGAGCTAACCCCCTCACAATAGGTTGTGGTGTCCTTGAACTCCATCCACGGAGTCCAAGTTAAAGTGTGTCGTTGAAAAGTGTCCTTGTTACAATGAGTGATATCTTCCATGAGATGGACCTCTGAAGTTTTTTGAAACCACTTTTTCACGGATGGAGTCTCAGGCTGACCCCAAAGGGTAGGTATAAGTGCTTTAGCCGTATTAAGCAGATGTGGAACTAAAGAACATTTGTATTTTCTGACAGGTTCCTTGGTAGCATGGAAAAGAATGGTCCATGCATCAGCAGGAAGATTAATATTGGATATTTGTTGGATAATTCGAATAATGCTAGACCAGAAGGGGCGGATGAGTGGGCACGACCACCATATATGAGCGTGGGTTGCTCTGTTCCCACAATTCCTCCAACACAACGGGGAGTTGTCGGGGAGCATCTGATGAAGCTTTGATGGGGTGTAGTGCCATCTGGTTAGTAGTTTGTAATTGACCTCAGCCATCCTTGATGCAATTGAAGAGATATGAGTCAGCTGTAGGACTTTATCCTTTTGGCTGTCTGAGAGGCAGGATTCCAAGTCTGCCTCCCACTTAGCGAGAAAGGGAGGATAAGTATCACCTTGGAGCTTGATGAGTAATTTGTAGAATACCGAGATACAATGTTCAGGTGGGTCCATTGAATTAAAAACTTCCTCAATACTGTTTAAGTCCTGTATCCCTCTAAGCGGCTGAGGCAGAGTTCTAAGGAAACCTTGCAATTGATTATATCTCCATTTATCAAGAAACATAATGGGCTTAAGGCCGAGAATTTCCTTAAGAGGCTTAAGCGCATTTGCTCGAAGAACATGATGTAGTAGAAGAGGTTCTTCTGGCAACCACGTCCTATAGCCAGGATCTCCTTACAGCTTTAAGAATTTGTGAAAGACCGCCAAAACCATATGTAGCGGGGTCTCCTTTAAGGCCCCGAAACTACGTTACCCAGAACCCCATCCGGCCTCAGGAGAAAGTTTCCACCGCAGAGACTCATGGGAGAGGCTATTTAAGGAAGAGGGGAGGGGGAGCTCGGTCTCTTTGGACACCGCGTTGCAAGCAACCAGTCTTCCTGTGCAGATCTGCTGCGGTGCAAGGCCCGAAGCCTGGGGCCTTGCGTGACTTCCGAAGAGCCTTCCACCCCACTGCGGAGCCTGGGTGGATCCTGTCTTGTCGAGTGAGGACATCAGTCGGATCGGGGACCCGATCGTGGCAGACGCTGTGTGCGGATACACAGCAGGTGGAAGTCCCGGACTGGGATCGCGTCCAGAGTGGTGAGCGGGCACCTGCCCAGACCAATAGACTGTGTCGTGTTCAGGCCTATAGAACTGCATAGGCCCACAGTTCGTTTATCTGCTATTCCACGGGGGGACCGGTAGCAGGACAGAGTTGAAGTGTCCACCTCCCAGTATAGTTGTTCCAAGTTACTGCCCGTTGTGGATTACAAACTAGAATTTCATCAAGTGCACCACCGAAAGCTGGCATGCGAAGAAATCCTTATAGGAAGTGACTGAGATTTACTCCATGTCAGGCCTGACTCGGGTGGGGAGATAATATATTGTTTAGTGCGCCATAGGGCGCGCACACCATAATAGCTACGCGTGGTGTAGTACCGTGCAGCGCCATTATAGTGTGCTGAATTGATGGCTGCAGGGCTCTGCAAGCCAGTTGCATGTGTGATGTTATACCTATGCTATTTACTTTAAGAGTAAAACCATTATAATCAATCTCTCGCCTTAGTGTGTTGTCTTACTGCTTAGAGATTAATTCATGCAATACAATTGAATGTAGTATAAGTATAGCCCTAGACTAACTGTGCCAGCGGGGGGTCGAGTAAGATTGCCGGGGGTTGGCGGTACTGCACACAGGGCCCGAAAACAAACCATCGGCTCTCTTAACTGGGGGTCGCGCTACACGTGGGGGCTCTCGAGTCCGGGATCCTGGTGCAGCAAGTAACGCGCCAAAAAGTACCAGCATGGACCCATCGGAAGTATTCAAGTGGTGCAAGGTGGTCAGCACAGATCCAGGAGGGGTAGTAGTTATAGAACTCCCAGGGATCTGGCAAGAAGAAGCGGTGAAACAGCTAGTGACGTCGCTGTCCCCGTACCAGAAGGCATGGATAGTGGATGTCAGGTCGAATTCTTCACTGACGCAGGCACTGATAGAGTGGAAGGATGGAGTCCCGGAGGACTTCAAGAATCCAAGTATAAAAGCGACAGATGATCAAACCTATAGCCTAATACACGCACTGCCATTCACCCCAAAAACAGTAAAAAGGGAGAAGAAAGAGAGTCCCGGGTCGCCGCAGGGCACCCTCAGCACCGAACTATGCGCGGTCCTAGAGGAAATTATAACCCAGTGTAAGAAAGACCCTCCAGATTACCAAATGGCAGGATACCGAAAACTCAGAATGTTTTCAGGGAGGAAACCTGTACCTTCGGGTGAAGAGGGGTTTGAGGAGTGGCTAGACGGTGCCATTCAGGCCTTAGAAGAATGGGAAGTCCCAGACCACAGGAAGAAGCAGAGAATTGCGGAGAGCTTAAAGGGACCTGCTCCGGAGGCCATACGCAACCTTAAGATGAGCAAGACAGACTGTGATGCGCAGGACTATCTGGACATTCTGCAGAATGTGTTTGGTGGGACAGAGAAAATCACTGAGCTCACTTACCAGCTGGAGCACTGCTACCAAAAGGCAGGAGAGAAACTGTCAGATTTCATGAAGCGCCTGGATAAGATACTGCACAAGATGATCCTTAAGAAGGGGATTGATCCGCGGAAGGTGGATGAGGCCCGTGTTCAGCAGGTGATGAGAGGATCTCAGCCCCTGGACCCCATCGCACCAACGCTACGTACAAGACAGGACGGGAAGAGCCTGGAGTACCCTGACTTGATCCGAGTAGTCAGAGAAGAAGAAGAAGCTATGCTGGAGGAGAAGAAGAGGAGCCAACCAGTTGAGACGGTGGATCCTCCTCCCGTGATGGTCAGGACAGCCATGACTCTGGAAAGAGACGCAGAGGTGGATACCTTGAAGTCGCAGATGTCCCAAGTGTTGGGGATGCTGACCTCCCTGATGGAAAAGAAGTCAAGGGAACCAGAGAGGTAAAGTCTGAGGAGGGAGCTGTTTCCCAACTCCTCAGCGCCCGCTTACCTGGAAGATTGGGGGGATGTGATTTGTTTCAATTGTGGAGGAGCTGGCCATTTTGCCAAAGTGTGTGCCAGCCCAAAGAAAAAAAAGATGAATAACCGCAAGCCGCCGGAAAACTTCAGCGGGCCCCGGTGAAGGAGTCAACCGGGTGCCCATCATCTCCAGAGAGCTCCAAACTGAATAAGAAGCACATGAGGGGAGTGGACAAGACCCCTCAGAAGAAACATAAGGTTCCTCAGAGGGAACGCACTCCAAAGAAAGACAGTAATGTCCCTTAGCGGGTAGCTACACCCCTAAAGAGGGGGGAGATCAATGCATACCAGGCCCAAGAGAGACTTAAATCCAGAGACAAATGGAAGAAAGAAAGTCAAAAAGGGAAATGCAAAGATCAAATGAAAGAGACACCTTTGAAGCGGTATCCAGAGAAGCTGGTGGGCCCCTCCCCAATAGTATCTATTCAAGTGGAGGAAGTTTACACAAGAGCCATATTGGATACTGGGGTGCAGGTGACCCTGCTGTATCGAGACTTTTATGACAGGCATCTGAGTCACCTACCCATCCAGAGGATTGAAGAGTTGGAGATATGGGGAATTGGGACAGAGAGCTTCCCTTATGATGGCTATTTGCCCATAAAACTGACCTTTGACCCGTCCATAGCCGGAAGGGCTGAAGTGTTCGACACCCTAGCTGTGGTGTGCCCCCGACCGCCTGGAACCAACAAGAGTTCCTTAATAATAGGGACCAACACGGATCTGGTCCGAAGACTTCTGGCCCCACTGACAAGAAGGAAGAACCCCACAGTCACGGAGATCCACCCAATGTTGAAGACCGCCTACCAACGGCTGATCTTGGAACAGAAGGCCCCGGAAGAGGGGGTAGGGAAGGTCTGGAGACTGGGAAGAAGGGGGATAGTGCTGCAGCCTGGTGAAGTAACCTGCCTGAAAGCCACAGTGAAACTCACTTGGGAGCAGCCTGGCCCCTTTGTCATGTTGGAACCCGATCCAACGGAAGAACCTTCGGGCTTAGAAGTAGTCCCAGAAGTGGTTCCGGTGAGGACCCTGAAGAAGGCCCACTGTAAAGTGCCTGTGAGTGTCAGAAACACCACGGATGGTCCCATGGAGATCCCAGCCAGGTTGAGCCCAGCTACACCAGTTGCTTCATCAGATGTGGAGAAGACAGATGGAGAAAGTACTGTGTGGGAGAAACTTTCCATGGAGAATCCAAACCTGCCCAGAGCTTGGAGAGAGAGAGCCAAGGCCCAGTTGACCAGGTGGGAAAGGATCTTTTCCCATGATGAATTTGATGTGGGGTGTGCTAGGAGTACCACCCATCGAATCCGCCTCCAGGAAGACAAGCCCTTCAGGGAGAGGGTTAGGCGGGTTCCGTTGGCAGACCTCGAAGATTTGAGGGAGCAGCTCGCCGAGCTCAAGCGAACAGGGATGATTCGAGAATCTAGAAGTCCCTATGCCTCCCCCATAGTGGTGGTCCGGAAGAAGAATGGGTCATTGAGGCTGTGCATAGACTATAGGACCCTCAACCGGAGAACCACACCGGATCAGTATACCACTCCGAGGATAGAGGATGCCCTACAGAGCTTGTCTGGAGCCAAGTGGTTCAGTGTTATGGACCTCAAGAGCGGGTACTATCAGATCCCGATGCATCCAGAAGACAAAGAAAAGACGGCTTTCATAACCCCGGTAGGGTTCTTCGAATTCAACCGAATGCCTCAAGGCCTGTCTGGAGCTCCAGCCACCTTCCAAAGACTCATGGAGAAGACTGTGGAAGACATGAACCTCATCGAAGTCCTTGTATACTTGGATGACATCATTGTCTTCGGGAGAACTTTGGAGGAACATGAAGAAAGGCTGGAGAAGGTTTTGAAGAGACTGAGTGAGGAAGGACTCAAGCTCTCACCTGAAAAATGTAAATTTTATCAGTCCTCAGTCAACTATCTGGGGCATATAGTGTCTGAAGATGGGGTGGCCACAGACCCTGGAAAATTGGAGGCAGTCACCTCCTGGCCAAGGCCCACCACCGTAACAGATCTCAGGTCCTTCCTGGGATTCTGTTCCTATTACAGGAGGTTCATGGAGGGGTTTGCGCGGATAGCCAGGCCCTTGAATGAGCTGCTGAAGACGGAGGGGGAAGAGGATGACTCGGGCATGAGAAGTGTGAAGACGCCTTCCAGATGCTGAAAAAGAACTTAACCACTGCCCCTGTTCTGGCCTACGCAGACCCAAAGAAGCCTTATGAGCTCCACGTAGATGCCAGCCATGATGGTTTGGGAGGAGTGCTCTACCAGGAGCATGAGGGGCAACTGAGACCTGTGGCGTATGTGAGCAGAAGCCTGACCCCCTCCGAAAAGAACTATCCTACTCATAAATTGGAGTTCCTGGCCCTCAAGTGGGCTGTAGTTGACAAACTCTGAGATTATCTGTATGGGGCAGACTTCACTGTAAAAACGGACAACAATCCCCTTACCTACCTTTTTACCACAGCAAAGCTGGACGCCACAGGACATAGATGGCTGGCGGCGCTGTCTGCCTTTAATTTCAGCCTGAAATACAGACCTGGGGCGGGAAATCGAGATGCGGACGCCTTGTCCAGAAGATCTCACGTCCCCACCTGCAGTATAGAAGACTGGACCCAAGTGGACCCAAGTGGCACCCGATGGGGTGCGGGCCCTCTGTCAAGGGGCTGAACTTCAGACCCGGGGAGGCTCAAGAGCAGAAGAGATAGGGGTTACCATAGTAGGAGTTCCCAAGCAATACTGTGGGGTAACCCAACTGGGGGAAGGTAACTTACCAAAACTGTCGAAAAAGGAGTTGAGGTCCGACCAATTGGAAGACCCTATGGGGAGATTGGTTCTAGAGGCGCTGGAGAACCAGGATCCTACGTCACCCCTCAAAGGAAGCTCGCCTGTTGAAGAAGGAGTGGGACAGGTTGCAGGTGCGTCAAGGGGTGGTCTACCGAAGGGGCCCCTCTGATGACCTAGAAGACAAATGGCAGTTGTTCCTGCCCGAGAAACACAGAGAGACTGTCATGATTGCTCTGCATGACAACCATGGCCACCTAGGGGCGGAAAGGACTTTCCAACTCGTTAGGGACCGTTTCTATTGGCCCTGCATGAGGGCTGAAGTTGAGGAATACTGCCATTCATGTGCACGATGCATCCAGAGAAAAACTTTGCCCCATCAAGCCGCCCCAATGAGCCATCTACAAAGTCAAAGTCTGCTTGATCTGGTATGCATTGATTTTCTCTGCCTCGAACCCGAGTGGACTAGGAAATGTTCTGGTAGTAACCGACCATTTCACCTGGTATGCCCAGGCTTTCCCAACCAAAGACCAGAAGGCCTCCACTGTGGCCAAGGTACTTATGGAGAAATACTTCATACACTACGGGCTACCACAACGGCTCCATTCAGACCAAGGAAGGGATTTTGAAAGTCAACTGATACGAAAGCTCCTGGATACCTTGGGGATTAAGAAGACAAGGACGACCCCCTATCATCCACAAGGTGATGCTCAGCCGGAGAGGTTCAACCGAACCCTGCTCAACATGCTGGGAACTTTAAGCGGTGAAAATAAGCAACATTGGAGTAACCACATAGCGGCCCTTGTGCATGCATACAATAGCACTATCAGCAATGCTACAGGATACTCACCCTATAGACTCATGTTCGGGAGGGAAGCAAGACTGCCAGTGGATCTGGCCTTTGGCACCACCATAGACCATTGTTCTGCTGCTTCCCACAAGGGATATGTCGATAGACTCAGACGTAATTTGAAAGTGGCCTATGAACAGGCCCAGGCGGCCTCGGAGCAAAGGGGAGCACGCAACAAGAGAAATTTTGATCTAAAGGTTAGGATCCAAAATCTACAACCGGGAGACCTTGGGAATCCCTGGAAAACACACACTTGCAGACAGATGGAGACCTGAACCTTATGTTGTTTGCAAAAGACTACCGGGCCTACCCGTTTACAGACTTAAACCAGAAGGGAAGTTGGGGCCTTTGAAGACCTGGCATCGGAACCACCTACTCCCACTAGCTGAGGCGGTTCGGATACCCCCTATGATGGACTCCCCTGAACCAATGTCCATTATGGACACTCCTAGACCAAACACTCGGTCCCAGACCCCTCGGACCGAGGATACAGAAGACTCGGAGATAAGTGAAGATGAGGGAGAAGAACTTGGTTGGCTTTGGCCTTCCAAGGCCCCAGCAACTTCAGCTATTGATCTTCCACCTGACGAAGATACCGAAGATCAAACACTGAATGCAGAAGCTACTGAGTTCATCCCGTCCAGTCCTTGGTCAGATGCTTGGGAGAGTGCCTGTGAATTACTCCCAGAGGAAGATCCAAGGGAAGCCATGTACCTCTCTGCTCGGGAGTCCGAGGCTCCTGAACCAGAGGAAATTCCTAAGTCAGTTACAGAAGAACCTGTTTCAACAGAAAGTCCAAGAGGACAGAGGAAGCGAAGAGCCATAAAACCTCCCAGGAGATTAACCTACCCACAAATGGGGAGGAGTGCTGAAGACACTGTGGTTACTGCCAGAAGGAGTATGGAAGACCCTGACCCTCCCACTGTTCATTTGGTGGGAGGCAACCCCAACTCACTCTCTGGCACAGTTAGACAGGATACTGATGATAGTGTGTCCTGTGGGCAGGGGAGTTCACTACCTCAGTTTTGGTGGGAATTTCCTCTGCCGACATCATATGAAACTTTGATTGATGTTGTACGTTCTGTAATTTAAGGTTATGTTATCTTTGGGGACCAAAGAGTTTAAGTGGGGGGAGTGTGTAGCGGGGTGTCCTTTAAGGCCCCGGGACTACGTTACCCAGAACCCCATCCGGCCTCAGGGGAAAGTTTCCACCGCAGAGACTCATGGGAGAGGCTATTTAAGGAAGAGGGGAGGGGGAGCTCGGTCTCTTTGGACACAGCGCTGCAAGCAACCAGTCTTCCTGTGCGGATCTGCTGCGGTGCAAGGCCCGAAGCCTGGGGCCTTGCGTGACTTCCGAAGAGCCTTCCACCCCACTGTGGAGCCTGGGTGGATCCTGTCTTGTCGAGTGAGGACATCAGTCGGATCGGGGACCCGATCGTGGCAGACGCTGTGTGCGGATACACAGCAGGTGGAAGTCCCGGACTGGGATCGCGTCCGGAGTGGTGAGCGGGCACCTGCCCAGACCAATAGACTGTGTCGTGTTCAGGCCTATAGAACTGCATAGGCCCACAGTTCGTTTATCTGCTGTTCCACGGGGGGACCGGTAGCAGGACAGAGTTGAAGTGTCCCCCTCCCAGTATAGTTGTTCCAAGTTACTGCCCGTTGTGGATTACAAACTAGAATTTCATCAAGTGCACCACCGAAAGCTGGCATGCAAAGAAATCCTTATAGGAAGTGACTGAGATTTACTCCATGTCAGGCCTGACTCGGGTGGGGAGATAATATATTGTTTAGTGCGCCATAGGGCGCACACACCATAATAGCTACGCGTGGTGTAGTACCGTGCAGCGCCATTATAGTGTGCTGAATTGATTGCTGCAGGGCTCTGCAAGCCAGTTGCATGTGTGATGTTATACCTATGCTATTTACTATAAGAGTAAAACCATTATAATCAATCTCTCGCCTTAGTGTGTTGTCTTACTGCTTAGAGATTAATTCATGCAATACAATTGAATGTGGTATAAGTATAGCCCTAGACTAACTGTGCCAGCGGGGGTCAAGTAAGATTGCCGGGGGTTGGCGGTACTGCACACAGGGCCCGAAAACAAACCAGCGGATCTCTTAACTGGGGGTAGCGCTACACATATATTTTCTGAAAGTATATGACCACTAGAATAAAAAGAAGGTGCTACTGCTTTTTTAAACCCTGCGGTATTTACGCAAATATTTATCAAATCAATATATTCATAAAAAATACACTAAAACCAGTATTAGCAAATAGGGATGGGCGAATGGTTCGGCCCGAGCATAAGTTCGGGACGAACTTTCGGTGTTCGGTCCTTCGGTAAATAGCCGAACAAACGGGCCGTTCGACCGTTTGTTGCCCCCCCCCCGAACCGACCACAATGCATTGCAGCGCTGATTGGCTGAAGCAGTGAAAGCTTCAGCCAATCAGGGCACAGAGCACTGTCAGAGTCATGATTAGACACTGTCATCATGACTTTATCTAATCATGGCTCATTCCCGCCCCACAGTATAAAAGTATTCTTTCAATGGCAGCCATTTTTAGTGTGATTTTGGCGTGGAGAGAGATAGAACAGGGCTCTGTTCGGTGCTATTAGTTAGTTAGTGTGCTATTTTGCTTCAATTGTCAGTGTCAGTGTAGAATATTAGTTTAGTGTCAGTCTAGGGATAGTGTGAGTGTAGTGAGGAGGACCATCATTCAGCTTTGCATAGTGTGCAGCTAGAATAGGGACAGCTAAGATAGTTTCACTGTAGTGTAGTGTAGTGTAGTGAGACCGTGTCAGTAATCTTGACATTAGTGTATAGCTAGAGTAAGGACAGTTCAGATAGCGCCAGTGTAGTGATGGTTGAACACCGTCTATTTGATTGCGTTACTGCCAGTTTACTGCCATATCGTTTTGCGTGCGTTACTGCCAGTTTAACGCCATATAGTTCTGTGTGCGTTACTGCCACTTTAACACCATATAGTTTTGCGTGCATTACTGCCAGTTTAACGCCATATAGTTTTGCGTGCGTTACTGCCAGTTTAACGCCATATCGTTTTGCGTGCGTTACCACCAGTTTAACGCCATATAGTTCTGTGCGTCACTGTACGTTTGGCGTATTATATTGCAGAATATTATATTGTATCCGTGGAGTGTGTCTGTGTAGTGCGAGTACTCAAATTAAAGGGCACCAAACACCTCTTTACATTGATTAAAGTGCATCTACGTACAGATTTCAACTTCTCCTTTACATTGGTTTATAAGCACCGCCCCCTCCCTCCCAATAATGTCTGGGAGGACAAAAAGGAGACGCAGATGTTCCATTGGCACTGTAAGGGGGCCAGCAACAAATGTGTCCACAGGCAAAGGTGAACGTGGTGGTCAGTCCTCAGGCAGGGCATAATTTCCTCTGTTTAGTGAGCTTGCCTGTGCTATCCAGCCACAGCATGCAGAGGAGGTGGTGGACTGGCTTACTAAACCTTCCTCATCCTCCTCATGCTCTGTCACACAAGCAGAGACAAGTGTGCAGTTCCCTGCAGTTAATAGAGTGGAAAAACCTGCCTCCTTGTCCAAATCTATTCCTGCAATAGCCCTAACATCAGCCATTGAGGAGTCAGCTAAGTTATTTGACCACAGCGTCAGCCACTTGCTCCTTGATGATACCCAGCCATTACTGTATTCAGATGCTGGTTCTGAGGTTGAGGATGACAGGAACATGAGCCTAGAGAGAGGGAGGAACACTGGCAGACAAATTGGCATTCATGTTCCCCAAGCCGCAGCGTTTTGCAAAGTTGTTTCCAGTGATGAAGATGGTGATAATGATGATGATGATGATGATGATGATGATGATGATGATGATAATAATGATGATAATGATGATGATGAGGTCACTGATCCAACTTGGGTACCAGATAGAGCAGAGGAGGAAACTGAAGGTGAGGCGGCACAACACCAAGGAGGTCGACATCAAGAAAGAGTAGAGAGCAGCCACCCTATTCCATTACGTTCTGTAGCTGTTATCTCATGGCCCACTCCCCACAGCTCAGCTGTCTGGGCCTTTTTCAGCACATCTGCAGCAGATCGCACTGTTGCTATCTGCAAACTGTGTCACAGGCACATCAAACGTGGCAAAAACACCAACCATTTGGGTACCACATGCCAACAAGGCATTTAACGTCCAACCACTCAGCCCGTTGACAAGAGCACCTAAAAGACACACAAAAAGGGGAACAAATCTGTCCCTCCTCCTCCTTACCCACTTCAGTCTGCCCCTGTGATACCAAGTCATTACCTTTCAGCAGCCTCCACTGACAGGGATGATGGTATAGTACAAGGTGTCCAAGGTCCTAGCAGCTCATCTGCACGCAGCACACCACCAGCTGTAGACTGTAGCCGGCAAATTTCTCTGCCCCAAATACAGTCCCTGCCACTCACATGCCCAGCGCCTGAATGCAAGCTTGTCAAAGCTGTTGGCTCTCCAATTTCTGCCTTTCAGCCAACTGGATTCGGCCCCCTTCCATGAATTCGCACAATGTGCTGTACCACAATGGCAGGTTCCCAGTCAATTCTACTTTTCACGTAAGGCCGCTCCATCTTTCTACCATCACGTGGAAGGGAATGTTCTGGCATCGTTGGGCAAGGCAGTCAGCCGTAAAATCCACCTTACTGCTGACACATGGTCCAGCAAGCATGGGCAGGGAAGATATATTTAGTTCACAGCACACTAGGTAATGCTGCTTGCAACTCGAAAGGATGCAGGCCAGGGCTCAGTGCTGCAGCTTGTTCTGCCCCCACGTCTCCATACAGCTGGTGGTGATGATGCCAGACCTGTGAGCTCTACCCCCTATTACTCCTCCTCCTCCTCCTCCATGACCTCCATGCCCTCCTCTGCAGAATTGTCCTATGAACATCAGGTACCCCTCAAAGGGCTTTTCCCAGAGTCAGGCTAAAAGGTGCCATGCAGTGCAGCGCACCACACCGGAGCAGAGATTCTTGCAGCTCTGCAAGGACAGACCCAGAGGTGGTTCACACCACGCCAGCTGGAGCCAGGAATGGTGGTGTCCGATAATGGCTCAAACCTCCTGTCCACCCTTAGACAGGGAAAGTTGACATATGTGCCATGCCTGGCACATGTCCTCAATTTGGTGGTGCAGCATTTCTTAAGTACGTACCCAGGGTTGCAAGATGTACTAAAGCAGGCCAGAAGAGTCTGTAGCCATTTCAGGCGGTCATACACAGCCAGTGCTCAGTTGGCTGAAATTCAGCGGGAATTCCACCTGCCCATTAACCGCCTGATTTGTGACATGCCCACCAGGTGTAACTCAACTTTGGGAATGCTGCAGTGGCTATACATGCAGCAGAGGGACGTTAACGAGTACTTTTTTTCCCCACGCCAATGGCTGATCATTAAGGATGCATGCACTGTATTGTCACCATTTGAGGAGGCCACAAGGATGGTGAGCAGTGACAGTGCATGCATCAGTGACACAATCCCTGTTGTGTTCCTGCTGGAGCACACTTTGCGTGGCATTATGGACAGGGCACTGGAGGCAGAGCAGCAGGAGGAAGAGGAGGACTTCCTTTCCTCTCAAGGCCCACTTTATCCAGACACCATCATTCCTATCTCACCTAACACACAGGAGGAGAGAGGGGAGGAGGATGAGGAGGAGGATTCTGGCACTTTCATAGGCTTTGAAGAAGAGGAAGACATACGTCAATCTGTAAGCAATGACTTTTCAACCCCAGGACCCTTGGGAGTAGTACGTGGCTGGGAGGAGGAAGTTCCAGATGCTGTCATCCTGAGTGACCCCGAGGGAGTCTGCTTCTCAAGCCTCTGCAAATTTGAGGCGCATGGGCAACCTCAAGCTTTAAAGCCTGAGAAAGGACCCGAGAATAAAGGAGAAGGATGATTACTGGTTGGCAACCCTCCTTGGCCACCGTTATAAGGGGAAGGTCTCTGAACTCACCCCGTCCCCACAGAGAATGCAGAGGATAAAATCTCTTGAGGACACATTAAAGAGGATTTTATTGAATGTTTTTCCTGACTCTAGTAGGTGTATGTGGTGGAAAACGTTGTTTTGAGTCTTCCATGGTCAAGAAAGGAGCGTTGGAGAAGGCGTCCGCCTAAGTGAGGCATTTCAGAATTTTTTTAGTCCTCGCCGCCCAGGGCTGTCAGCTTCCACATCTTATCGTCAGCGTCTGTATCAAATGGTGGACGATTACCTCGGGGCCAAAACAGAGATGGAGAGCTTTCCAGCTGACGATCCACTGGCTTACTGGGTCATGAGAATAGACCACTGGCCAGAACTTGCCCAGTATGCTATTGAGTTGTTGGGCTGCTCTGCATCCAGTGTGCTTTCAGTACGGGCATTCAGTGCTGCAGGAGGTTCCGTTACTGATCATAGAACCCGTCTGTCCACAGACTCCGTGGACCATTTGACTTTTATAAAAATGAATCAGTCCTGGATTACCAGCTATGAAGCCCCTGATGCAGATGTCACTGATTAAGTCTTTTTGGGATGTGGAATCTCTGCAGGACTTTGAGGCGTCCTAGCTTTGAGGGTGTTCAATCATTTCATCTGGAAGAATGTTTTTGGTATAGGTTTCATGGGCACAATTAACACCCAAAGACCAATTTTTCAGCACTTGTTTGACAGGTGCATATCATTGCAATTTTTTACAGCAAGCAAAATTCTTGCTTACATCAAGAGTACCTCTATAGGGTTACGGTGGGAAGCCACCACCGACACCCAAAGACCAATTTTTCAGCACCTGTTTGACAGGTGCATATCATTGCAATTTTTTACAGCAAGCCAAATTCTTGCTTTCATCAAGAGTACCTCTATAGGGTTACGGTGGGAAGCCACCACCGACACCCAAAGACCAATTTTTCAGCACCTGTTTGACAGGTGCATATCATTGCAATTTTTTACAGCAAGCCAAATTCTTGCTTTCATCAAGAGTACCTCTATAGGGTTACGGTGGGAAGCCACCACCGACACCCAAAGACCAATTTTTCAGCACCTGTTTGACAGGTGCATATCATTGCAATTTTTTACAGCATGCCAAATTCTTGCTTACATCAAGAGTACCTCTATAGGGTTACGGTGGGAAGCCACCACTGACACTCAAAGACCAATTTTTCTGAACCTGTCTGACAGGTGCATATCATTGCAATTTTTTAAAAGCAAGCCAAATTCTTGCTTTCATCAAGATTATATCTAGGGTTACGGTGGCAAGGCGCCATAACACCCAAAGACCAATTTTAACACACTCGTTACTTCTATCCAAAGTCAAAGTGACACCAGAATGTATCCAAAAAATCTCTAATCTTGTTCCCAGTGCACTACATTGTAGCCTCATCATACACACTGGCTCCCCAGCTGTTGCTGAGCAAAATAAAGGCAGCTTGCAGAAAAATTTTCATTTTTTTTGGCTTTATAAATTAAATTATTGCTGCAGCAGATTCTAGATGTGGTACAGATCTGCCACTTTACATTTAGACCAAGGGGACCCCCCATGCACTATATTGGAAAGATTTTTTTCATTTTTAGGCTTTCACTTTAAAAATCAAAAAAAATCACTGCTCATTTAAAAATGACGGTTTTCACAAACTTTTTTTTTATTGCTACATGTCCCCCAGGGCAGGACTCGGACCCCTATAACCATTGTATGGCCAATTAGTTGCATTTAAGCCTTTAAAATGGGCACTTTTGATATTTGACGATCGGGTCCTATTGACTTTAATGGGGTTCGTTATTCGGGTCCGAACTTTCTCGGTGTTCTAAAGTTCTGGTCCGAACCGAACAGGGATCTGTTCGGCCCATTCCTATTAGCAGATAAAAACACAGCTAATTTTATAAAATTCCTGCTAAATCCCTACTAAATATAAAAGCTTAACCTGTATGGAGTTAATAAATAACAAAAACATTTTAATTTTTCCATTTCACCTTTTTGCAAAATGGTGAAAATCGAACGTACGCAAAAATGTAAATATCGACATTTCTCAAAAAATCTGAAGGTTTTAATTTTTCCCTTACAGCTTCAAGAATCTGTGAAATATTCCCAAAACCATATATTTTCTGAAAGCATATTACCTCTAGAATAAAAAGAAGGTGCTACTGATTTTTTTTTAACCAAAAGTACACAAAAAATATTACTAGCAGATAAAAACACAGCTAATTTTACAAAACGTCTGCTAAATCCCTACTAAATATAAAAGCTTAACCTTTATGGAGTTAATAGATAAAAAATATTTGTAAATCTTAAATGGTGCCTCTTTGCAAAATGGTGAAAATCGAACTTACCCAAAACTGTCTCTAAAAATCTGGAGGTTTTCGATTTTTCACTTATAGCTTTCAGAATTTGTGAAAGACCCCCCCCCAAACCATATATTTTCTGAAAGCATAGGACCAGTAGAATACCAAGAAGGTGCTATTGATTTTTAAGGCCCCATGATATTTGCGCAAATGTTTACCAAAAAGATACACTAAAATCATAAATAGTGTATTCATACATGGCAAAATGTACAAAATTCCTGCTAAATTCCTAGTAAATATAAAAGTTAAAACTGTATGTAGCACCCACTACCTTTTTGGTATGTGTAGAAATAGGGTTTTATTGTTTTAAACTGTCAGTGCAGGCAAAATCTAGTCAGGCCTGTGCATTAGCCTAGGCCTGGTTGTTTTGATCTGGGACTGGGAGTGTCAGAGTGGCAGTGGGTGTGGCCACCTGTGCTCAGGCTCTGGAACTCCTCCCCTGCTTTCAGGAAGAATGTTCTGGAAGGGGGTGGAGCTAGAAGCTCTGAGTGACAGGCAACTTGTGTGGCAGCTCTACCAATCACCAACTAGGATTGGCAGGGGGCGGGCCTGCTATATAAGCTGAGGTAACATGCCACTGGGGAGGAGTCGTGAGAGAAAAGAGGATGGAGCAGTAGTGTTTCTGTGAGGAGGCCCCTGCCTGAGGGCCTGGGGCCTACCAGGTGCTGAGGAGAAAGTCCTGATGGAGGACCACTTTTCTTCAACACAGCGGAGGAGGAATTCAGTACTAAGAGAAAGGAGCCTGGAACTGTTACTGCTGGACTGTGCGGTTAAGCCATGTCTCTTTCATGGACCAGGGACCATGGAAGAGGTCAGTGGGTACATGACAGCAAGTGATGGGACCGGAGGAGTCTATTAAAGGAGCTTGTGAATATCTGCTGTTGCCCCAAGTAACTGAACGCCACAAGGGGGTGTTTTAGATGAGATGTTGCACGGTCAGTCCTATACAGCAGGATGTTACAAGGAGAGACTCTAAACGTATCTAAACTCAATATGGAAGGTTGTAGCCGGGGGAACTCAGCCTCCATATCACTGGACTATTTGGGCCTAGTAGTCCGTCAGTTACCATTTGCATGAGAGGGACTGTGGTGTCGGAGGGGGTGTGTGAGGATATGCTCCGGACGCAGGGCCAGCATTTGGATAACTGTAATCACCACAGAAAGTCATTCAGAGTGACTTTCCACAAGAAAGCAAGAAATCCAAAAGGGGTTTTACTCAGGAATCCTTAAAGTAATATTCTGCAGGAATCAGTACAGCATACAAGGGAGCAATAGTCTGCAGTGACGCAGCTCACTAAACTACAATCTTTGCTATGCAACTGGAAGTGCAACTGAATGACAGAGAGAGGACGTGCGTACAGCAGCTCCTGACATCCAGGGCTGCACTGCTTTCTCTTCCCAGTTCTCCCTGGCTTTCCCCCGTGCTTTCCTCCTCTCCCCCTGGTCCCCCCACCCCTTCATAGAAAGGACAGACAAAACGATCACGAAACCCTCTGCCGCCGAGCACCCCCCCCCACCGCAGTCGCCGTCAGGCAAGACCACGGCCGCGGCCTAGCACCATCGGGCATCGGCCCCCCTACAGGCGCATCCCCTGCTCCAGCACAGTGCCCAGCTCACCAGCCGCCACCCGCCGCACTCGGCATCACCTCCACCCGCAGCTGCCGTCAGGAAAGTCCCCGGCTGCGGCCTAGTTGCGGCCGGACACCGCCTTAACTTAAGTATCCCCTCTCCTACAGCCGGACCTTCAGTTAGCCGCTCCCCCCCCGGGTCCAGAGCCAAGCCTAGGCGCCAGAGGGCTCCCGAAGCAGTACTAGCAGCTTCCTGGCCCGACAGGATAGTCTGCGGCTTCGGCCTAGCCCCGGCGGCCATCTTGAGCCACCCAGCCTCGGCCCTTAACACCCTCTCCCGGCCCCCTTGGATCACTCCGACCCGGTAAACCACCGGATGGCACCCCCTCACTAACCAAGTGCCCGTGTCCCCCACTGGATCACTCCCAAAAGGCTGCCAGGAGGACGAAGCAAAGATCCGGCCTGGCAAGCAGCGGCCATCTTGGTACACCCAGGAGTTGGCCTCAATCACTGACACACTAAAAAAAAAAAAAAAAAAAAAAAAAAAAAATTTTCTCTCATTCTATATATCCTACTGATATTGCCCCCCCTCCCTCCCACCCCACCACTATTCCTCACAAAACCTCTAAAAACGCTTTCTCCACTCATTACGGTTCTTCCCCACCCGTCGCACTCAGGCTACCCAACCTACAGCTCCGACCACCGCTACTGCGCCATCTTCCCAGATCCTCACACACGGTCGAGCAAAACGGACGTTGTAACAGGACCCCTAACCTCATCGCCTCACAGAGCAATCCACACACATGGTCTAGCGTAACGGACGTGTGTGACTGGAGCTCTGACCTCACCGCTGCACAGAGCAATCCACACACATGGTCCAGGGGAACGGACGTGTGTGGCAGGAGCTCTGACCTCACCGCTGCACAGAGCAATCCACACGCACGGTCAAGGGTAACGGACGTGTGTGGCAGGAGCTCTGGCCATCCAGGACCCTCCCTAGACTCCTCCATTTTCGCTCCCCTAACAAACGTAAACCGGATGACCTGGGGCTTTCCCTGGACCACACTCTCCCCCAGCTCAGATCACCCAGCTCACCATCACGTTGTCCGCAGCCGCTGACTGCCCCCTGCCGCCATCTGGGCACCCGCCTCTAGACTACTAGACCTGCAGGACAGACAGCGACTGCGGCTTAACTCCGACCATCCCATCACCCTCTCCCCGTTTCGCTCTCCAGCGGGCCCGTGTGTGGTGACCTGGTAAGCACACTGGGGCACCTCCTACCTCTAGGAAGTTGATCCAGGGTTTACCCGATCGCCTCTCGAGGGGTCAGGAAGGAATTTTCCCCTGCTGTAGCAATTGGCCTGACTCGGCTGGGGTTTTTCGCCTTCCTCTGGACCAACAGGGGGGAGGTTAGGTCATTGGGCCCTATTCACCATCCCACCACCTTTTTTTTCTTCCCATCATGTGCAACTTTAAATACTCAGCGGACACCCTCCAGAGGCTAAGGAATACTGCCTCAACATTACCAACCTCCACCCAAAAAATACTACGAAAAGAACAACTGCTAAGGATCAATCGACAATCGACTATCAAAAACACGAAAACACCACTTCAACTACAATATATAGCTTGCGCCCTGATCAACACCAGATCGGCAGTCAAGCACAGACAGGAAATTCACGACTTCATCACGCAAAACGACATAGATTGCCTCTTTATCACGGAAAGCTGGCTAACACCTGACTGCAACACCATCCTAACAGAATTGGTGCCTGAGAACTACTCCATCCTAACAGAGCATAGAACAGGACAAAGAGGAGGAGGCCTAGCAGTGATCTTCAAATCTCACCTCTCTATCATCAAACCAACTCTACAGAACTCATTGCCGTTCATGGAGACACTCACTCTGCAACTCCAAACAACACCCCAGGACACCATTCACATACTGCTATGCTACAGACCGCCAGGACCAAAGACAAATCTCCTCACACCCTTTACCGAATTCATCTCGACATACACTTTAAAAACCAAAAACTTCCTATTACTCGGGGACTTCAATCTCTGGGCTAACTCCACTCAGGACCCCATCGCCACCTCCTGCATCAACCAATTGGAAGAATTAGGTCTGCAGCAACTGATAAATGCCCCCACGCATGGATCGGGGCACATTCTGGACCTCATCTTCAAACAAAATCTGGACATCAACACAGTGGACAACATGCCGTTACCATGGACGGATCACCACGCTATCAAATTTAAACTTACCACCAACACCATCTCCCAAAAATCAGAACACTCAATAACAACAAAATGGACAAGATCTCAGAAGAAACTACACTCGGAACTCTTCAAAACTACTCTATCAAATAAAATAGGAACGCAAAATCTCAACCACTCAACGGAACAAACACTCAACTCCTTAAACAAAGCATTACTACAAACAGCAGACACAGTCGCTCCGAGACGCAGGGCCCTCATTCGCAGAAACAACTCCGGCTGGTTTAATGACACTCTTACCCTACTGAAGCAAGAACGCAGAAGAGCCGAAGGAGCCTGGAGAAGAAACCCAACTAAGGAAAACCACATTAATTACAAAGCACTCACTAAGAAATATCACAAAGCAATTTTCAAAGCAAAAAAGGAACATTTCTCAAACACCATCAAAAAAGGCCTAAACCGACCTCGTGAACTCTTCAAACTAGTAACTCAAACTATGAACCCCACCTGCCTAGAACCTTCAGCAAACGAAACACAAGAGTTCTGTAATGAGCTATCGGACTTTTTTATCGACAAAATCGAAAACATTCGAGAATCAATTCAACAGAAAAAAACAACCAACCCTGCTCTGCCAAAGCAAATAGAGGCAATCAATATGAACACTATACAATTGACAAAATTTTCGCTGGTCCCGATCACCATCGACACCACCAAAAATATAATCAGAAGCCTCAGAGACAGCACATCTCCAAAATGACATAATCTCTACAAAACTCCTGAAAGAATGTACCGACATTTTAGCACCCACCATAACACACCTCGTAAATCAATCATTCAAAGAAGGTATTGTTCCAATCTCTCTCAAGCAAGGCATAATCAAACCCCTCCTAAAGAAACCCAACCTGGACCCCAAAGACCCAAACTACCGCAGACCGGTAACAAGCCTCAACACCATCTCCAAGATCATGGAGAAAGCAGTAGTACAACAGCTACAACTCTATTTGGACACCCACAAACTCTTGGATCCACTACAATCAGGCTTCCACCCAGGCCATGGCACAGAAACAGCACTTCTTAAAATATGGGATGACACCCTCAAAGCAGCAGATGACGGAGAATCATGTCTCCTGGTGCTGCTGGACCTCAGTGCAGCGTTCGACACAGTAGACCACAAAACTCTACTCATTCGCCTTAAAGAAGTAGCCGGAGTCGCAGACCCTGACCTACACTGGTTCGCATCCTTCCTAGACAATCGTTCCCAGACAGTGAAACTAGGAGCCTTCACCTCTGAAACGCGCACAATTTCTTGCGGAGTCCCCCAAGGATCACCCCTGTCACCCGTGCTCTTTAACATCTACCTCCGCCCACTCCTCAAAATCATCAGCAAACAGGGCCTGTGCTACCACTCATATGCTGACGACACCCAACTCTACTTTCGTATCACCGGGAAAAAAGACCAATATCACGGATTGGAAACCTGTCTCACATTGATCGATGAATGGATGACTGAGAATTCCCTCAAACTCAACGGATCCAAAACAGAACTCCTTCTCCTCCACGCAAACCGAAAGACAAAAACTAAGACTTCTTGGACACTCCCCACTATCCTTGGACAGACCGTTACCCCGAGCACCAAAGTCAAAAGTCTCGGAGTCATCTTTGACTCGGAGATGTCGATGGACGCACAAATTGGATCAGTAGTCAGCGGAGCTCACCATCTCCTCCGTCTACTACGTAGACTCATCCCCTTCATCCCAAAAGAGGATACAGCAGTAGTAGTTGGAACAATTATCAACTCCCGACTCGATTACGCAAACGCCCTCTACCTCGGACTACCCAAATACCAGATTTCGCGCCTACAAGTCATCCAGAACACGGCTGCCAGGCTGGTAACGGGAAAAAAACCTTGGGAATCCATCACCCCATCACTAAGGACCCTTCATTGGCTAACCGTAAAGGATCGGATCACATTCAAGACCCTCTGTCTCACCCACAAGTGCACACAGGGAAACGCTCCACAATATCTATGCGAGAAGATAAAACACTACACCCCCAATCGCAATCTCCGATCAACCAACCAAAACCTCCTTCACATCCCCAAGTCCCGCTACAAATCAAAGGGAGAACGAAGATTTGCAGTCCAAGGACCACGGCTATGGAACGCTCTACCCACCAACATCCGCATGGAAGAAAACCACCGGGCCTTCAGGAAAAAACTTAAGACCCACCTATTCTGAAGGGTCAGGATGTCACTGGATGCAAAGCGCCTTGAGGCGATTTAGTTCGCATTTGTAGCGCTATACAAGTTATTCACTCACTCACTCACTCTATGCCTTATCTTCAGAACGTAATCTACTAAAGTGCTAAAATCTATGGGCATCCCATGTCATTACACCCTTTTCTAACTCTACCCAAGAAATCCCTACAATAAAAATACCACAAGGTAAAGCAAGTGACTCTTCATTGTGTCTAAAGAAGGGGAAGTGAGATGGATGGATGGATGGAGGGTCAGCCAACAGGATGATGTGTGGATCTTTTGAACTTGTGCCCAGAGTGCACCGCTACAAATGGAGGTCCCACCGAGATCTACTTGCCATCTGTTGCCGTTGCCCCTAGCAACCGTCATTAGAAATTGCTGGAAGCCCGGGGAAACCTTGCTTATATCGCCAACTTAGAGAGTAATGAGGAAAGGACTGTATATTCGCTTGTGAAAGTGTCTTTATTAAATGTTGTTGCCAATAGCAACCAAAACTCAGCTTGTTGCCAAGTGCCGTTACCCCTAGCAACTGTTCAGGATCAGCACTGCCTGCCCGCTCCCTGTATTCAGTTGTACTAATGGACACTTATAACGGTAATAAGCCCTGCTTTCAGTGACTGTAACCAACGTGCTATCACCCGTGACAACCACGGCGAGCGATCGCGCTCATTGGATTTACAAGTGTGTTCAGCGCCCTGCACAGCGCAGTCACATTTCACTGTTTGCAATAGACTTTGTCAATCCTGCTTCCACAGTGAAAGACTGTAAATGTGCTTGTGAGATGTCTACTGTTGCCCTTAGTAACTGAAAGAAACAAGGGGGTGTCGTGGATGGGGAAAGCTGAAGTCATTCCCTTACAGTAGGACATTGCAAGGAGACTTCACTGTGTTAAACGGTGACCACTGCAAGTTTGCCTGCCTTCAGTCCCAGTTGTGACACAGTTTTAAAAGACTAAAATGTGTCTGGGCCGTGTTTGCAGTTCATCGGCGCATGCCACCAGGTGTCGCTACAATGTGCGCGGCCGTGAACCTGCATACAGTTCCTCGCACGCTGAACTTATTAGTGAAGGGGTGGAGCTATGCCCCAGCGGAGGACCGTTACGGAGACCAGCGAGCTGCGCGGCAGTCACGAGGCAGGTGCAGATGGCGGAAGGAGGACAGAGAATGTCCGCCAACCCAGTGGTGGCCTGAAGTGCAGGATCGGGTGCTGGTGGACACCGGCATCTGGCTGGAACTCACCGGAGAACTTGCTTTAGGAGTAGTAGCAGGAGTGGAGCGGCTATGTATGTTGTGTCCCGGATGTCGCATCGCCACAGCTGGAGTCAGTGCCTGGGCCCGGTGCAGACACTGTGGGGACCCACTCACCCGCCTAGGGCCTGTACAGCGAGAGGCAACCTACTACTCCTCTAATCTACTCACCGGGCTATGTACGCCCCAGCTGCAGGTGCATCAGAGGGCCGGAGAGGGCCGCACATCACCAACCCCAGCGGTGAGAGAACTTTCTCCAGGCTCGTCCATTCCTGAGTTCCAGGACAAAGTCGATGAAGAGGATGTCGGGAAGACCCGTGGCCTGGCCAGGGGCACGGAGGTTGTTAGTGCTGTTGTACGACCTCCGGTTGATATACCTGAAAAGCCGGCCCCAAGTAAGACCCTTGCTGTGCCCATCCGGAAGGAGCCCATGCTGTCGGAGGCCATTTTAAATTGCACCTTTTTTGTGAAATGGTGAAAACTGAAGGTACGCAAAACTGTAAATAACAACAATTTACTCTAAAAATCAGGAGGTTACCATTTTTCACTTACAGCTTTCAGAATTTGAAAAGACCCCTTAAAGTAGACATTTTCTAAAAGCACATAACCTGTAGAATAAAAAAAGTGCTACTGATTTTTTGGGCCCCGCAATAATTGCGCAAATGTTCATAATATCGCTAATTTCACAAAAAATACACTAAAATCATTAATATTGCACATAAACACAAAGTAACTTAGTACTAAAGCATCGCTCACATGTGGCATACTAAAGTGTACGCCCATGGAGGGCCATGTTTACCCGCACAGAGATGCACAGGTGTTCCATGCATCCCCGTACAGGCAGTCCCCTTTATGTCAATTGGGATGCAACGGCTGAACAGGCATAGCTGCTGTTCCCAATCTGACATCCGTGTGGGTACACGACCCCGAACGCAGACAGTGTGAGCTCAGGGACATGCATGCGGACCTACGTGGATGTAAAATTGGGAGCAACGGCTCTGTTGGTGCAGGTGCTACATCCCAAATGACATCAATGGGACTGCCTGCACAGAGATGCACCAAACACCAGTGCATGCCTGTAAAGGTATGCGGTGTATGCCCAGTGTGAACAAGGCCTTAGGTCCCTTTCACACAAGCACACTGACAGGGTCTGCCTGTCCTTTTTTCAGGCGGGCCCAGTCAGACGACCCATTGTTCTCTATGGAGAGACTGATGTAAATGGACATGTGTCCGTATACACCCGCCTGCATCTTATCCAGTCCAGTCCGCTATAAACAGACGGATGGGGGTTCTCTATTCCCCATCCAACTAGCAGATCGGATCGGATGGTATCCGATGGAAATGGACAGGCGATCCGTTTCCAATCCGACCGACATTTATCCTGCAAGGCTATTTAAAAACACCTGAACATATTCAAAAAATACGGGGCTTTGTTCACACTATGTGGTCATATAGTGCTAAGTCCACTTACTGCGACAAAGTACCCCGAATTAGTGGGTCCAAACCCCCGTATTTTTTGAATATGTTCAGGTGTTTTTTAATAGCCTTGCAGGATAAATGTAATTTTTGCATGTGTGCGCTATAATCTGTTTTGTACTGTTTGTTGGTCTTATAGCAGCACCATCTTAAATGTAAACGCATTTAGGGTGTGCCCCCAAAATGTTTTTGTATATTGTATGGACCCTGACCAGGTTTCTTGGGCTGAAGTACCCCTCCCCTTCCTCATTAGCTCTTATTAGTGGCCACCAGTGCATAGTAGGAATCCCTTCAGTTCTCCCACATGGAGGAGTTTGTCTCCTATGGTTGAGACGCAGGTTCTTTCATTCTATTACTAGGATAGGATCCACTAATTTGGGGTACTTTGTCGCAGTAAGTGGGCTTAGCACCATATGATCATATAGTGCAGGGATCCTCAAACTACGGCCCTCCAGCTGTTGCGGAACTACAAATCCCATGAGGTATTGCAAAACTCTGACATTTACAGACATGACTAGGCATGATGGGAATTGTAGTTAATGAACACCTGGAGGGCCGTAGTTTGAACACCTGATATAGTGTGACCAAACCCCCGTATTTTTTGAATATGTTCAGGTGTTTTTAAATAGCCTTGGAGGATAAATGTAATTTTTGCATGTGTGCGCTATAATCTGTTTTTCACAGCTGACACTCCCACCCTCCTTGCTCTTATACATCTGGGACAAGGCCATCACTACTTATAGTCTATCTTTGTGCCCGAGGCCTCTTACCCCGATTCTGGGAAATCCAGGGTTTTTACCCGGGTGGTCAGATAAGGGTTTTCTTTGTTGGCAACCACAGCATCCATCTCCTCTTCAACATGCACTCACTTTGAAGGGCCTGAAACCCCTGAGTGAGCTTAGCTCTTTCTCTTGCATTGGAAGAGGAGATTGGCTTCAATACTTCCAACTACGCCATTTTTATGATAGATTGGGCAAGGAGTGGCTTTGTAGGGACATGAACAAGTTTAATAAGGAGCTGTGTCTATCTGACCAAAAATGTACACATGCCCTTTCTAAAATTTATGGAATTCTCCTATCTCATGCATTCCCCCATCGCCCTTTTTATATCCTGGACTGGGAGCAAGAATTAGGCTGCTGAGGAATGGGATAAAGTATTGTATCTTACATTTAAATCAACTTTAGCCTCCTACAAGCAAGAGAGGAACTATAAAATTATAACCAGATGGTAGAATTGTCCAGTCCTATTTAATAAAATCAAGCTGGCTATACCAGATCAATGTTGGAGATGTGGTGGGACTAGTGGTACACATCTACACATGTGGTGGTCTTACCCGGCAGAAAAAACATACAGGTCTGCCATATTTTGTCTTAGTCACTTGATTACGGGTAAGATCTGGCCAGACACCCCGGAGGTTACTCTTCTATCCCTGATCCCAGGATCTAGTACATCCATTAAAAGGGAAATATTTCGATTTTTACTGCTGGAAGGTAGAGCTTTGATACCTAGATATTGGAAATCGGTGGTAATACCAACAATACAGGAATGGGTTGTAGAAGTGAATTATATTATGCACATGGAAGAGCTGGTAGCTTTAGCTAACGAAAACTATTTTAAGTTCAGGGAGGTTTGGACCCCATGGGTGCAGTCTCTTGAATCCCCTATATTCTTGCCCTATATGAGGTAATAGACATTGGCAACTTTTCATGAATAGTTATATCTGTTGGACCTACTGGGTCAGACATTTCGAGGTACTAAACAAATGCATATATACAGACATATATTTTATATCCATATATGTAGGTTAACCCTTTATTTAATAAACATGGAAGTGTGGCTGGGTCGGCCCCCTCATTGGATGCCTTTTTTTCCCCTCCCCCCCCCCCTTTTAATAGGTTGAAGAATGATGGCTTTGATAGCAAACACTGCATCATATTGCGATTGAATAATTTTGTGTTGACAGTTGCTGCATGACATGAGGATATGCAAAAATGTTTAGTTTTTGGTGGTTAGCTTTAAGTAGAGTCAACGATAACAAATAGATTTGTTGATGTTATACGCCATATTTTTCAGCCACAATAAAAAACGTATTAGAAAATGGAAAAAAAAAACAAATCGGGTCAATTTATAATGCATTATTTGGACAACTGTCACAAGCATTCGTTAAGGCTACATTAAATTTCCCTGCATTTTCTCTAATGCGGTCGGAATTTCCGACAAGAAAAGTCCGATGTGAGCTTTTGGTCGGAAATTTCGACCGTGTGTAGGCTCCATCGGACTTTTCCTGTCGGAATTTCCGCCAACAAAAATTTGAGAGCTTGTTCTCAAATTTTCCGACGGAAAAAAATCCACTCTGAAGTTTCGATCGTCTGTAGCAATTCCGACGCGCAAAATTCCTACGCAAGCTTGGAAACAATTTGACGCGTGCTCGGAAACATTGAACTTAATTTTCTCGGCTTGTCGTAGTGTTTTGAATCACCGCGTTCTTGACAGTCGAAAGTTCAGAAAACTTTTATGTGACCGTGTGTATGCAAGCCAAGCTTGAGCGCCCTTCCCCCAAGAGCTGGAAGCTAGATCAGCAGTATATGCTTTAAAGTGGTTGTAAACCCTTTTTGTTGACTTCTACCTATAGGTAAGCCTAGAATAAGGCTTACCTATAGGTAGTGGATGCATACTAGCCCATTATGCTTTTCAATTGCAGGCTTTGCAGGGAGCAAAAGAGAAAGTAAAACCCATCAGGGTTTACTTCCTCTTTAAGTCCTACCCTTTTTGAACCACTCCTCCACTGCTTTTGATCTGTGCTGCACCATAGAGGTAGGTACCCAGACCCCAGAAGGTCATGCCTGCCCTCCACCAGCATGTGCTATGGTAATAACCCTGTTTCGCTAGACCATGCTGTCAGCATTAAGGTCCACAAACATAGCAACTTCCTGAAACTTATAACTAAACAAACTATCCAAATTCGAAAATGTATTTAAAATGGAAACATATTGCATCTATTCTATTAAGCAGCCTAATGAGGAATCATCATCTTATTTCCATTTCAAAACGATAATTTCAAATTGATTCGAAAATAACAAACATACGAAATGAATCCGAATATACAAAACTAATTCCAAAAACGAATGATTCTAAAGCCTCGTACACACGATCCAACTTTATGGCCATAATTGTCTGACGGACGTGTTGTGTCGGATAATCCGACCGTGTGTATGCTCCATCAGACAATTATTGGCTGAATTAACGACAACAAAAGTTGGCTGTTCATGCTCACCAATTGTTGGGCAAGAAATCTGTTACGTCGGTTTATCCGATCGTGTGTACGCAAGTCCGTCCAACTAAAATCTGATGTACAAACACGCATGCTCAGAACCAATGCTAAACATCAGCCAACAATAGCAGAAGTTGCCCAAAGGGTGGCGGTAAAGAGCTGAAAAACCATGTGGTTTGGTGAATGTTGCCTGAAAATGTTGTGCCGTGTGTATGCAGAACAAGTTCACGGCCAACGCCCTTTGGACCAAAATCCACGGAAAAGTTGGTTGCAAGTCCGATCGCGTGTACGAGGCTTAACATAACAAATATGACAAAGCAATTTTTTCAATATACTCACTTTGAAAGTTGCTTTAGTAGGCTGCAGTTTAACAAGAAGACAACAAGCAGATTTATAATTAGAGATGAGCCCGCGGTTCAAGTTGAACATCGGGTGTTCGTTTATTCTAAAACCAACCGAACATATGGGGCGTTCGCGGGAAATCCAAGCGCCGTGGAATGCCCCATAATGCACTGCGAGGTCGCAGTGCATTGCTGTATGATGATTGACCAAAGCATGCACCTGACCTGCATGCTATGGCCAATCACAGCACGCTCTGCTGAGAGAGTCATAATTGGCCAAAGGCAGGGTCCCCCAACAAGTCAACGCCCCACACTATATAAGGCTTCTGCTTACATGGCGGCCGTATAGTGTAATGAATGAAGAGAGATTAGGCAGCTTAGTTAGTGGCATGCAGGCAGTGTATTTGAGATTTTATATATATATATATATATATATATATATATATATATAAAAAAACACAGCCTAGTATATACTCTGCATTTAGTGTAGATTAGATATTCAGTGTAGAATCTATGTTCAGGCAGTGTAGTATATATAATACAGTGTATTGAAGTGGTTAAGGGGAACCCTGTGCCATTTTTTTTTTCTAAATGGTGTGGGGTTCCCCCCAAAATCCATACCAGGCCCTTCAGGTTTTTTAATAAAGGAATTGTCTAAAACTGTCTCCCTTCGTTTTTACTTTTTTGACACTTTTTTTGATGAATGGGTAGAGGGTACAATGTACCCCCTACCCATTCACATAGGGGGGCAGGATCCGGGGGCCCCCTTGTTAAAGGGGGCTTCCAGATTTCGATAAGCCCCACGCCCGCAGACCCCCACAACCACCAGGCAAGGGTTGTGGGGATGAGGCCCTTGTCCCCATCAACATGGGGACAAGGTGCTATGGAGGGGACCACAAAGCACCCTCCCCATGATGAGGGCATGTGGCCTAGTATGGTTCAGGAGGAGGGGCGCTCTCTCACCCCCCCTTTCCTGTGGCCTGCCAGGTTGTGTACTCGGAAAAGGGTCTGTTATGGATTTTGGGGGGGAACCCCACGCCATTTTTTTTAAATTTTGGTGTGGGGTTACCCTAAAATCAATACCAGACCTGAAGGGCCTGGTATGGATTTTGGGGGGACCCCCACACAATTTTTTTTATTTTGGCGCAGTGTTCCTCTTAATATCCATACCAGACCTGAAGGGCCTGGTATGGAGTTCGGGGGGGGGCACGCCATTTTTTTTTTTTACGCGGGGTTCCCCTTAATATCTATACCAGACCCAAAGGTCTTAATATGTATGCAGTATTAAATTGAATGTATTAGGCCCCAATTTGAAACCATTTATTTTAAAATCTGGAAATCAACAATAGAGTATATTTATTTGCCTAAAAAAGCCTGTAAAATATTGTAAATTTTGAACAGGACCCCCAACATCTATTTTTATATCTAAAAATGAACATTACACTATGATTTCGAAAAAGCCCCCCCAAAATGTGTTGTGCCCAAGTCCTAAACCTGTTGTACTAGGCCCATGTTTTAAACAGGACCCCCAGCATCCATGGTAAAATCAAGAAATCAGCATTGCAGTGTATTGTGTTCCCAGAAAAAAAAAACACCAAAAGATTGTAGTGCCTATGTTTGCTGTATTTGTTCATTTTCACTTAAAGTGGAACTTTAACCTGTCAGGATGATCGTCTCTGTACTTTTTCCCAATTGCGGGACCGATTTGGAATACCTAGGACCTGGCATTTTCGCTATGTGCAGCTGCGTCATGCAGCGATCGCACAGTTCGGGGGTGTTGAAATTCGGGTACAAAATATGGACCTGGAGCAGATTTTGATTGATCCAGATCCGTCTAAGAGAATCTCTAGATATTATGGGGCAGTGGGTCCCAGGGTTATGGGCCCAGCTTATAGGACCAGGGCTCGGTGGGTGACAATGGTCCCGGAGCTGTCGGAAGAGTTGTGGCAGGAGGTTCTGGACACATATTTGGTGTCCGTTATCTCCTCTACGCATAAAATGATCCAGTTTCGTTACCTTCATCAGCAGTATTATATGCCAGCTCTACTTTACTGAATGCGTAAGAGGGATTCTCCCATCTGCCATAAATGTATGGGAGCGGAGGGCACCTTTCTACATATGGTGTGGGAATGTCAAAAGGTGAGACCATTATGGTCACAGGTAACTGAATTTATCTCGGATAAGTTTGGTTTGCCTAATATCTGTTCTCCCATACGTTGCCTCCTGGGGGTTTTTGACCAAGAGGAGATGAATGTCTACACTAAATTGTTTCTTAGGATCCTTTTTTTCGGAGTAAGGAAACTCATTGCTAGGCGTTGGATTTATGACGAGGAGCTGACACTGGGGATGTGGATAAAAATAGTAAATGCGGACGTGCTGTTGTATATGATGACCTACAAACTTAGAGGGGCTCCCAAAAAGTTTAGGAAGGTATGGTTTAGGTGGGTGGACTCTAAGAACACGCTGGAGGAAGAGGGGTCATAGACTGTTGGATGTGTCTAAAGTTTTTAAATTGAGGATTACACGGCTTCCAGTCAAAAGGGGAGGTAGTAAGTATTCCTATTCAAAATATGATTGGGTTCGGTTTTCCTAGTCATATTACTCAAAAGAACCTGAATGTTGACATTCCCGGGGGGGGGGTGGGTTTGCTCTTTTTTTCTGGGTGGGTTTTGGCCCCTTTGGAGTAGAGATGCGCAGTTGTTTTCTCTCCCGGGGGGCGGGGGTTGAGTCTTATTCTTTCCTATTTGGTTTTGTGTTCGTTGGTTTAAAATTTTTTTACAAAAGCTACTACACCGCACTGTAGGATAGGGACGCAAATATGAATGTTTCAGTTAGAGCAGAATGATATTTGCACTGTTATTTGTAGTACTGTGTATCTACTGCTCAAATATTTCTTGTTGTAACACCTATCTGATGATCTGTAAGGTTGTATTTCCTGTGCAAAAAAAAAGTGGAACTTTAACTCTATTCAGAAAATTATGTCCCGCTAGATCACTTGCTGGCCCCTTTTGTAGGTATAACTATGTAAAACATTAAAAACAAGTGCCTATACGGTTTACAATCCAGTAATACATTGTGGGATTGAAGTGAAAAATCTAGTGTAGCTCTGCATGGTAGCCAATCAGCTTTTAACTTCATCTTGTTCAATTAAGTTTTGACAAAAAAAACTGGAAGCTGATAGTTGTTTTTTTTTTTTGCAGAGCTGCACCAGATTTTGCACTTTCCAGTTTTATTAAATCAACCCGTCTCACCCTGCTCTGCACATGCTCAGTTACTACCTATTTTTAGGCACTGCCGAGTTTGTAGAGGCCAATCTGCTGACAGCCTTAAAACGGAATTAAACCCTCCTATCCTTTACAGCCAAGGAAGCAGCTTCTGTTTGATCTGCAACTGCCATGGTGCTGCACATGTGATCAGTTATGACACCAGACATTTGATTGTTTGACAGTTTGGTTGAGGACACAAGCAAATGTGACAGTTTGACATTCCATGCATTCCAGGAATGTAACTGTTTATGAAACCATTAAAGAATCAGTTCACCTTTTAGAAAAAAAGAATAAATGCACATTTTTTTGCAGGTAAAAAAAATGTGCATTTATTATGTTTTTCTTTTGGAGCCAGTAAAGCATTGCACCAGCATGGTGCCATGCAGGTCTCCTGCACATCTGTCTATGTATCCGTATACCAGTACATCCCATACTGGCAGGGATACACTCACAGGAAGAAATCAATGAACTACAAGCCAACAACCGCAAAGGATGTCAGGGCTGAAAATGGTCTACCTGCCTAAATTCCTATACTTTTTTCGTAACTCCCCACTGATCTCCCCGGCCTCATTTTTCGCCACATTGAATGGTATCATATCCTCCTTCGTGTGGAATGTCAGATCTCCACGGTTGGCCATCTCCACCTTACAGCTTCCCATTGCACGAGGTGGCTTGTCCCTACCAGACTTCCAGGTGTATTTTTGGGCGGCGGTTTTGGTAACAGTCAGGTGGTGGTTTTCTCAGCCTAAAGATAACCCCGCGGTGACCCTTGAAGCGGCGATTATGGGTTCATACTCCTCCCTCAGCAACTTGGTGTTCAGGGGACCGAAATCTCACCCCGGCCTTATGGAACCTATGCGTACGACGATATCAGTGTGGCACAGGGTTAGCGCAAGTAATAGCTCCCCCGATACATACTCCCCCCATCTCCCCCTATGGGGTAATCCTACCCTTCCACACTTGAATACGGTCCCAGACCCCCAGGTTTGGGCAAAGAAAGGGATAGTGAACCTTAAACATATAGTTGCCGGCGGTAAATTGCGCGCGTTCCCCGACCTCAGAGATGCCTATCAGCTGCCGGGCTGGATGTTGTTCCGTTATTACCAACTACGCCATGCGTACAATAAGCAATTTCCACCTTCCATTGCCCTCGAATCGGATTCTGTGGAGGGACTTCTTACTGCCAAGGTCATAGATAAACCCCTATCCTCCCTGTACTTCTGTCTGTCTGTAAGCCCCACTGGAAAGCTTGAGAAAGCCATGCTTAAATGGAGGGGGGACATCCCTGACCTGACGGAGGAGGAATGGGAGGCTACCCTATCCTCCTTTGTGATGAACATGATCTCGGCCAAGGACCGGTTCTTGCAGGTTAAGTTCCTCCACAGGGTCTACTTCACTCCAAAACGACTGACTCTTATGAACCCGGAGACTCCGGTGAATTGTCCTCGGTGTGATCTGCAGGCTGCCTCCTTCCTACATATGGTCTGGACCTGCCCACGTCTGGTGGATTACTGGACGGGGGTTGTGGACAGCCTCAACGGAATCACGTCCCTGGATATGGGACCTGATTCTCGGGCATTGCTGCTTAACATATTTGGGGCAACGGTTCGGGGCAAGTATACCAGGCTGTTCCTGGGCTATGCCACCTTTTATGCACGAAAGGTGATATTCCTCCACTGGAAAGACGCGGCGCCACCTACAGTTTCTATGTGGCGTATGGTTGTGAACTCAGTGTTACCACTATACAAACTTACATACCTTAATCGGAACTGCCCCGACAAATTTGATAAAATATGGTCGGAATGGATAGATGCCTAGGGGGAGAAGCCCCTGGAGAACGCACGGGATGTGGTAGCTGGGGGTGCACCACAGCCCTGAATCCATAGGCTGGTTTTCCTGTGAGTTGATGACCTGTTTTGTTATGTTATTCATCCATTTGCTTGAGGTTCCTTCTCTTCCCTCCCTCCCTCACCCCTCTCTCTTCCCTCTCATTCTGGGTTATTATGCTGTAATGTATACCTCCTGACCTAACGTTGGAAGTTCCTTGACCTTATTCTCACCCATCCTGTGGTCAATACTGTTGTTGTTTTCTAAGTTACTGGGTATTGTCCTTCATGTAAAGGATTGTGTGTTTGCATTGCTTGTATTGTAAAGATCTGAATAAAAAAAATTATTGTTAAAAAAAAAAAAAAAAAAAAAAAAAGGATGTCAGGGCTTGTAGTTCATTCACACACGCAGCCATGTGGGCGAAGCGCTGATTTTAAAAAGCGACAGCTAGTACAGGAAAATTATTCCCGTACTGCTGCCACAGGGGGGGGGGGTTGGGGGGGTTTTGGTTGAGGCTGTATCATTTCGAACCTGTCACATGTTCCACCCTAAAAACAGCTGGACATGTTCCCAAAGGTGGGTTTAGTTCTGCTTTATAATTTATTTCTGCTCAGGGGCTTCAGCAAAATGTCAGCCTCCAGCAAGAAGAAACAGGAGCAATGCTGGAGGCAATTTACAGCCCACACTTATTTTGGTAGCATAATTATTAATGTGGAATGTACACGTGGCATAGGGTGCCCACGTGTCCCGGACTGCCCGGGACTGTCCCACAATTGACATGTCTGTCCTGGGTCCCGGGCACCTTCATTCCGGGACAATACAGTGTCCCGGAATGAAATAGAGGACACAGCCACCCCCTACTAACTAGTAACTACATTTCTGGAACTGGTTGCTAGGGCCAGTGCTGCCTGGCGACTTGCAACCAGTGACAATTTACTCTCAGACAGTGAGGCCGGGAGCAAGGCCTGGGCCTAGTGCAGCACTGCTGTCCCCACCCACCTTGGCACCTCCTCCTTCTCTGGCACCCAGCGCCATGGCAAGCAGCAGGGACTGGTGTGATCTTCACTCTCCAGATAGCGACTCCACTCCTTTCCTTCAATGCACATGGCTCATGCAGAGGGAGTGACAGAAGCACTGCATCTGGTGGCAGGCTATGGGTGGCAAGCGGCACAGCATCTGGTGGCAAGCGGCACATTCACCTGACAAATAACCCGCCGCCAAATTCCCCCTCAACCCCGAGACTACATTTCCCCCCGCCCCTCCTCATCTTTTTTTGGGGGAAGGGGAGAGAGGGGGTGTGTCCCCGAATGGCAATTTGGAAATGCGGTCACACTAATGTGGCAGGGGTGCCCGCTTTCACCCCTGTTGTTTGTCCTAGCTATAGAACCACTGGCGGTTTGGATTCATGACTCAGAGGACATAGTGGGCTTCCGGTATGGCACGCTGCATGAGAAATTATGCTATATGCAGATGACATGCTGGTGCTCCTGGGGAACACAGATGCCTTGTTTAGAACAGCTATGGCAGTGATCACAGACTTTGGTACCTATTCTGGCTTAACCATCAATTATTCCAAGTCTGCATTGTTACTCTTAGAGGGTATAGTTGATCCCTCTCTGCACATATTCTGCCCCATATAGTCCCAGTAGTTGTCATTGAAGTATTTAGGTGTGGTGATTTTGCCCGATTTAACTAACTACTCCATCTCAATATATTGGCGCTACTTACTAAATTCTGGGACAAAGTTAAACTTTGGAAAAAACTCTGGCTCTCTATGGTAGGAAGGGCTAACTCGGTGAAGATGGTTTTAATGCCTCATCTGCTACACTTTCTCCATAATGCTCCCATAGTACTGCCTCTCAAGCTTTTTCGGACTATTAATTCCAATTTTTTTAGACAACTACTTTGGCGGCAAGGTTCACCTAGAATCCGCCTAGAACAATTACAAAAATCAAAAGGAAAGAGAGGGCATAGCATTCCCAAATCCATGGGTGTACTTCTTGGCTGCTCAACTGCAGCACATGGGGGCGGGTGTGATTAAACTAGGGCCGGCTGTTGAAACTTGGAATTCCTCCCTATCCATTATGCTTCCCCACCCTAGATCAGCTTCACTCCCTGAAGGTTTAGAATCACAATTGTTTGCTAAATGCAACCGTCTCTTTCCCACATATAGGTTAATGCACAAAATATATTTTATTTTTTTATGGTTGAACTGGATGGACTTGTGTCTTTTTTAGACCTGACTAACTATGTAACTATAATGTAGTAAGGTCAAACAGCTATTAACAAAAGAACAAATCTTCTGGACAGCAGCACTCCAATAAAAGCCTTTATTTTGTAAAATCTTCCAAAAATCCAAATAACACACGGCAAGTCACAAAACTCTGGTCAAAGCTGACGCGTTTCACACTGTCCTAGTGTTTAATCATAGGCTTTTATTGGAGTGCTGCTGTCCAGAAGATTTGTTCTTTTGTTATTGCCTGAGTTTGCATTGCCTGCACCCTTGGCTGTTGGGAGGAAGCAATCACCTGGAGGACGTCCACACCTGAGCGGTTTTTGTTTTCTGTTTTAAGGTCAAACAGCTGCAAGGGGTAACTGGGTTTACAAAATTTTGCCTTATTTGGAATAATACCACATACCCGGAACAGGCAAAACTTGCTTATGCTCCGAAGTGGGGTGCTTATGGTATAACACATGAAACATGTTGGTAAATTGCTATCCTTTACTTCGTTGCAGACTTTGTACGGTCTACCACAATCCATGTATTTTTACTATTTTCAGCTGTTCCACGTAGTACAGGCACAAAATCTGCCCTCTGACTTTTCACTTTTCCCAACACTTATTTTTGGGATGTTGTGGCACATTGAAAAATACAGAAGGTCCTTATTTCTAATTGTTATGCACATCCCTACTGAATATCTATTTGGAAGCCTACCCCTGTAAGGCCATGGATCTGTGGAGTCCGATGTGGGAGACTTGTCCAGTGAACAGTGGGAAAATGCGCTGGAAGCAGTGCAAGCTTGTTCTCTTAATAATTATCAGCGTTTATCGCAATTGTACCTTTTATTGTGAGTTCATTATACCCTGGTGAAATTGTTTAAAATTGGGCTTTTGTCAGAACCAGTTTGTCCAAAACATAGCAGAGATCATGGGGATCTCATCCACATGCTGTGGAGGTGTCCCATGTTACACAGATACTGGACATCTGTTCTTGCAACGGTCAATAGAGTATTCCAAACACATATCCCTTCTGACCCCAGGAAGTCTACTGGGAGTTTTTGATGATATTATACTAGATGCCTTTACTAAGAAAGTGGTTTTCAGAGCCTTGTTTCATGCATGTAAAAGTATCCTCCTCCACTGGAAAAGCACACCCCTTAAGGAATGGCTAGACCATATGGGTTCTACTTTAAGATATGAAAAGGTTATTTACCAGCACCATGGATGTCCTGCTAAATTTGAGAAGGTTTGGGGAGGTTGGCTTGATACACCAGGCTTGGCCCCAGTAAACCTGATTATAGATAAGATATTGGGGTAGAATGCTGATGGTTACTCAATGCTGGTTATTACTATCTGACTTTGGAGTGTGCAATATTAATGCTCGTTTGGCACTGTAATTTCTGTTTTCAGCCACTAGGCGGGGCTGTATGTTCTTGACCCCTTTGACACTGAGGCGCTTTACAGGCACTGTAGCGCTAAAAATAGCGCCTGCAAAGCGCCTCTCCTGTCACTCCACTGTGAAAGCCTGAGATTATACCCACCCAATAGATTATAATGGACTATCTCGCTACTGGGATAGTTAGTTGGGAATTCCCATGGGGAAAATTACCCTACGGCTGCTGGTATCACATAAAAACATGATAATGAAAAGGATTTATATGTAATATATACAGGCAGTCCTCGTGGTGTCTGGTAATAGCCACTGGTGATAACTTACTATGTAAGTAGTGGAGAATTCAGGGGTTCAATGAAATTGCAGAGAGAGTTCAAGGTAAGTAGTTGCAGTGAATTGCTGACTGTGATTTAATCATGAGCCGATTATCGGATCTCCCGATTATACAAGCTGTTAATAGCCATCAATTCCTCCAAATTGTAGCTTACCAACTGGGCGGTAATGGGGTGAGACAAGAGGAGGATCAGAGTGAGAGGGAGCACCGTCAAGTCACTTACCCAGCCAGGTATATGAGAACACAGATATGGTTTACCGCTCTTCAAATGTATCCAGGCAATCGTGCCGTGAGTGGGGATGAATTCCTGTCAGATGGAAAGATGGAAAGGGGAGTAGGTGCTTGTTCACCGTTGCTCTGCGTGTGTCAGCGTGCATCAGAATCTCTCCTGTGGCAGTCTCTGCTTCGTGTCAAAGAAGCACTTCCGCATACCATCAGACCACCGGGGGTGTCTGTAAGGGGACTAACTGTGGCAACCAATCTGTGTGAACACTACAGAGAGTGTGGTGGCGTCAATCTGACGTGTTTCACTCGCAAATCGAGTTTCTTCAGAGCTACAAATGCAAGTGTGAATTTTTTGCAATATTTCTGTGTGTTTTAATAAAAACAAAACAGTTTTATGCTACGAGATCCTCCCTGGTATTTTATTTGCATGCATGACGGTACACCATCTTAGAAAGACCCATAGTAGCAAGCCATTGGAGACTTAGGGGTATATCTACCCCTAACAGCTATTTTTAAATGTAGAAATCAAGTGTTATTACTGTATATACTCGAGTATAAGCCGAGTTTTTCAGCACATTTTTTTGTGCTGAAAATGCCCACCTTGGCTTATACTCGAGTCAACTTTTTGTGCCTTATCTCCCGGACTTTGCAGACCCAGTACCAGCCAAACTTGGCACACTTGTAGCCCCACTCTTCCTCTACAAGTGTGCAAAGTTTATTGTCCGGGGGACCTACAGCCGGGGAGCACTGATTTTTCAAAGCCGGGCACCCCTTCCATAGACTACCATGTTAAACGGTAATTTCTCTGTTGAATTTGGGGACCCGGTACCGGCCGTTCGTAGGTCTCCTGGACCCTTAACTTGGCAAACATGTAGCACTATTACTCCTCTACAAGTGTGCAAAGTTTTTTGTCTGGGGGACCTACAGCCGGGGAGCACCGATTTTTCAAAGCCGGGCACCCCTTCCATAGACTTCCATGTTAAATGTCAGTCTAGACATGGGCACAGTGAGGCATGGGCACAGTGAGGCATGGACACAGTGAGGCATGCACATGGACACAGTGAGGCATGCAGATGGACACCCTAGGCTTATACTCGAGTCAATACGTTTTCCCAGTTTTTTGTGGTAAAATTAGGTGCCTCTGCTTATATTCGGGTCGGCTTATACTCGAGTATATACGGTAATTCACATCAAAAAACACTGCAAAAGATTGTAGTACCTGCATTAACAGCATTAAATTATTGGCACCAATAACCCAACAGACATTTCTAAATCTAGAAATGAACATTACAGTGCCATTTATTCTAGGAGGAACATCCCAAACACTGCAGTGAGTACATGCACCATCTTCAAACACATTTACAAGGTCATATCATCAGCATTGTCAGCGCTGCATAAATACCTGTGGTAACTAAAATAATAATAATAATAATAATAATCTTTATCTGAACAATGACCCCAGGGAACTCTGACTTTTATAGGGAAGGGGGTGGCACATTAGAAAGGCACCATAATTGGCCATTCCAGGCCACCTAACCAAAGTTCAGAGACCAGAAAGTACATAACTGGCAATGGTTGCTATGGCGACGAACAATCGCAATGGTTCGCCATTGCAAACAGCTAGCGTTCAGGTAAAACTCAGTCACTCTGAAACCGAAACTCATTCCTAGTAACCATGAGTCATGTTGGACCTACATGTTATAAACTTTAACCCCCATAGATTTAAACCAGGGATCCTCAAACTACGGCCCTCCAGCTGTTGCGGAACTACACATCCCATGAGGCATTGTAAAACTCTGACATGACTAGGCATGATGGGAATTGTAGTTCCTGAACAACTGGAGGGCCATAGTTTGAAGACCCATGATTTAAACATGACAGCTCATTTATAAAACACCCGTTTTATAAGTACTTAGATCCATTTCAAATATGTCTGGACACATAGGCTAACATTGTGTTGCTTCTACAGGCTAAAAAAAAAAAAAAAAAGCCAATTGCCTGTATAAGCAACATTTTTATGCCCAGTGTGCACGAGGGCATAAATTCCCTTATAATTCTTTGGGGTTTACATTTTTGTTTCAATATGTCAGTTACATTATCCTTTTATTCCTGAGCAGTTTATTATTTCCTTTTTTATACACAATAGTTACTTAGTTTTTCTCCAGGCAAATGTATGAAAACATTTCTGTTGTATTATGTCACCCCCCAGAGGCATTTTGTGAGAATAGCATGTGAAATTGCAACCGTTTAGTAAGAATCTAGTTTTATGCTTTTATTAGGCACTTTGTGTTATCTTCATCTAATGGGTGCATTAAATGCTAAATGTTTAACTCTTTCTGCAAATATCAGAATTGCCAGTAGTAATTTATTATATGATGGGTTCCCCCCCGCCATCCCTTAGCCAGGATTAGGAAGGGGGTAGAACCCTGAAATGTGTTGCAAAGCAATGGTTCCAGAAGCAATTCTCTCACTGAGGTCATCAGGCACCTGAGGATGCCACACACTTGTAATCCCTGAGCAGGTCCTGCACTGTGTATACTGTGGCTGACTGACATTTCCTCCTCTGAGCCCCTCCACCGACCAGGGACTGCTGGGCTTGATG